>CM055126.1:198240218-200647718 GCA_029206835.1 Rana muscosa | reverse complement strand
AGCCTTGCCCCAGAGTCCATTTCAGCCTTGCCCCAGTGTAGCCGTGCAGCCTTGCCCCAATGTCGCCGTGCAGCCTTGCCCCAGTGTCGCCGTGCAGCCTTGCCCCAGTGTCGCCGTGCCGGATTTTAAAATTGGCGCCGAGACTGTGCGGAGCGGGGCGGACGCCGCCGAGAACGCAGGGACGCAGGGACTGGGCGGAGCCCCCGCCGAGATACACATAGCCGAGTGTACTCGGCTATACTCGGCTTTTCTCGGCTCCGCTCACAGTCACGCCGAGTCCTGCCCTATGATGGACATAACACAGGTCCAATGGCGGGACTGGGCGTGACTGTGAGCGGAGCCGAGAAAAGCCGAGTATAGCCGAGTACATTCGGCTATGTGTATCTTGCTCTGCTCCGCTCACAGCAGCGGAGACAGCCCAGGGATGTGGGTATCGGCGTATAACACGCACCCACGATTTTCCCCTGATTTTCAGGGGAAAAAAGTGTGTGTTATACGCCGATAAATACGGTAATTGGTTTAAGAAGCCAACTTAGTGGCAAGATAGAATTGACTGTAGAATAATGAAATTCATATACAGTAAAATATACATAAAAACAAGGAAATACACGTTATTCTCCAAATGTGGTTGAGCCCGACGCGTTTCAGGGAGGGTTCCCTTTCTTCAGGGGCGTGTCCTGCATCGGTGAAGTGGAAGGTGAAAAACAACTTGGGGGAAAAAAAAGTTGTTTTTTACCTTCAACTTCAACGATGCCCATTCATTCCCTGTTTGCCTGTTCACCGACCATGGTTTTTGTATATATTTTATAGATGTTATTTCAATCTCCTACAAGGACATGCCCCTGAAGAAAGGGAACCCTCCCTGAAACGCGTCGGGCTCAACTACATTTGGAGAATAACGTGTATTTCCTTGTTTTTGCCACTAAGTTGGCTTCTTAAACCAATTATATTAAATTACTTTATATTACACTATTGTGTTTGTAATACTCTGTTGCCGTTAAAGTCCCAGCCCCTAGTCAGGGGAACAACCTCCTCTGTTCCAACATCCCCCCCCTCGTCCTTCATCAGGGCCGCAAAATAAAATTGAAAAATAAAAATAGAAGTTTGTAACCATTAATCTAGAGTGTATTGCCCCCCCCCCCAAAAAATATGTTGGATATTATATTATGTGATCATATTAAGTACAATTAGAAGCAACTTTTCCATTTTCTTCCATATGGTTTGGCACTCCTTACTTTATTTCTATACTTTGAGTCACCACCAAGGGAAGCCTTGCTGTATGGATGCTGCCTTACTAGAGCCAGTGTGATTGGTGAAGTTATGAGTTTTTCCTTCGTTGATTGAACAAAGAAGTTTTGATGTCCCAGCACCTCTTGAACTTGTCTTTGTGGAGTTCCGATGCCCATTCTGGGTTGAAAGCTGAAAGAAAAGCCCAGTTCTTTTTAGTATGAAAAAGCATGTGACAGCGGTGGGATAATCAGCCCACACTATCCGGGAGTCTATGTCTCTGTGCATCTTAACCACTTGCCGACTGGCTCACGCCGATATACGTCGGCAGAATGGCGCGCTCCGCCACGTGTTCCGTGAGCGTGACCGCGGGTCCCGCGGACTCAATGTCCGCCGGGTGCTCGCGTTCATCTCACGGAGAGGCAGAACGGGAGCTGCCTATGTAAACAAGGCATTTCCCTGTTCTGCCTAGCAACATGACAGAGATCTACTGTTCCCTGTCATCTGGAGCAATGATCTCTGTCATGTTCTAGGTAGCCCATCCCCCCCCACAGTTAGAATCACTCCCTAGGACACACTTAACCCCTTGATCTCCCCCTAGTGTTTAACCCCTTCCCTGCCAGTGTCATTTACACAGTAATCAGTGCATTTTTATAGCACTGATCTCTGTATAAATGACAATGGTCCCAAAGTAGTGTCAAAATTGTCCGATGTGTCTGCCATAATGTCACAGTTACGATAAAAATTGATGATTGCCACCATTACTAATAAAAAAATTATAATAATAAAAATGCCATAAAACTATCCCCTATTTTGTAGACGCTATAACTTTTGCGCAAATTAATCAATATACGCCTATTGCAATTTTTTTTACCAAAAATATGTAGAAGAATACGTATCGGCCTAAATTGAGAAAGATTTTTTTTTATATATGTAGCGGCCCCACTCTCTCCTCATGTGAATCGGGTTTCCGATAGCTCTTTTCTAGGGGTATCTTGTATGTGAGAGTGAGATGCGCTACGGCCCATGTCCTCCCCATTGCAGCGGGTGAGGTAAAGGCCAGTACCTATTGTTTTCCTCGGGCCTGTGTGTTTCTGCAGGAATACCAAGTCCTTCTGTGCTGACACTTCCCTTCGCTCCCATTAACCAGAGTACCACACACCGATAAGGATCCAACACTTGTTTTATTGTAGCACACAATTAAACAGTTCTTTGTCAGCCGACTGATTGGGACCCATAAACAGTTCAACACGGTGGGGTGAGCAGGTCGAGGCACTGTCCTGATAATAAACTAAACCACTGTGGTTTCACCAGCGGTTGCTATAGCCATCGGCTAAAGAGAGAAACTTGAAACCTTTGAGTCTCTACCAGCGACTCTGGAGAACATGAACTGGAGTACCTTTGCTGCGTTGTGGCCCCTGTCAGGGGGAAGATGTCCCTCCAAGGGAGTTACCAGAGGCCCCTCCGTCACCGGGTTGATGCTGCACTGGGCTCTTCAGACGGGTAACCTCTCCGGCCTCCTCACCTCAGACATGGGCCCCATCCACCTCAGGGTCCCTCGGACTCATCCACCCTTGCGGAGCCCAGTCGAAGTCACTGGGCCCCAGGCCTCCGGTGTAGTACCTCACCCCAGGCTTAAGGTGCCTGAGATGGATGCCAACACTGCTCCGACCAGGCCATGGGCGCCTGGGCTGGAACTCCGGACCGACCGCACCCAGGCCTAAGGTGCCTGGGCGCCGGATGCAGAAGACCTCGTGGGGAGGGCGTCTCTCCCCTTTATCTCCTCCCGTGACGTCACAGCAGGTTCTCCGCCCCCGCTGTACCACCGCCGTAACGGGACAAAAAGGACAGCACTGCGGCAGTGATTCGACCTCGACCTGTGGGAACACCGCCACCCCAGGCCAGGGAGAATAGTACACCACCAAAGTCCTCCACGACTGAAAATGGTCCAAATCCTCTTATGATTTATACACACCTGGGTCATACTACCACCCAGGTGTACCCCCTAGATTTAGACCCCCGCTACTTATATATATATATTTTGGGGATATTTATTATAGCAAAAAGTTAAAAATATTGCATTTTTTTTCACAATTTTCGCTCTTTTTTGTTTATAGCGCAAAAAAATATCACTAAAAGAAACTCTATTTGTGGGGAAAAGGGGACGTCAATTTTGTTTGGGTACAGCATCGCACGACCGCGCAATTGTCAGTTTAAGCAACGCAGTGCCGAATCGCAAAAAGTGCTCTGGTCAGGAAGGGGGTAAATTCTTCCGGGGCTGAAGTGGTTAAAGTGGTTGTAAACTCGAAAAAATAAAAAAAAACCTGCAAGACAAAGGCATAATGAGCTAGTATGCATCGCATACTAGCTCATTATGAAATACTTACCTTAGATTGAAGCTGTTTCAGCTTTTCCAGCACACCGCTGTGACAGGCGACATGTCTCCCGGAGTTATTTTCGAGTTTGCTGGCTCCGGCGATGTGATTGGCCGGAGGCGTGATGACGTCACTCACGCCACGGCTCCTGAAGAAACGGTACGAGCGAGCCGTTTCTTCAGTGCGCATGTGCCGATGACGTCAATGGAAGATGCTTGTCACCGGGACAGGAAGTGAGGGGGACTCTCTCCAACAGGGATGTCTATCAGAGGCGCTAAGCCTTATCCAATCTATCCAATAATCTCTAGTTGGGCTTTAATGACCAAGGATACATTTAACCCAGCAATATGGGTAGATGTTGACTCTACTAAAGAACTTGTGTACCTTTTCCTTGGCAATTCCTTTTGTGTCTTCACAAGTTTGGAAAATAAACTGCAAACGGCGAAATCACTCGTGGAACTAAACAGATTGATAAAATGCCTCTTCCTTGTCTTTTATGTGGAACCAGAAAAATACAAGAGAGAAATCGCAGGCTCAAGTGAATACTCATTTTATTTTATCTATTTAGCACTTTACATTTGGACAACTAAAATGAAACTTTTAATTGACAGAGACAACGTCGTTTTGTAATATTATCATTGTGGTTGTTTTTTTTTTTTTTCCTCTGTAGTGTGATTCCACTTTGAATGTTTTTCGGGAATAAATGTAGCATAATTAAAATATCATTTGCTTATCCAGTCATTTACTTGCTTTATCTGTCTGAAGAAAATCTTCATTGTCAAGGGGTTGCTGTCTGCGCATTTTGATTAAGGGCCCATTTAAAATGTTGCTTTTTAAAGTCCACATTACAACTCGCTAAAACGCATGTGTTGTGGTTCTCCATAATAGTTTCTGTACCCAGCTCAGTACTGCAGTGTAGTGTGGTTTGTAGAAAACATAATGTCTACTTTTTTTCTTTTCTGTGATTTAGTGCATTGGGAGGCCCATAGAAGTCAATGGCAGACTTATGCATTTTGCCTTGACAACAGGTAATAACAAGCCAATCCATGGTCGATGGCTGTTAAGCATATGTACTTCAAATTATGAAAAAAGCATTGAAATGCTGCATCAAAGTGCATCAAAACTGCAAAAGCACAAAGAAAGCTCATTTAGCGGTACCCCTATAGGGGCTGCTAAGTGATGTGGCCCACATGTCACTCTGCCCAGCCCGGCGTTCACTACTTAGGGCTCTTTCACACGGAGGTCCGTTCAGGTCCGCCTGTCAGTTTTTTAGGCGGACCTGAAACGGATCCTCCATGTACCCCTATGGAGGCACGGATGTCAGCGGAGACATGTCCGCTGACATCCGCTCCGCCAAAGTGTGACGGAGGAAAACCCTATTTTTCCTTCCGTCGGCGGAGCGGATCGGATGACAACGGACTCTACGGTCCGTCGTCATCCGATTCCCCATAGGGGAGAGCGGCGCTCTGACAGGGCGGTCCCTGCACAGTGTGCGGGGACCGCCCAGTCATCCGTCGGCTCAGCGGGGATCAACGGAGCGATCCCCGCTGAGCAAGCGGAGCTTCACGGGGCGGATCTGCACGGATCCGCCCCGTGTGAAAGGACCCTAAGTCACTTTGGAGACAATGAACAGTCCATGTGATTGTTTTGTATTTTTATTGAGGTATTTGAACTTGGATAGGGATAGGAATATATGGGATGCCCAGTAGAACGAACAATTGGTTGATTGTATATCAATCAGTTGGGACAACTATACACACTTTGCTACTCCAGACTCCTCCAGCACATCTCTTGCTTGCAGACTGTTACTCTCACTCTCTCTCCTGCACAAATAGTAACACCAGGCACAGCTAGCACATGGTCAGCCCAACTCTAACTTATTTAGGCCTCAGCAACTGCCTTTTGCAGGCAGGGGCCATGGATCCCTTTTAGTGTAGCAAAAATAGAATAGGAAGTCTTTAGTGCTAGCTGTCGTAAGGTGGACTACTGCTCCTAGTAAGTCGTCTTCAGGCCCTGCCAGCCCTCCTGAGTCCTGACTGTAGCTGCCCGACTTCAGTGCCCATGACATTGCAATCCTCACTGGCTCCACACCCTGCTCTGACTGTTTCCTTTCAGTCCTCTCTGGCATGCCTCTCCAGCACTCCCGATAGCACATGTCACTCACCAGCCCTCCTGGCTGCAAACCGGTGGTTCCCTCCTGAAGACTTTCCCGGCAGTGCTAGCTCCTGCTGTCCTCTCTCTTACTCCTCTCTGTGTCTCCTGTTCAGATTCTTCATGAGTTCTTGAAGGGATCTGTCCTGCACCCAAGTCCCAGGCCCAAGGTCACCCCCTCCCAGATTGGGGAGCACCCTCAAAGGCCCCGACAGCCTAGTACTCAATCCTCAGTTCTTCCACCCGACAACCCCTCCCCAGCTGGGCTGACTCCAGGTATTTCAAGGAGGCCTGCCCCCTGCCAATCCTAATTGGGGAATGGTTGGGGCTCCTTGAGACACCCCAGACAGCTCCACCTCTCTTCCCCGCCTCTCTCCTAGAATCCTCTAGAAGGAAAAGGGAAGTGACAGTGGAGTGATGCTGTCTGTGAGTCACAACTGCTACTGTGAGCCACTTCCAGCCCGCATAGATCAAAACAAACAGGCCTAGCTAGGCATGCCTACATTTAACTGCACTTACCAAAAATCTTACCTCTAGCACCTACCTAAGTAGAGGGTGCTACACTCACATTGACAAACAATACATCCATATAAAGAGGAATGTCAGTGCCTGGGGTCCAGCGCTATCTTGCCGCCCCTGGTATTCTTACTTGGATACGGGAGCGAGCTGTGGCTTCCTGAGGAACCATGGCCAGCCTCCCAATGTGCATGCCCGAGCATGTGCAGCACTTTGTGAACATTCTTGCAGCCTCTTGGGACATGTGATGTGTCCTAGTAGGTTGCAGGAGGGAAGGGTATGGGGCATTGGACCTCCATCTGGCTAGCTGAGAACTGCAGATGTGGGAGCGGGTACAGATAAAACTTGGTACTCTCTCCTCTACTCCAAAAAAAATCTGTAGTTCAGTTACAGGGTAGGAGGGAGCCAACCAGCGGGACTTCATGTGTTAAATTGTGTTCTGCTTTAGCTCTAAATTTTTAGGAATTTAAAAACACATCTTTCTTGCAATTCATTAAAAAAAAACTGCTACCAAGTTCATCTATGTGACCTAAAGCCTAGGTATGTGCTCCTTGCTGCAAAGGCCAGTTATAGGTGGGGGAAGTGGCCATTTGTTTGTACCTAAAGCGTAGTCAGCCTAGATCGCATGGCCCTCAACTGGGTGACTATTTGATAAGATTATTTACATAAAAATCTGGAGCATGGGCTTTTCACCCCACTGATCAGCATTGTTTAAGGGCTGGTTAATACCAGAATCTCACATAGCAACGCAGTCTGCGTTCCTGTGCGATTCACATTCACTCATTGCAGCCAGAGCGCATGTGGGTTTGCAATCTGCATTTGGGGTGTTGTTAGAAATATATTGACACCCACAGACAATCGCTCGGTGTGTTTTGAGCATATTGCAGGAAACGCGCACCGACTATGGGTTTCCCACACTGCGTTTTGGTCAAAACGAGCTCTAAGACCTGATGGGGATCCCAATTTTATATACTAGAACAAGAATGCAGGACATTTTAGAGTTGGATTCATTGACCTACATGACATCACCTACCTAGTATGGAAATACTACATACAGTATCTCACAAAAGTGAGTACCCCCCTCACATTTGCTACAATGTAAAGTAGTGAGTGTACAGCTTGTATAACAGTGTCAATTTGCTGTCCCCTCAAAATAACTCAACACACAGCCATTAATGTCTAAACCGCTGGTAACAAAAGTGAGTAACACCCCTAAGTGAAAATGTCCAAATTGGGCCCAAAGTGTCAATATTTTGTGTGGCCACCATTATTTTCCAGCACTACCTTAACCCTCTTGGGCATGAAGTTCACCAGAGTGTCACAGGTTGCCACTGGAGTCCTCTTCCACTCCTCCATGGAGACATCACGGAGCTGGTGGATGTTGAAGACCTTGCGCTCCTCCACCTTCCATTTAAGGATGCCCCACAGATTCTCAATAGGGTTTAGGTCTGGATACATGCTTGGCCAGTCCATCACCTTTACCCTCCGCTTCTTTAGCAAGGCAGTGGTCATCTTTGAGGTGTGTTTGGGGTCGTTATCATGTTGGAATATTGCCCTGTGGCCCAGTCTCCGAAGGGAGGGGATCATGCTCTGCTTCAGTATGTCACAGTACATGTTGGCATTCATGCTACCCTCAATGAACTGTAGCCCCCCAGTGCCGGCAGCACTCATGCAGCCCAGACCAAGTTTATCTTGGTCTCATCAGACCACAGGACATAGTTTCAGTAATCCATGTCCTTAGTCTGCTTGTCTTCAGCAAACTGTTTGCGGGCTTTCTTGTGCATCATCTTTAGAAGAGGCTTCTTTCTGGGACGACAGCCATGCAGACGTGCAACATATGGTCTGAGCACTGACAGGCTGACCCCCCAACCCTTCAATCTCTGCAGCAATGCTGGCAGCACTCATACGTCTATTTCCAAAGACAACCTCTGGATATGACGCTGAGCACATACACTCAACAGATGGCCATCCCTGCTAAGAGAACACGCACTGATTATTGCTAGTGGCAATAATCGCATGAAAAATCCTACATGCTTGGTGTACCCAAGTCAATCGATGGATCGACATGGGTACAATCATCCTTCCCATAGGTCAGGGATAGGCAACCCCGGTACTCCAGCTGTTGTAGAACTACCAGTCCCAAGAGGCATTGCAAGACTCTGACTGCCACAGGCATGACCCCCAGGAGAAGAGGGATGATGGGATTTGTAGTTTCAGCACAGCTGGAGTGCCAAGGTTTCCTACCCCTGCCATAAATGGTTTGAATCTTGGCTGGTCCCTGTTGCACTTGTCCAAATCATTTGGTGGAGTGGGGATTATGGTGTGGGGTTGTTTTTCAGGGGTTGGGCTTGGCCCCTTAGTTCCCATGATATGAACTCTTAAGGCGTCAGCATACCAAGACATTTTGGACAATTTCATGCTCCCAACTTTGTGGGAACAGTTTGGGGATGGCCCCTTACTGTTCAAACATGGCTGTGCACCAGTGCACAAAGCAAGATCCATAAAGACATGGATGAGCGAGTTTTGAGTGGAGGAACTTGACTGGCCTGCACCTCAACCTGATAGAACATCTATGGGATGAATTAGAGCGGAGACTGCGAGCCAGGCCTTCTCCTCCAACATCAGTGCCTGACCTCACAAATGCGCTTCTGGAAGAATGGTCAAACATTCCCATAGACACACTGGTGTATATATGTTGTCTGGTTCATCCTGTCAATGTATTTTGATTATTTAGATTTTTCAACCCCCCTGTATCTACAATGGTTACTATACACTGGAATGGCACGCTCCTGTAGGTGATCAACACTGGGATATGAGCCATTTCATTTGGAATTTACTAAACACTACGTCAATTCATGAACGTGCCCTCTGTCCTTTTTAAGCCAGGACGAGGCTTAGCATTATTGCTAGCCTACAGATGGAGTCCCGGCACACAATATGCATGTCACATGACTCGTGTGACCAAAACGAGGCTTGGTATCCTCATGGACTCTGAGATGGAGGCGTGGAACGCATACATGTCGGCCATCTTGGTATATAAGGGAAGTAGTGTTATTGTGGGATCATAATGAGGCTTGGTACCTTCACATACAGTATATCCAGATCGAGGCGTGGAACACACGCCGGTCAGGCATCTTAGTTCACACAGGAAGTAATGCCATTGGTATACATGGGAAGTAGTGCCTAAATGGGATTAAAACGAGGCTTGGCTCCTTCACATGTATCCAGATAGAGGCGTGGAACACACGCCGGTCGGCCATCTTAGTTCAAACAGGAAGTAATGTCATTTCACAAAACGAGGCTTGGTATCCTCATGGATTCTTAGATGGAGGCATGGAACGCATACATGTCGGCCATCTTGGTATATAAGGGAAGTAGTGTTATTGTGGGATCATAATGAGGTTTGGCCGGTCAGCCATCTTAGTTCAAACAGGAAGTAATGTAATTTCACATGGGCAGTGTTTTGGAGGCTGGTCTCTTAGAACAGGGGTCACATTATCTATAAATATCAGGGGGGCAACAGTGGAGAGACACCCCAGATGATGTCCTAGGGACAAAACGCGTAGGGAGGACTCTATTGTTGCCACATCTTTTGCACAAAGCGCTTGTTTATCAACTTAAATGTAAGTGTTCTTGCTACATTAAAATCTTGATACTTAATACAGAGTTACGCTATGTGGCCACTTTTTTCTTCCTATCCATGATATAGACCCTTCCATACTGACCTGGGATTTCCTGGACCATCATGTTCTGCGAGATCACCTGTTAATTGGCTATCTTCTTCTGTGGCATATTCCATCCTGCTGGCGTTTGTTCACTCTCGATACAGCAATTGGAGAAACACACAGGATTGTCCTGGTTCCATCGTGGTTCCACCACATAAAGCCCCTTTGACCCATTTGAGCGTATGCTTTCCTGGGTTCATACATTCTGGTAAGCCCCTTACCTATCGGTGGTGTTTTTTTTCACTTCAAGTCACTTCAATAATTGTTCACTATTAGCACTTCAATCTTGAATTTATCATTAAGTTTTGGATTGTGTCAATACTCAAGTTTTATCACTCTAAGGATAGACATTTGTGTAATTTTTGCACTTTTTGAATCTTCTACATATGGACATTTAATTTGCATTTATGTGGACATTCATTCATTCATCATTTTTCCTTTGTCACATTTGAGATTTGAGCACTATATTCATTTATGGATTCTGGTATTCATTTATTTTGATTAGCGCTACACTTTCTGTTCCCATAGACACACTGGAATGCCATTAAAGTTCATGTGTGTGTGTAAAGGCAGGCATCCCAGTAATTTTGGTAATATAGTGTATGTCAGTTCGCACCAGAACACATTGCAGGAAACCCACATTCCGTGCACGTTTCCTGAACCGCGTTCCAAATGCACTGGGTGTGCCTGCACCGGATCACGTGGTACTCCAGTACCCAGTTCCTCTGCATTTTTAAAACCAGTGCATGCGCTACTTTTGATGCAATCCAGTGCGATTTCAGCCTATTTAAATAAAAGGGCTATAAACAGGTGATACTGTTGATGGTATTGTTTTCTATGAACTAATACAAAAATGCCTAAAGCGCAAATGCTGTAACAAAATGTGCAAAAACACACAACAAAACACATGAAATAATGTGCAAAAATGTGAATGCAGCCTTATGCCGCGTACACACGATCAGAATTTCTGACAACAAATGTTCGATGTGAGCTTTTGGTCGGATATTCCGACCGTGTGTAGGCTCCATCGGACATTTGCTGTCGGAATTTCTGACAACAAATGATTGAGAGCTGGTTCTCAACTTTTCCGACAACAAAAGTCGTGTGTACCCAATTCCAACGCACAAAAATCCTACACATGCTTGGAATCAATTTGACGCATGCTCGGAATCATTGTACTTAATTTTTCTCGGCTCGTCGTAGTATTGTACGTCACCGCGTTCTTGACGTTCGGAATTTCCGAGCAACATTTGTGTGACCGTGTGTATGCAAGACAAGTTTAAGGCCCGGTTAACACTGATGCGAGTTTGTAACGAATGTGATGTGTCAAAACCATTCTAAATTCGCATGTCATCCATAAAGTCATTGTTTTCAATGACGGTCATTCACATACATGCATTGCGATTCCTCTACAAATGCGATGCGATTAAAAAAAGGGTCTTGTGCGAGTTTACTGCGTTGCGTTGCGAATTTAGTCTCCATAGACATCAATGTAAATCGTTCTGGAATCGCATTGATGGTTCACATATGTGCGAATTCCACCACACTACTCTCCACAAAAACAGGAAGTACACAGGAAGTTAACACCTTTTTTTTTTTTTTACACTATGATTCCATTGGCTAGAACATCAATCGCAGCTATGTCCAACTCCTGAAATTTGTGTTAAAGTCGCGGTAAATTCGCACCTCAGAATGGACAAAAAACAGACCAAATTCACAGCGTATCAGTGTGAACCGGGCCTGAGCCAACATCCGTCTGAAAAATTATCAACGGTTTTGTTGTTGGAATGTCTGATCGTGTGTACGCAGCCTTAGTCAAGCAGACCCTTGATCTATCTGTTCTTCTCTGGATGTCACTTTATTCCATGTACCAAACGACTCTTATGCGGCGTACACACGTACGTTTTTAATGCCTTTTTTTTAACCAACGTTTTTCCCCTCGTTTTTTTTCATGTTTCCTCTCAAGCCTGTCTTGCATCCACACGATCATTAAAAAAAACGCTCGAGCAAAGCGCAGTGACGTACAACACGTACGACGGCACTATAAATGGGAAGTTCCGTTCGAATAGCGCCACCCTTCATGTTAGTAAACTTTGTTGAGCGCCGATTCGCGCTTTTCAGCCTCGTGCTTTTCAGTCCGTTACAGCGTGACGAATGTGCTATCTCCATTACGAACGCTAGTTTTACCAGAACGAGCGCTCCCGTCTCATACTTGATTCTGAGCATGCGCGTTTTTTTTCCCCTCGTAAAAGCATACACACTATCGTTTTTCACGTCGTTAAAAAAAACGACATGAAAAACGACGTGAAAAAATAGAGCATGTTCGAAATTTTTAATGGCCGTTTTTCACGCCGTTAAAAATGCTCTGGAGCATACACACGATCGGTTTTAATGGCCATTTTTAAAAATGGCATTTTTAACGGCATGAAAAACGATCGTGTGTACGCCGCATAAGAAATGTTACATTGTCCAATTAATGAAATGCTACATGTCTGCACATAAACCTTTTCCAGAGACAGCTTTTTATATCCTTTTTTTTTTTTGCATTTCGGCAACCAGTACCAGACTTCTAACCCTCAGAGGTCATGTCATTTTGCTATACTTTTGTTCTAGTGTTGATCAAGTGGGGAAGTGGACCTAGTGAAGGTTTAGAACTTAAAAATAAAATCACATACTCCAAATCCATCTAATAGTTTGAGCACATTAAGCCTTTGGTATAAATTAAAGGTTTGTCCTGCTGAATACTAATCTAATGCACATGCACTTAGTACCTCCTTTTTATTCTAAGTTTGAGATGATGAAATGTTGCCATAAATCTTCAGTTTCAGGAAAACTCGTTGAGCGTAGAGATAGAAGGGTAATGGATGGGTGTATGGCATTTAATCTCAGAAAGCATACTGAGCTAAATCTACTGTATACATACAGTATGAGAGACCTACGTCCTAGCTAAAAGTGCTCTGGGGACAGCGTGACACCTGAAATATACTCTTTAAGTATAAGCCGAGTTTTTCAGCACATTTTTTTGTGTTGAAAATGCCCCCCTAGGCTTATACTCGAGTCTCCTTTTTGCGCCTGATCTCCCGGACTTTGGGGACCCGGTACTGGCCGGCCGTAGGTCCCCTGGACCCCAAGCACACATGTAGCCTCACTCTTCCTCTACAAGTGTGCAAAGTTTGTTGTCCGGGGGACCTACGGCCGGGGAGCACCGATTTTTCAAACATGGGCACCCCTTCCATAGACTAAACAGTAATTTCTCCGGTGAATTTGGGGACCCGGTACCGGCCGGTCGTAGGTCCCCTGGATCCGAAACTTGGCACACATGTTTCCCCTCTATAAATGTGCAAAGTTTTTTGTCTGGGGACCTACGGCCGGGGAGCACCAATTTTTCAAACCCGGGCACCCCTTCCATAGACTAAACGGTAATTTCCCTGGTGAATTTCGGGACCCGGTACCGGCCGGTCGTAGGTCCCCTGGATCCGAAACTTGGCACACATGTTTCCCCTCTATAAATATGCAAAGTTTTTTGTCTGGGGGACCTACAGCCGGGGAGCACCAATTTTTCAAAGCCGGGCACCCCTTCCAAAGACTCCCATGTTAAACGTTAGTCATGGGCACAGTGAGGCATGGGCACAGTGAGGCATGGGCACAGTGAGGCATGGACACAGTGATGCATGGGCACAGTGAGGCATGGGCACAGTGAGGCATGGGCACAGTGAGGCATGGACACAGTGAGGCATTGGCACAGTGAGGCATTGGCACAGTGAGGCATGGGCACAGTGAGGCATGGACACAGTGAGGCATGGGCACAGTGAGGCATGCACATGGACACAGTGAGGCAAAGTGAGGCACAGTGAGGCATGCAGATGGACACCCTAGGCTTATACTCGAGTCAATACATTTTCCCGTTTTTTTGTGGTAAAATTAGGTGCCTCGGCTTATATTCGGGTCGGCTTATACTCGAGTATATATGGTACCTGGTATCCACAATAAAAATATTTGTAGCAGTATGCTGGATCTCTTTGTGAAATTTTGAATTGTTTTTTCCCATGACCAGGGTAGATCAGAGGTCACCCACACAGCTACAGAATCTGGCCAACCTTTCCCAACTCCACCATCTTATTTTCCCCAAAAGAAACACACCACCCTAAAGTTGAGTTAAAATGGCCAAAGCAGCCTTTTATTTTCAGTAATATACAAAGTTAAATAACATTATTATAACATTATAGATCAAATGAGGTTGCAGATCCTAGAAGATACAATATAACTAAACCTTGTGTTTGTAGCACCAGTTAGCTAAGTTTTGCCCCCAGTGCTGCAACAGGGACTGTCCCAGCTGATCTCAGACACATACCGGTCTACAACAATCTGGTCATTATGATATGACTGGACCAACTAGATGACATCATATTAAAAATGGGTCCCCACAGTTTTCCCATAAACACAAACTTTTTACCACCTTCAAGGATTTCAAACTGCCAACTTCTGCTGCCACCTGAATCCAAACCATCAAGAAGCAACAAATAGGGCGGGGGGAAGGAACACTCATCCAATGACTTCCTGAACTCCTCCCCATAGACTATCCTCCCATGCTCCTCCCCATCAGCCCCCTTTGTCCCGACCAATCCGAAAAGTGCCTTTCTTTCTTCTCTTTTTTTTTTAAACCATTGTATCCCGTGTTACCTAAGTATACTGTATACACCTTGTGCTTTATTAATTTCCTTCATATCCCCAGGCTTGTCTGACTAGTTGCTCTCAGTATGTTATAGTCAAGTAGGTTAGGGTCAGAAAAAAAAAAAAACTCATGATGGCCACACACACTTTTTTTTTTTATTATTCCAATTAACATGTAATTCAATCAAATCTGCAAACATTTGGATAGACATAATTTCCCTTCTGATCAATTTAGATTCAGTTTCAATTGAATTCAATACTTGATGTAATTGTAGCCGTATTAGTGCAATTGTGACAATTGAATTCAATTAAACTGTGTCGATTGGCCAGAATGGATCATTTACATCTGTAGGCAGCACTAAGATACTCATGAATATGATCGTATTCTGATCGATCAGATTATGGGATTGAATGGTGGAAACAGAGATGCAATCAATATGATTGCGTCTCAGCTATCCAACAAAATCTACTTCTCCATGTGTGACATATCAATCAAATTGGTTGCCAACTATAAATCAGTTATTCCTATCTAAAGAAATCTATCAGAAAATAAATCGATCATTTATCAAATCGTGTTTGGCCACCATTGGCTTTTTATGATAACCAAACAGCTTATGGCGAGGAAGCCAAAAGCAACAAAAAAGCCCTTTGATAAAAACTGATAAAGGAAAGCTGCACTTTTTCCTTTTGCCCACCATGTAACAAATAAATGTGGCAGCAAGGGAGGGTGGGCCATAATTTCCACATGCCGCACAAAAGCACCCATGGGGGATGAGGTTTCGGTTTCTGGGCTGAACACAATTCCAAACTGTCAAAAACAGTAATGATCGGGAGCCTGCAGAATAGACCCCCGATCATGTGACCACTGTGACAACACATGATTGGAAAATCCATCCTGCTCCCCCTCCCTGCCTTAAGGCCCTGTTAAAGGGCTGAGGCGGGTGAACAGGAAGGGGTTAAAGTGAACCTGTGTTTCCCATAAGGAACAAGGTAACAAGTTCACTTTAATGTAATTCTCACCCCGAAAGGGCCTGCTGAATGGTTCCAAGATTCTTTCCCAAACGAGTGTATTCGCAGCCAGCCACACAGTCTCAGTCACTCTTCTGGCTCAATGATTAGTCTACGGGTATCCTTTTCTTTATGCTTTATTAAACTCAAACTTGGATGGGTGCAGGGTAACTGGGATACTCCTGTAGGGCAAAGTAGTAACTTGAGGACACTTGTCCCTTTCTCAAAGATTCCTAGCTCAGTCCTTGCAGCAGAAAATAATGGCCTGAACTACACCGGAACACCGTAAGGAATGTCTTCCTTTCTGCACAGGTTGGCACTGATGTATGAGGGAACATAACAGTACACAGTTACTGGGATCTCACTCACCGGTTTGTACTCACAAATGACCTTGGATATTTCAATGCCTCCTTCCAATATCAGCTATACATGTGTAGCGGACCCCCAAAATTGGGGTCGCTATGCCTTAAATTTAAGGGCAGCCTGAGCAATAGTTTAGCTCAGGTTATTCTGATTCTATAGATTGGACTCTGCTCTGCTGTGGTGTTGCCTGGGTGTATAGTTTCCCTTGTCCTGCGGGTGGCGCTGTCGCTCAGGTCTCGGGTTGAACCACAGGTGGCATTATAGCATGATTGGGTGTCCTCTCTCGGCAGCCATACAGTGGGCGTGGTCTATCTGCTGTGCATGCTGGGAGAGGGTACATAAGGGGCAGACGCCATGAACTGGGACATTGAGATTGGCCGGGGGATTCCAAGGAGGAACCCCTGGTGGCGAGAGTCGCGGCCATTGGCCTGCTGGCCAGGGGTGCGCGAATTAGTCGAGAAGTCTCGGGCACCTTCAGCCCGAGGCTATAGTGTTCCAGGTAGGCCCAGTACCTTCAACTGGGTCTACAGCTCAACCACTGGAGTCCCAGGGAACCCGAGGGAGGGTGGCCCGCTCTGAAAGAGAGGAAACCAGGGGAGGACCTGTCAGGAGGATCGGTGAAGGAAGTCACTGTCTCAGGAGAGGCCTGGTTACCTATCAGAGGGAAGGATTCCGTGAGTTGCACAGTAGCGCCTGTGATGTGCCCCATTGGCACCTATGGTCTCTAAAGGTTGCAGGCGTTAAAGAGTTCTAGATTCAGGAACTAAAGGATTCTGTGGCAGAGGATCTCCTGAACTTGTATTTGAAGGGGACCAAATTGGAGGAAACTGTTCGTGCTCCACTCCGGCTGCTAGAACTGTGAGAGGGATCTATTCTGGTGAGCAATGCCCACTCAGGCTTGAGTGGAGAATAGGGTAACTGGGTGTCGCGTGCCTGAACCTGTCTCCCTACCCAACTCTATCTCTGTTTCAACCTTTTCCCAATCTGTTTCAAGCGAGGAAAAATAAACTCATCTGTTGGAGTTTAAACACCGTCTGGACATTGGCCTTCTTTTGGGAGAAAGAATAGACTTTTCCCTATACTCTAGGGACGAGAACCAATGGAGGGAGGTAACTCGCTGCAGGACCCAACAATAGTATGAACACCGCTCAACCTCTTATACCAGGAGGATACGGGCATGTGGCACGGTGTGCCTTACCCTGCAAGTGAAGGTAAGCAGGAAAAAGGGTCCGTGTGCTGCACATGTCTCCTGTGGGCTCCATAGACCAGGTCCATAAGTAAATCCCTCAGTCAGCTACAACAAAATTCAATAGATTAGGTCCTCCCAGCTCTGCCACAGCTGGGACCTCCATGAGCAAATGGAGAAGCACAGCTGAACTGCCCAGAAGGGACAAGAAGCCCTCTGCTCTAGGTCTCAAACTATTTATGTACTCCCCCAGCCACCTACTGGGCACCCTCCCCCGGGGATTGGCTGGCACCACATAAATAGTCAAACTGTAGATTTGACTCTCCCAGCCCACTACTTTCCAGAACTCCCAGGAAAATGGGGGGGGAGCAGTTAAACCCACAACCAGTGAAACTCGGAGCAACCCAAAGCAATCACATTCTGCTCCACTAATTACAGAGGAGCTAAAGAACAGAATTTACCTAACCTAGCTAGAAACCAAAAAAAAGCACAAATGTCTCAGGAGTCATGTGACTTGAAGAATGTCTGGACTCAAAAGGGTTTGAAAACTTCTATACATAGAACATGTAATATTTGCACCAGCAGGTAATAAAATGCTTTGCTGACATTTTTTGTCACAAGACTAAAGGACTTTTTGGACTCTCGGGACAATCATTTGGCACTCTTTTTGATTCACTTATATATGGATTTTTCAATTTTGGGAAAACTCAAGCCATTCGGTGCAACCAATTATTCCTTTTTGATGGGTCATAGATTTGCGCCCATTGTCTCACCTCCACCAGGACCTGATATTTTAGCTTTCCCTACTCCTCTGCTGTTCAGTTTGGACCAAAGTCTTGTCCATACCTGGCACAGATGGTACTTGCTGATGGGCTGGTCAGGCACCTAGTGAATCCTGCTGGGGAGATTTCACTTCCTGTCCTGGAGACGCAACAGTAAATGGGAGGAATTTCCACCTTACAGAGTTGTCCGAGGAATAGGTGTACCAATTGGAGGATTTTCTCCCACCTCTTGCTCTGATGACAACTCAAACTTTTTGGATTTCTGTCTCAGTGATAGTGATCCCCAGAAAGAATAGAGGGGTGAATCTCCCCAGCAGGGACACAGCAATCACAACCTGAAAAAACAAATGCCTCTACATTCACATTACGTTAGACCACGGCTTTTCCCTTTTAAATGACAATCTTTATGCCGACTGCAATGAGGGAGTCTTTATGGTCTGTAAATGTGATTATGAATTCCTATTGGTTTGCTGGCTCTGGAAGAGATGACCCCATGCAGATTGAACACTTTCTAACCAGAGTCTTGTAGCCTGTTGTCTTCTAGCTTCCTCATTCTCTGACCTCTGGTTAGAAAGTGAACCAATAGGTATCATGTTAAAACAATGTCATTAAAAAAAGCTATGTAACAAAGTATACTACTCCCTTCATGAGTACATTCCATCAAATGATAGCTGACAGCTAATAAGGAGTAGGGAATCTCACTCCCTATTAGCCATTTATACAGACATTAGGTGTTCCTTCTCTCTGACCAGAGGACTGAGAGTGAGGAGGCCAGAAAATCACATGTAGACTACAAAAATAACACAGTGAACTAGCTACGAGTGTGGGCTTAAAGTGTTACTAAACCCACAACAGTAAAATCAGTCTGTATATGCAGTAAAGCATGCTTGTTATACTCACTGTGGAACCTAAGAGGTTAATCCTCTGCATTCTGTAAAAAGGCTGTTTGATCCTGTCTTCTCTGATCCTCCTCTACTTTTACTGTCCCCAATCCATCTGCTGATAGTATAGAGCAGGGATAGGCAATTAGCGGACCTCCAGCTGTTGCAGAACTACAAATCCCATGAGGCATAGCAAGACTCTGACAGCCACAGGCCTGACACCTAAAGACAGTGGCATGATGGGACTTGTAGTTTTGCAACAGCTGGAGGTCCGCTAATTGCATATCCCTGGTATAGAGCCTTGGAGGCACTCTGCACATTCTCAGTTTGGTGTGTATTGCTAGAGGGGGTGCATGTGATCATCACAGGGCCAATCAGCACTGTCCAGACAGAGGGTCAGGTGTCCAGCACCCTCTTAGGACAGTCAAAGCAAAATGAAAACTCCTCCTATAAGCTTTAACCAGTGCTTGACCGGACACCGATAGAAGTCACAAGACTGCTAGATACTGCTGATGAGAAAAGTTATTTAGCAGTTTATATTTTCTGTTCTCTGTACTGTGGGAGACCAGATCTAGTGATTGCAGAGTCTTTGGTTTAGTAACACTTTAAAGGGGGCTTAAAGGGGACCTAATCTCCCCCCCTTTACCCCCCAAAAATATAGTAATACTTTCCTAATATTTTTTAAAATTGCCATGTAAGTCTCTTTCTATGAGACCTACTTCCAGGGTGGGACTTAAGTCCCAAAAGGAAATTAAGGAAAGGATCTTAACCTTTCAAGAAAGCACTGTTGTTACCTTAGGCACTGTTTAGGACAGGATAGGTTCACCTCAATGATACATATGCTAAAATTCCCATTAAAGTGTATGTTAGGCCAAAAACTTTTTCTCTATTTATGGACAGAGTTGGGAAGGATTATAAACCCTGTCTGCTTTTTGTAGCTACCCAGGGCTCTGTTACTGCTACTCAGGGCTACTGTCCAAGTCACAATGGCTTTACCAGATAGGAAGTGATGGAAAATCTGCAACAGGGACATAGACACCAACATGTGATGCTGATCTTCTGTGATTGAAAGGACAGACATCCAATGAATGAAAGGGGCGGGCTAGAAACAATCAGGCTGGGGAAGAAAGGGCTGGATCATTGTTTTACCACTAGCACGGGACTCAGCTTGGCCTGGATCAGAATCATAAGTAGCCATGGTGTGGAGTTCTAGTCGCCAGAACCATAACAACCAATGACGCTCTTAGGCCAGGACCCATGGAGTCTTTTTTTTCCCACTATGGTATTGGTGGCCAGCTCGCCCACACCACAACAACTCGTGATGCTGATCCAGGGCAGGTATCGTGCAGGGCCAACCACGGCATTCAGGAGAAGACCCACCCTCTGTCACACTGCTAGAACTAAAATGTAGGACTCTGATGTGAAGAGGGGACTGTGTGATTGGGGAGGCTCTGTGATGAGGGAGATGTGTGAATGGGGACTGTGTGATAGAGGAATGTGTGACTGGGGGGCTCTGTGATGTAGGGGACTCTGTGATCAGGAAACTCTGTGTTAATGGGGGGAATCTGATGAGATGGGAAGACTTCTGTATAGTAGGCCTCTGATGTATTGGGGTGACTGTGATATGATGGGGGACTCTGATTCGAAAAGGGAAACTCTGATGTGAAGGCAGGATTTATTGTGATGGAAAGACCTCTGATGTGATAGAGAGACCTCCGATGTGATAGAGGAACCTCTGTCGTGATGGGGGAACCTTCGAAGAGAAGTGGGACTTTGTTGTAATCTGGGTGGAAATAATTTTGCGCTAGCCCTAAAGGTAAACCAAAAAAGGAAGGGAAGCAGCTACATAAGAATGTGACAAAATTTCAAAAGGGATTGGGGTGAGTATGTAGCACTAAGTGTTAAAACAGTGTGACGTGAAAAAAACACTGAACAATGGACACCCATGTGGGTGTAATGGTGAGTAAATTAAAGTGATAATCAATCCACATATAAATAATAAAAAAATTATGAAATAGTACTCAGTCCACACAAAGGAAGAGTACTCAATGTACTCAGAGGACTCAGTCCACACAGATAAAAAGTGTAGTGAAAATGTTCATTGTGAATGGATATAACATAACGTGGTAGAGATGTCATGAAGCTGTATAGACCATCCCAACAGAATTTCTTCAGACAAATGGTATGACTAAACACGCTTACCGGAACAGTTGGACCCGACTGTCAGGGACAACGGATCATTCAAGCATGGAAATCCCAACCGATTAATGGACCAAGTTGCCACAAAGGATCCTGAAGAATACGGGGTACGCCTCACTGGTATCCAAATGGTGTTAACCACAAGTGGGACCGGTAAACCCGATGTTTCTTCAGTTGGAGGTCAATCTGGTGCTGCAATTCCAACCGTGAGGAAGGCTAGGACAGCAATGGGAATCCACAGAGCACCCAAAAGTGCTGGCTCGGTTACGGTAAGCAAAGACCCTTAAAAGGGTGATGGAGACTCACTGGAGAGGCCCAAAAAACTTTCATCCACAGGCACTGAAAGAAAATAAAAAATAGGGGCTCCAATGGTGCAGGTCAAAAAGGTGGGTTATAATTAATAAAAACCAACATACAATGATAAAAGTGATCACAGTTCAGATAAAAGCAATATGGGGAGTGGTGTACCTGGCTCGACGCGTTTCGTTCCAAATAGGACTTCTACTGGGGCATCTGTAACGGAGAACCTCTAATGTGATGGGGGACCTATAATGTGATGTGGGACCTCCAATGTCATGGGGGAACCTCTGATGTGATGGGGGAACCTTTGAAGTGAAGGGGGGGCTGACACGATCGGGGGACCTCAAATGTGATGAGGGAACCTTTGATGTGATGGGGGACCTCAGGTGTGATGAGGTGACCTCTGATGTGATGGGGAACCTTTGAAGCGAAGCGGGGCTATGATGTAATGGGGGGTCCTCCAATGTCATGGGAGAACCTTTGAAGTAAAGGGAGGGTCTGGCGTGATAGGGAAACCTCAAATATAAAGGAACATCTGATGTGATGGAGGTTTCTGATGTGAAGGGGGACCTCTGATGTAATGGGAGAAGTTCTGATATGAAGTTAACTTCTTTGAGGCAGTTGTTTGCATCATCCCAGGCTCAGGTTCCCATAGCAAAGTAACATTTATATTTTTTACATTTTAGACTGAGGTGGCTTGAGACTCTGCATGCTTTTAAAGGGTGCCGCAACTGAAAAAAGATTGAGAAACGCTTGCTAGATGATGTTGGCTGCCCTCCAACAGCGGGCAGATGGGCATTACCTGACTTTTTGCAATTTCTAATGCACACTGTTAGAAGCTCACAGTGTGCAGTGAAATCAGAGTAAACTATTTCAGTCCAGGAGAGGAACCTGTATAACTGTATATGACTGAAGTTAAGTCTGGAGTTCAGCTTTAATAAACAGTAACAAATGGAAGGACGTTGCCTCATTACAAAAGCTGAGTCACACTTTTCTTTTAACTATGTGTCATTAAAGAAAGCAAAAGCTGCTAATGCAATTAACATAACCCGCAGCCTGTCACACGAACACGTATGCCGTTCCAAGACCATGTTTTATTTATTTTCAATCATCCTCTATCAGAAATAAAAATAATCAATAGAGTTACCGTCAGGGGAGGGGAAGGCCATTCGGAGGGGGGGGGGTGCTTTGGTATTTTTTTCCCTCTTTTTCCGGCCTGCTTTGAGACAGGGGAAAATAATTTCTCGAACACGTTAGAGATCCATATGGCAGAGATCAAAGGTGTTACTGGGTGCATGATTCTGCTTTATTGCCAGGCACTGCTGTTAATTAGAAAACAAGATCAGAAGCAGTATTAAAATCCAATTAAATTGATATGAACAGATTGCCAAGTGATGTTCACTAATGTATAATTGAGCACCATGCAAATTTCAGTGACTGTCTTTTGTGTTCTTCCCCCCTCACTCCGGAATGAGTGATGAGGCTATGAAGTTTTCCTTCCTTGTGGAAGATAAACAAGTTAATGCGCTGATCTTGGGGGTATTGCTTGGGTGATTGATGAAAATGAGAGCGGAATATTAAAGTATGACTTTTTTTGTTTATTTTTTTATTTTATTTTTTTTACTTTTGCGTCCTTTTTAGTTTTTTTTTTTTTTTTTTCACTTTTCCTATTTTAATCAGATAGATGTTTACATTTTGCAATGTTTTCCTTTAATCAAGTTAATGCTTTATTTTCTAAGGCGTTTTTTTTTTTTTTTTTTTTTGATACATTGTAAATAGCTTGCGGCAGGAATTTGTTACAAGTCGAGATTCATACTGATTTACGCATTTTTTTTCTCTGGTTGTGTAAGCTGTGAGTTAAGTACTATACCTGAGGATATGACAAGCTATTTTTGGTCGTCACCCTGTTATTTTGACTATTGTCTGTTCCCAGTGGTCGCCTAATTCTCTGTGCATGAGCTAATTGCTCGGAATAGAGAATGCCAGGGCAAAGGCTTGTGAACAGTAGTGCAGCGACTGCATGGGGTGCCACCATACCAGATGAGTAGTGCAGCGACTGCATGGGGTGCCACCATACCAGATAAGTGGTGCAGCGACTGCATGGGGTGCCACCATACCAGATGAGTAGCGTAGCGACTGCATGGGGTAACACCACGCCAGAACAGTAGTTCAGCAACTGCTGCATGGGGTGCCACCATACCAGATGAGTAGTGCTTGACTGCATGGGGTGCCACTATGCCAGAACAGTAGTTCAGCAACTGCATGGGGGGCCACCATACCAGATTTATAGTGCAGCAATTGCATGGCGTGCCACCATACCAGATGAGTAGCATAGCGACTGCATGGGGTGCCACCACGCCAGAACAGTAGTTCAGCAACTGCTGCATGGGGAGCCAGTGAGCCACCATACCAGATGAGTAGTGCTTGACTGCATGGGGTGCCACCACGCCAGAACAGTAGTTCAGCAACTGCATGGGGTGCCACCATACCAGGTGCATAGTGCTTGACTGCATGGGTTGCCACCACGCCAGAACAGTAGTTCAGCAACTGCATGGGGTGCCACCATACCAGATGCGTACTGCTTGACTGCATGGGCTGCCACCACGCCAGAACAGTAGTTCAGCAACTGCATAGGGTGCCACCATACCAGATTAATAGTGCAGCAACTGCATGGCGTGCCACCATACCAGATGAGTAGTGCAGCAACTGAATGGGGTGCCACTAGCTTCTAGATCTCGTGCCGAGCAGCTGGTATGGGCGCTATTTAGAGAATCTCAATAAGTGAAAGAATTCATGGGCGCTATTTAGAGAATCTTTGGCATGGGCGCTATTTAGAGAATCTCAATAAGTGTAAGAATTCTCTGCATGGATGAAGTGGAGAGCCTGATATCACTGCCCTACCTCTTCATCTTATCCAATCAAAGAATGCTTTGTATGTATTTATTGTGCTTAATGAGAAAATGCAAATGGTGTCCATGCCGAGCCAAGGAACTCCTACTGTATATTTACAATGCATCAGGCTGGCTTCTCAGCACAGGACCCATAAGCTAGTGGAGAGCATTGAAGTACAGTAGTGGTGTCTACTACAGTGATTTCCAGCTTCTGAAGTGATCCCACAGGTATGGCACCTACCTACTTACATTGGACTAAGCTGGTCCGATCTTACATGTAGAACTATCCATACCTGGAATTCTTCTTTAAGCACTCCTATTAAAGGCTGCTGTGAGAAGAAAGGACTAGGGGCCCTGCTACTTTACTCTCGGAAAGTCTGAGAAGAAACTTCCAGGTGACTGAAATATTTGCATACCATATCCTCTACTGGCTCTCCGGCTTAGGCCCAAAACACAGTGAGGCCTCTCCCCAGTCACCCGGATCAGCCGAGGAATCCGCAGGGAGGCAGGAACCAACCTGCCCAACCGCTGCATTCAGCGAAACCAAGACGTGAACAAGTTAAATAAAGCAGA
Organism: Rana muscosa; assembly: GCA_029206835.1. Classification (NCBI taxonomy): domain Eukaryota; kingdom Metazoa; phylum Chordata; class Amphibia; order Anura; family Ranidae; genus Rana; species Rana muscosa. The sequence goes on along the minus strand of CM055126.1, from coordinate 200,622,870 downwards.
AAATACCTCGAAATATGTAATTGTACACCCAGAGAGGGATCAAAAGACCATCTATGAAAACAGGGCCCCATCTGATAGAACTGTTGTTTTTTAATGTCGTTTTCACATAATTAGGTCTGGAGTCATGTTCCTTCCTATATAATAATACCCTCAGCAACCACGATGAAATGTGCTTTTTATTTATTTTTTACTGGTATAAAAGGGTGGGGGGGGGGGTACACAAATGGCCTCAACTGCAGATTCTCCACCACTGGCACGTGCACCCCCCAAGGATACCTCTGGAGGTTTGTAAGGGGCACTTCTGTATAGTTTTAAAGATTTGATGGTTTAAGTAATTTTTTTTTTTTCTTTTTACATACCAAATTATTAGTTATAATTTATATGAAAGCATAATGGCTCATTTAGAAAACATGAACATGTATTTAGCGAGAACTTGTAGTATATGAATATATTTTATGTAGTAGTAGGTTAGCTTTCAGCATTGGTAGTTTTTAGAGTAGAGGTCTTGGTGCAGAGAAAGACGCTATCCCTCCCAGTAACCCTAACACTAATTTTCATTGTAATCTTACACTAACCCTCCCTGTAACTTTAACACTAACTCATCCTGCTACCCTAACATTAACTGTAACCCTATCACTAACCTTACCTGTAACCCTATCATTAACTTTACCTGTAACACTAACACACGCATCCCTGCTATGATAACACCAAGCCTTCCTGCAACCCTAAAACAACCCTCCCTTTAACTCTAACACCAAAACTGCCCTATAACCCTAACACTAATCTTCACTGTAATCCTACTCTAACCCTCCCCAAACTTTAACACTAACTCCTCCTGCTACCTCACTTGTAACCCTATCACTAACCCTACCTGGAACCAACCATTAACTCTCCCTGTAACACTAACACCAAACCTTCCTGCAAACATAAAACAACCCACCATTCCAAATCTAAAACCAAAACCTCCCTGTAACCCTAACACCAATCTACATTGTAATCCTACCCTAACCCTCTCTGTAACCTTAAAACTTATGCCACGTACACACACTTGGGATTTCCTGATGAAAAAAGTCCGACTGACTTTTTTCATCGGATATTCCGACCGTGTGTATGCCCCATCGAACATGTTCTCTTTTTCTCAGACGGAAAAAATTTCTATCGGGAATTCCGTTTGTCTGTATGGAACTCCGACGGAGAAAAAAAACATGCAAGCTCAGAATCAAGTCGACGCATGCTCGGAAGCATTGAACTTAATTTTTCTTGGCTCGTCGTAGTGTTGTAAGTCACAGCGTTCTTGGCGGTCGGAATTTGGTGTGACAGTGTGTATGCAAGAGAAAATCCGACCATGTGTACAAGGCATAACTTTTCCTGCTCCCCTAACATTAACCCTCCCTGTAACCCTATCATTAACTCTACCTGTAACTCTGAAAAGAAGATTATTTCGAGTGCGGCTGTCCAGAAAGACAATTTTTTTCCTGCCTTGCTTTATGCATTGCCTGCCCCTGTGGTTCCTGTGAGGAGGATCAGCACAAAGACATATCCTGCCTGAAGCGGCTACTCCCCTTTCTCTCTACCTGTAACTCTACCATTAACTCGCCCTGTAACACTAACACCAAACCTTCCTGCAATGCTAACACCAGCCTTCCCTGTAACCCTAACACCAAGCCTTCCTGCAACCATACAACAACCCTCCCTCTCAATCTAACAACAAAACTGCCCTGTAACCCTAAAACAAATCTTCCCTGTAATTCTACTCTAACCCTCCCTGAAACTTAACACTAACTCTTCCTGCTACCCTAACATTAACCCCACTTGTAACCCTATCCCTAACCCTACCTGGAACCCTACCATTAACCCTCCCTCCAAATCTAATACTAAAACCTCCCTGTAACCCTAACACTAATCTTCACTGTACTCCTACTTGAAACCTCCTATCACGTACCTGGTACTAGAGGCCAATGGAGAGAGAGGGCGTCCCTTGCGGCTAAGTTCCAGACCCCCCTGAGGGTGAAAACAGGAAAGGTCAGGCCCAAAGCAGCACGGGTTGCCTGCTGGACTGTATGCAGGAGGTTCTGGGGTACAGCTGGTGTGCTGGGGTAGAATCAGCAGACAGGTGACAACCGTGAGATGTTGCAGGATTCAGATAATGCTGCGACTGGAGCGTGGTCACAAGGAAGCCTAGGTCATGAGCCGGGTTGGGATCAGAGCAGACGTGGTCAGGTGGATAGCTGGAGTCGAACACAGGAAGCAAACAGGAGACAGGTCAAGGACAAGCCGGATCGGTAACAGGAGACACAGGAGATTCTGGGTCCTAAAGTCCTTCTGCCAGAGATTCTGGGTCCTAAAGCCCTTCTCCTGCTGTTGGTTCCCTGACAGTGCCCCCCCCCCTGACGGGCAGCCTCCGGATGCCCATCTGGGCAATTTTCTCTGGGTATTTCTCTGGGTATTTGGCCCGAAACTCTCGGAGGAGTCTAGGAGCATGTACATTGGCTTCAGGTTCCCAGGAGCTCTCTTCGGGTGGATACCCTTTCCATGTAATTAGGAATTGGGTTTGTCTCCCTCTCTTCCTGCAGTCAAGGATTGAGATTCTACTTCAAATTCTGTGTCCTCTCCAATAGTTACTGGTGGCGGCGGTGGCTCCGCTCTCCCGGGAAATGGATCTGGAACAGTTGGTTTAAGCAAGGAGGTGTGAAAGACCGGATGGATCCTATATGATTCAGGCAGAGACAGTTTGTACGCCACTGGGTTTATTTCCCGTTTGATCTGAAAGGGGCCAATATACCTTGGTCCTAGCTTCCGTGAAGGGCAGGCCAATTTCAGGTTGGCAGTAGACAGCCACACTTTGTCCCCTACCTTGAAGGCAGGATTCCCCCTCCGTTTCCGATCAAAGTGTTTCTTGTAATCCACTTGGGCTTTCTGTATGGACTCCCGGAGGACCTGATAATTGTTTTGTATGAAAACCAGTCTGTCCTGCAAGGCAGGTACAGTAGTTTCAGGCATAGTTTCAGGCAGGGCAGCAGGGTGGAATCCATAATTGGCCCAGAATGGGGACTGATTTGTAGCTGAGTGGACAGAGTTATTATAGGCAAATTCTGCCAGTGGGAGCAGGGATGCCCAGTCATCTTGGGAAAAAGCTGAAAAGCAGCGGAGGTATTGCTCCAGGGTTTGATTTGTGCGTTCTGTTTGCCCATTACTTTGGGGATGATAGGCGGATGATAGGCAGAGTTCCACTTCCAAGGCTTTACAAAGGGCTCTCCAAAACCCGGAGGTGAATTGCACCCCCCGATCTGAAACAATGTTCTTTGGGAGTCCGTGAAGTCTGATGACCTCCTTGATAAAAGTATGAGCCGTTTCGGCCGCAGAGGGAGTACCAATCATTGGTATGAAGTGGGCCATCTTGGATAGTCGGTCAACCACAACCAGGATGGTCGTGAAGTTTTCAGAGGGAGGAAGGTCAACAATAAAATCCATAGAGATCATCTCCCAGGGGCGATTAGGGATAGGCAAGGGTCTCAATAACCCCCAGGCTTTGGCTTTGTCGCCTTTGCTACGTAGACATGTTGTGCATGACTTGACGTAGGATCTGCAGTCCCGACTGAGGTTAGGCCACCAAAAGGACCGCTGAATGAGCTCATTAGTCTTACGGGCCCCAAAGTGCCCTGCAAGTTGGTGGTCGTGGAATGTCCTGAGAACCTGGAGCCTTGCTTCCTGAGGTACGAAGATTTTGTCCTGGTGCCAAAGTAATCCATCCAGCCTCCTTAATGAGTCCTGTTCAGATTCGGGGCAAGATGCAGAAGCTTGTTCAATGGATGCCTTTAGGCTGGGTTGAATTAGCAAAAAATTTTGCGCAGATAAGATGGTGCTTGGAGGAGCACATTCAGTAGATTCAGGGAACATCCTGGAGAGGGCATCGGCTTTCCCGTTTTTGGAACCCGGGCGGTATGTCAGGTGGAAGTTAAATCTAGAAAAGAATAAGGCCCATCTGGCTTGTCGAGGTCTTAGGCGTTTTGCAGATCTTAGATATTCCAGATTTTTGTGATCTGTGAAAATCATAATTGGGTGGTTAGCACCCTCCAGCAGGTACCTCCATTCTTCCAGGGCGACTTTAATTGCCAGGAGTTCTCTGTCACCCACTTCATAGTTTCTCTCGGCCTGATTCAGCTTCCTGGAGCAAAAGGCTACTGGATGAAGCAGGGACTTTGGTCCCTGACGCTGAGAGAGAACGGCTCCCGTAGCTACTTCGGATGCGTCCACCTCGAGGACAAAGGGAAGAGCTGGGTCTGGGTGTTGCAACACGGGAGCAGAGGTGAAGAGGGCCTTCAGCTGTTTAAAGGCCATTTGAGAATCCTGGTTCCAGGAGAAGCGTGAGTGTAGGCGAGTGAGCTGGGTGATCGGGGCAATGATAGTCGAGAAATTTCGAATGAATTTCCTATAAAAGTTAGCAAAGCCCACGAACCTCTGGACCCCTTTCTTGTCAGAGGGTGCAGGCCATTCCAAGATTGCAGAGACCTTCTGAGGATAGATGGAGATCCCCTATGTGGAGATTATGAGTCCCAAGAACTGGATAGATTGTTTCTCGAACTCACACTTCTCTGCTTTGGCATATAAGCCATGAGTTCTTAAGGTCTTTAACACTTTTCTGACGTGCTCTCGATGGAGTTCAAGTGAAGCTGAGAAAATTAGTATGTCATCCAGATAGACGATTAAGAACAGGTCGAGGTATTCCCTGAAGATGTCATTTACAAAATGTTGGAATGTCGCGGGGGCATTACATAGCCCGAATGGCATTACAAGGTATTCAAAGTGCCCAAAGCGTGTTCGAAAGGCGGTCTTCCACTCATCACCTTCCCTAATACGAACCAGGTTGTAGGCCCCCCGTAAGTCCAACTTTGTGAAAACCCGAGCTGTTCGAAACCTTTGGAATAACTCAGGAACGAGAGGGAGTGGGTATCTGTTCTTGATGGTGATTTTATTAAGGTCCCGATAATCAATGCATGGTCTGAGAGAATGATCTTTCTTCTCAATGAAGAAGATGCCAGCTCCAGCAGGCGAAGAGGAGGGGCGGATGAATCCTTTGGCTAGGTTTTCATCTATATATTGTCGGAGGGCCTCCAGCTCCAGCTCGGATAAAGGAAAGATTTGCCCGAAGGGTACTTCTGCCCCGGGTAGCAACTCAATTGGGCAGTCATAGGACCGATGCGGGGGCAGGGCATCAGCCCCTTTTGTCATGGATATGAAGTAGTGTTTGTCTGTCAGCTTACCTTCCTTCCCATGTGTTCATCTTAGAGGCCAGAGCCCTTTCACCTGGCTTCCTTTATAATCTCCTCCCAGCCAGACTCCACCCCAGGCCCTATCACAGAACACTATATTAACCTGTGCACTGCAAGCCTGCTTTGCTGATCAACGTGTTTGTTAGGCATTGTGTGTTTGGGTTCCTGCCTGTCGTGTGCTACGTCTGTCTCTCTGTTACATATTTGGCTTGTCCCCGACTATCCCTGTCTGCTCGTGACCCTTGACCTTCGGCTCGTTCTTTCGTTATCCTTGTCTGCTTGTGGCCCCTGACCTTCAGCTTGTTATTCGGTTCTCTCATATCTTGTGCTGCTGCTTCCCCTCTTTTCCCCTTATCCTACGGGGCGTGAGCTAGGAAACTCCAGGGGCCGCGACCTGGTCCCAGCCTGCAGCATAACATCCTCACCACTAGAGGCCCTGGAGAAGACCTGCTGGGTCTTAGACTCCGCGCCCTGGGGAATCTTGGCTCTAGCTTCCGTTAGGATCCCGGTTGTGCTCCTCTGGTCCCGCTTTCCACAACCACCCAGTTTCCTATCCGCAGCAGTCAGCCATAGGGTTCACTACCTTGCGGTGCACTCCTGTCCCCCTACGGTGTGAATCTGTCACCTGGCCACAGGTGACCTTGACAGTTTGATCAGCCATGAACCCGGCTGACATCCCGTTACCCGTGGATGATCCGTTGCAGGGCATAGTTTGCAGACTTGAAACCCAGGAATCGAATCAGACTCAGGTGATGCGATTCCTCCAGGATCTGGCTTCTCGCTTTGAGCAGCTTCAGGCCTCCTTGGGAACCCTGAATCCGCAACCTCAAATACAACCAGCGGCTGCACCTATTGCACCAGTCGCAGCCACACACTCACTACAACTGCCAGCTCCGTCCCATTTCTCTGGGGACTCCAAGGCTTGCAGGGGGTTCCTTAGCCAATGCACAATTCATTTTGAGCTCCAGCCCCAAAACTTCCTGTCTGATCGGGCTAAGGTAGCCTATATCATTTCCCTCCTCTCTGGTGAAGCTTTAGCCTGGGCAGCCCCTCTGTGGAAACTGAATGATCCAGTGGTTTCTAGCCTGTCTGGCTTCTTGAAACTTTTTCGGAATATCTTCGAAGAACCGGCTCGTGTCTCTTCAGCGGCCAGCGCCCTTTTACGTCTCCGCCAAGAGTCTGCTTCTGTGGGACAGTATGCCCTTCATTTCCGCATACTGTCGGCTGAGTTGAGCTGGAACAATGAGGCCTTAGTCGCAACCTTTTTGCATGGCCTGTCTGATAGAGTGAAGGATGAATTAGCAGGAAGAACCATCCCCACTGATCTGGCCGGCGTTATCTCCTTGTGTAACCAGATCGATATTCGCTTTCAGGAGAGGACCTTAGAAAAGCAACGCCAGAACTCCTTGGTTCTTAGTCAGCCTGAGCTCCCCTCTCTTCGACCCGTAGAGCATCTCCTACCAGCTGAGGAACCCATGCAGCTGGGTCGGACCAGGCTATCCCCCGAGGAACGTGCTAGGCGCAGAACTCTTGGTCTGTGTCTTTACTGTGGGGGCAAAGGTCATTTTCGTGACACTTGCTCTCTTTGTCCAGAAAAACGTTTGGGTCCACTTCATCTGGAAAGTGGAGTATTGGACCCAGAAATATCACCTTCCCCTTCTCGTCTTCTGCTTTCTGTGTTCCTTCATGTTGGTGCTTCTTCTCATTCGGTCTCAGCATATCTGGATTCCGGAGCCGCTGGTAATTTTATGGACTGGGAAATCGCATCGTCCATGAGACTTACTCTTTTGCCCCTCACCACACCATTGGTGGTCTTGGCGATTGATGGTACTGTTCTCCCAGGGGGACCAATCCGCTTCCAGACCCTCCCTGTTAAGATGTCGGTAGGGACACTCCACCAGGAGTGGATATCCTTCCTTATCTTACCCAAGGCCTCAACGCCTATAATTTTGGGTCTCCCATGGTTACAGCTCCATTCTCCTCATGTGGACTGGACTACTGGACAGATCCTGGCTTGGGGTCCCTCCTGTTCCTCGTCCTGCCTACCCAAGGTTGCCCCCTGTGAATCTGAGCCGGTCATTCATTTCAGGTTGCATAACCATTTACATTTCTCTGTCCCTAACCACCCTTGGATGCACAGCCAGGCTAGCTTGTCTACAAGTCCTGCAGTCGCTACGTCTTGCGATGCGATTCAGGTAGTCGCTACACCTGACTCAGCTATTCACTCTGCCTCTGTACTAGTTATGCCAGTCCAGCCCATGCCCAGTGAGCCTCCTACTTTTTCTTGTTCGGGACATTCTGCTTGTCCTTCAGCTATTCAGTTTGACTCCGGCGACATGTCACCTTCTAACCAACCTGACTTCAGGGTTCCACTGACATCTGCCCAGTCTGATGGTCCTGTGCAAGATGACCAGTTCCCCTTTAAGGGTCTAGGGGACCCTCCTCAGATTCCTGTTGATCCTCTCATGCCCTTGCTTATTCCTAGAGAGCCTTTGGTCCTCAATAGATCTTCTTGTCATCTCCCTACCTCGTTTTCGGTCTCTGAGGATAATCTTAAGTACGAGGTTAGACAAGTTCTGGATTCTCGGCTCTGCAGAGGCATTCTTCAGTACCTTGTGCATTGGAGAGGTTTTGGTCCTGAGGAGGCGTCTTGGATCGCTGCATCTGATGTCGCTGCACCTCATCTGTTGAGAAGGTTTCATCAGAGATTTCCCTTTAAGCCTGGGCCCAGGCGGGGGAGGGCCCATAAGAGGGAGGGTACTGTCATGGATATGCAGTAGTGTTTGTCTGTCAGCTTACCTTCCTTCCCATGTGTTCATCTTAGAGGCCAGAGCCCTTTCACCTGGCTTCCTTTATAATCTCCTCCCAGCCAGACTCCACCCCAGGCCCTATCACAGAACACTATATTAACCTGTGCACTGCAAGCCTGCTTTGCTGATCAACGTGTTTGTTAGGCATTATGTGTTTGGGTTCCTGCCTGCCGTGTGCTACGTCTGTCTCTCTGTTACATATTTGGCTTGTCCCCGACTATCCCTGTCTGCTCGTGACCCTCGACCTTCGGCTCGTTCTTTCGTTATCCTTGTCTGCTTGTGGCCCCTGACCTTCAGCTTGTTATTCGGTTCTTTCATATCTTGTGCTGCTGCTTCCCCTCTTTTCCCCTTATCCTACGGGGCGTGAGCTAGGAAACTCCAGGGGCCGCGACCTGGTCCCAGCCTGCAGCATAACATCCTCACCACTAGAGGCCCTGGAGAAGACCTGCTGGGTCTTAGACTCCACGCCCTGGGGAATCTTGGCTCTAGCTTCCGTTAGGATCCCGGTTGTGCTCCTCTGGTCCCGCTTTCCACAACCACCCAGTTTCCTATCCGCAGAAGTCAGCCATAGGGTTCACTACCTTGCGGTGCACTCCTGTCCCCCTACGGTGTGCATCTGTCACCTGGCCACAGGTGACCTTGACACCTTTCTTGTCAAAGACATCAAGGAAATCAAGGTAGGCTGAAGGGACAGTATGACAGGGATCTGGTGTAGGTTGAACTGAGAGACACACTGAAGGGTTGACAGGCGTGGGGATGCCACAGTGTTGGAGACAGTAGGGAGATGAGAAGTTGATTTCTCCCTTGGGCCAGTCGATTTGCGGGTTGTGGGCCCGCAGCCAGGGTATCCCTAGGATGGCTGGGAATATTGGAGACCTGATGACGTCAAAGCGGAGTAATTCCTGATGGCCTGCATCTGTGGTGGCAAGGATAGGGATAGTCTCCTGAGTGGCAGGTCCAGAGCTGGGAGTAGTACCATCTGCTAAATGTACATCAAGTCTTTGATCCTTTAGTTTCAGGGGTATGCGCAAGTTCTTGGCAAGGTTGATGTCCAAGAAACAACTACAGGCTCCAGAGTCAACGATTGCCCGCAGCTTGACTTCCTTTCCAGCCACCTGCAGAGATATGGGGAGAATTACATGAGTGGATACAGTCCCAGGTAAATAGAGGTGCGGGGGGTGTGGAAGGCTGGATTTACTTGGGCGAACAGGACAACTGCGAAGGAAGTGGCCCGAAGCTCCACAATAGAGACACAAGTTAGCTTGTCGTCTGCGTGCTCTCTCTTCAGAGGTTAAAGCAGGGCGGAGTAGGCCAATTTGCATAGGTTCCCTGTCAGAAGTATTGATAGGCTGGGAATCAGAGACTGGGATTGTTGGTCCTGGAACCATTGGCATTACCCATGTGGGTCGGAAGGTCTGGGTGCGTTCGGACCATCGCTCCCGAAGCCGTCGGTCTAGTTGGATAGAGATTTGGATGAGATTCTCTAATGACGTGGGAGCCTCGATCCTAGCTAACTCGTCCTTGAGAGTCTCGGATAAGCCTTGCCGGAACTGGTATTTCAGGGCGGCATCATTCCACCCGGTATCAGCTGACCACTTGCGGAACTCCACAATATAATCCTCCACAGGCTGTCTGCCTTGTACTAGGGCATGAAGGGCAGACTCGGCGGAAGCAGTCCGCTGTGGATCGTCATATAGTGTAGCCATAGCTTTGAAAAAGGTGGCAACTGAATCCAGTACAAAGTTCTTTTGCTCAAGGAGGTTATGAGCCCAGGACTGTGGGCCATCTGATAAGAGTGAGATGATGAAACCCACCTTGACGGTCTCAAGACAAAAAGTCCTTGGTTGCAGGGCAAAGTAAAGTTCACATGCGTTTTTGAAGGCCCTGAATTTCCAGCGGTCACCTGAAAAGCGCTCAGGAGTGGGGACTCTGGGCTCTGGAGGAAGTAATCCCACAGCAGGTGTGGCTATGGCAGGAGAGCTGGCCATTGAAGCTGAGCCAGTGGAGCTAGTAGCTTGGTTAGAATCAGCAGGAGTCATAAAGGGAGTAAGGGGGTGAAGGTGTCCTTCCAGCTGAATGTAGCCGTCTTGTAAGCTCTGGACTACTTGCGTAAGAGCCGTCATCTGCTGACATAGGGACTCCAACGTGGAAGCACCTCTCTCGGCCTCAGACATCATGGCTGGTTGATACTATCACGTACCTGGTACTAGAGGCCAATGGAGAGAGAGGGCTTCCCTTGCGGCTAAGTTCCAGACCCCCCTGAGGGTGAAAACAGGAAAGGTCAGGCCCAAAGCAGCACGGGTTGCCTGCTGGACTGTATGCAGGAGGTTCTGGAGTACAGCTGGTGTGCTGGGGTAGAATCAGCAGACAGGTGACAACCGTGAGGTGTTGCAGGATTCAGATAATGCTGCGACTGGAGCGTGGTCACAAGGAAGCCTAGGTCATGAGCCGGGTTGGGATCAGAGCAGACGTGGTCAGGTGGATAGCTGGAGTCGAACACAGGAAGCAAACAGGAGACAGGTCAAGGACAAGCCGGATCGGTAACAGGAGACACAGGAACAGGAATATCACGAAGATAACACACTGGAGGAGCCGAAGATCAACCAGCAAATGCAGACACTTGCAGACTTCCTTATATAGGCCCATGTGACCTGCTGGTAGAGATTCTGGGTCCTAAAGTCCTTCTGCCAGAGATTCTGGGTCCTAAAGCCCTTCTCCTGCTGTTGGTTCCCTGACACCTCCCTGTAACTTTAACACTAACCCTCCCTGTAACACTAACACCAAACCTTCCTGCAACCCTGCAACTAGCCCTTCTTCTAACTCTAATACAAAATCTCTCCATGACCCTATCTCACATTACCATCTCACAAAGACTCACACTAACCTCCCTTCAACCCTATCAATGACCCAACCTGCAGTCACTAAAACTAACCTTCCCTGTAATTCTTCCACTAACCCTACCTGCAACCCTAACACTAACCCTTCCTGCATGTCTAACATTAAACCTCTCTGCAATCTCAACTACTCTAACCCCTCCTGTATCCCTAACCCTACAGTATCCCTCCCTTTGACCCAAACGCCAAACCAAATACCAACCTTCCCTGTAACCCCAACACTAAGCTTCCATGTAAACCCTACACTAACCCTCCTTTTAATCCTCCACTGACCTTGCAACCCTAACACTAACTCCCCCCTGCATGCCTAACAATAACCCTCCCTGTATGCCTAAAAATAACACTAACCCTGTAGTAGTTTGTAGTCTTTTGTCCCATGTTCCAACATGCTTTGTCGGAGAGGGTTCACCTTCTCCCCCAGTTGGTTGCATGACAATGTAGCCAGCAAGGAGATGGCTGCTTGATAGCCAGCAGCAAAATGAATGCAATGGGATTGGTGATTGACATGCCTGACCCCACCCCCCACACTTGTTTAGCTGCCACTTGTCTTGGGCAAGTTCTTTGAGCCAGAGATCAGCTCCGGTAATCAATGTAGCCATCTCCTTGCTAGCTTTGTTGTCGGATGGCCAGAGAAAGAGTGGGGGAGGCGTCCCGCCCAACCTTACAAAGCATATAGTAACATGGGGCAAAGTACTACATATGTAGTACATAAAAAAAATGTATAATGCCGCGTACACACGGCCGTTTTTAGCACATTCGTCATGCTGTAACGGACTGAAGTGCTCATTTTATTTCACAGGTAGTATGTGCCGGCCCTGAAACAACTGACTTTGGATCCTCATGTTATTTGTGAACTTCTGGGTTCATTCAAGCGAGATAAAAGCAGGTCAAACCCTGATCTCTATAAAAAGCCAGCACTTCCATCTGGGCTTTTCTTCTGGCGGTGGTGGGTAGGGGACCTGAGAAAATAGTGAGGAGCCACGTACGGCCTATAGCTTAGTTTGCATCTTGCATATTGCTTCTGTATCTCCATGCACCAGATCCAGAATCTAAAGTAGTTCAATCCCTACATTGCTTCCTATTATCCTCTGTTTTGATGTATCAGGTCTTTGTACCCCAGCAAAGCAAGCAACGCAAGAGTTTAATGTGAGATGTTTCATTAATTGTGTCTTCTCACATTTGCACACAACGGCTGGTAAAAGAAAAAAAAAAAAAGAAAAAAAGTAAAAAAAAAAAAAAATCACCTTTTAATGAAATAAATGACTCAATTAACAAGATGAAAAACAGCAGTACAGTGGCAGACCCACTTGGTGGCATAAAAAAAAAGGATAAAAAAGAATTATCTCGGCGGGGTGTAAATACAAGGACCGCCACAATACACAGCAGGCACATGCATTGAGTGACAGGCATCCAGCATGGTTGACAGATCCATCACAGCGCTGACCGCTGCCTTCAGTTAAGCGCGCCGCACTAGGAAAGAAATTGTTCTTTAAAACGTTGGTGTGGGCAATTTATTTTGTGTTAAAGCAGCCGAGCCGAGCCTTTGTCTCCGAACGTGACCTACATGAGCGGCGGGTCGCTGGTTCGCAAAATACTGACCCCGGGTCGACAAGCGCGGTGGGAATTTAAAATGGGCGGTGGCGGTATTATTGCCGTGGACCTTATTAATTATGGGAACAATGTCAAAGTTTTCTACTTCGGCCCATATCATGTCTATAATCCTGGGTGGTAGATTACTGAGCTTCACAGTTCAATACTCCTCTCCGCTGCGTTGTTTTGTCATGCCTTCGCCGGGGTTTAGCTACCTAGAGTAAGCTTTTCCCTCCACTATTCTAATCCAATTAAAGAAGAATGCCCATCAGATGCAATATTGTATGGAATGGATAGAAATTAAAGGATAATAAAACTTAGCAAGAAAGATTTGATAAACTGCAGCTTCCCAATGCTTAGATGTGGTGGCTGCATTTGTTTCTTTTTTTCAGGTTATGAACCAAAAAAATAAATACCTGTTGATCCTGCCAACAATACACTATCCTTGTCATTTCATCTGCCGTCAACTGATATCTTAAGCCCTACACGCCCATGCAACACATACAGTATCTCCCAAAAGTCAGTACACCCCTCACATTTTTGTAAATATTTTATTATATCTTTTCATGTGACAACACTGAAGAAATGACACTTTGCTACAATGTAAAGTAGTGAGTGTACAGCTTGTATAACAGTGTAAATTTACTGCCCCCTCAAAATATCTCAACACACTGCCATTAATGTCTAAACCGCTGGCAACAAAAGTGAGTACACCCCTAAGCCAAAATGTCCAAATTGGGCCCAATTAGCCATTTTCCCTCCCCGGTGTCATGTGACTCGTTAGTGTTACAAGGTCTCAGGTGTGAATGGGAAGCAGGTGCGCTAAATTTGCTGTTATCGCTCTCACTCTCTCATACTGGTCACTGGACGTTCAAGATGGCACCTCATGGCAAAGAACTCTCTGAGGATCTGAAAAAAAAGAATTGTTGCTCTACATAAAGATGGCCTGGGCTATAAGAAGATTGCCAAGACCCTGAAACTGAGCTGCAGCACAGTGGCCAAGACCATACAGCGGTTTAACAGGACAGGTTCCACTCAGAACAGGCCTCGCCATGGTCGACCAAAGAAGTTGAGTATAGCATTTAGCCTGTGGTCACAGTGCAGTCCTATTCACTTACTTGGGACTTGGAGAGCTTGACAGGTAGTGCCACCTGTGGAACTCAGCATGTTGCATTACAATTGCCACATCGCATAGAAAAACACTAAAGCTGCGGCAATGAGTACGTATCCGAGCAGCACCATGTCCACTCATTGGTGGGTGGTCAGATGGGAGCTAAAAGTGAGATTATTTGCCAGTTCTTACTGCCCCCCAGCTGCCCTTGTAAAAGTAGCCTGATGGTGATGAGGAGAGGGGAAGGTGTTTGTAGTCCAAATATAAAGTGTTACTAAACCCAGGACCCTGCATTCGCATATCTGATCTCCTACATTACACAGAACACGGAAATGCAATTATTTTAGTAAATATAAACGGCTAAATACCTTTTCTCATCAGCAGTATATAGCAGTCCTGTGACTTCTGTCAGTGCCGAGCACAGGTTAAAGCTTGTAGGAGGAGATTTCATTCTACTCTGACTGTCCTATGAGGCAGCAGGACCTCTGACCCTCTTTCCGGATAGTGCTGATTGGCCCTGTGCTGATCACATGCACCCTCCCAAGAAAAAAAAACCCTCTAGAAATATTATTATTATTATTATTATTATAATACAGGATTTATATAGCACTAACCAGGGATGTGCAGTCAGGGGAGGCAGGTGAGACTTTGATGGTCTATGGTTCCTGAGATACGGGGCTCCTTGCACAGCCTGTCAATAGCTAAATACAGAGCGGACAGTTTAAATACAAGCTGGCACACTCTGTTTGCAGCAGACTGAGAGGATGAGCTCACAGTGCCTCTCACTTCTTGTCAGAGGCACTGAGCTCAATGGACAGCTTGGAGTCTTGGACCAACGGCAAAATACCATTAGCCCAAGTTGTCCAATAAAAATGCTGCAGTGGAGGCACGCCTCTCACTGCAGTGTCATAGAAGGGGCATGTGTCTAAAAGACAAATGCTTCCTTCCAGCCCAGCCCTCTTTTTAGTAGGAAAAAACATGGGATTATGGGTATAAGAATTACTCACAATCCCATGTTTTTCTCACACAGTTAAGAGGGAGAATGAGAATCTTCTGCTGCTGAAAAGGTACAAGCTAAATCATATATTTATATGCTATATGATATAAGATAATAATTTATTATTTACCTATTTACTGTGAAATTACTGGTTGGAAGTTATAACTTCAAACTTCAGTAATTTGTTCGTTAAGCCACCTGCTTGAGTACAGTTTTTGAAAATATAGTAAATTACCTTAAACATAATATATAATAAATATTTGTATATTACTTACTTATGGTAATTAACCCCTTGCCACCCAGGCCAATTCTGACACTTCTCTCCTACATGTAAAAATCATATTTTTTTTTACTCGTGTAGCGCCTGCCCCTCTCCTCTCTCCGTGCGGCTCGCACTGTCTCTTGTCTAGGGGTATCTGATGGTGGAGAGAGAGAGAGGGTGGGCTACGCCTAGCCTCCACCACGTGGGAATACCTGTGGTATCAGCAATGTCTTGTTTACCTTCGGGTCTGTGCTGTGCACCCGGATCCTCCCTCCAAGAGTCACCGTGAACTTCGTCCGCCAGGAAGTGAGCCTCACACCATTAAAGTCCAACACTCCTTTATTAGAACACACCATGCATGGACTTCCTTGATAGATAGAGCAGGAAAGGAGGTGTGAGTGTGAATAGGCCCAGACACAAATTCGATCCTCCACTCTCCTCCTGGAGAGTGGGATATGGTCTCCGCACGAGAGGAAGGGGATCCTTCTGGACGGTCTCCGACAAGAGACTCACCCGTCACCGGCAGTCTGCTGCACCGGGTCTTCGAGTGAGGAGCTCTCCCCGGTCCATTGCGTCTTACTCAGATTCAGGCCTCCATCCCCGAAGTGCCTTAGGACCCTTCCCTCGCGGAACTCAGTTTTGGGCACTGAGCTCCGGACCTTCTTGCAAGTACCTCACCCCAGGGCTGAAGGTGCCTGGGGTGGAACACGATCTCCGTTGGTCCCCTAGGCCGAGGCCTCCTAGGGGACTAGCACGAACCCACGTCCGCAAGCTGAAGGTGCTTGAGACGAAGACCCCGTGACCAAGATGGCCGACCCCTTTATTTCCTCTCCCAGCAAGCACAGTGGGTTCCCCGCCCCACCATACCGCTGCCGAGAGAGGACAAAAAGGACCTCGGCACACAGTGGTATTCATCCCCCCCGGCCACGGTGACAGCGCCACCTAGTGAACCGCAAGGAACATAGCACTGATGTCACAGCTAGATTCAAAAAATACACCCGGGAAAGTAAGTACCCGCTACACATTCCCCCCTGTCTTTTTTGACACTGGACCCCAGTGTCTGGAGTGAATCACGCCCTCAATGGCTGACATAACCCAATCCAGAAACCAACTAACAATTAAAAAAACAAAACATTTTTTAGGAAACTATCCTAACGGAGAAGTTGTGTCTGAGCCCCTGCAACAAAAGAGGAATGAAAGACAATATTTAAACATTATACTTTTCCCTCCCATCCTAACTAAGAACCACCCCAGGTTCCATAATCTTGACGGGACGCTCTCCTGCGGAGGGAAGAGAAAAAAAACAATAAAACCCTGACACATGTGTATGTGTGAGAGAAAAAGAAACTCCTCCGAAGAGAAATATCTTTCCCTCCAGTGTGAGTGTGTACAATGTGTAACGTTGCACAAGACTGCCACCTGGTGACAGCCTCGCGGTAACTGCACCCGTTGAACCATCTTCTCTTTTCTTGCTGCTTGACTCCGGGCCCTATCTACCCCAAAGTCTGCAACTTCTCACCGGAGAGGAAAGAACAACAACTGGAACAGTTCTTCCTTGGAATGACACAAGCACCCCTCTTGCGGGGCAAACACTGATGATAGCACCAACAAGAAAGTCAAACAGCAAAGTTCAGGGGGTGCAAATTCCTTTTGAAAAGCAAACAAATGGAGTCTCTGAAGCCTTGACAGCAGAGGCATTGTGACTCTGTCCCCTTCGCCGGGTAGAACTATAGAGTCCGGGTGGCGAGGGGCCTTGACCACTTCTGGTTGGGGCATAGGTGCCCGTAGCATCAACTTCTGTTCCCCAGTACCTGATGCAGGTGGCATTGGAGATACAGATGTGGGCTGGGGACAGGACCCTTGTTCAGGCGCTGGTGCCTTCACCCAGGGTGTACTCTCCCAGATCAGAGAGCGACTCCAGGTCCGAAGTATCACACTCCTCCGCGGGTATGTAGCCCGTTGTAGAGACGGAGCTAACACCTCCCGCGGGCGTACTGGGCCATGCCTTCCCGGCATCTCCGCCCATGCACCAAGTCTCTTTGCCCGGCTCACCTCGGCCCTTCTCTGAAGCGGGACGTCCGGAACACTCGTCAACGGATCCGTCTAGGCCTCGCGTAAGCTGGCGAGATGGTCCGCCACCACCACTGGTCGGGGCCACCATGCTGGTTCTCTTCTTCAGTGGCGGACGCTGTGAGACAGTGGTGACCGAGTCAGCATCCTCGGATTTCTCCCGTTGAGCTTTAACGACCACCTCCTCGGTCGCTGCAGTGTGCGCTGGGATGGCTTTTACAACAGTAATTCCTCCTCTGCGAGTAGCGTTACCTGAAGCCCGGCCTGGGTAGATGGTTCTCGGCCTTTCAACTACCGAATCCACCTCGAACAGGAACTCCCCACAGGCCTCACATTGTCCGAAGGGCTTCAGGTGGCACACCAGTCCCGAGCACCCGGGACAAATTACACCCAGGGCCTCTACGTCCATGCACGAATACAGGGCGAATCGACCCCTTGGCTTCAGCCGGATCCCGGTATCCGTTATCGGAGCAGCAGCGGAAGTCGTGGTAGTAGCAGGGTGACCTGGAATCCATGAAGTATGTCCAAACATGGTGACTTGTTGCTGGTCCATCGCACACTGCAGAGTTTTCACGCCATGTCCCACGTGTAGCCCTCTCACGTATTGGACTCATCCCCTTTTGCTCCAGTTCGCGGGCTTTTTTACTTTCTTTGGATGAGCCACGCCCACGAACTAAGCGGCGGGGGTTGTGTCTGTTGGCGCAGTGCAATTAGAAGCCCCCACGTGTAGTACCTCACACGGCTGGGCCTCCCCCCGTTCACCGCTCTTCCTGCGCGGGCCTTTCCCTGGTCTAGGGTCAATTCCACGACTTTGAGCAGGGCTGCACTTTGGCCTATTCAGTTAACTCATCCAGCAGACTTGTTCAATACTGTGATGCACAACACAATCCCGGACCCGAGCCCCCACGTGTAGCGCCTGCCCCTCTCCTCTCTCCGTGCGGCTCGCACTGTCTCTCGTCTAGGGGTATCTGGTAGGGTGGAGAGAGAGAGAGCGGGTGGGCTACGCCTAGCCTCCACCACGTGGGAACACTTGTGGTATCAGCAATGTCTCATTTACCTTCGGGTCTGTGCTGTGCACCCGGATCCTCCCTCCAAGAGTCACTGTGAACTTCGTCCGCCAGGAAGTGAGCCTCACACCATTAAAGTCCAACACTCCTTTATTAGAACACACCATACATGGACTTCCTTGATAGATAGAGCAGGAAAGGAGGTGTGAGTGTGAATAGGCCCAGACACAAATTCGATCCTCCACTCTCCTCCTGGAGAGTGGGATATGGTCTCCGCACGAGAGGAAGGGGATCCTTCTGGACGGTCTCCGACAAGAGACTCACACGTCACCGGCAGTCTGCTGCACCGGGTCTTCGAGTGAGGAGCTCTCCCCGTTCCATTGCGTCTTACTCAGATTCAGGCCTCCATCCCCGAAGTGCTTAGAACCCTTCCCTCGCGGAACTCAGTGTTGGGCACTGAGCTCCGGACCTTCTTGCAAGTACCTCACCCCAGGGCTGAAGGTGCCTGGGGTGGAACACGATCTCCGTTGGTCCCCTAGGCCGAGGCCTCCTAGGGGACTAGCACAAACCCACGTCCGCAAGCTGAAGGTGCTTGAGACGAAGACCCCGTGACCAAGATGGCCGACCCCTTTATCTCCTCTCCCAGCAAGCACAGCGGGTTCCCCGCCCCACCATACCGCTGCCGAGAGAGGACAAAAAGGACCTCGGCACACAGTGGTATTCATCCCCCCCCGGCCACGGTGACAGCGCCACCTAGTGAACCACAAGGAACATAGCACTGATGTCACAGCTAGATTCAAAAAATACACCCGGGAAAGTAAGTACCCGCTACACTCAGAACCCCCAAACATTATATACTGGTATATATTGTTTTAGCAAGCACCCTAGGGAATAAAATGGTGGTCCTTGCAACTTTTTATGTCACACGGTATTTGCGTAGCAATATTTTAAATGCATTTTTTTGGAAAGAAACTGTTCCACGAATAAAAAAAAAACAAACAAAAATACTAGTTAGCCACATTTTTTTGTATACTATGAAAGATGATGTTACGCCGAATAAATAGATACCAAACATGTCACACTTTAAAATTGCGCATACTTGTGGAATGGCGGCAAACTTCAGTACTTAAAAATCTCCATAGGCGGCGCTTTAATTTTTTTTACAGGTACATGTTTAGAGTTACAGAGGAGGTCTAGTGCTAGAATTATTGCTCTCGCTCTAACGTTCGCGGCGTATGTAACCGGTATGCATCTGGCTCTAATACTAGCCAGTGCCTTACCAGCCACTGACCTCACTGCACGTCCCTTTACACCGGTCAGACAGTACAGCTACAATGCATATCAATACAGGAGGGATTAGAGGGCCCTGCTCGTTAGAATATACAATCTAGGATATACACCAAACTGAGCATATGCAGAGTGCCCCCAAGGCTCAATACTATCAGGACCTGGATTGGGGATGGTGGAAGAAGGACAGGATCAGAGAAGACAGGATCAAACAGTCTTTTTAAACAATGCAGAGGATTAACCCCTTAGGTTCCACAGTGAGTATAACAAGCATGCTTTACTGCATATACAGACTGATTTTATGGGTTTAGTAACACTTTAAAAAAGCAGTCTAGGGCGACAAAGCTGCTCCTTAATTGATACAGTACAGTGAGTGAGGGTGGTGGTCACTCCAGGACAGGAAGTTTGTTATTTACAAGTCTTGTGCAGGCTCCTCTCCTATACTGAAATGGATTACTCTGATTTCACTGCACACTGTGAGCTTCTCACAGTGTGCATTGGAAGCTGCAGCAAAGTCAGACAGAGCCTGCCTCATTCCCTGGCTGGAGTATATTCAGCATCATCTGTCCCTGTCCCATCATCTGTTGAATGTCCCTGGCCCAGTGGCGTCACTATGGGGGTGTGGACTCCACCTGAGTGACACCCGCCAGAGGGGTGACACCATCAAGTAGGAAGTGCGATGGTGTCACCCCCATCTGTGATTACCGACGGATTGTCACACCAGCACAGACCGCATCATTTACAGGGCAGGGCATTGTGGCAGGCTAGACAGGAGAGAGCCCGAGGGAGGGAGGGAGGGAGGAAGGGGGGGGGTGTCACCTGGTATTTTACCACACCAGGTGACACCAACCCTAGTGACGCCACTACCCTGGCCCACCCTAAATCATTAGATTTCAGCAAAAGGTTTACTCTGAAGCCCAATTCCACCTTTCTGATAACATTTAAAAAAAAAGTGCCTAGTGAGTGTAAAAATTTAAATGCAACTTTCGCTGCAATGCTCACCTCTTCTGCGGGGCTGCTCACCGTTTCAAGAATTGGCTCCATTTAACCCACGTCTTGTGAGCCCAGAGTGTTATGGACACACCTTATGGTCATTACAGTCCAGCTGAACAAAATATAATCTGGAGGTCCTTATGTGAGTGCCATTTGGCGCAGGAGTAAGGTTTGTACGGCTATCTAAGATTCCCTCACTTTCTGTCCAAAGGGCAATAATTTCACAAGACAGGAAGTGAGATAAAATCTGTGGCAGCTTTTTTCAGGAGACAGTAATAACTTGTGACTTGTGGAAAAAATGCTTCTCAACTCTGGGATGTTGGCAGCCCATTCGAAATAAATGTGCTACCTTAATGCAATTGCACATTACTACGTGAAATACATCCACGTTAACGTGTGCAGTAATTCACCAAAACAGACGGGAAAAGTGTGACGACATCCCTAAAACCCTTATTACATGCGAAAAAGTGTGAATGCAGCCACCCAGACAATGATGTGGATTTAGAGCTCGTTCACATCAGAGCGCAGTGCGGGAAACCTGCGTTCCGTTCATGTTTCCCACGCCATTTTCAGAATGCATTAGGTGTATGATTTGCTACAGGTGTCAATATAATCCTAACATAAGGTGACCAGATTTTTTAAATGAAATCGGGGGACATATTTTTTTTGTTACTAGTAATGGCGGCAATCAGCGACTCTGCCTGGCCCCGCCCGCCTCACAGCCAGTCAAGTCTTACTCTCCAGGCCCCGGCTACTACTGGGTGGGGAGCGGAGGAAGATCACTCCACCAGGGAAGGCAAGGAGATAAGCAGGCAGGCGGCTGCTCGGGACTTGAGCCAAGGCAGAAGAACATGCGAGTGGAGCTGAATGGGCACCCCAAACTGAAGAAATATTCCCTCCGCTCCGACCAGCACATGATCATCAGAAAGGGGCACAGATAATGGAAAAAAATACACCCCCTAGGCTAGTAGGAGTGGTGGAGTGGGGGGTGGGTGGGTGTAATTCAGAATTATTTTTTTTCTAAATCTGCACTGACTGTCTTTGAAATTGCCCCAGCCCATGTTCAAATCCAATCCGGGGACAAAACTGGGGACAGACTTGGTCCGGGGACAGTGTCCTCAATCCGGGGACTGTCCCCTGAAACCGGGGATGTCTGGTCACCCTATCCTAACAACACACCAAACACAGATCGCAAATCATGGGCGGCGTTCCTGTGTGGCCTTTATACCTTTGACCACCAAGGACAACCATGTTGGTTTTGGCCACTCCTACCCCAGTCAGATGTATTTCACTGATGAAATAAGACAGCTTTTCTCAAACTTTTTACCCCACAGGTAAAGAAACAATGCATCTCTGGTCTTGAGGAACCCCTGCTAAAAAAAGTAATCAATGGTCAGAGAGAAAACTTCCCCTTACAGTGGTGGGTCACCCTTGCAGACAGATAAAAAGATCATTGGTGTCATGCAGCTGTCTCTAAAGCTGGCCATAGATGGTTCGAATCTCAGGGACCGGCTGAGATTCGATCCGTCTATGGGCAGGCTAATTGTCCCCAAGTTGATCCATCGATCGACTTGGATATAACCAGCATGTTGGATTTCTAGCATGCGATTATTGCACTGCTGGCGATAATCATTGTGTTCTACCGACAGGGATGGCTCCCCGAAGAAAATCACATAATCTATGGCCTGCTTAAGTGGTGTTGGCCCCTGAACCGTTCAGGCACCATGAATGAGAAGTCAATTAACAAGGAACCCCCAGCAACTTCTGGAGGAACCCTAGTAGAGAATGGCTGAGATAAGATGTCATAGCCATCCAAGGCAAGCCAAGGTTGGGGTGAAGAACCTAAAAGAGACGCTTCATCTTCAGAGTATTAGAACGGCTCAGTTGTTGCCATCCCAAGTTACATATGCTTCCCTTGTATCCATTATATATTGATATTGATTACTGGATTTCTATAAAGGACCCTTTGTAAAACATGTTTTTCCATTGGGCCTTTTGAGCTAAAGTACATGGTATATAAAAAGCATTGAAAGAGAATTAAAAAACATATATATTGTGATACATGTGTAGCGCCCTGCTCCTATTGGGTAGGCGCTAGTTGTAAATTTAGTTGTCTGAGCTGTAGTTTAGCTCAGAATAATTGTGTAAATTTCTGGTTTCTGTTCCAGTCCAGCTGTGCTGCGCATTCTTTCCACTTGACTGTGGGTGTCGCTGTCACCACAGGTCAAGGTTGGAAATGCAACAGGCTGGATGTATTGAGTACCTCTTGCCCAGAAACCGCTCGGTGGGATTGGTCCCCTCGCTGTGCATTCTAGGAGAGGATACTTAAGGGACAGACATCGTCTTCTGGGTCTCTCTGACCTGATGGCCCTCCTGGCCTAAGGTGTGCCGTAGCAGTTTTCCTGCCTCGGGGCCGGCTGGCCTGAGGCCTCGTTACTGGAAGTAGGGCCAGGAGTTTCTGGGGCCTACTAATCAGGGGTGGTCCTTTGCTGTCTTGCCTGCGGGAAGAAGCAGAGCAATTCAAGAAACCAGGGGAGGACTTTTCCCAGGAGAGGACCGAGCAAAAAGGCTGGTGCCTCAGGAAGAGCCTGGAGACTCAATTGGAGGACGCATCCCTACATATCTACCTCACAGTACCGCCGGATTGGCTGAAAGAAACTGGTATTGTGTGACTGTACTTAAACTTTGCAAAAGTTGTAGATTATTCAAGTCTGTGGCAGAGACTTTTGGCCGAGCACCGCACCGGCTGCTAGGTCAGTGAGAGAGGCATAATTGGTGGTTGCTATATCCAGTGTGGAGACTGTTTGTCCTCTGGATTAAGAAGTATCCATGATCCGCAAGCAAGGTACCTGAATCTCCCCTAACCCTCCATCCCTCTATTGACGTTTCTTTAATAAAACCATTGAAAAGAGACAATGTGTTGGTGCTGACATCTGTGACAAACTCTCAAATGGAACCCCTATGACGGATACGGTGGAACAGACAGGTAACGGCAAGACCCAAAAATTTAACCAGCAGCTCCTGCGGGGGTAGTGCTATACATGATATACAGTGATCCCTTGTGCGTCAACGCGTTTCGCTGTTAAGCTTCGTCAGGACACATTCAAGGTTTGTTGATGGCAAGAAAAGGGAACGAGTGTCACTATCTAAAATAAAATGTAGCACTACCCCCGTAGGAGCTTCTGATTTAATTTTGGGCCTTGCATATTACCTCACTGTTCCGTATGCTCGTCTCAGGGGTTTTCCTTGAAGAGTTGTCCAGAAGAAAGTTTGCACCAACACAAAGTCTTTTTCAAGGGTTTTATTGATTACAGTTTCCAACAGAGGGGGTTGAAGGGATGGGGAGGACTCAGGTACCTTAATTGCAGGTCACAAGAATTCTCCTAGGTCCAGAGGAACAACTGTCTCCACACTGGACTCAGCAACCACCGGATAGGCCC
The DNA here is from genome assembly GCA_029206835.1 of Rana muscosa. Taxonomy (NCBI): domain Eukaryota; kingdom Metazoa; phylum Chordata; class Amphibia; order Anura; family Ranidae; genus Rana; species Rana muscosa. The sequence goes on along the minus strand of CM055126.1, from coordinate 200,599,139 downwards.
ACTCTCACTGGCCTAGCACCCGATGCGTAGCTCGATCACATATAGTCTCTGCCACAGACTTGGTGCAAATAGAACAGTCTCTGCCACAGACTTGGTGCAAATAGAACAGTCTCTGCCACAGACTTGGTGTAAATAGAACAGTCTCTGCCACAGACTTGGTGTAAATAGAACAGTCTCTGCCACAGACTTGGTGTAACCCTTCAATGGGTTACCTTCTGATGAAAAGAACACAGCTCTCAGTGCCAGGATCTTCCAGCCGTTCCGGCAGCACTGTGAGGTAGATTGTGATCAGGATACATCCTCCAATTGAGTCCCCAATTGCTCGGTCCCTTCCCGCAGGCAAGGGGACACAGGATCATCCCTGGATCAATAAGCTCCAGCAACTCCTGGGCCTACATCTTAGTAATGGAGCCTCAGGCCAATGTGGCCCCGAGGCGGAAACTGCCAGTACATCCCTGAGGCCATGAGGGCCCTCGGGTCAGGATCGGGCGGGCGGTGCCCACCACCAACGAACGTTGACCCTACAAAATGGTGCCTGTCTCTTAAGTACCCTTTCCCAAAATGCACAGCAGGTTGACCACGCCCCCTGAGCTACTTCTGAGAAAGAGATACCCAATGCATTCAGCCTGTTGCCTTTCCAATCCTGACCAGTGGTGACAGCGACACCCACTGTCAGGAGGAATATCATGCAACCAGCTGAACTGAAACAGAGTATAATTTGAAACACAATCCTTCTGAGCCAAACTATTGCTCAGACAATTATAATTTTACCACATAGCGCCCACTCATTGGGAGCAGGGCGCTACAAAAACATATGTGTTTATAATTATAGAAACAAAAACACACATCTTTAAAAAACACCGTTCTGTCCAGTCGAGAGTCATGGCACATAGACATACAAAAAGGAGATACCTTACAGGAGAAACAACCTCGTTCACAAAATTCCAAAAACAGGGGTTCTATCCAAAAAGGGGCTACCCTCCAGGAGTCTATCAACAGATAATCATAAGGGCCAGCTATAACAATCAATACAAAACCAAAAGTGAGCCCACAGAATGGTAATATATATATTGAGGTTAAATACGTATACCAAAAAAAAAATGAAAATAGAAATAAAATACCTACTGGCTCGTATATAACAGGTATCCTCACACAATATACTCTAAAATAATTGAAATGAAGATAGAAAATAACAAAAACAGGGGGGTGAGTATGGACAGATATTCGGGATAAGGGTTAAATATTATCCTTGAATCACGGCACAATCACCATTAGAAACGGCACGCTCAGTGCGCCTGCGCCGTTGTCCTACTCTCCTACTGTCCACGTAGACATCGGTGCCTGTCTTTTTTGCAAATATCTCCTAAGCCGTATAGGTTCAGGAGATATTTCTTGCACCTACAGGTAAGCCTTAATCTAGGCTCACCTGTAGGTTAGGGTGACCAGACATCCCCGGTTTCAGGGGACAGTCCCCGGATTGAGGACACTGTCCCCGGACCAAGTCTGTCGCCAGTTTTGTCCCCGGATTGGATTTGAACAGGGGTTGGGGTAATTTCAAAGACAGTCAGTGCAGAATTTAAAAAAAAATCTGAGTTGCACACCCCCGCTCCGCTGCTCCTCCTAGCTTAAGGGGGGGTGTATTTTTTTCCATCACCTGTGCCCCTTTCTGATGATCATGTGCTGGTCGGAGCGGAGGGAATATTTCTTCAGTTTCGGGTGCATGCCCATTCAGCTCCGCTCCCATGTTCTTCTGCCTTGGCTCAAATCTCAGCCAGCCGCCTGCCTGCTTATCTCCTTGCCTTTCCTGGTGGAGTGATCTTCCTCCGCTCCCCACCCAGTAGTAGCCGGGCCTGGAAAGTAAGATTTGACAGGCTGTGAGGCGGGTGGTGGCGGCGACAGGCAGAGAATCGCGGATTGCCGCCATTACTAGTAAAAATAACAAAATGTCCCCGGATTTCATTTAAAAAATCTGGTCACCTTACTGTAGGTAAAAGTGGTCTGTAAAGGTTTACAACCACTTTAAGATACACAAGCTAAGCTGTACGTAAGCAGGGTGCCGTAATGCAGTCCAAACAAATAACTAGGAATGATCTTCTAGCATAGCAGGATCAACTATCCTACTACAGTACTATACTCTGCTACCCTTCCCAGCTAGCATTTCCTATTTAGATGTACTGACCCAGAGAGGGGAACTGCAAGCACTCAGTGAGTGCACCACCCTACTGCTAAAAATGGCTGTGCACTTACAGTGATAAAGAGGACCTGTCTATTTGGAACTGGCAGGCATGGTTTGCTTCTTAGCTGAGGACACACAGAAGTCTAAGCAGAAATCTAGCTCTACTGAGCTTGCTTAAAGTGGTATTAAACCCAAAAGCAAATTTTTATTATATTGCAGCTTACTAATTCTAAGATGTGACGGCTGGTAATTTCGCTCTACGTTCTGAGAAGATCGTTATTCCTACTGCCCCTAAACGCCAGCAAAACGTGGAGGAGCACAAAAAAAATTCAGAAAGCTGAAAAATTCAAAAAAATCTTTTTCACCAAAGATGCCTATGGAATATTCAGAAAATCACATACAGAGACCTTGTCATAAAGGAGGAAATCTTGAAATGCAGTGGTATGCAAAAGCTTGAAGATACAGTATTATCACTGATTGGAGGCTATGGCTGGCCAGGCACCTATCCGGTCACCATGTACCCAAAAGCGCAATGAGCTAGATGCCATTATCTAGAAGAAAGTAGCAACAAGGAAAACCACTGACAACCAGGCTGGCTACCTTCAAAACAGACCTGAAAGCCTACGAGGTCCCATGGGATGAGGCTAAATTAACTGCAGCTAGGAGAATTTGATAGAAAGCACTTACTGCCCAGTGCGTCCAATTAAGTCTAAAAAAGTAAGTCCTGTAGGGAAGGAAAAAGGTCAAATGCCTCCCCAAAACCTAGAAGCATCGGCATATTTCCAAGGCCTCCAATGAAGAACCAGGAGATGAAGTCAAGAAGAACATGTTTCCACTATGGTTTCCTGGGTCACTGGGGAAGCTGTCCTATTGGATGCTGCTGCCCCAGGTGACTCTAGCAGCCATCTTGGGTCAGGCAGAGCCTATTTAAGACCCTGGCTCCCAGGCTTGGCGTTGTCAGAGAAACTAGTAGACCAGACTGTGTGACTGCACAGAGGAGATCAAACAGATGTAGGTGAAAATATGATAATTTATTAAGGTCAATGAACAAACACGCAACCAACTCCAACAGAACACCGTGCAATAAATCAACCAATAAACAGTGACTATAGACAATATGTACAATAATGGGAGATACCAGAATCGTAGTAAAGCCAGGCCGAGGTCATACACAAGGGGATGTCAGCAGATGGGTAAGAACGGGAGACAAACAGGAACAGGGAGGGGACGGATGGGTAGGCTGCAGAGCAGGGATCCAAAGTACTCAGGTAACAGGAGGACAGGTGACTGTGGTTCTCAGGAGACAGGAGGGAAAGGTGCAGGATGGACTCAGGATAGGGATCGGGTCAGATCGGGTCAGGTAGGATGCAGGTTCAAAGTCAGGATCGCAGGTTCTAGGTCAGGTAAGAGATACCAGGGCAAGGTATGTTTGTACTTGCCGGGTATAAATAGGAGGCTTGTAATTGGCTTCAAGTCACACCTGAGCGCAGGAAGAGCAGTTCGCTCCACACTGCCAGGATCCATCCGCTGGTGGAGACCAGTACTGCGTCCAAAGGATAATATAATACCAGCAGGGAGAAATTCTCCTGACAATTCCACACTGCCAGGAGACACCTGCTGGTGGACCACAGTACTGCAAGCCAAATAATAAATATCACCAGCGGATGGAATCTTTCCTGACAGGCGTGCATTTGAATTTGAAGAGTAGGGACAGGTACCCTGTCTGTTAGGGAATGAACTATAGCAGCAGGGAAAGGTTCCTGACAAGGAGGGAAAGCATAGGGTTTGCAACTTCTCTAGATATCTTCCCGCTTGGGCACGAGACATCCAGGTCACATTCTGTCCCTCCTCACAGCCACTGTCAGTTTGTCTGAAACCTGCTCTCTACACGCTATTGAGACCTGTGAGTGTTCCCAGTTGTGTTTTCTTCCTACCGGGTTTATTGTGAACTGTCTCTGCATTACTTCAATATAAGTTCTTACATCGCACTTGGACTGTGTGTGTTGTTCTCGCCACAACACGCTGCACCCCACCTACAAGCACAGTGAAGGTATGGTGGGAGTGGGGGGATAGACTAGCAAGAGAAGTCTCCCTTATTTTAATGTACAGCAACCTATGCAAACAGAGCAGTGATGCCTACCAATCAACCAAACAAACATAATCTTTCACTTGGCCAGCCTGCTGTAAACAGAAATATGATTGGTTGCAAGAGGTTACTTCATTTTGTCTACAGATGATTGGTTGTATGTCATTTACCAAACTGTTGTCATTTATACGGCAATTCAAAACTAATTCCATTGATGAGATGTTTTGGAAAAAAAACACTACAGAAATTCCCAAACCTTTTCCTGAAATCCATTCATGAATTCATTACGGGAAAAAAAAGACACGTTAACCATCTAGCAACTTTCCTTTTTCTACCTCAGAACTGCAGTTCTTCACAAGGACTCTAGTTTATAGGGGAAAAAAAATGAAAATTTAGCCACCGAGACAGGCCTGCTAAGGCAGAGCCTTTCTGTAGCTTCTGTTCTACACAGCTTGAGGCGAAGAACGTTGTATAGGCCTTGACCCAGTAAGGTCATCATTTGTGAGTAATTCTGAGGCCTGACATCTGGTGTTGGCTTTGAGTAAAATCTCCAGGCCTTGACAGCCAAAACAGAGGCCTGTGTAAAATAATCCCTCAGCAAGGATCCTAGACATCAGTGAAAAGGCTAAATGGTCTTCTTTTTGTCTGAGTGTCCAAGCTTTATACTCTAGCCTCCTTGTAGTATAGAGTTCATGAAAGAAGCCTTTTCCCACAATGTACACACAGCTTACATTCTCACGACACGGAGCTATCTCTCTATCACCTGCAGACCTCAAGCCCATAATTTTTTTTTTCTTCCTTCTTAAGAACGACAGGGCAAAGGCTCTGATCTGGAAATTTGAAGGGCCTGCTGGCTATGGGTAACTTTTGCTTTTTAACAACCCACATAAAAATAATTGACTCAAGTCGTGCAGCTGATTGCCGAGCAGTTCTGTGCCGTACAGGCAATTCAATCTCAATTTTACCTTTCCATCCCAACCCAAAAAAATTGAATCACAATGTTATTATTATTATACAGGGTTTATAAAGTGCAAACTGTTTTCGCATCAGTTTGCAATATAAGTCATAGTTCCCAAACGTCCATCTTTTGGAGGTACTGTCCCTCTTTTGTAACCAAATCCCTCTGTTCTTCATTCCCGCACAGTTGTCCCTCTTTATGGTCTAATGTATAGGCCTGTATAAAAAATATATTATTTAACTACTCTAGGTGTTATGCCGCGTACACACGGTCGGAATTTCCGACAACAAATGTTCAATGGGAGCTTATGAAAAAAAGGGGGTTACTAATGCGCCTGCCACTCAGTGTAAGATAAAACGAATAAAGTGCTAAAAATGTGTTGCTTGTGTGAATATAAATGGCAAACAGCAGCTTAACTCCTGCAGTGTACCAACACAGATAAGTAATATAGAAATGTTGAAGCAGCGCTAGTTATCAGGGTGCAAAATGCTAATATAAACTACTAAACGATCCAGTGAACCATATTATAAAAACATATAAACAATCTGTGTCAAAGTATCAAAGATACATGTGCATCATAAATTCAAAAGTACATAAAAAAGGTTGTATATTCAGAAAAAATAAATACCATATATTGTATAACACGAACCCCAAGTTTAGGAGGGAATTTTAAGGAAAAAAACTTTTAGGAGGGAAGTTTAAGGAAAAAAAAAACTTACCGTATTTATCGGCGTATAACACGCGCCGGCGTATAACACGCACCCCAAGTTTAGGAGGGAATTTTAGGGAAAAAAACTTTTAGGAGGGAAGTTTAAGGAATAATAACTTACATTTAAATGCAGCCTTACCAGTGTCCATTGCAGCCTTGTCACAGTGCAGCCTTGCCCCAGTGTCCATTGCAGCCTTGCCCCAGAGTCCATTTCAGCCTTGTCACAGTGCAGCCATGCAGCCTTTGCCCAGTGTCGCCTTGCCGGAATTTAAAATTGGCACCGAGACTGGGCGGAGCGGGGCGAATGCTGCTGAGAATGCAGGGACTGGGCGGAGCCGAGATACACATAGCCGAGTGTACTTGGCTATACTCGGCTTTTCTCAGCTTTTCTCAGCTCCGCTCACAGTCACGCCGAGTCCCGCCCTATGATGGACATAACACAGGTCCAATGGCAGGACTAGTTCTGGTATGGATTTTAACGGGAACCCCAACGCCAAAAAAACAGCAGAGTGCAACGACTTATATAGGCATAGGGCATGGTCACCGGGTGATGCCACCCGGTGACCCCGCCCCGTATTACGTCACAGTACCATCATTCCCCGGGACTGTGATGTCATACGGGGGCGGGGTCATCGGGTGGCATCACCCGGTGACCATGCCCTATGCCTATATAAGTCGTTGAGCTCCGCGCACACGGCATTATAGCGGCAGAGAACGTTGAGGCAACATCGGGAGGAGAGAAGAGGGAAGAAGACATCGATGAAGACCGGGCCCCCGCTAGCAAAAGAGCTAGAAGAAGATAGCGGAGGCACCCGGCAGAAGAAAGAAGGTACCGGAGGGCGGGGGAAGAACCAGAGAGCGCGGAGACGACACCGGAGAGCAGAAGAAGAGAACCCCCGAAGTCGGAAGAAGACCCCCGGAGCTGCCTAATAAATTACTTTAAAAACCTGTGTAGTGTGTTTTTTTATTGACTTTTTTTCCACCAGGTGAATGGGTAGGGGTACGATGTACCCCATACTCATTTACATAGGGTGTGGGCCGGGATCTGGGGGCCCCCTTATTAAAGGGGGCTCCCGGATTCCGATAAGCCCCCCGCCCGCAAACCCCGACAACCAACGGCCAGGGTTGTCGGGAAGAGGCCCTGTCCTCATCAACATGCCTACAGGGTGCTTTGGGGTGGGGGGGGCCGCAGGGCGCCCCCCTGCCCCAAAGCACCCACCCCCCATGTTGAGAGCATGCGGCCTCGTACGGTTCAGGAGGGGGGGGCGCTCGCTCGTCCCCACCCCCTTTCCTGACTGGCCGGGCTGCATGCTCGGATAAGGGTCTGGTATGGATTTTGGGGGGACCCCCACAATGCTTTTTTCGGCGTAGGGGTTCCCGTTAAAATCCATACCAGACCTAAGGGCCTGGTATGCTCCTGGAGGGGAACCCATGCCGGTTTTTTATTAAAAATTTGGCGTGGAGTTCCCCCTCAAGATCCCTGTTCAGAACGGAACACATGTGCGAATCAGATGCATGCCCATAGAAGATAATGGTCCTGAATTCGCACCTGAGCCGCACTGCAATGCCTAGAAAACGCACACATTTTTTGGGCAATGCGCAGTGCAAATGCATCGCAGCCTCATTGAAATCAATGTATTTTATAATGTTATGCGAATTGGATGCGGTGTAAGCCGCAACCAATTCGCATAGTTGTGAACCCAGCCTTAATGTTGGAGATCGATTAAGGCTTTGTTTGACCCTTCTGGGTCCATCAATAAGGTGAGAGGCTGGTATCACCGTGGGAGGATTGTGGAAATATTCCTGTATGATTGGTTTCCCATTGATGTGAACACTTGGACTCCAATGTCTGTTCTTCTCCCTCTCCTCTCTTCTTGCCTGCTGGAAAATTATTTCCCTTCTGGGAGACCGTGACTCTTGTGTGTGAACTTTTTCACTTCACATATTTATATATTTTTTTTGCATTACACTATTTTTTTGGCTCTTAATATACATATATTTATTTTTTCTGAATATACAACCTTTTTTATGTACTTTTGAATTTATGATGCACATGCATCTTTGATACTTTGACACAGATTGCTTATATATTTTTATAATATGGTTCACTGGATCGTTTAGTAGTTTATATTAGCATTTTGCACCCTGATAACTAGCGCTGCTTCAACATTTCTATATTCGATGGGAGCTTGTTGTCGGAAATTCCGACCGTGTGTAGGCTCCATCGGACATTTGCTGTCGGAATTTCCCACAACAAAAATTTGAGAGCTAGTTCTCAAATTTTCCGACAACAAAACTTGTTGTCGGAAATTCCGAGCATGTGTACGCAATTCCGACGCACAAAATTCCACGCATGGTCGGAATCAAGGAGAAGAGCCGCACTGGCTATTGAACTTCATTTTTCTCTGCTCGTCGTACGTGTTGTATGTATCCGCGTTCTTGACATTCGCAATTTCCGACAACATTTGTGCGACCGTGTGTATGCAAGACAAGTTTGAGCCAATATCCGTCGGAAAAAAATCCACGGTTTTGTTGACGGAATGTCCGATCGTGTGTACGCGGCATAGGAGTAACACCCATTCACACGTGAGTGTTTTATCACGCGATTCCTGAAGTATGACAACACTCAAAATGAAGAATCTTCTTATTCTCAATGGGCCTGTTCACACCTAAGTGCTGTACCAGCTTGAACCAACGTAAGTATGTATGTTCCATACATGTGGGATCACTTTGGAAGCTGGAAATCACTCTTCCATCTGGGCCACGTGCCAAGTGGCTGCTCTGTGGCATTCTGAACACAGGGGGTTGCCTGCTCATCAGCCATTTAGAGAACATTTTGCATTTTCTCAAAGGAGGGGCAGTAAAAATAGACTGAGCCATGGTTTTGATCTCTTTTGGTCCTACTTCTCCTGGGGATCACAGGATGCACTTAGTTCTGCACTCCTATCACCCATATTCAGCCAACAGTGGGCTAAAGTCCGCTCTTGGTTGACATCCCTTAGCCACTCCAGACTCTGAAGGTAGCACACCCCCCATAGGAGCCGCTGATGAATAAAGATCCCCACCCTGCACAGCCAGGCACACCAAATTTCCACAGGCTCACTGAGACAGGAAACAGTCCATGCAGCTTTGTTTTGTATTTTATTTAGGGGATAATAAACTTGGATGGGGATAGTAGGAGTATTATGGGATTCCCACTTGACTGGAACAAAGTCTTCAGGGAAGACTACAACTATATACAGTACACTCTTTGCATACACTCCTCTTCCTCCAGCACAACAGCCAGATTAAGCAAAGGCCCTTTATAGGCAGGGACCGCGGGCCCCTTTGGTGTGTAGAAAAAGTCCCAGTGTCCACCTTCATTCCTGTGGCTACTGATCCCAGCACTACCTCTTCAGGCACTGCCAGCCCACCTGGCTGCAGCTGCCTCTTTCACTAGCTCTCTTAGGTTCTTCACACAGCCCTCCCAGACTGTCTCACTCACCAGAAGTGCTAGCTGGCTCCTGCTGTCCTCAATCTTGCTCCTGCACCCCAGGCCCAAAGTCACTCCCCCGACTAGGGGGGGCTACCCTCAAGGGCCTCTGACAGCCTCCTCAGCATTCCCTCTCCAGCTTCCAACCAAACTCCACACTGCCCCTGCTGGCCTGGCTCTGAGTATTTAGGAGGGGCCAGCCCATTTTGCTGGGGATTGTCTGGGGCCCTCCTCAATACTCCAGGCAGCTCCTCTTAAAGCGGTTGTATACCCGAACATGTAAAAAAAAAAAACCTGTAAAGGCATAATGAGTTAGTATGCACCACATACTAGCTCATTATGAATTACTTACCTTAGAACGAGGTCCCCGTATCACAGCCCGGTCACCGCTGAGGGAGCTGACATTTTGCCCTCAGCGTTTCTTCCGGGTTCGCGGCTCCGGCGCTGTGAGTGGCCAGAGCCGCGATGACGTCACTCCCGTGCATGCGCGCAGGAGTCTTTTTCCCGGCAAGGTCCGGCAGTGCCTGCCAGGCCTTTAGCCGAGCATTCACAGTGCATGCGCCGCTGACGTCAGCGGCTGCATGCAAACTGAATAACTCCTAAGCCATACAGGTTTAGGAGATATTCATTTTACCTACAGGTAAGCCTTATTATAAAATAAAATAAGTGTATACAACCACTTTAAGCTCCCTTCCATTCTTCTGAAAACTTCCCCAAGATTCCAGCAAGTAGGGGGAGGTACCAGTGGTGCTGCTTGATGAGTCATCCAGCCTCCAGATTAAGTCCAGGCTTGGCTGCCAGGCAAGCCTAGCAATTTACCTAGTGAGTGCTGGAGGAGCAAAACAGAGAGTCGGTGACTGACAGTCACCGGCTCTCTGCAAACTGAAGACCGGATACTGAGAGATCAGCGGCCTTTGATCGCTCGGTTCTTGGTGTAGAAGTGCAGAGGGACAGATGCATTATCGGATCAATGCTGCATTCAAATAGGTGAGCATGATTGGTATTTTTGAAATCTCAAACTTCTCTTTTAACTTAGAACAGCAACTGTGGCAAAAATTTAACACCCTCTGTGACAGCAGGAAGGTAAAGTCACCTGGTTGCATCCAGGGGGGTAGATATATTTCTCCCAGATTCAGGCTTTATGCCGACTTATACAACTAGGGAGTTGATGAAGCCCAGCTGAGGCTAGTGGGCTCATGAATGACTCATACCTCTAGGGAGAGTGCTGGGCGTCGTGAGGCAGGGAGTTGATGAGACCAGCTGAAGCCTGTCAGTTCGTTTAAGGCCTCTATAAAAAAACTCCCAGATTCATTAGGTGTTAGCTCATGCCTGGAACCAGACCTGTGTGGACTGTCTAGGGAGAGTGAACCCCTGTGCGGTGAGGCAAAGCCTGTGTGGCTATTTGTTTGGACTTTTACTAAACCAGGGACTTAGGGACTAGGACAGCACCAGGCTGATCCCAGTTGTTAGTTTAGGAAACCTGCATGTTTAGTCAGAGGTCAAACTGACCAGGATTTATTTTGTTTGTTTCTTTTTGGCTTTGCTGTGTTTTGTCACTGTACATAGAGAAATAAACCGCACCTTTTGATTTTGAAAACCACAACCTCCGTCTGCTGGCCCTGTTTTTGTGTGGGGAGCCCAACCAGGGGGTCACACACACCCGCTACCGAGTCAACCCCCTCACAGTTGGTGGAGAACCAGTGGCAGTTTTTTTTAAGCCAGCATGGAGGAGATACTGAAACAGCTGGCTCTAGCAAATGCCAATCAACAGCAGACAAATGCAGGTTTGCAAAGGAGCCTTGCAGCCCAGCAGCAAGCTCATCAACAAGCCCAGCAGCAATCTGAGGCCCGCTTCATAGACCTGTTACAGAAGCAAGAGCAGAGACTACAACAAATGGAAGCAGTAATGCAGCAACGTCCGCAGACCAGTGAGGAAAGCCGTCCCACTAATACCGCGTCCTTTGGGGTGAGTCGTTTATTGACAAAAATGACTGGAGAGGATGATCCAGAGGTATTTTTGACCACATTTGAAAGGACTGCTGAAAGAGAAAAGTGGCCTGAGGAGCAGTGGGCTGGACTGGTGGCTCCTCTGTTAACTGGTGAATCGCAGAAGGCTTACTATGACCTAGAGCCTGACCAAGCAAAAGACTATGTGATGCTAAAAGCTGAAATATTGGCAAGGCTGGGTGTCACCCTGGCTGTCCGGGCTCAGCGTGTGCATAACTGGACTTTCCAGCTTGGAAAACCCCCCAGGTCTCAAATGTATGATCTCATTCACCTGAGCAGGAAGTGGCTACAGCCAGAGACTTTGTCCGCACCGGAGATTGTGGAACGTGTTGTGATGGATCGTTTCTTGAGAGCTCTTCCTACCGCCATTCAAAAGTGGGTAAGCCATGGAGACCCAGAAACGGCCGGTAAACTTGTGGATCGTGTAGAGAGATACTTGGCTACAGAGAACCTGATGGCCTCTTCCAGAGACTCTCGGACTTTCCACCCTAAGACCAGACCATCCCCAGGGGCGGATAAGAGGATTCCAAGGGGTGAGGGTGGAGAGAGTGAGAGGGTGGGAGCTCTACCCCAAGTTTGGCGAGAACAGCCTGGGAAATCAGCGGCTCAAGAGGCCGCAAGAAGGATCGTTTGCTACCGCTGCCGGCAAGCGGGACATATTGCAGCAAATTGCCCGGTTGTGGAGGAACCCATGCAATGTGATTTTCTGATGGACAGACGTCAGTCGCTGTGTGCGACAGTCGCATGCACTGCCATTCGGGGAACTGAGAAACATTTATGCAAAATGTGTATTAATGGTAGAAATGTTGTGGTATTACTGGATTCAGGTAGCCTTGTGACCCTGATAAAGGCTGAATTAGTTAAAACAGAGGTCTCTGGGAATAGCAAGGTAGCTGTTATTTGTGTGCATGGGGACACCCGAGAGTATCCAGTGACTACAGTGTGTTTCGAGACCCCCAAAGGTACCCTCTCTCATCCAGTGGGGTTAGTATCTCAATTACCGCATGATGCCATTGTGGGAAGGGATTTTCCGAAGTTCTGGGAACTGTGGGATGATCCTGAGCCCCCCACTGGTGCCCCTATGTACCAGGAATGTGATAGCCAGAACTCCTCTGAGAGTGGTGAGGACTCTCCAGAATTTCCCTTGTCAGTATTGGCAGGGGAGACTCAAGAAACTGGAGAGGAGCCCACCTCCTCAGACGAAAACCTACCGTCTGTGGAGTTTTCTGATCTGGAGGTTCACAGGGAAAATTTTGCCACAGAACAGTTAAAAGACCCCGCCCTAATAAAGGCACGGGAAAACGTAGTGGAAATAGATGGCGAGTTAGTGAACCCAGATAATACCTGCACTTACCCATACTTCAGCGTAGAGAAGGACCTACTGTATCGGGTGGCAAAAAGGGCAGAAGAAACCGTTGAGCAGCTGGTGGTGCCCAAACCTTACAGGAAGTTGGTGTTGGAGTTGGCCCATGGGCACATTCTTGGAGGTCATCTGGGGACAGAGAAAACCCGAGAGAGGGTATTACAGAGATTCTATTGGCCTGGGGTGATGAAGGACATAGAAAATTATTGTTCCTCCTGCCCTGTGTGTCAGAGGTCGGCCCCGATGCCACATTTCCGTAGCCCGCTGGTCCCTCTACCCATCATTGAGGTCCCGTTTGAGAGAATCGCAATGGATTTGGTAGGTCCTATAATCAAGTCCGCTAGGGGGCACCAGTACATATTGGTTATAATGGACTATGCCACCCGTTATCCAGAAGCGATCCCTCTCAGAAATACCTCGGCCAAAACCATAGCCAAAGAGCTATCTCTTGTTTTTAGCCGGGTGGGTATTTGTAAAGAACTGCTTACGGACCAAGGTACACCCTTTATGTCCCGGGTTATGAAAGAGCTGTGTAAATTGTTCAAAGTGACGCAATTGCGTACATCTGTGTATCACCCCCAAACCGATGGGCTGGTTGAAAGATTCAACAAAACCCTAAAACAAATGTTGAAGAAAGTGGTGGATAGAGATGGAAAGGATTGGGACTGTCTACTTCCTTATTTGATGTTTGCTATTAGGGAGGTGCCCCAATCCTCTACGGGATTCTCCCCCTTTGAGTTACTGTATGGGAGACACCCAAGAGGGCTGTTGGATATTGCCAAGGAAACTTGGGAAAGTGAGAGTTCTCCCCACAGGAGTGTGATTGAGCATGTCGCCCTGATGCAAGAACGAATTGCTCAGGTAATGCCCATCGTGAAGGAACATTTGGCCCAAGCGCAGTTGGCACAGCAGAGAGTGTACAACCGTGGAGCAAAGACCCGTACCTTTTCCCCGGGGGATAGGATATTGGTACTTGTCCCTACGGTTGAAAGTAAATTCCTTGCCAAATGGCAAGGCCCCTACGAGATAATGGAAAAAGTGAGCGAAGTGAATTACAAGGTCAGACAACCAGGAAGGCGAAAGCCCGAACAGATATATCACGTTAATCTGTTGAAAGCCTGGAGGGATAGAGAGTCCCTAGTCGCAGAAACTTGGTCACCAGCTCAAACTGGTTGCGTGATTCCGGAGGTTGGAATAGCAGCCACCTTGTCACAACCCCAACAACAGGAGGTTAAGGAGTTTGTGCTTCGCAACAAGGAGGTGTTCTCTGAGCTGCCGGGACAAACATCTGGGGTAGAGCATGATATTATTACCCCGCCCGGTGAAAGGGTGAAGTTAAAACCCTATCGGATCCCAGAGGCCCGACGGGAGGCAATACGGGAGGAAGTACAGAAAATGCTGAACTTAGGGGTGATAGAGGAGTCCCAAAGTGATTGGTCTAGTCCCATTGTGTTGGTGCCTAAACCGGATGGGAGCTGGCGATTTTGTAACGATTTTCGTCAGTTGAACAAAGTTACAAAATTTGACACCTACCCCATGCCACGTATAGATGAGTTGATCGACCGGCTGGGAACAGCCCGATACATGACGACTCTTGACCTCACAAAAGGGTATTGGCAAATTCCCCTGGCCAAGTCGGCCAAAGAGAAAACCGCATTTGTAACCCCAGACGGGGCGTTCCAATATAAGAGAATGCCGTTCGGGTTACAGAATGCGCCGGCCACATTCCAGCGGAAAATGGACCAGATGCTGAGGCCCCATCGGAAGTATGCTGCGGCTTACCTGGATGACGTAATTGTCCATAGCACAGATTGGGCCTCACATCTGCCAAAAGTGCAAGCAGTCCTGGACTCTGTTCGGGAAGCGGGGTTTACGGCTAACCCCAAGAAGTGTACCATTGGGCAGGAGGAGGCCAAATATCTTGGGTACACCATTGGCAGGGGAGTAATAAAACCCCAACTCAACAAAGTCGAGGCCATCCAGAGTTGGCCACGTCCCAACAGCAAGAAGCAGGTACGAGCCTTTCTGGGAATCGCGGGTTATTATCGGCGCTTCATTCCCCACTTTGCTTCTAAGGCTGTGCCCCTAACCAACCTGACGAAAGGGAAAGGGTCGGTCATGATTAAATGGACCCCCGAGGCTGAGGCAGCATTCCAATTCTTGAAACAAGCCTTATGTAGCCAGCCAGTGTTGTACTCACCCGACTTCTCTAAAGACTTTGTCGTACAAAGTGATGCGTCAGATGTGGGGTTAGGAGCAGTATTGTCCCAGGTCTGGAACGGGGAAGAGCACCCAGTCATTTACCTCAGCAGGAAGTTGAAGTCCCATGAGGTAAATTACGCCACGGTTGAAAAGGAGTGTTTAGCGGTGAAGTGGGCTCTAGATTCCCTTCGGTACTATCTGCTAGGTAGGCACTTTGACATGGTTACGGATCACGCTCCGTTAAAGTGGATGGCTCAAAACAAGGAGACAAATAGAAGAGTGAATAGGTGGTTCCTGGCCCTACAGGAATTCAACTTCACAGTAAAGCATCGCCCTGGCGTTCAAATGGGGAATGTGGATGCTTTGTCTCGAGTACATGAATGCCTGATTGCTGGTGTTCCAACCCCAAGGTTAAAACAAGAGGGGGGGGTATGTGACAGCAGGAAGGTAAAGTCACCTGGTTGCATCCAGGGGGGTAGATATATTTCTCCCAGATTCAGGCTTTATGCCGACTTATACAACTAGGGAGTTGATGAAGCCCAGCTGAGGCTAGTGGGCTCATGAATGACTCATACCTCTAGGGAGAGTGCTGGGCGTCGTGAGGCAGGGAGTTGATGAGACCAGCTGAAGCCTGTCAGTTCGTTTAAGGCCTCTATAAAAAAACTCCCAGATTCATTAGGTGTTAGCTCATGCCTGGAACCAGACCTGTGTGGACTGTCTAGGGAGAGTGAACCCCTGTGCGGTGAGGCAAAGCCTGTGTGGCTATTTGTTTGGACTTTTACTAAACCAGGGACTTAGGGACTAGGACAGCACCAGGCTGATCCCAGTTGTTAGTTTAGGAAACCTGCATGTTTAGTCAGAGGTCAAACTGACCAGGATTTATTTTGTTTGTTTCTTTTTGGCTTTGCTGTGTTTTGTCACTGTACATAGAGAAATAAACCGCACCTTTTGATTTTGAAAACCACAACCTCCGTCTGCTGGCCCTGTTTTTGTGTGGGGAGCCCAACCAGGGGGTCACACACACCCGCTACCGAGTCAACCCCCTCACACCTCTCATGATCGTTGGGCAGTACAGCAAAAAAAGAGTCATTCGGGGGGGTGGTAATATCACTTCCTGAATGCCGTTCAGCCACACCTGTACCACTCTCTGAAAAGCAGTGCACCTCAGAACAATTTTAGAAGATTGGCTCATGTGTAAACTAGGCTTTATTGTGGTGGCGGCATTCATGTTTTTTCTTTTGACCTTTATTTTGACCTTTCTGTGCTAGGGTGACAACACTCACTCACTGTACTCTATCTATGGTGCAGCAGAATTGTCACCCTAGGACAGGGGTCTACAAACTTTCTAAACAAAGGGCCAGTTTACTGGCAGACTTTCGGGGGGCCGGACTGTGGCCATTGGGAGTAGAAAATGTCCCAGCATCAGTGGGATTGCCCCATCTTTGGTGTCTGTCAGAGAAATTTTGCCCCATCATTAGTATCATTGGGAGACATTGTGCCCCATCATAGGTGTCACTGGCCCCATTGTGGGTCTCATTGTGAAGAATAGTGCACCATCATTGGGCCCCTATTGTTGGTGTCATTGGGAGGAATTGTGCACCTTTGTTGATGTCAGATGGGGGAGGAATTGTGTTCCGTTGTTTGTGTCAGTGGATGAAATAGTGCCCCAAGGGCCAGATAAAAGCAAGCAAAGGGCCACATCAGGCCTCTGGGCCGCAGTTTGGAGACCACTGTCCTAGGACAAGAAATGTTTTAGGACCACAAACCATCTCTCAATCTCCCAGGAGCTCACTGGATTTCTGGCAGGAGCAACAGTTGTTTTTTTGTTTTGTTTTTTACTTATCAGAGATGTAAACCAAGAAAAGAGGTGATCGCAGCAGAGAGTGATTGTTTTGGTTGTGCAGGCTTTAGTAACTAAAATCTGGCTCTGATCACAATGCAATCAAAAATACATACTGTAATTAATAATGCCCCTAGACCTTTAAAAATATATTTTTTTATATTGATATGAATTATTGCATTTTGCATACTAAATAAACCTTACAAATTCATTCCCAAATTGTCTCAACATAATAGCATTTTCATGAGCTAATGAGCAATTCTGTATTCATGTGCTCTTTATCTTCTATGCATTGTGTTAAAATAGATTAAAGAGACTAACAATGACAGTATTTGGCAAGGGATGTATTGTTGTGTCACATTGTGAGATTTTGAATGAAGTCACATGACCTGTGATGTGAGGCATGATGTCATTCAGTGATGACATTTGTGACCATTAAAACAGAATTCATAATTAGGAAGGTCAAATACTTCCTAAAAGATCCCTAAAGCAAAAGGGATGTTGCATTTAAAATAAATAAAGAAATAAAAATAATAATAAAAAAAAAAATATATATATATACAGTGGGTACGGAAAGTATTCAGACCCCCTTAAATTTTTCACTCTTTGTTATATTGCAGCCATTTGCTAAAATCATTTAAGTTCATTTTTTTTCCTCAGTAATGTACACACAGCACCCCATATTGACAGAAAAACTGAAATATCAAATGTTCCTAAGTATTCAGACCCTTTGCTGTGACACTCATATAGTTAACTCAGGTGCTGTCCATTTCTTCTGATCATACTTGAGATGTTCTACGCCTTCATTTGAGCCCAGCTGTGTTTCATTATACTGATTGGACTTGATTAGGAAAGCCACACACCTGTCTATATAAGACCTTACAGCTCACAGTGCATGTCAGAGCAAATGAGAATCATGAGGTCAAAGAAACTGCCTGAAGAGCTCAGAGACAGAATTGTGGCAAGGCACAGATCTGGCCAAGGTTACAAAAAACTTTCTGCTGCACTTAAGGTTCCTAAGAGCACAGTGACCTCCATAATCCTTAAATGGAAGACGTTGGGGACGACCACAACCCTTCCTAGAGCTGGCCATCCGGCCAAACTGAGCTATCAGGGGAGAAGAGCCTTGGTGAGAGAGGTAAAGAAGAACCCAAAGATCACTGTGACTGAGCTCCAGAGATGCAGTCGGGAGATGGGTGAAAGTTTTAGAAAGTCAACCATCACTACAGCCCTCCACCAGTCGGGGCTTTATGGCAGAGTGGCCCAACGGAAGCCTCTCCTCAGTGCAAGACACATGAAAGCCCGCATGGAGTTTGCTAAAAAACACCGGAAAGACTCCAAGATGGTGAGAAATAAGATTCTCTGGTCTGATGAGACCAAGATAGAACTTTTTGGCCTTAATTCTAAGCGGTATGTGTGGAGAAAACCAGGCACTGCTCATCACCTGTCCAATACAGTCCCAACAGTGAAGCATGGTGGTGGCACCATCATGCTGTGGGGGTGTTTTTCAGCTGCAGGGACAGGACGACTGGTTGCAATCGAGGGAAAGATGAATGCGGCCAAGTACAGGGATATCCTTCTCCAGAGTGCTCAGGACCTCAGACTGGGCCGAAGGTTTACCTTCCAACAAGACAATGACCCTAAGCACACAGCTAAAATAACGAAGGAGATGCTTCACAACAACTCCGTAACTGTTCTTGAATGGCCCAGCCAGAGCCCTGACTTAAACCCAATTGAGCATCTCTGGAGAGACTTAAAAATGGCCGTCCACCAACGTTTACCATCCAACCTGACAGAACTGGAGAGGATCTGCAAGGAGGAATGGCAGAGGATCCCCAAATCCAGGTGTGAAAAACTTGTTGCATCTTTCCCAAAAAGACTCATGGCTGTATTAGATCAAAAGGGTGCAAATACTAAATACTAAGCAAAGGGTCTGAATACTTAGGACCATGTGATATTTCAGTATGAGGGAAAAAAATGAACTTAAATGATTTTAGCAAATGGCTGCAATATAACAAAGAGTGAAAAATGTAAGGGGGTCTGAATACTTTCCGTACCCACTGTATATATATATGTATATATATATATATAGATATATCTATATATTTATATATATATCTATCTATCTCTATCTATCTATGTATCTATCTCTCTCTATATATATATATATATATATATATATATATATACAGTATATAATAATAATAATAATAATTAAAAATAATAATAATAAATTATGCCACCACTATTTTACCAGCTTGTTTTAAGTCAAAGGTAGAGGAACAAGTAGTCAGCTAAATACTGGGAAATGCCCCACCTCCACTGCACCACCTTCATTTTTAATACATCTGTTTTTTTTTGATAAACCCCTTTACAAAAATGTTATAACTTTAAGTATAGCGTCTCTTTAAAAACCCGAGGACCTCACACTGCCCGTAGCTGAATTAATATATTTTCTGCTATCAAAGCCATTTGCAAATTCCAAAAATAACACTCAGACACTCTCTACGCTCACTCCAATATTTTCAGTCACAGCACTCCCCTGAACCACTTCCAGCTCTAGTCCTGTCCTAAATTCCCATTCATTAATATGGGCACTGCCGACGCTTTGAAAACTGCCAGCCATGATGGGACCCGAGAACGGAGCCAAATCCACTCTAATATTCCAGTTTGGAAGGCTTTCTCTTCTGGTGCCGCCAAAATGTCTACATTACCCGGATTAAAAGCATTAACTGGTTGTTGGAAGGAGAGGACGATCGGCAGCAGCGCACACATATTAGCCTGTTAACCCAAAATCGCACTTGTTTTACAATCCCGCTCCCTTTCCTAGTTTTCAATATCTATATACATGTCCGTTTGGGTGGCAAGACAATTTTTTTACTGCCAAGAGCTCAGCGACATCCAAAGCAAATGCTACAGCTCCTCCAGTTGGCTGCCTTTTCCTTTTCTTAGCCCAGATGTCCGGAGGGGTGGGTAGGACTTAAATATTTCATGTGCGCGGCTGGCTGACCATTGCTTGACATCTTTCTTGAGCCACGAGAAGTCTGCAAAGCTGGAATAAAATGGAAAGAAATTAAAAAAACATGCATTCATTGGGGTTTTTGTTGAAGAAAAAAATAAAAGCAACTATTAACAAAAAAAACGATTTCATTCACTTTAAATATTATTATTTTTTTAATTCAGGCAGTGTAAGTACCTAAGGTATGACTTTATAATGAACTTCCACATCTAAAAGGTGAAATTGGGCATACACTGGGTGAGATGACGGATAGGTACCTAGGTGAGCTTACAGGAAGAAGCTTAAGCCCTGTACACACGATAGGATTTCCTATGGTTTTTAAACCGATGGATTTTTCCATCGCAAAACCGATGAAACTGACTTTCATCAGTCTTGCCCACACACCATCAGTCAAAAATCCGACCGTTCCAAACGCGGTGGCGTAAAACACTCCGATGAGCTGAGAAAAATTAAGTTCAATGCTTCTGAGCATGCGTCGACTTGATTCTGAGCATGCGTGGGATTTTTAACCGATGGACTTGCCCATAGACGATCGGAATTTGCTATCGGTTTTTTATCCATCGGAAAAATTTAAAACATGTTCTATTTTTTGACACCGATGGAAAAAAGACCGATGGGGCCCATACGCGATTGGTTTGTCCGATGAAAAAAATCCATCGGACTGTTTTCATCGGTAAAACCGATCGTGTGTACACGGCTTTAGTGTGGTAGGCAGGAGGCCGGACCGTGACACAAGTCTGCAGAACTGCATGCTCTAGAAAGTTCAATCTCTCTTTACCTTTGCCATGCAGCCACATAGCCTGTGTGTACAAATCCCAGGAGTACATATATTGCATTACATATCATGCAAAACTTCCTTTACATATGTATTTAAAGTAGTGTATTTCGTTAAATGGTTTGTTTCAAAGTATATCAATAACCTAAAATTTTAAGTACGGTAGGTTTTTATTGCTATCCTCTCCCTACCAGGAATATACGACCTTTCAATTTATCAGAAAGTGATGGGATTTCCAAAAATTTCAAGACTATCAATAAAATGTTGATGGCTATCATTGGAACAGGAAGAGAGGGTCAGTCTTCCACTGAGTATAACTATCTAAGCAGGAGTTCACCCTCACTGTGAAGAGATTACCTCTGACTTCCTGATGAGTCTCCAAGACAGTTATGCCTTGTACACACAACCAAATTTTCAGATGGAAAAAGTCAGACGGGCTCTTTTCATCGGATATTCCATCCGTGTGTATGCCCCATCGGACTTTTTCCTTCTGAAGTTCAGACGGACTTAGATAGAGAACTTGTTCTCTTTTTTTCCGACAGACAAAAATTTCTATCGGAAAGTCAGTTCGTCTGGATGCAATTCCGACGGACTAAAAACCACGTATGCTCAGAATCAAGCAGAAGTGCCGAACTGCCTATTGAACTTCATTAATCTCAGCTCGTCGTACGTGTTGTATGTCACCGCGTTTTTGATGGTCTGACTTTTGTATGACCGTGTGTATGCAAGACAGCTTGAGTGGAATTCCGTCGGAACTCCGTCTGACTTTATTCCGATGGACAGTCCGGTCGTGTGTACAAGGCATAAGACTAAGTTTAGATTTGTGTCTTTAGGGCCCTGCCAAAAGTTAGGCTAAATTTAATTTTTTTGCTACATTGTGATCCATATTTTTGGTCTGGTCAGGGTTTCCCTAAGGTCAGTGGTTGGTTGCTCCTGTCTGCTTCTAAAGGAATCTTCCAGAAAACAGACTAGGAAGGTCAACCACTGATTTATGAATATTTATAAGACCCCAGCCAATCCCTGAGAAGGGGGTGCCCAGAAGGTGACAGGAGAGGTGATACATGTTTGGGAGGCCTGCTCATATTGTTCTTATCTGCCCCTGGGATGTAGCCTGTGTACTAGAGCTGCTGTTTGGGCCTCAGCAGGCACTGAGCTGAGGGCCTGAAAAGGCTAGAAGTCGGGTCTGGAAAAAAAGCATTCTAACCACAGCCTGTAAACACCCCTGTTTATTGCCTTTGCAGCTTATAGGGCAACCCCCCAATCACAGGTTTAAATGAGCCCCAAGTAAAGGGAAACCACCCCCATCAGGGATACAGACAAAACCAAAACTGATACAGGTTCTAACCATTTAAAACAAAACAATATGGCTATTGATACATTTTAAACAGCCTGCTGTGTGTGCTAATAGAAAGTATGGTGATGTACTTAGGTCGATTTACAGGAATGAGAAATCTCAAAGGATTAAAGTATTTACAGTACCTTGAAAAAGTATTCATACCCCTTGAAATTTCCCGCATTTTGTCATGTTACAACCAAAAACGTAAATGTATTTTATTGGGATTTTATGTGATAGACCAACACAAAGTGGCACATAATTGTGAAGTGGAAGGAAAATGATAAATGGTTTTCAACATTTAAAAAAAAAATATATATCTGAATAGTGTGGCGTACATTTGTATTCAGCCCCCTTTACTCTGATACCCCTAACTAAGATCTAGTGGAAGTCACCTAATTAGTAAATAGAGTACACCTGTGTGTAATTTAATCTCAGTATAAATACAGCTGTTCTGTGAAGCCCTCAGAGGTTTGTTAGAGAACCTTAGTGAACAAATAGCATCATGAAGGCCAAGGAACACACCAGATATGTCAGGAATAAAGTTGTGGAGAAGTTTAAAGCAGGGTTAGGCTATAAAAAACTATCCCAGCTTTGAACATCTCACGGAGCACTGTTCAATACATCATCTGAAAATGGAAAGAGTATGGCACAATTGCAAACCTATCAAGGCATGGCTGTCCACCTAAACTGACAGGCCAGGCAAGGAGAGCATTAATAAGACAAGCCGCCAAGAGGCCCATGGTAACTCTGGAGGAGCTGCAGAGATCCAAAGTTCTGGAGGACGACTATTAGTTGTGCACTCCACAAATCTGGTCTTTATGGAAGAGTGGCAAGAAGAAAGCCATTGTTGAAAGAAAGCCATAAGAAGTCCCATTTGCAGTTTGCAAGAAGCCATGTGGAGGACACAGCAAACATGTGGAAGAAGGTGCTCTGGTCAGATAAGACCAAAATTGAACTTTTTGGCCTAACATCATCACCACCGTGAAACATGGTGGTGGCAGCATTATGTTGTCGGGATGCTTTTCTTCAGCAGGGACAGGAAAGCTGGTCAGAGTTGATGGGAAAATGGATGGAGCCAAATACAGGGCAATCTTAGAAGAAAATCTGTAATGCCTAGTACACACGACCGGTTTTTCCGACGGATAAAAATCTGACGGTTTTCCCGACAGAATTCCTCTCAGCCTGCCTTGCATACACACGCTCAGACATAAGTCCATCCGTCCAAAGACACATACGACGGCACTATAAAGGGGAAGTTCCATTCCAACGGCGCCACCCTTTGGGCTGCTTTTGCTGATCCTCGTGTTAGTAAAAGTTTGGTGAGAGACGATTCGCGCTTTTCAGCCTCGTGCTTTTCAGTCTGTTACAGCGTTACGAATGTGTTATCTCCATTACGAATGCTAGTTTTACCAGGAAGAGCTCTCGTCTCATACTTGATTCTGAGCATGCACGGTTTTCTACCTGTCAGAAAACCATACAGACGAATGGATTTTCTGCTCGGATTTTTGGCCTGACGGGAAAAAAGAGACCCTGGTCTCTTTATTTGTCCGGCAGTTTTCCCGTTGGAAAAACTTGGAAAAACTGCGATGGAGCATACACACGGATTCTGACAAAAAGCTCTCATAGCAGTTTTCCCGTTGGAAAAACGGGTCGTGTGTACGAGACATTAGAGTCTGCAAAAGACTTGAGACTGGGGTGGAGGTTCATGTTTCAGCAGAACAACGACCCCAAACATACAGCCAGGACTACAATGGAATGGTTTAGCTCAAAGCATATTCATGTGTTAGAATGGCCCAGTCAAAGTCCAGACCTAAATCCAATTGAGAATCTGTGGCAAGACTTGAAAATTGCTGTTCACAGACGCTCTCCATCCAATCTGACAGAGCTTGAGATATTTTGCAAAGAAGAATGGGCAAAAATATCCCTCTCTAGATGTGCAAAGCTGATAGAGACATCCCCAAAAAGACTTGCAGCTGTAATTGCAGTGAAAGGTGGTTCTACAAAGTAATGACTCAGGGGGGCTGAATACAAATTCACACCACACTTTTCACATATTTATTTATAAAAAAAAAAATGAAAACCATTTATCATTTTCCTTCTACTTCACAATTACAGTATGTGCCACTTGTGTTGGTCTATCACATAAAATACATTTAGGTTTTTGGTTGTAACATGACAAAATTTGGACAATTTCAAGGGGTAGGAATACTTTTTCAAGGCACTGTAGTGGACTAAAAAACAAGAAGTAGGCAGGGCACTGGCATAGAGCCAGAGGTGATAAAAAGTGCCGCTGTCCCTCTTGTGCTAGACAACTGTGTAACACTAATGCGGCGTAAACACGATCGTTTTTCATGCCGTTAAAAATGCCATTTTTAAAAATGGCCATTAAAACCGATTGTGTGTATGCTCCAGAGCATTTTTAACGGCGTAAAAAATGGCAATTAAAAATTTCGAACATGCTCTATTTTTTCACATAGTTTTTCATGTCTTTTTTTTAACGACGTGAAAAACGATAGTGTGTATGCTTTTACGAGGGGAAAAAACGCGCATGCTCAGAATCAAGTATGAGACGTGAGCGCTCGTTCTGGTAAAACTAGCGTTCGTAATGGAGATAGCACATTCGTCACGCTGTAACGGACTAAAAAAGCACGAGGCTGAAAAGCGCGAATCGCCGCTCAACAAAGTTTACTAACATGAAGGGTGGCGCCATTCGAACGGAACTTCCCCTTTATAGTGCCGTCGTACGTGTTGTACGTCACTGCGCTTTGCTCGAGCGTTTTTTTTAATGATCGTGTGGATGCAAGACAGGCTTGAGAGGAAACATGAAAAAAACGACGAGAAAAACGTCGGTTAAAAAAATGGCATGAAAAACGATCGTGTGTACGCCGCATAACAGGTAATACACTCCATATGAGTGTTTCAAATGGGTTGTTAGCTGGTGTACTGGATCGTTCGGTTTATTTTTGGACCTTTAAAAGGAATCTGACAAGTCAGCTATTACTCATCGCAGCAATAGCGGCTATCCAGGTCTAGAGGCTGCTGTTGTTGCCCATTCAGAAACCAGTGTAGGTTCTGGGGTGGAGTGCCACCCAGTACACTACAGTAGTGCAAACAATGATGTTCGGGCTCCTGCAATAAAGAATGGGAAAAGTGCAAGTATAGACAACTAAGCAGTGGGTCAGCAGAGAGTGGGAGCATTCCACCCCAGATGAAAGCAAAGGGAGCAGATAATTGTCTGTCGGCCGGCTGTTTGGGTACATTGATCTACCACCTGATGGTGCATACAAAGTCGACATCAGAAAAGACAACCATAAAGGACAGACAAAGCATTTCTTTATGCTCTTTAATCACTGACACAATTTTTTTGCTGATTTTATTAGTCATTCCTCCCCCCTCCCCATCTCCAATGTATGGTTCCTTCTCCCCGACCCCCCAAGAGGCATTTTTTCTAACTGACCATCAATGCTAGTTATACTCTTCTCACTTACCACCAATCTAAAGCACATTCTTTCCACTGACTTTTTACTGACTACAAATGTAAGGGGGCCCTTCTCTGATGACCATGGGGGTTCTTTCTCATTGATAAGTGACCCATGTAAAGGCATTCTTCCCACTGACCAGCAATGTAAAAGGTAGGTTTTTCCAATGACTACAATTGTAAAGCACATTCTTCCTACTGAACCCATTGTAAGGGCCCTTCTCCACTAATCACCAATGTAAGAGGGCCCTTCTCCACTGATAACCAATGTAAGAGGGCCCTTTTCCACTGTTCATAAATGTAAGAGGGCCATTGACCATAAATGTAATGCCGCGTACACATGGTCGGAATTTAGTTTAATAAACTCCGACGGGTTTTTCCGACGGAATTCCGTTCAAGCTGTCTTGCATACACACTGTCACACCAAATTCCAACTGTCAAGAACACGGTGACGTACAACAATACGACGAGCCAATAAAAATTAAGTTCAATGCTTCCGAGCATGCGTTGACTTGATTCGGAGCATGCGTGTTTTTTTCTCCGTCGGAGTTCCATACAGACGAACAGAATTTCCGTTCCGAACATGTTCTCTTTCTAAGTCCGTCGGAATTTCCGACGGAAAAAGTCCGATGGGGCATATACACGGTCGGAATATCCGATGAAAAAATTCCGGAGGGCCCTTCTTCTCCATTGACCATCAATGTAAGCTGCAATTCTTCCCACTGACCATCAATGTAAGGAAGCTTACTCCATTAAATACCAATCTAAGAAGACCCTTCTCCACTGATGGCCAGTGTAAGGGACATTATTCTCACTGACCATCAATGTAAAGCACATTTTCCTCACTAACCACAAACCTCTCCAACAAACTACCAATGTAAATAGACACTTCCCAATGACCACCAACAAAGGAGAGGGACTTCTACACCGATCACCTGTGTAAGGGCCATTCTCCCCACTGACCACAAAGTAAGGGAGGACACTTTAACACTCACCATCGATGTAAGTGGCATTCTTCCCACTGACAAACTAAGACATTCAATACTTGAGTTAACTTCATGTATAGGTAGATGCTGACGGACTGGATTCCCCTACTGTTGTTCTTCTTTGTGACTCTTCAAAGACCCCTCCTTCCCAATAATTTCTGCCCTGTCCCAAACATCACCACAACATGAAGTTAAAAGACCCCGGAGGCCACAGTACTCTAATACAGACTGTGACAGTAAGGTGGAGTGGGCATTCAAGTGCAGAGATCTCGAATTGCCCAAAAAAATAAAAACTACAGATTTTAAAACAACCGATAAGCAATTTTGGGTGTACCCCATGGCACCCAATCAGTTCCTTTGCTTTTCTTAGCCATTCACTTTAATAGCTTTCCAAGAGTAATAGAAGCGATTGAGACTGCAACAACATACCCCGGATGCTCACCAACACCCCTGAGACTGAAGCCCAAGAAAAAACTGATACAGGTAGAGCCATTTGTAATATTACCAAGCACAAGACGAGAAAAAAAAAAAGAACGCAAGCACATTAGAAAATGTTTTGAGAAACAACACTTTTTGAAAATACTGGAAAATGTTTTGATGGATTGCTCCTTTAATGTTTGATAAGGGTACTGCCAGCTGCTGCCCCACTCACTGCAGAGCTGAGGGCTCATTTGTATCACAAAGACCAACCATCTCATATTGTTGCTAGATACAATAGTTTCTGTGTTTCAGCATGTTTTGTAGCAGAGTAAAAGATTTCACAGCAAGAAAACGTTATATGGACTGCGCCAATTTGTACTTACACAGCACCTGTCACTTCAACACAACAATGACAGCCAAGTCTGTGGGCAAAACAGTCCTAAAAAATAAACTTTTCCATTTACCAGAAACAGGAGACATCAATGAGAATTCAGCCTATCCATTCAGTAGAAACCATTGACCTCACCAAGAATCCAACCTATCCATTCACAAGAGACCAGTAAAATCATTAAGAATCCAGCCTATCCATTTACTAGAAACCAATCACAACATTGAGAATGCAACCTATCCATTCACAAAAGAGACTAGTGATATCACTGAGAATGTAGCCTATCATTTAGCTGTGACCAGTGACATCATGCAGAATGCAGCCTATCCAAAATCTCAAGTTTATTGACATTACTGAAAATGCAACCTATCCATTCAATAGAGACTGGTGACATCACTGAGAATGCAGCCTATCCTTTAACTAGGTCCCAGTGACATCAGTTAGAATACTGTACAGCCTATCCATTCACCAGTGACCTCATTGTAGCCTATTTATTTGACTTAAACCAATGATATCCAGTATACAACCTATCCATTTACTATACCACTATTCACTAAGTATCAGTAACAATTTTGAAATTGCAGCCTATTTATTTAAAAAAGACTAGTGACATCACTGAGAAGGCAGACTATCCATTTACTAAGGATCAGTAACATCACTTAAAATCCAGGCTATCCATTCACTAGAGACCAGTGACATCACTTAGGAAGTAGCCTATCCATTCACTAGAGACCAGTGACATCACTTATGAAGCAGCCTATCCATTCTCTAGAGACCAGTGATATCACTTAGGATGTAGCCTATCAATTCAACAGTCAGGTGAGATCATTTAGAAATGCAGTCTATCCATTCACTAGAGACCAGTGACATCGCTTAGGATGTAGCCTCTCATATCACTACAGACCAGTGACATCACTAAGAATGCGGCATTTCTATTCACTAGAGACCAGTGACATCACTTAGGAATGTAGCCCAGGGGTCAGCAACCTTTTTCCACTTAAGGGCCAGATTCAATGTATGGAGGGCTGCATTCACCTGCTAATAAATGAAGATAATAATCTGGACACCTTTACATTACACAGCCCCCCATGTTATGCTTTAAAATTGCGCACACCCGTGGAATAGCAACAAACTACGGTATTTAAAAATCTCCATAAGTGACGCATTTAAAAATGTGTACAGGTTACCAGTTTAGAGTTACAGAGGAGGTCTTGGGCTAGAATTATTGCTCTTGCTCTAACGATCACTGCGATACCTCACATATGTGGTTTGAGGACTGTTTACATTTGTGGTCGCGACTTACATATGTGTTCGCTACTGCGCGTGAGCACGGAGGGATGGGGCGCTTGAAATTGTTTCTTTTTTTTCTCTTATTTATACTATTACATTTTTTTTTACCCTGTCCCTTTAAAAAAAATTCTGATCACTTTTATTGCTGTCAGAAGGAATGTAAACATCCCTTGAGAAAGTAATAGGCAGTGATAGGTCCTCTTCATGGAGGTATCTGGGGTCTATAAGACCCCAAATCCTTCCTTTGCACTTAAAAGCATTCAAAACGTCAAGTTTGGCTGTTGTGAATACTGTAATTTTTTTTTTTATTTGGCGCTTTTAAGTATTCTGTAAACCAGAAGTGATGTCATGACCAGTGACATCACTTGGGATGCAATCTATCCATTCACTAGAGACCAGTGACATCACTTAGGCTGCATCCTAAGTGATGTCACTGGTCTCTAGTGAATGTATAGGCTGCATCCTAAGTGATGTCACTGGTCTCTAGTGAATGTATAGGCTGCATCCTAAGTGATGTCACTGGTCTATAGTGAATAGATAGGCTGCATTCTATCTATTCACTAGAGACCAGTGACAT
This sequence comes from Rana muscosa, assembly GCA_029206835.1. Classification (NCBI taxonomy): domain Eukaryota; kingdom Metazoa; phylum Chordata; class Amphibia; order Anura; family Ranidae; genus Rana; species Rana muscosa. The sequence goes on along the minus strand of CM055126.1, from coordinate 200,570,057 downwards.
CACTTAGGATGCAGTCTATCCATTCAATAGTTAGGTGAGATCAGTTAGAATGAAGCTTATCCATTCACTAGAGAAGGGGTCTCCAAATTTTCAAAGCAAGGGGCCAGTTTTTTGTCCTTCAGGCTTTAGGGGGGGGGGGGTGAACTGTGGCCAGTAGCAGTTGAAATTTTCCTGCCATCAGTGGGCATAAACATCTCCATATTTGGTCTTAGTGGGAGGAATAGTGCCCCATCGTTGGCATCATTAGAAGAAATGGTGCCCCATTATTGGTGTCAGTGGTAGAAATTGGTCCCCATCCTTGGTGTCAGTTGGCAGAATAGCATCTCATATCAGTAAGAGGAATAGTGCCCCAAGGGCCGGAAAAAGGCAAGCAAAGGGTGGCGCCACATCCTGCCTCAGTTTAGAGACCACTGCACTAGAGACCAGTGACATCACTTAGGATGTAGCCTATCCATTCACTACAGACCAGTGACATCACTGAGAATGCAGTCTATCCATTCACAGGAGACCAGCGACATCACTGAGAATGCAGCCTATCCATGCACTAGAGACCAGCGACATCACTGAGAATGCAGCCTATCAATTCACTAGAGACCAGTGACATCACTGAGAATGTAGCCTATCCATTCACTAGAGACCAGTGACATCACTGAGAATGCAGCCTATCCATTCACTAGAGACCAGTAACATCACTTAGGATGCAGCCTATCCATTCACTAGAGACCAGTGACATCACTGAGAATGCACCCTATCAATTCACTAGAGACCAGTGACATCACTGAGAATGCAGCCTATCCATTCACTAGAGACCAGTGACATCACTTAGGATGCAGCCTATCCATTCACTAGAGACCAGTGACATCACTGAGAATGCACCCTATCAATTCACTAGAGACCAGTGACATCACTGAGAATGTAGCCTATACATTCAAGAGAGACCAGTGACATTACTGGGAATGCAGCCTATCCATTCACTAGAGACCAGTGACATCACTTAGGATGCAGCCAATCCATTCACTAGAGACCAGTGACATCACTGAGAATGCAGCCTATCCATTCACAAGAGACCAGTGACATCACTGAGAATGCACCCTATCAATTCACTAGAGACCAGTGACATCACTGAGAATGTAGCCTATACATTCAATAGAGACCAGTGACATTACTGGGAATGCAGCCAATCCATTCACTAGAGACCAGTGACATCACTGGGAATGCAGCCTATCCATTCACTGGAGACCAGTGACATCACTGAGAATGCAGCCTATCAATTCACTGGAGACCAGTGACATCACTGAGAATGCAGCCTATTAATTCACTAGAGACCAGTGACATCACTGAGAATGCAGCCTATACATTCACTAGAGACCAGTGACATCACTTAGGATGCAGCCAATCCATTCACTAGAGACCAGTAACATTACTTAGGATGTAGCCTATCCATTCACTAGAGACCAGAGACATCACTGAGAATGCAGCCTATCCATTCACTAGAGACCGGTACCATCACTTAGGATGCAGCCTATCCATTCACTAGAGGCCAGTAACATTACTTAGGATGTAGCCTATCCATTCACTAGAGACCAGTGACATCACTGAGAATGCAGCCTATCCATTCACTAGAGACCGGTAACATCACTTAGGATGTAGCCTATCCATTCACTAGAGACCAGTGACATCACTGAGAATGCAGCCTATCCATTCACTAGAGACCGGTAACATCACTTAGGATGCAGCCTATCCATTCACTAGAGACCAGTGACATCACTGAGAATGCACCCTATCCATTCACTAGAGACCAGTGACATCACTGAGAATGCAGCCTATCCATTCACTAGAGACCAGTGACATCACTTAGGATGCAGCCTATCCATTCACTAGAGACCAGTGACATCACTGAGAATGCACCCTATCAATTCACTAGAGACCAGTGACATCACTGAGAATGTAGCCTATACATTCAATAGAGACCAGTGACATTACTGGGAATGCAGCCTATCCATTCACTAGAGACCAGTGACATGACTTAGGATGCAGCCAATCCATTCACTAGAGACCAGTGACATCACTGAGAATGCAGCCTATCCATTCACTGGAGACCAGTGACATCACTGAGAATGCAGCCTATTAATTCACTAGAGACCAGTGACATCAATGAGAATGCAGCCTATCCATTCACTAGAGACCAGTGACATCACTGGGAATGCAGCCTATCCATTCACTAGAGACCAGTGACATCACTTAGGATGCAGCCAATCCATTCACTAGAGACCAGTGACATCACTTCAGGTGCATTGAAATATGTCCAAAAATATCCGTCTGCCACACTGTCTGTGTTTTTGGCTGCCAGAAGCTCTCTGCCTTAACTGTAAACAGTTGGATCAATTTTAATGGCCCTATATTTGTTTAATGGTATAGTTAAGCTACGTGTTTATATATTAATCTATGGGATGTCTAAGTCACAGTTTACCATGACATCACCTCCCCAGGGCATGCTGGGAAATGGTCCTCCATTTTACTGAAGCAGAGGATTAATTTTTATTGTCTGTCCCAGTTAATGCCTGTTTGGACATAAAGGACAGATCAATATGATGGAGAGCTCAGTGGTTTTACTCACAGGAGTTCCTGAAAGGACATCTTTTTTACCAATCCATTTATATAAATCACTTTAAAGGCCTTATTGATCTCTAATTGGGAGCTACACCTAAGACCAGCTGGCTTGTCGAGACATTCACTGATTCAGTACTATTCTCAAGGCGTTTAACAATTCCTTATTCCAGAAGGATAGCATTTGTAACTTTTTTTTTTCTTTTAAAGCAGAACTCAAGTTTTTAATTCAATTATTGTAGATTCCTTAAAAATGATACAGTGCATTTTATAAATACAGCCAATATACCGTATTACCTACTTTAATCTGTCTTTATATTAGCTTCCTGTAGTCCACTATACAATGGCAGTCATGGGAGTGGGAAGCACAGTACTTTGAGCCAGTCATGATGGCTATAAACCAGTAGAATTAAGTTAAAATATTTTTGTTTTGAGAAAGTTTGTTTGAGTTTCTAAAAGTTAGGTCTGGTTCATATAGGCGTATCTATTTTTGTCAGCCGTCCAATTTGACAGCCATGGGGGCGCGTGTCTCCCCAAACGCAGACATTGTTAGCTCGGGGACATGCATCAGCTCCCGATCAAATTGGGACCAGTGGCTGTGTCAGTGCAGCTGCTGCATCCCAGTAGATATGAATGGAACTGTCTGTATGCGGATGCATGGAATGCCGTCAGTGTAAATTTCATCGACTAAAACGACCAAAACATTTTAGTCGCCCAAATGCATACTATTTCAGTCGACTAAAACGAAAACAATTGAGATGACTATAATACGACTAAAACTAAAATGGCATTTTAGTCAAAAGACTAATGCCGCGTACACACGACCGTTTTTCATGACGAGAAAACTGCCATTTTTTAGATTGGTCGTGAAAAACGGTCGTGTGTATGCTCCATAGCAGTTTTCTCGACGAGAAAACTGCCCGCAAAAAAATTAGAACCTGCTCTATTTTTTCTCGTCGTTTTCCCCGTCGTTCTTTTTCTCGTCACAAAAAACGCTCGTGTGTATGCTTTTCTGAGGGGAAAAAAAACACGCATGGTCAGAATCAAGTATGAGACGGGAGCGCTCGTTCTGGTAAAACTAGCGTTCCTAATGGAGATAGCACATTCGTCACGCTGTAACGGACTGAAAAGCACGAGGCTGAAAAGCGCAAATCGTCTCTCACCAAACTTTACTAACACGGGATCAGCAAAAGCAGTCCAAAGGGTGGCGCCATTCGAATGGAACTTCCCCTTTATAGTGCCGTCGTACGTGTTGTACGTCACCGCGCTTTGCTCGAGCGTTTTTTTTCCTGAACGTGTGTAACGCCGAGCGCTCCGGGTGTCCCATCCTTCCCGGAGCGCTCGCGGCGTCGGTCCCCCTGCAGCGCTCCGGTCAGCCCCCCTGGCCGTGGGCGCTGCTCTGTTACCGGCGGGGATGCGATCCACGCGGCGGCACATCTCCGTCCGCGGATCGCATCCCATCCTACTCACCATCCCCCTCCTGCTCCTTCCCGGCGCGCGCGGCCCCGCTGCGCTCTAGGGCGCGCGCGCGCCGGCCTTCTGAGATTTAAAGGGCCAGCGCACCATTGATTGGTGCCTGGCCCAATTATTGTGTGCACACCCAAATCTGATATAAACCCACTTCCCCTTCCTGTCCTTGACAGATCTTGTTGTCTTAGTACCCTGTGGAAGCGTTTTGTGAGTTGCCTTGCCTGTGTATCTGACCTGCTGCCATTGTCTCAGACTACGAACCATTGCCGCCTGCCCTGACCCTCTGCTACGTCTGACCTTGCCTCTGCCTAGTCCTTTTGTACCGCGCCTATCTCAGCCGCCAGAGAGGTGGAGTCGCTACTGGAGGACACGACCTGGTTGCTACCGCCGCAGCAAGTCCATCCCGCTTTGCGGCGGGCTCTGGTGAAAACCGGTAGTTGCTTAGAACCGGTCCCTCAGTACGACCCGTGCCATCCCCTCTCTGGTACAGAGGATCCACCTCCTGTATCCCCACTAGCCGTCAGTCCGGCTCGTGACAGTAGATCCGGCCATGGATCCCGCTGACGTGCCGCTGCCTAGTCTCGCTGATCTCACTACCGTGGTTGCCCAGCAGTCGCAATTGATTGCCCAACAAGGACAGCAGCTGTCGCAGTTGACCGCCATGATCCAGCAGCGTCTGCCGCCACAAGCTCCAGCATCTTCCCCTCTCCGAGCTGCCGCTACTACCTCGAAGATCCGCTTGTCTCTTCCGGAGAAATTTGACGGGGATCCTAGGATGTGCCAGGGATTCTTGTCCCAATGTTCCCTGCATCTTGAGATGATGTCAGACCAGTGTTTCACAGAACGGTCTAAGGTGGCATTCGTGGTCTGTCTGTTGTCTGGGAAGGCCTTGGCCTGGGCCATGCCAATCTGGGACCGCAATGACCCTGCTACAGCCACCGTTCAGTCCTTCCTTGCTGAGGTTCGTAGCGTTTTTGAGGAACCAGCCCGAGCCTCATCCGCTGAAACCGCCCTGCTTAACCTTGTCCAAGGAAACTCCTCTGTGGGCGAATATGCCATACAGTTCCGCACACTGGCCTCAGAGCTAGCCTGGAATAATGAGGCTCTCTGCGCGACCTTCAAGAAAGGTTTATCCAGCCACATCAAGGATTGTCTGGCCGCACAAGAGATACCCTCCTCCCTGACGGAGCTCATCCACTTAGCTACCCGCATTGACATACGCTACGTTGAAAGACGCCAAGAGCTTCGCCAGGAGAAAGATCTTGTTCGCACCAGGCGTTATCCGCGCCTGGCTCCTCTCTTCCTGAATCCAACGCATCCTGATACTATGCCTTCCATCGAGGAGGCCATGCAGGTGGACCGATCTCGCCTGACCCTACAAGAGAGGACTCGCCGTAGGAATGAGAACTTATGCCTTTATTGTGCGAGCTCTGAACATTTCCTAAAGGACTGCCCTATTCGTCCTCTACGTCAGGGAAACGCCCGAACCTAGTGAACGTGGGAGAGGCGTTACTAGGTGTGAATTCTTCCTCTCCACGTCTGACTATTCCTCTGCAGGGATGAGCCGAACACCCCCTGTTCGGTTCGCACCAGAACCTGCGAACAGACAAAATGTTCGTGTAAACTTTAGAACCCTATTAAATACAATGGACTCGAACGTTCGAAATCTAAAGTGTTAATTATAAAGGCTAATATGCAAGTTATTGTCCTAAAAAGTGTTTGGGGACCCGGGTCCTGCCCCAGGGGTCATGTATCAATGCAAAAATAAGTTTTAAAAACGGCAGTTTTTTCGGGAGCAGTGATTTAAATAATGCTTAAAATGAAAAAATAAAAGTGAAATATTCCTTTAAATTTCGTACCTGGGGGGTGTGTATGATATGCATGTAAAGTGGCGCATGTTTCCCGTGCTTAGAACTGTCCCTGCAAAAAATGTCATTTTTGAAAGAAAGAAATTCATTTAAAACTGACTCGCGGCTATTAATGAATTGTCGGCTCCCAGCAATACATTCAAAAGTCATTGATAAAAAAAAAAAGCGTGGGGGTTCCCCAGAATTCAATTACCAGGCCCTTCAGGTCTGGAATGGATATTAAGGGGAACCCTGCCGCAAATTTAAAAAAAAATTGACGTGGGGTTCCCCCAAATATCCATTCCAGGCCCTTCAGATCTGGCATGGATTTTAAGGGGAACTCCACCCCAAATTAAAAAAAAATGGCGTGGAGTCCCCCTAAAAATCCATACCAGACCCCTTATCCGAGCACGCAACCTGGCCGGCCGCAGGGGAAGAGGGGGGGACGAGAGAGCGGCCCCCCCTCCCTCCTGAACCGTACCAGGCCACATGCCCTCAACATGGGGAGGATGTCCCCATGTTGATGGGGACAAGGGCCTCATCCCCACAACCCTTGCCCGGTGGTTGTGGGGGTCTGCGGGCGGGGGGCTTATCGGAATCTGGAAGACCCCTTTAACAAAGGGGACCCCCAGATCCCGCCCCCCCCCTATGTGAATTGGTAAGGGGTACATTGTACCCCTACCATTTCACAAAGAAAGCGTAATTTTTTTTTTAAAAAAACCACACAAACACCTTGAAAAAGTCCTTTATTTAAAAAAAAAAACATTCCAGCGGTGAAATCCAGTGTCCCGCGGCGATCCCGATGTCCAGCGCTGTCCTTCATTGGTTGTGCCTGAGCGGACCTGATGGGGAACTCCCTCTCAGTATTTTAAATGTATAGACCCGCCCCTTCTAAAGTTCCCCATCAGGTCCGCTCAGCGGACCAGATGCGGAACATGAGAAGGGGCGGGTCTATACATGTATTACCAAAGTGAGAGCAGTTCCCCATCAGGTCCGCCCCCTCGGTATGTCGGACCCGCCTACGTCATTGGCTTGAGCGGGGAACTTCCTTCACTATGTAAATTTAAATTACACAGTGAAGGAAGTTCCCCGCTCAAGCCAATGACGTAGGCGGGTCCGACATACCGAGGGGGCGGACCTGATGGGGAACTGCTCTCACTTTGGTAATACATGTTCCGCATCTGGTCCGCTTAGCGGACCTGATGGGGAACTTTAGAAGGGGCGGGTCTATACATTTAAAATACTGAGAGGGAGTTCCCCATCAGGTCCGCTCAGGCACAACCAATGAAGGACAGCGCTGGACATCGGGATCGCCGCGGGACACTGGATTTCACCGCTGGAATGTTTTTGTTTTTTTTTAAATAAAGGACTTTTTCAAGGTGTTTGTGTGTTTTTTTAAACATTTTTTTACGCTTTCTTCGTGAAATGGTGGGAGTACAATGTACCCCTTACCAATTCACATAGGGGGGGGCCGGGATCTGGGGGTCCCCTTTGTTAAAGGGGTCTTCCAGATTCCGATAAGCCCCCCGCCCGCAGACCCCCACAACCACCGGGCAAGGGTTGTGGGGATGAGGCCCTTGTCCCCATCAACATGGGGACATCCTCCCCATGTTGAGGGCATGTGGCCTGGTACGGTTCAGGAGGGAGGGGGGGGGCGCTCTCTCGTCCCCCCCTTTTCCCCTGCGGCCGGCCAGGTTGCGTGCTCGGATAAGGGGTCTGGTATGGATTTTTAGGGGGACTCCACGCCATTTTTTTTAAATTTGGGGTGGAGTTCCCCTTAAAATCCATGCCAGATCTGAAGGGCCTGGAATGGATATTTGGGGGAACCCCATGTCAATTTTTTTTAAAATTTGCGGCAGGGTTCCCCTTAATATCCATTCCAGACCTGAAGGGCCTTGTAATTTAATTCTGGGGGACCCCCACGCTTTTTTTTATCAATGACTTTTGTATGTATTGCCGGGAGCCGACAATTCATTAATAGCCGCAAATCAGTTTTAAATGACTTTTTTTCTTTCAAAAATGACACTTTGTGCAGGGACAGTTCTAAGCACGGGAAACATGCGCGACTTTACATGCATATCATACACACCCCCCAGGTACGAAATTTAAAGGAATGTTTCACTTTTATTTTTTCATTTTAAGCATTATTAAAATCACTGCTCCCGAAAAAACGGCCGTTTTTAAAACTTCTTTTTGCATTGATACATGTCCCCTGGGGCAGGACCCGGGTCCCCAAACACTTTTTAGGACAATAACTTGCATATAAGCCTTTATAATTAGCACTTTAGATTTCTCCCATAGATTTTTCGAATTTGCCGGGAACACCCCAATTTGTTCGCTGTTCGGCGAATGGGCGAACAGGCAATGTTCGAGTCGAGCATGAGTTTGACTCGAACTCGAAGCTCATCCCTATTCCTGTGCGGATTTCCCCTTCTGCTGGCTCCCCCTTCTCTGCGGTGGCCTTCCTGGACTCTGGTTCTGCAGGAAACTTTATTGAAGCCTCTTTCATCAACAGGTTCAACATTCCTGTTATCCGTCTCATCAAACCCTTCTTCATTTCCTCTGTAAATGGAGAGAATCTGGATTGTACCGTGCGTTACCGCACCGAACCCCTGCTCATGTCCGTTGGTGTTCTTCACCAAGAAAAAATTGAATTCTTCGTTTTGCCGAACCGTACTTCTGACATCCTTCTTGGCCTACCCTGGCTCCAGCGCCATTCTCCTACCCTCGACTGGACCACTGGGGACTAGTGATGAGCCGAACACCCCCGGGTTCGGTTCGCACCAGAACCCGCGAACGGACCGAAAGTTCGAACGAACATTAGAACCCTATTAAATACAATGGATGCGAACGTTCGAATTCTAAAGTGCTAATTATAACAACTATTATGCATGTTATTGTCCTAAAAAGGGTTTGGGAACCCGGGTTCTGCACCAGGGGACATGTATCAATGCAAAAATAAGTTTTAAAAACGGTCGTTTTCCGGGAGCAGTCATTTTAATGATGCATAAAGTGAAAAAAAAAAAGTCAAATATTCCTTTAAATATCGTACCTGGGGGGTGTCTAAAGTATGCCTGTGAAGTGCCACGTGTTTCCCGTGTTTAGAACTGTCCCTGCACAAAATGACACTTCTAAAGGAAAAAAAAGCCATTTAAAACTGCTTGCGGCTTTAATGTAATGTCTGGTCCCGGTAATATGGATGAAAATCTTTAAGAAAAATGGCATAGCTACCCCATGACCCCCCCCCTACCCCAGCCCATTACCAGCCCCTTTGGGTCTTGTATGGATATTAAGGGGAACCCCGCACATAAAATAAAAAAGGCCCTATATACTCTGAACAGCCGTATACAGGCGGTGCATACAAGACAGGGACTGTAGGTTTGTTCTTATGTAGAATCTGTTTGTAATTTTGAACAGGTACATTGTTGAAGTGTAGCTCCAGACCAAAAATCTATTTTTAAACTTTTTGGAAAACATAGGTAAGGGTTATCACCCCTTTAACATTTGTTTTGCTGTCTGTGCCCCTGTTCAGAACATTTCACCTCACTTTCCGTCCTAATGACAACTGTTTTTGAAATGTGGTGTTTTTCTTGAAACAAGGATTGCTGATAAAGCATCAGTACAGAGGAGACACCTTTCTCCCATATTTATTCTTACAGGAGAGAATTTTCCTTCCTAGTGGTAGATTTCCTCTCACTTCCTGTTGTCTTCTTGCGTTTGCAAGTAGGAGTCGTTTGTAAGTTGGATGTTTGAAAGTAGGGACCTGCCGTATATACTCTGCAGAAATAGGCCCCTTAGTTGTTGGTGTTGGCACAACACTGTAAGCACTCACAGTTACTCTTGGTTGGTGCTGGAACGCCCTGCTGTCAACTATTATATCAGGAATTTTAATTACATATAATTGTTGAACAGTGGTAGTAAAAATTGGGCCTTTGATGGTGGTGCTGGTGCCACAACACTGTAAGCCCTGACAGTTACTCTTGGTGGGTGCAGCAATGGGCCCTGCTGTGAATTATTAGATCAAGAATTGTAATTACATGCCCCTGTTGAACAGGGGCTGAAAAATTGGGCCTTAGGCACTGGTGGCACAACACTGCAACCCTTCACAGATACTGTACTTGGAGCACAGCAATGAGCCCTGTTGCAAAGTATTGCTTCAAAAATTGTAATGACACGCCCCTGTTAAACAGGGGCTGAAAAATTGGGCCTTAGGCACTGGTGGCACAACACTGCAACTCCTCACAGATACTGTACTTGGAGCACAGCAATGAGCCCTGTTGCAAAGTATTGCTTCAAAAATTGTAATTACACGCCCCTGTTAAACAGGGGCTGAAAAATTGGGCGTTAGGCACTGGTGGCGGCACCCATAAACAAAAATGATCTTCCAAGCTATCATCATCAATCGTATCATTGAGGACTCGGAGGAGGAGGATAGCCAGTCAACATAACAGCACAGGCACTCAGCATCAGCATCAGTCTTGAAGGGATGTGACATTTTAAAATCAATTAGTCTGTTATATCAGCATCAGGTGTGTGGTAGCTGGTGGTGATCCAAGACTGGTTCATCTTGATGAAAGTCAGTCGATCAACCGAGTCGGTGGACAGGCGCACCCTGTGATCCGTGACAAATCCTCCAGCAGCACTGAATGTGCGTTCCGAAAGAACGCTGGATGCAGGACAGGCCAGTAGCTCAATTGCATACTGTGCAAGCTCTGGCCAGTGATCCATCCTCAAGACCCAGTAAGCCAGAGGATTTTCGGTGGGGAAGGTGTCCAAGTCTGACCTTGCCCCTAGATATTCCTGCACCATGTTTATCAGACGCTGGCGATGGTTGCTGGAACCGATCATACTTTGGGGCTGCGGACTAAAGAATTGTCTGAACGCATCGGTCAGACGGCCACCTTCCCCACCGCTCCTTCTTTGACTGGCCGAAGCCTCAGCAACTCGTTGTCCAGGACCAGGAGTTTGCAACCTCCCAGTCTCTGGGAACGCGTTGCACAGACCTTTCTGCAAGGCCTCCCGGAGTTGTCTCATCCTCTGCTCCCTCTGCGACGGTAACATAAGGTCCGCAACCTTACCCTTGTACCGTGGATCAAGGAGAGTGGCCAGCCAGTAATGGTCCCTCTCCTTGATCCGAAGAATACGAGGATCCTTCCGCAGACTTTGCAGGATCAGGGAGGCCATGCAGCGTAGGTTTGCTGAGGCATTCGCTCCGGAGTCCTCTGGGTCACTAAGGACGACATGATCCGCAGCCACCTCCTCCCAGCCACGTACAAGTCCACTGGTTTCTTGGGACTGTAAATCATCCCTAAAAGACTGCTGCTGATGATGCTGAGTGCCAGCCTCCACCTCCATGCTGACACAATCCTCCTCCTCCTCCTCCTCCTCCTCCTCCTCCTCCTCTTCCTGTGCGATGGGTGGGACAGAAGGAACACTGTCTGGGTAAAGGGGGCCTTGAGAGGCAAGGAAGTCCTCCTCTTCCTGCCTCTGTTCTGCCTCAAGTGCCCTGTCCATTATTCCACGCAGCGTGTGCTCCAACAGGTGGACAAGAGGTACAGTGTCACTGATGCATGCACTGTCACTGCTCACCATCCTCGTGGCCTCCTCAAATGGTGCCAGGACAGTGCATGCATCCCTGATCATGCCCCACTGGCGTGGAGAAAAAAAACCAAGCTCCCCTGACCCTGTCCTGGTGCCGTAGTCGCACAGGTACTCATTGATGGCCCTCTGCTGCGTGTGCAGCCGCTGCAGCATGGCCAACGTTGAGTTCCACCTGGTGGGCATGTCACATATAAGGCGGTTCTTGGGCAGGTTCAACTCCTTTTGCAGCTCAGCCAGGCGAGCACTGGCATTATAAGATCTGCGGAAATGCACACAGACTTTCCTGGCCTGCCTCAGGACATCCTGTAAGCCCGGGTACCTGCCCAAGAAGCGCTGCACCACCAGGTTAAGGACGTGAGCCACACAGGGCACATGGGTCAGTTGTCCCTGTCGGAGGGCGGAGAGGAGGTTGGTGCCATTGTCGCAAACCACCATTCCTGGCTTAAGCTGGCGTGGCGTCAACCACCTCTCGGCCTGGCCCTGCAGAGCAGACAGGACCTCTGCCCCAGTGTGGCTTCTGTCCCCCAAACACACCAGCGCAAGCACGGCATGGCATCTTTTTGCCTGCGTACTTGCGTAGCCCCGTGAACGGCTACGGAGCACCGCTGGTTCATAGGACAAACCACAGGAAGAGGCCATGGAGGAAGAAGAAGAGGAGGGGGTGGAGGAGAGAGGTGTGTCACAACCAGTAGTAGCATTTTGGAGGCGTGGCGGTGGGACAACCTCCAACACTACTGCACCTTGTCCTGAATCCTTCCCAGCTGCCAAAAGAGTGACCCAATGGGCCGTGAAAGAAAGGTAACGTCCCTGTCCATGCCTGCTGGACCATGAGTCAGCGGTAATATGCACCTTACCGCTGACCGCCCTGTCCAGCGAGGCCAAGACATTGCCTTCCACATGCCGGTAGAGAGCCGGAATAGCCTTCCGTGAGAAAAAGTGGCGTTTGGGAACCTGCCACTGAGGAACCGCACATTGCACAAACTCACGGAAGGGGGCCGAGTCTACCAACTGAAAAGGCAGCAGTTGAAGCGCTAGCAATTTAGCCAAGCTAGCATTCAACCGCTGGGCATGTGGATGGCTGGGAGTGAACTTCTTTCGACGGTCCAGCAGCTGGGGCAGGGAAATTTGCCTGCTAGAATCGGACGTCGGTGTACTGCTAGCAGAGTGGGCGCAAGTACTTGGCTGTGACACACCTAATTCTACACCTTCATTCCTCTCAGTGCATGTTTCAGAGAGGACTGAAGTTATAGTGGGGTTGGAGATCCCAGCTGATGCGGTGCAAGGAGAGGTCCGCTTTGTTCTTTGGTGTGGGTCTTTGAGGTAGGCTTGCCAACGAGCTGCATGGCAGGTCAACATATGTCTGGTCAGGCATGTGGTACCCAAGCGGCTGATGTTTTGGCCACGCGATATACGCTTGAGACATATGTTGCAAACAGCAGCTGTGCGATCTGATGCACTAGCCTCAAAAAAGGCCCACACCAAAGAACTTTTTGAATGACGGGCAGAGGCAGCGCCCTGCACAGGCGGAGCTCTGCGGTGTGATTCCGTCGGTGTACTGCCCTTACGCTGGCCACCAAAGGGCATCCTGCCTCGTTGGAGATGTGCCTCCTCCTCATCCTCCTCCTCCTCCTCTCTCCTATTAGGCACCCACGTGGAGTCATTGACCTCATCATCCCCTCCCTCCTCATCACTGGAGCCAATCTGGCAGTATGCTGCAGCTGCTGGAACATGACTGCCAGATTGGTGTCCTTCTTGAGCATCCCCTCTGTCTGCTCTCACGCTACTGCCTTCCTCTAGCTGGGTTTCATCATCAGACCCTTCGAAACGCTGGGCATCCTCCTGGAGCATGTACCCAACACTGTGCTGAAACAGTTCGGGGGACTCCTCAGGAGGAGGACATGGTGGGTCTAGGGAAGGAGTGACTGATGATTTGTCTGACATTGATACCAGGGAAGACGACGCTTTGGCAGCTGCTTTTCCAGTACCCTGAGCCTGGGTGAGAGAGGATGAGGAGGAGGAGGAGGGCTTGGTCATCCACTCTACCAAGTCTTCGGCATTATGTGGCTCAACATGTCCAGCTGCCGAAAAGAAGGACAAGCGTGTCCCATGGCCATGTGCTGATGACAATGCACCGCGTCCACGACCAGCACTGTTGCCCCCAGACACAGAGCCTGCTTGCCCTCTTTTATTGCCTCCTGACTGTCTGCCTCTCCTTGTTTGCCTTCCAGACATTCTAATAGATGGCCTGCAGGGAGATGGGAAAAAAGCAATAAGGGCTACCTTCAGGTGTCCTTCTCTGTCCCTTGAAACAAGGACTTTCACAGTGAAAGAAACTGACACTGTCCCTACCTAGAGTTTTCTGTCCCTAGAATAAATGTTTTTTTTAATCACAATATAGCACAAGGACAATTCACTCAATGTCTCTCCAGGTCCCTGGAAACAAGGACTTGCAGAGTGAAAGAAACTGACACTGTCCCTACCTAGAGTTTTCTGTCCCTAGAATAAATGTTTTTTTTAAGCACAATATAGCACAAGGAAAATTAACTCACTGTCCTTACAGGTCCCTGGAAACAAGGACTTGCAGAGTGAAAAAAAAAAACACTCTCCCTACCTACAGTTTTCTGTCCCTAGAAAAAAAGTTTTTTTTAAGCACAATATAGCACAAGGACAATTAACTCACTGTCCTTACAGGTCCCTGGAAACAAGGACTTGCAGAGTGAAAGAAAAAAAACACTCTCCCTACCTACAGTTTTCTGTCCCTAGAAAAAATGTTTTTTTTAATCACAATATAGCACAAGGAAAATTAACTCACTGTCCTTACAGGTCCCTGGAAACAAGGACTTGCAGAGTGAAAGAAAAAAAACACTCTCCCTACCTACAGTTTTCTGTCCCTAGAAAAAATGTTTTTTTTAAGCACAATATAGCACAAGGAAAATTAACTCACTGTCCTTACAGGTCCCTGGAAACAAGGACTTGCAGAGTGAAAGAAACTGACACTGTCCCTACCTAGAGTTTTCTGTCCCTAGAATAAATGTTTTTTTTAAGCACAATATAGCACAAGGACAATTAACTCACTGTCCTTACAGGTCCCTGGAAACAAGGACTTGCAGAGTGAAAGAAAAAAAACACTCTCCCTACCTACAGTTTTCTGTCCCTAGAAAAAATGTTTTTTTTAAGCACAATATAGCACAAGGAAAATTAACTCACTGTCCTTACAGGTCCCTGGAAACAAGGACTTGCAGAGTGAAAGAAAAAAAACACTCTCCCTACCTACAGTTTTCTGTCCCTAGAAAAAATGTTTTTTTTAATCACAATATAGCACAAGGAAAATTAACTCACTGTCCTTACAGGTCCCTGGAAACAAGGACTTGCAGAGTGAAAGAAACTGACACTGTCCCTACCTAGAGTTTTCTGTCCCTAGAATAAATGTTTTTTTTAATCACAATATAGCACAAGGAAAATTAACTCACTGTCCTTACAGGTCCCTGGAAACAAGGACTTGCAGAGTGAAAGAAACTGACACTGTCCCTACCTAGAGTTTTCTGTCCCTAGAATAAATGTTTTTTTTAAGCACAATATAGCACAAGGACAATTAACTCACTGTCCTTACAGGTCCCTGGAAACAAGGACTTGCAGAGTGAAAGAAAAAAAACACTCTCCCTACCTACAGTTTTCTGTCCCTAGAAAAAATGTTTTTTTTAAGCACAATATAGCACAAGGAAAATTAACTCACTGTCCTTACAGGTCCCTGGAAACAAGGACTTGCAGAGTGAAAGAAAAAAAACACTCTCCCTACCTACAGTTTTCTGTCCCTAGAAAAAATGTTTTTTTTAATCACAATATAGCACAAGGAAAATTAACTCACTGTCCTTACAGGTCCCTGGAAACAAGGACTTGCAGAGTGAAAGAAACTGACACTGTCCCTACCTAGAGTTTTCTGTCCCTAGAATAAATGTTTTTTTTAATCACAATATAGCACAAGGAAAATTAACTCACTGTCCTTACAGGTCCCTGGAAACAAGGACTTGCAGAGTGAAAGAAACTGACACTGTCCCTACCTAGAGTTTTCTGTCCCTAGAATAAATGTTTTTTTTAAGCACAATATAGCACAAGGACAATTAACTCACTGTCCTTACAGGTCCCTGGAAACAAGGACTTGCAGAGTGAAAGAAAAAAAACACTCTCCCTACCTAAATGTTTTTTTTAATCACAATATAGCACAAGGAAAATTAACTCACTGTCCTTACAGGTCCCTGGAAACAAGGACTTGCAGAGTGAAAGAAACTGACACTGTCCCTACCTAGAGTTTTCTGTCCCTAGAATAAATGTTTTTTTTAAGCACAATATAGCACAAGGACAATTAACTCACTGTCCTTACAGGTCCCTGGAAACAAGGACTTGCAGAGTGAAAGAAACTGACACTGTCCCTACCTAGAGTTTTCTGTCCCTAGAATAAATGTTTTTTTTAAGCACACTATAGCAGAAGCACAAAACACACTGACACTCTCCCTACCTATCCTTCTCTTTCCCTAAACTAAAGGAATCCAGGTTAAGCAAGAAAGAAATAACAGTCACTGTCCCTGCCTATGCTACTCTATCCCTGCTCCGGAACACACTACACTAGGCCGCCGTGCTGGCGGCCTTTTATAGTGTGGGGCGTGTACTAAACACCCTCAGCAATAATTGGCCACAGGCATCCTGCCTGTGGCCAATCATTGCTCTCCTCGCTGCCGGCGCTGTGATTGGCCAAGCATGCGGGGTCACAGTGCATGCTTGGCCAATCACAGCGCCTGGATGACACTGCGATGGCGTAGTGCATTGTGGGCCGTTCGCGTCACTCGAATTTGGCGCGAACGGCCCAAATCGTTCGATCTTCGTCGAACGATCGAACAGCCAATGTTCGAGTCGAACGTATGTTCGACTCGAACACGAAGCTCATCCCTACTGGGGACATCAAATCCTGGGGCTACTCCTGCCACAAGCATTGTCTTAAGTCTGTACCCACCAGTCAAGTTCCCATCGCTACTCCTTTGCCCGGCCTTCCCAAGGCCTATCAGGACTTTTCTGATGTGTTTTGCAAAAAACAGGCGGAGGTCTTACCACCACATAGACCCTACGACTGCCCCATTGACTTGCTCCCAGATACTACACCACCCCGTGGCAGAATTTACCCTCTCTCCTCTCCTGAAACCAAGGCCATGACTGATTACATACAGGAGAACCTCAAGAGAGGTTCTATTAGGAAATCATCTTCTCCAGCCGGAGCGGGATTCTTCTTCGTTGCCAAGAAGGACGGATCACTACGCCCTTGCATAGACTATCGTGGTCTCAATAAAATCACTATTAAAAATCGCTACCCTCTGCCTCTCATCTCGGAGCTCTTTGACCGTCTGCGCGGAGCAAAAGTTTTTTCGAAATTGGACCTCAGGGGCGCTTATAACCTCATCAGAATCCGTGAAGGAGATGAATGGAAAACCGCATTTAACACCAGAGATGGTCACTTTGAATATCTCGTCATGCCATTTGGACTTTGCAACGCCCCTGCAGTCTTTCAGGATTTTGTCAATGAAATCTTTCGGGACGTACTGTATACCTGTGTGGTTGTCTATCTTGACGACATCCTAATCTTCTCTACCAACCTTGAGGAACATCGGCTCCATGTCCGTCAAGTGCTCCAGCGCCTCCGCGTAAATCATCTTTACGCTAAGTTTGAAAAATGCCTTTTTGAGCACAGCAGCCTTCCTTTCCTAGGTTATCTGGTCTCAGGACAAGGCCTTCAAATGGACCCTGACAAGCTCTCCGCAGTCTTGGATTGGCCACGCCCCTCTGGACTCCGTGCTATCCAACGCTTCCTTGGATTCGCCAACTACTATCGTCAGTTCATACCCCACTTCTCCACCCTCGTTGCTCCTATAGGGGCACTGACTAAGAAAAACGCGAATCCAAGGTCCTGGCCGCCTCAAGCGGAAGAAGCCTTTACTCGCCTTAAGACCGCCTTCTCCTCTGCACCTGTCCTGTCTCGACCAGACCCCATAAAGCCGTTCTTCCTTGAAGTTGACGCCTCCTCGGTAGGAGCCGGAGCTGTTCTTCTTCAAAAAAACGCTAAAGGAGGAAACGTCACGTGTGATTTTTTCTCTAAAACCTTCTCCCCTCCTGAAAAAAACTATTCCATAGGTGACCGTGAACTGTTGGCCATCAAGCTGGCATTAGAAGAGTGGAGACATCTCCTGGAAGGATCCCTTCACCCTATCTCCATCTACACTGACCATAAAAATTTGTCCTACCTTCAGTCCGCTCAGCGCTTAAATCCTCGCCAGGCCAGGTGGTCGTTGACCGCTTTTCGAAAATGGCTCATTTTGTCCCGCTTCCTGGTCTGCCTACTGCACCTCAGTTGGCGAAGCATTTTTTTCTTCAAATTTTCCGTCTCCATTGGCTACCCTCACATATCGTCTCTGATAGAGGCGTTCAATTCATCTCAAAATTTTGGAGAGCTCTCTGTACTCAACTAAAGATTAAGTTGAATTTTTCTTCCGCTTATCACCCGCAATCCAATGGACAGGTGGAGAGAGTTAACCAGGTCCTTGGTGACTACTTACGACATTTTGTCTCCGCCCGTCAAGACGATTGGGTCGACCTATTGCCCTGGGCAGAATTCTCATACAATTTCAAGAACTCTGAATCGTCCTCCAAATCACCTTTCTTTGTGGTCTACGGCCGTCACCCATTGCCCCCCCTCCCCATCCCCACTTCTTCTGGAGTTCCTGCCGTGGATGAATTAACTCAAGACTTCACCTCTATCTGGAAAGAGACTCAAAAGTCGCTATCACTGGCCTCTGCCCGCATGAAGAGACATGCAGATAAAAAAAGAAGAATTCCTCCTGTCTATGTCCCTGGTGACAAAGTGTGGCTCTCCTCCAAATATGTTCGGTTTCGGGTACCTAGCTACAAGCTGGGCCCTCGTTACCTCGGACCTTTTAAAATCAAAAACCAAATCAATTCTGTCTCTTACAAACTCCATCTTCCTCCTTCTCTTCGTATCCCCAATTCTTTTCATGTGTCTCTTCTGAAACCCCTCATTCTTAACCGATTTTCCCCCAAGGTCACTGCTCCTGCTCCTGTTTCTGGTTCTTCCGATGTCTTCTCGGTGAAAGAAATCCTCGCCTCCAAGGTCATCCGAGGTAAAATATTTTTTTTAATTGATTGGGAGAACTGTGGTCCTGAAGAGAGATCCTGGGAGCCTGAGACCAACATTTTAGACAAGAAGCTCATCCGTAGATTCTTGGGTTCCAAGAAAAGGGGGAAACCTAAGGGGGGGTACTGTAACGCCGAGCGCTCCGGGTGTCCCATCCTTCCCGGAGCGCTCGCGGCGTCGGTCCCTCTGCAGCGCTCCGGTCAGCCCCCCTGGCCGTGGGCGCTTCTCTGTTACCGGCGGGGATGCGATCCACGCGGCGGCACATCTCCGTCCGCGGATCGCATCCCATCCTACTCACCATCCCCCTCCTGCTCCTTCCCGGCGCGCGGCCCCGCTGCGCTCTAGGGCGCCCGCACGCCGGCCTTCTGAGATTTAAAGGGCCAGCGCACCATTAATTGGTGCCTGGCCCAATTACTGTGTGCACACCCAAATCTGATATAAACCCACTTCCCCTTCCTGTCCTTGCCGGATCTTGTTGTCTTAGTACCCTGTGGAAGCGTTTTGTGAGTTGCCTTGCCTGTGTATCTGACCTGCTGCCATTGTCTCAGACTACGAACCATTGCCGCCTGCCCTGACCCTCTGCTACGTCTGACCTTGCCTCTGCCTAGTCCTTTTGTACCGCGCCTATCTCAGCCGCCAGAGAGGTGGAGTCGCTACTGGAGGACACGACCTGGTTGCTACCGCTGCAGCAAGTCCATCCCGCTTTGCGGCGGGCTCTGGTGAAAACCGGTAGTTGCTTAGAACCGGTCCCTCAGTACGACCCGTGCCATCCCCTCTCTGGTACAGAGGATCCACCTCCTGTATTCCCACTAGCCGTCAGTCCGGCTCGTGACAACGTGTGTAGGCAAGGCAGGCTTGAGAGAAATCACGACAAATCACGTTGAGAAAAAACGTCGTTTTTTTGCATGACAGGAAAAACGGTTGTGTGTACGCGGCATAAGACTAAAACTAAATAGAAATTTGACTTCAAAATTAACATTGGTCTGTAGTGTATGTTCATAGAGATTTTTCACTCCAGCAGTATATTTGAGTTTGGAAATTGTAGAGAAATGTTCACTAATGCATTACAATTTAATTACACCCATTAGATTTCAGACGACTAAAATTTGTTTTAGTTGACTAAAATGTACTGGAGATTTAGTCGACTAAATACGACTGAAACAAAATCAATTGCAGAAGACTAAAATGGGACTAAAACTAAAATGCCATTTTAGTCCTAAGACTTATGCCCTGTACACACGATCGGATTTCCGATGGAATAAAATCCGATGGATTTTTCCATCGGAAATCCGATGAAGCTGACTTCCATCAGTCTTGCCTACACACCATCAGTCAAAAATCCGACCGTCCCAAACGCTGTGACGTAAAACACTCCGAAGAGCCGAAAAAAATAAAGTTCAATGCTTCTGAGCATGTGTCGACTTGATTCTGAGAATGCGTGGGTTTTTTCTTTGATGGAGTTCCCCACAGACGATCGGAATTTGCTATCATTTTTTTTTTAGTGTCCGATCGTGTGTACGCGGCATTAGACTAAAACTAAATCGAAATTTGCTGCCAAAATTAACACTGATGCCCGTGCATCCTGTGTGAGCAAAGACAGCCCTTCACGAGGCCTTGGTGGGGTCAAATCAACAATCATCTTTGACCAAAGTGATAAAAAAAAATCAAGGGAGCGGCATGGAATTTTTTTTTCTTGAACCAACAAAATTCTATCAATGAATGTGGTTTTCATTTGGGGAAATTCTTTTGATTTCAAAATTAAAGGGTTACTAAACCCAGGACCCTGCATTCACAATATCTGGTCTCCCACAGTACACAGAACATGGAAATGCAATTATTTCAGTAAATATAAACTGCTAAATACCTTTTCTCATCAGCAGTAGATAGCAGTCTTGTGACTTCTATCAGTGTCTAGTTAAAGCTTGTAGGAGAAGTTTTTATTCTCCCACAATTGTCTTATGAGGCTACAGGACCTTTGACCCTCTGTCTGAACAGTTCTGATTGGCCCCTGATCACATGCACCCTCTCAAAAAAAAAAAACTCTAGCAATACACACCAAACTGAGCATGTGCAGCCTGTTCCCAATGCTCTGTTCTATCAGGAGATGGATTGGGGACAGTGGAAGAAGGGGAGAATCAGAGAAGACAGACTTTTTACACAATGCAGAGGATTAACCCCTTAGGTTTCACAGTGAGTATAACAAGCATGCTTTACTGCATATACAGACTGATTTTATTGTTGTGGGTTTAGTAACACTTTATTAAATATTAAGGCAAACAAGTCTCTAATCGCATTAACAAATGTATGCAAAAGATTTTTTGTACAAATGTTAGTATACAAATCTGTCAGTGTATACGGTGTATAGCTTTAGGGCTCTAACTGTATTGAACAGCGCTATCAATCTAATGCCACGTACGCACGGTCGGACTTGCCAACGGGAAAACCTCCGTCGGAATTTCCGACAGAAAAATAGAGAACCTGCTCTCTATCTAATGCCGTGTACACACGATCATTATTCACGGCGGTTAAAAAAACGCCGTGAATAATGACAGGAAAAACGAGGGAACCGCTTGGTTCCCTACACACGGTCGTTTTTCCCGTAATTTTTTCTCTTGACGAGAAAAACGACCGTCTGTGGGCTCCGCGGCAGTGTCTCCCTATGGGAAAACTGCCGCGGAAAAAAATGCTGGAAAAAACGATGAGAAAATTTAGAACATGTTCTAAATTTTCTCGTCGTTTTTTATGCCGTTTTTCTAGACGAGAAAAACGACATAAAGCCCACAGACGTTCGTTTTTCTCTGCGAAAAAAAAAATGCAGTTTTTCTCGTCGAGAAAAGCGGTCGTGTGTACGCGGCATCAGTCCGTCGGAAATTCCGACAGAAAAAGTCCGATGGGGCATACACACGGTCGGAATATCCGACCAAAACCTCCCATCTGACTTTTTCTGTCGGAAATTCGGACCGTGCGTACACGGCATAACACTAGTAGCTTGCTAACCAAATCAGAGAGCCTCAAATCAGCAAGCTAGGGGTGGGCCAGTGACTTAGCTTTATTCATTTTTTTCCAGTTGCATAAAATAAGGTCACCATTCTCCCTGGTCCATGCATTATATTGTAGATGACAAGACAGGTTGGGCAAAATTACAAATATTTGGGCAGGCGTGACGGGTCACATATACAGTATAATAAAAATAAAATATGCAGCGCTAAATAGGTGAATAGAGGACCAGTTAACCTAATCTAGTCCAAACAATAAAAACCAAAGTGAATAAATGACCAAAAATCACAAATAAACACACCGTGAAGTGATACTAAAGAGATTACCAAACAAAGGTAAAAATAAAAAATAAAGAAAAAAAAAATAATGCTGTAAATAATTAGTGAAATGAATACAATAACTAAAACATCATGAGCAAAAAGTCCCAGAACGGTAAAAGAAGTGAGTGGCTAGAGAAGCTTCTTCCCAGGGGAGCTGTGCAGACTGGCAAACGTGACACCCAGGTGTGTGGTGGTCCTGCTTACCGGATAGCCATGACTGTATCCACAGTCTCACCTAACACAGGGAATAAGGCTTCCCCACAGCCCAACGATATCCTGAGCAGTTCTCACCAGCCCGAAATTATTCCGAATGGGAGAGAAAACAAAGAAACTCCATAGTGTAATAAGTAAAAATCTGGTTTATTGAATTAATAAAGGTTGCACTTACAATTGGTAGATGATCAATCAGCGATGAAAAACAGGTAATGTGCAGCAATAACAGTGCTGCATACGGCAGCGTTGGTTCGAATTTTCCCGAGCTCCTGTGCTCCGCAGATACTTCCTCGTGTGTAGTCAAATGCGTGATGACGTCACCGGCCCCCTACGCGTTTCGTCACCACAGACATCAACTGGGGATTGGCCGAAGCGAGCGTCACCACGCTAGAAGAATAAATACATGTCGGCGCCATTTTGGATCATGGCAAACACTCGGCATGTAATAGAGGAAGTTATATGTTTCTATTATGGTAGGTTGATTATATTTTATTTTTTATTTATTTTTTGCACTCAGATGGTCATATTCATACTGTTTGTAATTTGGTTCGGCTGTTCCCTTGCTTTTTGCGGCTCCCGCTGGTACTTCCTCTTTATTACCACTAGATGTCTCTATTTGGGTTCGTTCCCCTTTGTTCCTATTCTGTTTCCTGTGCGACTTACCCAACATTTCATTACATTTTTGGGTTGCCATTACTTCCTCTATTACATGCCGAGTGTTTGCCATGGTGACGAAACGCGTAGGGGGCCGGTGACGTCATCACGCATTTGACTACACACGAGGAAGTATCTGCGGAGCACAGGAGCTCGGGAAAATTCGAACCAACGCTGCCGTATGCAGCACTGTTATTGCTGCACATTACCTGTTTTTCATCGCTGATTGATCATCTACCAATTGTAAGTGTAACCTTTATTAATTCAATAAACCAGATTTTTACTTATTACACTATGGAGTTTCTTTGTTTTCTCTCCCATTCGGAATAATTTCGGGCTGGTGAGAACTGCTCAGGATATCGTTGGGCTGTGGGGAAGCCTTATTCCCTGTGTTAGGTGAGACTGTGGACACAGTCATGGCTATCCGGTAAGCAGGACCACCACACACCTGGGTGTCACGTTTGCCAGTCTGCACAGCTCCCCTGGGAAGAAGCTTCTCTAGCCACTCACTTCTTTTACCGTTCTGGGACTTTTTGCTCATGATGTTTTAGTTATTGTATTCATTTCACTAATTATTTACAGCATTATTTTTTTTTTCTTTATTTTTTCTTTTTACCTTTGTTTGGTAATCTCTTTAGTATCACTTCACGGTGTGTTTGTTTGTGATTTTTGGTCATTTATTCACTTTGGTTTTTATTGTTTGGACTAGATTAGGTTAACTGGTCCTCTATTCATCTATTTAGCGCTGCATATTTTATTTTTATTGTTTTTGTCATTTGGTCTTTTTTGTATAGGACTTTTTATGCTAGCTGCTTGTAGGTGTCTATTTTCATTATTTGTTACACTGTTCTTCCACATATTATCATCTATCACTATTAGCGCAATGTTAGCCCTTTGGGCTTTTCTTTTCCACATATACAGTATGTATCTCAACTCTGTATTTATCGGTTTGCCTGGAGTTGGGCTTTAAAGAGGAAGTAAACCCTCCGACAAAAACGGGAAAAAGACAAACCCTGCAAGACAAAGGCATAATCAGCTAGTATGCATGATTGGCCCGGAGTCGCGATGACGTCATTCCTGCGCATGTGCACGGGAACGGCACAGTACAACTGAAGCAAGGGCACATAGTGCCCTTGCTTCAGTTGGCTTAAGTGCACATGTGCCGCATGACGTCGGCACATGCAAATACAGGGATATCTCCTAAACCGTGCAGGTTTAGGAGATATCCAGTGCAGCTACAGGTACGCCTAATTATAGGCTTGCCTGTAGTTTAAAGTGGTTGTAAAGGGTTTACAACCACTTTAAAGTGTTTGTTACCCCAATATTTCATATTCCTTATATGTGTCTGTTGTACCATGTACTTGTATGAGAAAGTATCCTGTTCTCTTTGTTTTCCCTACTTTGTGTGAAATCCCTGGTGATCCTACCAGTCCCCCTGCTTGACTATTTCAAACTGACCACTATGCTAGGCATGAAAGCACATCCATCCCAGCATGGTCAGTTCTCTGGCTGTTCTGTGAGAACAGCCTACCTGTCCTACAATGGCCAAGACTTGTGCTGACATGTCCCTCTACACAGCCATTCACTGGGAAGATCAGTGGTGTGCTGTGGTTTCTCCACCCCCAGCTCTCTAAGCTCCTTATGCAGCCAAGAACAGAGGTCATGTTGTCACATTAAAAAAAAAGGATTGATACCCCCCATTTTACTTACCTGAGCCCTGGAATTTTACCTGGCGGAGAGGCGCTCTTCCTCTTCCCAGGGTTCTTGGCTCTTGATTGGATAGATTGATAGCAGCGCAGCCATTGGCTCCCGCTGCTGTCAATCAAATCCAATGACGCGGGTGGCAGGGGGCGGGGCAGAGTCTTACATTTAACGTCTAGGGACACACAAAAACACACTGGATCGCATCAAAAACGCGTAAAAAAAGCGCATGGTGTGAACTGGCCCTTATGGCAGAGCCGGTAAGAGGGAGCTCTTTCCCATCTTCCTGCCACCACACAGAATGATAATGCTAATGCACATGGGGTGATTGGGGTGTGCCCAAGCACATCTGGCACACCCTGTGCACACACCCATGTTCCCCCCAGAGTTTGGGGTCTTCAGGTCATTGTCACCTTGATTGTCTGGAATGATATTACTCCTACACATGCGCATGGAGGTTCATTCATCCTGGCACCGAGAAATGCAGGGAACGTACACTGGGATGCACATTCTAAAACATCCTGTGAGGAGGAAGAAGAAGGCCTTATTGCCTTCCTGCTTGCAAGTTTTTACTTTCAGGGCAAAGTTTGTTTTAAAGTACAACAGTTCCTATAGTACAATGGTCCTTTAATAAAAACCCCATTCCTCTGAATGCAGCCCGGCATGTAAAAAAGTACAGTACTTCCCTTCCCTCTGTTCCAGCAACCTTTACTGTCTCACACAGATTTTTCTAATAAAATGTCCTGTATTATACTCATAGCTGCCTCCATCATTCCGGTGGAGTATGGCTCATCTAGAGCACACCTAGTGGCTACACTATATTACCAAAAGCATTGGGAAGCCTGCCTGTGCAGGCCAGTCAAGTTCCTCCACCCCAAACACTCTCATCCATGTCTTTATGGACCTTGATTTGTGCACTGGTCCAAATCATTTGGTGTGGGGGGTTATGGTGTGGGGTTGTTTTTCAGGGGTTGGGTTTGGCCCCTTAGTTCCAGTGAAGGGAACTCTTAAGGTGTCAGCAAACCAAGACAATTTGGACAATTTCATGCTCCCAACTTTGTGGGAACAGTTTGGAGATGGCCCCTTCCTGTTCCAATATGACTGCACACCAGTGCACAAAGCAAGGTCCATAAAGACATGGATGAGTGAGTTTGGGGTCTCCGCTCGAATTAGGGTTGTCACCTCATCCCTTTAAAACCAAACACATAATAATTACACAGGTTCTGTGGCTGATTAAACTCACTTGGTGCTTTTTCTGCATTAAATTAGCCTCAGAATGAATATGTGTTCGGTTTTAAAGGGATGAGGTGGGATGTGGTGGCAACCCTAGCTCTAATTCATCCCAAAGGCGTTCTATCGGGTTGAGGTCAGGCCAGTGAAGTTCCTCCACCCCAAACTTGCTCATCCATGTCTTTATGGACGTTGCTTTGTGCACTGGTCCAGGTCCTGACCTCAACCCGATAGAACACCTTTGGGATGAATTAGAGTGGAGACTGACGCGCCACGTCATTGGACGTGATTGACAGCAGTGTGAGCCAATGGCTGCACTGCTTTCAATCAACCAATGAATGAGCTGAGAAGCCAACCGAGAAGCCAGCGCGTTCACGGCGCGGGACTTTCAAGGGGTCAGGTAAGTAAACGGGAGGCTCGGGGGCGCTAATCATTGGATGTTTTTTCACCTTGTTGAAAAGAATCCATTAAGGTGAAAACTTTTGCCTTTAGTGTTCCTTTAGGATAAAAAAATTCTGCCTTTACAACTCCTTTAAAGTTCATGTAAAGGCAGGCGTCCCAATACTTTTGGTAATATAGCGTGTGTATGTGTGTGTGTATATATATATATATATATATATATATATATATATATATATATATTATATTGTATATTATATTATATTTCTGTTTTGAACAGAACATTTTGGTTCAAAACACTTATCGCAGGTTTCTGTGAACTGACACGTACATCTGTGCACAGATTTGGAAAGAACAACCTATGAAAAACCTATGAAAGAACAATTCTATGAAGATGAAGAAAAGTAATTTGACCGAATTTTAATTTTTGCTGCTGATCTCCAGAGATAATGTCAGCAGCGAGGGTGCCTGCTCAGTGTATAAACGTGCACACTCATGCCTCGTACACACGGCCGGTTTTTCCATTGGATAAAAAACAACCGTTTTCCCGACAGAATTCCTCTCAAGCCTGCCTTGCATGCACACGCTCAGACAAAAGTCCAGTGAACTTTTGACTGCCAAGAACGTAAAAGACTATGACGAGCCGACAAAATTAAGTTCTATGCTTCCGAGAATGCGTCGAATTGTTTCCGAGCATGCGTGGTTTTCTTCCCCTCGGAAAAGCATACAGACAAATGGTTTTCCCGCCAGGATCTTTTCCTGATGGGAAAAAATAGATCCTGCTCTCTTTTTTTTGTCCGCAAGTTTTCCTGTCGGAAAAACTGCGATGGAGCATACACACGGCCGGGATTCCCCCGGCCAAAAGCTCTCATAGCAGTTTTCCCGTTGGAAAAATTGGTCGTGTGTACGAGGCATAAGGCATAATGCACCTTTGGATAAAAAAATAGGATTGAGTGTGTAGCGGGGTATTGCCTTTTAAATCCCTCAGAGACTACATTACCCAGTACACTTTTAGGCACCCAGGGTGCCTTGCCCCGCGCAAGGACTGCTGGGGTGGACTTTATAAGGGAGAGGCGGAGCCCAGTTCTTTCTCTTTGGACACAGCCCGCCCAGCAAGCTGAACTGCCGCTTGAGTTCCTGTGACTTTAGGCCAGAAGCCTGGCACTTTTCTCCAAAGAGCCTTCCGCGCGCACCGAGGAACCTGAGGGACGTCTCTCCTTTGTACTGCACCTTTGCCAGGAGGACCGAAGACCCGGATGTCAATGGATCGGTGTACTTAGACACTGCAGCGGAAGAAACGGACATGGACTGGTCCGGTTGGGTGAGAGAGCACCTGCTCATAGACAGACACAGTACCTTTGTTACCTTGGTGGATTACAAATTCTGTTCTTCAAGTGCACCACCGTTGCTAGCGAAGATTTCCCTACAGAACTTCCACTTAGTTCAGTCAGGCCTGACTGGGTAGCGTAGACCAGTGTTTCTCAACTCCAGTCCTCAAGGCGCCCCAACAGGTCATGTTTTCAGGATTCCCCTTAGATGAAATGGCTGTGGTAATTACTAAGGCCGTGAAACTGATTAAATCATATGTGCAAAATAATGGAAAACCTGAAAACATGACCTGTTGGGGCGCCTTGAGGACTGGAGTTGAGAAACACTGGCGTAGACATTCCTGGGCGCCATATTGTCCATGAGGGGAAATAGCTGAAAAGGGGACTGTTAGACCTGCATTGCATTGTATACTTGCCTGCTTGTTTAACACTGTTTATTGCAGGGCTCTGCACATGACATGTACCCACCTGTTTTACTGCTTACCCACTAATCTAAGTAAACATACAAGGGTTAAGTCTATTGGTGTCTGTGTTCTTTACTTAACGGAAGGGATAGGTAAAGGAAGTTTTAAAATATCACTGTGTGTTCTTGTCATAGGATTGTGCCTCTGCGAGTTACAGGCCTCACAATCCTATCATCCCTTACTAACTGTGCCAAGGGAGGTTAGAGCCGATTGCCAGGGGTTGACAGCGGTGCACTACAGGGCCCAAAAATCATAAAGGCAGCCCTCTTAACTGGGCGTATCGCTACACATGTATGTGGGGTTGCCACCTCATCCCTTTAACTACCTGGAGCCCGGCGCATAGTCTATTGACGGCCTCAAGGTGGCTCTAGATATCCGGGAGGCCGTCAATAGACGTCCTCGGCTCCTCCGGCCACTGGGGGGCGCGCGAGCGCCGCCGGCGCGCCACTGACATGCCGATGCGCGTGCCTGGCGGCCGCGATGTCCGCCAGGCACCTGCGATCAGCGTGTATACACACAAGGATGTAGATCTCTGTGTGTAAACACAGAGATCCACGTCCTGTCAGGGAGAGGGGACCGATGCTGTGTCCCTTGTACATAGGGACACAGATCGGTCACCTCCCCCACTCAGTCCCCTCCCCCCACAGTAGTAATCACTCCCAGGTTACACATTTAACCCCTTCCTTGCCCCCCTAGTGTTAACCCCTTCACTGCCAGTGTCATTTTTACAGTAATCAGTGCATTTTTACAGCACTGATCGCTGTATCAATGACAATGGTCCCAAAATGGTGTCAAAAGTGTCCGATGTGTGCGCCATAATGTCGCAGTCACAATAAAAATAGCTGATCACCGCCATTACTAGTAAAAAAAAAAAATATTAATAAAAATGCTATAAAACTATGCCCTATTTTGTAGACGCTATAACTTTTGCGTAAACCAATCAATAAACGCATATTGCAATTTTTTTGACCAAAAATATGTAGAAGAATACGTATCGGCCTAAACTGAGAAAAAAAAAGATTTTTTATTAAAAAAAATTGGGATATTTATTATAGCAAAAAGTAAAAAATATTGTGTTTTTTTCAAAATCGTTGCTCTATTTTTGTTTATAGCGCAAATAATAAAAACCTCCAAGGTGATCAAATACCACCAAAAGAAAGCTCTATTTGTGGGAAAAAAAAGGATGCCAATTTTGTCTGGGAGCCACGTCGCACGACCGCGCAATTGTCAGTTAAAGCGTGACAGCACTGAAAGCTGAAAATTGGCCTGGGGGGCAGGAAGGGGGTTTAAGTGCCCAGTAAGCAAGTGGTTAAACCCGAACACATATGAATTACACAGGTTCTGTGGCTGATTAAGGTGGTAATTAAACTCGCTTGGTGCCTTATCTGCATTAAATTAGACTCGGAACCTGTGTAATTAACATGTGTTTGGGTTTAAAGGGATGCGGTGGCAACCCTACATGTATGACCAGAGTCTCATGTTTATGACCAGCTTAAAGCTCCGGCTTATATTAGGACCGCTCTGCTTCTAAGAACATGGGTGCCTGTCTGCCTTCTACTAATTGCCTTGTTGCCTTCTGTCAGCGGATGGGTTAACACTCTTATCATCCTGCACCTGATTCTGCAGGCCTTCTCTTCTTAATTACTGTGCCTGGAAAGACCTAAATCTACATAAACCACTCCTTTCTGGAGTCATTTGCATGTAATTAAGTTTTGAGTGACATGCAGTGCAATCAAGTCCCTTTCTGTGCTCCCCGTTCCTGCATCCTCCTGCCTGTCCTTTCCCCATGCCGGTTCTACAGTTGCTCTTCAAAGTGCGTGGTCCTCCCACCACAACAACAATCCATTGTACATTAAACCGAGATTCCCCCAGCTCCACAGCTGCCAAGCTTTGTTTCCTCTTTCTTTCTTTCTCCTTGTTTTCTTGTTGAGACTAAATTAACCCGCCAATAAATTACGGAGGGGTGGAGGGGTGTGTGTTGTGTCTTCTCTAAATCACAGCTAAGCACGGTTTAGTGACCAAAAAGTCGGTTACCTTTTCTAGGTAGAGTCCAACAATCTTCAATAAATAAAATAAAAAATAAATAAAGAATTGCTTTTTTTATTTTGATCAGGCTAGAAATCATCAGTTGGTTTTCACTAACAAAGCTACGACTTTTGATGGATTTCATAGGGTCTAATCAATCGTGGGTTGGAAAATTCTGATTGGTTTCAAGCCGATTTTACAGGTCAGGGGTCAAGAGAATAATTCTGATATGATTACTTTTATAATAAACTAATGCCGGCCATACACGGTTCGAATTTCGAAATAATTTTCTTTCGATAATCGTATCAAAGAATTTTGGTACGAATTTCGCACCGTTAGTGGGCTTCAGGAACAGCCGATTTACGTGCGGCAATCGAATTTGAGGAATCGGACATGTTGGAAATTTTTTGAAAAACAAACGATTTTCTAATCAACGATGGGAGAATTGTGCGAGAAATATACCGTATATACTCGAGTATAAGCCAAATTTTTCATCACATTTTTTTGTGCTGAAAATGCCCCCCTCGGCTTTTACTCGAGTCACCTTTTTGCACCTGATCTCCCAGATTTTGGGGACCCGGTACCGGCTGGTCATAGGTCTTCTGAACGCCAAGCTTAGCTCACATGTAGCCCCCTCTTTCTCTGCAAATGTGCAAAGTTTGTTGTCCGAGGGACCTACGGCCGGGGAGCACCGATTTTTCAAATCCGGGCACCCCTGTCATAGACTCCCATGATAAACAGTAATTTCTCTGGTGACTTTGGGGACCCGGTACCGGCCGGTCGTAGGTCCCCTGGACCTGGAACTTGGCACACATGTAACCCCATTTCTCCTCTACAAGTGTGCAAAGCTTTTTGTCCTCGGAACGTACGACCAGGGAGTAACGATTTTTTTAAAACTGGGCACCCTTCCATAGACTCCTATGTTAAACATCAGTCTAGTCATGGACACAGTGAGGCATGCGCATGGACACAGTGAGGCATGGACACAGTGAGGCATACAGATGGACACCCTAGGCTTATACTCGAGTCAATACGTTTTCCCAGTTTTTTGTGGTAAAATTAGGTGCCTCAGCCTATATTTGGGTCGGCTTACACTCGAGTATATACGGTAACAGAAAAAAAAATGCGCATGTGCAAGAAGAGAAAATTCCCAGAGAGAAAAGAATATTCCCAGAGAGAAAAGAATATTCCCGGCCGAATTTCGAAAATCAATGGTGGCATCATCGGATCACAAAAAAAAACGAACTTTCTGATTTTGAAAAGATAATTCGTTCGAAATTCGACCGTGTATGGTCTGCTTAAAAGCGATGGGAATAAAAGAGGAAATGTATGTTTTGTGTTGCATCAAATGATCCTTTTAGAGATGTTTACAGGAAAACTTATCTTGCACGTGGCTAGCGTAAAAGTGATCTTTAGGGCCCATTCTGCATTCTGCATGTTTCCAGGCCATAATAACATACCTGCCTCATTTTGTCCGGTGCGCCAAAAGGCAGTACATTTCCATTTGTTCGGTCTGTGTATCTGCTCGGAGGTGGTTTTTGCCAGTTTGATGCAATGAGAATCGCTGTTTCTTTCTCCTTTTCCATTTAGCAGAGCCATTGAGGCAGAATGACGATGGTAAACAGGGCCATACCACCCATGAGGTGGCATTTCTGTAGGCATGAAGAGGTTGGCAATGAGGTGGGAGTGCTCATACCAAACACTACACACGTCTGTAGGCAGGTGCAGTCTTTCTTCTCCATGGCAGGTGGCGCTTGACCACAGAGATAATGCAGATGGGGGAGGAAGTTGAGAGGAACTCAGTTTGGTTTCCTTAGTCACAAGAAGGCAGCTATCCAATTGGATGCCAGCGCCCCATGTGACTTGGGCAGCCATCTTGGGTCAGGCATAGTCTATTTAAGACCCTAACTCTCAGGTTTGATGCACTTTTTGCGAGTGGACAGGTTAGGGACAGGAACCCAGTCTGTCAGGGACAGTGAAAGCAGTAGGGAAAGGTTGCAGTCGAATAGGGAAAGAGCAGGGCCTAAATCTACCTCTTCAGGAAGCCTCCCCTTTGGGTTGGACCAGCCAGGGCGCACTTCACTCTTCGTGTCAACATTCAGGAGTCTTCTGTCCGCTAATTATCCGCTGCTAAGTTGTAAGTGGCACTGGACAGGTATGCTTCCCACCGGCCCTGTTTGTACTGTTAATTTTACTGTTACAATATAACGCTCTTTACAGTACGGGATTACTGCCTGCCACATCACGCTGCACCTACCCAACACATCCTCAGTACATGTTTAGCCCTGTGTATGTTCAGCCCCATTCAGAACATGGAGCTGTGTAGGCAGCTGCTGCCCATCCTGGCTGCTAGCTTTCTAGCAACTAATGATTTTGTGTGGCCAGGCATTCAGAATCCTAGCAACCAATGATGAGGGTGGGGGAAGGAAATGCAGGAAAAATGTCTGCCTAATGCCTAATGCCTTGTACACACGATCGGATTTTCCGTCGGGATAAACTCCGAATGAATTTTTCCGATGGAATTCCGTTTAAGCTGTCTTGCATACACACTGTCACACCAAATTCCGACCGTCAAGAAAGCGGTGACGTACAACACTACAACGAGCCCAGAAAAATGAAGTTCAATGCTTCCGAGCATGCATCGACTTGATTCTGAGCATGCGTGTTTTTTTCTCCGTCGGAGTTCCATACAGACGAACGGAATTTGCGATAGAAAATTTTTTCGTCAGGGAAAAAAAGATAACATGTTCTCTTTCTAACTCCGTCGGAATTTCCGACGGAAAAACTCAGATGGGGCACACACACGGTCGGAATATCCGATGAAAAAATTCCGTCTAACTTTTTTCATCGGAAATTCCGACCGTGTGTACAAGGCATTAGGTGGCAACGCACTGCAACACCAGGGCAAATTGATAGGTCCTCTTGCTAGAGCTCCTCCTCTCTTCCTGATGCCATGGTCTACTGTAGCTCTGAGTCCTGCAGGATGGAACCATAGCACACGGCCATAGCAATAGTCGCTAGCAATAATTACCGTGTGTTCTCTCAGCCAGGAAAGCTCCCCATGTTGTTGCAGGGAAGAAAATCGTAGAATCTATGATCAGCTTTACACAATGCAAGCTTCTAAAAAAAATATACTCATAGGGACCAAGTTAGGTGAGCTCTGGAATTTTGCTGCAATTGTCTCATTTTTGTAATCACAAAGTATAATTTTGGTCTCCAAACTGTGGCCCAAGGGTCTACTGTGGCCCTTTGCTTGCCTTCATCCAGCCCTTGGGGCACTACTCCTCCCACTGACACCAATGATGGGACAATTTTCCTCCCACTGACGCCAACTATGGGTCACTATTCCTTCTACTGATATGAGTCACTATTACTCCCACTGACACCAATGATGGGGCATTAGTTCTCTTATTGTTATGAGGCACTATCCATCACATTGACACCAATGATGGGGCACTGTTCCTCCCACTGACTCCAACGATGGGGCACTATTCTTCCCACTGACACCAACGATGGGGCACTCTTCCTCCCACTGAAACCAACAATCGGGCACTATTCCTTCTAATAGTACAAATCACTATTACTCCCACTGACACTAATGATGGTGTTCTTTTTCTTCCACTGATTCTTCACACTAACACCACTGATTGGGCACTAATCCTTCCACTGAAACCAGTGATGGGGCACTATTCTTCACACTGAAAGCAACGATTTGGCACTCTTTTTCCCACTGACACCAACAATGGGGCACATTTCCTTCTAATGGTACAAGTCATTATTACTCCCACTGACACTAATGATGGTGAGCTATTTCTTCCACTGATACGAGGCACTACTCTTCACACTAAGACCAAGGATGGGGCACTATTCCTCCCACTAACAACAATGATGGGCATTGGTTACATTCACCAACTCCAGAGCATTTTCTTTTTCCACGGGCAAAGCCCCTCAAGTCTGAAGGATAGCAAACTGGCTCTTTCTTTGGAAATATTGGAGACCCTGCCATAGCGAATTGAGGTGCCATTCAAAATGCATATAACAAGCATTGCCGGATGTTGTGGTAACATGCACATTACAGTAACCCAAAGATATAAAAGGACCTAGAACATATAAGATAAGACTCGAGGGGGGGCAGTGTAGACAGGATCCTGCTCCAACTCGAGGCGCGCTGGATCTATGACCTTAGGGCCACTCATTTACCTGGATTTAATGAAAGTCTCATTTTTAGACCATTCCTTTGATGTTATCTTCCGAATGGATTTTTGGTTTTATATTCATTGTTCTTCCCCCCTTTTCTCCATTTTTTCTTTGTCTTTTCCTTCCCCCTTTTTTTTTTTCCAATTAGCTGCTTACTGTTGCCACTGTAAAATGGTGTATGTCTCTGCATCAAGGGTCACGAGCAAATTCTCGTGGCCCTTCATGTTATGGACATTTGAGCTTTAACTTTCATTTAAAGGTTATTGCATTATATAATGTGTTGTTTTATTTGTTGATACTATGTAACATTCTATATATCTGTAGCAACTAGTTTTGATATGATTGTTTAGGGATTGACATGGGTCTCTTTTATTCTCCCTCCCTCGGAGCATCGGGCTATGTGAGCTGGTTCTCCAGCTGGGCCCGTTTATCTGTATCTGTGCTTATCCTTTTTTGACATCAGCCACCTGCCCTGTCTGTTGTGCGCCACCATCTCACTCAGGCCATGATTCCCCCTTGATTCGTGCGGTGTGACCATATGGGCGCCCAGGGTCATCTATGTTCCTCCACGGATGACCCTATTCCAGCGCAGCGTTATCCTTGGTGACAGTCACGTTGTCCGCTTCGGCTGCTTTCATCATCTCCATCACATCCCCTGTTGGTTGGTTATTCCAATGGGGAGTGTCCGCTTGCGTCTGTCCCGCCCGCGGTGACGGTGAGCGGCTCCTCCCCATGCCCTGGTGCATTCTGGTTCCCGCAGTCCTCGGCATGTGTTGTGTCCTACGGGCTGACGTCATGCGCTCTTAGCCCGCATTGCGGTCGGTGATGTCAGACGCCGACCGCAATGGCGGACAGTATATAACCTGCTCACACGCTGTTTGCAGCAGTGTGGGCTGGTGGAGCCTAAGCTGGTGTCTTGGACATCGATAGGTAAGGTTCAGCTAATTTCTGGTTTTCCTTTTTCGTTTCTTTCATACTCTTCTTGTTTATAACTTACTTCTTAGTCCGCACTACTAATGAGGGACTATACCAAATGTATATGATATTGTTTTTTATAGGTTAGAGTGGGCTTTTGTCCCACTTTATTTTGGACTGTCGGACCTGTAATTATTAATTTTTTCCATCTTCATCATTGATTTCGCTATATATATATATACTGTGAGGGGGTTAGCTCGGCAGCGGGTGTGTGTGACCCCCGGGATGGGCTCCCCACACAAAACAGGCCCAGCAAACGGAGGTGGTGGTTTTCAAAATCAAAAAGGTGCGGTTTATTTTCTATTTACAGTGACAAAACACAGCAAAGCAAAAGAAACATAAATAAAATAAATCCTGGTCAACTTGACCTCTGAGTAAACATACAGGTTTCCTAACTAACAACTGGGATCAGCCTAGTGCTGTCCTAGTCCCTAAGTCCCTGGTTTTAAATGTCCAAGCAAATAGCCACACAGGCTTTGTCTCACCGCACAGGGGTTCACTCTCCCTAGACAGTCCACACAGGTCTGGTTCCAGGCATGAGCTAACACCTAATGAATCTGGGAGTTCTTATAGAGGCCTAAATGAGCTGACAAGCTTCAGCTGGTCTCATCAACTCCCTGTCTGCACGACGCCCCACACTCTCCCTAGAGGTATGAGTCATCCATGAGCCCACTAGCCTCAGCTGGGCTTATACAACTCTCCACCTAGTTGTATAAGTCGGCGTAAAGCCTGAATCTGGGCGAAATATATCTACCCCCCTGGATGCAACCAGGTGACTTTACCTTCCTGCTGTCACATACCCCCCCCCTCTTGTTTTAACCTCGGGGTTGGAACACCAGCAATCAGGCATTCATGTACTCGAGACAAAGCATCCACATTCCCCATTTGAACGCCAGGGCGATGCTTTACTGTGAAGTTGAATTCCTGGAGGGCCAGGAACCACCTATTCACTCTTCTATTTGTTTCCTTGTTTTGAGCCATCCACTTTAACGGAGCGT
This sequence comes from Rana muscosa, assembly GCA_029206835.1. Lineage (NCBI taxonomy): Eukaryota > Metazoa > Chordata > Amphibia > Anura > Ranidae > Rana > Rana muscosa. The sequence goes on along the minus strand of CM055126.1, from coordinate 200,533,839 downwards.
GATCCGTAACCATGTCAAAGTGCCTACCTAGCAGGTAGTACCGAAGGGAATCTAGAGCCCACTTCACCGCTAAACACTCCTTTTCAACGGTGGCGTAATTTACCTCATGGGACTTCAACTTCCTGCTGAGGTAAATGACTGGGTGCTCTTCCCCGTTCCAGACCTGGGACAATACTGCTCCTAACCCCACATCTGACGCATCACTTTGTACGACAAAGTCTTTAGAGAAGTCGGGTGAGTACAACACTGGCTGGCTACATAAGGCTTGTTTCAAGAATTGGAATGCTGCCTCAGCCTCGGGGGTCCATTTAATCATGACCGACCCTTTCCCCTTCGTCAGGTTGGTTAGGGGCACAGCCTTAGAAGCAAAGTGGGGAATGAATCGCCGATAATACCCAGCGATTCCCAGAAAGGCTCGTACCTGCTTCTTGCTGTTGGGACGTGGCCAACTCTGGATGGCCTCGACTTTGTTGAGTTGGGGTTTTATTACTCCCCTCCCAATGGTGTACCCAAGATATTTGGCCTCCTCCTGCCCAATGGTACACTTCTTGGGGTTAGCTGTAAACCCCGCTTCCCGAACAGAGTCCAGGACTGCTTGCACTTTTGGCAGATGTGAGGCCCAATCTGTGCTATGGACAATTACGTCATCCAGGTAAGCCGCAGCATACTTCCGATGGGGCCTCAGCATCTGGTCCATTTTCCGCTGGAATGTGGCCGGCGCATTCTGTAACCCGAACGGCATTCTTTTATATTGGAACGCCCCGTCTGGGGTTACAAATGCGGTTTTCTCTTTGGCCGACTTGGCCAGGGGGATTTGCCAATACCCTTTTGTGAGGTCAAGAGTCGTCATGTATCGGGCTGTTCCCAGCAGGTCGATCAACTCATCTATACGTGGCATGGGGTAGGTGTCAAATTTTGTAACTTTGTTCAACTGACGAAAATCGTTACAAAATCGCCAGCTCCCATCCGGTTTAGGCACCAACACAATGGGACTAGACCAATCACTTTGGGACTCCTCTATCACCCCTAAGTTCAGCATTTTCTGTACTTCCTCCCGTATTGCCTCCCGTCGGGCCTCTGGGATCCGATAGGGTTTTAACTTCACCCTTTCACCGGGCGGGGTAATGATGTCATGCTCTACCCCAGATGTTTGTCCCGGCAGCTCAGAGAATACCTCCTTGTTGCGAAGCACAAACTCCTTAACCTCCTGTTGTTGGGGTTGTGACAAGGTGGCTGCTATTCCAACCTCAGGAATCACGCAACCAGTTTGAGCTGGTGACCAAGTGTCTGCGACTAGGGACTCTCTATCCCTCCAGGCTTTCAACAGATTAACGTGATAGATCTGTTCGGGCTTTCGCCTTCCTGGTTGTCTGACCTTGTAATTCACTTCGCTCACTTTTTCCATTATCTCATAGGGGCCTTGCCATTTGGCAAGGAATTTACTTTCAACCGTAGGGACAAGTACCAGTATCCTATCCCCCGGGGAAAAGGTACGGGTCTTGGCTCCACGGTTGTACACTCTCTGCTGTGCTAACTGCGCTTGGGCCAAATGTTCCTTCACGATGGGCATTACCTGTGCAATTCGGTCTTGCATCAGGGCGACATGCTCAATCACACTCCTGTGGGGAGAACTCTCACTTTCCCAAGTTTCCTTGGCAATATCCAACAGCCCTCTTGGGTGTCTCCCATACAGTAACTCAAAGGGGGAGAATCCCGTAGAGGATTGGGGCACCTCCCTAATAGCAAACATCAGATAAGGAAGTAGACAGTCCCAATCCTTTCCATCTCTATCCACCACTTTCTTCAACATTTGTTTTAGGGTTTTGTTGAATCTTTCAACCAGCCCATCGGTTTGGGGGTGATACACAGATGTACGTAATTGCGTCACTTTGAACAATTTACACAGCTCCTTCATAACCCGGGACATAAAGGGTGTACCTTGGTCCGTAAGCAGTTCTTTACAAATACCCACCCGGCTAAACACAAGAGATAGCTCTTTGGCTATGGTTTTGGCCGAGGTATTTCGGAGAGGGATCGCTTCTGGATAACGGGTGGCATAGTCCATTATAACTAATATGTACTGGTGCCCCCTAGCGGACTTGATTATAGGCCCCACCAAATCCATGGCGATCCTCTCAAACGGGACCTCAATGATGGGTAGAGGGACCAGCGGGCTACAGAAATGTGGCATCGGGGCCGACCTCTGACACACAGGGCAGGAGGAACAATAATTTTCTATGTCCTTCATCACCCCCGGCCAATAGAATCTCTGTAATACCCTCTCTCGGGTTTTCTCTGTCCCCAGATGACCTCCAAGAATGTGCCCATGGGCCAACTCCAACACCAACTTCCTGTAAGGTTTGGGCACCACAAGCTGCTCAACGGTTTCTTCTGCCCTTTTTGCCACCCGATACAGTAGGTCCTTCTCTACGCTGAAGTATGGGTAAGTGCAGGTATTATCTGGGTTCACTAACTCGCCATCTATTTTCACTACGTTTTCCCGTGCCTTTATTAGGGCGGGGTCTTTCAACTGTTCTGTGGCAAAGTTTTCCCTGTGAACCTCAAGATCAGAAAACTCCACAGACGGTAGGTTTTCGTCTGAGGAGGTGGGCTCCTCTCCAGTTTCTTGAGTCTCCCCTGCCAATACTGATAAGGGAAATTCCGGAGAGTCCTCACCATTCTCAGGGGAGTTCTGGCTATCATATTCCTGGTACATAGGGGCACCAGTGGGGGGCTCAGGATCATCCCACAGTTCCCAGAACTTCGGAAAATCCCTTCCCACAATGGCGTCATGCGGTAACTGAGATACTAAGCCCACTGGATGAGAGAGGGTACCTTTGGGGGTCTCGAAACACACTGTAGTCACTGGATACTCTCGGGTGTCCCCATGCACACAAATAACAGCTACCTTGCTATTCCCAAAGACCTCTGTTTTAACTAACTCAGCCTTTATCAGGGTCACAAGGCTACCTGAATCCAGCAATACCACAACATTTCTACCATTAACACACATTTTGCATAAATGTTTCTCAGTTCCTCGAATGGCAGTGCATGCGACTGTCGCACACAGCGACTGACGTCTGCCCGTCAGAAAGTCACACTGCATGGGTTCCTCCATAACCGGGCAATTGGCTGCAATATGTCCCGCTTGCCGGCAGCGGTAGCAAACGATCCTTCTTGCCGCCTCTTGAGCCGCTGATTTCCCAGGCTGTTCTCGCCAAACTTGGGGTAGAGCTCCCACCCTCTCACTCTCTCCACCCTCACCCCTTGGAATCCTATTATCCGCCCCTGGGGATGGTCTGGTCTTAGGGTGGAAAGTCCGAGTGTCTCTGGAAGAGGCCGTCAGGTTCTCTGTAGCCAAGTATTTCTCCACACGATCCACAAGACCATCGGCCGTCTCTGGGTCTCCATGGCTTACCCACTTTTGGATGGCAGTAGGAAGAGCTCTCAAAAACCGATCCATTACAACACGTTCCACAATCTTTGGTGCGGACAAAGTCTCTGGCTGTAGCCACTTTCTGCTCAGGTGAATGAGATCATACATTTGAGACCTGGGGGGTTTTCCAAGCTGGAAAGTCCAGTTATGCACACGCTGAGCCCGGACAGCCTGGGTGACACCCAGCCTTGCCAAAATTTCAGCTTTTAGCATCACATAGTCTTTTGCTTGGTTAGGCTCTAGGTCATAGTAAGCTTTCTGCGATTCACCAGTTAACAGAGGAGCCACCAGTCCAGCCCACTGCTCCACAGGTCACTTTTCTCTTTCAGCGGTCCTTTCAAATGTGGTCAAAAATACCTCTGGATCATCCTCTCCAGTCATTTTTGTCAATAAACGACTCACCCCAAAGGACGCGGTATTAGTGGGACGGCTTTCCTCACTGGTCTGCGGACGTTGCTGCATTACTGCTTCCATTTGTTGTAGTCTCTGCTCTTGCTTCTGTAACAGGTCTATGAAGCGGGCCTCAGATTGCTGCTGGGCTTGTTGCTGAGCTTCCAGACTCTGTTGGTGAGCTTGCTGCTGGGCTGCAAGGCTCTGTTGATGAGCTTGCTGCTGGGCTGCAAGGCTCCTTTGCAAACCTGCATTTGTCTGCTGTTGATTGGCATTTGCTAGAGCCAGCTGTTTCAGTATCTCCTCCATGCTGGCTTAAAAAAAAACTGCCACTGGTTCTCCACCAACTGTGAGGGGGTTAGCTCGGCAGCGGGTGTGTGTGACCCCCGGGATGGGCTCCCCACACAAAACAGGCCCAGCAAACGGAGGTGGTGGTTTTCAAATCAAAAAGGTGCGGTTTATTTTCTATTTACAGTGACAAAACACAGCAAAGCAAAAGAAACATAAATAAAATAAATCCTGGTCAACTTGACCTCTGAGTAAACTGTGACAGCAGGAAGGTAAAGTCACCTGGTTGCATCCAGGGGGGTAGATATATTTCGCCCAGATTCAGGCTTTACGCCGACTTATACAACTAGGTGGAGAGTTGTATAAGGCTAGTGGGCTCATGGATGACTCATACCTCTAGGGAGAGGGCTGGGCGTCGTGCAGACAGGGAGTTGATGAGACCAGCTGAAGCTTGTCAGCTCATTTAGGCCTCTATAAGAACTCCCAGCTTCATTAGATGTTAGCTCATGCCTGGAACCAGACCTGTGTGGACTGTCTAGGGAGAGTGAACCCCTGTGCGGTGAGACAAAGCCTGTGTGGCTATTTGCTTGGACATTTAAAACCAGGGACTTAGGGACTAGGACAGCACCAGGCTGATCCCAGTTGTTAGTTAGGAAACCTGTATGTTTAGTCAGAAGGTCAACTTGACCAGGATTTATTTTGGTTATGTTTCTTTTGCTTTGCTGTGTTTTGTCACTGTAAATAGAAAATAAACCGCACCTTTTTGATTTTGAAAACCACAACCTCCGTTTGCTGGGCCTGTTTTGTGTGGGGAGCCCATCCCGGGGGTCACACACACCCGCTGCCGAGCTAACCCCCTCACAGTTGGTGGAGAACCAGTGGCAGTTTTTTTTTAAGCCAGCATGGAGGAGATACTGAAACAGCTGGCTCTAGCAAATGCCAATCAACAGCAGACAAATGCAGGTTTGCAAAAGAGCCTTGCAGCTCATCAACAGAGCCTTGCAGCTCAACAACAGAACTTCGCAGCCCAGCAGCAAGCTCATCAACAGAGCCTTGCAGCCCAGCAGCAGACAAACGCAACTTTGCAACAGAGTCTGGAGGCTCAGCAACGAGCCCAGCAGCAATCTGAGGCCCGCTTCATAGACCTGTTGCAGAAGCAAGAGCAGAGACTACAACAACAGATGGAAGCAGTAATGCAGCAACGTCCGCAGACCAGTGAGGAAAGCCGTCCCACTAATACCGCGTCCTTTGGGGTGAGTCGTTTATTGACAAAAATGACTGGAGAGGATGATCCAGAGGTATTTTTGACCACATTTGAAAGGACCGCTGAAAGAGAAAAGTGGCCTGAGGAGCAGTGGGCTGGACTGGTGGCTCCTCTGTTAACTGGTGAATCGCAGAAAGCTTACTATGACCTAGAGCCTAACCAAGCAAAAGACTATGTGATGCTAAAAGCTGAAATATTGGCAAGGCTGGGTGTCACCCAGGCTGTCCGGGCTCAGCGTGTGCATAACTGGACTTTCCAGCTTGGAAAACCCCCCAGGTCTCAAATGTATGATCTCATTCACCTGAGCAGAAAGTGGCTACAGCCAGAGACTTTGTCCGCACCAAAGATTGTGGAACGTGTTGTAATGGATCGGTTTTTGAGAGCTCTTCCTACTGCCATCCAAAAGTGGGTAAGCCATGGAGACCCAGAGACGGCCGATGGTCTTGTGGATCGTGTGGAGAAATACTTGGCTACAGAGAACCTGACGGCCTCTTCCAGAGACACTCGGACTTTCCACCCTAAGACCAGACCATCCCCAGGGGCGGATAAGAGGATTCCAAGGGGTGAGGGTGGAGAGAGTGAGAGGGTGGGAGCTCTACCCCAAGTTTGGCGAGAACAGCCTGGGAAATCAGCGGCTCAAGAGGCGGCAAGAAGGATCGTTTGCTACCGCTGCCGGCAAGCGGGACATATTGCAGCCAATTGCCCGGTTGTGGAGGAACCCATGCAGTGTGACTTTCTGACGGGCAGACGTCAGTCGCTGTGTGCGACAGTCGCATGCACTGCCATTCGAGGAACTGAGAAACATTTATGCAAAATGTGTGTTAATGGTAGAAATGTTGTGGTATTGCTGGATTCAGGTAGCCTTGTGACCCTGATAAAGGCTGAGTTAGTTAAAACAGAGGTCTCTGGGAATAGCAAGGTAGCTGTTATTTGTGTGCATGGGGACACCCGAGAGTATCCAGTGACTACAGTGTGTTTCGAGACCCCCAAAGGTACCCTCTCTCATCCAGTGGGCTTAGTATCTCAGTTACCGCATGACGCCATTGTGGGAAGGGATTTTCCGAAGTTCTGGGAACTGTGGGATGATCCTGAGCCCCTCACTGGTGCCCCTATGTACCAGGAATGTGATAGCCAGAACTCCCCTGAGAGTGGTGAGGACTCTCCGGAATTTCCCTTATCAGTATTGGCAGGGGAGACTCAAGAAACTGGAGAGGAGCCCACCTCCTCAGACGAAAACCTACCGTCTGTGGAGTTTTCTGATCTTGAGGTTCACAGGGAAAACTTTGCCACAGAACAGTTGAAAGACCCCGCCCTAATAAAGGCACGGGAAAACGTAGTGAAAATAGATGGCGAGTTAGTGAACCCAGATAATACCTGCACTTACCCATACTTCAGCGTAGAGAAGGACCTACTGTATCGGGTGGCAAAAAGGGCAGAAGAAACCGTTGAGCAGCTTGTGGTGCCCAAACCTTACAGGAAGTTGGTGTTGGAGTTGGCCCATGGGCACATTCTTGGAGGTCATCTGGGGACAGAGAAAACCCGAGAGAGGGTATTACAGAGATTCTATTGGCCGGGGGTGATGAAGGACGTAGAAAATTATTGTTCCTCCTGCCCTGTGTGTCAGAGGTTGGCCCCGATGCCACATTTCCGTAGCCCGCTGGTCCCTCTACCCATCATTGAGGTCCCGTTTGAGAGGATCGCCATGGATTTGGTAGGTCCTATAATCAAGTCCGCTAGGGGGCACCAGTACATATTAGTTATAATGGACTATGCCACCCGTTATCCAGAAGCGATCCCTCTCCGAAATACCTCGCCAAAACCATAGCCAAAGAGCTATCTCTTGTTTTTAGCCGGGTGGGTATTTGTAAAGAACTGCTTACGGACCAAGGTACACCCTTTATGTCCCGGGTTATGAAAGAGCTGTGTAAATTGTTCAAAGTGACGCAATTGCGTACGTCTGTGTATCACCCCCAAACCGATGGGCTGGTTGAAAGATTCAACAAAACCCTAAAACAAATGTTGAAGAAAGTGGTGGATAGAGATGGAAAGGATTGGGACTGTTTACTTCCTTATTTGATGTTTGCTATTAGGGAGGTGCCCCAATCCTCTACGGGATTCTCCCCCTTTGAGTTACTGTATGGGAGACACCCAAGAGGGCTGTTGGATATTGCCAAGGAAACTTGGGAAAGTGAGAGTTCTCCCCACAGGAGTGTGATTGAGCATGTCGCCCTGATGCAAGATCGAATTGCACAGGTAATGCCCATCGTGAAGGAACATTTGGCCCAAGCGCAGTTGGCACAGCAGAGAGTGTACAACCGTGGAGCCAAGACCCGTACCTTTTCCCCGGGGGATAGGATATTGGTACTTGTCCCTACGGTTGAAAGTAAATTCCTTGCCAAATGGCAAGGCCCCTACGAGATAATGGAAAAAGTGAGCGAAGTGAATTACAAGGTCAGACAACCAGGAAGGCGAAAGCCCGAACAGATCTATCACGTTAATCTGTTGAAAGCCTGGAGGGATAGAGAGTCCCTAGTCGCAGACACTTGGTCACCAGCTCAAACTGGTTGCGTGATTCCTGAGGTTGGAATAGCAGCCACCTTGTCACAACCCCAACAACAGGAGGTTAAGGAGTTTGTGCTTCGCAACAAGGAGGTATTCTCTGAGCTGCCGGGACAAACATCTGGGGTAGAGCATGACATCATTACCCCGCCCGGTGAAAGGGTGAAGTTAAAACCCTATCGGATCCCAGAGGCTCGACGGGAGGCAATACGGGAGGAAGTACAGAAAATGCTGAACTTAGGGGTGATAGAGGAGTCCCAAAGTGATTGGTCTAGTCCCATCGTGTTGGTGCCTAAACCGGATGGGAGCTGGCGATTTTGTAACGATTTTCGTCAGTTGAACAAAGTTACAAAATTTGACACCTACCCCATGCCACGTATAGATGAGTTGATCGACCGGCTGGGAACAGCCCGATACATGACGACTCTTGACCTCACAAAAGGGTATTGGCAAATCCCCCTGGCCAAGTCGGCCAAAGAGAAAACCGCATTTGTAACCCCAGACGGGGCGTTCCAATATAAAAGAATGCCGTTCGGGTTACAGAATGCGCCGGCCACATTCCAGCGGAAAATGGACCAGATGCTGAGGCCCCATCGGAAGTATGCTGCGGCTTACCTGGATGACGTAATTGTCCATAGCACAGATTGGGCCTCACATCTGCCAAAAGTGCAAGCAGTCCTGGACTCTGTTCGGGAAGCGGGGTTTACGGCTAACCCCAAGAAGTGTACCATTGGGCAGGAGGAGGCCAAATATCTTGGGTACACCATTGGGAGGGGAGTAATAAAACCCCAACTCAACAAAGTCGAGGCCATCCAGAGTTGGCCACGTCCCAACAGCAAGAAGCAGGTACGAGCCTTTCTGGGAATCGCTGGGTATTATCGGCGATTCATTCCCCACTTTGCTTCTAAGGCTGTGCCCCTAACCAACCTGACGAAGGGGAAAGGGTCGGTCATGATTAAATGGACCCCCGAGGCTGAGGCAGCATTCCAATTCTTGAAACAAGCCTTATGTAGCCAGCCAGTGTTGTACTCACCCGACTTCTCTAAAGACTTTGTCGTACAAAGTGATGCGTCAGATGTGGGGTTAGGAGCAGTATTGTCCCAGGTCTGGAACGGGGAAGAGCACCCAGTCATTTACCTCAGCAGGAAGTTGAAGTCCCATGAGGTAAATTACGCCACCGTTGAAAAGGAGTGTTTAGCGGTGAAGTGGGCTCTAGATTCCCTTCGGTACTACCTGCTAGGTAGGCACTTTGACATGGTTACGGATCACGCTCCGTTAAAGTGGATGGCTCAAAACAAGGAAACAAATAGAAGAGTGAATAGGTGGTTCCTGGCCCTCCAGGAATTCAACTTCACAGTAAAGCATCGCCCTGGCGTTCAAATGGGGAATGTGGATGCTTTGTCTCGAGTACATGAATGCCTGATTGCTGGTGTTCCAACCCCGAGGTTAAAACAAGAGGGGGGGGTATGTGACAGCAGGAAGGTAAAGTCACCTGGTTGCATCCAGGGGGGTAGATATATTTCGCCCAGATTCAGGCTTTACGCCGACTTATACAACTAGGTGGAGAGTTGTATAAGGCTAGTGGGCTCATGGATGACTCATACCTCTAGGGAGAGGGCTGGGCGTCGTGCAGACAGGGAGTTGATGAGACCAGCTGAAGCTTGTCAGCTCATTTAGGCCTCTATAAGAACTCCCAGCTTCATTAGATGTTAGCTCATGCCTGGAACCAGACCTGTGTGGACTGTCTAGGGAGAGTGAACCCCTGTGCGGTGAGACAAAGCCTGTGTGGCTATTTGCTTGGACATTTAAAACCAGGGACTTAGGGACTAGGACAGCACCAGGCTGATCCCAGTTGTTAGTTAGGAAACCTGTATGTTTAGTCAGAAGGTCAACTTGACCAGGATTTATTTTGGTTATGTTTCTTTTGCTTTGCTGTGTTTTGTCACTGTAAATAGAAAATAAACCGCACCTTTTTGATTTTGAAAACCACAACCTCCGTTTGCTGGGCCTGTTTTGTGTGGGGAGCCCATCCCGGGGGTCACACACACCCGCTGCCGAGCTAACCCCCTCACAAAACATACAGGTTTCCTAACTAACAACTGGGATCAGCCTAGTGCTGTCCTAGTCCCTAAGTCCCTGGTTTTAAATGTCCAAGCAAATAGCCACACAGGCTTTGTCTCACCGCACAGGGGTTCACTCTCCCTAGACAGTCCACACAGGTCTGGTTCCAGGCATGAGCTAACACCTAATGAATCTGGGAGTTCTTATAGAGGCCTAAATGAGCTGACAAGCTTCAGCTGGTCTCATCAACTCCCTGTCTGCACGACGCCCCACACTCTCCCTAGAGGTATGAGTCATCCATGAGCCCACTAGCCTCAGCTGGGCTTATACAACTCTCCACCTAGTTGTATAAGTCGGCGTAAAGCCTGAATCTGGGCGAAATATATCTACCCCCCTGGATGCAACCAGGTGACTTTACCTTCCTGCTGTCACAATATATATATGGAGACTATTGTCCATGATGTTCCATTTCTTCTTTTTTACATGGAACAACTTTAAATATTTAAATATCTATTTACAATAATATTGCTTAAATGCAATACACGTCCTGTAATACATCCAGTCCTTCAATTTTTCTTGATCAATTTTACTTTTTGATTTTGTGTGCTTATTTTTGGAGGATATAGGCACGCCATGCTATACCTAAATAAACTAAACCTACTGTGGTTTCTTTTAGTGGCTTCCACAACATAAATCCGTCTTTCTTCAAGCAGACAGCCCCACAATATTTGCAAGTGAACATATCTTTGTTCACTTGATTATATGTAAGTTAACCTTATTTACTGCAACTATTCACTGAATTCACAGTAGACGGATTTTTCCGTCCTCTGTGGTTTGCTTATTGGCTTACCAATCTCACTGTATTTTCATTCTTATTTCTTTTCTCTTTCTTTCTTTTCATTCTTGTCCTTGTCTTTGACATACAGCCGGTCCCCTATCTATTGTTCGCTGTGGTCACACAACCGCGCCTTTCTCTATATGGGTTGATCGTAGTTCTCGATCCTGTGTTTCTTGGTGGTGCTTTGCAGACAGTACGGGTGGCTTGGTAAGTAACAGAGGGAGGGATTTGACCCTGCAGTCTAATCTTGTCTGTATCTAATTTGTCTAAATATGGTTGTTTATTTATTCAAATGTATAATCTTGTACTCCTTTTCTTTCTTTTGTATAGTCATACTTGACAAACATTGATGGTCATCGCATACCCCTGAGGAAGCTTTTTTAAGCGAAACATGTTGGGTTTCTATGCGAGTTCTTGTATTCCATCCAAAACTTTATGCATTATGACCACCATTTCTGTATGACATACCATGCATCGAATATACCTAGGATCTGTTTTTTATATCTCTTGCAAAAATTTGTACCAAATAAAAAATTATATATTTTTAGAAACTCTCTCTCATTGATTTATCTATGCACCACAAAAATCCCTTTTGTCCTACCTCCCCTTTAATATAAGATAAGAGTTCAGAGTACTGAGGGTCCTTTTATAAATGAACATCTAGAAGGAACGTTGAAGGAACAATGGAAAAATAATTTTGTGCTCTGTTCTATATGTTGTTTTTTAAATTGAGTTTGTGTGCATTTCCTGAGCTTTCCCATGTGTGCCTTTAAATACTTTTAAATGTGTTTTAGTTCCTGTAAATGTGTGTTCAGTATGTTAAAATGTGTTAATATGCATTCCTGTAAGAAATTCAAGCCAAACAAGACCCCAGCTCGTACAGCACAGGTAAGCATGCACACCGACCTTGGAAATTGTTATGCATCTGCGTATTCCATTTTTTTAAGTACATTTCACAAAAGCACATGCACAGTGCAAAATATAACCCTTATCTAATGGAGATTTAATAGTGTGTGTGGTCAACTTCAGATAGGGTGTGAATAGTCACAAATAACATTATGCTTTCCTAATCAACCCATTGTAATATATCATTTCTAGATGCACACAAATATACACTGCTCAAAATAATTACTGTATTTATTGGCGTATAAAGCCCTGTACACACGATAGGTTTTACCAATGAAAACAGTCCGATGGACTGTTTTCATCGGACAAACCGATCGTGTATGGGCCCCATCGGTCTTTTTTCCATCGGTGTTTAAAAATAGAACATGTTTTAAATTTATCCGATGGTTAAAAAAACGATAGCAAATTACTATCGTCTGTGGATATTGAAGAAGAATGAAGTCGACGCATGCTCAGAAGCATTGAACTTAATTTTTCTCGGCTCATCGGAGTGTTTTACGTCACCGTGTTTGGAACACTCGGTTTTTTGGCTGATGGTGTGTAGGCAAGACTGATGGAAGTCAGCTTCATCGGTTTTCCGATGGAAAATTCCATCGGTTTAAAAACCATAGGAAATCCGATCGTGTGTACAGGGCTTTACACTCACTTTTTTACCCTGAAAATAGAGAGTAAACTGTGCCTGCGTGTTATACGCAGGGGGCTGTGGAAATTATTTTTCCCTGAAACTTCCCTCTTAAAGTTAGGGTGCGTGTTTTACGCCTGTGCGTGTTATACACCGATAAATACGGAAAAAGAAAACTTTGAAAACACATCAGATCTCAATGGGGAAAAATCTCATGCTGGATATTTATACTGATATGGACTGGGTAATGTGTTGGGAACGAAAGGATGCCGCATCGTTTGATAGAAATGAAAATTATCAAACGCACAGGGGGCTGAATTCAAAGACACCCCGAAAACCTAAGTGAAAAAATTATGCAGCAAGCTAGTCCATTTTGCTGAAATTTCATTGCAACAACTCAAAATGGTACTCAGTAGTTTGTATGGCCCCCACATGCTTGTATACATGCCTGACAAGGTTGGGGAGTGCTCCTAATGAGACAACGGATTGTGTCCTGGGGTATTTCCTCCCAGATCTGGACCAGGGCATTACTGAGCTCCTGAACAGACTGAGGTGCAACCTGGCAGCATTGGATGAACCGAAACATAATGTCCCAGAGGTGTTCTATTGGATTTAGGTCAGGCGAGCGTGGGGGCCATTCAATGGTATAAATTTCTTCATCCTCTGGGAACGGGCTGCATAAACTCACCACATGAGGCCGGGCATTGTCGTGCACCAGGAGTAACCCAGGACCCACTGCACCAGCGTAGGGTCTGACAATGGGTCCAAGGATTTCATCCCGATACCCAATGACAGTCAGGGTGCCATTGTCTAGCCTGTGGAGGTCTGTGCGTCCTTCCATGGATATGCCTCCCCAGACCATCATTGACCCACCACCAAACCGGTCATGCTGAATAATGTTACAGGCAGCATAACATTCTCCACGGCTTCTTCAGACCCTTTCACATCTCTCACATGTGCTCAGGGTAAACCTTCCCTTACCTGTGAAAAGCACAGGGTGTCAGCGGACCTGCCAAATCTGGTGTTCAATGGCAAATGGCAATTGAGCTCCCAGGGCCAGGCAGTGAGCACAGGGCCCACAAGAGGACGTTGGGCCCTCAGGCCACCCTCATGAAGTCTGTTTTTGATTGTTTGGTCCGAGATATTCACACCAGTAGCCTGCTGGAGGTAATTTTGTAGGGCTCTGGCAGTGCCCATCCTGTTCCTTCCTGCACAAAGGAGCAGATACCGGTCCTGCCAGTGGTGGTGTGTCCATAAGGGCGCATGGGCGCCGCCCCCCTCTCCAGCCACCCCCTCTATGACCAATGAATCTATCCATGGCCACCGCTGCCACCCCCTATTCAGGCGCCCGGCCCCTTTTCGGGCACAGGGTGCCTGAAGTACAGCGGCGGGGGGGGGGGGGGTTAAGGCACATAGGCTCTAATAGGCATCAAAAAAGGTTCACCCAGGTGTGTTAGAAAAGCAAATTAATATTCGCTTTCCTAACACTGAACCGCCTCTCCGCCAATCAGGTGCTCGGGTCTGTTACCCGTCACCTGATTGGCTGAAACGACAGGCGCTGTAAATGGACGCCTATCAGGCGTCCAATCGCTTATAGGAGAGGACGGGAGAAGACATGGAGGACGCCGTTCACCGCCATCACCCGCTGCCCCACTGAAACAGGGTAAGTGGCGGGCAGATGGTGAGCGGGTGGGGGTCACAGTGGCAGCATTAGATGGGCACAGTGGCAGCATTAGATGGGCACAGTGGCAGCATTTGATGGGCACAGTGGCAGCATTCGATGGGCACAGTGGCAGCATTCGATGGGCACAGTGGCAGCATTTGATGGCACAGTGGGAGCATTTGATGACATTTGATGGGACAGTAGGAGCATTTGATGGGCACAGTGGGAGCATTTGATGGCACAGTGGCAGCATTTAATGGGCACAGTGGCAGAATTTGATGAGCACAGAGGGAGCATTTGATGGGCACAGAGGGAGCATTTGATGGGCACAGAGGGAGCATTTGATGGGCACAGTGGCAGTATTTGATGGGCACAGTGGCAGTATTTGATGGGCACAGTGGCTGCGTTTGATGGGCACAGTGAGGCTGCAATTAATGGGGGTTTTTTCTAAAAATGTCAGTTTGTTTGCGCAAATTTTTGAGCACCAGCCGCCACTGGGTCCTGCTGATGACCTTCTTTGGCTCTGTCCAGCTCTCCTAGCGTAACTGCCTGTCTCCTGGAATCTCCTTTGTGCTCTTGACACGGCAAACCTTCTGGCGTTGGCACGTATTGATGTGCCATCCTGGAGGAGTTGGACTGCCTGCACAACCTCTATAGGGCCCAGGTATCGCCTCGTGCTACCAGTAGTGACACTGACCCTAGCCAAATGCAAAATTTGTGAAAAACTGTCAGAAAAGATGAGTAGGGAAAATAAATGTCAGTGGCCTCCACCTGTAAAATCATTCTTGTTTTGGTTGTCGTCTCATTGTTTCTCATCTAAGGCACCTGTTGTTAATATCATTAACACCAAAGCAGCTGAAACTGATTAACAACCCCCTCTGCTACTTAACTGACCAGATCAATATCCCAAGAGTTTAATTGACTTGATGCTATACTCTGATTAAAAAGTGTTCCTTGAATTTTTTTGAGCAGTGTATACACTTTGCAGTGCATTACTGCATAGCTTTCTTGTTCATACATCACGGGACACAGAGCAGCATAGTCATTACTATGTGGGTTATATAGAATTACCTTCAGGTGCTGGCACTGGCAACTTCCAAAACAGGAAGTACCCTCCCCTATATAAGCCCCTCCCATCCGGGAGTACCTCAGTTTTTTGCCAGTGTCTAAGGTGTTGGCCAAGGTTAACATGTATTCATCTGGGCTTGTGTACAGGTTCTCTGGGCCTTAGCAAGCTATTCCGGATCCGACCAAAAAAGCTTCATAGCTAAACGGTCGGTACCCGGGCCTTGCAGAGAAGAGCAAGGTTTTGCCTGTAATGCCTCTCTTAGGAGGGCTGGACCCTGGGATCCAGAGCTCTGGTCATACCCAAAACCAAGAGGCTATCTGTGCAGGGTGCTATACAGGTCCAGGGGAGTGGAATCCTTGGGAACCCGGTCCCTGAAGGTCTAGTACAATGCCTGCCGTGAGAGGTGAAGTTTGGGCTTCTGTGGACCAAACAAAGTCCTGCGGCGGGGAAAAGGTAAGTGGGGGCCCCTCAGGAACTTGGTTCTATTGAGGGGACCCCAAGCCTAATATGTCTTTCTGCCTGTTACCTAAAAGGTATTCCCGCTAATAGCTGTATATGCCTAAGAAATCCTAGAAATGTTTTTTCATAAAGGAAGTTTTAAAAACTGTAAACCTGGAAATGTTTTTCATAAAGGAGGTTTTAAAAAAAAAAGACAAAAGTGCGGTACCTGTGTTTGTCCACTAGAGGCCGCTGTGGAACGTCTTTTTTTCTTGGGACTATTCCTTCCATGGTGAAAGTCCAGGCAGATGAGTGAGCTCTCTATCAGGGAAGCTGCATTCCTCTGTCATGCTGCCAAGTAGTTTCCTTCCATCCCCGAGTCCTGGTGAAACAGGGACCCTGGCTCCTCTCCCTACAGGGCGCCAAGAGCGCACACGTGCACGCGCGCGCGCACACACGCTTTCTTTTTATAGATTTAGCTTCAAAAAGTGGGCGGAGCCTGGCGGATGACGCGCTCTGTGCGCCCAGCGCTTCTGCGCATGTGCGGGCATCCCAGCAAGATAAAAGGACTCAGTCCACGCTGCTTGCTATGGACACAGAGCATGAAAAGGAGCTGGTAGCATGGTATAGGGGCTTACAGCGGGCGGTTGATACAGGCATCCCCAGAAAGACGCATTAGTAGACACCCACTGATGTACATAGCAGCAGATTGCATTAGACTATTTCAGTAAGGGGTGTATTGCGGCTGGAATACCTCAGCTTTGAACTAAGGAATATGCCGCCTAAAAAACTCCGAGATATACCTCTCAGGAAGTGTAGGGGGTCTCCATCGGGCTCTGAGGATCTGGAGCAGTCATCTGCACCCTCCTCCCCTGAGAAATCAGAGGTTAATACCCATAAGGAACCCCCGGGAGTGCCAGGTACTGCGGCTGTCCTCAGTCCACCTGCTCCTGCATATATAACAGAGGAGGTTTTTGCCTCAACTCTGGAGGGATTGGAGCAGAGATTGGCAGCATTGATCGCTTCTTCTCTACAGGAAAGAAAGCGCGCCAGATCTCCATCACCTCCATTAGAGTGCCTGTTGGCAGAGCAACAGTCCCAGGAAGGGACCGACCTACCTGAAGGGGATCAGGAGGAGGTTAACTCTGTTTTTGAGGAATCGACAGTAGATGAACCATTTTCAGCATCACAGACTGAAAGATTGTGGGTCCAGACCCTAACTGACATGGTTCGATCTGCATTTAAAATGCCTCTTGTTGAACCATCAACTACTGCTGTCTCCTCATTGGGGTCGCTAAAAGCTCCCCAGGTTAATTGCTCCTTTCCAATACATCCATTATTGGAAGGACTTATATACCAGGACTGGGAACATCCTGATAAACTATTTGTTCCACCTAAGAAATTTCAGGTGATCTATCCCATGGAGGAAAAATTCACCCAGAGATGGAATGTTCCTACGGTGGACGCAGCCATTTCTTCTGTGAACAAATCACTGACATGTCCAGTAGATAATGTTCAAATGTTCAAAGATCCAGTAGATAAAAAATTGGAATCTTTATTAAAATCTGCTTTTTCCACAGCAGGGGCTGTTACACAGCCAGCAGTGGCAGCTATTGGGGTCTGCCAAGCTTTAAAGGATCAAATGAAAATGGTCCTGAGGGATTTGCCAGACCAGCAGGCCCAGGCTCTGGCTGATCTGCCTAGAGCATTATGCTTTGCGGTTGACGCCATCAAGGATTCTATCCATCAGGCCTCACGCTGTCTTTGGTACATATGCGTAGGCTTCTGTGGCTCAAAAACTGGTCTGCTGAAGCTCCCTGTAAGAAGCTCTTAGTTAGCTTCCCATTTCATGGGGAACGCCTTTTTGGCGAGGACCTGGATAAGTATATCCAGAAGATTTCCAGTGGTAAAAGTACTCTCTTACCGAGTAAGAAGAGGTCTAGGGGTCCATCTTTTAAGAGGACTACCTCTCCTATCCCTGCGACGTCTGCTACTAAGCAGTTCCGACGGCCTCCTCGGTCAAACTCAGGGGGTAAAAATCAGGGACAGTCACAGGGTAATAAGAAACCCTGGATCCAAAGGGGTACTAAACCAGCCTCCAAGTCAAGCCTATGAAGGGCTGCCCCCACTCAAACGGGTGGGGGGAAGACTTCAGTTGTTCGCAGAGACCTGGCGGGAGACGATCAAAGACAGATGGGTGCTCTCCGCAGTAACTCTGGGATACAAGTTGGAGTTAAAAGAGTCTCCTCCTTCCCATTTTATGTGGTCAGGCATGCCAAGAGACCCTCTGAAAAGAGGGTCTCTCCTATTGGCGTTAGAACAACTATTGCTCCAAGGAGTAATTATGGAGGTTCCTATGGAAGAGTGGGGGTTGGGTTTCTACTCAAACCTTTTCACAGTCCCGAAGCCAAACGGGGACATAAGACCCATATTGGACCTAAAGAGTCTAAACAAATTTCTAAACGTCCGGTCTTTCCGGATGGAGTCGATCCGATCGGTCACCGCTGCCCTACAAGGGGAGGAATGGTTAGCCTCGATCGACATCAAAGATGCTTACTTGCATGTTCCCATCTTTCCAGGTCATCAAAAATTTCTACGCTTTGCAGTAGAAGGGCGCCATTTTCAGTTCAGAGCCTTACCATTCGGTCTGGCCACAGCACCACGAGTGTTCACAAAAATTCTGGCCCCACTGTTGGCCGATCTAAGAACACGAGGTGTAACGATAATGGCATACCTAGACGACCTGTTGATGGACCACTCAGTTGCCAAGCTAGAAGTGGTAATTGTCGATACAATCAAGTATCTAGAATCTCACGGTTGGGTCATCAACCTGGACAAGTCAGCCCTACAGCCAGTGAAAAACCTGGTATATCTAGGGCTACGGCTGGATTCAGACCAGAGGAAGATTTTCTTACCTCTAGACAAGGTATCCTCTTTGAGGGGCTTGGTCCGTCTGCTTTGTGCAAAAAGACAGCCGTCCATACACCTGTGCATGAGGCTGCTAGGAAAGATGGTAGCATCATTCGAAGCTGTGCCATACGCCCAATTCCACTCAAGGAATTTACAGAGGGCCATATTGTCAGCCTGGAACGGAAAAATTCAGGCTCTAGACTTCCCGATGGCTTTGTCCCCTTCCGTTCGGAAGAGTCTCTGCTGGTGGTTGATCCCCCAGAATCTCCAGAAGGGAAAACCCTTCAGTCCGATATCCTGGAAGGTGGTCACTACAGATGCCAGCCTTATAGGCTGGGGGGCAGTACTGGAGCAATGGTCTCTCCAGGGCAGATGGTCAAATGTAGTAAAAACCCTGCCCATCAATCTCTTAGAGATACGAGCAGCCCGGTATGCCCTAGTAGCCTGGACATCCAGACTCCAAGGGTCCCCTGTCAGAATTCAATCAGACAATGCCACAGCAGTGGCATATATCAATCATCAGGGAGGCACCAGGAGTCGTGCAGCCCAGAGGGAAGTAAGTCACATCCTGGAATGGGCAGAAAAGCATGTCCCATGTATATCAGCTGTCTTCATTCCAGGGGTGGAGAATTGGAAGGCGGACTTTTTGAGTCGCCAACAGTTATGCCCAGGGGAATGGTCCCTTCATCCCGAGGTCTTCCGAGCAATATGTCAGCGGTGGGGAACACCGGATGTAGATCTGCTAGCATCCAGATTCAACGCAAAGGTGGACAGATTTGTCTCCCAGACAAGGGATCCCCTCGCTTGCGGCTCGGATGCTCTGGTGTTCCCTTGGGATCAGTTCAGACTGATATATGCATTCCCTCCGCTACAATTGTTGCCTCGACTCCTTCGCAGAGTCAGGTTGGAGAAGAAGCCGGTGATCCTGGTGGCTCCAGCGTGGCCCCGAAGGGCCTGGTACGCGGAGATCATCAAAATGTCTGTGGGGAGTCCTTGGACCCTTCCACGTCGTCCGGACCTGCTTTCGCAAGGACCGATATACCACCCTTCCTTACTAACTCTAAGTTTAACGGCCTGGCTATTGAATCCCACATCCTAAAGAAGAGAGGTCTCTCTAACTCTGTGGTATCAACTATAATCAATGCCAGGAAGCCTGTATCCAGGCAGATCTACTATAGAGTTTGGAAGGCGTACATCACTTGGTGCGAGGCCAGAAAATGGCATCCACGTAAGTACGTTATAGGCAGAATTCTGGACTTCCTGCAGTGGGCTGTAAACAGGAAGTTTGCCTTAAGTACTATCAAGGGCCAGGTTTCGGCCTTATCAATACTATTTCAAAGGCCCCTGGCTATGCATTCACTTGTCAAATCCTTTATGCAAGGGGTGACTCGTATTATTCCACCGATTAAAGCTCCCATATGCCCATGGGATCTAAATTTGGTTCTGTCGGTTCTGCAGAAGCAGCCGTTTGAACCTTTGCGGCACATTTCCTTGGTTCTACTCACCAGAAAATTGATATTTTTAGTAGCCATATGCTCGGCTAGAAGAGTGTCGGAATTAGCCGCCATGTCCTGTAAAGAGCCATATCTGGTTATCCATAAGGACAGAGTAGTATTACGCCCTCACCCAGCCTTTCTTCCTAAGGTGGTATCGAGGTTTCACTTGAACCAGGATGTGGTTCTTCCTTCTTTTTTCCCCAAACCAAGCTCGGTAGAGGAAAAGTTATTGCATTCTTTGGATGTAGTAAGAGCAGTTAAAGCTTATCTAAAAGCCGCTGCTCAGATTCGTAGAACGGATTCTTTGTTTGTTCTGCCGGAAGGCCCCAGAAAGGGTCAGGCAGCATCAAAATCTACTTTAGCCAAGTGGATTCGACAGGTCATAATACAAGCCTATGGCTTGAGAAGTAGACCGCCTCTGTTCAAAGTTAGGGCGCACTCCACGAGAGCAGTTGGAACTTCATGGGCAGTGCATCACCAGGCCTCCCTGGCTCAAATTTGTAAGGCCGCAACATGGTCTTCAGTACACACGTTTACTAGGTTCTACCAGGTGGACGTTAGAAGTCAGGAGGATGTCGCCTTTGGGCGCAGTGTGTTGCAGGCCGCAAAAGATCCTCATGCCTGATGGCGCCCAGCTTATGTATGGTGTATCCCCCCCCTCATTTGGCATTGCTTTGGGACGTCCCACATAGTAATGACTATGCTGCTCTGTGTCCCGTGATGTATGAACAAGAGAGTAGGATTTTTAAAACAGCTTACCTGTAAAATCCTTTTCTTGGAGTACATCACGGGACACAGAGCTCCCACCCCTCTTTTGGGGACACGTATTGCTTTGCTACAAAACTGAGGTACTCCCGGATGGGAGGGGCTTATATAGGGGAGGGTACTTCCTGTTTTGGAAGTTGCCAGTGCCAGCACCTGAAGGTAATTCTATATAACCCACATAGTAATGACTATGCTGCTCTGTGTCCCGTGATGTACTCCAAGAAAAGGATTTTACAGGTAAGCTGTTTTAAAAATCCTACTTTTAGTATCCATTGTATTGCACGTTAACATGCATTGTGGCAAGACAGCCCATTCATTTTAATTTAACATCCAATGCATTACAACACGGTTTTAACGGACCTGTAGAATTTTTGTCATTGCAATTGATGGGATGCTATTCAAAATGAAAAAATGAATGACATCAAAATGCAAAACAGTTTCCTGTGTTTCAGCAACACGCACATTTTACTGCATCTCAATGGAGATTCGGAAGTGCCCGGCCAGAATATTACTGAAGCAGGTGTAATGTGATTCTAAGTGGGCAAACACCACAATTGGAGGAGCAGGGGACAGGAGGAAGTTGAAGAGGAGGGGGCATTTAAAGCTCACATTTGGGCTTGCACAGAAATATTCAATGGTAGCCCCCCTCCCCTGCATATCCATAATATGACTATTGTTTTATCTAGAGTAGCTATCCTCAACCAGGACTCTATGGAGTCCTAGTGTTCCTCAAGAGGTTGTTGGGAGTTCTTTGAGCTGTGGTTGACTGACCTACCACACAATGGTGCCTGCATAGTTTTGGGTCCAACACCAATTAGCAGAACCAGTGGCATGACACCAGTGATCTATTTAGCGATCTGTAGGGTTAGCATTCTCACCACCACTGTAGGGACATCCTTCCCTGATCAACAATGTATGGTGCATTCTTCCCAATAAATTCATTTTAACATAGGCTTCCCGAGACCCAAAAAATATTTCAAGGGTTTATCTGGGGTAAAAAAAAAGTTGGGAAAGGCTGCTCTACGTGGATCAGATAGAGACAAATACTTACCTTACACCTTCATCCTAAAGCAGCTGGCGGTCTAGTCCTCTCCTCTTATAGAATGTGGATGGTCCCTTTAGTCATCATGTACAGTGCAGAACCTCGTTGTCGGTGAAAATGTCAGAGAAAGGGCATGACCAATGAAGAGGAGCAGCTTTAAGGAACCAGCTGTCCAACCTAGAGGGAACCTTTACAAGGCAAAGCGAGTAATGTACTCTCTTAGAGCGCTTCTAGACAAAATGAGCAGTATATCCAGTATTGGGGTTATTGGTGGGGAGTATTGGGGGAAAGGTGAGGAGTACCAATATTTATTTTTTATTTCCACGCAGAGTACCGCTTAGATCAGTGGTTCTCAACTCCTGTCCTCAGGACCCACTAACAGGCCAGATTTTAAGTATTACATTGAGGAGATGCAGACTAGAATACTGCAATCACTGAGCAGCAAATGATGTCACCTGTGATGTATTTTAGTTATCTTGCAAACCTGGCCTGTTAGTGGGTCCTAAGGGCAGGAGTTGAGAACCACTGGCTTAGAGGGTCCATTTACTCTTTCACGTTGCTGGAACACATATGTTAACATGTTACATGTGCTGCTGTATTGTGGTGCTATTCATTCTGAATGGCACCCCAACACACGAAGGTAACGCACAGCAGTGTGTTCCATTATAAAAAAGGGTCACATCCTATTTTTGGCTTGTCGGTGAGCATTTTATAAATTTTATCGGGCTGCCTTAAAGCAACCCACACAAACACATGACAAAACACCACAAAAAAAAAAAGGCCCTAAAAAGCAGTTTTAAACAGAAGGATACCTAACCTGGGTACAGAATTGGTGACATCTATGCTCTTGAGTGCAGTGCGCCTACCACAAGGAGAAGATCCTGCTCTTCTTGTTGGATTTTGATTTGACTGCATGTTTTAGCGCAGCATTTTTCAAACGTTTTACCCAAAAGGGAACCGTTGAAAAAAAATCTCAGGGAACCCCTTCAATTCCTAGGGGGTCCGTAGGAAGAATGCCCTTAAACACTGTTGGTCAAATTGCCACCCTCAAGCCGGCCATAGACGGTACAAATCTTGGCTTGTTCAGCAGGAACCCAAGTTGATCAATCGACTCAGCCGCTAGTAATAATCACTGTCTTCTTCTGGTGGGGACAGCTTTCCCCACCTCCCTGCCAGGAGAACACAATGGCTTGGCGCGAGGGATTCCCCAACACTCGTGGTTGCAGGAAAAAAATTCGCTCAGTCTCTGGACAGACTTACAGACAGAATAAAAGATCATTGAGGTCATGGCTCTGCCAAGTGGCATTGGATCTGCAACTATGGCGGCGCCATCAAATGGAGGGTCGATCAGCCACAGCTCAAGGAAATCCTGCCAACTTCTGTAGGAACCCTAGATTCCATGGAACTCTGGTTGAGAAATGAGAATAGAAAATAATTGCCGCTCCAAGCCCAAGACCTCTGAAGCATACGGCCTATTTAAAACATTCAGGTGCAGGCTCTGCAACAAATTTGGAGAGAGAAAAGAAAAGTCCTGGATGGCCGCACACCGTTAAAGGCATCTTTATTGACATCTTGTATGGCAGATAAAATCCCAATACAGTCCCTTCATGTTTCAGCAAAGGCAGGGAAAAACAGCACCATATGTTGGTGCTTAGTCATAGCTAGAGTGTCAAGGTCTGACCGTGAGAAATGAGAATGGTTGTAATACAGAATGTAGAATGAGAAGTGGAAACATCTAAAAGGTGATGAATTTTTGTGGTCTGGCTAAGGGTAGACACCAAATGAAACGCACCTCATCCCAAAATTGGATTAAAGATTCTTAAGAACAAAAGAAAGGAGGTGGGACTATAGCACACACCCTTTATATACCGTTCATATTCATCATGTTAATCGTATATTTTGCATTATACCCACACTGATTCACTTTTTTGTATCATCTTGTTTATTATTATTTTTGTTTCATTCCTTTTACTTTTCCCTTTCCTTTCCTTTCCTCCTATGGCTATGATACATGATATTGATTATCACTATTTGTTTGCTCTATTCAGAGCATTTTATTGAATAGGCTTCCTTTAGACTTATTGTCTTGTTGTTTGGAGTTTCTATAAAGCCTCTTCCTTAGGATATCCCGTGTATCTGCATTAACAGGCGCCCCCCCTTTCATGTGCAATATCTATTCTGATTTTAAGTAAGTAGCCTGATGTATTTCCTTTCAAGCTTGTAATTTTGTGACAATGTATTGTGATGAATTATACTAGCAGCCTTCTTTTTACGGCTGCTTATTGATGTTATAATAATGGATATTTATATAAATGTGCTTGTGAGGGCCTTTATCAGTAATTTTGCTTGATTGGAATCTTGGTATCTTTTTTTCCCTTGGCTAGGTCTTTTGAGCACTCACTGTGGGTGTTTGGTTGCTCAGGGTCTGGTCTGGCTGTTGCCGTCAGGGCGGCTTCCTTCCACCCCTAGACCCGTGTGGGCTCCCCCCTCTTCTCTTCTTGCATCTAGGGATACCAGGGCCCCTGGTGGTAAGTTACCCTTTCTTTTTACATGTGGACCTGTTAACAGGTGGACTTCCAATCCTAAATAAATGTTTAGAATTGTCATTATTCAAATGGTCCTTTTGTTTTTGTTTCTTATATCTATTAGTTGCCTCTTGATAGTTGATACATACTTCCCCTGACGAAGCCCCAAGGGCGAAACATGTTGGGACTACATATGATTTTTTCAACCCACCACTGATGCAACCACCATTTGGAATCACCCTACTGCGAATTGACATAGTGATACTGCTCTAATTTTATCAATTTTGTATAATTATTTAATAAAATTTAGTGTATATATATTTATTTATTTTTTACTAATTGGTATTTGCGTCTTCCATTGTGTTTGATATTTTGTCTAAAGCACCGCTATAGTCCCACCTCCTTTATTTTGTTCTTTAATCTAAAAGGTGATGGAACACTAAGCACCCTAAGGTGGGCAGGAACAGAGCTGGGAAGTATGGCAGGGAGAACTTACCACCAGAATCCTCTTGAAAGAAGCCAGGGTTTCTCCATTCAGCTTGAAATATCCCCTGGAGCCTATTTATATCATTATAGCCCTTTCTGTACAACCTGTTTCCTACATCTTTAGCTGCCAGATGTCATATGGAAAAGTTAAAGGGGAGTTCCAGACTTTTTTATGTTTATTAAAAGTCAGCAGCTACAAAAAAAGTGTAGCTGCTGGCTTTTAATAAACAGACACTTACCTGCTCCACTGTCCAGCGACGCGGCCGAACGGAGCTTTGCTCCTCTCCCCCCCTTCTCCGTCGGCGCCTCCATTCCTACTGTGAGCACCCGGCCGTGACAGCTTCCGGCTTCACAGCCGGGCACTCACTGCGCATGCGCGAGCGGCGCAATCTGAGTGGACAGGCGATCGCCTGGGACCTGTCACGTGTCCCAGGTGATCGCCTACAGTGCCTTAGGCGATATGACGTGTCGTCTAAGCGGCCCCTGGGTGGAAGGGGGAAGTGGGGCGGGAAGTCCCACTCCTACTGAAGCCCCCACTCCCCCCCCCAAAAAAAAATGACATGTCAAATGTGGCATGTAAGGGGGCGAGGAGTGGTTTAAGCGGAAGTTCCAATTTTGGGTGGAACTCCGCTTTAACATTTTGTCCCCATTAGTGTCCACATGTAATAACTGAAAGATCTGCCCCAAGGAAAAAAATAATAATTACCTCCATGATGCAAGACAGGCTTTCAATACTTGCCTCCACTTTTCTTC
The DNA here is from genome assembly GCA_029206835.1 of Rana muscosa. NCBI lineage: Eukaryota > Metazoa > Chordata > Amphibia > Anura > Ranidae > Rana > Rana muscosa. The sequence goes on along the minus strand of CM055126.1, from coordinate 200,508,328 downwards.
TCCCTGGCCTGGGAAACTACGCATTATAGAGAAGGATATATCATCTACAATCACACACAATTAGCTGTCTTTGACCAGTAAACTAGGAAAATAATAACCAAACAGATTTTTTAATCTCTCCACGACTTAAAATGCGTTTTAACTCATTTAAACAGCAAACCGGCTCTGGCATTCACTCCATTTAGCAGCCCATTATAACCTGGTGGTGGATGGAGATGAGGTATTTGGAATATTATTCAAATTACCATTTTCTTCTTGCCTTTAGAAAGAAAAAATACTCAAGTCATATTAATCGTCCTCATCTTTACATTATTACTGGCTATATTTACATTCGCATTTAGTGTTATTATTAATAATTTCTGGGTACTTCTGCCATTGCAGCCCAGAAGCTCATCACGGCGAGCTCTTACCGTCAAGTGACAGCGCGTGGAAAGGACAATACAACATGTAACAATGAGACCAAATATTGCAATCAATAATAAACCTGAAGATTTTATTAAAAGATATTTCAGCTTGTCTGGACAAAAAAAAGACTGTTTAAAGGGATGATTCTGTGTTGAAAAGCAGAGCAGAATATGATATGTAGAGCAGCGGCTGCAGATGAAAATTCTGTTTAACCATTATGTTTCCCACTGACAGAAATGTTCTTTTAAAGTATATCTAAACCCAAGAACAAAAAATAATCATATATTGCAACTTACCGGTCCTTAAAATGTGGTGACTGCCTTAGCTTTCTTGTTTTATATTCACCTGGTGATCCTGCCAGTAAGGCCTCATGGATGCCCAGCTCTTCTGAACGCCTTTTCTCCAAGCAGGAAAAAAAGTAGCATTAAAAATGCGCCTAAAATCACGTTTTTTTTTTCAAATGCATTTAAGCGCTTCAGCCATTTGGGAGTTCATTTATTTTATTGGGCAGAATATTCATTTATTTTGCCCATTGAAATAAATGAACGCAGAAGTTCTAAACACGCTAGCGCTTAGGCATGCTTAGTCGCGTTTACGCAGGGCATTTGGCGTGTTTTTCTGCCGAAACGCTCCTCTTCTGAACATGCAAATGATGATTTTTTTTTTTTATGCCTCTAAATGCTCTTGCCACTAAACGCCTGTAAATGCCTATGTGTGCAAGGTTATATAGGCTAACATGGATCGATGGGGCATTTAGAGGCAGTAAAAAAAGTCAAATGCCCTTAAAAGTGTTGTTTTTGAAGCCTAATGTGCATGAGGCCCAATACACTTTCTGACCTAGGGTGTCAACGCTCATCCACTGTACTATGGAGGGGCAGTGTTGTCATCCTAGGCTGCTTGCTCCTGATTTGGGCTACAGAGCACCTCCCCCTTAATCATCTATACTATATTACCAAAAGTATTGGGACGCCCGCCTTTACACACACATGAACTTTAATGGCATCCCAGTCTTAGTCCGTAGGGTTCAGTATTGAGTTGGTCCACCCTTTGCAGCTATAACAGCTTCAGCTCTTCTGGGAAGGCTGTCCACAAGGTTTAGGAGTGTGTCTATGGGAATGTTTGACCATTCTTCCAGAAGCGCATTTGTGAGGTCAGGCACTGATGTGGGACGAGAAAGCCTGGCTCACAGTCTCCGCTCTAATTCATCCCAAAGGTGTTCTATTGGGTTGAGATCAGGACTCTGTGCAGGCCGGTCAAGTTCCTCCACCCCAAACTAGCTCACCCATGTCTTTATGGACCTTGCTTTGTGCACTGGAGCGCAGTCATGTTGGAACAGGAAGGGGCCATCCCCAAACTGTTCCTTCAAAGTTGGGAGCATGAAATTGTCCAACATATCTTGGTATGCTGACGCCTTAATGCCGCGTACACACGGTCGAAAATTCCAACAAGAAAACTATGGATTTTTTTCCGACGGAATTTTGGCTCAAACTTGTGTTGCATACAAATCTTGTCGGAAATTCCGAAGGTCAAGGACGTGGTGACGTACAAGACGTACGACGAACCGAGATCAATGAAGTTCAATAGGCAGTTTGGCTCTTCTGCTTGATTCTGAGCATGTGTGTTTTTTTTGCGTCGGAATTGCATACAGACAAGCGGAATTTCCATCAGAAAAATAGAGAACCTGCTCTCAATCTTTTGTTGGCGGAAATTCCGACAGCAAAAGTCGGATGGAGCCTACACACGGTCGGAATTTCCAACCAAAAGCTCACATCGAACATTTCTTGTCGGAATTTCCGATCGTGTGTACGCGGCATTAGAAACAAAAATTGGTGAGGACAGCCGCACTCCAATCCAATGTAGTTTTATTAAAAGGAAACAGGCACTACAAATAACAGCATGATTGGAGTGCGGCTGTCCTCACCAATCTTTGTTTCTACTGCCATGTGCATTGCCAGCACCCTCGGTCTCTGAGAGAAAAATCTTACCAAGCCATACCTGTCTAGAGCGGCAATTTTTGTCTATCGTGTGTACACGGCATAAGAGTTCTCTTCTCTGGAACTAAGGGGCCAAGCCCAACCCCTGAAAAAACAACCCCACATTATAATCCCCCCTCCAGCAAACACAGGGGGAAGCCCAAGCAGTAGGGTGAATCGGCACCACACGTAGTGATTAGGGTGTGCCCAGGCACACCTGCCACACCCCTGCGCATGCCTAGGGAATGCTGCATATTTTTATCACCCACCTAAATCTAACATTACATGCTACTAATGTGATGCTTTACGCCATGGCTGCGCTATTTTAATTAGGCTTGCAGAGTTTGACCGGCATTGGCATCACTGGTCAAACATGCCCATTGAGGTCAATAGGAGTGTACTGCACCCATGTTTGGCTTAGGGTTGTGATGTGGTATTTTAATACAAGTTCTCCCTTGGGATAAAAAAACAAACAAAAAAAACACATTCAGGGGGCAGCAAGATCACCTCCTGAACTCCTGGCAGTCACTCACTGCTATGCCACCTTCTGAAAAGCATGGCACTGGTAGGTACTATAAGAGGAAGTGCCTGACCGAAGACCATCATAGCAGGATCACCAGGGATTCATTTATTGAAAAAAAATATTAAAAATGACTTCTGAAACCATCGTTTTTTAAGAAGAAAAATGTAATTTGCCACCAAAAAGACAAAAAGCATGGAGGCGGTTAAAGAAACAGCTAATATTTTCTTACATTGTGCGCAGTCTGAAAAGAAAAAAAATAAATCTTTTCTGGTAACAGCCGATGGCGTGAGCCGCAACAAAAGAGAAATTGGAAGAAAAATGGGCCGGGACTTTGTTCTTAGTCACATTTTGATGGCTGAGAGATTGACAAAATAATTTGTACCCGTCGATTCCTTTGGAAAAAAAATAAATAAATTTACAATGGATTTGCCGAGCACATTTTTAATTTTAATCAGCAATGAAAAAATGACAATACGGATCAAAACAAAACATCAGCCTGTAAAGTGGGCTTTGCAGATTGTGTCAGGCGGACTCCATTAGAGAGTGGTAGGTATCGGCGCATCAATCACCCTCTTCCAAACTTGCAACATCTCTGAAATTTAATTAGACATCCAGGTTCCTTCACCAACAATTTGCAAAAAAAAAAAAAAAAAAAGCTGTCACTTCCGAAAGATGCAAAGTGCGAGAAAATAAAGTCAAAACCTGTTTATGTAAATTTGCCCCGAGTTGCCACTGACCACTTAGCTGAAGAATTAGGCTGCAATTTGGAGAGTAAAACGACTTAATCCCACACAATGCATTTTTTATTCCCCTCTTTTATATTCACCAGCATTGCTGCGAAGGATAATGGGGCTGGGGTTAACAACACTAAATCACAAACTAAGCGGCTTGCCATAAAAAGGCCATTGTCAAACTTCTTTTTTTTTTCTTAGTTTTTTCGTTCCAAGACGGCTGAAAAACTTGTGTGAAATACACTATATTACCCCAAAAGTATTGGGACGCCTGCCTTTACACACACATGAACTTTAATGGCATCCCAGTCTTCGTCCGTAGGGTTCAATATTGAGTTGGCCCACCCTTTGCAGCTATAACAGCTTCAACTCTTCTGGGAAGGCTGTCCACAAGGTTTAGGAGTGTGTCTATGGGAATGTTTGACCTTTCTTCCAGAAGCGCATTTGTGAGGTCAGGCACTGATGTTGGATGAGAAGGTCTGGCTCGCAGTCTCCACTCTAATTCATCCCAAAGGTGTTCTATCGGGTTGAGGTCAGGACTCTCTGCAGGCCAGTCAATTTCCTCCACCCCAAACTCGCTCATCCATGTCTTTATGAACTTTGCTTTGTGCACTGGTCCAAATCATTTGGTGTGGGGGGTTATGGTGTGGGGTTGTTTTTCAGGGGTTGGGCTCGGCCCCTTAGTTCCAGTGAAGGGAATTCTTAAGGCGTCAGCATACCAAGACATTTTGGACAATTTCATGCTCCCAACTTTGTGGTAACAGTTTGGAGATGGCCCCTTCCTGTTCCAACATGACTGCGAACCAGTGCACAAAGCAAGGTCCATAAAGACATGGATGAGCGAGTTTGGGGTGGAAGAATTTGACTGGCCTACACAGAGTCTTGACCTCAACTGTTAGAACATCTGTGGGATAAATTAGAGCGGAGACTGCGAGCCAGGCCTTATCATCCAACATCAGTGTCTGACCTCACAAATGCACTTCTGGAAGAATGGTCAAACATTCCCATAGACACTCCTAAACCTTGTGGACAGCCTTCCCAGAAGAGTTGAAGCTGTTATAGCTACAAAGGGTTAATGCGCGTGTAAAGGCAGATGTCCCAATACTTTTGGTAATATAAAGTATGTATGTATATATATATAGTTGAAGCTTTTATATCTGCAAAGGGTTGGCCAACTCAATATTGAACCCTACGGACTAAGACTGGGATGCCATTAAAGTTCATGTGTGTGTAAAGGAAGGCGTACCAATACTTTCGACATTATAGTGTAGTTTGGACGCAGTCAAATTATATATACATCACAAATAATGAACAATGAATAAAGGCAAATGGGCTGATTTAAGATGGTGATAGACATTGAAAAGTGGGGTCTAACTGGGCATTTGGGCAGGGTGCTCTGAGGAAAGTTCAGACCCCCTAACCCACTCACCCCCCATTATCTACGTCCCTGCGGGGGAGAATAGGAAAAGCAGTGGCAACAGCTGCGCCCTAGGCGGCTGCCTCGTTCACTTAGCGGTAGCGTCGGCCCTCAGTTCCCCCCACTTCGGATGAAGGAGCACAGGGGGCACATTTGGACAGGAGCATGGTCAGTCTAGGGAGAGGGGAGCTTTTAATGGACTAGAAGATTTAGATATACTAACAAATTGAAGCGAAACTCCTGGCAACACTTTAGCAACTGTTTTTTAATCTTTTGGGATGAAGGTTTTACATAAATAAATAAAAGCTGATTGTTATAAGCACTCCTGTCAGTGTTAGATGGTTTGTCTTAACCCTGTAACTGCTACATCTGCAGAGCAGCTTGTTCTGTTGAAAAACAACAGACTTACTGGCCACATCACCAGGAGAAAACAGAGGGAAAGAAAGACCAAAAAAGAAAACAAATGCAGCCATCACATCTAAGAATTGGTAAACTGCAATATAATAAATGCTTGCTTTTGGGTTTAATACCACTTTAACCACTTGCCGACCAACTCCAGTAGATATACGTCGGCAGAATGGCACGGACAGGCACATCAACGTACCTGTACGTCCCCTTTAAGTGCCTGTCCGTGTGGCCACACGCACACCGGCGGCGGTGCACTCACGACCCTGCCGCCATCCCCGTGAGTTGGACCGCAGGTCCCGCGGACTCGATTGCTACGGGGATCCCCGCGATCGTCTCACAGAGGTATAGAGCGGGGAGATGCTTGTGTAAACAAGCATCTCCCTGCTCTGCCTAGTGACACTGTCACCGATCTCGGCTCCGTGTACTCAGAGCGGAGATCGGTGTCATGTGACACAGAGCCCAACCCCCCCCCTCAGTTAGAAACACAAGGCAGGGAACATTTAACCCCTACAGCGCCACCTAGTGGTTAACCCCTTCACTGCCAGTGTCATTTTCACAGTAACCAGTGCATTTTTATAGCACTGATCGCTGTGAAAATGACAATGGTCCCAAAAATCTGTCAAAAGTGTCCGATGTGTCCGCCATAATGTCACAGTCACGAAAAAAAATCACTGATCGCCGTCATTACTAGTAAAAAAATTATAATTAATAAAAATGGCATAAAACTATCCCCTATTTTGTAAACGCTATAACTTTTGCGCAAACCAATCAATAAACGCCGATTGCGATTTTTTTTTTACCAAAAATATGTAGAAGAATACGTATTGGCCTAAACTGAGGAAAAAAAAACGTTTTATATATTTTTTGGGGATATTTATTATAGCAAAAAGTAAAAAATATTGTATTTTTTTCAAAATTGTCACTCTATTTTTGTTTATAGCGCAAAAAATAAAAACCGCAGAGGTGGTCAAATACCACCAAAAGAAAGCTCTATTTGTGGGGAAAAAATGGACGTCAATTTTGTTTGGGAGCCACGTCGCACGTCCGCGCAATTGTCAGTTAAAGCGTCGCAGTGCCGAATCGCAAAAAGGGGACTGGTCTTTAACCAGCCAAAATGGTCCGGGGCTTAAGTGGTTAAAGTGTATTTCTAAGCAAAACTTTTTCCTTTAGTTTTGGATATAATGGTGAAGCGTTAGAACCCCCCATCAAGATTGTTTTTCAGTCTGAGCCTCTGTTGGAGAGATGTGGCTCTTTTTGTACTGGTCATCATTGCCACCAAGAATGAAAGTTCAGGTAAGTTGTCCCCAGAAGAGGTGAGGGTAAATCTTCCTATGGGAACACCTCTTCAGGGGCAAGTATCTAAGAGAGGAAAGTCTAAGTGAAGGGAAATCTCCCCAGTTGGACCTGGTTATACATACACTTTTTTTTTTTTTACACAATACATACTGTATACTTTAAAGGGTAAAGTGATTGTAAAGCCTTGTTTTTTTCCCAGAAACAGCTTATACTTACCTTCCCCCCACCAAGTGCCCCCATTGTAATCTGTTTCCTATTGGGACACTTGTGTGTGCTTGTCCCCGAGCCCCTGAGTCTGTAAGCCACACAGTGCGTGGCTCGCCCCCCGCACTCCCTTATCACTGGCTCTGATTGACAGCAGCAGGAGCCAATAGCTCCCGCTACTGTATCTGAGCCAGTCAAGATCAAAAGACCTAGGAGAGCCTCGAGTCTCGTGCACATCGCTGGATCAAGATCAGGCTCAGGTACAGTGGTGACTGGTGATAAAAATTTGGGGGAGGGGGAGACGCAAACAAACCCCTCCAGGTCCTTACCTGCAAATGGCTCCCCTGATACCCGGCAGCTTCTGTGTTCCAAATCTTCAGCCTCCTGATTGGCCAGGACATGAATCCGGAAACCGGAAGTGACACAATGACGAATTTTGATTTGCCTGTTTGCGCTGGCTGCAACACGGTCTTTCTATTTTAAAAGGCACTGTTCAGATTGATTTTGTTTTACTTCCCCGTCATAAACTGGGACGGGGTCCAAGACTACCTGGGCTCAGGGGAAGTAGGTTGAATGGTGATGGCAATCAGACTGAGAGCATCTAGTGGCAGAAAAATGTACTGCAATGGAAATCTTTTGATTGAAGGTTAAGTTTGCAGCAAAAGCGGTATTTGTTACTTAACTTTTTAATAGGCTATTCATTTTCATCTTTCTGGAGCTCTTATAACTGCAAAGCAAATTGCAAAGCAATTGAATCTATGCGAACACATATCCGGTTACCAGAACAAATCTCTATGTTGATATGTTAAACACAACAGTGCGGTTTAATGACATCTACACTTAATCATTGTACAATCTGAAGACAAGCTGATGCCTATTGGTGAACGTTGTAATGTAAATTGCATCTAGGTTATATTTTGTCTTTAGCATGATATGCAAACCACAAACCTCTGGTCCCCATGAACTGTAAAACTGCCGTGTACATTAAATAAGAAAATCTATTTAAACGAGCAGAAACCACAAGGCACGGCCGTATTGACTGGAAGCGCTTCTGTATGATGTGATCTTTGGTGCATTCCTATTTTCAGCCATAAAACTGACAAATCAATACTAATGTCTGAAGTAAAATTACTCATAAACAAGCATTGGACGGCGCATATTTCTAGATAAAGGTTTAACCGGCTCGGTCATAAGGAAAGTCATTTCCACCTTTTATCTGGGTAGACAAACAAAGGACATACTGTGACCATTGATGTTCGGAAATCTCCAAAGGGTGGCTTTAGAACAGGAAAGTAATTATGCTTAAAAAACGAAGTCCATAAGCAAAACTTTGAAGGCCCTTCCACGCCGTGCACGATGACTGACATTTTTCTGCCAATGCCAGTCACTGCAAAAGCACAAAGTAGGGATGAGCGCAACTGCTTTGGGTTTGGCTTGAGCTGGGTTCAACAAACTTCAAAGAGGTTCGGATGCTGAATCCAAATGCCATTGAAATCAGTAAGAGCTGAATGTGCCAAAATGTCCATTTTCTGGGTTAATAGGCAAGGGGTTTGTCAAAAAATTAGCAGTGGAGGAGGGGGCACCACAGCTTTTGTCAGGGGATAAGCCAAAGAAGGACGACAAAGAGACCTGGCACAATTGGCAAAATCCAGCATGGCCATGCTCACTTGTACAGGAATGCGTGGAAACATAATGGCATTGAGCCGGCACACGCTCATGCACCTTGGTGCAAGCCACGCACGGTAGTTCCTGGTGCCTTCTGGCCTTTATAAGGACGACAAATGCTCTCATACTTTGCTGATTGATCTTCAGCTTCTTGTAACCTGTGTTCCTCAGTACTTCTGGATTTCCTGTTACTTTACTTGCTTCTGGACTTGCCCCTTGCTTCTCTCCTGGCTCTTACCTCGGCTTGCTCCACAGACCTGCTCCTGCCTGCCTCCTGGCCTGCCCCTGACAACGTTCCTGTTGTTTCTCTGCTTGACTATTGTGCTTTTACTTTGGCTCTCACTCCTGACCACATCTCCTGTCTAGCCCTGCCCATGGGCGTCCGCTGAACTTTTTCAGGGGGGGGGGGCATCATTTTAAGGTCATCTATGCTCGGTCCCTTTTTGACAATGTCATGAAGGGGAGGGGCTTAGTCATTATGACATAAAGCACAGGCATGCAAAGGTTTGAGAAACCTGATGCAAAAGCTTAATAGAAGGATCAAGCTGCCATTGTCTGATTAGGAATTTCAATTATTTTTTAAACCCCCCCCCCCTCTAGCGGCCGAATAGCGCCACTAAAACAATGGTAAAGCGCCGCTAAAACTAGCGGCGCTTTACCGATAACGTGGCCAGCTGGCAGTGTGAAATAGCTCTTGAGGATAATTCTGCTTCACACCATATAAATATAGTGTGTCTCCAAGGGGGGGGGCAATTGACCCCCCTTGCCCTATGGAGCGGACGCCCATGGCCCTGCCTACTTTTATCTGCCTGCTGTGATCTGCCTGCACGTTCCAGTGTGCCACACTGGACCAGATGCCTTCACTACCTGGTTCCCACCTGAAGAGGTCTTGCCACTGCATCAATGTTGGGGGTTGCTATTACAGTGAACATTGTCACCAGTGCAGGGAGGGTTATTATTGCAGAAACTGGCACCAATTGTGGAGGTTATTTATTGCAGAAACTGGCACCAATGATGGGGGTTAATATTGCAGAAACTGGCACCAATGAGGGGGGTTGTTATTGGGGAAACTAGCACCTATTCTGGGGGTTAATATTGTGGAAATGTACACCAGTGCTGGGAGTTATTACTGTCAAAATTGTCACCAGTGCAGGGGGGTTATTATTGTAGAAATTAACTCCAATGACGGGGGTTATTATTGAGGAAACTCGCACCAATGCTGAGAATTAATATTGCAGAAACTGGCACAATGTGTGTGCCCCCCTGGACCAGCTGCCACTGCAGTCTTGCCCCTACATCAATGCTGGGGGTTGCTAATACTGTGAAAATTGTCACCGGTGCAGGTAGGGTTATTATTGCAGAAACTGGCACCAATGATGGGGGTTATTACTGCAGAAACTGGCACCAATGAGGTGGTTGTTATTGGGGAAACTAGCACCAATTCTGGGGGTTAATATTGTTTTTACACAGGTTAGTTAGTACAGGTCTTGGGGGGGCTGGGCATTTTTAAGAATTTAGGCATCAGGCGTCAAACTGTGGCCCTACAGTTGTTGCAAAGCTACAAGTCCCATGAAGCATTGCAAAGCTGGCAGTTACAAGCATGACTCCCAAAGGGAAAGGCAACATGGGACTTACGGTTCTGCAGCAGCTGGAGGGTCGCAGTTTGACACCCCTGCATGAGGTTATAGCTGGAAATCTCCTGTAAATTAGGGCCAAATATTCTGGTAACAACTGCCTAACTGCCCACTGAGCTATTGTATTCTGACAGTGGGGAGATGTCCCTGCCGGTGGCACTGATCAAGCGAAGAAAATCTCACAGGACCGTTGTACAGAACTCAACTGGTAGATCCACTTATGTACAAACTCCCTGTCCATACATGGATAGAAATTCAATTGGTCTCTGCTGAACTGGCAACATTTTGATCCATGTATGGCCATCTAAAGAGGAATTACCGTATATACTCGAGTATAAGCCGAGTTTTTCAGCACATTTTTTTGTGCTGAAAATGCCCCCCTTTAGCTTATACTCGAGTCACATTTTCGCGCCTGATCTCCCGAACTTTGGGGACCCGGTACCCAGTACACTTAGCACACATGTAGCCCCTCTCTTCCTCTACCAGTGTGCAAAGTTTGTTGTCCGGGGGACCTACGGCCGGGGGGCACCGATTTTTCAAAACCGGGCACCCCTTCCATAGACTCCCATGTTAAACGGTAATTTCTCTGGTGATTTTGGGGACCCAGTACTGGCCGGTCGTAGGTCTCCTGGACCCGGAACTTGTCGCACATGTAGCCCCATTTCTCCTCTACAAGTGTGCAAAGTTTGTTGTCTGGGGGACCTACAGCCGGGGAGCACCGATTTTTCAAAGCCAGGCACCCCTTCTATAGACTCCCATGTTAAACGTCAGTCTAGACATGGACGCAGTGAGGCATGCACATGGACACAGTGAGGCAAAGTGAGGCACAGTGAGGCATGCAGATGGACACCCTAGGCTTATACTTGAGTCAATAAGTTTTCCCAGTCTTTTGTGGTAAAATTAGGTGCTTTGGCTTATATTCGGGTCGGCTTATACTCGAGTATATACGGTAGTTATTATTTTAGACAGATATCCTTAAATCTTCTGGTTGTGTCTCCAAGACATTTACCCTTCTCTACTCTATCCAAAACAAAAAAAAAGTTTTGGCTTTAGATATACTATAACTTTATAATACAAACCATTAATGCTCTGTTCTTCCGGTCAACCATATGCCCTTTAAAGCATTTAAAATAGTCTACTGTATAGGATTTTAGCCTCTTTTAGTGGTTGTTTTGTTTTCTCTCCATTACCGCCGATGAAAAAGCAGCTGACAAAGTAAGGAAAGGTGATTTTTGTTTGTTCCCCGTCCTCTCCATATTATTCTTTTAAACACTCATCGGCGCTGTTTCGTAGCAGGGGGTTCAAAATATCCTGTCAATAAAGGCAGCAGAGGTGATATTTGTGTGGCATTTATTTTATTTCATCCCAACCGTGAAGTGAGACATACGGGTTACGCCAAAGAAAACAGTGATTTAAGAAACGCAGCAAACCTTGCCAGGCTCTCCTGCGCTTTGTCTAATGACAAAAGGAACAGGAACGTGGGGACAAGGTCAGGCGTGTTGTAAAGAATGCGTTTTATAATATTGTCTTTAAAATTGCCGCTGGATCATTTAGAGCCCCTGACCATTTTACTCTTGATTTTCTCGCAGAAAGGAAAAAACGCGCTGGAGAGCAGGCTTTCGCTGACACCTTTTAGTGCTGAAAGAATTGTATTGATGGGTGATGCACGGCGGTGACAAAAGTATGGAGACTAATGTAAAAAGTATGACCTTCTTTCGCGGCTTGCAGGATTTGTTTCAAAATTTGCTATTCAACGCAAGCAGGCGAGAGGTGTTTGTGAAGCTGAACACTTAACATTTCTATTCAGTGCTAAAAAACGCTACCAGCTTGCGCAAATTTCTTTTCCACCCCCCCCCCCCCACTACAAATAAACCCGAAGCTCTATTTAACTCATTAAACAGCAGAAGTCAACTCAGGATTTATACAATGCTGGAAAAAAAGCGCTAGAAAATACAAATGCTGAAAATATAAAATTTGCCCCACTTCCCAATTTGTCTGCAATGCAGGAGGAAATTATTTTAAAATTAAAGAAATTAAATAAAGCGGTGCTAAAAATATTACGTTTGTGAAGGAGGATTTGCAGCGCATTTTTCTAGGTGATCATTTAACAATAAGTATTACCGAACTTACTTCAAGGTCCTGCAACAACTGGCAGTCTGGTCCTCTTTTTTTCTAGCACTGGAATGTGAATAGGCCCTTCTACACCATCATGTATAATACAGAACCAGTGTAAGTATTTTATTTAAAAATGCATTTGTTTATGATGCAAACCAAAAGTCATTGGGCTAGGGTTTTAATCCACTTTACAGTAAGAATAATTTGAATTTTTTTTTCAGATTGGATGTACTACAGACCAACCTATCCCTGTTAGGCTAGGTTCACACTATTGGGCATGTGTTTGCATGCGCAAGTCACGGGTACAGTAGCCCAGTCATTTCAATAGGCTGCTGTATCCATGAGTAAAGAAATCCCAAAACCTTTTCTAAACATGCACACGTTTTACTTGGGGAGGACACTTGGGGAGGAGACGAAACACATCAGGACGGAGCCTAGTGATGTCATCACGCTACCCAGAAGTCACCTGTTGGTGGCTTGGTGAGGTGATGCCAAAGTCTATACCTTAAGAGGGCAATGTACCTGTAAATTCCCCTGTAAATTTATCTGTAAATTTTTAAGCGATTTTAAGGTAGTACACTAACTTTGTAGTGCACTACTTTTTGTGAGTGTCTTTCTATTTTTTTTTAATAATGTGCCAAGTTTTAAAGAAGTAAAGCCCCATGAAAGTGTGCGCAATTTTAAAGCATGACATGTTAGGTATCTATTTAATCGGCGTAACATCATCTTTCACATTATACAAAAAAAAATTAAAAATCGGGCTAACTTTACTGTATTTTTTTTTTTTTAAAAAAATTGCATTTGTAAGACCACTAAGCAAATAAACATAAACAAAATATTAAAGCATAAGGAGCTTAATTTATTATTTACTTCTTATTTTTCATATTATTTTTCATCTTTTTATCACTTTATATTCAATATGGACATTTTTAAAGTGGTGTTCTGGGAAAAAATAATTAAAAGCCAGCAGCTACACATACTGCAGCTGCTGGCTTTTATTAAATGGACACTTACCTGTCCTGCAGTCCCTCGATGTCGGCACCGCAGCTGATGTTTCCATCAGCTGTCGGGTGATGCCGCCGCCATTGCGGGTAAGGGAACCGGGCAGTGTAGCCTTTCGGCTTCACGACGGGAACCCTACTGAGCATGCGTGAGGCCCCACTCCTCTCTCCTATTAGCCCGGCGGCCGGGGGAGGAGGAGGGAGCCCCGCAGTGACGTCACGGCTGGACTCCCGGAAGTGGCAAAGTATACCTGTCAAAGACAGGTATCCTGCCCCCCCCTCCCCCCCCCGAAAGGTGCCAATTGTGGCACCGGAGGGGGGGAGGAATCCGATGAGTGGAAGGTCCACTTTAGGGTGGAGCTCCACTTTAAGTTCAGAGCCACTCGAGTGGTTAATACTGATGTGTTTTTGACGCTTTTAAGGATGGTGATGATGATTTAGGTGGACTTTTTACTAGGCTCAAGAATCTTACCATCTCCGAAATCCATACTCAATGGGATATTGCCTTCCTGGCGACATACCGTATATCAAGAATCATATGGGAAAAAAAAAAAAAAAGGAGCGCAGCTCCTTATGTTTTGTTTTTGTATTTGTGTGTATTTCACTTTGAGTTGCAGCTTGTGTGGTATGTTTAAACAGTGCAGTTTTTTTCTTCACATAAAAAAAAAAATATTGCAATGATCGCCATTTTATTCTCTAGGGTCTCTGCTAAAAAAAAAATATAATGTTTGGGGGTTCTAAGTAATTTTCTAGTAAAACATACTAATTTTTAACTTGTAAGCAAAAAGTTCCAGAAAAGGCTTGGTCTTTTAAAATCAATGGCATTCTCCTAACCCAAAGTGATTTTACAGACAAAGGGGGCATTAGAGAAGATTTTTGTTTTTATCATTAAACCAGCAGATTGAACAAAAAAAGTGACCCGATACTCCCATCCACACATTGAATGTGGAGGGGGGAATTCTCCTGCTATGCTATTGTGTTCTGGTGGGGAGACTTCCTTGCTGTCAGAATACACCGCTATACAGTGGGGCAAAAAAGTATTTAGTCAGCCACTAATTGTGCAAGTTCTCCCACTTAAAAAGATGAGAGAGGCCTGTAATTGTCATCATAGGTATACCTCAACTATGAGAGACAAAATGTGGAAACAAATCCAGACAATCACATTGTCTGATTTGGAAATATATTTTTTTGCAAATTATGGTGGAAAATAAGTATTTGGTCACCTACAAACAAGCAAGATTTCTGGCTCTCACAGACCTGTATCTTCTTCTTTAAGAGGCTCCTCTGTCCTCCACTCATTTCCTGTATTAATGGCACCTGTTTGAACTTGTTATCAGTATAAAAGACACCTGTCCACAACCTCAAACAGTCACACTTCAAACTCCACTATGGGGAAGACCAAAGATCTGTCGTAGGACACCAGAAACAAAATTGTAGACCTGCACCAGGCTGGGAAGACTGAATCTGCAATAGGCAAGCAGCTTGGTGTGAAGAAATCAACTGTGGGAGCAATAATTAGAAAGTGGAAGACATACAAGACCACTGATAATCTCCCTAGATCTGGGGCTCCACGCAAGATCTCACCCTGTGGGGTCAAAATTATCACAAGAACGGTGAGCAAAAATCCCACAACCACACGGGGGGACCTAGTGAATGACCTGCAGAGAGTTGGGACCAACGTAACAAAGGCTACCATCAGTAACACACTACGCCGCCAGGGACTCAGATCCTGCAGTGCCAGACGTGTCCCCCTGCTTAAGCCAGTACATGTCCGGGTCTGTCTGAGGTTTGCTAGAGAGCATTTGGATGATCCAGAAGAGGATTGGGAGAATGTCATATGGTCAGATGAAACCAAAGTAGAACTGTTTGGTAGAAGCACAACTCATCGTGTTTGGAGGAGAGAGAATGCTGAGTTGCAACCAAAGAACACCATACCTACTGTGAAGCATGGGGGTGGAAACATCATGCTTTGGGGCTGTTTCTCTGCAAAGGGAACAGGACGACTGATCCGTGTACATGAAAGAATGAATGGGGCCATGTATCGTGAGATTTTGAGTGCAAACCTCCTCCCATCAGCAAGGGCATTGAAGATGAAACGTGGCTGGGTCTTTCAGCATGACAATGATCCCAAACACACCGCCCGGGCAACGAAGGAGTGGCTTCATAAGAAGCATTTCAAGGTCCTGGAGTGGCCTAGCCAGTCTCCAGATCTCAACCCCATAGAAAATCTTTGGAGGGAGTTGAAAGTCCGTGTTGCCCAGCGACAGCCCCAAAACATCACTGCTCTAGAGGAGATCTGCATGGAGGAATGGGCCAACATACCAGCAACAGTGTGTGACAACCTTGTGAAGACTTACAGAAAACGTTTGACCTCTGTCATTGCCAACAAAGGATATATAACTAAGTATTGAGATGAACTTTTGATATTCACCAAATACTTATTTTCCACCATAATTTGCAAAAAAAATTATATTTCCAAATCAGACAATGTGATTGTCTGGATTTGTTTCCACATTTTGTCTCTCATAGTTGAGGTATACATATGATGACAATTACAGGCCTCTCTCATCTTTTTAAGTGGGAGAACTTGCACAATTGGTGGCTGACTAAATACTTTTTTGCCCCACTGTATAGCTAGCTATATCTGGCAGCGCTGATCAAGCATTGTTTATCTGACAGGCTGGTTGTACAGAAGTCTATCGGTAGATCAATCACTGTCTCATACATGGATGGAAAGGTCCAGCAGGGATCAGCTGCATTTCGATCCATGTATGGCCAGTTTAACCGATTCAGCCCCGGACCATTTCGCTGGCCAAAGACCAGGCCCCTTTTTGCGATTCAGCACTGCGTCGCTTTAACTGACAATTGTGCGGTCGTGCGACGTGGCTCCCAAACAAAATTGACGTACTTTTTTTCCCACAAATAGAGCTTTCTTTTGGTGGTATTTGATCACCTCTGCGGTTTTTATTTTTTGCGCTATAAACAAAAATTGAGCTTCAATTTTGAAAAAAAAAAAAAAGTAATATTTTGTACTTTTTGCTATAATAAATATCCCCAAAAATATATATAAAAAAAACGTTTTTTTCCTCAGTGTAGGCCGATTATGTATTCTTCTACATATTTTTGGTAAAAAAAATAAAAAAATCGTAATAAGCGTTTATTGATTGGTTTGCGCAAAAGTTATAACGTCTACAAAATAGGGGATAGTTTTATGGCATTTTTATTATTCTTTTTTTTTTACTAGTAATGGCGGCGATCTGCTATTTTTATTGTGACTGCGACTTTATGGCGGACATATCGTACACTTTTGACACCATTTTGGGACCATTGTCATTTTTACAGCGATCAATGCTATAAAAATGCACTGATTACTGTAAAATGTCACTGGCAGTGAAGGGGTTAACACTAGGGGGCGATCAAGGGGTTAATTATGTTCCCTAAAGTGTGTTCTAACTGAAGGGGGGATGGGACTGACTAGGGGAAATGACAGATCGCTGTTCATACTTTGTATGAACATACGATCAGTCATTTCTCACCCTGAAAGAACCGGGAGCTGTGTGTTTACCCACACAGTTCCCGCTCTGTCACGAGCGATCGCGGGTTCCCGGCGGACACTCGCATCGGCACCAGGGACGCGCGCGCCCCCTAGTGGCCACAGGGCGAGGTGACGTTATATTACGTGATTTCGCCCAGCCGAGCCAACCTGCCGACGTAAAACTGCGGCGGCTGGTCGGCAAGTGGTTAAAAAGAGAAGTAAAATGAATTGCACTCCTGTGATCCATAGGAGAAGTACAGCCAAACGAGCTTAGGTTGGACTTTTCCTTTAAGCGATAGAAGAAAAGGGACAAAGAATACAAACAGAATGCTAAAAAAAAATGTTGTTTTACAGAATGCGTCATTAACCCCTAAACGCCGACCACACACATACAGTAAATGAGGTCTTACAGACGTGGTCTTTTTTTCTGTGGGGCCGCATATATGCGTATCTCCATTTGTGCCGGGAGCACGCTTGAGCTCTCGTATGAATCAAGAGCCCCGGGACTGGCGGTGAGGAAAATGTAAACAACCCAAAGTGTGTAATAAAAATAAAAAAAAATCAACAAAAAAATAAAAAATAAAGAAAAAAATAACAAGATCAAGGTTTGCCAGGGTTAGTGTTAAGTTCAGGGTCAAAGGTCAGGGTCGTGGTCAGCATATTTTGAGAAGAATTACATTTATTTTTATTACAATCAGTGTCAGTGTCATTGTGTTTTAGGCAGGATAAAAAAAATGCAAAATAGGCACTATTGTTTCTGGGCTGTACATACACATATGTGGTATCACTGCAATCATCAGGAGCCGGAGAATTTAGTTTGGGTTGTTCTTTCCCAGATAGCAAGGATAAATTGCCACAAATTTACGGCGGTGTTGAATTGTAGGTTTGTTAACTTTTTCACCGGCAAGTTGTACACTTGCAGAGCATTTGAAGCACAAGTTCAAGTTGACACTTTTCTAATTTATAGCAAATGTGCGTGGCAAGTCTTTAGCAAGAGCAAAGTTGGAGTAGTGAGTCTACAGCAAGAGCTCTGCAAGTCTACAGCGTAAAAATTCAGCCACAGTGCCCCCTGTGGTGGGATGACTATTGCACAACATAACTGAACCAGAACTTGCAGCAGACTTGCAGAATCTTTGCAAAGAAAGTTGATGTGGAGTCATGCAATGAGGACTTTCTGCAATTGTGCAACAAACTTGTGAGGCATGGCAAACTTTGAAAGTGTCGCCTATGGAGATTTTTAAGTACTGTAGTTTGTCGCCATTCCACGAGCGTGCGCCATTTTAAAGCATTACATGTTAGGTATCTATTTGCTCGGTGTAACATCATCTTTTTCACATTATACAAGAAAATTGGGCTAACATTACTGTTTTTTTGTTTTTTTTATTCATTAAAGAGTATTTTTTCTCAAAAAATTGCACTTGAAAGCAAATACAGTGTGACTTAAAGTGGATGTAAACCCGATTCATGAAATTTGAGATGGGCACATATATCTGCAGTGTTTTGTTATCTCTCTTCAATGAGCTAATCCCCGTAGCTCTCTCCTGAACCGTTCCTCTGTTATCAGCCTGATAACTCCTGACAAATTCTCGGACACTTTAGACAAAAGCAGCCTGAATCTTCATTCCAGGGAGGTTGCTAAAATAGATTAGCAGGGAGCAGGTCCTATTACAAAACACCTCTGAGAGTCTCTGCCTATGATGAGAGTAGGTGTGTGCCTTTCCTCCAATCAGCAATGTTAGCTATCTTGGCTGTATGCCCAGACATCACACTCTGTGTTAAACAGGAAGAGAACATTTCCTAACACGATCTCAACTTTCTAAACAGTATATAAATGTGAAGACAGCAGATATACATGTAAAACCTATGTAGGGAGATTTGGTTCATCCCTGTGTATCATCAGAGGCTGTTCACTTCACTGGGTGAATGGAGGGTTTACATCCACTTTAAAATATTACAACGACCACCATTTTATTCTCTAGGGTCTCTGCTAAAAGAAAAAAATATATAATAATTGTATATATATATATATATATATATATATATATATATATATATATATATACACACACACAAATGTCAGAAAAAGTCCTGGTCCTAAATGTAACTGTCTGCCTGTCACTTTAAATCTTTGTTCAGCACTGATTACAGGTGGAACCTTTATTGCCTTACTTTTGTTCCCATGGGGAATCTTTTAATCAATCACCAGACACTTCCTCCTTCTTGTTTGAGAGAAAAAAGGCCCTCATGTTTCAGCATTCACACAGAGGCAAGGCTAGCCAGCAGATTGTTCATGGAAGTTTTCTAAAGTTAAAGTTTGCACCCCCTTGGCAAGCGGAGCAAGGTAATGCATTAAAGGTGCACTGTCATTGTCAGTATATATGTTTTTTTAAGGCATAAATTGTGTCCATGCTGTTAGTTGAAAGATATGCTGTAGACAATCCACATGTTTGAACAAATAGTCATGTTTCCTTAGATGTTTAATGTTAATTTATATGTATGTGTGCAGATAATGGAACACCACTTTGTAACGCCACATTTGTAATTCTGTTGTAACCCCCTTTTTTGGTGATCACTGTAAACTAATGTATTGTATGTCATTTTGCAGTTTTCACGGTGCAATCGGTACTTATGCTTATGCTGTTTAAGGAGTTAAAAGATTAACCTCTGTGGTGTTCAACCTTAATGCACACCTTTGAGACAGAAGAAATAAAAGTACTGCACCCGTCAGAAGCTCTCCTCTCGTTATTTACTCAAAGCCAATGGGGCCGCTACACTAAATAAAACACGCGGGAATGGGTATGTATTGCCGAGATGTACTCTGCATGCCTCTTATTTTGTCCAGACATACACTTTATTTTCTAACCCCATTTTATTTTTATTTTCAATTTCCTCAGCCTCTCGTTAGACTCCTGATTCTATTTTTAAATGACAGAGGCTCCCAAACACAATGTCTCAATGATGAACCTTGTCCATATCTCCGACAAAAAAAAAAAAAAAAAAACCCTGTAAGTTACAGATGCAGGAAAAAAAAAATCAGTAAATTCAGCTATTTTTGTGACATCAAGGCATCAGTTATTTTTCTCGGAAGAAAATAACCAAATACATGCGGCCTGTGATTAATGACCCGATGTAATGACAACTACATGCAAACTGACAGGATCTGTGCATCTATCACACTCCTATCTGTCAGGGGCACACAAGTGGGCACAGCAGTCTCATGCTTTTTCACTATCTAATAGACAGTGACAATGAAAGGAGATAAAAATTACTGTTGATCGTCTTTCTATTGCTAACCTCTCAATACGCCCACTTTAAAAAAAAAAAGAAAAATAATTATTTTAAAATGAGTGCTACAAATAAAAAGGTGGATTGTAAAAAAAAAAAAAAAAAAAAGGGTTCATTACTGTGGAATAATATGCCCCTGGCATCATCCTGGTGGCATTATTTTTGTTTTTCTCAGACAGGTTTTATAAGGATCTTTTTTTGGCTACACAAGTGGAATCGGCATGATGTATACCAGCTTAGGTCCGCTCCATTCACCTAGATAAAGGGAAAGGTCTTCTCCCCCCAGCATTAAAGTGTATCTAAACCCCAAAACAAAAATGTAATATATTCCAGCTTATCAGTCCTTAGACAATGTGGCTGCATTCGTTTCCGTATCTAAAGCTTTTATTTTCCTTGATTTTTTCATCAAGTAATTCTCTGGAACCCGGACACATGATTCAAAACCCACACTGTCCAGATGAATCCCGGACAGGTGGCAAACCTAAAGCCAAACCTGAACACTTTAGCAGTGCTAATCCATTTTTTGTTCTGTGGCTGGAGCTGTGTGCAGGCAGCCTATGTTACGCTATGGGGATTAAGCAATTGTACTAACACAGCCGCAGGTCATAATTTGACAGTAGTATGGATGCAAGTGTATGGCCCAAACACAGACAGAATGCATTTGGGGCCACTCACCCGCACCTGCCAAATTAGGACATGTGGATGTGTGTCACGAGGGCCACGTACCTGAGGTGAGACCGAAGTAGTGGGGAGGCCTCCCTTGCACCTCGGGTCCCTGAAGCCTCTGGAGATGGAGACAGAGACTTGGTGGACACCGAGTGGCATGGGTGCCAGGGGTGTGGAGAACCGCGCAAGCCTTAGTCCAAGATCCGAGCCGAGGTCACGTCTGCTCTGGCAATGGTCAAGATCCAAGCCGGGGTCGGTTCCAATCTGGCAGCTGAGTACGGGCAAAGAAGTAGATCGGTCAAGGTACAAATCCGAGGTCAATGGCAAGCAGCAATCAAGAGTAGTCAAATAGGTTTCCAGGTCACAACAAGTTCAGACAGATCACACACTAGCACAGGAACAAAGGGGGACTGAAGATAATCCAGCAAATTTGGCAGTGTCTGGGCTGGGCTTATATAGGGAAGTTTGAGGTCACTTCCTGTGCACCTCCTGGGCATTTTCCCGCCTTTTTTCGATCAGGTTGAGGTCACTTCCTGTGCGCCTCCTGGGCATTTTCCTGCCTTTTTCCATCAGGTCTTCTGCGCAGGTGCGGGTTGGCACACTGAGGTGTCTTTGGCGCATGCTCAGTTGACACAGATTTTTTGGCGGTTTTTGGATGCCACACAATAGGTTATAAATTAAATATGAATCATCAAATGTGAAAACACAATTTATCTAAAATATTAGGAGGTCCTTGATGACGCCTTGTGTGAGGGCGAAATGCGTAATCGTACTTTCCGGTGCCGAGTCCAAACGACGTCACTTCCGGTTTTCAGTGGAACAGGGTTTTTTTGCGCAATAAACACTAGTCATACAGAACTTCACTTTTAGTTCCTTCTTTTCATTTTGGTGAATATCTCATTCTTTGATAACCACGCTGGCTGAGACCTCCATTGGACCTTCTTTAAGCCATTATTCCTTGCCAGATTTCAGCATACATGACCCTTAGACTGAAAAGCTAGGGGTCCATTATATCTGGTTAGTGGGGACACAGGAGGGGTGTGTGTCACACCACGGGGTAAAAGTTTGGAGCACTTTAGCACTTTTCAGATTATTGGAAGCACAAGAGCACTTTTATTGGGACATTTTTACAATAATAATGTTTTTGGTGAGTTGTGTTTTCATAATTGATGATTCATATTTGATATGTTTGAACTATTTTAATCGCTGTAATCATTTTATTGTATGGGTTCAAGTGAATAGCACTTTGTAAACAGCAGCTGCATTTTTTTTTTTTCACACCTTAGTGTGAGTATTTATAATTGTTCACTATAAATTAAGGATGATAACAATAAATAGAAAATTATACCTGAGCTCCTCCTGGGACCAAACAACACCACTTGTTCTGTCATTTTATTAACTGGCCTAAGCATATGACAGGGACCAGTGAAATCAGTGGTAAGGACCAACACTAGATTGGCAACCATTGTCAGATAGAACACCTTTTATTAAAATAAATGATGTAGCCTATTGCATCCATTCTAATCTCTCAAAATGGCCAATGTTATCCTTACTTGAACCATATACAGTATGGACAGAGCAAGTATGTGGGGGGGGGGGGCATGGAGAAGAGGGAGGGTGAGCAGAGTTGGGGGGGGGTGAGCAAAGTTGAGGGTAATGGATAAGAGGGGGTGAGCAAAGTTGGGGGTTGGAAGGGTGAGCAGGAGAAGAGGGGGTGAGAAGAATTGGTGGGGATGGAGAAGGGGGGGTAAATAGTATTGGTGATGGGGGGGTTATAAACAGAGCTGGGCTGTTCCGGGCTGCTGGGAGGTAAGACCCTGGGACAGGACGGTGGGGGGACAGGCACACAAAAGTTGCTCCATTGGACAGTCAGCAGACAGCTTTCTATAGGACTCACCGCGGCTGTAGCTTTCTGGCGGCAGGCATGGGTACTGCCTCGGGTGTCTCTCCCTGTTCACCACCCCCCCTTCATTAAGCCAGAGATATGCTCCCTTCTTCAATCTTCTTCCTTTCAAAAGGTGGGCTGAGCATGGTCTCAGATCCCACACCCCCTCCCTGTGTCTCAGCCAATCAGACACTGCAAGCCCCCTACAGGCTTCTGGGTGGTGTTCAGTCAAAGTGACTTGCAATGAGAGGGGGATAGACCAGCAATCAATGTTCTGCTGCTCTGTCTCTCTTTGCACCCCGCCCAGCAACACCTGAGCTCCGAACTCACTCATTAGCACAGCTGTGCGGGATAGAGGCAGAATTTCGGGATTCTGCCCGGGACAGGCTCAGACCGGGACATCAGTCTGATTTTCTTGACTGTCCCGGGCAGTCCGTGACTGTTGGCAAGTATGCACATCGTCTTGCATTAGAGGCCTACCTTGAAAAGTTTAACAACCACTAGAGAATGTCCTCTGTTAAAGTTTGCACTAGTTGTGGAGTATCCTAAGGCTCACCAACGCTGTATCCTGGCCTAGGCCAAAAAGGCCCAGGCCTAGGGCAGCACTTTCCAGGGGGGCAGCACGGAAAGAGTCTCCGCCGGCTTGTGCTACACTGTTAGTGTAACGCAAGCTGCTTCTAATTTTGACTGTCCTATCAGCCTGGACCACAAACCTTCCTCACTGTGCTATATGTTTTCTGCTGCACCATTGGCATGGTTATATCTTCTTAGTCCTCTCCATAAAATTATCAGAAATTTGTGCTTAAAGTAGAACTATAGGCAACACCTTTTTTTAAATTTTGGATAGAGTAAGGGAGGGTTATAGCCCCTATCAGTTTATTTTTTACCATCCCTGTCCCATTGCAGAGATTTCTCTTCACTTCCTGCCCCATAGCCAAACAGGAAGTGAGAGGAAATTTATGCAAATTAAAGGGAATCCAAACCCCCCCCCCCCCAGGCCCTAAGAACTAGTGTCTCCACTCGAAAATTTCAGGGTGGGTCTTAAACAGAAAGGGGTGTGGCCTTGACAGGAAGGGGTGGGTCATATTTAAATTAGGGGGTGCACAAGTTTAGTCAGGCCTAGGGCAGCACAAAACCTAAATACACTACTGAGGCTTACCCTATACCCTATTCAAGTTCTTCAAGCAATAAATCCTAAAAAAGGCACTTTCTGCCTGGTTATTGTGTGGAAAGACTGAGAACCTGCTGTGCACCCAATAGGGAATAGAACCTGGGACAAACAGCGAGACCGGCTTGGGGTCTGCCCTACACTAACTTATCACAGGAGCTCTTCTATTTAAAGCTTACCTTCAACTAAAACTTTTTGTTTTCATTTTTTAAAGTTAATAGTTAATAGATGGCTTTTGTCCCTAATACTTACCCCCCGCAGTGAAAATATACACCTATTAATGAATGATTAGACGCATCTCGCTTTAATGTCGTTATTGACTTCACAGGAAAGCCAGTCTCAGGCTGCGTGCAATATAACAATAAGTCACTCTCTAGTTGAGGTCACAAAAGTGTGACAATTATTACTATAATGGAGAATTAACGTAAACTTTCGAAAAAAGAATCTCCCGCGAGCACCAAAAAAAAATAAAAAATGACCAGTGTTTATTTGCTGTATAATGAAGGTCAGAACCCCAATCCAAGCTGACAATATAACAGGGAGGCAACCAAACGGATATCTCTGTATTAAATTATTGAGAAGTAATTACCTCAGCATGTAAATAATATAAATGTGAGCCTTATATGAGCATGAGAAAATGGCTCCCTTTGTTCGCACAAATTGATGGTTTGCCAGCCAATGCTGTAATAGGGACAATTGCAAATAATGCTGAATTGTAGCCACAACTAAATCAGAGGGTCTGAGTGAGAGGAATAAGACGCGTAATCAAGGCCTGGATACAATTTTTATAGATTATTACACGGCGTGTGTTGTTCCCGTGCATTAGGAACACGAACAGGGGTTTTGCCTATTCAATCAGTTCTCTCTATCAACTTAACATTATTTTACATAAATTATCAACGAGTCAATGATAGAGATGGTGTATGGTTTGGCTGTGATAATTTCCTGTGAGAACAAAAAAATAAGCTTTACTTCACTAGCAACTAAGAAAAAAAAAAAATTTGTAAGAGGTAAATACCTCACAAATTTACAAAAAAATTCATGTGAATCCTCTTTAAAAATATATATATCTATATATGTGTAGCGACCTCACCTCTCACTCCCTCCTTCTCTTCTCGGTCAATACCTCTTGTCTAGGGGACCAGGGAGGAGAGTGTGGTGCACCACCAGCTCGTATCCTCTTGTGTGCAGAGGTGTGAGCTATAACCATTTACCTTCGGGCCTGTGCCCCTGTCCAGAGCCAAAAGCTTCCATTGAGAATGACCCTTCAACTCCCAGAAAGCCAAGTTCCACACCACTGAAAGTCCAACACTTATTTATTCTTCAGAGCAATAAATAGTCCTTTGAGAGCGACTGGTTAGACATAGAACAGTTCAGAACACAGTGGGGGAGGAGGTCCAGGCACAAACTTGAACTTGAGTTTTCTCCTGTTTCGTTTAGCGTGAACAGGCTTGGCGCACAGTCGCTGCCACCGACCGTGAGGGGGTCTCTGCCACAGACCAGATGAATAAGGCCTCTGCCACAGACCTGGTTGTTGGGTCTCTGCCACCGACCTTATTCACGATGGGTCCCTGCCACAGACCATGAGAACGTGGACTACCTTCTGTAGGAAATGGCCCCTGTCAGAGAGAGAACATCCATCCGGACAGTTACCAGAGTCCCTGCCGTCACCAGCAAATGCTGCACTGGGTCTTCGGAAGGGTCACCTCCCTGGCCTCCTTGTCCCAGATTCGGGTGTCCAAACCGGAGGACACCCTAGGAGCCCTTGATCCCTTGCGGGACCCAGTCGAAGGTACTGGGCCCCGGGCCTCCAGAGTACCTCACCCCAGACCAAAGGTGTCTGGGGTGGAACCGCAACTCCGTCCCGGGCCTAGGGCACCCGGGACAACACGCACATGCACCCAGACTGAAGGTGCCTGGGCGCGGACCCCGAGTGGAATATGTCTGCCCCCTTTATACTCTCTCCCAGCATGCACAGCAGGTTCCCCGCCCCGCTGTACTACTGCCGCCAGAGGACACAAAGGGCGCAGCCCTCCAATGGTGATTCAACCCCGGCCTATGGCAACAGTGCCACCTATAGGCCGCAGGGAACTAGACACCACTGATATCCTCTACTGGCATAAATTGGTCCAGGAATCCTAACAATTGTTGCATCTGAGCCTGATACCACTCAGATGCCTCCCCTAAATATGACCACCCGCTACACATGTATATAGCTATGTATAGATATATACTAGGGCTGTTACTGATTAAAAATGTTGTGTTTGATTAATTGATTTTTTTTTAATCGATTAATCGACTAATTTCGATTAATTATAACGCACATAGATCCAACTACTTTTAGCTGATCTCCTTGCAGGCCGATTCCCAGTGCAGATACCAACCACTGCAAAAATGGATAGCAGGATACAAAAAACACACAAAGGCAGTACTCGATGGGAATAGCATTAAAACTTTTATAGTCTTCAAGTAGGTAACAAAATAAATATTGCACTGTAGATAAAATCGATGTAGCTCCATAAACTGTAAAAATGGTGCGAGTAATACCAAACGGTAGCAAAAGCAGTCATAAAAACATGTAGCTAAGTATGATACTGGTATAAAAATGTGTACAACGATACCACTGCTGAATCCAGATGAGGAGGGGTTAACATCAGTCCGTCGGCATGTAGATGTCCCGTGAAGGGAACTATCACAACTCCTAGTGGATGGCTGTAGAATCCCAGGTTGATAGAGGGAAGTGATAGAGGGTAGTGTAACAGCCCTTGCGTTTGGCAGATAGTAAGGTCCCGCCGGCATGCAGATATGAAGGCACAGCAAAGAAGCCCTTCAGATGGACACGGCAAGCCCTGCCGGTGTTCGTGACATCACCGGATCTCCAACGGAACTCCCTGAAGACCCGGAAGCCGGCGCAGAGGTGAGTACTGATCAAAAGAATTTTGATCGATCAAAAAAATTTATTGATTAATCGAGGAATTAATAGTTAATTTCCACAGCCCTAATATATATATATATATATATATATATATATATATATATATATATATATATATATATATATATATATAGATCTATATATATCTATATCTAGATATATATATATATATATATATATATATATATATATATATTGTGACAGCAGGCAGGTAAAATCACCAGGTTGCATCCAGGATGGGAGATATATATGTCCTAGATTCAGGCTTTATGCCAATTTATACCACTAGGGGGAGTGCTGGGAGTCTTGCAGGGGAAGAGTTAATGAGCCCAGCTGAAGCAAGTGGACTCATTAGGGCCTCTACAAGAACTCCCAGCATGCTAAGGGAGATGCTCCATCCTGGAACCAGTTCTGTGTTGTGTAGACTGGGGAGTGTGCTTTCTGTCCTCTGCGGTGAGACAAAGCCTGTGTGGCTAAAACTTCTAAAACAGGGAGATAGGGGCTGGGGCAGCACAAGGCTGCACCTATTTGTTAGATAGGGAAACTACGTGTGTAGTAAGCGGTCAAGCTGACCAGGATTTCTTTTCATGTTTCTTTTTGTTTTGCTGTTATATTTTACACTGTATATAGTTTAAATAAACCGCACCTTTTTTGTTTTTCACCTACAACTCCATCTGCTGTGCCTGTTTTTGTGTGGTGAACCCATCCATTGGGTCACACACACCCGCTGCTGAGCTAACCCCCTCACAGTGTGTATATATGTGTGTATATATATATATATATGTATATATGTAGCGGGTATGTACTTTCCCGGGTGTAATTTGAACTTGGCAGAGACATTAGTGATGTGTAATTCCCTGCAGCCCAGCAGGTGGCGCTGTCGCCCTGGGCTGGGGTTGAATCATTGTTGTGTGCTGTGCCTCCTTTTTGTCCTTCCTCGGCAGCGGTATGGTGGGGCGGGGAACCCGCCGTGCTTGCTGGGAGAGGGTATAAAGGGGCCGGCCATCTTGGTCACGGGGTGGAGTCCCAGGCACCTTCAGCCTGTGGGCGGTGGTTCGTGTCGGTTCTCTAGGCGGGCCTAGGCCTAGAGGACAGCCGGAGGTCGTGTTCCATCCCAGGCACCTTTAGCCTGGGGTGAGGTACTCGGATGGAGGTCTGGAGCTCAGTGCCCAACACTGAGTTCCGCGAGGGAAGGAGATCCTAGGGAACCCAGGGGTTGGGAACCCGAATCCGGAAGGCGCAATGGACCGGGGGGAGCTCCTCACTCGAAGACCTGGTGCATTATATTGCCAGTGACGGGTGAGCCTCTCATCGGAGACCGCCTGGAAGGAAATCCCCCCCCCCCTCGCTCGGAGACCGCAACCCACTTTCAGGAAGGAAAGTGGAGAACACATTGTGTCTGGGCCTACTCGCATCCACACCTCCTTTTCTGTTCTGTTTCTACCAAGGGAGTTCAACTGATTGTGTTCATTTGAGAGGAATAAAGGAGTGTTAAACTTAAATGGTGTGGGGCTCATTTCCTGACAGACATTGATCAAGGTAACTCTCGGTGGAGGCTCCAGGTGCACAACACTGACCCGAAGGTAAAAGAACTTTGCTTGTATCACACTGACACCTGTGGTGAAGGCCAGGCGTAGTGTCCCCGCTCCCTTCCCCTCTGAAGGTACCCCTAGACAAGAGACAGACGAGCTGAAGAAGAAGAGGGGAGTGAGGAGGGCGCTACATATATATATGGTCTTCAAAAAGTTTCCTCACTTTTTTCAATTTAAACACTTGACCTCCGGAAGATTTTCCCCCCGTCATGACCAGGCTATTTTGTGTGATACGGCACTGCGTTACTTTAACTGACAATTGTGTGGTCATGCAACGCTGTACACAAATTTATTTTTAAAAAAATAAACAAATAATAAAAAAAAAATTATGTAATTTTATTTCCCACAAACAGAGCTTCTTTTGGTAGTATTTGATCACCACTGCATGTCTCTCTTTTTTTTTTTTTGCGATATAAACAAAAAAAGACCGACAATTTTGAAAAGAAAAAAAACATTTTTTTCATTTCTGCTATAAAACATATCCAATAAAAAAAATCAAAATCGAATTTCTTCATATATTTAGGCCAATATATATTCTGCTACACGTTTTTGGTAAAAAACAAAACAAAAACAATAAACGTATATTGATTGCCTTTGCGCAACGTCTAAACCCTATGGTATATATACTGGAATTTTTATTTATTTATTTTTATACTAGTAATGATGGCAACAAGCTATTTATAGCGGGACTGTGATATTGTGGCGGACAATCAGACACTAACTGACACTTTTGACGTTTTACGGGAACAAGTGACACTAATAAAGTGATCGATGCTAAAAATATGCACTTTCACTGTAATAAAGATGGCTGGGAAGGGGTTAAAATCTAGGGAGATCAAAGAGTTAACGGTGTGCCTAGCCAGTGTTTTTGTGTACTGTGTTAGGTACTTTTACTAAGGGAAGTGATGGATTTTATTCTCTGCTTTGCAGGGACACAAAATCCATCACTTCCCCTCATGTCAGAATGAAGCTCTGCCTTGTTTACATAGGCAGAGATCTGTTCTTTGTCTCTGTCCAACGATTGGTGGGTGCCAGCAGACATCCAGTGCCCGGCACCCACAGAACGGCTTCTGCTGGGATTGATCCCAGCAGAAGCAGCCCGCCGGCGGCACATATACCCCCTAGGCTTAAATGCAGAATCATTTATATACAGTATATATGTGATTCTGCAAAGGAGGGCCGCCCTGAAGCAGTATATCTATGGGGAGGTCCTTAAGAACCCTTATATATATATATATATATATATATATATATATATATATATAAATTGTTGGTTTGTAGTAAGGTCTATAAAGATCAAAAATAACCCAGATTATCTCATGAGAGCTACTTCTTTTCATGGGGATCTACTACTTTTCTATTGGTTCCTGGTGAAGGAACCAATAACAAAAATTGAGGCAGGTCTATGTAAGGTCTATGTAAGCTTATTTGTAGATGCATATGAGGTAAATCTTACAGTATTTCATGCAAACGCTAATAACTTTAGCATGAAAAGAGTTTGTCATAAATATACTTACTTCAAAAACAATAAAATTATCATTATTTTATTTTAATTTTTTTTGTTGAGGAGGTCCTCAAAAATCAAAATTTACCCAGATTCTACAGGTAGCAAATGAGATTTACTTTACTAGCAACCAAGGAAAACATTTTAAATATTGGATCAGGATTATGTACCTCTTGAGCTTTTCTTTTTTTCTTTTTTGGACAGTATGCCAAGCAAAAATTCTAAAATATGCCAAGCTACACTGTTTCTGCTGAAATAAAGTGACACATAAGACTTCTGGTGGAACAATGAGCATTACGTTATCCATGCTTCTGATATTATTGTCCCATCCAGATTTCAGCATTTTAATCTTATTCAGCCGTGCAGAAGGGGGATTTTTACAACCCCCGAAACCCATTGTTGATCGTAAATAAAATACCATTCTGTACTTTTATATGTGGAGTGGTGCATCTATCCCTTACCTTATATTCATGCTGTCCATTCTCGGAGGTCCTAGGACAAAACGAGCTGGCAGTTCGCTCCATTATAAAATTCATAGCCTTTTAAATACACATCGAACAATCTAGTGCTTCTCAAAACCTAAAGAATTTTTGCTGCAAATGCTTTTTTACGTTAGCATGAAAAGAGTCAGGTGTAAATCCTTTTTGAAAAAATTCATATTTATTTTCTTGGCCCATACAAATTAACAATTATACATGTAGCGGGGTCCTCAAATTGATGGGATACACCTGGGCAATAGTGTGACCCAGGTGTATAATTGTGTTAGGATTCAGACCCCTTTTTGTTTCGTGGAGGATTGGAGGATGTAATATTCTCCTTTGCCTGTGGGTGGCGAGGTACCCACAGGCTTCAGGTAGAATCATCCCCTGCAGTGCTCCCTGTTTGGTCTCTTCCCGGAGATGGTATGGCTGGGGCGGGGAACCCGCCGGGCCGTTGAAGGGAGGAGATAAAAGGGGGAGACGCCCTGACCACGAGGTCGTCGTCTTGCGGAGAAGGAGGTCCTCGGAGGAGGAGGGTTGCGGTTCGCACCCAGGGCCCTTGGGCCTGGGTGCTGAAGATCCAGGAGTCTGGTCCAGGCGCCCATGGCCTGGTCCGGAGTCATGTTGGCGTCCATCCCAGGCACCTTCAGCCTGGGGTGAGGTACTATCGAGGAGGCCTGGGGCCCAGTACCTTCGACTGGGTCCCGCTAGGGTGGACTGTCCGAGGGTCCCTGAGCGGAGGGACTCGTACCTGAGGTGAGGAGGCCGGAGAGGTTACCCACTGGAGACCCGGAGCAGCACCAACCCGGTGACAGTGGGCCTCTGGGAACTCTCTTGGGGGGGCACATCCCCCTGATAGGGGCCACAGCGCATCGAAGAGGGCTCCATTGCTGTTCATAGGGGTTGCTGGAAGAGACCCCATCCTTCCTGTTCTGTAACAGCCGGATTGGCTTAGGCGCCGCTGGTCATAGTACAGTGGCATAGAACTGAAACTTTAGGAAGTGCCTCGATCTGCTCGGCCCACCGTTGGCAAGGTTATAGGTCCCAACCAGTTTGCTGCAAAAGAACTGTTTATTGTGCTTTGCGTATTGGAGTGTCAAATAAACAAGTGTTGGACCTTTCTCCGGTGTGTGAACTCCAGTTACTGGAAGCAAAGGGGAGGCTGGTGAGCTTGCAATTACAGACTCAGTACATTCACAGAACACACCGGCCCGAGGAAACATCAGGAAGTGGCCTTCACCTCCCTACTACAATGGGGAGGACATGGGCCGTGGCGCATCTCACTCTCACAACCCAGGAACCCCTAGACATGAGTTGGCGTGTAACCGATAAAGATGGAGAGAGAGTGAGGCCGCTACACGTGGGGGCTCGTGAGTCCGGGATAGAGTGTGTTCTAAAGATGGACTTGAGAATGTCTACATTTGAACTTTGCTGCCCAGAGGAGTTCCGAGCAGATCGGCCATATTACTGGCCAAAGTGCGTCCCTGCTCGGAGTTGTGGAAATGACCCTAACAAGGGAAAGGCCCATGCGGAGGAGCGGAAAAAGGGAGAGGTCCAGCCGTGTGACGTACTGCACGTGGGGACTGTTAACGCACTGCGCCACGAGGCACCCCATGGCGACATCGTTCGTGGGCGGAGTCAAGAAGAAGCCCGCGAAAATGTACAGCTCATGGGAGGAGTCTGGCCAAGTGTGGGGATACACGTGGAGACTCCGGCGCGGGGTCAGTGCATGATGGAGCAGCAGATAGTCGGGATGACCTCAAGTGCCCCGTGGATTATGGTTCCTCACCCCACGAGAATGACTTCCTTTGCTGCCCCCATCACAGACACGGGGATAAGACTTAGGCCCCGAGGGCGGTTGGCTCTGTACACTTGCAGAGACACGGAGGCCCTCGGTGTGATCTGTCCCGGCTGCTCGGGACTGGTGGTCACCCTGAAGCCATTCGAGCGATGTGAGGAGTGCAGAGAATTCCTTTTTGAGGTTGAGTCGTCCACAGCAAGGCCCCGGGCCCTTCGCCTCAACCACCTCACGGGTACTGCTACTCCGGAAGGGGAGGTCAAGGCCTCTGTCGAGGTTCCCGTGCGCGCTGACCAGGGCGATGGACTGCCCAACAGAGAAAAATCCGAGGATGCTGCCTCGGTCGCCACAAGTTCTCTGCTCCCACCCCCGAAGAGGAAAGTTGGCCTAGTACAGGCATCCTATGGACATGGTCGAGCTTCACCCCGCTGCTTGCCTGGCCTGGATGGCGCCGGTCGAGAAGGAAGTCCCGGACATCCCAGTCTACAAGGGTCAGGTGAGCCAGGGGCTGGGACTGTGGTGGTGGTTGGAGGTGTCGGGGGCCCTTTGGAGGTGGAGCCCCCCGGGGAGGTTGATTCTGTGTCCACCGGAAGATATCTGCCTGCGGAGATGTATGACACCTCCGACCTAGAGTCGCTGTCTGATTGCGGAGATGATGGCGAGATAGACGAACTGTTCAGCCGCAAGGGCTGGGATAGAGTGCCACTTCTTGCTTCCCGTGCGGTACGGGATTCACCTATGTACACAGGAGACAGCACGCCTCGGGTGGAAGACCCGCAGCTTACGAGGGAACCTACCCCTCCACCTGTGTCCTCAGCTACTGTTACCTCACCTACTTTGGTTGTGGGGACACCCCGCGCTTCTCTGAGAGCGCCGAAAGTCATTTCCAGGGAGCTGGTAAAGGTACCTCGGCATCCGGAAGCTATTGTGCTGCCTGGAACTGGAGAGAGAGCCACTATGCCACCTTTGGCCCGCTTGCAGAGACTGTTTTGCCATAAAGTAGCTCAGGAATATGGGTGGGAGTACCCGTATCTACCCCGGGACTTGCTGTATGAGGTGGAAGTCTGGAGAACAAGATGGTATGACGAGTTTGTGTGGGACAAGTTGAAGGTGCCCCATGCTCGCAGGTACCTGGAATGTGTGCCGGCAGTGTCTAAGAGGTTTGAGGACTGCAAAGCTGAATGGAAATTGGGGCGCCATATCCATGCTGACAAGATAGTCATTTGCAGAAGAGAAGGAGAAGATGTCGAGTATTCGATAGAGGCATTTGACAAACACCTGAAACCCCTGTACCTGCCGGATCCAAAGTTTTACTTATAGGAGAAAAGAACTCCTGTTTATTTCTTTTGTGCACTTGAACTTTCTGGAAGAGCCATTCCCAGACACGCAGGACTGTGCCCTGTTTTTGTTTTTGTTTGGGCTTTTCTTTTTCTCGTTGGAGACTTGGGGACTGTTGTGTTTTCGTGTTTCCCCTTTTCTTCATGTGCCAAAGGCAAGGACATTTGGGAATAGTGGCAGAGTAGGAAAAGCTGGAAGAACGAAGATTCGTTGAGTGTCATGACCGCGGCGCTGTCACCAGGTGGCAGTGTTGCGCAACAAATGTCTGAAAATGTTTCACACACACATCGCCTCGCTTGTTGGAGTGAGTGGGTCTCTCGGCTGACGGGCCCACTCATCCTAAATGACACAAAATTATGTTAGGATGTTGTTTTTCTTTCCCCTGCAGGAGAATCGTCAGTCAAGATCATTGAGAGTGGGTGGCTCTTAGACAGTGTGGGAGAGGGGTTGTGATTATGCAGATGTTAAGAATGTTTTATGACATAAGTTGTTTTATATGTTCCCCATTCCCTGAGCAGGTCTTGGCACTTGGGAAAAAAATTTAGAGGAATTGCTTCAGGGGTTTCACTCCATGCCACCACTTTATGGGAGGTATGGGTGTGCACCTGACGCTGGGGACCAGCGTCAAATTACAGGGGGGAGTGTGTAGCGGGGTCCTCAAATTGATGGGATACACCTGGGCAATAGTGTGACCCAGGTGTATAATTGTGTTAGGATTCAGACCCCTTTTTGTTTCGTGGAGGATTGGAGGATGTAATATTCTCCTTTGCCTGTGGGTGGCGAGGTACCCACAGGCTTCAGGTAGAATCATCCCCTGCAGTGCTCCCTGTTTGGTCTCTTCCCGGAGATGGTATGGCTGGGGCGGGGAACCCGCCGGGCCGTTGAAGGGAGGAGATAAAAGGGGGAGACGCCCTGACCACGAGGTCGTCGTCTTGCGGAGAAGGAGGTCCTCGGAGGAGGAGGGTTGCGGTTCGCACCCAGGGCCCTTGGGCCTGGGTGCTGAAGATCCAGGAGTCTGGTCCAGGCGCCCATGGCCTGGTCCGGAGTCATGTTGGCGTCCATCCCAGGCACCTTCAGCCTGGGGTGAGGTACTATCGAGGAGGCCTGGGGCCCAGTACCTTCGACTGGGTCCCGCTAGGGTGGACTGTCCGAGGGTCCCTGAGCGGAGGGACTCGTACCTGAGGTGAGGAGGCCGGAGAGGTTACCCACTGGAGACCCGGAGCAGCACCAACCCGGTGACAGTGGGCCTCTGGGAACTCTCTTGGGGGGACACATCCCCCTGATAGGGGCCACAGCGCATCGAAGAGGGCTCCATTGCTGTTCATAGGGGTTGCTGGAAGAGACCCCATCCTTCCTGTTCTGTAACAGCCGGATTGGCTTAGGCGCCGCTGGTCATAGTACAGTGGCATAGAACTGAAACTTTAGGAAGTGCCTCGATCTGCTCGGCCCACCGTTGGCAAGGTTATAGGTCCCAACCAGTTTGCTGCAAAAGAACTGTTTATTGTGCTTTGCGTATTGGAGTGTCAAATAAACAAGTGTTGGACCTTTCTCCGGTGTGTGAACTCCAGTTACTGGAAGCAAAGGGGAGGCTGGTGAGCTTGCAATTACAGACTCAGTACATTCACAGAACACACCGGCCCGAGGAAACATCAGGAAGTGGCCTTCACCTCCCTACTACAATGGGGAGGACATGGGCCGTGGCGCATCTCACTCTCACAACCCAGGAACCCCTAGACATGAGTTGGCGTGTAACCGATAAAGATGGAGAGAGAGTGAGGCCGCTACATACAGATTACCTTTTTTTTTTTTTGTGGACACATTAGGGCAAATTTGACAGATTCTGTTGATTTTGTAAGAAGGTCCATAAGGATCAAGATTTACCCATAATGGTAATCTGTTTGATCACTTGCCGTACATATACTGGGACGGGGCGGCTCCTACAGGCACAGCGACGTAACCATATGTCGCTTCCTGTTTCTGGGTACCCTGCTCCCCTGTGATTTGACACAGCAGAATTTTGTCAGCAGATCCCAGCCAGGATGCTGATTGGCTGTGTTCAATCACAGCTCAGAGCCCTGTGCTGACAATCAACACAGAGCTCTGTACAGAGGGAACGATTGATTTGTTTCATTCCCCTGCAAAGCAAATCGGGGAAAAGAAACAAATCAATCTGTAGTAAAAAGCAATACATATTACACATTGTTAGGCACACAATTAACCCCTTGATTGCCCCTAGATGTTAACCCCTTCCCAGCCAGTGTCATTAGTACAGTAACAGTGTATAGTATTATCACTGATCATTGTATTAGTGTCCTCTTCCTTCCTTTTTAATCAGATGGTATTTTATTAACTTTTTTCTCATCTAAAGACATAGCACAATAAACACATCACATGAACCTCAAAAAAAAATTGAAAAAAAGAAAAAGAGCAGTAGGCAAATCCCAAATATAAATTATAAATATCGCTTTTTGCATAAGCTGTTTTATATGTGGTGTTTTTTTTTTTAGTTTTTTTTTTAGGTTTATTCTATTAGTGTTACTGGAGATGTCAGTTCCCACAAAGTTTCAGTTAGTGTCAGACTGCCCACCACACTATTGCAGTCTCACTACCCAGATAGCAAGGATAACTTGCCACAAATTTGTGGCAGTGTTGAATTGTAACTTGCTGCACATTTTCACTTGCAAGTTGTACACTTGCAGAGCACTTGAAGCACAAGTTCTAGGTGACACTTTTCCAATTTGTACCAAATTTGCGTGGCAAGTCTCTAGCAAGAGCAAAGTTGAAGTGGTGAGTCTACAGCAAGAGCTCTGCAAGTCTACAGCATGACAATTCAGCCACAGTGACCCCTGTGGTGGGATGACTATTGCACAACATAACTGAACCAGAACTTGCAGCAGACTTGCAGAATGTTTGCAAAGAAAGTTGATCTGGAGTCATGCAATGAGGACTTTCTGCAATTGTGTAAGCTTGTGAACTTGTAAAGCCTGGCAAGTCTAGCAATAGCTTAGCAAGTCACTTTCAAACATGCAGCACAACATTGCTTGCTATCTGAGTATAAGTGGTTGATTGCCCCGATTACTACTTTAAACATAAATAGCTTTCACGCAAACCAATTAATATACAATTATGGGTATTTTTTTTTTTTTTTTTTTATCAAAGGCATGTAGCAGAATACATTTTGGCTTAAATGTATGAAGAAATTTGGCTTTTTGATTTTTTTTTTATTGAATATGTTTTATAGCAGAAACTAAAAAATATTTGATTTAGTTTTTTCCAAATTTTTGGTATTTTTTGGATTTTATTGGGATTTTATGTGATAGACTGACACTTTCGGGATTAAATGTATTTTATTGGGATTTTATGTGACATACCAACACAAAGTGGCACATAATTGTGAAGTGGAAGGAAAATGATAATTGGTTTTCAATTTTTTTTACAAATAAATATGTGAAAAAGTGTGGTGTGCATTTGTATTCAGCCCCCTTTACTCTGATACCCCTAACTAAGATCCAGTGGAACCAATTGCCTTTAGAAGTCACCTAATTAGTAAATAGAGTCCACCT
This sequence comes from Rana muscosa, assembly GCA_029206835.1. Classification (NCBI taxonomy): domain Eukaryota; kingdom Metazoa; phylum Chordata; class Amphibia; order Anura; family Ranidae; genus Rana; species Rana muscosa. The sequence continues at coordinate 200,471,208 of CM055126.1, read as the reverse complement.
GTGTGTAATTTTAATCTCAGTATAAATACAGCTGTTCTGTGAAGCCCTCAAAGGTTTATTAGAGAACCTTGGTGAACCTTGGTGAACAAACAGCATCATGAAGGCCAAGGAACACACCAGACAGGTCAGGGATAACATTGTGGAGAAGTGTAAAGCAGGGTTAGGTTATCAAAAAATATCCCAAGCTTTGAACATCTCAAGGAGCACTGTTCAATCCATCATCCGAAAATGAAAAGAGTATGGCACAACTGCAAACCTACCAAGACATGGTCGTCCACCTAAACTGACAGGCCGGGCAAGGAGACCATTAATCAGGGAAGCAGCCAAGAGGCCCATGGTATCTCTGGGGGAGCTGCAGAGATCCACAGCTCAGGTGGGAGAATCTGTCCACAGGACAACCATTAGTCGTGCTCTCCACAAATCTGGTCTTTATGGAAGAGTGACAAGAAGAAAGACATTGTTGAAAGAAAGTCATAAGAAGTCCTGTTTGCAGTTTGTGAGAAGCTATGTGGGGGACACAGCAAACATGGAAGAAGGTGCTCTGGTTTGAAACAGAGCGAAAGACGTACAGGACTCCTGTGCAAACCGCTCCGCAGCCGCCCCAGAGATATATGAACCGGCTCCATAGAGAGCCGGTTACAATCTCCTGTCATGCAAATTGGATGCAGGACAACACGTGTGAACCCAGCCTCTAACTTCAGTTTGTTCAATTAAGCTTTGACAAAAAAAAACCTGCAAGCTAATTGGTTTCTATGCAGGACTGCGCCAGATTTTGCACTATCCAGGTTTAGTAAATCAACCCTAATAGCTACATTAAAGGGTTTAATGGTCTTAGTGGTAAGTTTATTTTTTAGGCACAGTAAAAAAAAAAAAAATTAGACAAGTGTAGCGCCCTGCTCCTATTGGGTAGGCGCTAGTGTAAATTTAGTTGTCTTAATTATAGTTTAGCTCAGAATAATTGTTCCAAATTTTGGGGTCTCTGTTCCAGTTCAGCTGAGTTGCACATTTTCCACCTTCCTCTGGGTGTCGCTGTCACCACAGGTCAAGATTGGAGTTGCAACTGGCTGGATGTATTGGGTACCTCTTGCCCATGGGCAGCTCAGTGGGATTGGTCACCCCACTGTGCATTCTGGGAGAGGGTACTTGGGGGTGGACGCCGTTTTTTCGGGGTCTTCCGATCCTGACCTGACTGCTCTCCTGCCCTCAGGGATGTGTTAGCAGTTTTCTGCCTCGGGGGCCTGCAGATCCCCGGGGTTCCGTTACTGAGAGAAGGCCCAGGAGTTTCTGGGGCCTACTGATCCAGGAATGGTCCTGTGTCGCCTTGCCTGCGGGAAGGGATCGAGCATCCGGATGAAAATCTACCTCACAGTGCTGCTGGCCTGGCTGAAAGATCCTGGCACTGTGTGTTGTGTTTCGGAACTTTACCAAGAGTGTGGTTACACAAGTCTGTGGCAGAGACTTTTTGAACAAGCTCGTACCGGCTGCTAGGTCAGTGAGAATGGCCTATCCGGCGGATGCTAGATCCAGTGTGGAAGCTGTTGGTCCTCTGGATTAAAGAAAATACCCGTGATCCGCAAAACTAAGGTACCTGAATCTCCCCCAACCCTCCACCCCTCTGTTTGGAAATTCTTTAATAAAACCCTTGAGAAAAAGAGACTAAATGTTTGGTGCAGACATTTGTGAACAACTCTTCAAGGAAAACCCCTAGGACGGACGTGGTGAACAGTAAGGTAACGGCAGGCCCAAATCTTAAACCAGCGGCCCCTGCGGGGGTATTGCTACACAAGCATAATTTTATACTGTGAGGTCTCATGCACACTCCTCTGAACGCCTTTTCTCATGTCAGGAGAAAAGTAGCTTAAAAAACTTGCCTAAATTTGCGTTTTGCAAATGCGTTTAAGAGTGTCAAGCGTTTAGGTATTCACTCATTCATGCTATTGACCACAATATAAAAAAAAATCTGGACATCGGAATGAATGAACACTGAAGCGCTAAATGCGCATAGCGTTTAGCCATTTCAGGCGTTTAGGGGACTTTTTTCTGCTCAAACGATCCTTTCCTGAATGCGCAAGTGATGGCGTTTTTATCAGCGTCTGGGCTCATTTCACATTTTTTTGGTGCTTTTTTCAGAAATTCACTACAGTCCATTTACCATGGTTTCCTATGGGACACGTTCACATCTATACTTTTTTCAGCTTCTACGTTTTTGAAAAGGGCCAGGGACCTTTGTAAAAGCAAAATGGTGTGTTCTGAATTCAATAGACTTCAATGGAGAAGCTGCAGAAAAGCATGCAGTGTGTTTTTGCTGTGATTTTGCCACAAATTGCAGATTTTAATCTGCCTAACAACAAACTGAGCAAAACAGAAAAGGCATAAAAAATGCAAAAGGCAAAATGCAACAAAAAATGCATTAAAAACTCATGTGCAAAAATGCAGAATGCCCTGCAAAAAGGATCAAAAGCAAATTGCATAGGTGTGAATCGAGCCTTAACGCTCCTCTTCTAATACGCCTTTAACCACTTGCCTCTCGCCCACTGTCAAATGATGGAGGAGCGGTACGGCTCCTTTTCTGGGAGGATGTGATATGACGGCACCCCAGAATGGCCGCTCTGGCATGCCCGCGATCACGGCGCAACCCAGATCTCTGTAAAGAGCCAATGACGCGACTCTTTAACCATGTGATCGGCTGTGTCCAATCACAGCCAGTCACATGTAAATGCAGAAGTGCCGTTAATCAGCTCTACTCGTCTCATACTGACAGAGTGTGTGGCGAGGAGTGCCGATCAGCGGTATCTCCTCACAGGGGAGACCAGGGCAGGTAATCAAGGCACTGATCATCAGTGCCCTGATTACAGTAAAGCCCAATCAGTGCCCATCAGTGCCACCAATCATTGTCAATCAGTGATGCCAGTCAGTGCTGCCTTTCAGTGCCCATCAGTGCTGCATATCAGTGCCGCCTATCCGTGCCGCCTTTCAGTGCCCACCAGTGCCACCTATCAGTGCCGACTATCAGTGCTCATCAGTGCTGCATATCAGTGCCACCTAATCATTGCCCATCAGTGCAGTCTATCAGTGCAGCCTCATTAGCGCACGTCAGTGAAGGAGAAAAATTACTTTACTTTTAGTAAAAAATTAAAAACTCAGTAGTGATTAAACACCACCAAAAGCTCTATTTGAGTGAAGAAAATTATTAAAATGAATTTGGATACAGTGTAGTATGACTGCGCAATTGTCATTCAAAGTGCGACAGCGCTGAAAGATGAAAAATGGCCTGGGCAGGAAGGGGGTGAAAGTGCCCAGTATTGAAGTAGTTAAATGCTTATGTATTCATGGCCAAATAGACTAACACAGAGAGGCATTTAGAGGCTGAAAAAAATGCCAAACACCTGTAAAAGCAGAGTTTTTTTTTTACGCCCTGTGTGCATGAGGCTTAAGACCCCTTTCACACTGAGGCAGTTTGCAGGCGTTTTAGCGCTAGAAATAGCGCCTGGAAAGTGCCTGAAAACTGCCTCCTATTCATTTGCATGGGTGCTTTCACACTCGGGCGGTGAGCTTGTGGGACGTTAGAAAAAGTCCTGCAAGCAGAATCTTTGGGGCGGGTTTGGAGCGCTGTAAGAAGTGCTTCAAAAATGCCCCTGTCCATTGAAATTAAAAAAAGGGTGTTTTTTGGATTTTTTTTACAGTCACGTTGTCTGGTGACCTTAAAAAAAAAAACCCCGCTAGCACCCGAAAAGCGCCGCTAAAACACAGCTAAAGCACCTTAAAAACGACCTGCTCTTTAGCTCTGTTTTAGCGACACTTTAGTGTGAAAGGTGTGATAGATAGATAGATAGATAGATAATCTTCGGTCAAGAAAATCAATGCAATAGAAAAAAAAATCTGCTTGGGAAAAAATTTATGAAAAATGTATTCATGTGAGCATTACTTAGAGATAGATAATGATTTTTTTATCCTCATTCAAGAAAATCAATGCAATAAAAAAAAAAAATCTGCTTGGGGATTATTTTATGCATAATTTATTCATGTGAGCATTTGAATACATGGTCATTTAAGTTCTCTTCAAGAGATCGATTGAGAGATAGAGAGAGAGAGAGATAGAGAGATAGATAGATAGATAGATAATCTTCGGTCAAAAAAATCAATGCAATAAAAAAAATCTGCTTGGGAAAAAAATTATGAAAAATGTATTCATGTGAAAATTACATATAGATTAATTGATTGATAATCATTTTTTATCCTCAGTCAAGAAAATCAATGCAATAAAAAGTAAAAAATAAATCTGCCTGGGGATTATTTTATGAATAATTAATTCATGTGAGCATTTGAATACATGGTCATTTAAGTTCTCTTCAAGAGCTAGATAGATAGATAGATAATCTTCGGTCAAGAAAATTAATGCAATAAAAAAAAAAACTCTGCTAGGGAAAAAAATTATGAAAAGTGTATTCATGTGAACATTACATAGAGATAGATGAATAGATAAATAGATAGACATATATATATATATATAATAAATAAAAAAAATGTCCTCAGACAAGAAAATCAATGCAATAAAAAAAAAAACTCTGCTTGGGAAAAAATTTATGAAAAATGTATTCATGTGAACATTACATAGAGATAGATAAATAGATAGATAGATAAAAAAATAAATGTCCTCAGACAAGAAAATCAATGCAATAAATAAAAAAAAAAAATCTGCCTGGGGATTATTTTATGCATAATTTATTCATGTGAGCATTTGAATACATGGTAATTTAAGTTCTCTTCAAGCGATAACCTCTTCAATAAATGAAGAGGTTAAATTAGAAAAGGCAGGGGTCCTTTTATTTGTGTCCTGTGAATATATGTATGGGCACTCAGTCAGTGCGAGAGCAAGACGGCCTTCCAGTCCTTGAGTCCACCATTTTGTTTAGATAAAGGACTCATTGTCACATGATCACCTGTGCCATGACAGATGGCTAAAGGAGACCCTGAGAACGTGTTAATTGCTCTTTTTCATTTTCTCGATTCTAAAAGCAGAAGAATGCCCCCTCTAATTAAAGTGTCTGAGACAGATCTGGGCATCTGGCCTATGTCAGTTTAATCACAATTACAATATGAAAAAATGGTAACGTACATCTAACACCCTGACAGGACCAAGACCCATATATTATGAAAAATAGGTTTTGCTCAGTACAGGCCACATATATTTTTCATGATAACGTGCTTAGCATGTACATCAAACCTGGGCACATTTTCCACATATTTTACTTATATTAAAAATAAAAATTAATTAAAAAAATTATAACGTGTGAACAATCCCTGATTTTTTTTTTTTAGACCAAGAAAATAAATATATTTATTTTTAAAGAGGATTCACATCAGACCCTTTAATTCTCATTATCATGGCATACTGTCAGGTTTACCTCGTACAGTAAAATACAAAGTTAATGAGGTATATAGTGTACCACTCTTTTCATTGGTTACCAGTTACCAGTGAAGTGAATCTCCTTAGGATAATCTCTAGGTAATCCCTCATGATCTTTATGACCACAAAACAAGCAAAATGAATATATTTGTTTTTGAAGACGATTCAAACCAGACTCCTTTTCATGCTAAAGTCATTTATGTTTGCATGGCATTGTATTATAAACTCTAAAACACCCACCCGCCTGTAAAGGAAACTATTGTGAGCAATAAAAATGAAAATGGGCACCAAAATTGCGGCTGTTGCCCTTTATTGGGGTTAAAAACAACTTTTAACCACTTGCCGACCGCGTCATGTAAATATACGTAGGCAGAATGGCACGTTGCTTTGAATTTCGCGCCGTGCGGGCACACGCGCCCCTGCCGCGAGCTCTGTGACCGTGCCTGTGGGACCCGCGGACTCCATGTCCGCCGGTGTCCCGCGATCGTGTCACGGAGCTGCAGAACGGGGGGATGCCTATGTAAACAAGGCATCTCCCTGTTCTGCCTAGAGACAGGACGGTGATCTTCTGCTCCCTGTCATTGGAAGCAGTGATCAGTGTCGTATCACATGTAGCCCAGCCCCCACACAGTTAGAATCACTCCCTAGGACACACTTAACCCCTTCCTCGCCCCCTAGTGTTTAACCCCTTCACTGCCAGTGTCATTTACACAGTAATCAGTGCATTTTTATAGCACTGATCGCTGTATAAATGTGAATGATCCCAAAATAGCGTCAAAAGTGTCCGATGGGTCCGCCATAATGTTGCAGTCACGATAAAAATCACTGATCGCCACCATTACTAGTAAAAAAATAAAATATTAATAAAAATGCCATAAAACGATTCCCTATTTTGTAGACGCTATAACTTTTGCGCAAACCAATCAATAAACGCTTATTGCAATTTTTTTATTTTTTTTATGAAAAATATGTAGAAGAATACGTATCGGCCTAAACTGAGTGGAAAAATTGTTTTTTTATATATATTTTGGGGATATTTATTATAGCAAAAAGTAAAAAAATATAGCTTTTTTTATCAAAATTGTCGCTCTATTTTTGTTTATAGCGCAAAAAATAAAAACCGCAGAGGTGATCAAATACCACCAAAAGAAAAAAAGAACGTCAATTTTGTTTGGGAGCCACGTCGCACGACCGCGCAATTGTCAGTTAAAGCGACGCAGTGCTGAATCGCAAAAGTGGCCCGGTCATTTGGCAGCCAAATCCTCCGGGGCTGAAGTGGTTAATAAACCAAACTGCATGTCAAGAACAGTTCACTGTAAATCAAAAGATTATTTTACCATTAACAAAAATACACACTCACCGGCCACTTTATTAGGTACACCTGTTCTGCACAAAGCAGCCCCGATCCTCCACTTCTCAGATCCCCCGCTAGCTCTCCTGGCTCCTCCTCTTCAGCCAGTGCCCCCAATAGCAAGCCGCTTGCTGTGGATGCACTGGCGTGTTCTCGCTTCTGAGCACCGCTCTATGCATTCATAAGATGCACAGAGCCATGGCACGGCCCCGCCCCCACTCTCTCATCATTGGCTCACTGGCTGCGATTGACAGTAGTAAGAGCCAATGGCTCCTGCTGCTGTCTTAGCCAATGAGGAATGAGAGACCCAGGAGAAGCTCGGCTCTCATGTACATCGCTGGATCGAGAGGTAGCTCAGGTGAATATAAGGGGGGCTGGGGGGGCGGTGCACACAATTTAAAGTGGTTATAAAGGCAAGATACTTACCTGCTCTGTGCAATGGTATTTCACAGAGTGATCACTTACCTCCTCCTCTGGGGTCTTTTTCTGGCGCTCTCTGCTCCTGTTCTGTGAGCCAGCAAGCTGGCTGCTATGGAGGCACACTCTGGAGCCAGGCTATGTACGTCCATAGACATACACAATGTGGCTTGGCCCTGCCCCCTGCTCCCTTCTCACAGGATTTGATTGACAGCAGCAGAGTCAATGGCTCCCGCTGCTGCCTCTGTGTCCTGTGAGAAGAGAAAAAGGAGAGTGAGCTCCCTGCTGCAACTTAAAGGGGTTGTAAAGCTTTGTGTTTTTTCACCTTAATGCATCCTGCATTAATTTCACCTTAATGCATTATTCACAGCCTTTGCTCAGTACTTTGTTGAAGCTCCTTTGGCACCAATTACAGCCTCAAGTCTTTTTGAGTATGATGCTACAAGCTTGGCACACCTATTTTTGAGCAGTTTTTCCCATTCTTTTTTGCAGGACCTCCCAAGCTCCATTAGGTTGGATGGAGAGCGTTGGTGCACAGCCATTATCAGATCTCTCCAGAGATGTTCAATCGGGTTCAAGTTTGGGCCACTCAAGGACATTCACAGAGTTGACCCATAGCCCTCCCTTTGTTATCTTGGCTGTGTGCTTAGGGTCATTGTCCTGTTCGAGGACGAACCTTTGTCCCAGTCTGAGGTCCAGAGCGCTCTGAAACATTCATCAAGGATATCTCTGTACATTGCTGCATTTATCTTTCCCTCGATCCTGCCTAGTCTCCCAGTTCCTGCCGCTGAAAAACATCCCCACAGCATGATGCTGCCACCACCATGCTTCACTGTAGGGATGGTATTGGCCAGGTGATGAGCGGTGCCTGGTTTTCTCCAGACATGACACTTGTCTGTTTAATCAGACCAAATCATTTTGTTTCTCATGGCCTGAGAGTCCTTCAGGTGCCTTTTGGCAAACTCCAGGCAGGCTGCCATGTGCCTTTTACTGAGGAGTGGCTTCCTTCTGGCCACTCTACCATACAGGCCTGATTGGTGGAGTGCTGCAGAGATAGTTGTTCTTCTGGAAGGTTCTTAGTTCTCCACAGAGAAACACTGGAGCTCTGTCAGAGTGACCAACGCGTTCTTGGTCACCTCCCTGACTAAGGCCCTTCTCCCCTGATCACTCAGTTTGGCCTGGTGGCCTGCTCTAGGAAGAGTCCTGGTGTTCCAAATCTCTTCCATTTAGGGATGATGGAGGCCACTGTGCTCATTGGGACCTTCAATGCTGCAGACATTTTTCTGTACCCTTCCTTAGATCTGTGTCTCGATACAATCCTGTCTCCTTGTACTTTATGGTTTAGTTTGTGCTCTGACATGCACTGTTAACTGTGGGACCTGTGTGTGCCTTTCCAGATCATGTCTAACCAACTGAATTTACCACAGGTGGACTCCAATCAAGTTGTAGAAACATCTCAAGGATGATCAGTGAAATCAGGATGCCCCTGAGCTCAATTTTGAGGCCTCATGCACATTGGACGTTTTGACAGCAGCTGTTTTTGGCAGTAGACGTTTTTTTCTACAGTCATTAAACTCTCCATCATGTTATCCTATGTGTCCATGCACACAAAGGCTGTTATCAGCAGTTTTGGGCAGTGGCGTTTTTGAGCAGTAAAAAAAACCCCAAAACTAGTGGGTTCTGAGAGACGTTCTTCAGCTGATAAATGCTTATAAACGTCAATAAACGCTCATGAACGTCGCTCATCCAGCGTTTTTTAAAGTTTTTGATCCATTGAAAATGTATTTATTTTTTTCTTTAAAAAAAAAACGCTAAAAAACGCTAATGCAGAAAACCACTAAAAACGCTAATAAACGCAATAAAAAGCTATTGTAAAAAAGTTGAAAAAAGCTTTAAAAAGTTGAAATTTTTTGAAAAACTCACTGCAAAGCTACTGGCGTTTTTATAACGTTATTTTAACGTCCAGTGTGCATGAGGCCTATGTCATGGCAAAGGCTGTAAATACCTATGTATATGTGATTTTTTTTTTTTTATAAATTTGCAAAGATTTTAAACAAAACTTCTTTCATGTTGTCATTATGGGGTATTGTTTGTAGAATTTTGAGGAAAATAATTAATTTAATTAATTTTGAACTAAGGCTATAACATAATAAAACGTGGAAAAAGTGAAGCGCTGTAAATACTTTCCGGATGCACTGTACGTAAAGATCCTTTGCATCCCCCCCGCCGGACCCATAATTAGAGGCATATGGTCTTTGCTACCCAGAAATAAGGAATATACAGCCGTGGCCAAAAGTTTTGAGAATGACACAAATATTAATTTTCACAAAGTCTGCTCCTTCCGTTTTTATGATGGTAATTTGCATTTACTCCAAAATGTTATGAAGAAGGATCAGGTGAATTGCAATTAATTGCAAAGTCCCTCTTTGCCATGAAAATGAACTCCATCCCATAAAAAACATTTCCACTGCATTTGTGAAGAAGGCTTCAGGGCATCCAAGAAGGTCCAGCAAGTGCCAGGATTGTCTCCTACAGTTGATTCAGCTGGAAGATCGGGGCACCACCAGTGCAGAGCTTGCTCAGGAATGGCAGCAGGCAGGTGTGAGGACATCGGCAGGCACAGTGAGGAGAAGACTTTTGGAGGATGGCCTGGTGTCAAGAAGGGCAGCAAAGAAGTCACATCTCTCTAGGAAAAACATCAGGGACAGATGAGTATGTCCCTCCGGACATAACCCTCCCACTGCAGTCAGCAGACCTCAGTTTGTAACAAAGCAGTACAAACCTTGAAAAGAAGGGTTAGTGCTGTGTCAGTCCATGGACGTCAGAGAAACTGATTTTACGGTGAGTACAAAAATCCTATTTTCTCTTATCGTCAATGGACTGAAACAGCCTCTCTCACACTTTACACATGGGGTGTCCCAAAGCCGTGTCAAGAGGGATGGGAGCAGTATAAATGGAAAACCAAAAACTTCACTCCAAACGAGGCAGAGCTCCTCAACGGAGGAGTTACAACATTAAACAGCGGCCTGCAACACCTTGCGGCCGAAGGAAGCATCCGAAGATGCAGCCACATCAACCTCATAGAACGTGGAAGAGGTATGAACGGACGACCAGGTCGCTGCCTTGCACACTTGTGCAACCGACGCTTGATGCCGGAAAACCCAGGAAGCACCAATTGCCCTGGTGGAATGCGCCGGAACCAGAAGGGGAGATGCCCGCCCCCTGAGGGCATAGGCCTGTATAACGGTCTGTCTGATCCACCTAGAAATGGTGGCAGACGAAACCGCTTGGCCCTGTGTTGGACCAGAGACAGACACAAACAGTGAGTCATACTTCCGAATAGAAGAAGTAGCAGACAGGTACACCCGCAAGGCACGTACCACATCCAATGTGTGAAGCACAAACCCTCTGGGATGCGATGGGTGAGGACACAAGGACGGGAGGACAATGTCCACATTTAGGTGAAAGGCCGAGACCACCTTTGGTAAAAAGAAAGTCGCGGACGCAATACCGCCGTATCCATATGGATGACCAAATAGGGCGACTTGCAGGACAAGGCCGCCAACTCAGACACCCGTCTAACAGAAGTAATGGCCACTAAGAAGACCACCTTCTGAGACAAGGTCAAGAGGGGAATATCTCTGATATTTTCAAAGGGAGGTTCCTGGAGAACCGAGATCCCAAGGAGGGAGAGGAGGTTTAACAGGAGGGAGCACATGGCAAGGTGCTATCCAAGGAAAGATCCGCTAGCGGTCGCTGAAAGAAGATGGCCAAGGCCGAAATCTGACCCCTAAGGGTACTCAAAGCAAGCTTTTGGGTCACACCATGCTGCAAAAAACGCAGGATTCTGGGGACGGAATACGTCCGTGGACACCAGTCCAGCTCTTCGCACATAGTGATGTAAGCTTCCCAGGCACGGTGATATATCTTTCTGGCGGAAGACTTCCGTGCCCTTAACATGATCGAAATGACCGAATCCGAGGGACCTCGGTCTCTCAGCACCTGGCTTTCAATAGCCATGTCGTTAAAGCCAGAGACTGTAAAACAGGATGAAAATTAGGACCTTGAGACAGAAGGTCCTCCCTCATTGGCAACCATCAAGGAGCGTCCGCGATGAGACGTACCAGATCGGCGTACCAATGACGCCGAGGCCAATCCGGCGCAAAGAGGATCACCGGAATCCCTTCGGCCGCCACCCTGCGCAGCAGGCGAGGAAGCAGCCGCAGCGGAGGATAACATATATCAGGTGATAATGACCCCATGGGGCCACCAACGGATCCGAGGCATCCACCCAAGGATCCCTGGACCTGGCCACAAACCTCGACACCTTGCGATGGAGTCGAGAGGCCAGCAGGTCAACAACCCAATTGTCTACGCCCGGAATGTAGACGGCCGACAGAGCCGACACGCTTCTTTTGGCCCACCTTAGGATGCGGGCGACCTCTGAAGTCGCAGTTGAGCTCCGAGTCCCCCCCTTGATGGTTGACATACGCCATAATTGCCCGTATTTGCCCATATTCTGCAAAAGGTACAGGGATTGGACTGCTGTGGACTGGAAGAAAGTCATTTTCTCTGATGAATCCCCTTTCGATTGTTTGGGGCTCACTCACAATTTTGCCTTAGAACACAACCATGAATATAGAATGGTATAAAAACATCTTCCGAGAGCAACTTCTCTCAACCATCCAAGAAGAGTTTGGTGAGGAACAATGCCTTTTCCAGCATGATGGAGCACCTCGCCATAAGGCTAAAGTAATAACTATGTGACTTGGGGAACATCAACTTTTGGGCCCATGGCCAGGAAACTCCCCAGACCATAATCCCATTGAGAACTTGTGGTCAATCCTCAAGAGGCGGGTGAGCAAAAAGAAAAACAACAAAATCTGACAAATTCCAAGCATTGATTATGCAAGAATGGGCGGCCATCAGTCAGGATGTGGTCCAGAAGTTGATTGCCAGCATGCCAGGGTGAATTGCAGAGGTCTTGAAAAAGAAGGGTCAACACTGCAAATATTGACTCTTTGCATAAACGTAATGTAATTGTCAATAAAAGCCTTTGACACTTATGGAATGCTTGTAATTATACTTCAGTATACCATAGTAACATCTAACAAAAAGATCCAAAAACACTGAAGCAGCAGACTTTGTGAAAATTTTATATTTGTGCCATTCTTACAACTTTTGGCCACGACTACTTTGATGCAACTTAAGTGCCATAGACTGCAATGTAAATTCTCAAAAGTCACATCCTAATGTTATCAATGGGACAGTTGTGCAAAAGTCAAGACCAAAGTCAACAGCCAAGTCACACCCATCCAGAGTCGCAACGGAAATCGCACGACTTTGGAGTCGCACAAGTGTGAATGGAGCCTAATCATTTACCATTGTCAATGAACAGTCAGAGCTGGCCAGGCTGTGTGATTTATGTGCAGCTGCTAGTAAAAACGCACAGCACTAGCAGATAGATCATACAGTTCCACCAGCTCTGACTTTTCATTCACAATATCAAAAGATCAATCGCACTGGCGGGGCTGTGTGACCTATCCACCAGCTGCTTGTAAACATACACACCACCAGCAGATACAGTGCCTTGAAAAAGTATTCACACCCCTTGAAATTTTTCACATTTTGTCATGTTACAACCAAAAACGGAAATGTATTTTTTTGGGATTTTATGTGATAGACCAACACAAAGTGGCACATAATTGTGAAGTGGAATAAAAATTATAAATGTTTTACAAATATGTGAAAAGTGTGGGGTACATTTGTATTCAGCCCCCCTGAGTCAATACTTTGTAGAAACTCCTTTCACTGCAATTACAGCTGCAAGTCTTTTTGGGGATGTCTCTACCAGCTTTGTACATCTAGAGAGTGACATTTTTGCCCATTCTTCTTTGCAAAATATCTCAAACTCTGTCAGATTGGATAGAGAGTGTCTGTGAACAGCAATTTTCAAGTCTTGCCACAGATTTCCAATTGGATTTAGGTCTGGATTTTGACTGACCCATTCTAACACCTGAATATGCCTTGAGCTAAACCATTGCATTGTAGCTCCGGCTGTATGTTTGGGGTCGTTGTTCTGCTGGAAGGTGAACCCCCACCCCAGACTCAAGTCTTTTGCAGACTCTAACATGTTTTCTTCTAAAAAAAGAATCTCCGTATTTGGCTCCATCCATCTTCTTATCAACTCTGACCAGCTTCCCTGTCCCTGCTGAAAAAAAACATCCCCACATGATGCTGCCACCACCATGTTTCACGGTGGGGATGGTGTGTTCAGGGTGATGTGCAGTGTTAGTTTTCCGCCACACATAGCGTTTTGCTTTTAGGCCAAAAAGTAAAATTTTTGGTCTCATCTGACCAGAGCACCTTCTTCCACATGTTTGCTGTGTCCACCACATGGCTTCTCACAGACTGCAAACGGGACTTCTTATGGCTTTCTTTCAACAATGGCTTTCTTCTTGTCACTCTTCCATAAAGACCAGATTTGTGGAGAGCACGACTAATAGTTGTCCTGTGGACAGATTCTCCCACCTGAGCTGTGGATCTCTGCAGCTCCTCCAGAGTTACCATGGGCCTCTTGGCTGCTTCTCTGATTAATGGTCTCCTTGCCCGGCCTGTCAGTTTAGGTGGACGGCCATGTCTTGGTAGGTTTGCAGTTGTCATACTCTTTCCATTTTCGGATGATGGATTGAACATTGCTCTGTGAAATGTTCAAAGCTTGGGATATTTTTTATAACCGAACCCTTTTTTAAACGTCTCCACAACTTTATCCCTGACTTGTCTGGTGTGTTTCTTGGCCTTCATGATGCTGTTTGTTCAATAAGGTTCTCTAACAAACCTCTGAGGGCTTCACAGAACAGCTTTATTTATACCAGAAGTTTAATTACACACAGGTGGATTCTATTTACTAATTAGTTGACTTCTGAAGGCAATTGTTTCCACTAGATTTTAGTTAGGGGTATCAGAGTAAAAGGGGGCAGAATACAAATGCACGCCACACTTTTCAGATTTTTTTTGTAAAAAATGTTGAAAATCATTTATCATTTTCCTTCCACTTCACAATTATCCCCCCTATAAGGCTGTTTTCACACTGATGTGCTGCAGTTTACCCACACTGGAAGTGTAGCTTTTCCTGGGTTAGCTGCGCTTTGCCATAGACTTCTATTATATCCTGCAGGTGTGGTGAATTTTCTGAAAGCGCACCAAAACTCCTGCATTCAGAAAGTGCACCAAACCCGCAGGATATAATAGAAATCTATGGCTAAGCACAGCAAACCCATAGGAAAGCTACAGGTACACTACACTGCACCCACTCTGTGGGTAAGCCTCAGCGCATCAGTGTGAAAGCAGCCCTATACTATTATGGCCAGTGTGTTGCTCAGGCTCCTCCTCGTCCCTCCCTCCTCTGGTCCCAGGCATGCTCAATGCAGGGCTGAGAGTGCAGGACACAGGCCTGGAGGAAGCCCCCTGGGGGCTCGAGACTACCAGAGAGGCCTGAGAAGCCTGGGCCGAAAGGCACACGACGGCCTGGAGAGACACACAGGGGGAGAGCAGAGCTGTGCTGAAGGGGCATTGGGAGAGTGAGCAACTCAGCAGCTGTGTGTTTTAGAGGTGTACCCCCTTCTTTTGCCAGATTCAGTAGAGCTACACTTGTGTGGGTTCTGTACAGGCAGTACCCCTGCATTGGTTAGTCAGTGCAGGTGCATCCTTGTGCAGGTAGACAAGCAGCAGGGCTGTACTATTACTTATGCTAGAGTGTTAGTGGAGTTGGAATCAGTGTAGTTGTACACCCGTGTGTGTGTGGAAGAGTCTGCAGGTTGTGTGTGCGCTAGAGAGTAAGCATTCCCCTGTGTGTGCTCTAAATAGTAAGTTATAGCTTTGCGTGTGTGTGCTAGTAAGTTCTACTGCTGCGTACGCGCTAAAGAGTCAGCAAACTGTACTCCTGCGTGCGCGCTAGAGAGTCGGCAAACTGTACACCTGTGCACGAGCTAGAGAGTCAGCATTTAGATGGTAGGGTCAGAATTTGGCATAAACAACATGAAAGCATGGATCCATCCTGCCTTGTATCAACAGTTCAGGCTGGTGGTGGTGGTGGTGGTGTATTGGTATGGGGGGATATTTTCTTGGCACACTTTGGGCCCCTTAGTACCAATTGAGCATCGTTTAAACACCACGGCCTACCTGAGTATTGTTGCTGATCATGTCCACCCCTTTATGAATACAGTGTCCCCATCTTCTGATGGCTCTTTCCAGCAGGATAATGCACCATGTCACAAAGCTCAAATCATCTCACCACTGATTTCTTGAACATGGCACTGTACTCCAATGGCCTCCACCAGGGGCGGCCCATCCATTAAGGACGCATGGGCGCCACCCCCTTTATCCATGTGTCTGCTCCCTTGCAGGACACCGGATGCATGGACTCCAATGGGTGGGGGAGTTTGAAGGACCTGATTAGAGCCAGAGGCTCTAATAGGCTTCAAAATAGGGTGGGCTCAGGGCGCAGGTATGTTACAAAAGCGAATGAATATTCGCTATTGTAACACTGATCCTCCCTGGCCAATCAGGAAATGGGTCTTGAGACCCATCACCCAGTTGGCTTAAAGGACAGGTGATCCTATTGGACGCCTATAAGGAGGGGAGGAGACGCACGCAAAGCCGTTGTGTTGGAGGAGAGGACAAAGGACCTGCCACCTAGAGGAGGTAAGTGCCTAAGTGGTTACTTGCCGCCCCCCCCCCAAAAAAAAACCCCACCTTCTGGGTGCATAGACAAAGAGTGAATGAGCTATAAGAAGGTAGAGTATTTCACCAACCAAAATGCATAATTGTGCAAGGGTAGTAACAACAAGGATCTAGCCATATTGTACCGACAGTTTGGAACCATTTTTTTTATACACAGGAATGTGTTAAGCTGACCATATGCAGTTATGCAGTTATTTTATTTTTTATTTTTTTTCGAACAATTGTAGAAAAATCATTAGTTAGAACATTCTTTCTTGCCATCACTGAGTCAACTAATTTCGTTCAAAAGTCATAAAATGTCATGCAGACCTGCTATTTGAAAGGAATCCCAGATGTATTAAACTGGCTTCATTACAATATGTAAGAACTTTCCCAAAAGAAAACCACATTAGAATTTTGTTCATTAGAGAAAAATGTTCCATCCCGATCCTTTGAATTTCCTTACCAGTAGGGTCCAAATGAATATTGGTTTGACCCCACTAACCATTAGAGAATGGAACAAATGTTCAGAAAATGAAAAAAAATTCTGCACAACTCTACTGTTGTATGACCGGCTTTACTGATAGTCAACAACATAACATGCGTCCCTAGGTCAGGGCTTTGGTTATGTAGACTTCCATCCCCAACTATTGGCTCCAAGCAACAATTCAACCTTCCGCAAATGGAATCATGTAACTTACTTCCTGGTATTTTCTCTATAACTCTGTGGTGACCTAATGATAGTCTTGTCACTTTATTAGTGGCTTCCCACGAATGATAATCTCATTAGTAAAAAGGTATGCTTCCATCCATCCCAGAGGTCTCCTGAGATCAGCTGATCATTGCAAGTGACAATTAGTTCCCATATCGGATTAAATGCTATAATTGTAGGTTTCTAATGATAAAAGGAGAGCAGTACACCCTGGTGACCGTGAATCCAGCTGTGTAGGGACATCCACCCCCTCTATTGTTATTACTGCTGCTTCTCACCCCCCACCTCCAACTGTGAGTGTCATTTTTGTTGTACATTGGTAGCTGCTGGGAACCATCCACTTAATTGGTTTAGTAGACATCTGTAGCAGGGCAGAAGGTGTCTATGCACATCGGCTGAAGGGAAACGAGTTCGCTCTCACTGAACACATATTTGAAAAATTTCAAGTGTAATGCCGCGTACACACAACCGTTTTTAATGTCATTGAAAAAAACAACGTTTTTCTCGACGTGATTCTTCTCAAGCCTGCCTTGCGTACACAATATCATGAAAAAAAATGCTCGAGCAAAGCGCAGTGACGTACGAAATGTACGACGGCACTATAAAGGGGAAGTTCCATTCGGATGGCGCCACCCTTTGGGCTACTTTTGCTGATCCTCGTGTTAGTAAAGTTTGGTGAGAGACGATTCGCGCTTTTCTTGTGCTCTTCAGTCCGTTACAGCGTGACGATTGTGCTATCTCTATTACGAACGCTAGTTTTGAAGAAGAAAAATAAAAAATATGGACAGCCGCACTCCAAAAAACCTTTGACGGTCGCCTTTATTGTAAAGGAAGTAAAATTACGCCAAAAATCATCACAGCATAGCCGGGGTAACTGCTTACATGTTTCGCACTGCGAGTCAGTGCTTACTCATATCTTACACGAACGCTAGTTTTACCAGAACGAGCGCTCCTGTCTTATCACTTGCTTCTGAGCATGCACGTTTTTTTCACGTCGTTAAAGCCTACACACGCCCGTTTTTCATGACGAGAAAAACGACGACGTGAAAAACGACGAGAAAAATTGGAGCATGTTCCAAATTTTTAATGCCCATTTTTCACGTCGTGAAAAATGCTCTGGAGCCCACACACGATCGTTTTTAATGACCAAATAAAAAAATTGAATTTATCTCGTCATGAAAAACGGTCGTGTGTACGCGGCATCACTCCAGATTTGCTGAGAAAAACCTCTAGGTGACCTGTACCCATTGCAAGGCTTTTAGAAATGGTGTAAATCTGTAAACGTTGGTGCAGATTCGTACCTTTCTCTACTCTGAAGAAAAAGCTGTTTAACCACTTCAGCCCATTATGCAGCTAAAGGATCAGGCCACTTTTTGCGATTCCGCACTGCGTTGCTTTAACACAATTGCGCGGTCGTGCGACGTGGCTCCCAAACAAAATTGGCGTCCTTTTTTTCCCACAAATAGAGCTTTCTTTTGGTGGTATTTGATCACCTGCAGTTTTTATTTTTTGCGCTATAAACAAAAATATAACGTCAATTTTGAAAAAAATGCTATATTTTTTTACTTTTTGCTATAATAAATATCCCCCAAAAATATATAAAAAAACATTTTTTTTCCACAGTTTAGTCCGATACGTATTCTTCTACATATTTTTGGTTAAAAAAATCGCAATAAGTGTTTATTGATTGGATTGCGCAAAAGTTATAGCTTCTACAAAATAGGGGACAGTTTTATGGCATTTTTAATAATAATTTATTTTTTTACTAGTTATGGCGGCGATCAGCGATTTTTATTGTGACTTCGACATTATAGCGGACACATCGGACACTTTTGACACCATTTTGGGGCCATTGTCATTTTTACAGCGATTAGTGCTATAAAAATGCACTGATTACTGTGAAAATTACACTGGCAGTGAAGGGTTTAACCTCTAGGTGGCGCTGTAGGGGTTAAGTGTTCCCTAGGAAGTGATTCTTACTGTAGGGGGGCGTGGCTACACGTTACACATCACTAATCGTCTGTTCCGATGACAGGGAACAGACGATCACTGACATGCCACGGAGAAGAACGGGGAAGGGTTTGTTTACACTCACCTCTCCCTGTTCTTCAGCTCTGTGACCCGATCGTAGGACACCGGTGGCAATCGGGTCCCGCAGGCGCGGTCACAGAGCTCAGGACCAAGCGCGCTATTCTGTCGACGTATATCGTCGTGCGGCGCTCCTTAAGTGGTTAATGTACCATGTTCTTTTCATACAAATTCCTGAATGGAAGGATCTACCTTTATTATAACCACCTGGGAAAATCTCAGTGTTTTAAAGTCTTATGCCGCGTACACACGATCAGAATTGCAGACAACAAATGTTCGATGGAAGCTTGTTGTCGGAAATTCCGACCATGTGTAGGCTCCATCGGACATTTGCTGTCGGAATTTCCGACAACAAAAATTTGAGAGCTGGTTCTCTAATTTTCCGACAACAAAATCCGTTCTCGCAAATTCCGAGCGTGTGTAGACAATTCCGACGCACAAAATTCCACGCATGCTCTGAATCAAGTACGAGACAGAAGCGATCGGTCTGGTAAAACTAGCGTTCGTAATGAAAATAGCACATTCGTCACGCTGTAACGGACTGAAAAGCATGAGGCTGAAAAGCGCGAATCGTCTCTCACCAAACTTCTATTAACACGAGATTAGCAGAAGGAGCCCAAAGGGTGGCGCACTTGGTATTGAACTTCCCTTTTACAGTGCCGTCGTACGTGTTGTACGTGACCGCGTTCTTGCCGATCGGAATTTCCGACAACATTTGTGCGACCGTGTGTATGCAAGACAAGTTTGAGCCAACATTCCGTCGGAAAAAAAATCCACGGTTTTGTTGTCGGAATGTCCGATCGTGTGTACGCACCATTAGTCTTTGCATCCTTAACATGCATCTCACGAAAAAACTTTTTCAGGGGGGTGTCCAAAATCTCATTGAAGGCACCTGAGAAAACATTCACACAAAATACATTTCTGGGGACCTTCTATAAGAGCCCATTCACACAGGGGCGGCACGACTTGTCCCGCGACTGTGCTGGGCGATCTGAAGACGACTTCAGAGGTGACTTCAAAAATGACTTCTGTATTGAAGTCAATGGAAGTCGGCCTGAAGTCGTCTTGAAGTAGTACAGGAACCTTTTTCTAATCGGAGCGACTTAGAACGGTTCCATTGTACAGAATGGGACGCGACTTGTCAGGCGGCTGCGTCGCCTGACGAGTCGCCCTTGTGTGAATGGGGTCTAAACCACTGGTGTACAAAACACTTCCAAGTTGCCATATTAGGAGTAAGAAACATTTAACAGATTCAAAAAAATTAAAGGCTGTAGACTAAAATGGAAAGGTATTTCTTAAAGTGACAGTAAAATCTGGAAAAAAAAGCTTCCTCCAAATCCCTAAATCCCTTCTTTTTTTTTTTTGTTGCTGCTGTGATCTGACTTTGTGTTAGAAGGTGCTCATGTTTGTACTCCATGGTCTCAAACTATGTAGGAGAGTAGCCACCCTCTCTCTCTTGCACTTGAGATGGACTATAGACTATGGACTATACACTATGGGATTTGTAGAGTGCATAGAGCAGAGCACTTGACCAATTAATGTGTTGTAAGGTTGGACCTCCCTAGGCTACTTATGTACTTATTGCCAGGCAACATTCAATGATTTCTATTACTAAATTTGTGAATGGCATAGCAGGTGACCCATCTTTATGTTCGCTGTTTGCTGAATACTTCAATGTTGATGCTAAACTTGGTCACGTACAGTTTCGTAAATCAATGACCTTGCCTGAAAACCCAAAAGCAGTCAATGTATAGCTTCCACCTATTAATGCAGTTTTTAATATTTTATTTACATTTACAGATCGGTGGGTTTTTGACCGTTCGATAAAATATATGAATTCTGTTTGAAGAGCAAAGTCAACTATACAGGGGAGCTAACGTCCATAATTCTTCCTCTCCAGCAATGCGACATCTGCTATCTACTTCGCCGACACTGCCATCTTTTCTCGGGCTTCTTGTGGGTGCAAGGGTCTTTAGCTGTCTTGATTGCCAAGCATTAGATGATGTATATCCCACACATGGGCACAGGTGTAAAAGCAGTAGAAAACTTGTGGCAAAAGAAACAAAATTAGGTCCCAGAAAAATAATATCATAATGTGCTAGTTTAAATCGCACACTAGCACATTATGAAAGACTTACCTTACAATGGAGCCCTCCAGCGGCATGCTGTCACCACTGACAGGGCTTCCATCTTCACCCAGCCTTCCTTCTGGGTTTGCGGGTTCCAGCCATTTAAATGGTCGAGCCGCGATGATGTCACTCCTGGGCATGCGCCGGGAGTCACGGCCACAGCACAACTCTCTCAATGGGCAACATGCCATCCGTTGAGAGCGCAGTACGTATGCGCTGGTGATGACTGCAGACATAGTGAATATCTCCTAAACGGTGCACATTTATGGGATATTCCTTGTTCCTACAGGTTAGCTTTAGTATAAGCTTACCTGTAGGTACAAGACTACAAGCGCTGATTTCTACTGCTTTAATTCATCCTGGCACTCAGCAGATGCCGGAATTGTACACAGAGTTGCACAGTATAAAGATTGAGAAGAAGGTAAGAAGCCTTTATTATAAAAGACACCTAGTACATCTCTTCTGTAATAAAATACCTTCTTGCTTGCAATCTTTTGAATGCTTTTTACATGACCTAGTTCCCGATTCTCACACAGGGCATAAAGGAAACTGGACACAACCCATGGAAAAACAACCGAAGACATGATGACATGACATTACATGATGCCATTTACACCCGCCTGGAGTTCAGCTTTACACAAATAAGAAATCATTTTATAAACTTTCAAAAAATTGTTTCTCTTAAGGGCTTCCTCAGACCTATTTAATGGGGTAACACTTGGTAAAAATGTATTACCGCAATGCATGGTAAGCATCTTGCTTTGTGCGGTGTGATGACCTTCAAATGGCAATAAAGTGTTGTAGATGCCAATGCTCCTGTGCTGTAGTGTTGAGATAAAAAAAGGTGCAGGAACATTTTTAGCCCATTATATATGAAGAGGCTGCCTTGGCACATCACGCATTACCAAGCAAAATACCGCACCTTACCAAGCATGTGATAATGTACAGCAATAGACTGCAAAGGTCTTAAAATTAACATTTCCAAACACACACACACCAAGCCTTTCATTACTGGAACATCAACTAAAGCGTCCTCCTCTCCTGCACACTTCCTTTACAGCACGTATCAAACACAAGGCCTGCAGGCTGAATCTGGCCCGCCAGGCCATTTCATGTGGCCCTCACACCTCTCCTGCAACTGCGGCACCCTCCTCATTCAGCCGCAGATAGACTATTTTGCCCCCCCCAGTCTCAGCAGTCGGCAGCAGTGAGGAGGACAGAACTCCTCCTACAGATCCTTTGCCTCTCTGTGAAGCTTCAGCAACCCCGTGTCTCTGCCTACTCTGGTCTCAGCTTTCAGCAGACTCCAGCAGCTGACTCTACCGCTCCTCTGGTCCTCCTCCAATCCTTGCACTTTCTGCTTTCCAGATCCGCCCCCAGCGTCTTCCCAGTAGCAGCACAAGATAAGGGAGGTGCACTGTGATGTAATCTCTGGACTTCTGATGGTGGAGGAGCCCTTGACATTTGATGTAACGAGGGGGAGTTGGGTGCTCTGGACATCTGAGTTTGACACTTCTACTTTACAGGATTATAATTATAGCAACAATAAGATACAGGTGCTCATCAAGGGCGGCCCATCCATTAGAGGTGCTCGGGTTGCCACCTGTTCGAGATTCACCCGGAAATACTGGGTTTTGAATCATGTGTCCGGTTTTCAGGCAGACTGGAACCTGGGACACATTATTCAGACCGGCTGTGGCTCCCCAAGTAATCAAAATAGCCACACTGCACGCGGCTGTCTGGGGGCAGGTTCAGCATCACTAAGAGGCATGGCGATGAAGTCAGCAAGAGCAATTTGGGCGCACTCACTGTTCGCTATGGCACGCTATGCGCACCACATTATTACTCTACTTCGGGCACTCAAAGGTGTCCCAGGCCACTAAAGTGTTCGGGTTTGGCTTGAAGAAAAGCCCACCCATTTGTGTGACAATAGCGAATGAATATGCGCTATTTTCACACTGGTTCTCCTCCCGGCCAATCAGGAAGCGGGTCTGAGACCTGTTTTCTGATTGGCCGCCGAGGAAGAGGGAGGTGGAGACGGAAGCTGCAGTGATACCCAAGGAGGAGAGCAGGGGAGGGTGAAGCCGCCCATGATGCCTGCCGCCTGTTGTCCGGGTGAATCCCTGCCTGCTCCGGACCCAACCGACCGACCGGACCGGGGGGGCCTTAAATGCACTGTTTGACACCCACCCAAAAAAATTACCACCAGCCGCCACTGGTGCTCATTAACCCTTCCAGTAGACCAGTAGATAAGGTTACCTCTTATGGGAAAAAACACCAGATGATCTCTTTTTTTTTAACTCCTTCCCTCACAGCCCCGGTGTTCCTTTAACAAGATCTTTACGCAAGAAAGATGGGAAGAACTGCCCAATCATGTGACCAGTGTGATTGACACAGTGGTCACATGATTAGGAGCCAGTCCTGCTAGCTCCTAATCCTTATTAGAGACCGGGATATGTCTATGACAGCTCAGTCACTGTGCTGGAAGCGTGAAATGAGCGTGTCCTCAACACAGAAACTGCGGCCAACCATTAATGTATATATGCCGTGTGTATAACATTAAAGCTCATATTCTTTGCCACTGCACATATGTGTTACGTAGGTGGCAAAAAGGTTAATGACATTGGCAACAAGTCCTATTTCTTTCAGCTAGACTGGTAAAACACCATCCAGTTGGCAACCCTACCCGTAAATTGGCCATATTTGGGAAAACAACCATCTTACCAGGCTTCTCTCCTTAGCCTATGCTCAGACATCAACAGCTTCTATTCAAAAGAGGAACAGTAGACATACATATATTTCTATATATAATAAAATAAAAAATGCTTCGGTCAGGGTTCTTCCTCCCACATGTCTTGGTTTTCGGAGGCTAGTCTCTACGTTTTTGGACTTCTTAATGAGGAGAAATTGAAGGCTGCTGCCCCAACAATGGCCATATCTTTTTGGCTGGTTTGCAAAACTGATACTTCCCCATCTTCCATGTTTTATCAGGCCAAGTTCTTGTATTTTAAAGTGTACGTTAATTCCCCTGGCTACACTTATAAAGGACGCCACCTCAGGCAGACATGCCACCGCCGAACAATGCGTTCATTTCTGACAAGAATCTCGAAGCAGGCCAATTTTGTGTCCGATAATTTGCTTAAAGCCCTTTTGCACACACATAGCAGGAGCAGGTTTCTTCTGTATGTTAATGTAATGCGAGGAGAAAAAATATGTTATTATTTGCACTTAGCAAGGGGAGAATAAGTAAGCTTGTCACATATTCTATTATGAGATTATTCTCCAGATACATCCACAGAAAATGCCACGGACTGAGGATTCGATAACAAGAGGAGTTAAGGGTGTAATTATGGGGAATTATCCTAAAGATGTTACTTCAAAGTGAGTTTTTATTTTTATTTTTTTATATACCTGGCCTACCCACCATTTTTTTTCAAGGAAAATATCAGCACATCCGTGTATGGATGTTTATTTAACCACTTGTCCACCGCCCACCGTCAAATGATGGCGGACGGAAGACTCTATTGTTCTGACTGGACGTCATATGACACTGCACCTTTAAAAACCACTAGGGGGCGCACACGCGCCCGCCGCGTCACTGGGGACCCGATGCGCATGCCCGGCGTCCGCGATGGCCTCCGGGCACCCGCGATTGCCCAGTAACCGAGCAGGACCGTGGATCTGTGTGTGTAAACACACAGATCCACGTCCTGTCAGGGAGAGGAGACTGATGGTGTGTCCCTTGTACATAGGGACAACCATCGGTCACCTCCCCCAGTCAGTCCCCTCCCCCCACAGTAAGAATCACTTCCAGGGAATACATTTAACCCCTTCCTCGCCCCCAAGATTAACCCCTTCCCTGCCAGTCATGTTTATACAGTAATCAATGCATTTTTATAGCACTGATCGCGGTATAAATGTGAATGGTCCCAAAAATGTGTCAAAAGTGTCCGATGTGTCCGCCGCAATATCGCAGTCACGATAAAAATGCCGCCATTACTAGTAAAAAAAAAAAAAGCTATAAATCTATCCCCTATTTTGTATCTGCTATAACTTTTGTGCAAACCAATCAATATACGCTTATTGCGGTTTTTTTTTTACCAAAAATATGTAGAAGAATACGTATTGGCCTAAACTGAGGAAAATAAAATAAAAATTAAAAAAAATGGATGAGGTGATCAAATGCCACCAAAAGAAAGCTCTATTTGTGGGGAAAAAAGGACGCAAATTTCGTTTGGGTACAGCGTTGCACGACCGCGCAATTGTCATTCAAAGTGTGACAGCGCTGAAAGCTGAAAAATGGCTTGGGCAGGAAGGGGGTGAAAGTGCCCAGTAGGCAGGTGGTTAATAAAGATATTTTCACTTTTGAAATGTGTGCATTTTCTTAAAGGTTATGTAAAGTAAGCTCTATATCTATATACAGTGGGGAGAACAAGTATTTGATACATTGACGATTTTGCAGGTTTTCCTACTTACACAGCATGTAGAGGTCTGTAATTTTTATCATAGGTACTCTTCAACTGTGAGAGACGGAATTTAAAACAAAAATCCAGAAAATCACATTGTATGATTTTTAATTAATTAATTTGCATTTTATTGCATGACATAAGTATTTGATCACCTACCAACCAGTACAAATTCCGGCTTTCACAGACCTGTTATCTTTTCTTTAAGAAGCCCTCCTGTTCTCCACTCATTACCTGTATTAACTGCACCTGTTTGAACTCGTTACCTGTATAAAAGACACCTGTCCACACACTTAATCAAACAGACTCCAACCTCTCCACAATGGCCAAGACCAGAGAGCTGTGTAAGGACATCAGGGATAAAATTGTAGACCTGCACAAGGCTGGGATGGGCTACAGGACAATAGGCAAGCAGCTTGGTGAGACGGCAACAACTGTTGGCGCAATTATTAGAAAATGGAAGAAGTTCAAGATGACGGTCAATCTCCCACGGTCTGGGGCTCCTTGCAAGATCTCACCTCGTGGGGCCTCAATGATCATGAGGAAGGTGAGGGATCAGCCCAGAACAACATGGCAGGACCTGGTCAATGACCTGAAGAGAGCTGGGACCACAGTCTCAAAGAAAAACATTAGTAACACACTACGCCGTCATGGATTCAAATCCTGCAGCGCACGCAAGGTCCCCCTGCTCAAGCCAGCACATGTCCAGGCCCGTCTGAAGTTTGCCAATGACCATCTGGATAATCCAGAGGAGGAATGGGAGAAGGTCATGTGGTCTGATGAGACAAAAATAGAGCTTTTTGGTCTAAACTGCACTCGCCGTGTTTGGAGGAGGAAGAATGATGAGTACAACCCCAAGATCACCATCCCAACCGTGAAGCATGGAGGTAGAAACATCATTCTTTGGGGAAGCTTTGCGACAGGACGACTGCAGCATATTGAGGGGAGGATGGATGGGGCCATGTATCACAAGATCTTGGCCAACAACCTCCTTTCCTCAGTAAGAGCATTGAAGATGGGTCGTGGCTGGGTCTTCCAGCATGACAACGACCCGAAATACACAGCCAGGGAAACTAAGGAGTGGCTCCGTAAGAAGCATTTCAAGGTCCTGGAGTGGCCTAGCCAGTCTCCAGACCTGAACCCAATAGAAAATCTTTGGGGGAAGCTGAAAGTCTGTATTGCCCAGCGAGAGCCCCGAAACCTGAAGGACCTGGAGAAGCTCTGTATGGAGGAGTGGGCCAAAATCCCTGCTGCAGTGTGTGCAAACCTGGTCAAGAACTACAGGAAATGTATGATCTCTGTAATTTCAAACAAAGGTTTCTGTACCAAATATTAAGTTCTGTTTTTCTGATGTATCAAATACTTATGTTATGCAATAAAATGCAAATTAATTACTTAAAAATCATACAATTTGACTTTCTCTACTCTAAGGGTGCTGCCACCAGTTTCTGCTTGTCATCATACAACTTTATGGACTTTTTTGATATCATGATGTTTTTATGACTATGCACTTGTAGTACATCCTAATCTAGAGTCACTATATATTTACTGTTACATTCTCCACTGTAGGTGGCGCTTCTCCACAGCAGCATTGCAACTGGAGAGGAAGTCTAGAGGAACATGGTACCTCTATGATATCCTGGGTCACTGGAGAAGTTGTTCCATTGGATGCCGTTGCCCCATTTGACTCCAACAGACATCTTTGGTCAGGCAGAGCCTGCTTAGGGCCCTGGTTCTCAGACTTGGCATATATTTTGTGGGTGGGTAGAGTAGGGACAGGTACCTAGACATGTGCAATTCCTTTAGTTCCGAATTTGTTTTTGGACAAAATTCGACAAATTAGTTAATTTAGAAAATATTTAAACTAACGAAAACCTGTTTTTCCGAAATCCAAAATTCGAAGATTCGGAAATTCGAAAATTTGAAAATCGAAAATTCGAAAATGGGGAGATTTGGAAATTTGAAAATCCTAAAATCTGAAAATTAAAAAAAATAGAAAAATCCGAAAATTAGAACGAAAAATCAAAAGAAAGAAAATCCAAAAACCTGAAAATAACTAACTAATAATAACTATTACAAACTTTTAAATTATAGGTATTAGAATTTCCTTTCAAATTTGGCTGTTAGCGAACGTAATGAATACAAATTTATCCGAAGTTACGAATTATCCGAAATAACGAATGCCGCATCTAAACGAATAGAAGTAATGAATTAATAAATAATAATAGTAGACACTTTTTATTATTATTATTTATTATTATTAATTAGTTACGTTCCATTCGTTTAGATGCAGCATTCGTTATTTTGGATAATTTGTAACTTCCGATAAATTCGTACTCGTTACGTTCACTAACAGCCAAATTGGAAAGGAAATTTCAATATCTATAATTTAGTAGTTAGTTATTATTATTAGTTAGTTAGTTATTATTTTGGATTTTCGAATTTTCGTTCTTATTTTTGGATTTTTGTTCTTTTGAATTTTCGGATTCTCTTTCTTATTTTTGGATTTTCGAATTTCCTAATTTCCTAATTTTAGAATTTTTGGATTTTAAATAAAAAAAAATCTAATTTTTGAATTTACAAATTTATTCGGAATAATTAATTTCTATCATAATGTATGACCCTGAAAAACGAAAAAAATTAAATAATGAAACAAAAAGGAACACATTTTTTGGCAGTGCACATGTCTACAGATACCCCACTTGGTAGGGACAGAACTAGCGGCAGGGAAAGATTCCTAATGAGGAAGAAAAGCGCAGCGCTCTCAACTTCTCTAGACATCTTCCCGCTTGGGCACGAGACGGCCAGGCCGCATTCTTGCCATCCTAACAGGCGCTGTCAATTCAGCTAAAACCTCCTCTCTACACGCTGTTGAATCTGTGAGTGTTCACGGTTGGGTTGTCTTCCCACCGGGTTTATTGTGAACTGTCTTTGCATTATTCTAATACAAGTTCTTTCATCGCACTTGGACTGTGTGTGATATTGCCGCTGCACCCCACCTACATGCTGACTCCTTAGCTGAACCGCAGTGCTTTGGGAATCCTTTTGTGTCATGTAATAAATGCTTGTTTGTAAATAAAGATTGAATATGAATCTTGAAAAAAAGAGACCTAGAACAGTTTATAAACTAAAGAATAAAGTATTGTATACGATTGACTCAAAACTATTATGGTTTCCCTTTAGCCAAATTCAGGTTAAAGGGAAAAGCTCCCGGTTTGCTATGATGAAAACAACAACAGCGTCACAATGAATACAACGTATTTGTAAGGC
Source organism: Rana muscosa (assembly GCA_029206835.1). NCBI lineage: Eukaryota > Metazoa > Chordata > Amphibia > Anura > Ranidae > Rana > Rana muscosa. The sequence goes on along the minus strand of CM055126.1, from coordinate 200,442,647 downwards.
AAAACTATGCATACATCTAAGATTTTATGGCTTGTACACACTAGTGTGGCTCCTACACATTTTAAATATATCTGTTCTGCTTCTAAAAATACTTCCTTTCTTTTTTAATGAGCGAACACACATGCAAAGACCATTTTGTTTTCCTTGCATTGCATGGTTTGTGTGTTCTGTAATTATTTTTGTCAGCGTATGTGATCCTATGTATTATGCCGCTATGAAAACATACTGTATATTGACCATGAATGCATCCATTAGGCCAGCAATGTGCCTGTGATCCATTTAACAAGCGCATTGGGTGAAAATTAAAACTTGGCAAGACTGCCTTCAAATGTCCAATGCACATCTCACACCGGAGAAACGCAGAGGGCCCATTAGAATTTTAGCACACATATTAACTACTTCAGGCGGGAAGGATTTGTCCCCTTAACTTCCCTGGCGGTATGATTATGTCAGATTTTTGATGCTCAAAACGGTACAATGTTTTGCATGGAAATTTGCCGTTTTATATTGTAGGCCTGTAATTCTTAGAAATAACTCACTAAACCACTTGGCGTCCGCGCTATAGCCAAATGACGGCCACAGCCCGGCGCGCACTGTGATCACCGAGTCACTGAGACTCGGGTGATCACAGATCCGTGTAAGGGGCCGGTCCCAGACCCTTACCACGTGATCAGATGTCATCCAATTATAGCTGATCACGTGATGTAAACAAAGGATCGGTAATCTTTTTTTTTTCTGAGGAGAAAAAAAAGCCCATCACTGGCTTGTGTGCAAGGGACATCGGTCCCGAAGAGGAAGAGGCAATTCTGCCTCATCTGTGCAATATGTACCCCCTGCCAGTGCCTACAGTGCCCATCAGTGCCACCTATCAATGCCCACGAGTGCCACCGATCAGTGCACACAAGTGGCACCTATCAATGCCCACCAGTGGTGCCAATCAGTGCCACCTAGCAATGCTGCCTATAAGTGTAACATACCAGTGCTGATCAGTGCCCATTATTGCCACCCATCAGTGCCCATCACTGCCACCTATCAGTGCCACCTATCAATGCCACGTATTAGTGCCACTTCTCAGTGCCACCTATCAATGCCCTTCAGTGCCACCCATCAGTGCCACCTCTCAGTGTCACCTCTCAGTGCCCACTAGTGCCGCCTATCAGTGCCGCCTTATCTGTGACCAGCAATGAAGCCCATCGGTGCCCATCAGAGCAGCCCATCGGTGCCCATCAGTGCAGCCTCATTAGCGTACATCAATGAAGGAGAGAAATTACCTGTTTGCAAAAAAAAATTAACAAAATATAAAAAAAAAAAATTACAAATTTGTCTTTTTCTTTTTTTTTAACAAAAAATAAAAACCGCAGAGGTGATCAAATACCACCAAACACTGTAACTGCTGACTTTTAATAAGGACACTTACCTGTCCTAGGCGCCCGCAATGTCAGCCCCCCGAAGCCAATCCCTCGATCGTGGCAGGTCCCGGCGCCGCCATCCTCACTAAGGGAAACAGGCAGTGGAGCCGTGCGGCTTCACTGCCCGTTTCCTACTGCGCATGCGCGTGTCGCACAGCGTTTTCTGAATGGGCGGCTGCTCTCTGGGATGCACACAGTTCCCAGAAGACAGCATGCCCCATTCCCCAGCAGACAACACAAGGAGGACGAGGAAGAAGACCAGCCGCAGACTAGGAAGAGGAAGATTAGGATGATCTGCCTAGCAACCGCCATTTCTGGTAAGTAAAAAAATTGTATTTATTTTTTTTTTGCATTTTTATGTAATTTTTTTTTTTTTTTTTTTTTTAGGGTGGTCCTCTGCTTTAAGGCATTCCCACCAGATGTGGATGTGGAAGTCTTACTGCTCGCAGCTCCGCCAACATCTATCCGAGACTGAGGGGTATGCGACGGCCATCTTCGGGACCCTGTACCACCTCTTTTATGGTACTCAAAGTTCCATCAGGGCATATAAGAAGAGTATAGTTCCACATCTGTTGAATGCAGCTTAAGGGCTAATTCCGGTCTATTGGAAAAAGCTACAAGCACCTACTATAGAACATTGGGTGAAACAGGTCAACAAAATCAAGGCAGATGAGAAATGGGTCTGTTCCAATTGTAATAGATTAGAAGAGTTTCATGCTAAATGGGAACCATGGATTCATTTTAGTACAGCAAACAGGAGCCCACAGTTCCCTTCTCCATGAAACCCTTTTTTTTATTTTTATTTTTTTATCCCAGAGGTGTAATTTTTCCTACTGGGAATTCAGAAATCTTATTATGATGCAGTACTAAAAGACTCAGGGACCACCCCCCCCCCCTTTTTTTTTTGTCTTTTTTTTTTTTTTCAATGGGTGACTGTATCGGGCGATATGTATGAGGTCGTTTTTTAATGTTTGTTGGTTATATGTTGGTCAATTGATTGTAAAGAATTTAAATAAAGATTATAGAAAAACAAAATCTCAGCCGTCACGGGAACCTCAGTTTCCAATGCGGTTCCGATTTCCACTGCGGGCAGCGTGCCATTAGGTTTAACCACTTCAGCCCCGGAAGAATTTACCCCTTCCTGACCAGAGCACTTTTTGTGATTCGGCACTGCGTCGCTTTAGCTGACAATTGCGCTTCATGCGACATGGTACCCAAACAAAATTGACGTACTTTTTTTCCCACAAATAGAGCTTTCTTTTAGTGGTATTTGATCACCTCTGCGGTTTTTATTTACTCTTTCGTCCATGGACCGACACAGCTTCTCTATTGACAAAGTGGGTATTATCCGTTAATTAGGAGTGACTAGGCAGAAAAACTTGTAAAAAGTGTTGCATCACACCTTCTACAGTACCGCCAGGGGGCGGATCCTCTGGGTATACCCTCTCAGTCTGCACATCGCAGATCAGTTTTTTTCTGTCTAGCAAGGAGTAGGACATGGCTCCCTTCGGGCTCATTGGTCCGGGGAAAAAAGATATATATATATATTTTTTTTTTTGCTACATTTGTTGTTTCCTGCGATCTTCGATCAACTGCCGACTGGGTGACAGGCTGGATCCTCGATCCTTGTAGTCTCCCCAGTTTCGGCCATCGAGCGTGTGCCGACCCTAGCTACGCGCTGGGTTTTCCACGACATGCCCGTCGCTCCACGGGTGGCCAGTGAGCCTACGCTCCAGGGCCTGCATCGGACCGCTCAGCTTCGGCTGACCTTACGGCCAAGTCGCAGCAGCCTGGCCGGTGAGCTTACGCTCCAAGGCTTGCATCGGACCGCTCAGCTTCGGCTGACCTTACAGCCGAGTCGCAGCAGCCTGTCCGGTGAGCGTCATGCTCCAGGGCATACATATGATCGTCCCTTCTGGGTCCAATCACAGCATGCCTGGCCAACAGTCACCTTCCGTGCGCGGACGATGATCTGTTTGGAATGTCTTCCAGCAGAATACATGCAGGATAGGTAAGTAAAACTCCCCTGCCTCGGCTGGGTGATTTAGCTGGACATTCCTGGAGAGATCAAGTAAGTGGTTGTGGCCTCTTTCTTCCCTCTCTCCCTGCCTTTCCCTCCTCCCTGGGCTTCTAGCTAAAGGTTGCTGGGTGCTGGGGGTCACCTAGGGGGTCCCACTGGAGCGGGGCTGGCTGTAACTAACATTTAAAAGAAATGTCATTTTTGCTTACCTGTGTTTCTGTGTCTCCATGCTGTCGGCGGCCATTTTGAGGTGGTCCATGCCAAGTTTGGCCTCTTGTAACTGCCTGACGGCCATCTTCCTGTCTTTCGGCCACACCCACTGGCCCCTATCAGGTGATCGGCGGCCATGTTTGTCCACCCTGTATGCAGATATTGCCGTTCGGCGGCCATCTTTTTGTGGGCTATGGCTGCCTGACCTCTATCTTCTGTCGGCGGCCATTTTCTTAGAGCCCACATTATCTTCCATACAGACGTTTTTGGCAACCATTTTGCGAGAGCCTCCGGCCTCTAGGGTGCATTACACTGGCGCGAAAATTCACACAGGAAGTGCTGATAAAAGAAGCAGACTGACACAGCAGCAAGGGGACAGCATCACAGGCGCAGCATAGCAGTACCTATCCAGGGTGGTGAGTCCTCTGGGTAACCCAGCATCTCTGCAGCGCAGGAGGGTGGCCTATTGATATCTTGCCTGGAGCCCTGTGAGTGTCAGCGTGTGGTCAGCATGGCATCTGAGCCAGATGTCTTCTCCCCTGAAACACCAGATTTAGCAGCTGGTGTCCCTGAGGTGTCTATGGACGCTATGTCGGCAATCCTAGAGGCGTTTGCTGCCAGGGTGGAAGCAGCACACGGGAATACAGGGGGTAATAAACGCCCCCGTCCCCTGCAATCTTCTGGGGATATTTCTGATGCAGAACCAGGTCCAGCTACGGCTCATGACCCAGATTCTGATGCATCAGAGACTGCAGACCGTGACCGATCGGACAGTGAGGAGGACTCCAAGTCCAGGTCAGTACGCGAGACGGCTTTGGTATCTGACCTTATTACTGCAGTGCGGGATACGCTAAAGTTGGAAAGGACTGAAGAAGTAGCAGATACTCCAGTCCCCTTTGGGTTTCGTAAACCTGCCCGCACTGCTAAGGTGTTCCCTTGTGTGTCTTATTTTGACAAACTCTTATACAAGGAATGGGAGAACCCACTGAGGGTCTTTACAGCCCCAAAGAGGTTTGCAGTACGGTACCCCTTTGAGGAGAGTTTTCTGAAGATATGGACCTCTCCCCCTATAGTGGACCCTTCGGTGTCCAGACTTAATAGAGCCACCACTATTCCAGTAGAAGGGGCTCCTGTTTTCAAGGACCCTGTGGATAAGAAGGCTGAAGCACTCGCTCGCTACCTATACTCAGTGGTAGGCTCGGCAGTACGCCCGGCATTGGCGGGGGCCCTAGTGTCTCAGACACTTACTGAATGGGCAAAATTGCTACTCCAGGGGTTAAAGGAGCGAGATGCTCCTCCTAATGAGATAACTTTGGCCGACCAGTTGGTCCAGGGCCTTAAGTTTGTCTGCGAGTCAGACATGGATACTATTCCCCTGCTGTCAAGAGCTTCGGTTTATGCAGTAGCAATACGCCGCCTGATCTGGCTAAAGGGCTGGTCTGCGGACCAGACTTCCAAGAAAGCCCTATTGGATCTGCCTTTTAAGGGCGACAGACTTTTTGGGGCTTCTCTGGATGACATCATCAAGGATGCCACAGGAGGTAAAAGCACTTTGCTTCCCCAAACTAGCAAGGGTAAGGGACCACGTCAAGGGCAAGGGCCCTCCTTTACTGCACGTAAGCGTTTTTTTCGCCCCCTTAAGGCGACAGGGAAAAGACCCCAGGCCGATAAAGCGCCTGCCCAAGGACAAAAGCGTCCTTGGTCCCGCAGACCCAACAAGCCTGCGGACAAATCTGCGTCCACATGAAGGTCCGCCCCCACCCAGCTCTCGGGTGGGGGGACGTCTTCGCAAATTCGCGACTCAGTGGACTGCTCTAGTCTCCGACAGGTGGGTTTGCGAAGTAATCTCCTCAGGCTACAAGATAGAATTTCTCTCTTGTCCACCAGACAGATTCATCACCTCCAATCTCCAGCTACTACCGACCCGTCGGGAGGCCCTGTATGGGGCGGTCCAGGGTCTACTGGAACGCGGGGTAGTTATTCCAGTTTCAGAACAGGAACGGGGTCAGGGTTTTTACTTAAATCTGTTCATTGTGCCAAAGAAGGAGGGGGTTCGTCCAATCTTGGATCTCAGAGCCCTCAATTGCTTTGTGAAGGTACAAAGATTTCGGATGGAGTCGGTTCGATCCGTAGTCACGGCTCTCCATCCGGGGGACTTTCTGGCCTCCTTGGACATCAAGGACGCATACCTGCATGTCCCCATATACTCCAGACACCAGAGGTTTCTGCGATTTGCTATCGGGAAGAACCACTACCAGTTTGTGGCCCTCCCGTTTGGCCTTGCCTCAGCACCCAGGACGTTCACCAAGGTGCTCGCTCCGATTCTGGCACTTCTAAGACAGCGGGGTATCGCTATCACAGGTTACTTGGACGACCTTCTGCTGAAGGCCCATTCAAGCTCAGAATTAGAGGTAAGCGTGTCCATTACCTGTCAGACTCTTCGAGACTGTGGTTGGATACTAAACACGCAAAAGTCAGTATTGGTGCCCACTCAACGCCTAGTGTACCTGGGGTTGATTCTGGATTCCTCAGAGGCAAAGGTATTCCTCCCTGTGGAGAAGTTGCAGACCCTCCGGGCTGCAGTACGGTAGCTGACTTCCAGGAATTGGTCGTCACTCCGTTTTTGCATGCGAGTGTTGGGCCTCATGGTAGCCTCCTTCGAGGCGGTCCCATATGCTCAATACCACACTCGAGTGTTACAGAAGGAAGTTCTGTCCAGATGGAACAGATGCCCTTCATCTCTGGATTATCAAATCCGAGTGAGCCACCTAGTCAGGAGATCCCTGGTATGGTGGCTGACAGCACCGGCTCTAATGGCCGGGAAGTAATTTCTTCCGGTTTACTGGATAGTGATCACGACGGACGCCAGCCTTACAGGTTGGGGGGGAGTCTGGGGTGTCCAGTCGGCGCAAGGTCGCTGGACCCCAGAGGAAGCCCTCCTGCCGATCAATATCCTGGAGATCCGGGCGATCAAGCTGTGCCTCTTCAAATGGTCTCAGAGACTGCAAGGGCGTCCAGTCAGGATCCAGTCAGACAACGCCACAGCAGTGGCATATGTCAATCATCAAGGAGGAACAAGAAGCTCAGCTGCAGCATCGGAGATCGCTCACATCCTGAAGTGGGCAGAGAGGAGCGTACCGGCACTGTCGGCCGTGTACATTCCGGGTGTGGAAAACTGGCAGGCGGACTACCTGAGCCACCAGATGCTGGACCAGGGAGAATGGTCCTTACACCCGGAGGTGTTCCAACTCCTCTGCCAAAGATGGGGCACACCAGACGTAGATCTTCTGGCTTCCCGACTCAATCGGAACGTATTGAGGTTTGTGGCCCGGTCAAGAGACCCATGGGCAGACGCAACGGACGCGTTGGTAGCATCGTGGGGTCAGTATCGGCTAATCTATGCCTTCCCTCCCTTAAGGCTTCTCCCTCTTCTGCTCCGCAGAGTGGAGGCAGAGGGAATTCCAATGATCCTAATCGCTCCAGATTGGCCTCAGCGTCCTTGGTACGCCGATCTAGTACGTCTGGTAGCAGACGTCCCCTGGCGCCTACCACTACGGAAGGATCTGCTATCGCAAGGTCCCATATTCCATCCTGCTTTACAGTCATTGGCTTTAACAGCATGGCTGTTGAGAACCAGGTACTGAGAGATCGGGGCCTGTCAGACTCAGTAATCTCTACTATGAGAAGTGCTCGGAAACCGTCCTCTAGGAAGGTCTATCACCGCACTTGGAGGGCCTACATCTCCATGTGTGAGGAAATGAAATGGCACCCGCGTACCTATTTGGTTTCCAGAATCCTGCTGTTTTTACAGCATGGGGTAGACCCAAAGGCTTGCCCTAAGTACGATTAAGGGACAGATATCTGCCCTGGCTGTCTTTTTTCAGCGACCCCTGGCGACTCACTCTCTCGTGAGTACATTTGTGCAGGGGGTTCGACATGTGGCCCCTCCGGTCCGCCCCCCGTTACCTCCGTGGGACTTGAACCTGGTCCTCTCGGTGCTTCAGAAGGCACCGTTTGAGAATATTATAGATATTCCCCTGTTGACACTTGCTCAGAAGGTGGTCTTTTTGGTGGCTGTTACGTCAGTTAGACGAGTCTCTGAGCTGGCAGCCCTGTCCTGCAAGGCTCCCTATTTGATTTTCCACAAGGATAAGGTGGTGCTGCGGCCGCAGCCTTCCTTTCTTCCGAAAGTCGTTTCGGCTTTTCATCTCAACGAAGACATTGTACTTCCATCCTTGTGTCCTCAGCCGTCGAATCCTAAGGAGTCGGCGTTGCATTCCTTGGACGTTGTCCGAGCTTTGAGAGTATACATATCTGCTACTTCCCTGTTCCGGAAGTCAGACTCACTGTTTGTTTCGGTGGCTGGTCCCAAGAAGGGCCAAGCAGTCTCATCGGCCACCATCTCTAGGTGGATCCGACAGATAGTAATCCAGGCTTACGCCTTAAAGGGTCAGGCGCCCCCCTTTCCTGTCACGGCGCATTCGACCAGGGCAATAGGTGCCTCTTGGGCTTTCCGACATCAAGCGTCTGTTTCCCAACTATGTAAAGCGGCGACTTGGTCGTCCGCTCACACTTTCACAAAATTCTACAAAGTTGATGTAGGTGCATCTTCGGATGCCTCTTTCGGCCGCAAGGTTTTGCAGGCGGCTGTTTAGAGTTGCAAGTCCTCCGTTGGAGGAGTGCTGTTTTGTGTTTTGGGGTGAAGTTTGTTTTTATGCTGTTACCACCCCTCGTTTTTTCTCTGACACTGCTTTGGGACGTCCCACTTTGTCAATAGAGAAGCTGTGTCGGTCCATGGACGAAAGAGTAAATAGGATTTTTTACTCACCGTAAAATCCTTTTCTCTGAGTCCATGGACCGACACAGCACCCACCCCTCCTTTTAAGTTTGTACTGCTTTTTGACGAACTGATCTGCGATGTGCAGACTGAGAGGGTATACCCAGAGGGTCCGCCCCCTGGGCGGTACTGTAGAAGGTGTGATGCAACACTTTTTACAAGTTTTTCTGCCTAGTCACTCCTAATTAACGGATAATACCCACTTTGTCAATAGAGAAGCTGTGTCGGTCCATGGACTCAGAGAAAAGGATTTTACGGTGAGTAAAAAATCCTATTTTTTGCACTATAAACAAAGAAAAAGAGCGACAATTTTGAAAAAAAAGCAATATTTTTTTTTACTTTTTGTTATAATAAATATCCCCCAAAAATATATAAAAAACTAATTTCTTTCTCAGTTTAGGCCGATATGTATTCTTCTACATATTTTTGATAGAAAAATCGCAATAAGCGTATATTGATTGGTTTCCGCAAAAGTTATAGCGTCTACAATAGGGCATAGTTTTATGGCATTTTTTTTTTTTTATTAGTAATGGCGGCGATCGGCAAATTTTATCATGACTGCGACACTATGGCGGACACATCGGACACTTTTGACACCATTTTGGGACCATTGTCATTTATACAGCGATCAGTGCTATAAAAATGCACTGATTACTGTGTAAATGACACTGACAGGGAAGGAGTTAAACACTAAGGGGCGATGAAGGGGTTAAGTGTGTCCTAGGGAGCGATTTTAACTGTGACACGACAGTGATCACTGCTCCCGATGACAGGGAGCAGTAGATCACTGTCCTGTCACCAGGCAGAACAGGGAAATGACTTGTTTACACGATCATGGGACACCGGCGGACATCAAGTCCGCGGGACCCGCGGGCACGGTCACGGAGTACGCGACAGGTACATTGCTTTGCGCAGCCGCGCCATTCTGCCGACGTATATGTACAGGCGGCGGTCGGCAAGCGGTTAATGTCACCCGTCTGCAGGTCTCGCATTTCTCTGTGTGGGTGGGTGCGGCTGCCGGTATTTGTGCGGTTCCCCGCAGCGGCACCACCCGCACACATGTGAACCTAGCCTTACAGAAGCAAAAACTGGCACAAATCATAGGAATAAAAAATTGCGCGTGCCAACGTAAGCTTGCTTGAAGCCACACAAAAAACGCAAATGTTTTTGCTATGGTGCAAATTTGTGTTATACATTAAACGCCAAATAAAAAAATGCACCTTGCTCAATTGGCCTTGCACAGTTTCTTGCTTGTCTCCCACAAAGCGTCCTATCGCCCAGATATAATTGATGTACAAACTAGACTTTTGTCTGGTCCGCTAGTATAGCAGCGTCATTTATTACACTTTTTTTTTTTTTTTTTACCTATTATTATTATTATTATTATTATTTTCCTGGCCCAGAAACAAAAACAGCTGAGGTAGGATGCTTTAATGGCCTCTGTGCACCTGTAGTGGATCTCACAAATCAAAGCCTGGTTATTATTCAGTCAGACTGCATCGTGGTCTGGAAGGGCTGACAGGCCGAGCTGGGGGTGGTGGCGGAGGGGGGGGGGAGAAAAAATGGGATACATGTACGTATTCTAATAAAAACACAGAGAGGGAAAGCTTTAAATCTGCAGGGAGATATAAGTGGCAGAACAAAGCAAGACAAAGCTTTCGCCATCGTATCCCAGGCTTTTATCCGTCCGGCTCCAAGGCACGCCGGCCGCGAACGCTGTTTGGTTTGTGAACATGGACTACAAAGGGAGAGAGATATGTGACAAGATGTTTGCAGTTTCTCAGTCGCAAATGTCACGGTCGTGAGAGATTTGTCCCTGGAAGAGTTTGTCCTTGAGGATGTGACTAATATTGTACTCAACCTCTACCTCTACCTTTTCTTTTCTTTTTTTTTCTTTTTTTTGGGAGGGAAAAGTGGAGCCCTTTTCCTTACAGCTTCTCAAATAAAAACTGTATTGCTCCATAAGTAACAATCAGACCCAAATTGTCACGCTCCAATGGTCTGAACCTTATTCTTGACACAAATATTAGACGTGATTTTTATCATTCTTGTGGGAATACACACAAACCTTCTGATTTTTTAAAAAAAAATTAGCGTAGATTTTTTTTTTACATTTACCGCTTGCTGACCAGCCGCCGTCAATATACTGCGGCAGGTTGGCTTCCCTGCGCGAATCGCCGTAGGTGTACATCGGCCGCTTTAAGAGCGATAGAGAACGCCGGAGCTGATGCGCATGGCGGCCGGCCACCCGCGATCGTTCCACAGAGAGCCAGAGCGGGGATCTGTGTATGTAAACAAACAGATCCCCATTCTGACAGGGCAGTAGAGAGAGATCTGCTGTTCCTAGTGATCAGGAACAGCGATCTCTCTCCACCTCCAGTCAGTCCCCTCCCACCACAGTAAGAAAGCACCTCCCTAGGGAACAGTTAGGCTACTTTTACACTGAAGCGCTGGGTGCGCTGGCGGTAAAACACCACTATTTGTGTTTGCCGCGATTTGGGGGCGCTAGCGGGGTGATTTTAACCCCCGCAATCGGCCGAAAAAGGGTTAAACTCGCCCGCAAAAACGCCTCTTTGCGGGCGTTTTGGAGGCGCTACCCCATTGATTCAATGGGCAGGGGCGCTATAGGAGCGGTATTTTTACCGCTCCTACCGCGCCTCAAAGATGCGGCTGGCAGGAGTTTTTTTACCCTCCTGCCAGCGCACCGCTCCAGTGTGAAAGCCCTCGGCTATTGGCTATTTTAAGCACTGATCACTGTATAAATGTCAATGGTCCAAAAAAGTGTCAAAAGTGTCCGATCTGTCCGCCACAATGTCGCAGTACTGCTAAAAATCGCAGATTGCCGCCATTACTAGTAAAAAATAAATAAATAATAAAAATGCCATAAATCTTTCCCATAGTTTGTAGACACTATAGCTTTTGCGCAAACCAATCAATATACGCTTATTGCGATTTTTTTACCAAAAATATGTAGAAGAATACATATTGGCCTAAACTGATGAAGGAATTATTTTTTTAATTTTTTGGGGGGATATTTATTATAGCAAAAAGTAAAAAATATTTTTTTTGTTTCAAAATTGTCGCTCTTTTCTGTTTATAGCGGAAAAAAAAAAAAACGCAGAGGTGATCAAATACCACCAAAAGAAAGCTCTATTTGGGGGAAAAAACATAAATTTTGTTTGGGTACAGCGTCGCATGACCGCGCAATTGTCAGTTAGAGCGACGCAGTGCCGTATCGCAAAAAATGGCCTGGTCATTAAGGAGGCAAATCCTTCCGGTCCTTAAGTGGTTAAATTTTTTTTTCATAAATGCACTCCTTTTTTCCACAAGAAATGGCTCCATACAACCTTATATAAAGCTACTGTGCAGTTGCAGCCAGTGTAGGATGGGGAGCAGGAGGCAAAGGGCACAATTGTAATCTAAGTGTGAATCTGGGGAGGCTAGGTAAACACAGTGAAAAGTGTAACACCTCATGCAACCCAACATGTAATTGCCATCATCCCGAATATATGTGGAAAATGAGAAAACCTCTATTGTTGGGATATTGGAGGCAATGCAAAAAAAGGGGGGGAGGAAAAACCTCAATTTAAAAATATCTGAATATTTATTTGTAACAAAACCGTATAAAACGGACACATATATAAAATTACAAAATTGTACAAAAAGGCACATATAAACATGGATATTGTACAATAACTACATAAATCTAACATATTACAAATCTTTCAAGAAGCAATACAGTAGCCTGATTGACCACTCCCGCCGGAAGCGGATCAAGAGAGGCTTATCCGCTTCCGGCGGGAGTGGTCAATCAGGCTACTGTATTGCTTCTTGAAAGATTTGTAATATGTTAGATTTATGTAGTTATTGTACAATATCCATGTTTATATGTGCCTTTTTGTACAATTTTGTAATTTTATATATGTGTCCGTTTTATACGGTTTTGTTACAAATAAATATTCAGATATTTTTAAATTGAGGTTTTTCCTCCCCCCCTTTTTTTGCATTGCCTCCAAAATCCCAACAATAGAGGTTTTCTCATTTTCCAGGTAAACACAGTAGGGGAGATTTACTAAAACTTGAGAGTGCGAAATCTGGTGCAACTCTGCATAGAAACAAATCAGCTTCCAGGTTTTTTTGTTAAAGTGGAAGTAAACCCTCCTATCATTTTCAGGCAAGGAAGCTGCCATCTTGCCCTCTGTTTAATCTTCAACTGCCATGATGCTGCACATGTGATCAGTTATGACACCAGCTATTGGATGGTTTGACAGTTTGGTTGAGAGCACAACCAATGTGACAGTTGGCATTCCCGGCATGCCGGGAATGTAACTGCTTTTTTAAACTGTAATGCCGCGTACACACGATCATTATTCACGGCGGTTAAAAAACAGCCGTGAATAATGACATTAAAAACGAGGGAACGGCTTGTTCCCCACACACGGTCATTTTTCACGAAATTTTTTCTCTTGACGAGAAAAACAACCATCTGTGGGCTCCGCGGCAGTGTTTCCCTATGGGAAAACTGCCGCGGGAAACATGTCGAAAAAAACGACGAGAAAAATTAGAACATGTTCTAATTTTTCTCGTCGTTTTTAATGCCGTTTTTCTCGTCGAAAAAAACTGCAAAAAGCCCACAGACGATCGTTTTTCTCGTCGAAAGGAAAAAAATTTGTTTTTCTCGACGAGAAAAATGGGCGTGTGTACGCGGCATTAAAATCGATGGGTTTACTTCCGCTTTAAAGCTTAATAGAACAAGCTGACGTTAGAAGCTGATTGGCTACCTTGTACAGCTGCACCAGATTTTGCACTCTCCAGTTTTAGTAAATCAACCCCACTGGCTTAATAATGGGTGAACAGTTAATTTACAGCCCAACTACAGACTACATTTTTTTTATGATAAAATGAACAACAACAAAATGTTAATTAAAACAAATTAACAAAAAAAAGCAGCTATTGCTGCAATATTCCCCTTTAATCTGGAGCTGACCTCACAGTACTTTTTTCACAGGATGCCCAGCATCATTTAGACTAATTAGACGGGTTAAATTTGGTTGTTGTGCAGGCTGGCTGGTCAGTAGTGTATTTAGGTTTTGTGCTTCCCTAGGCCTGACTAAACTCGTGCACCCCCTAATTTAAATATGACCCACCCCTTCCTGTCAAGGCCACACCCCTTTCTGTTTAAGACCCACCCTGAAATTTTCGAGTGGAGACACTAGTTCTTAGGGCCTGGGGGGGGGGTCTCTCACTTCCTGTTTGGCTATGGGGCAGGAAGTGAAGGGAAATCTCTGCAATGGGACAGGGATGGTAAAATATAAACTAATAGGGGCTATAACCCTCCCTTACTCTATCCAAAATTTAAAAAAGGGGTTTCCTATAGTTCTACTACAGGTCCTTCTCAAAAAATTAGCATATTGTGATAAAGTTCATTATTTTCTGTAATGTACTGATAAACATTAGACTTTCATATATTTTAGATTCATTACACACAACTGAAGTAGTTCAAGCCTTTTCTTGTTTTAATATTGATGATTTTGGCATACAGCTCATGAAAACCCAAAAATCCTATCTCAAAAAATGTGCATATTTCATCCGACCAATAAAAGAAAAGTGTTTTTAATACAAAAAAAGTCAACCTTCAAATAATTATGTTCAGTTATGCACTCAATACTTGGTCGGGAATCCTTTTGCAGAAATGACTGCTTCAATGCGGCGTGGCATGGAGGCAACCAGCCTGTGGCACTGCTGAGATGTTATGGAGGCCCAGGATGCTTCGATAGCGGCCTTAAGCTCATCCAGAGTGTTGGGTCTTGCGTCTCTCAACTTTCTCTTCCCAATATCCCACAGATTCTCTATGGGGTTCAGGTCAGGAGAGTTGGCAGGCCAATTGAGCACAGTAATACCATGGTCAGTAAACCATTTACCAGTGGTTTTGGCACTGTGAGCAGGTGCCAGGTCGTGCTGAAAAATGAAATCTTCATCTCCATAAAGCTGTTCAGCAGATGGAAGCATGAAGTGCTCCAAAATCTCCTGATAGCTAGCTGCATTGACCCTGCCCTTGATAAAACACAGTGGACCAACACCAGCAGCTGACATGGCACCCCAGACCATCACTGACTGTGGGTACTTGACACTGGACTTCAGGCATTTTGGCATTTCCCTCTCCCCAGTCTTCCTCCAGACTCTGGCACCTTGATTTCTGAATGTACTTTGGACCACTGAGCAACAGTCCAGTGCTGCTTCTCTGTAGCCCAGGTCAGGCGCTTCTGCCGCTGTTTCTGGTTCAAAAGTGGCTTGACCTGGGGAATGCGGCACCTGTAGCCCATTTCCTGCACACGCCTGTTCACAGTGGCTCTGGATGTTTCTACTCCAGACTCAGTCCACTGCTTCCGCAGGTCCTCCAAGGTCTGGAATCGGTCCTTCTCCACAATCTTCTTGAGGGTCCGGTCACCTCTTCTCATTGTGCAGCGTTTTCTGCCACACTTTTTCCTTCCCACAGACTTCCCACTGAGGTGCCTTGATACAGCACTCTGGGAACAGCCTATTCGTTCAGAAATTTCTTTCTGTGTCTTACCCTCTTGCTTGAGGGTGTCAATGATGGCCTTCTGGACAGCAGTCAGGTCGGCAGTCTTACCCATGATTGCGGTTTTGAGTAATGAACCAGGCTGGGAGTTTTTAAAAGCCTCAGGAATCTTTTGCAGGTGTTTAGAGTTAATTAGTTGATTCAGATGATTAGGTTAATAGCTCGTTTAGAGAACCTTTTCATGATATGCTAATTTTTTGAGATAGGAATTTTGGGTTGTCATGAGCTGTATGCCAAAATCATCAATATTAAAACAAGAAAAGGCTTGAACTACTTCAAGTTGTGTTTAACGAATCTAAAATATATGAAAGTCTAATGTTTATCAGTACATTACAGAAAATAATGAACTTTATCACAATATGCTAATTTTTTGAGAAGGACCTGTATAAGCACAAATTTCTGATAATTTTATGGAGAGGACTAAGAAGATATAACCATGCCAATGGTGCAGCAGAAAACATATAGCACAGAGAGGAAGGTTTGTGGTCCAGGCTGATAGGACAGTCAAAATTAGAAGCAGCTTGTGTTACACTAACAGTGTAAGCACAAGCCGGCGGGGACTCTTTCCGTGCTGCCCCCCTGGAAAGTGCTGCCCTAGGCCTGGGCCTTTTTGGCCTAGGCCAGGATACAGCGTTGTGGCTGGTAAGTGAGCTGGGAAATCTTTTGCTTGTTTGTGATGTGCGTTGCCCTTCCATGTAGACCTTACTGCAAAGGCTAGTTGTAGGTTGGGATATTTGCCTCTTTTTTTCCCTAAAAACTCAGGACTTGCTCTAAATGAAGAGCTTTATGGTGAGGGGGGGGGGGGGGGGGGGTTTGACCACAAGGCCCTTCATTCACAGTCTATTACTGCAGAGAGTGAATTTAACATCATTACGTTAGTGGCGTTCAATGCATCATCTAAGAATTACAGCCAGGAGAATACCAAAGAGAAAGAGGACCCATTGGGGTTGATTTACTAAAACTGGAAAATGCTAAATCTGGTGCAGCTCTGCATAGAAACCAATCAGCTTCCAGGTTTTATTATCAATGTGTAGTGCCCCCCCCCAATTTAGGGGGAGCTATGTTCAAATTTAGGGGTTAGTCTGAGCCCATAGTTGGGCTCAGACTATTAATTTCCTAAAACTTGCTTCTGCTCTGGTGTGATATTGCCTGGCTGCAGTGTTCCCTGTTGTTTGTGGGTGGCACTGTCATCTCCGGCTCAGGTGGAACCACAGGGGGTATCGCAACACCATTGGGTGTCCTCTCTCGGCAGTTGTACAGTGGGAGTGGTCAACCCGCTGTGCATGCTGAGGGAGGGTACTTAAGGGGCAGACGCGATTGGGCGAGAAGAGATCCAGGGGACCCCTTGGTCCTGTTCGGCACATACCCCACCTTCAATGGCCCTCAAGGCCGGGGTGCGTGCGTGTGTTTCGGTCTCGGGCACCTTTAGCCCGAGGCTGCATCGCTGCAGGTAGGCCCAGCACCTTTGGCTGAGGCCTACACCCGAAGAGGAGTCCCAGGGTACCCAAGTGAGGGGTTACCCGCTCTGTAGGAGAGGAAGCCAGGGGAGGATCGGTCCCAAGGGGATTAGTGAAAGATTCGCTGTCTCAGGAGAGGCCTGGCTACCTGAAAGAGGGAAGGATTCCCACACCGGCTGCTAGGACCACTGTAAGAGGGACTATCCGGGTGCGCAAAGCCCACTCAGGCTTGAGTGGCGACGAGTGTTGCTTAAGTGTTGCGTGCCTGAACCTACCTCCCTGTTCATATTCTCTCATTCTAACTTTCCTGTCAAGTTCCTCAAGCAACGTATAAAAATAAACCTTCTTTTATTGGGGTTTAACCTACTGTGTGGACATTGGCCTTCTTACAGAAAAAGAAAGAAAATAGACTTCTTCCTACACACTAGGGTGAAGACTTCAACGGAGAGAGGTAACTCGCTGCAGGACCCAAGAGAAAGAAATCAGCGGCCCATACTGTCTGAGGAGAGACATAGAGGTATCGCTACAAAAGCTTAATTGAACAAGCTGAAGTTAGACACTGATTGGCTACCATGCACAGCTGCACCAGATTCTGAGTGCACCCTTTTTTGGTAAATGTTCCCCATTGTGTCACGGGACTGACAGGACTGGCCTGAAGACTTCTGAAAAAAGATAATTATAAAAAATGAAGCAAAGCATACTGTTGTAGAGGACCAAGGCTTCAAGGTGGATGGGTGACTGGGGAGGGAGAATTGGACTTTTAGTTCTCATTCAGTCATAGAAGTCAGGTGGTTAGGGCCACCAAGCTTCCAATGGTCTACTTTAGAATCTTAGGGCCACCAAGCTTCCAATGGTCTACTTTAGAATCTTAGGGCCACCAAGCTTCCAAGGGTCTACTTTAGAATCTTGGCCCCTCTAACAACCTACCTTCAATGAGTGGACTAGCACCATGGCTTGACAATGACCTTGTCCATCTATGGAGCACAAGTAAGACATTACAGACATCGGAATTTGGTCCAAATATCGTAATCTTTTTCCGCTTGAAAGAGCAATAGACTCCACTGTAATATTATGCAAGATTTCCTATCAGGCAAAGGTTAAAGATGTTGAATATGAGCACACATTGCATTGGTAACACCACACTTAATTCCCCTGACACTAATCTAAATGCTGGAGAAATTATTTTAATACATAGGTAACCTCTTCAAAGAGTGACAGACACCACCTTGCTATGTGCCTCTCGTTCTTTAATCTTGCTAAGTACAGTAATCTCCAATCCTAACTCACAGACACTTGTGGCAGGATCTGTCTTAATTAGCAAAGGGAGAAATCTCCTTGGAATGTGAAGGGTTTAAAAAAATTGCTACATGATGTTTTAAAAAGTGCATTGATAGTAGCAGAGACATAGCCTTATAAATCGATCACAATTAACTGTTGTGAATTCACACTGCAGAAATCACATATGACCAGGAAATTGATAAAAAAGAATGCAAAGCCACCATAAGCATGTCTATAGGGGGCCTACCAGCATGGTGCCCCTTTCATCCCCACCAATGTATGACGGAAATAGAGATACATTTGAAAAACTCCTGTATAAAAATATCTGGGATGCATAACCATTTTGATGGGAACTGGTATGCATAACCATTTCGTCCAATAAACGTATCTTTATCATGTATGTCGGGGTAGACTCGGGTAAGTTTCCTTTCACAAGATGCAGCGCCTCCACAGAGACGGAAGAAATTTCTGAATCAAGACATAAAAACACACACAGCAGAGGACACCATCTAAGTGTAGCATTAAAG
The DNA here is from genome assembly GCA_029206835.1 of Rana muscosa. Lineage (NCBI taxonomy): Eukaryota > Metazoa > Chordata > Amphibia > Anura > Ranidae > Rana > Rana muscosa. The sequence goes on along the minus strand of CM055126.1, from coordinate 200,424,329 downwards.
CATTTATTGTATGATAAAAACAAATTGGCAACTCACATGAAGTAAGTGTGTGGAGTGTGTGGAGGCATGTAGAGCATAAGATATCAGGACATCCAGGGAACCCTGTAGCAGAGGCTTCCAATCCACGGATTGTGCAGCGCTGCCGCTGGCTGGGTTGGCGTAGGAACCTCAGAGCAGGGGCGTACCTAGAGCATTTGGCACCCGGGGCGGATCCTTTATCTGGCACCCCCCCTCCCCACATTAAAATGTAAAAACACCCAACTGTGCCCCCTGTATCCTTCAATATCTCTTTGTCACTACTGTGTACCCCTTCTCCACAACTGCACCTCTGGACCCCTTTACATTACACAGCACCCTGCATCTCTGCGCCCCTTTAAATTACACAGTCCCCTGCACCTCTGGACTCCTTTACATTACACAGCACCCTGCAGCTCTGGACCCATTTACATTACACAGCACCCCACAGCTCTGGACACCTTTACATTACACAGCATCCTGCAGCTCTGGACCCCCTGCATGTTACACAGACCCCCTTCAGTGTAGCCCCCTGTTCATTGCAGGCCCCCTTCAGTGTAGCCCCCTGTTCATTGCAGACCCCCTTCAGTGTAGCCCCCGTTCAGTGCAGGCCCCCTTCAGTGTAGCCCCCTGTTCAGTGCAGACCCCCCTTCTCTGTAGCCCCGTACAGTGCAGACACCCCCATTCAGTGTAGCCCCCCTGTTCAGTGCAGATGCCCCCGTTCAGTGCAGCCCCCTTCTGTGTAGCCCCCGTAAAGTGCAGACACCCCCGTTCAGTGTAGCCCCCCGTTCAGTGCAGCCCCCCTTCTGTGTAGCCCCTGTTCAGTGCAGACCCCCCTTCTGTGTAGCCCCGTACAGTGCAGACACCCCCGTTCAGTGTAGCCCCGTACAGTGCAGACACCCCCGTTCAGTGTAGCCCCCCGTTCAGTGTAGACCCCCCCTTCTGTGTAGCCCCGTACAGTGCAGACACCCCCATTCAGTGTAGCCCCCCGTTCAATGCAGCCCCCCTTCTGTGTAGCCCCCGTACAGTGCAGACACCCCCGTTCAGTGTAGCCCCCCGTTCAGTGCAGCCCCCCTTCTGTGTAGCCCCCGTACAGTGCAAACGCCCCCCGTTCATTGCAGACCCGTTCAGTGCAGCCCCCCTTCTGTGTAGCCCCCATACAGTGCAGACACCCACGTTCAGTGCAGCCCCCCTTTAGTGTAGCCCCCTGTTCACTGCAGACCCCCCTTCTGTGTAGCCCCCGTTCAGTGCCCCCCCGTTCCAAGCCAAGCCAAATCAGAATTTTCATTGTTAGTTTTGGCATTTTGGTTTCCAAAAGGCTCAGGCTGCTTCTGTTATGTATATCTGCTTCTGTTGTTGCCTCTAATGTAGAAAAAAGCATTCAAGAGGTGCTGGGACTTTGGTGTGAAAAAGCTAACTGGTTTAGGTTTACATGTTCAAATCAAACAGAACTCCCCTCCAATAGGTACACAACAGATTACCAGGAAAAAAAAACATGCCCCAACGGAAGGCGCACCAGACTAAATGATAAAAGAGGTTTAATAAATATATTGCTTTGCACTAAAAAACAGCCAACGTGCTTCAGGGGCTAGAAAATACCCTCTTTTATCAGGGCTTTGGTCAAAAAGAGAAACTTCAGTGTAGTAAAATTAGAGCTTTGCTGTGTGAATTTATGTAGGGAAATTAATTACTAGACTAGGAAAGTTACTCCCTAGACAGATGCTGCTGATTAGTAACCCTCCTGATCCAACAATTAATTTCCCTACATAGATTCACACAGGAAAGCTCTATTATGAATCCATTCAAGTTTCTTATAACTGAAGCCCTGATGAAGGGGGGTGTTTTCTGGCCCTCGAAACACGTTGACTGTTTTTTAAGTGTAAACCAATTAATCGATTTTAGTTTTTATCATTTGGTCTGGTGCTCCTTCCATTGATGCATGTTTCTTCTGTTGTTGCCTGGGCACTCTTAGCTATCCTTCCAGTGTCACCTGGTACCTCTTCATGAGTAACGGCTCTGATAGACTGTACCAGTTGGTGAGCTGCAGTCCAAACTCATTGAGCAATAGAAATTTTTGCTACAAATAGTTGCAGTGGTAATGCTTGAAATTTTGGTATAGGCTAATAGTATGAGGAATGGTAAGCAAAGCATATCTAAAATATATATTTTTTTTATTTGGATATGTAGCACTGCCCCCAAAGGAGCCGCTGTAATTTAACTGATCCTTTCCAACAACTAGTGCACCAGGCACACAGCAATATTTCACTCACTCTGGTTCAATAACCCGTCTAGGGGTTGTCATTTTGAATTTTTTTGCTGAAGAACATGGGGTGGGCAATGGAATACTCCAGATTTCCTGATTGGTTGCAGGGTGACACTTCACCTTAAGTCTCTCTAAGCAGTCTCTATGCAGAAACTGGTACAGATGAGAATTGAGTCCCCTTTTTTAGAAGCTATCCCAATTAGGAATACCACTGGCTTCTCCATTCATCACACATTCGCAAGAACCCTGAGCTCAGGTCAGTACTCACAATGTCACAAGATCACCGGATGAGTCCATCTAGTATCCACCGGACACTGTTCTGTGAGGGAGAGGTTATTGCTCACAATGCCACAGGACAGCCAGACTCCTTCTAACTTCCACAGAGTACTCTTCAGTGAGCTCTTCAAACCAGGACCTTACATGAGGGTTCTCTTGACTAGCTTCAAAAGTTGGTCAACAGGAATAGGCCCCCCAGCTATGCCACAGCCTTGATGAAGAACAGCTGGGATCAGGATAGCTGTTGTAGCCACCCCCACCCAGACAGGTAGACTCCCTCCAACAGGGATAAGACCCTGCTATTTTAAGTCTCAGACTATTTATATGCCTCTCCAGCCACTTACTGGGCACTCCTCTTCAGGGATTGGAGGGAACACTCTAAATTTTCAGGCTGCCCATTTGTCTTGCTCAGCCCTCTATGTTCCAGAAACCTCTAAAAAGCAGGGGAGAGCAATCAAGCCTACAGCCTGTGGGATCCAGAACAGCCAAAGTCAATCAACAAATGCTCCACTAATTATAGAGGAGCCAAAAATAACAAAATTTGCCTAACATCCTAGCAACCTAATTAGGAGGTTGCTACAGATTTTTATTTGTTTTTGTCTGACTCATCAGGAAGACTTTCATTAACTTCCTGTTCTAGAATCACAATGGGGAGTAAGAGGAACTTCCCTCATAGTGAGGAGAAATCCCGCCTTATACAGTTGTTTATGGAAAAGGTGTCCCATGGGAAGGTTTCCGTTCTAGTGACAGCTGGGACATTTTGGTTTTTCTATCTTTTTCTGCTGTAGCCAGAACAAATAGAGGGGTTGAATGTCTCCAGTAGGGGGAACAGAAAGTGATGAAAACCTGGGAGATGGTCTATCACTACCCTACTTTACAAAAGCTAAAAAAAAAGGATTGAGGCTTTGGATAACTTTAAGAAATACCTTGCATGATGCTGGCATACGCTTGCCGCCTTAAAGCAGGCCGTTGGAGAAAATAGGTTTCCAACATAGAGACAGAACATTCATTAGGCAGTCTACCACTCAAGATTCCCTGTCATTCATTGGTAGTCAGCACCTGTGGCAATAAAAAAACAGCACCAATTGGCTTGATCCATCTTTCTTATCTGGAGGGTTGAGGTAAGAAGTGTAAATAGTATTGTTGGGCTGTGCTCTGTTCACACACCTAAGTGTGCAGCTGCAGAATCAGGATTTCCAACCGCCATGCAAAACCCTTCTTAGTGCGTCATGGACCGCCATATTGTTTGTTTGTTTTTTGCCACCAGACCAGTTATTTAGTAGCAACCAAGGATGTCACCTGCCATTCATTGGACAAAAAAGGGGTATAGATGGAACTAAGAGAGTGCCAGGCTACAGTGATCTGTAATATAGGAAAGAATTCTCTAAAAGGGACCAAAACAGTCCATGGTGCTCATCTCAGCAAATTGTCCTCTGCTGGAATTTTTTTCTCTCCTTTTCTGAAATTTAGCCGAAGACACCTGTACGAATAAACAAAGGCTCTTTCTGAGCATTTTACAAGGCTTGGCTGGGGTTAAAATCCTGGCGTTCCTCTGCATTTTCAGAGGATTTAATATAATTCTGCCAGAATGACAAGTGTCATTTAAATGTAGATGATGCACTTTTAATAAATGTAATCCAGGTCTGATTACCGCGGAAGAAAGCTTTTTTTTTTTTTTTTTTTTTTAATCTTACCAGGCCAAGAATATTGCAATAACCGCTCCATCTGATTTCAAAAGTAAGATTTGCAAAAGGTCAAGATATCTATTGGACACACATACGCAGCTACATTGAAATTTTTCTCGCCAAGGGAATAAAAAGATTCTATCATTAAAAATGAAAGCGCAAGGACATCTCGTAGGACCGTAGCTATTTTTTTTTCTTCCTAAAAAGAAAGGGAGACATTTTACTATCGACTCCCAATCAGAAGATTTTTTAGCAATATCTCTAATCTGTCTCTGTCTACCCCCCCCCCCCCCGCCACCCCCCCCCTTTTCACAACCCTTTTCCGCTGCCTCCTACTCGCCCTCCCCTCTCTTTCCCTTTCACATCAAGGCCTTTTTATCTCCCAATTTTGCATCTAAAGACTAGGTGAATGCCATTAGCTCAATTCAGGCTCAAGTGTAGTCAGATGTTCCCTGATTTTTTGAAAAGCACTAAGGTCACATTAAAATGTAAAAGAGCCTTTCTGCTCCTCTGAGAGGAGGGCATATTATGTGGCCGTAGTGTAAAGAAGTAATGTTAGTGGCCACAGACCTAAGGAAAAACAAAAGACACATTGGGGTTCGAGTCTTTTGTGTTTAGGTTCCTCTCCGGTTTCTATTCATTGCAGCCTCGGGCGCTGAAGATAGTGGCGGTGTAGTCTCTGAAAACGGCTTAAAAAACAAGTTTGGCTGGCTCTATACCTGCTTGTGATAACCCCTTTTTTCAGGATCTGGTTAACTCTTTATTTGAAGCCACATTTTATCCCCGTAAGTTGAGCCCTGTAGACCTAATGAATAGTTTGCAGCATGCAGTCAACATAAACTATTGCCATGGAAATGCAATCCGCTAAGGTCTTATGGGTATCCCATCAACTGTCAGTTTGCTCCAGCTGAAAGACATATGTAGCACCCTCCTAGGTAGGTTCTAGGATAGTTAGATGAGTATTATGCCGTGCACACATGACCATTTTTCTCAACGGGAAAAATTTTATTTTTTCTCTTTGACGAGAAAAACGCGCCCGTGTGTGGGCTTTCCAGCATTTTTCCCGACAAGAAAAACGGCAAGAATCACGATGAGAAAAATTAGAACATGCTCTAATTTTTCTCGTCGTGATTCGTGGCATTTTTTTTCCGCGGCAGTTTTCCGATAGGGAAACACTGCCAGGGAGCCTACACACAGTCGGTTTTCTCAACCAAGAGAAAAAATTTCATGAAAACCGGCCGTGTGTAGGGGACCAAGCCGGTCCTCGTTTTTCATGTCAAATTTATTTATTTTTGTTTTCACCGTCGAGAAAATCGATCGTGTGTACATGGCATGAGTGTTGTTTTTCATAGGTAAATTTAGTTGCCACACTGTAGTCAGTGTGGCTATGATTTTTTATTTTTTTTGGTTGAGGTAAAAGTATAGTTAGGCTTACTGTACTCTGTGAGCTGTAATCGTTTAGTCAGGTCGGATCTGTGTGCGCTACTGCTGCTAGTGTGCTGGATACCTCCCTCTGTATCAAGGCAACTTGAGAAGTTTCTGGATGATAGGTGTGGAGCTATGCTGATAGCAGCAGGAATATTGATACTGTTCCAGCCTATCCCAGAGAGGCAGGCTCTGAAGGCGGACTGGGAGACTATGTTTATTCTTAGAGCACACTGAGCTCTGGGTCTTGTCCCAAAGTGGAGGAGCCCAGCCTTGCAGGGGCACGTTGCCTTCTCAGGCACAGGCTACCATGTGGGCGACATGAGGGGAGAATGCAGAGACCCGGCTGATTAGGAGAAGCTGACTGAGGGGAGCTGTCTGCCACAGATCTGTCTGGTATCACTGGAGGGCATCGCTTGGAAGATTGGAAGGAGGCATCCATCTATTCTAGGGCCTTATGAGTACAGACATTGCTGAATCTTGAGGACCTTGTGCTCTGGCTACCCCTCTGGTGCCTAGTTATAGTCAGTTGTGGGTCTGTTAAAGGGGACACCAGCTGGTGTCCTGGAGGGCTCTGTCCAGACACTTTGCTATTTAAAAGGGACTTTGCTCTACTGGCTTTACTACTGCTAAAACCAAAAATAATAATAGGCAGACAGCTATACAGGTAGAGGGCCTTTAAGTTGAATGCAGCGAACTGTATTTGAAAAACTGCTGCCTCTTATAGCAAATTAACTTTCAACAGTCAATATAGATCTGCACACATAACTCACAGTATCCCGTTGTAGATCTTCTCTCACATCTCACAGTATCCTACTGTAGATCTTCACACTGAGCTCCCCGGTCTCTCACTAGACTTCCAAGATCCCAGTTGCCGCTGGATCCCCTGAGCTCTTCCACAGCTAACCCGCTGTATACTCCTCAAGCTTCACCCACGCTACCTGCTGGGTCCCTTACTTGACTCTTCTGAAGCTTTCCCACTTCTTCACCGTCCCCGGCTAGTGAAAAAGGCTGATCTGGTACTTCTTTAGACTTCATGTACTGGCCTCTGATAACAGGAGTAGTTGTCCCTTGGTGGCAACTGTTTCCCCTTTACCTGTGACCTTGATCCTCACTTGCCTCTGGTAACAGGAGTGGTCATCCCTTATGGCAACTGCTTCTCCTTCACCTCTGGCAACATTCGGTTCCCCGTCCGGCTGAACCTCTGCAACTTGGTTAGGCTCCTGACCTGAAGCCCAAACCCTGCGTTGCTTCTCACAGTCCTAGATAGGCCTCAGACAGCCTAGCAGCCAGGTGCTCCCGGATAGGCCCTAAGCTTCTGGCCTAGCAACCGGGAGCAATACAACACATGTCCACCCAGACAGCCGTCCAGGTGGCACAGAATCCCAATTACCTGACTCCTCCCGAATAAATAGGCTCTTCCAGCAGGCCATTATGCCAAAGATACTTCTACCAATTGGCTGGGACAACCTATCCACTCCTAACTTAAATTCACTATGCCCTTGTCATTCTAATGCCACAGGCGGCAATGCCACCTAGTGACAGAAGAAAGAGGTGCACTAAATGCAGGTTTAGGGCAAAAGTCAGTGGATCACCCTAACAATTAGCCAGTCTAGTTACCACCTAGCAAACTAAATTTATGAGCAGCCCTGTTTAGGACCAGGGTGCTACATATATGCTATATTTTATTTTTGTATTTGCTAGATTTACCCTTAAAGTAATACTAAACACACACTGTTTAATTCACATTATCCTTTCTCTTTCTGTATGTGGATGATGGCACTCTAATTATTTTAATAAAAAAAAAAATCCAAGTGCCTTTATTCATAATTGATATACAGCAGTCATTTGACCCAGATCTTTCCCAGGCTGTCTGTAGGGAAAGAGTGGCAGGAGGAGCTTCTAGTCCCCTGCTACTTGTCACATGCTCATAAAAAGAAAAAAGACTACAGAGTAAACTACAGAGTAAAAATAAATAATGAATATCATAAATCTGTTTTAAACTGCCATACAAATATATATTTGAAATCAAATCTTTATTTAATTTTTTTAGCAATAACATGGTGCTGGTCGGTTTCTTCCAGACACAGGCTGTGTCATGTCCCTCCAGCCTGTGTCTTAGAATAACAGGAAGGTGAAGCCTCCATCAATCAAGATGTAATAGCCAACCCATATTGTGTTAAGCTGTTTGGTGGGCATGGAGGAGAAGCTTGGGAGTGGGCTGTCATTTACCATCGCTCACATGTGTGGCTCTATAGCAGCCTTTTTCAACCAGGGTGCCTTGGCAAAATGCCTAAAAATCTCCATCAGCGGTGGGGTCACATTAGCTGAGTGATGGAGAAACATTGGAATACTAGTCAGTTCCAGTTTGCAAAAGTGTATTTGCTTTGGAAGAATAAATTACCACTAACGTTGGGTGTCCTACATGTGGATGTTGCTGCATTAAGTAAAACTATTAGAATCGTTTTTACATTTTAGAATGGGGTGCCTCAATATTGTCCATAATTTTAAAAGGGTGCCTTGACTGAAAAAAGGTTGAGAAACACTGATCTATAGTCACATGGGCTGCTCAGATGTGATAGGGAGGAAATGCTCAGGGTAAAAAATACACTTAAAACTGAGCATGTAAACTAGCTGCCAATGCTCTGGAAAATTACCAACTTCAGTGGGGACACGGACAGAAGGGGGGGGGGGGGGGGTAGAGAGCAGCAGGATCAATCAGCCAGGTTTTCTAAAAAATACAGAAAATGAAACCCATAGTGACTGAGTGAGTATGGTTAGCATGTAATACACATGTTTTTTTACAGTTTTTAATGATGTGAGTATAAAGTCCAGGGGGGCAGCCCGTCCATTAAGGGTGCATGGGTGCTGCCCCCTATCCACTGCTGCCTCCCCCTATCCATGTTTCTGGCCCCTTTCAGGATGCTGGATGCATGGATTCCAATGCGGCGGGGTGTTTTTTTGAAGCACTGATTAGAGCCAGAGGCTATAATAGGCTTCAAAATAGCTTGGACTCGGGGCACAGAGAATGCACTCACAGCCCACCCAGGTGTGTTACAAAAGCAAATTTATCTTCGCTATTGTAACACTGATCCTCCTCCCGGCCAATCAGGAAGCGGGTTTTGACACCCGTCACCCAATTGGCTGAAAGGACTGGTGATCCTATTGGACACCTAGGAGGAGAGGAGGAGCCGTACGCTGGAAGCCGCAGATGAAGGAGAGGACACGGAGCCGCTACACACTGCCCAACACCCGCTACCCACCTAGATGGGGTAAGTGCTGGACCAACCGGCAAACACTGGGGGGGGGGAGTGTGTGCCGCCCCCCCCAAAAAAAAACACCAGCCGCCATTGATAAAGACACTTTAAGAATACTATTTGCCTGGCTGTCTTTGACTTTACTGGCCTTGCACAAAGACAGTACAAAGACGGGACTCCTAATCTACATACATGTTCCAAGTCAGGTTGTCAACAAGTATTGAAACCCTTGGATCAGCATGACAACCAGTCAACCAGCACTTTCAAAAGCAAAGGTTGGCAATGACAGTGCTCACATTTTCCCCAGACGAGTTCCCTTTAAAAAACAAGACTGCTTTGAACTGAAGGCCAGGGTAGAGTGTGAGAACATCTGAGCATTTGTCACCTCCAGTAACCTCTCCCATGTGGACCTGGGTGTGTGCTTCTACCGAAAATGAACTCACCACGCAGGAATAACACCTCCAGGTGAATGAGCGAAGCTCGACGTTTTCCATATTGAGAAACATACAACTAACACCTATAATTTATTTATTAAGAAGTCTGAGCAGAAGTTGTGAATTTCAGGTAGGCCCTACGGGGGTTGACAGCCTGAGACTAGTTTAGAAAAATGATAAGAAATAACATTCGTACTCATGTTATATCAGTAATAATTTATGAAGAGAACCGGTATCGCTCCAATTATACATTCATCCCTGCTGTGCGCCAGGCTCACGTGTTTGGTACATTTAATAGACCAACGAGTGAAAAGAAGTAACTGATGATTATATGAAAGGCAATCTACATACTTTTGAAAGTTTTTTATTTATTTTAGATGTATATGGTAATGTGATTAGGGTAAAGGGGAACAAGCTTTTTAACCACTTGCCGCCAAATCACCTACCTGGTACGTCATTTGACTCTTATGCCTTGTACACACTGACGGATTTTCCGTCGGAATAAACTCTGACAGATTTTTCAGACGGAATTCCGTTCAAGCTGTCTTGCATACACACTGTCACGCCAAATTCCGACCATCAAGACGTACAACACTACGACGAGCTGAGAAAAATATAAGTTTAATGCTTCCGAGCATGCGCCGACTTGATTCTGAGCATGCGTGGTTTTTAATCCGTCAGAATTGCATCGAGACGAACAGAAATTCCGTCTGAAAAAATGTTCTCTTTCTAAGTCCGATGGAATTTCCGAAGGAAAAAGTCCAATGGGGCATACACACGTTCAGAATATCCGATTAAAAAATTCTATCTGAAATTCCGAACGTGTGTACGCTGCATAAGTGTTTTACCGGGATGATTACCCCAGTACCATTTTTTAGAGGTGACGGTCGGCTCTCTTGTACTAGCAACCGGAGTGGCTAAGTAGCCACTCGATTGCTATTCTAAGCAGCGGGAGGGGACATTCCCCCCTTCCATCACCTTACACGGCTCTCTTAAAGCGGAGCTAAACCCAAAAATGGAACTTCCGCTTTTCGGAATCCCCCCCCCCCCCTTCGGTGTCACATTTGCCACCTATCAGGGGGAGGGGGGAGCAGATACCTACGCCATGTCTGGCGCCTCCTCCATCCCCCCCCCGCTCTCTTCTGGGAAACAAACGTGTCCCAGAAGACAGCAGGGACCAGCGGAATCGCGCAACCCGAGTCGTGCATGCGCAGTAGGGAATAAGGCTGTGAAGCCGCAAGGCTTTACTTCCTGATTCCCTTACCGAAGATGGCGGCGCCTCCACCTGAGATAGAAAGAAATCCTGGACTGCCGCACTCCATAAAACAATGTCTTTATTGGGTAGGTAAAATCCAAAAACAACCAAAACGATACAGTCAAAATGAAGTGAACAACAGGAATATGTCAGCTATTTTTTTCCTGTTGTTCACTTCATTTTGACTGTATCGTTTTGGTTGTTTTTGGATTTTACCTACCCAATAAAGACGTTGTTTTATGGAGTGCGGCAGTGCAGGATTTCTTTCTATCCAATGCACCTGTGCATAGCCAGCACCTTTTGGTTTAGTGGGACGGAAGCCAAGCCAAGGGATTTGTCGTTTTTGGAGCGGTATCATCTCTCGCCTCCACCTGAGAGCCTGAGGGCCGAGCGATAGATCGGCTTCAGGTGCCGACATCGCAGGTGCCCTGGACAGGTAAGCGTCCTTATTTTAAAAGTCAGCAGCTGCAGTATTTGTAGCTGCTGACTTTAAAAAAAAAATGTTTTTAGTGGAACTCCGCTTTAAGCTCTCCCATCCCACCGGGAGACCCGAGCTACCAGCCGGCGAATGTGCCCGGGTGGGCCAGAGACACATTCAAAGCCGGAATCAGCTGACACTAACATGGCATCACTTCCAGTTTACCTGGCTGTCAACGGCGCCATTTATTGAAAATCGAAAGTATTAAAAACCGCTGATCTTGGCGTTTTGAATGCTTTCAAGTGCAAAGGAGGGATTCGGGGGTCTTATAGACCCCAGATCTCTCCATAAAGTGTACCTGTCACGTGCCTATTGCTGTCACAAGGATGTTTACTTTCCTTGTGACAGCAATAAAAGTGCTTGAAAAAAAAAAAATGAAAGCAACATTGTAAAAAGAAATAAAATAAAATAAATTAATAATACTTTTTTTTTTTAAAGTCCCCCCCCCCCATGCTTTGGCCCTGCACGCACGCACGCACACAAACAGCGATCGTCCTACACATGTGAGGTATCGCCGCGAATGTCAGATCATGGGCAGTAATTCTAGCACTAGACAACTTCTGTAGATATAAAGTGGTAACCTGTAAAGGCTATTAAAATGTCGCCTATGGATAATACGTAGTTTGTCGCCGCTGCGTGGGCGTCCTTAATTTTAAAGCGTCACATGTTTGTTTACTCGGCAAGATATCATCTTATATATTTTACAAAAAAAATATTATTTATTGTGTTTTTAAGCATTACAATTGAAAAAAGTGTATTTTTTCCCAAAAATTGCTGCAGAATGACATAAAAAATTGCAAAACCCACAAATGTATTCTCTAGGGCCTCTGCTTTAAAAATATATAATGTTTGGGGGTTCTTTTTTTTTTTAACCACTTCAGCAAACTCTAACAAGAGACTTATTCAGTTTTCCAATCATCTGTTGTCTCCATCTCAGTTTTTCTCGGGCTGTGCTGGTGTGTGGTGGTTTGGCTTTTTCATCCCAGGAATGAATTCAAAGCGTTCTATAAATTGGGCAAGGTAAAGGGGAGAGGCATTGGCATCACAATATCCACCTTGCTCAGTTAAATTGTATCTGCACAGGGCTGGGGTGGGCTCTTTTTCTTCCTGAACCCAACAGTGGGATGGATCCCAGTCACCAAACTTTTTGGATGTTTGTCTCGAGTGGTTGCTTTGAATTTAATGAGACAAATACAAAGCATTCTGTGAATGGTAGTAGTGCTGAGCAAGAGAGGACAGAGGAGGCTGCTTGGCACAGGACCTGAATGTTTGCAACTATCACTGTAATAGGACTGACTACTACAGTGATTATCCGCTTTCCCAATACAGTGGAACCTCGGATTACGAGCATAATCCGTTCCAGGAGAATGCTTGTAATCCAAAGTACTCGCATATCAAAGCGAGTTTCCCCATTAAAGTCAATGGAAACGAAAATAATTTGTTCCGCATTGACTTCAATGGTATGCAATACCGCTTGCGGCCAGAGGCGGGGGGCGCCGGAGAGCCTCGAAAACGGCCGAAAAGGCCCGAGGACACGTCGGCTGACCTCGGCAAACCTCGGAAAGACTTTGTTCCTGAGATTTGCCAAGGTCAGCTGTGCTGTCCTCGGGCCTTTCCGTGCATTTCCGAACGGCGCCAATCGGCTGCGATTGGCGACGTTCGGCTCTGCTCGCCTCCGGCGCCCCCCCTCACCTCAGGCCAAAAGCAGTACTGCACACCGCTTTGGCCTGAATCGTGCTCGTTTTGCGAGACAACACTCGCAAACCGAGTCACGATTTTTTAAATTACAGTGCTCATATTGCGAAACGCTCGTTAACCACGTTACTCGCAAACTGAGGTTCCACTGTAGCTCCTTTAGGTCCAAGCTGGTCCAATGTAAGTATGCAATTTAGATAATACTTGGGGTTCAGTTTTAATATCATTGACATTCTTACATAAAATAATTGATAAGGAATACTTTTTTGATGTACCTAGCAACCAGCTGGATTCACAAAACAGGCAATGCGTTTCGGGGGCAAAATGTGCTCCCTCTTTATCACAGCTCAGTAATGTTGCAGCTATTTTCCCGGGGCATCTTTTTTTCTGTCCAGTCTGATTCCATTGCAATCTGTAAGTGTAGGATTTCTCTGGCATCTGCTTCCACAAGTACACTTAAACATTTGCAAAATTGACTGAGCCCTGATGAAGTGGGAGTGTGTTATGGCCATTAAAAAACTTTAGATGTCTTATAAATCATTAAAACCATTTCTGGACTCCTTTGGAAATTTTGTTTACCTCTACTTCTGTTGGTTCAAGCTGCTATGGAGAGGCTGATGCCAAGTCAGAATCAGGTACATTCACTAGTTGCATTCAAAAATGCATTTAATAATGTTTTAATGAACACATTATCACAATAACACATTATCTGATGTTTTTATAGCTCCCTGGAATTCAGCTTTAACATAGATAATAGCAACCTAGACAACCTCAGTTATGAAGGACACGTGACTTGCACTTGATCATGGACTGATTCTATTAGGTCTCTCATGAATTAAAAAAAAAATTCTCTGAATGTGCTATGGCTGAGCAGTGTTGTAGTTTTTACTACATTCTTTGAACAGCCCCTGATGTCCTCTTTATGAGAGAACCGCCCTTGACTGTCCTGGGGACCTGCGAGCAAAGCGGAACAGCACCACACAGCAGACAGACAATATGTAATCAGACTTCTTGGAAATATTCAATCACCCGTAACGTTTGACTTTTGTTTGTTTCTAGAGGGAAATTAATGCTTATTTTTTTTTCTGATTACCTCTTATCTCTTTAATTAAAGATCGCAACACGATCACTTGCAGTGAAAGAGGAGAAAATGAATATTTGTTTAGTTTATAGAACACAAATGTTTAATTCACATTCAGCCGTAATAGATATTATTTCTCAATTGACTGACCAAACTCTCAGCGCCAACATACCGGTGATTTATACGTCTCATTGTGGTGTTTAACCCTGTGAGCAATTTAAGGATTCAGTAAGACTGAAATGTACTTCTGCCTAAAAAAAGGATAAAAATTATAATTAAATTCCTCCCAAAAAAATAAAGTAATATATAAAGAATGTTAGCAATTACAATGGAATCTCACCATTACCATGGGCTCCAGCCTCAATAAAAATGTCACCATAACAAGATCCATTGTGTGCATTCCAGAAACACTGTATGACCAAATGTTTGTAGACACCTGACCATCACACCTGTGTGAACTTGCTGAACATCATATTCCAAAACTTTGGTCATTAGTATGGAGTTGGCCTCTTCTTTTGCCGCTAAAACAGCCTCCACTCTCCTGGGAAGGCTTTCCAAAAGATTTTGAAGTGTCCCATCTCAAGTCCATGATCAACTACAGACAGGGCTTATGTCATTCTTCTTTTCCCCCAGGCCACCTGTTTTGTGCAGTCCCACTCTTAACCCAACTGATTGAGGCTGAAGGAGACCTACACTATATGGTCAAACATTTTAGACATCTGACCATCACACCTATAGAAGCTTGTTGACCATGCCATTCCAAATCTATGGTCATTAGTATGAAGGTAGCCCCTTCTTTGCTGCACTAACAACCTCCACTCTTCTGGGAAGGCTTACGGCTTTCCAAAAGATTTTGTAGTGTCTATTAGAATTTGTACCCATTCAGTCAAAAAAACATTTATAAGCTAAGTTCCTAATGTTGAGTGAGAAGACCTGGCTCACAATCACCATTCCAATTCATCCCAAAGGTGTTCAGTAGGGTGGAGGTGAGAACAATGTGCAGGCCACTCAAGTTCCTTCACACAAAACTTATGAAATCGTGTCTTTATGGATCTGGCTTTATGCACCTGATTTCAAAATGTTGGAGGGGTGTCCACTTGGCCATATTGGGTAAGGGTATGAGCTAAAGCAGTACCCATTAACTGGACAAGAGAAAAATAACGGGTTAACTTCTTTTTGGTTCGCTTTCTAAAGTAGTAGAGGCTGTTCACTTAGCAAACTAAATGTTCACTTTCCATAGTAAATGTTAGCCAATATGGTAAATCGGTGCTTACCCTGAATGCCCAGTCTTGCCCAATGGAAATTAAAAACCGGATTCTCAATTGAAGGGAATACAGCGTTACCTTATTTACTAAGTTTAGTGAACATTCACATAAGTTTGAAAAGAGAGAAAAGGCATTCTTTGGCCTACCACTGATTGGTGGATACCTCTGGGAGGAGATTGTTGCATGCAGCAGCAGACATCTAATGACCAATCAAGAGTTTGAAATTTGTGATAATGGCAACCGTTTAGTCCCATTAAGTGGGTTGCAGTGGGTTCAATGACAGTTATCTGCTGAGTGATATGCCCTCCTAGACTCTAATGATGCTGGGTGCTCCATGAGGCCAATGCCCCATGAACAGGGAATGGACAGGACCTGTTATGGACAGGGAGGGGAAATGCACGGCATGCAGTTTCTGGTCAATGTCCAGAACTTAAAGAATCTTGATATTTTCATAGATAGGCTTTAATTTCAGCTAACACTGTTCCCAACTCCTATTGGTTTTTCAATAGGAATATATGGAGAATGTCATCCCGGGAGAAGAAACTGGAAGTTCATCTCACAACCATGCCCTAGTGGCTTCCATGGGAGGAAGTGATGGGAAATCTCCCCAATTGTGAGTCCAATGAATACCTGACAGATGTTCTGACCCCTCATCACTCTATTCAAAGCTAAAGAAGTTATAACTGGAGTCTCATATTCATTTCAATCTGAAACCATTTATTTTTTATTTTTAGTACATCTAAAGTGCGGACGCAGATACACAACACAGATAAACAGCTTTTCTCTCGACATACGGTACTTATTATTGATTTTTGGATTTAGATTGAAATCTGCTTTGGGTACATTTTTAGGAATAAAATACTTATTTTTTTATATATGTTTATAATATTCTGTTATGTAACAAAGCATTTATGTTAGAATAGCAACATTAGGCAAATAAGATATTTGCCTAAGCAATTTAGATCTTGTTTTTGTGCTTTGTTTGTATTCCAGATTTTCCTCAATTTGTCAAGATTTTCACTTGCAAAGAAATGTTCATTGTTATGGTGACATTCCCAAATATATTATTCTTCTATTGAAAGCCACCAAAAGCAAAAATTATATTCTTGGGTAATGTTACCAAAAAAACGACTTCATGATGCAAAGTCATAAACAATACATTTTACCAAGGAATGCAATAACAGCATTATAGAGTCAACCTATATACAACAAAATGTCAAAAACTACCTTAAAGTGAACCCTAAATAAATGACATTTAGTGTGCAAAAGGACTGTGTATCAGTATTGATAATACCTGCAGCATCTACGGTTCACTGTGTATTGGTCATTAGACCGCATTCCTGACCCGCAATGTGTTATCATTTAGGTGCCATTGGTGACATTGACAACCAACAGTTTCTGGTCTCTTAAAGGGTAATGATATCTGGAAACAAGTTTTTAGTGTGAAACATGTCACTCTTTAGCCTGACTTTTGTTCTTGACACCAAGATGGAAAGATCCAGCATTGCTATTATGATAAATACTTCCTTCTCCACCACCAGCAATGTCAGATCACCTGTATGGGGGAAGGAGGGGGTGCTGGTCTCTTTATCGTCTCTTTCTGCTCAGGTTGTTTTGCCAGTGGATGAAGAGTTCTTCCTGTGGTCTAATGAGGGAGTTTTTTCAACACAACCAATAATATCTACCTGCATGAACATGTCTTCACTCAGGTCAGGAGTTCAGTGTTGTCCAAGCAAGCCCAAAGCATTGTGGGTACTGCAAGCGAAGCATGACATTTTTTTCTTGTTTCTCATTTGTTTTACTCATATCAATAACCATATCTAGGAAAAACAGGCTTAGCTCTTGCAAGAAGATATATCAATAGTCAGCCTTGGTCAGTATGTTTAACTCTTTGTTATGTATGTACTGTATATATACTATATATACATATATATATATATATATATATATATATATATATATATATATATATGCTTTGCAACAGCATTGTGGTGAATAAACTGTATGCAAAGTTAATGAATTTTTTAAAAAAAAATCAGCATCAGGGACAGTACTTACCATTAGAGTTGAGCGGACACCTGGATGTTCGGGTTCGACGGGTTCGGCCGAACTTCTGAAAAAAGTTTGAGTTTGGGACCGAACTTGACCCGAACTTGACCCCGAACCCGAACCCCATTGAAGTCAATGGGGACCCGAACTTCTGAGGACTATTCGCGCTTGTTTCCCGTGCTTAGAACTGTCCCTGCACAAAGTGTAATTTCTGAAGGAAAAAAAGTAATTTAAAACTCACTCGCGGCTATAATGAATTGTCAGCTCCCAGCATTACATAGAAAAGTAATTGATAAAAAAAATTTAAAAAAGCGTGGGGGTTCCCCCAAATTCAATTACCAGGCCCTTCAGGTCTGGTATGGATATTAAGGGGAACCCTGCCGCAAATTAAAAAAAAAATGCGTGCAGTTCCCCCAAATATCCATACCAGGCCCTTCAAGTCTGGTATGGATTTTAAGGGGAACTCCACCCCAAATTAAAAAAATGGCGTGGAGTCCCCCTAAAAATCCACACCAGACCCTTATCCGAGCACGCAACCTGGCAGGCCGCAGGAAAAGAGGGGGGGAATAGAGAGCGCCCCCCCCTCCTGAACCGTACCAGGCCACATGCCCTCAACATGGGGAGGATGTCCCCATGTTGATGGGGACAAGGGCCTCATCCCCACAATCCTTGTCCGGTGGTTGTGGGAGTCTGCGGGCGGGGGGCTTATCGGAATCTGGAAGACCCCTTTAACAAAGGGGACCCCCAGATCCCGGCCCCCCCTATGTGAATTGGTAATGGGGTACATTGTACCCCTACCATTTCACAAAGAAAGTGTAAAAAATTGTAAAAAAAATACACAGACACCATTGGGAAAGTCCTTTATTAAAAATAAAAAAAACATTCCAGCGATGAAATCCAGTGTCCCGCGGCGACCAGACCTGAAGGGCCTGGTATGTATATTTGGGGGAACCGCACGCATTTTTTTTTTATTTGCGGCAGGGTTCCCCTTAATATCCATACCAGACCTGAAGGGCCTGGTGATTGAATTTGGGGGAACCCCCACGCTTTTTTTTTTTTTTATCAATGTCTTTTCTATGTATTGCCGGGAGCCAACAATTCATTATAGCCGCGAGTGAGTTTTAAATTACTTTTTTTCCTTCAGAAATTACACTTTGTGCAGGGACAGATCTAAGCACGGGAAACAAGCGCGACTTTACATGCATATTGCCGAACACCGGACCCGAACCCGAACATACAGTCAATTGTTCGGGTTCGGGTCCGGGACCCCGAAACCCAAAAGTTCGGTACGGACCTGAACTTTACAGTTCGGGTCTGCTCAACCCTACTTACCATTAATAAAAAGTGTCCCATGTGCTGGTGGCTGCTGTGTTAGGTTGGAATGATATGTCCTGTGCCCCTGGATATCCCCACAGCTGATATCTTCCAGTGCTAACATGAGCAGCTGCAGGCAGTGGCGTCACTAGGGTTGGTGTCACCTGGTGCGGTGAAACATGGTGTCACCCCCCCCCCCGGCACTAAGCAGGCTAGTGCGTCAGTGTGGCTCTCCCTCCTTAACCTGCCACAATGGATGGAGCCGGGATGGATGGATGGAGCCGGGGTGGTGGATAAAGCCGGAATGTGATTGGGGTGGTGGATGGAGCCGGGATAAGATCGAGGTGGGGAATGGAGCCGGGAGGGGGATTGGAGGGAGTGGATGGAGCCAGAATGGGATCGGAGGGGGGTGAATGGAGCTGGGATGGAATCGGGGGGGTGGATGGGGCCGGGATGGGATCTGAGGGGTGGATGGAGGCAGGATGGGATTGGGGGGAGGGAATGGAGTTGGGATAGAATCGGGGGGGAATGGATGGAGCCAGGATGGGTTTGAGGGGATGGATGGGGCTGGGATCTTTGATTTGGGGGGGTTAGAGTATATGCGCTAGGGGGTACTTTGGGAGGGGAGAGGAATTGTGCTGGGGAGGTCAAACTTCAAATCTGCCCCCCCCATACTACTTCTAGCACAAGTCCTTTCCAACCCAAAACAAAAACCCCCTAGCACATATCCTCTAACCCCCTCTCTAAATCACTCCTGACAGCTTAGATGTTACCTGTCAATGCCCCCCCCCAAATCATCATGTCCCCTCTTCTGCAATACCCGTGTTATTACATACCTCAGCCCAGGGCAAGTGCTGTAGCGCAGTGTTCCTCTTCCTCCTCCTTGGCTCTTCCTCTCGGCCTGTGTACTTGAAACATCAGAGTCGAGGACAAGGCTGCTATAGTCCAGTCTGCAGTGAGTGAAGCCAGCGGGGAGAGAGATATGATTTCGGCATGTGGGACGGTCGGACCCCGGGCACCCTGTCTGTCTCTGCCCCACTCCCTCCTCCCCCACTCTCCCAGTGGGAGCCACGGCGCCGGTGCCAGTCTGAGCCTGGTATTACCCTCTTACGTGGGTGTCACCCAGGTGCGGGCCGCACCCCCAAAGCGACACCACTGGCTGCAGCTGTAACCAGAACACATCAAGTGCTGACTATGTCTGCCCTTTCTACCCCCCCCCCCCGTTCCATTCATAGAAGCTATCACTTCCCGCAATGAGAAGAGCTCTATGAATAGAAGAGGCTGACCTCTCATTTATCCCACTGTCCTCCATTCATAGAGTTCTTTTCCTTGATGGAAGCTATAGTACAATGTTTATGAATGGAGGAGGGGTGGAAAGGATGGGCATAATTGGCACTTGACAAGTGCTTGCAACAGGTCCAGTGGCTTGTATTATCAAGGGGGCAGAAGATTGAAGGTTTAACCGAACAGCGCTGCAGGCCTTCATTGTAAGGCGCTGTTCCTTGTATTGATTTAAAAAAAATAAAAAAAAATATTTAAAGTGTTCTGAAAACCCAAAACCAAATATATATTAAATTGCAGCTTACCAATTCTTAGATGTGGACCAGCCCCTGCTGAACCGGACAAATTTTTATCCATGCATGACCGGCTTAAACTGATTGTAAAGGTTTTTTTTTTTTTTTTTTTTTAAATAACAAACATGTCATACCTGCTCAGTGCAAGGGTTTTGCACAGAGCGGCCCAGATCCTCCTCTTCTGGCGTGCCCCGGCGGTGCTCCTCCTCTTCATCGGGTGCCCCCATGTAGAGCCAGTTTCCATGGGGGCACACGTGAGGACGCGCTCATGGGTTCCGCTGCTGCGTCCATTGACACAGACAGCAGGACTCAGCCCCGTCCCTGGCTCCCATGTCACTGGATTTGATTGTTGGGAGCCAATGGCTCCTGCTGCTATCAATCTATCCAATGAGGACCTGAGGCAGTGGCTGGAGCTGCTGGGCTTGTGCTCCATGCTGGAACGATCAGGTTCAGGTAAGAAAAAGGGGGGTCTGGGGGGGCAGCTGAAACACAGAAGGTTTTTCACCTTAATGAATAGAATGCATTAAGGTGAAAAACCATGAGACTTTGCAACCCCTTTAACTGATGCTAGTATCTGGAAAACGTTATTACCAACTGAGACTTTGTATTACCATAGGAATAGACTGTTCTGTGAAAGCTGTGATCAGTAAAAGATGTTTTGCTGCAACAAAGAGCCTCTGCATTATATTCTAAAAGAGTAATATAAGATGTATACAAAGAACAGCCAATGCCAGGTGAGAAGATGTACTTTGCTGGGGCAAACCTGGTCAGCTCTGATTTCCCGTGATGGCTTGCTTGCTTGGAATCCTGCCTCGGTTTCACTGTACTCCTGTCAGTGGCTCTGGTGTGGACTGGATTCGGAACTGATGACTTTTACATGGAGCTTGTTCCAATGCTTAACACCAGCAATGTCTGTGAGTGCATAAGCTTTGTATTTTAACTTTTTTTTTACTAATAAAACTTGCTACACTATTGGTGGCTTGATGCCTCTCTCCCCATACCTTTTCTGTTTTTTTGGGTTCCCAGCCCGCTCAGGAGGCAGCAATTCCCCAGCCAGCTGTGTTAGCAATAGTCTCATTACCTAGTATTGATACCTCCGGGATTGTATACATTTTATTTAGACATACACACACTGGGTAGTGGTAGAGGAACGGAGTCACCTGCCTGAAGATGGGAGAAAACCTCCTAATGTTGTATGTGTCAGGTGCCCAAGGCCCACATGTCTCATGACACCAGGTGGTCAATGGACTTCTGAAGCTTTTATCTGGACCACGTGCAAAGAATAGGCCTATGCAAGAGTACTCCAGACGTGAAGGAGTTAAAGGCATGCAGTGTCTAGGAGGGGCATCTGTGTACATTAGGGATGGGCCCGGTGCTCGATTCGAACCCATGTTCGAATCGAGCACCGGGCGTTCGCTCGCTCGTCGAGCCCAGAACTATTTGGGCCGTTCGCATCACATTCGTGTGATGCGAGCGGCCCCGCAATGCATTGCGGCCGGCGCGGCCGGCGCAGTGCATTGCTGGCTGATGATTGGCCAAGCATGCACTGTGACCCCGCATGCTTGGCCAATCACAGCGCCCGAAACTCGGAGAGCAATAATTGGCTACAGGCAGGACGCCTGTAGCCAATTACAGCTCAGGGGCTTTAGTACATGCCCTACCATTTAAAAGGCCGCCACGCCATCGGCCCCGGTCACATGAGTTCCGGCTTTAGGAGAGATCAGTCTGCTGATTCTGTCTTTGCTTGATACTGAAAGATTTGCTCTTCTTTGCTAAACCATTGGCTATTTCTTTGCTAAACCATTGCTACCTAAGTCATTGATCGTTCATTGCTGCTGATTGCACAGTTAGCGTGTTATTAGCTGCTGCTGGGGATTAGTCTGGTGCGTGCTTACTGTTAGTACAGTATTGCAGTAGTACCAACCGCAGTGCTGTTAGCACAGCATTGCACCCCAACAGCACCCATAGGACTTCTAGTGTGTTAGTGGCATCACACAGAGTTCCTATATTTTCATCTCAGAAGCACCCATAGGACTTCTAGTGTGTTAGTGGCATCACACAGAGCTCCTATATTTTCTTCTCAGCAGCACCCATAGGACTTCTAGTGTGTTAGTGGCATCACACAGAGCTCCTATATTTTCATCTCAGAAGCACCCATAGGACTTCTAGTGTGTTAGTGGCATCACACAGAGCTCCTATATTTTCTTCTCAGCAGCACCCATAGGACTTCTAGTGTGTTAGTGGCAGCAAACAGAGCTCCTATAGTTTCTTCTCAGCAGCACCCATAGGACTTCTAGTGTGTTAGTGGCATCACACAGAGCTCCTATATTTTCTTCTCAGCAGCACCCATAGGACTTCTAGTGTGTTAGTGGCAGCAAACAGAGCTCCTATATTTTCTTCTCAGCAGCACCCATAGGACTTCTAGTGTGTTAGTGGCATCACACAGAGCTCCTATATTTTCTTCTCAGCAGCACCCATAGGACTTCTAGTGTGTTAGTGGCAGCAAACAGAGCTCCTATATTTTCTTCTCAGCAGCACCCATAGGACTTCTAGTGTGTTAGTGGCATCACACAGAGCTCCTATATTTTCTTCTCAGCAGCACCCATAGGACTTCTAGTGTGTTAGTGGCATCACACAGAGCTCCTATATTTTCATCTCAGAAGCACCCATAGGACTTCTAGTGTGTTAGTGGCAGCAAACAGAGCTCCTATATTTTCTTCTCAGCAGCACCCATAGGACTTCTAGTGTGTTAGTGGCATCACACAGAGTTCCTATATTTTCATCTCAGAAGCACCCATAGGACTTCTAATGTGTTAGTGGCATCACACAGAGCTCCTATATTTTCTTCTCAGCAGCACCCATAGGACTTCTAGTGTGTTAGTGGCATCACACAGAGCTCCTATATTTTCTTCTCAGCAGCACCCATAGGACTTCTAGTGTGTTAGTGGCAGCAAACAGAGCTCCTATATTTTCTTCTCAGCAGCACCCATAGGACTTCTAGTGTGTTAGTGGCAGCAAACAGAGCTCCTATATTTTCTTCTCAGCAGCACCCATAGGACTTCTAGTGTGTTAGTGGCATCACACAGAGCTCCTATATTTTCTTCTCAGCAGCACCCATAGGACTTCTAGTGTGTTAGTGGCAGCAAACAGAGCTCCTATATTTTCTTCTCAGCAGCACCCATAGGACTTCTAGTGTGTTAGTGGCATCACACAGAGCTCCTATATTTTCATCTCAGAAGCACCCATAGGACTTCTAGTGTGTTAGTGGCAGCAAACAGAGCTCCTATATTTTCTTCTCAGCAGCACCCATAGGACTTCTAGTGTGTTAGTGGCATCACACAGAGCTCCTATATTTTCTTCTCAGCAGCACCCATAGGACTTCTAGTGTGTTAGTGGCATCACACAGAGCTCCTATATTTTCATCTCAGAAGCACCAATAGGACTTCTAGTGTGTTAGTGGCAACAAACAGAGCTCCTATATTTTCTTGTCAGCAGCACACATAGTACCTATAGTGTGTTAGTGTCAGCACCCATAGGACCTACAGTGTGTTGTGAGCACACATAGGAGTTCTATTTTTTATACTATATACACTACCGACTACAATGGCTGGAAGACCGCCAAGGAGAGGCAGAGCGTGCCGAGGCAAGAACACAGGGCAGGCAGGCTCTGTTTCTAGAGACAACAGTGCTGGCCGTGGACGTGGTCGTGCATCGTCATCAGCACGTGGCCATGGGACACGCTTGTCTTTGTTTTCGGCAGCTGGACATGTGGAGCCGCATCATGCCGAAGGCTTGGTAGAATGGATGACCAAGCCCTCCTCATCCTCCTCATCCTCTCTCACCCAGGCTCAGGGTACTGGCAGAGCAGCTGCCAACGCGTACTCAATGGCATCATCAGCCACCCCTTCCCTAGACCCACCTTGTCCTCCTGAGGAGTCCCCCGAACTGTTTGAGCACAGTGTTGGGTACATGCTCCAGGAGGATGCCCAACAATTCGAAGGCTCGGATGATGATACCCAGCTTGAGGAAGTCAGTAGTGTGCGCGCAGAGAGAGGGGATGCTGAAGGACAGCAATCTGGCAGTAGTGTTCCACCAGCTGCAGCTTACTGCCAGGTTTGCTCTAGTGGTGAAGAGGGAGGGGATGATGAGGTCACTGACTCCACGTGGGTGCCTGAAGGGAGAGAGGAGGAGGAGGAGGAGGATGCAGCGTCACATGTCCAACGAGGCAGGATGCCCCCTGGAGGCCAGCTAGAGGCCAGCACAGCAACTGTACCACACCGCAGAGCTCCGCCTGTGCAGGGCGCTGCCTCTGCACGTTATCACAAAAGTTCTTTGGTGTGGGCCTTTTTTGAGACGAGTGCATCAGATCGCACCACTGCTATTTGCAATATTTGTCTCAAGCGTATCTCGCGTGGCCAAAACATCAGCCGCTTGGGCACCACAAGCATGAGCAGACATATGTCGACCTGCCATGCAGCTCGTTGGCAAGCACACATAAAAGACCCACACCAAAGAACAAAGCGGACCTCTCCTTGCTCCTCATCAGCTGGGATCTCCATCCCCACTATATCTTCAGTCCTCTCTGAAAGCTGCTCTGAGAGGACTGAAGGTGTAGAATTAGGTGTGTCACAACCAAGTACTTGCAGTACACCGACGTCCGATTGTAGCAGGCAAATTTCCCTGCCCCAGCTGCTGGACCGTCGAAAGAAGTATACTCCCAGCCATCCACATGCCCAGCGGTTGAATGCTAGCTTGGCTAAATTGCTAGCACTTCAACTGCTGCCTTTTCAGTTGATAGACTCGGCCCCCTTCCGTGAGTTTGTTCAATGTGCGGTTCCTCAGTGGCAGGTTCCCAAACGCCACTTTTTCTCACGGAAGGCGATTCCGTCTCTCTACTGGCATGTGGAAGGCAATGTCCATGCCTCGCTGGACAGGGCGGTCAGCGGTAAGGTGCATATTACCGCTGACTCATGGTCCAGCAGGCATGGACAGGGACGTTATCTTTCTTTCACGGCCCATTGGGTCACTCTATTGGCAGCTGGGAGGGATGCAGGACAAGGTGCAGTAGTGTTGGAGGTTGTTCCGCCACCACGCCTCCAAAATGCTACTACTGGTTGTGACACACCTCTCTCCTCCACCCCCTCCTCTTCTTCTTCCTCCATGTCCTCTTCGAGTGCTCTGTCCTCGGAACCAGCGGTGCTCCGTAGGCGTACAAGGGGCTACGCGAGTACGCAGGCAAAAAGATGCCATGCCGTGCTTGCGCTGGTGTGTTTGGGGGACAGGAGCCACACTGGGCCAGAGGTTCTGGCAGCTCTGCAGGGGCAGGCCGAGAGGTGGTTGACGCCACGCCAGCTTAAGCCAGGAATGGTCGTTTCTGATAATGGCACCAACCTCCTCTCCGCCCTGCGACAGGGGCAGCTCACCCATGTGCCCTGTATGGCTCACGTCCTCAACCTGGTGGTGCAGCGGTTCTTGGGCAGGTTCCCAGGCTTACAGGATGTCCTGAGGCAGGCCAGGAAAGTCTGTGTGCATTTCCGCCGATCTTATAATGCCAGTGCTCGGCTGACTGAGCTGCAAAAGGAGCTGAACCTGCCCTAGAACCGCCTAATATGTGACATGCCCACCAGGTGGAACTCAACGTTGGCCATGCTGCAGCGACTGCACACGCAGCAGAGGGCCATCAATGAGTACCTTTGCGACTACGGCACCAGGACAGGGTCAGGGGAGCTTGGCTTTTTTTCCCCACGCCAGTGGAGCATGATCAGGGATGCATGCACTGTCCTCTCACCATTTGAGGAGGCCACGAGGATGGTGAGCAGTGACAGTGCATGCATCAGTGACACTGTACCTCTTGTCCACCTGTTGGAGCATACGCTGCGTGGGATAATGGACAGGGCACTTGAGGCAGAACAGAGGCAGGAAGAGGAGGACTTCCTTGTCTCTCAAGGCCCCCTTTATCCAGACAATGTTCCTTCTGTCCCACCCATCACACAGGAAGAGGAGGAGGAGGAGGAGGAGGAGGAGGAGGATTGTGTGAGCATGGAGGTGGAGCCTGGCACTCAGCATCAGCAGCAGCAGTCTTTTAGGGATGATGTACAGTCCCAACAAACCAGTGGACTTGTACGTGGCTGGGAGGAGGTGGCTGGCGATCATGTCATCCTCAGTGACCCAGAAGACTCCGGACCGAATGCCTCAGCTAACCTACGCTGCATGGCCTCCCTGATCCTGCAAAGCCTGCGGAAGGATCCTCGTGTTCTTCGGATCAAGGAGAGTGACCATTACTGGCTGGCCACTCTCCTTGATCCACGGTACAAGGGTAAGGTTGCGGACCTTATCTTGCCGTCGCAGAGGGAGCAGAGGATGAGACATCTCAGGGAGGCCTTGCAGAAAGGTCTGTGCAACGCGTTCCCAGAAACTGGGAGGTTACAAACTCCTGGTCCTGGACGACGAGTTGCTGAGGCTTCGGTCAGTAGCAGAAGGAGCGGTGGGGAAGGTGGACGTCTGACCGATGCGTTCAGACAATTTTTTAGTCCGCAGCCCCCAAGGTATGATCGGTTCCAGCAACCATCGCCAGCGTCTGATATACATGGTGCAGGAATACCTAGGGGCAAGGTCAGACTTGGACACCTTTCCCACCGAAAATCCTCTGGCTTACTGGGTCCTGAGGATGGATCACTGGCCAGAGCTTGCACAGTATGCAATTGAGCTACTGGCCTGTCCTGCATCCAGCGTTCTTTCCGAACGCACATTCAGTGCTGCTGGAGGATTTGTCACCGATCATAGGGTGCGCCTGTCCACCGACTCGGTTGATCGACTGACCTTCATAAAAATGAATCAGTCTTGGATCACCACCAGCTACCAGACACCTGAAGCGGATATAACGGAATAATTTATAATGTCACATCCCTTCAAGACTGCCTATGCTGATGCTGAGTGACTGTCCTGTTATGTTCACTGTCTATCCTCTTCCTCCTCCTCAATGATCCATGCCACCACACCAGTGCCTAAGGCACAATTTTTCAGCCCCTGTATAACAGGGGCGTGTAATTACAATTTTTTAAAAAGATGCTTCGCAACAGGTGTGACTGCTGTGCTCAGAGTACAGTATCTGTGAGGGGTTGCAGTGTTGTGGCACCAGCACCAGTGCCTAAGGCACAATTTTTCAGCCCCTGTTGGGGCGTGTAATTACAATTTTTAGGCAATGCTTTGCAACAGGTCTCATTGCTGTGCTCAGAGTACAGTATCTGTGAGGGGTTGCAGTGTTGTGGCACCAGCACCAGTGCCTAAGGCACAATTTTTCAGCCCCTGTATAACAGGGGCGTGTAATTACAATTTTTTAAAAAGATGCTTCGCAACAGGTGTGACTGCTGTGCTCCAAGTACAGTATCTGTGAGGGGTTGCAGTGTTGTGGCACCAGCACCAATGCCTAAGGCACAATTTTTCAGCCCCTGTTTAACAGGGGCGTGTAATTACAAATCTTGATCTAATAGTTCACAGCAGGGCCCATTCCTGCGCCCACCAAGAGTAACTATGAGGGCCTACAGTCTTGTGGCAACACCGTCCACCACCACCACCACCACCAAAGGCCCAATTTTTCTGCCCTGTTCAACAGGTGCATGCAATTACAAATCTTGATCTAATAACTCACAGCAGGGCCCATTCCTGCACCCACCAAGAGTAACTGTGAGGGCTTACAGTCTTGTGGCAACACCGTCCACCACCACCACCACCACCACCAAAGGCCCAATTTTTCTGCCCGGTTCAACAGGTGCATGCAAGTACAAATCTTGATCTATTAACTCACAGCAGGGCCCATTCCTGTGCCCACCAGTCTTGTGGCTACACCAACATCTAATAGGGCAAATTTCTGCAGAGTATATACGGCAGGCCCCTACTTTCAAACATCCAACTTACAAACGACTCCTACTTGCAAACGGCAAGAGAAAACAGGAAGTGAGAGGAAATCTACCCCTAGGAAGGAAAATTCTATCCTGTTAGATTTAATTTGGGAAAAAGGTATCTCCTCTCTACTGATGCTTTATCACCAATCCTTGTTTCAATTAAAACCCCACTTTTCCAAAAACATTTGTCATTGGGACGGAAAGTGATGTGACATGTTCTGAACAGATGTGCAAAGACAGCAAATGTTACAGGGGTGATAACCCCTCCCTATGTTCTCCAAAAAGCTTAAAAATTGATTTTTTTGGGATGTAGCTATACTTCATAATGTACCTGTTCAGATTCTACTTAAGAACAAACCTACAGTCCATGTCTTGTTTGCACCACCTATATACTGCTGTTCAGAGTATATAGGGTTGTAGGTATAGGGTTTTATTTTGGGTGCGGGGTCCCCCTTAGTATCCATACAAGACCCAAAGGGGCTGGGGTGGGGGGGGGGGTGATGGGGTAGCCATGCCATTTTTCTCAAGGATTTTCAGCCATATGGCGGCCAGGACAAGACATGACATTAAAGCCGCAAGTGGTTTTAAATGGCTTCTTTTTTTCCTTTACAAATGTCATTTTGTGCAAGGACAGTTCTAAACACGGGAAACACATGCCACTTCACAGGCATACTTTAGACACCCCCCAGGTACCATATTTAAAGGAAAATTTCACTTTTTTTTTTTTTCACTTTATGCATCATTAAAATGACTGCTCCCGAAAAAACTTTAGTTTTTAAAATTTATTTTTGCATTGATATATGTCCCCTGGGGCAGGACCCGGGTCCCCAAACCTGTTTTATGACATTAACATGCATATTGGCCGTTGTAATTAGCAATTTTGATTTCGAACGTTCGCGTCCATTATAACGAATAGGGTTCGAAAATTCGCGCGAACTTTCGGTCCGTTCGAAGGTTCTGGTGCGAACCGAACCCGGGGGTGTTCGGCTCATCCCTAGTGTACATGAACAGTATGTGGGTTTGGGCAGAACATAAGCATGATGCCCTGCAGACCCAGTGTATGTATAGGTGAGACCAAGTGGAAAGAACCTCAAGTTCTCTCCTTACAAGCAAGTCAGATACAGTTATCTAATTTCCTAGCTGGAGGATGTCCAACATCATCTAGTCTTTACTACCCCAGTCTTACTGCCCCTGGCCAGCCAGTTTTATTCAGCATGGATGTGCCTTGGGGTGCCCACTCCTCCAGACTTGCATCTGCCCATCATAGCTTTTATTTGCCATCTGTGTCTCTGCTGGGGAGATTTCTCCTTGCTTTCTGTCAGAACAGGAACGTGAAGCAAATCTCTCTAGTGGGAACACAGATAGCAACAAATCAAAATTTTAATTGTGAAGAGTTAGAACAGGTTAACCTAAGAGTTATAACAGATTGTTTTTATTGTCTATGGCCTCGTACACACGGCCGAGATTCTCGTTGAAAAAAACATGTCGTTTTTTTCAACGAGATTCTTGGACAAGAAACTTGTCCCGGCCGAGTGTACACACGCTCGTTTCAAAGAACCCGCGGTTCTTTGAATGGAGCGTACGCGGTGACGTCATCGACTACGACGAGCATGCGCTCATCACATTCGATGCCGTCGCTGCCATCTTGGTATACCCTACCTATGCCTAGGAAGCTACCGCGCATGCGTCGAATTCATTTCGAACATGCGCGGGCTTCCGGGAGGACAGGTAAGTGTACACACACTCACTTTTCTCGTTGAGAAACATGCCGAGGAGAATCTCGACGAGAAAATAGAGAGCAGGTTCTCTATTTTCTCGTCGAGGTTTCTTGTCGGTTTTCTCGACGAGAAACCCGATAGCAGCGTACACACGACCGATTTACTCGGCAAGACCTCTCTGCCAGCAAGTTTCTTGCTGGTTCTTGCCGAGAAAATCGGTCGTGTGTACGAGGCCTGTGTCTTAATATTCCAGTGTCAACCACGCTTCTTGTTTCTTCTCCTGCTGTCACAGGGACAGGAAGTGAAGCAAAATCTCCCTAACTGGGTCATAGATCATATAGTAAAGGCCTTGACATTGGTATTAACCCTTTCAAAGTCTATAAAAAACTAAAAACAAAACATGTTCTGTCTGGAGTTGGGCCTCAATAATTAGGCTGGCAGAGAGCAGCAGAGTGAAAATGTGGTTCTCATAAGACATTGAGCGCAGCTAACTGAGACGCCAGGAACCGGACAGTTGTATAGGACACATTATCGCAGGACGGGGCCTCCAGACAGGGCTGCGGGATCACTGTTATCCAATCAAGGATCCGGCCTGGACAAGTTAAGCAGTTATTCCAACTTCCCAGATTGGGTTTCACTCCAGAACTGTAATTGCACTTAGGAGTTTTATTTAGCAGACCATGCCCAGACATCAAAGAGACGCTAATGAATGATCCTTCACAGTGATTTCTGAGCACGGGATAAAGCTGCCCTGCGTCCAAAGAGCATAGACGGTAATGAAGACCTGGACATTCGAGCACTTTATTTCTCAATGCCCAGATTCATCAATTTGCCTTCCTCAAAATATTGCTCCACGGACCTGTAGCTCCCTAAAGCAGAAGTGTAAGCAGATATACAATCTTCTCATTTAACACAGTTCATTTTTAAAATCTTATATCTTACACTTTTAAGTTTGTCAGTCAGTCTTTATATTAGCTTTCTTCAGATAATAATCTGGGAAAAGGCCCTTCTTTTCCCACTCAACTCCTCAGCCTTGTCCACTGAAATCAACACTCCCCTTCGTTGGGTAACGCAATTTAGGTATCTGGGAGTAAATATCCAAAATGATGGCTGCCAATGTATCATAGATCATATCAATTCCTTGCTTTGTCCCGTAACCCTCAAATGGGCAGCATGTCTCTTCCACCAAGCCCAGTGGGATGGGTGAACCTTCTGAGTTTTACTTCGAATTTTGCAGTAAATATGATCAACAGAAATGGATCAGATAAAAGAAATGTGGTTAGTATTATAAACTTTATATGAACAAGAAGATGAGTGATCAATCGTAGTTCCCTAAGAAACAGTAAATTAACAGCTTTGACCAATTACAGTCTATGGATCCAGGTCAGAAAAGGGTAGGAGAATGATCAATCCTGAGATCAGACTACTCTCTTTTTACCTCCTGACTCCACAGCCCCTTAGCACAATTGCTTAATGCAACCTGGCATGTTACACCCAAATTAAACAACCTTAGTCTCTAGGTGTAAGAGAGATCCTAGGTGGGGTGGGGAGGACAAAGGATCTTCTACTAGCTCAAGTCATGGGGCCCAAAGTAGTGGTAAAATAATGACATTCAGTAGCATATATGTATGGTAGCTGTCTCCTTATAGAGCTCTAATGGATAAGGCAAAGGAGTCTGCATGCAGTTTCCTTAGTTGCAAAGAGGGCGGGCAAATGCCCGCTCACCGTTCTGATTGATACCAAGCTTAAAGCGGAGTTCCACCCAAAAGTGAAACTTCCGCTCATCTGATTCCTTCCCCCCTCCGGTGCCACAATTGGCACCTTTCCGGGGGACAGCATACCTGTCTTTGACAGGTATCCTTTTCCACTTCTGGGAGCCTCAGCCGTGGGTATTGACATCACGGCTGGGGCTCCCTCCTCCTCCCTACTCCTTTCCCTGACGCCAGACCAGTAGGAGAGTGGAGCGGGCCTCGCGCATGCAGTAGGGTTATCGGCGTGAAGCCGAAAGGCTACACTGTCGTGTACTCTTACCCGCAATGGTGGTGGCAGCACCTGACAGCTGATGGAAACATCTCTGGACTCCAGGACAGGTAAGTGTCCTATTTATAAAAACCAGCAGCTGAAGTATATGTAGCTGCTGGTTTTGAATTATTATTTTTTTGGGGGACCTCTGCTTTAAGGGATGACGTTGAGATCCTGCAGCAGGTTCCTGCAGATGCTGTACTCAGGGACGATGCTTGACCGCACTCTCCTTGGGGCCACAACACAGCTGGATCTGCAAAGCAGGTGCCGATGGCGATCCTCCAAATGTTGCCGGGTTGGCCAGACACTGCCGAACAACAGATGTGTCCGCACCCTCTCACTGGAGGCTCTCTCTCTCTGCTTTCAGGGTGTGCTAAACAGGACCTGCACTGAACACTAGAGGAAACAGTCTCCTTGTGGCAATTACTGCAAGTGTCCCCTGTCACGGCAGGTAATTTAGCAAGCTCCTGGTACACATGTTAAATATATTTAATGCTAGGTTCACTTTAAAACAGACCTGGGGCCCAGTCACAAGATAATGCGAAAATAAACAGGAGTGAAAAAGCTCTTCATTTGCTTGAGCACCAGTTGGTGTAACAATTGATGGTGATCAGGTAGGTCTAATTTTACACATACCTAGGTCCCATTGCCCTTCCCTTAATACAAAATGAACAATCGTGTCTGGAAGTCTCCTTTAGTGTAGAAGACTTCTGTGGCTTCTGTGACAAATAATTATTGTCACAGAAGCCAATATCTTTTGAAAGACGTAATGGTTCAATGCAGTTTACATAAAATATTAAAAATAATAATATTCTAACATGATATGAAGTGATGGTTTGATGACAGTTCTTCTTTAGTGTCATTTCCAAATCTTAATTATTTGCACCCTAAGCTGTGAGGTTCATGGTTGGTGTATTACACCCATAAACACAGGTTTCTTAGCTTTGACAACTGCAGTAAATTAATCTATTTAATTTATCTGAGATCATCTTTCTATCAGTGGTAAAAAGGAAAAGACAGAAGATCCTGTTTCATATTTTCACAATTAGTTTCATAAATTTCTAATGAACACCATTTACAAACACTGACATCACTGTATAAAAGGTACAGAAAAAAACAGGAGCCACAGACCAAATTTTGGGAGGCATCAAAAACATCAAAAGGACAAGCCAATGCATAAGTAAGAATCCAGACGATCTTGGGCTTAAATGTGTTAAGAAATTTAATTTTGCAATCAGTTGCTGGAGCATGCTCTTAATACTAAAATGTTAGTGTCTATAACATCCTTTCTCAACCTTTTTACCCCAATGGAACCCTTGAAATAATTTTCAGGCCTCAGGGGACCCCAGTAAAAACCAATTCACTAAGGGTCAGCAGGAAAAACGCCCCTTACATTGCTGGCCAGTGGCCCTTATAGTGGTGGTCAGAATGCCACCTTTACAGACAGCTAAAAAGATCATTGGTGCAGCTGGTGCTGCCATTTGGCATTGGCCCGGGATCGTTGCAGATACCATAAAATGTGGAGTCATTCAACCACAGCTCAAGGAACCCCTAACAACTTTGTGAGGAATCCAAGGGTTCCACGGACCCTTGTTGAAAATAGCATAGCTCCCAACTTTCCCTGATTTGGAGGGACTGTCTCTCTTTTGAGACAACGCCTCTCTGTCCCTCTTTCCTTCTCATTTGACCCTCATTTCTGTCTGATGTATATATCTGTATAGAAAATGCACTATTTTGCGTTTCGTTTTTTATGGTGCAAACAATTTCATCCAATTTCTGAATTGTTGCATTAGTATATTGGAATAGTGGTGATAAAAAAGTACTTGTGGGTTGACCCAATAATTTTTTGTCTAATAACTCTCTATGTAATGGGGGTGCTAAAGGGTTGTGTCCTTTGCCGTATAATGTACGGGATGTAAGGGCACACAGATACACTGACAGGTCCATGCAGAGCTGCAGCAGTTTTTGGACTCTCCAGTTTTTGTAAATCAACCCCATAGTTTTTCCTTTTGACATCTATGAGTAAATTAACTCTTCATGGTATCCTAATATTCTCTCTGGCACTCCTATGATTTCTGTACTCCTTAGATTCCACCCAGAGTGCCCCCTATAGGTCTCTAGCTGCCAATCAGAGCTCTTTGTGCACTTCAGTACAGTTTTTATGATGACTGTAGGATCAATCTATATTTGGACCCAATGCGTCACTGGAGATATTCATTAAATACTGTATTTATTGGCGTATAACACTCACTTTTTTACCCTGAAAATAGAGGGTCAACTGTGCCTGCGTGTTATACGCAGGGGGCTGTGGAAAGTTTTTTTTCCTGAAACTTCCCTCTTAAAGTTAGGGTGCGTGTTATACGCCTGTGCGTGTTATACGCCGATAAATACGGTAAATATATAGGTGAACCGTAATGATATCATCAAGTTTTAGTCATTATAATGTGGTCTTTTTGCTTCTATATGGTAAAGGGAAAGTGATGCAAAATTCAATTCAAAATGTTATAGTTGTTCCTATAACAGAAGTTGAAATCTGTCACTGGAGACCCCTGTTCTGGAGACGCCTGCCCAAGACAGAATTATAAATCATCTTGGAGAGATTTGTTCTCACTTCCTGTTGCATCTCCATGACACGAAGAGAGGTTAGCTTTAGATATACCGGTACTTTAAAGGGAATAAGTTAAACAAGGTGTCAATTCTAAAATTGCTAGTTGCTTGAGAGTTAGGGTCCTTTCACACGGAACGGATCAGTGATGATCTCCCCTATGGGAGGATCGGATGAACACAAACCGTCTCTCCGTGTTCATCCGATCTGCAGACGGAGAGAAAAATAGGATTTTCCTCCGTCTGCAGAATCGGAGCATTGCGGACACGGATGATATCGGGTAGCAGCGGATGTTCATTCGCTGACACCCGCTATCCCATAGGAATGCATGTATGTCCGTAGTTCATCCAAAAACGGATGGATAAAATACGGACATACTGTCCGCACGTGTGAAAGGGGCCTAAAGGTGATACCTGGGGACTGATATTTCTGACCTCCTTCTGGATATGCTTGTTACCAGGGGGTTAGGCTTACCTTCTGGAAGGTGTACAGGAATACCTTGATAAAATAGAAGGTTGGGCAGCTACATGGCAGGTGACGTTCAATATTGAGAAATGTGAGGTTCTGCACTCTGGTGGCAAAAATGCGGTCATGATTGTATGGCCTCTTACTCTAAGGTCCCGTAAGAGGCCATGCAGGAATCACTTGAGGTTAGACGAAAGGAGTTTTAACCTTAGATCACGGGTTCTTTAAGGGTTCTTTACTGTTAAAGCAGTAAAAATGTGGAACTCCCTCAGGAAGTAAGATGAAAGGAAACAGACAGGCAGCCTAGTTTATCGAGGGGCGAGGAATAACCCGGAGGTGGGGGGCCCTTTGCAACTCTGTAGCGACGGCACTGCTTAAATATACCTTATTATACAGTTTTTTGTATCTGTTCAATAAGTGCAAAAAAAATATCCATTGATCCTCTCCGATTTCCAGCACTGTCTTGTATCCTGTGTTCAGTCTGGTAGAATAAAGGGAGCAGACATATGGTTGATAGTCAGGACTTGGGCAGGTAAGGATTGGGAGAAAGTTGGATGGAGATGGTGGATTTCTCTAGCATGGATTAAGGGCCTTCTCTGGTTGCCGTCTAGCTGCCACAGTGCTTCTTCAGTATTACTTATTCCCATAGGCTTCCCAACCTGTTCAGAGTAACCAAATTAACTACAGAATGCTTCCCCGTGCAATGTTTTGAAGAAAAAGAGAGTCCAGCAGTCCTAACACTTCCTAATCTAGGTTGCAGCTCCTCCATAGATACAGTACAGTAAAAAGCGTTGTCACCCTAGGACAGCAAGTGTGCTAATGCCAGAATCAATATGTGAAAATAAAGGGAAAAAGCCTGAAAAAAATAAAATGAATGCAGCCACCACATCTAAGAGCTATTTATCTGCAATATATTGCATTTTGTTCTTAGATTTCAAGCAAGCAGCCACATATATGGAAACTCCTGATTTCAATCTTTGTTCCACTTCAAGTCCATATTGGTTCCATTTGAAATCCATCTTTGTTCCATTTGAAATCCATCTTTGTTCCAGTTCAGGCCCATCTTTGTTCCAGTTCAGGCCCATCTTTGTTCCAGTTCAGGCCCATCTTTGTTCCAGTTCAGGCCCATCTTTGTTCCAGTTCCAGCCTCCACTGGGGCTGGAAGTCCCGATATCCATTTTTGTTCCAGTATAAGTCTTCCATTATGTAGTGAAACTGGAAGATCAACATAACTCCCAGGCAACTAAAATTTCCAAGGGCTTGGGTTTACCAGCCCATGTATTGCCTCCCTATGGCAGGTGAATACAAGCCAACCCTCCACATAGGAACCATCTGAAAAAGCCCCAGAGCTCAATAGTTTCTTCACGGTACAGAAATATTTTGAATATCACTTCTCATTTTTTCATAATGACTGTCTATATAAGGAAGCAAGTAAAAAATAAATGCAAAGACAGGTCAGATCAGTTAACACAGATGTATATGAAGGGAGGGGGGGGTGATGAGACGTGGAGGGTGCGGACACAGATCACAACGCAGATAGAGACTGCAGCCAATTTGCAGGAGGTATGTGGGGAGAAAAGTGCTGCAATATACAGTTTATTTGGAAGCCACAACTATTTGAAGCGGTCAGGTGCAAAAGTATTATACAGTAGCAGGAAATGTACTCTCAGCTCTGTCATTGTGCGATTTAAAGTGAACCAGTACTGGCACTATATTGTAGAGTTACAGCTGGGCATCAAGAGCTGTCTGCACATCTTATTTTCCTGAGCAGCTTGGGAGCCTCCAATCCCCGGCATATGATATGCATATTTCTGTGACATCTGAGCCCTAGCAAACGCAGTGCAGTGTGTATGACTCTAGGGGTCAAAGAGGCACGATGGAGGAATTGCTTTATCCCCAAAGTTAAAAAAGACAAGCCTTAATTTGAAAATAGAGTGTTGCATGTTTAGGGGCCCAAAGAGACAGTTGTGTAGCTTTCAGTGCCATGAGGTTGACACCAGCATCTTTCGGTGCAGCATTTTGAGAATCTGGTGCAGTGGTCCCTGGAGCAGGGTAAGATGTGTTTGATGCATAAGTGCATTTGGTTGTTGGAGCTAAAGTTAGGGTTTAGATTTTGGACAATTACAGTATATATAAACTCAATCATGTTCTGGCATTTTCATGCTTTTTGTGGGACCAGCACAGTCGTTTAGTGGTTAGCACTTCTGCCTTGAAACTCTATGATCCCCAATTCAAATCCCAACTATTTGCATGGAGTTTCCATGTTCTTTCTGTGCTTGCTTGGGTTTCCTTCTAAACTCCAAAGACTTGCTGGTAGCTTAATTTGCTCAATTCAGTGTACCCAAGATGGCTGGCTAACCAACTAAGCACTTTGAGTCCCCATGGAGAAAGTCACTATAAAAATTACTTAAAGAGGAACTGCAGTCTGCTCACATAATTTGTAATAAAAAACGTCTTTGCCATTCTGAAGCTTCCCTCCAACCACTTTGCATATTATTTTATATATTTTGTGATTCTGTACTTGTCAAATATGCTGCAGAAATCTCCCTCCACTAAGTCTGGTTGCAGCCATTTTAACTGTGGGCATCTGAAGCTGTTGCCTGTTCACTTCTTGGATTTACACAGACACACAGAGGGCAGGCACACCTCCAGCTTTGCAGCCCCGCAGCTCTCACTGGCCCTCTTATGACTTATCCCCCCTCCCTTCGTGGCAAATTCTCACGAGAGTGAGAGAGACAGCTGTGCATGATGTCATAAGCCTAGGCTAATGACCAGACAAGAAACAGGAAGTGGGCTGTATAAGGTATTTACCTGCAGAAAAAAAAATGTTTTACTATCCAAAGTTAAAACAACAAAGGCAGAAGATTTAATAGATGGAAAGTTGAAAAGAAGTAGTTGTAACCTGGAGCACTTCTTGATAACCACCACCCTAAGGGAACCTACTAAGGACTTTTACCAGTGAAAGTATGCCTTGGCAGCTGAAACTAGCACTTCATGTTCATAGACTGTACTGTTGCAGCTGTCAAGTAAAGCTTTGTTACCTGTTCTTGTCCTTTTTGAAGTTATTCAAAGGGGGTGCATGGTGGTAAATGAAGTATCAGAAGAACAGGGTCTGTAAAGCACACATGGGGTACAAGAAAAAAGCCACCATAAAGGTAGACTAAGCAGGAGAGGCGGAACAGGAGAATAGTTGTCACTGATAACCATGAACTGGTGGGAAATTAATAGCAGCCAGACAGCAAGTAGTGGCACCAGGCTCAGGACACAGGTCCTCCAGTAGTGAGGGGGTTGGTGCTCTGGCTCCCTCCCTCGTGGTCAGTTTCCCTAAGTAATCAGGACCAAACCCACAATATGGAGACCACTTGTATCCAGCCACATGGTACGGGAGAGAGTAGGAAGTTAATCATGTGCACGTATAAGGTCCGCGTTAGTGCATGGCGGGACCCCAATCTGTTACTGAGAGTTACACTGGACTGGTGGAGAGGACATAGGCTTAACGTTGTCCCTCCTAAATGCAAAATTAATCTAGCAAAGTTGTGTAGTAACATTGGATGGAATGTTTTACAGGAGCACGACTGCATACAGTGTATGCCTCATCTCAAAGCCAGGGTACCGATTTAATGTGGTCTTTCACTTGACCATGGCCCTGCCTGGTCCCGGGCATTGATGAGTGGTACCCACGTGTGCAGTGCAAGGAGGCCATGCCCACAGGTAAATGTTGTTCCCGTCTCCCAGTTGTTACCCTGCTACATATCTTTCAGTGGAGACTGCAAGTAATTTTTTCAAATACATTACAAAGCCATGGCCCACTGTTGTCACCATCAGGTAACACTTAAGCAGACGTGAAAACTCACAATACTTTGGCACTTAAAGTGACACTAAAAGATATCCTTATTCTCCAAAAAATCCATGCACATCCACTACCTAATATCCCTGTAATTTATTTTTCATTAAATTGTTTCTTACTGTGTTTTTCTGCCTCCTTGTAGTGTCCTCCATGAGTTCCCAACCTCTCTGTTTTCCCTTAATTTCTGTTTGGAATGAGCAGTGTATGTTAGTTGTGGTCATGTGGGGGGTGCTTTAGTATTAGGGACAGTTTTCAGGTTAGAGACACATACCATTTGGTGGTTTTAGCCCAGTTTTTAGCACAGAAAGTGACTAGAGCTAGGCTTCCAGTGCTAAAAAATTCATGTATAGCTTTAGGGAAGCTTAGAATGGGAAAGAAGGTACACTAATAAGTTTGTAAAACCTGACCATTACACTTAAGTTAGCTTATTGGACATGGAGTTGACCAATTTCACTCTTCTGGGATAACTTTCTACAAAATTTTGGAGTGTGTCTGGGGGCATTTGTGCCCATTTAGCCAAAGAACATTTGTGAGTTTAGGCACTGATGTCAGAAGAGAAAACCTGGCTCTCAATTGGTGTTCCATTTTATCCCAATGGTGTTGAGTATGGTTGTGGTCAGGGCTCTGTGCGGGTCACTTGGGTTCCTCCACACCAAACTCATCAAACCATGTCTTCATGGGGCTGGCTTTGTACACAGAGGCACAGTTTTGTTGGAACGTTAAAGAGCCATCTTCAAAGTGCGCAATTGTCTAAAATGTACAGTAGCGCAGCGCGCAGTGGCGTCACCACGTCGACTTGAGGAGGAAGGGCTCCTATTATATCTTTTTTACATGCGATTTTAAACTGGAACTTTTTGTAAGTACAACCAACTTTTTAATAAATGCTTCTTGTTGCGGAGTTACGCTATGGTCCCTCTTTTATTCTTTCATGCTGTTGATTATACGTACCGCATGAACGTGGAAGGAGCCTTGCACCCGGAACATCCACCCTGGTTGAGTTTACTTCAGTGTCACCATCCCTCTGATGTTAAAGGCCGCGGCTGGGTTATAGCCGAATGCTCATTCGTGCTTGCCCTCTGGCAAGTGGCTTTTATATACGGTGGTGGGCTTCTCACTTATTTGTGGATTCACTGCGGTGTTGTTCAACCAATGCTTATGGAACCGTGCTTTTTACCTAGACTGTTGTGAGGAGACTTACCTTGATTGGTATATGCCTGGAGGACATCTAGTACTATTTTTATCCTCTTGTCATCTGAGGACCTTTTGTGGACTTATTATTTGGCGCAGCTTTACTCTTTCTTATTTGTATTTTATGGTATTAACTGCATCCTTCACTGGAAACACTTATACTCAAAAACATTAAGGGGGGTCATATACTTTTGACCATGTAGATATACTTCCATAGGAGCCACAGGAATTACTACCCATGTCTTCTCAACTTTAGCCTGCCAGGCCCATTCACTCTTTCTCCAAATACCAGTCTAGGGGTTATTGTTTTTGTTGTTTTTATTGTGGAAAACTTGGAAAGGAATGAGGGGAGTGGTGGGATACTCCAAGAATAAGAACTATCTACAACTGAGGACTCAATATTTCTGTAGCTTAAGTAGTAGTAGAGTCAATAGAGCAAAGTCCCTTTAATTAGTAAACTGTCTGGACAGAGCTCTTCAGGATACCAGGTGGTGTCCCCTTTAACAGACTCACACCTGACTATAACTAGGCATCAGAGGGGTAGCTAAAGCACAAGTTCCCCAAGATCTTTTCAATGTACTCACAAGGCCCAAGG
The DNA here is from genome assembly GCA_029206835.1 of Rana muscosa. NCBI lineage: Eukaryota > Metazoa > Chordata > Amphibia > Anura > Ranidae > Rana > Rana muscosa. Next base: position 200,383,922 of record CM055126.1, on the reverse strand, counting down.
ACATATGAAGCCTCCTTCCAATCTTCCAAGTGATACCCTCCAGTGATACCAGAGCGATCTGTGGCAGACCGCTCCCCTCAGTCAACTTCTTTCAAGCACCTGGGTCTCAGCATTCCTCCCTCAGATCACCCACCTGAGGCCTCCACATGGCAGGCTGTGCCTGAGAGGGCAGCATGCCCCCCCCTCCCTTAGGCTGAACTCCTCCACTCTGAGACAAGACCCAGAGTACAGATTGCTCACTGAATAAATACAGTCTCCCAACCTGCCTTCAGAGCCTGCCTCTCTGGGATAGGCTGGGGCTGTATCAATATTTATGCTGCCATCTGCATGGTTCCACACCTATCATCCAGAAACTTCTCAAGTTACCTGGATACAGAGGGAGCTATCCAGCACATTAGCAGCGGCAGAGCACACAGATCAGACCTAACTCATCAAATGCAGCTCAGTACAGTGAGCCAAACTATGCTTTTTCCTAAACCAACATTACAGCCACACTGACTATAACTGCAACTAAATTTACCCATCAAAAATTAACACTTACCTAACTATCCTAGCACCTACCTAGGAGGGTTCTACAACCATGTAGTATAGAAAGTTAAGTACATACTGGTGCCAGCTCTTCCCACATTGGCTCAGGTTTAAGTGTTCATTGTCATTTCAGAGACATTTTAAAGAAAACTCTACAGAAGACATACATTTCAGGAAAAGATAAGTAATGAAAAATGTACCTGTGTCTGCATTTTCTCTTTTCAGTTACATGGTTTAGAAGAAAAAAAGTAATGACTCATAAAATATCGGACCTGCAGCAGGAAACACAGCCTGTTTCAAACAGCATCCTGCTTGTGCTTGCAGCAAATGGCAAGGTATTTGTAAAGGCCGTTCAGTCCCAGAGTGGCTGGAGTTCTTTTTTAAGAAGCACCTCTTCTATCTAGTATGGTCATTACAAAATCCCATTTTAATTTAAAAAAAACACCAACACTGTCTATGAAAACAAAAACTTTTTTTAAGTTGTCTCCTTCTCTCCAAAGGTCTATTTGTGCATTTTAATGTAAGTGCTAACGCATGGAAATACACTATATTACCAAACGTATCGGGACACCTGTCTTTACACGCACATGGACTTTAATGGCGTCCCAATCTTAGTCCATAGGGTCAGGCCAGTCAAGTTCCTCCACCCCAAACTTGCTCATCCATGTCTTTATGGACCTTGCTTTGTGCACTGGTGCAAATCATTTGGTGGAGGGGGGATTATGGTGTGGGGTTGTTTTTCAGGGGTTGAGCTTGGTCCCTTAGTTCCAGTGAAGGGAACCCTTAAGGTCCAGCATACCAAGACATTTTGGACAATTTCATGCTCCCAACTTTGTGGGAACAGTTTGGGCATGGCCCCTTCTTGTTCCAACATGACAGCGCACCAGTGCACAAACTAGGTCTATAAAGACATGAATAAGCGAGTTTGGGATGGAGGAACTTGACTGGCCTTCACAGAGTCCTGACCTCAACCCGATAGAACACCTTTGTGATGAATTAGAGCAGAGCCTGTGAGCCAGGCCTTCCCAATACTTTTGAAAATATAGTGTATATCCTTTTGAATCCAGCCAGTCATGAGGTTCTATATTATATGGGTCCCGACGAATGTCTAAACCTCCGAAACGCATTTTCTCTTTTTTTTTATTTATTTTTTTAGCAATTATTCCATTAAAAACATTTCTGGACTGTGTGGTCACTGGTAGGACATCCTCATTGATTTTTAAAACTTCCCTTATGCCCCATACACACGATCGTTTTTCATGCCGTTAAAACTGCCATTTTTAAAAATGGCCCTGAAAAATGATCGTGTGTATGCTCCAGAGCATTTTTAACGACGTGAAAAACGGCCATAAAAAATTTCGGACATTTTTTCACGTCGTTTTTCATGTCGAGGTGAAAAAAAACGCGCATGCTCAGAAGCAACTATGAGACGGGAGCGCTCGTTTTGGTAAAGCTAATGTTGGAAATGGAGATGGCACATTCGTCACGGTGGAATTAATAGCATCGTTTTAATGCTGCGCATTCCGTTCTTCTTTTGATAATGCTTAAAAATTACCTTCTTTTGCTAATGACATTGAGAGTTATGCCAAACTTGTTTCTAAAGTAATTCCAAATTGCTCTAATGATTGTAAAATATTATTTCTAAGCCGCACCTCCCTCCTAAATAATACTAATAATACTAAAAAAATGTAAATATCCTTTTTTTTGGAAATTATATTTTACTATTGTATTTTTAATTTTTGGGGCCTTGCTTTTTATTTTTAGGCTTAAATTATTCTTGTGTAAAGTTACCACACCAACCTTCAAAATGTGTCTCATTTGGCCTCAGGGAGGTTTGTGTCCCTTGATAATAACAATAATATTATTTGAGATATCCCTGCCTGCTCCCTAGCAAGCTCTCTTTTGAAATACAAATCACATAGTCAAGTTTTTTAAGGCCAAAAAAAAACCCTTTATTTCGGAACATAACAAATTAAAGGGGAAGGCAGCTCTGGAGAGCCTGCTTGCATTTGTGCATCCCTTCGACCCCACAACAACCATCCAAGATGTGAAAACCAAAATAGAGATAAGATCCCCAAAAAAAAGGAGCCCAATCTTGTCTTGAGCTCCCAGAGGTCAGGAGCCACAGCAGATAAGTCCTATATGTCCCCAGTCTGTGGTACTACAGCAGGCATTATTTTCTCCTCTTCCTTGTAGCCTTCTCTCCAGCCTTCTCTGCAGCCTTGGTTGGTTTCTTCCTTGGAGGCTGGGGATCAGGAGGAGAGGTTGTGGCAGGAGGAGTAGTAGGAGGAGGAGGAGGAGGTGGAGGAGTAGGGATAACCTCCGTTATATCGCTGTACATGGTGAGTTCACCCAGCACGCCCTTATTGATCACTTTTAAAAGCAGGGTTTCACTATATATCTTTTGCCGTAAGTCCATTTGCCCTAGTTTGTGGGCGAGGACTGCGGCAAATCCCTCATCAACAGAGGGTGCCTCTCTGAGGGCCGCTGTTGCCTCTCTGATGAAGGCCCTGGTTTCCTCCTCCACCTGCCTACCTCTCCTTGGCCCTCGTGGTTTAACTACCAGGGGAGGCATCTGGGCTCTTGTGCTGGGCCCAGCCTCCTCCTGGGTGCCACTGGGCCCAGCCTTCTCCTGGGTGCCACTGGGCCCTGCCTCCTCCTGATCCCCAACATCACCCTCTTCCTGGCTCTGCTCTGGCTGTAAAAAAAGAAAGGGACATTATTTATTTTGGCCCACCATCATTCACAGACATTGTTCACCTCTAGACATTGTTGAAATCAATGTCAAAAGTTATGTCATTTTCAATGATTCCGCATCCTGGTTTTGTTGCCTTGTCCACATAAAATTAGGCCACTACTGTATCTTGCTCTTAAAAAACTTTATTGGTAGAAGTTTACATACCTAACAATACTAACATCTATTTAAATTCTACAATTTTGTAAGATATAAATATAGATATTAATACTTAACCTGGCTCCATATATCCAAATCTGCCTCCTCAGGGACCTCATCTTGAACCTCAGAGGAAGCCAGAGCAGGGTTGCCAGGAAGGCTGGAGGACTGGCTGCAGGGAAGGCTGGAGGGTTGGCTACAAGGAAGGCTGGATTGACCTCTGGTGGGAAGGGTGGACAGAGATTCCCTCACTTCCAGCTGGTCATCCAGGAAAGATAACTTGCTGTAGTACCACAGACTGGGTTTATAAACCTTATCTGCTGGAGCACCTGAACTCTGGGACCTCAGGACCATAGTCCTCTGGGTCCTGTATGTCCCTCTGATGGTCGCTATTTTGGTTTTCACATCTTGGAGAGTTGTTGTGGGTATCTTGGTTTGCACAAATGCAAGCAGGCTCTCCAGTGCTGCTTTCCTGGCGTCTTTATTTTTATTCGCGCCACTTTTGGTTTGCCATAGTATAGGTAGCTCTTGCCATTTGTCTATGAACTCCCCCATGAATTCCGGGTTTTTGAAAGTATTCATGATATCTGTAAAAGCGAGAAACAACAAAATATATATTTTTCAGGCAACATTCCTCAAATGTGCATTTTCTACATATTTTTTACGCACAAATCTCCTCGTCTGATGAACCTGAAATGCTTAAATTGTTAGGTACCTTCGTCAAGACGTTCATTGCTAACTCCCTCTCCTGCCAAATGAACGTATTTTCGAGACATGGATCTTCACTTGATATACACTGCGCATGCGTGAAACTCCGCACGCTTTCCCCGCCCCTGACGTTCGATATTGCACTTTCCCCACCCCTTCTCGCTCGTCGTAGTGCTTAACAAAACATGGCGGAGACACAGGTGGCTGAGATTACCTCTACAGAGGAGGAAATTCCAGAGGAGCCCAAATCCAGATCCAGGAGATATAAGGCATCCAACATGTCATTCGAGGAAATGGTGGAGATGGTCGCCATTTTGAAGAGGGAGGATTATGATGCCAAGCATGGGCCGTATAAAAGGCCTAATCTGGTCAAGGCAAAAATTATGGGCAAAGTGGTCAAAAGTCTTCGCAAAAAATTTGGGGTGTGCAGAACGAAGGAACAGCTCCAAAAACATTGGTCTGATCTGAAGTTGCGGGAGCCCGACCAATACAAAAGAATCAAGAAAGTTTTAGGAAAAAGTAAGTTATTTTTTAATATTTTCCATGGTACATATTATTTACTTGTATTCTGTCGTGTATTTTTGACTTTGATATAGTACAGTGAAAGATACCATCTTTCAGGTTCGTCCGCACAGTAAACGGACGTATTAAACCTCTTTCTCCGTACAGTTCCTCAAACGATGTTTTAGGATCATCCAGTGTGAACACCCATGTATTTTATTTTATTTGGAGGAGCAAATTTTGTAATCACTTATTTTTTCGGTGCTAATCCAAAGGACATTTGTTCGTTTGAAAAAAGGATATGCATGGTAATGTTAAGGGAGTGAATGCTCAGCAGCTGATGAAACATCTGAACGCAGTAGTACAAGTGTGGGCCTAAAGCAGGGATATGCAATTAGCGGACCTCCAGCTGTTGCAGAACTACAAGTCCCATGAGGCATAGCAAGACTCTGACAGCCAAAAGCATGACACCCAAAGGCAGAGGCATGATGGGACTTGTAGTTTTGCAACAGCTGGAGGTCCGCTAATTGCATATCTCTGGCCTAAAGCCAAAAAGCTTGAGGGTGTCACACACAGGTGATCCTGTGTCGATACTTTGGGGTGTTACAATGTGTCAAATTTTTGTTTAAAAAGTATATGCTATGGTTTTGGCTATGTATCCAATCATGTGTTGGCACTGGGGGTCCATTTTAAAATGGAGCAGGCTTCAAAAGAATGTTTACAAAGTATTTTATCATGTTTAGTTTTTTTGAAAAATTGAGTCGCTACTAATGAAACTATACCTTTTATTTCAATCTCCCTAGGGATTCCAATAGCTACCTCAGATGAGCCGATAATTGCAACACCTACAACAATACCCCCAGAACCCCAGGATGGAGAGGAACGTGATGTTGTGGAAGTGGAAAGTGGCACCACAACAGGTCAGAGAGAAACCAGACACATGCATGTTAAATAGATGTAGGCCTACATATTCTATCCTACATTTTTCTTTTTACATTTAGGTGCAGTTCTGGCCGAAGACCCCAAAAAGTTGACACATCACAGTGCCCAGATCCTGATCCAATACCTCATGGTCTGCTGTCGTGACCTCGAAAAAATTAAGGGAGACTTGATAGAGATCAGGGCAAATACCAAGCGGGTGGAGGAAAGGCTCCAAAATATCATGGCTGTGCTTGGGCGTGTCTAATGTTTTTACACCAAAGAACGTTTAAATAGCTGAGTTTTGGAAGGTTTTTTGTTGTTTTACCCTTTAATGACTAGCACATGTTTAGCTTTTTCACAATTTTTTAGAATATAGTTTGTTTATGCATGGCTGGTCATGCGTTTTAATACCCCAAAAATTAAGGGAACATCCACATTTCTAAGGAAGTTTACCACCAAAAAAAGAAATCAAGGTATTTTTACATTCCAAATAATTGTGGCTTCATTATGTAAATGTGGTGCTGAGTGAACTAATCAATGTTTTGTGTTTACACTGACAATGAAGGCTAATTAAGAATGATAAATACACATGGCAATACAAGTGCACTAGGTAACCCTACATGGAACATAAAACATTATAAAATGAAAACACCAAACCAAACTTTACTCCATAAAATAATGTATTTATTTGAAAACAAAATTTTAAACATTTTCTGGCATTTCAATGGCCCCCCTACCCATAAAATATTCCACATATTGGTTACGGACCTCACGTCCGGTTGGGGGGGCCAAGCCAGGACGGCCAGGTTCCAGGGCCACTAAAGTTTCTTGATTGAGTAAAGAGGCCTCAGGCCCACTCAAAGCTATATAACTGGTGGAATGCACCCGTAGGAAATTATGAAGCACACAGCAAGTCATTACCACATGGTTCTATTTGTATGGGGCAAGGTGGATGGAAGTCAGGAAGAGGCGAAATCGGCTGGCCATGATGCCAAAGGCATTTTCCACCACCCTTCTGGCTCTGGCTAGCCGATAATTGAACACACTCCTCTCAGGGGTGAGGGTGCGTTGCGGGAATGGCCTCATCAAATGGGGTCCCAGGCCAAACGCCTCATCCGCAACAAACACAAAAGGTAGTCCCTCCACATTCTGCTCCGCTGGTGGCAAGGCCAGCAGATCCAAAAGGAGCCTTTCCCCAAACTCCGTCTGGGCAAATACTCCTCCATCAGACATCCTGCCATTCTTGCCAACGTCCACATAGAGGAACTCGTAGGTGGCCGACACCACTGCCATCATCACGATGCTGTGGAACCCCTTATAGTTATAATAAAAGGATCCCGAATGGGGTGGTGGGACGACCCGAACATGTTTGCCGTCGATGGCTCCTCCACAGTTCGGAAAGTTCCATCGCTGGGCAAACTCGGAAGCCACATTCTGCCATTCATGTGGCGAAGAAGGGAACTGTGGAATTAAAGAAAGAATAAATTAATACTTTGAGCCAGAAACATTGAAAGCTGATTTCATAAAAACATTCATGTCCAACATTGGTAGAAGCTGTAAAAAAAAAAAGATTTGTAAGCAACAACAAACCTAAAAAAAACAATAAATAAAAATTGGGGGGGGGGTTGAAGATGAGTTGGGAATATCACAAATGAAGGCTGTAGCACTCTGTATGAAGTTAAAAAAAGGAACATTCCTAGGCAATCTTTAGGTTGCGTTTTGGGTAAAGCACTACGATGGAACATAGAATAAAATACATGGAAATGACTAGGCAAGGTAGGTATGGCCCCAGGATAGCATGCTGGAGAGGTTAGGTAAGCCAAATTTACAGGTAGGCCTCAAAGCCAAAACTTTTACTATTAAAACATGGGGAAAAAGGGGACATTCCCTGCAGCTAAGAATCATGTGAATTAGGGACTGCTAATAAAGCAAAATAAAAAGTATCCAAAACAAAAATACATACAATGTGAAGTTTTTAAGAAGAACACTTACCTTAATGTAGTCCTTCTGCAAAACTTGAAGGATGGCAGAACAAGTCTCTGGTATAATGATACCCAGAGCCTGGGGGGATATGCCTGTGGAGAACTTAAGGTCCTGCAGGCTTCTCCCAGTCGCCAGGTATCGCAACGTGGCAATGAGCCTCTGCTCAGCACTGATGGCTTCACGCATAACGGTGTCCTGCCTGGTAATGTAGGGGGACACCAAAGCCAACAGATGCTGAAATACGGGGTCAGACATCCTGAGAAAATTCCTGAAATCATCAGGATTATTCTCCCTGATCTCCCGCAACAAAGGCATGTGACAGAATTGGTGCCGCTGGAGCAACCAATTCTTGGTCCATGAACTCCTCCTGACCCTGCTCATGGCATGGAGTCGGGATACAGCATGAACCCCTGCACCAACTACAGCACGAACTCTACGACGAGTACGTAGCCGCAACATGGCTAGATAACGGTCGGCTGAACAGAACGAACTAGAAGAACGCACGGAAGAACAGCAAGGCCAATGAAGAACAAGCTGAAAAACAGGAACGAGCAGAGCAGACCGCACTGAATAAACAGATACGAACTGACTACACGCACTGCAAAACAGATACGAACCCACAGGCACAAACTGAACTCCACAAAACGATCTTCAAAGCACGAAGACTGAAAAGCGCGAATCGTCTCTCACCAAACTTTTACTAACACGCGGTAACACGGAATTAGCAAAAGCGTCCCAAAGGGTGGCGTCATTGGAACGGAACTTCCCCTTTATAGTGCCGTCGTACGTGTTGTACGTCACTGCGCTTTGCTTCATCGTTTTTTACAATCATCGTGTGTACGCAAGACAGGCTTGAGAGGAAACATGAAAAAAAACGACGTGAAAAACGGCAAGAAAAAAAATGGCAAGAAAATCGATCGTGTGTACGCGGCATTAGAACCCCTTCCTTGTGTTTTTGCTACTTGGCGATTAAAAACAGGAGACCTAGTGCCTCTGATGCATGCACCCTGAGCAATAAAAGCCCAACAGAGGTACCCTTCTCTGTATGGCTGTAGCTGGACTTCAAACCTTTATTAAGGAACTGGTAGTTATTTTATGTCAGTTTACTTACTGTTTTTCAGAGTAACGTTTCTGGAAACACGAGAAATATGCAGAGAATTTTGGGGTTAACTGCCTCTTTTACGCACATTTCCAGTGGCGTGTGAGTGCGTGTGGCTAGTCGGGGTTACTAACCACCAAAAAAAATGTAACACACCTGTGACACAGTAAATAAAAAATATGTCGGTGAGAATGTTACCGCAGGCACTCAAAAGCTGGACTGAATTCATTGTGTTTTTTTTGCTTTTGGTTTAAGCTAGTACAGCAGTTAAAGGGGAATTCCTGCTCCACCAACTCTAGCTTGCTGCTTCAAAAAATAAAAAGGCATCATAAACTTTTACCGAAGTAGGCCTTGTAGTGTGTGCAGGAATAGGTGTACAGAGTGTGCTGGGGGATATGTGTGTATATGTAAGAGGTTATGTGTTTAAAGTATATGTAGGGGGATGTAGGAGGAACTTGACTGGCCTCAACTTGATAGAACACCTTTGGGATGAATTAGCGCAGAGACTACGAGCCAGGCCTTCTCGTCCAACATCAGATCCTGACCTCACAAATGCACTTTTGGAAGAATGGTCAAACTTTCCCATAGACACACTCCTAAACCTTGTGGACAGCCTTCCCAGAAGAGTTGAAGCTGTTATAACTGCAAAGGGTGGGTCTACTCAATATTGAATTAAGACTGGGATGTCATTAAAGTTCATCTGTGTAAAGGCAGACGTCCCAATACTTTTAGTAATATAGTGTATGTAACACCCTTTAGGTTGTTAGTAATAGCTGTTAGTGTAGGAAAATGTAAGTTTTGCTCAAGGCCAAGCCTGAGCTGGGAATCTGGGTCAGGGTTTAGTGACTCAGGGGCTGGATGACTCATCTGGCAGCTCTTTCTGGCACTTCCTCCTTGTCTGGAAGTTGGTAGAAATTTCCAGAGCTGGAGGATAGGAGTAAGGAGGGGCAGCCATTCATATTTATGAGGCCTCGTCCAATCCCCAACAGTGGGCCAGCAGGGGGCAGAGCTTACCTCATAAATAGACACGGGCTATGCCAGCAGGAGCAGCTGGGTGTGCCAGCAGGGGCAGCTGGGTGGAAGATGTAGATGGAGTGCTGAGGAGGCTGTTGGTGGCCCTTGAGGGTAAACCCTACTCTGGGGGGGGGGGGGGTAACCTCGGGCCTTGGGCTCTGGTGCTGGAAGATTCTCCCTCCAGGAAGCCCTTCTTGGAGGCATAGGAGCAAGGAGAGAGGACAGCGGGAGCAGGTCATCACGTCTGGGAGTTCCACTGAGAGTCAGCCGGGGGGGGGCTGGTGAGTGTCAGTCTGGAGGAGTGTGGGGAGAACATAGCCTAAAGGCTTAGAGAAAGTGGCAGCTGCAGCCAGGTGGGTTGGCAGTGCCTGAAGAGGCGGCGCTGGGATCAGTAGCCACAGGAGTAATGCTAGCTGGACACTGAAACATAGCTACATAACTAGGGGGTCTTGGGTTCCTGCCTGTAAAGGACCATCGCTTTACCTGACTAAGTGACTGTCAGGTATACACAGTGTTTCAGCAGGGTTCTTCAAGCAAGTGAGTGCTGGAGTGAGGAAGAGGACCTGTATATAGAGACTGTATATAGGAGAAGTGTCCCTGAAGTTGTTGTTGAAGTCGAATGGGCATCCCATAATCTCCCATCCCTGTCCAAGTTATTACCCTCAATACACCACAAAAAAAATCAAACTCACAGACTGTTCTTTGACTCGAGTGTGCCTGTGAAGATTCGGTGTGCCTGGCTGTGCAAGTTGGGGGTCCCATTCTACTTGTGGCTCCTTAGGGGGTGCACTTCATGTAATGCAGAGTTTAGAGGTCAGTACAATGTAACGTGTTTTGCAGACAGAGTTTGTGTCTTTAGAATAAACGTAAGAAACAGTTCTCAAATAATAGTAGTCAGTGGTCTATACACATGCAAATTGTACTATATACAGTATCTCACAAAAGTGAGTACACCCCTCACATTTTTGTAAATATTTTATTCTATCTTTTCATGTGACAACACTGATGAAATTATACTTTTCTACAATGTAAAGTAGTGAGTGTACAGCTTGTATAACAGTGTAAATTTGCTGTCCCCTCAAAATAACTCAACACACAGCCATTAATGTCTGAACCGCTGTCAACAAAAGTGAGTACACCCCTAAGTGAAAATGTCCAAATTGGGCCCAAAGTGTCAATATTTTGTGTGGCCACCATTATTTTTGTGTGGCCACCATTATTTTTGTGTGGCCACCATTATTTTCCAGCACTGCCTTAACCCTGTTGGGCATGGAGTTCATCAGAGCTTCACAGGTCGCCACTGGAGTCCTCTTCCACTCCTCCACTCCTCCACAGAGCTGGTGGATGTTGGAGACCTTGCACTCCTCCACCTTCCGTTACATTGTAGCAAAGTGTCATTCCTTCAGTGTTGTCACATGAAAAGATAGAATAAAATATTTACAAAAATGTGAGGGGTGTACTCACTTTTCTGAGATACTGTAAGTTAAATGTGGTACACTCTAGCCCCCAAAATGAATAGGTAAAAAGGCAACTGACACCTGGTCTGCACATGTGCCTGGGGCCAAGGGTTCAGCAACAGGGCAGATCCCCACAACAGTAGTGTATTTAGGATTTGTGCTGCCCTAGGCCTGACTAAACTCGTGCACCCCCTAATTTAAATCCTGTCAAGGCCACACCCCTTGCTGTTTAAGACCCTCCCTGAAATTTTCGAGTGGGGACACTAGTTCTGAGGGCCCTTGGGGGGGGGCAATGGATTACCTTAATTTGCATAGATTTCCTCTCACTTTCTGTTTGTGAAGGGAAATCTCTGAAATGGGACAGGTATGGTAAAAAAAAACTGACAGGGGCTCTAACCCTCCCTTACTCTATCCAAAATGGAAAAAAAAAGTGTTGCCTATAGTTCTACTTTAAGCACAAATTTCTGATCATTTTATGGAGAGGACTAATGCCGCGTACACACGATCGGACCTTTTTCCAATCAAACTTCCATCGGAAAAAAATAGAACAGGTTCTATTTTAAAATTCCGATGGAATTCATCAGAATTTCTCCGATGGGGCCCACACACGGTCAGAATTTCCGATGAAAAAAACTCAGACAGACTCCGTCTGACTTTTTCCATCAGAAATTCCTATCGTGTGTACACCGCATAAGAAGACATTACCATGCCAATGGTGCAGCAGAAAACATAGCACAGTGAGGAAGGTTTGTGGTCCAGGATCATAGGACAGTCAAAATTAGAAGCAGCGTCCCCACAGTTGCAGAATGCTGGCCGACCGCATACCGGAAGCAGTGCGGCCGCTTTATGGGGGCGCTAGAATTATTTGCCTCTCAGCCCAGTAAGATTGGCGCTACACTAACAGTGTAGCGCAAGCCGGTGGAGACTCTTTCCATGCTGCCCCCCTGCAAAGTGCTGCCCTAGGCCTGGGCCTTGTTGGCCTAGGCCAGGATACAGCGTTGCCCCACAATGTCGCTCCCCCCCCCTTCCCAAAAAAGGGGACGACTTGACAGGTCACATCACAGGCACGAGAAGGACGATATAATGCATTAAAAATGTACCAAGATATTCATTTTACTGTACATGAAAGTTTGTCCAGATTTCTTTTAACAAATATATGCTGTTAATAAATCTCTATGACACTTATAAAATGACTCAGAGCTTTTAGCGCTGAATAGAAAAGCCCCACTAATGTACACAATATTTAAAAACTCTGAAAGGGATGTCAGCACTTAAGCCATAACCAACTAGAACGGCATTTGTAGCACCCACTCTGGTGGGTATATATAGTCTTTAAAGTAGAACTAAGGTCAAAAAGTAAAAATCAATATGTGATAAAACGAAGTAGGATGTAAAATATGTCTGCCTTTGTTTGTAATCTAAATGCAAGTAAATAGAGAAATGTACTTGCTTCACCTCCAGCTAGTCAGCTTCCTTTATTGTGCAGACAACTTGGTGTCCTCATTTCCAAATGGTTCCATTGTCCCCTTTTGCGGTATGCCGTTGTTCTGTCAATTTCTCCAACCCAATAGAAACTCCAACCACGTCACTTCCGGTTTATTTAAACCCTTAGTAATTGGAGATTTTGATAAATTGGTGGTTGGATACAACACCGACAACCGAATAGAGTCCGGTACAGGAAGATGGGGATGCAGAGGTGAGCTGTGGATGGGAGGTGTAGAGGTGAGCTGTGAATGGGAGGTGTAGAGGTGAGCTGTGAATGGGAGGTGTAGAGGTGAGCTGTGGATGGGAGGTGTAGAGGTGAGCTGTGGATGGGAGGTGTAGAGGTGAGTTGTGCATGGTGGGGTGCAGAGGTGAGCTGTGGATGGGGATGCAGTGGTGAGTGGTTGATGGTCGGGTGAAGAGGTGAACTGTGGGTGGGGGATGCAGATGAGAGCTTTGGATGGGGATGTAGGGGTGAGCTGTGAATGGGGAATGCAGAGGAGAGCTGTGGATGGGAGGTGTAGAGGTGAGCTGTGGATGGAGGATGCATAGGTGAGTTGTGGATGGGGATGCAGAGGTGAGCAGTGGATGGGGGATGCAGAGGAGAGCTGTGGATGGAGAATGCAGAGAAGAGCTGCGGATGGGGATGTAGGGGTGAGCTGTGAATGGGGAATGCAGAGGAGAGCTGTGGATGGGAGGTGTAGAGATGAGCTGTGGATGGAGGATGCAGAGGTGAGCTGTGGATGGAGGATGCAGAGGAGAGCTGTGGATGGAGGATGCAAAGGTGAGCTGGGGATGGGGAATGCAGAGGAGAGCTGTGGATGGGGGATGCAGAGGTAAGCTGTGGAAAGGGATGTAGAGATGAGCTGCAAATGGGGATGCAGAGGTGTGCTGTGGATAAGGATGTAGAGGTAAGCTGTGCATGAGGATGCAGAGGTGAGTGGTAGATGGTGGGGTGCAGAGGTGAGCTGTGGATGGGAGTTGTAGAGGTAAGTTGTTCATGGTGGGGTGCAGAGGTGAGTTGTGGATGGGGATGCAGAGGTGAGTGGTAGATTGTGGGGTGAAGAGGTGAGCTGTGAGTGGGGGATGCAGAGGCGAGTGGTAGATGGTGGGGTGAAGAGCTGAGCTGTGAGTGGGGGATGCAGAGGTGAGTGGTAGATGGTGGGGTGAAGAGGTGAGCTGTGAATGGAGATGCAGAGGTGAGTTGTGGATGGGGATGTAGAGGTGATTTGTGGATGGGGATGTAGAGGTGATTTTTGGATGGGGGATGCAGAGGTAAGCTGTGGAAAGGGATGCAGTGGTGAGCTGAGAATGCGGATGCAAATGTGAGCTGTGGATGGGAGGTGTAGAGGTGAGCTGTGGATGGGAGGTGTAGAGGTGAGCTGTTGATGGGAGGTGTAGAGGTGAACTGTTAATGGGAGGTGTAGAGGTGAGCTATGGATGGTGGGGTGTAGAGGTGAGCTGTGAATGGGGGGTGTAGAGATGAGCTTTGGATGGGGGTGCAGAGGTGAGTTGTAGATGGGAGGTGTAAAGGTGAGCTGTGAATGGGGGCTGTAGAGGTGAGCTGGGTATAGGGATGCAGAGGTGAGTTGTAGATGGTGGGGTGCAGAGGTGAGCTTTGGAAAGGGGTCCACAGGTTAGCTTTGGGGAAGGGATGCAATTTCGGTGTTGCTAGTGTTGCTGTTGGCATCCAGAGTAGCAGCATACACACAGATAAGTGGTCTGACCCTATTGCATCAGGTTGCCGACAGGCTAAATGTAAACAAAGCAGTGTTTATCCTGGTGATGACAGGTCTCCAACATGGGGAAAGAAATGCCAGAGGTTACATTTGCAACCTGGACCTATTAAAAGAGTTCATACGCTTTGAAAGACCAGCTATCCTTAAACAAAATTCTGTGAGCAGTTGACGCCGTGGGCGAGGACTGCGAAAAGTGTTTACCTATTACATCTAACCTAAAATAAACACGCATAAGATGAGGTCCCAGATACCTAGAGAATTTCAATTCCGACGACTGTCTGAAATGCCACCGCGGATGTCACCGCCGCGACTTTCCTAATGTCCCCCCGTTCTATTACTTCCCCCGTTGATACAGATCAAAGATTTACGCCGCGGCCCAAACTAATGTATTTTCATAGTTCCGCGTGTGACTTTGGTGGGCTATCAGACAAATAAATGTTTTTTTACATGATGGGATGTAGAAATGCCTACAGCGGCTTTGGAGATATGGAAAAATGTAAATCTCTCCTACTGTTTCACTAGATTATTTCAATTCTCACTGTTTCCCATGTTAATAGACTTCCGTGCCACTGACAGTATTTTATTTTAAAACAGGTCCTTGTTTCTTTTTTTTTCCCCCCTTTTTTTTTTTTTTTACCGTCTCTCCCGTTGAAAAGAAATAAAGATTGTTGAAAGCTCAGACCGTGAGCAATGTCTTGTGTTCCTGAGCTGGAGAACAAAAATTACTTAATCCATCATTTGCACATGGAGGTACAGGAAGAAGGATGTTGTCATACTTTGCTTTATTTCTCAGCTGTTTGATAGGGAACCGGGGTGATTGATAGGCCTGATGGTCCGGAGTGCCGAGACAAATGTAGTGTTACCGGGGACAGGAGAAGATAGCATCTAAATAGGAAACTGGAGTGTGGATGAGGGATGCGGCACGGGATCCACTTAGCATGACATAATGGATTTTTAGTAAAATTAAAGCCGTCACTCAAATGACACGTACATTTCATAGATTAACCCGGTCGGCTGTGCCGGAGGGGGGCGTCTTCGGTTGGGTTTCAGTTTGAATGAGTTTGAAAACTCAACTCCAGGCAAGCAGCTAAATACACAGATGTTATGCATAGAAGGAAGTTTAACTTATCAAAGGATTTGTTCTTTTGTTCATCCAGTCCTAGGATTTACACAGCTCTACTATACAGTATAGGCTTCTCAAATCAGCTGCTAAATGTCACTGTAGTGCTGCACATAGGTGTGCGCAGCCTATTGCATTAGGCCCTAATGATTAGGGTGTGCACCCCAAAGCTCAAACACATATCTGTGTGTGTATATATTTATATATATATACACCAGTGGCCGGCTGGTGCTCAAAATTTTTGGGGGGGCACAAACAAACAAACAAAAGAAAAAACATCAATTGCAGCCTCACTGTGCCCAAACGCAGCCACTGTTCCCATCAATTGTCACCACTGTGCCCATCAATTGTCACTATTGTGCCCATCAATTGTCGCCACTGTGCCCATCAAACGCAGCCACTGTGCCCAGCAATTGTCGCCACTGTGCCATCAAACGCAGCCACTGTGCCATGCCATCAAATGCAGCCACTGTGACATGCCATCAAACGCAGCCACTGTGCCATCAATTGTCACCACTGTGCCCATCAATTGTCGCCACTGTGCCATCAAACGCAGCCACTGTGCCATGCCATCAAACGCAGCCACTGTGCCATGCCATCAAACGCAGCCACTGTGCCATCAATTGTCACCACTGTGCCCATCAATTTTCACCACAGTGCCCATCAATTGTCACCACTGTGCCCATCAATTGTCACCACTGTGCCCATCAATTGCCGCCAGTTTGCCTCCTCAAAAACTGCCAGATTGCTTCCCCCCGTCCCCTGGCAATTACCTTTCTCGGGTCAGCCATCCTCCCTCGATGTCTTCTCCCAAGTGCCGCCCTCTATGTCACTTCATCCAATCAGGTTACCGGTAATCAGACCCGGTGAGCCTGATTGGCTGAGACGAGTGTCAGTGTTAACCAGGGAACGCACACCCCCCTGCGTCCCCTGGTTAACTATTTGGAAGCCGATTAGAACCGACAGGCTGTAATCGGAAAGCCTATCACAGCCGCAGGCTCTGATAGACACTTCCAAACACCAACAAACTGCTGTTATTCAGGTGGCCGGCGCTCACCAGGGTGCCGGCCATCTGAATAGTGGGCGGCAGCGGCGATAATACATAGAGATTCATGCAATGCATGAATCCCTATGTATTGTACACTTGAGTGACGGCGCAGGGGAGAGAGGGGGCGGCGCTCCTGCACCCACAATGGATGCACCGCCGCTGATATACACTCAGGGCCGTCTTTAACACAGGTCAAAAGGGACAGCTGCCCTGGGCCCAGTCATTGTTGTGCCCCTTGAGCCTGCACTGCCCACAAATAGTTGATAAGTGGATATGGGAGGGCACAAGAAAATGTTTGCCCAGGGTCCAAACAAGATAAAAGACAGCCCTGTATACACTCACCGGCCACTTTATTAGGTACACCTGTTCAATTATTTATTTATTTATTTATTTATTTATTTCAGTTACTGTCAATTTCTGCCGTGCTTTACGTATTCATTGTACATTCACATCAGTCCCCGCCCACAAGGAGCTTACAACCTAAGGTTCCTATTCCCTAACACACATTCATACATACTGGGGCCAATTTAGACAGGATCTGATTAACCTACCAGCATGTCTTTAGATTCAATTGCTTGGTAAAACAAATTTCTAATCAGCCAATCACATGGCAGCAACGCAATGCTTTTAGCCATCTAGACGTTGTGAAGATGACTTGCTGAAGTTCAAACCGAGCATCAGAATAGAGAAGAAAGGGGATTTAAGTGACTTTGAATGCAGCGTGGTTGTTAGTGCCAGATGGGCTGCTCTGAGTATTTCAAAAACTGCTGATCTACTGGGATTTTCACACACAACCATCTCTTGGGTTTACAGAGAATGGTCCGAAAAAGAGAAAATATCCAGTGAGAGGCAGTTGTGTGGAGGAAAATGCCTTGTTGATGTCAGAGGTCAGAGGAGAATGGGCAGACTGGTTTGAGATGATAGAAAGCCAACAGTAACTTAAATAACCACTTGTTACACCCAAGGTATGCAGAATACCATCTCTGAACGCACAACACATCGCACCTTGAAGCAGATGGGCTACAGCAGCAGAAGACCACTTTGGGTGACACTCCTGTTAGCTAAGAACAGGAGACTGAGGCTACAATTCGCACAGGACCACCAAAATTGGACAATAGAAGATTGGAAAAACGTTGCCGGGTCTGACGAGTCTCAATTTCAGCTGCGACATTCAGAAGGTCGGGTCAGAATTTGGCGTAAACAACATGAAAGCATGGATCCATCCTGCCTTGTATTACCAGTTCAGGCTGGTGGTGGTGTAATGGTGTGGGGGATATTTTCTTGGCACACTTTGGGCTCCTTAGTACCAATTGAACATCGTTCAAACGCCACGGCCTACCTGAGTATTGTTGCTGACCATGTCCATCCCTTTATGACTACAGTGTCCCCATCTTCTGATGGCTCCTTCCAGCAGGATAATACACCATGTCACAAAGCTCCAATCATCTCACCACTGGTTTCTTGAACATGACCATGAGGTCACTGTACTCCAATGGCCTCCACAGTCACCAGATCTCAATCCAATAGAGCACCTTTGGGATGTGGTGGAACAGGAGATTTGCATCATGGATGTGCAGCCAGAAAATCTGCAGCAACTTCATGATGCTATCATGTCACTATGGACCAAAATCTCTGAGGAATGTTTCCAACACCTTGTTGACTCTATTCCATGAAGAATGAAGGTGGTTCTGAGAGAAAAAGGAGGTCAAACCCGGTACTAGCAAGGAGTACCTAATAAAGTTGGCAGTGAGTGTATAACACAGTTTACTATGCTTCAATTATTTATGAACACCGATAACTCGCTGTGTTCAGGGCCCAGACCGCTGGGGGAATCTGCGCCACATGGGGTGTTTAGGGTGTGCCGAGGCACCCCCGACACACTCTGTGCACACACCTAGGGTGCTGCATTATTATTAGTAAGAGCCCTTTCACACTGGAGCGCCCATAGCGTCGGCGGTAAAACGCTGCTATTTTTACCGCCGACGCTATGGGCGGATTTGCAGCGCATTTCGGCCGCTAGCGGGGCGGTTTTACTGCTGGAGCAGCGCATTGCCGGCGGTATAGCCGCACTGTCCTATTCATTTCAATGGGCAGCAGCGGTGGAGGAGCGGTATACACACCACTCCTTCACCGCTGCAAAGATTCGGCTAGCAGGACTTTTTCTAACGTCCTGCTAGCGCAACGCTCCTCTGCCTCACCCACAAATGCGCACAAGGAAACGCACCTCAATATTTATGCGAGAAAATAAAACACTACACCACTACTTGCGACCTCCGATCAACCAACCAAAACCTCCTCCACATCCCCAAGACTCGCTACAAAGCCAAGGGAGAACGAAGGTTTGCTGTCCAAGGACCAAGACTATGGAATGCGCTTCCCACGAACATCCGCATGGAAGAAAACCATCGGGCCTTACGGAAAATACTAAAGACCCATCTCTTCTAACGATCTCAACGACACTGGATGACAAGCGCCTTGAGGCAATTGAGTTTGCAGTGTCGTTGAGATCCTGTGAGAAACTCACCCATTTCATGGTCCGCCTGCATTGCATAGAGAAGCATCAAGCACAAGGTCATCTACAGCCCAGGGCGGAAATGCCAAATTGCCCCCCCCCCCCCCCCCCCCAAGATGTATTAGCTATATGTCAAAAAAAATATTTACCTCAAAGGTTGGGATTTTAAAGACATCAAGAATCCTCCAGGGAGGACCATTATCTCCGGTAATGGGAGTATCTCCGAGGGGATCAGCCAGGTCATTGACCAACATCTAAGGCCACATGTATTGGAACTAGCTTCGTACATCAAAGATACGATTCGTTTGCTTCAAATTCTAGAAAACATGGAAATTCCAGATTTTGCGATATTGGTGACGATAGATGACGAATCATTATATAACAGTATTCCACATGACTTGGGCATTGCCGTCATTGGCCGTGTTCTACAACAAAAATCCACCACAGAGTGGAAATTCAATAACTTCATACTTTGCATGCTTGAATTTATTTTGAGACACAGTGTCTTTTTGTTTAACCACTTCAGCCCCGGACCATTTTGGCTGGTTAAAGACCAGGCCCCTTTTTGCGATTCGCCACTGCGTCTCATTTAACTAAAAATTGTGCGGTCTTACGACGTGGCTCCCAAACAAACTTGACGTCCTTTTTTCCCCACAAATAGAGCTTTCTTTTGGTGGTATTTGATCACCTCTGCGGTTTTTATTTTTTGCGCTATAAACAAAAATAGAGCGTCAATTTTTAAAAAAATTCAATATTTTTAACTTTTTGCTATAATAAATATCCCCAAAAAATATATAAAAAATTTTTTTTTTCCTCAGTTTAGGCCGATACGTATTCTTCTACATTTGTTTGGTAAAAAAAATCGCAATAAGCGTTTATTGATTGGTTTGCGCAAAAGTTATAGCGTTTCCAAAATAGGGGATAGTTTTATGGCATTTTTATTAATTATTATTTTTTTACTAGAAATGGCGGCGATCAGTGATTTTTTTCGTGACTGCGACATTATGGCGGACACATCGGACACTTTTGACACATTTTTGGGACCATTGTCATTTTCACAGCGATCAGTGCTATAAAAATGCACTGATTACTGTGAAAATGACACTGGCAGTGAAAGGGTTAACCTCTAGGTGGCGCTGTAGGGGTTAAGTGTTCCCTGCATAGTGTTTCTTACTGTAGGGGGGATAGGCTCTGGGTCACATGACACTGATCTCCGGTCCGAGTACACGGAGCAGAGATCCGTATCATTGTCACTAGGCAGAGCCGGGAGATGCTTGTTTACACAAGCATCTCCCCGCTCTATACCTCCGTGAGACGATCGCGGGTATACCCGCGGCGATCAAGTCCGCGGGACCCATGGTCCGACTCACGGGGATGGCGGCAGGGTCGCGAGCGCGCCGCCGGCGGCACGCACGCGACCACATGGACAGGCATTTAAAGGGGACGTACAGGTACGTTGATATGCCTGTCCGTGGCATTCTGCCGACGTAAATGTACAGGAGGCGGTCGGCAAACGGTTAAGGATTCCCACTACCTCCAGGTACAGGGAGTGGCTAGGGGGACGTGCTGCACACCCTCATACACCAACCTGTACCTGGGGGAGTGGGAAAAGATCTTTCTTTCCAATGACCAATTGGCAACATATACACAACACATTGTACTATGGCAACGTTACATAGATGATGTGCTTTTGGTGTGGCATGGCCCAGAGGATACTCTCAAACAATGTTTGAAAGAAATGAATCTTAATAATTGTAATTTATTTTTTACGATGTCTTACGATTACCATAGGATTAATTTTCTTGATATTTGTATCACCAAAGATCAATGTGGTAGACTAAGCAGTAGGTTATATAGAAAGGAAACTGCCGGCAATACTTTGCTACATGCCGTCAGTTTCCATCCGGAACCCCTTAAAAGATCTATACCCTTTAGCCAGCTTCTGCGTTTAAAACGTAATTGTACATCCGCAGAAGATTTCCAACAAGACGCTGATGAACTAACTAGGAGGTTATTATTAGGGGTTACACGAAGTCTTCCCTTAACCACTTAAGGACCTTGCCTGTTTTTCAGACTCTGTGTTTACAAGTTTAAAACAGTTTTTTTGCTAGAAAATTACTTAGAACCGCCAAACATTATATATTGTTTTTTTTTCTAACATCCTAGAGAATAAAATGTATTTGCGCAGCGGTCTTACAAGCACACTTTTTTGGGAAAAAATGCAAGTTTTTAATTAAAAAATAAGACAACAGTAAAGGTAGCCCAATTTTTTTTTATATTGTGAAAGATAATGTTGCGCCGAATAAATTGATACCCAACATGTCACTCTTCAAAATTGCGCCCGCTCATGGAATGGCGTCAAACTTTTACCCTTAAAGATCTCCATAGGCGACGTTTAAAAAATTCTATAGGTTGCATCTTTTGAGTTACAGAGGAGGTCTAGGGATAGAATTATTGCTCTTACTCTAATGATTGCGTTGATACCTCACTTGTGTGGTTTGAACACCGTTTTCATATGCGGGTGCTACTCACGTATGCATTCGCTTCTGCACGCGAGCTCCTCGGGACGGGACGCTTTAAAAAAAAACAAATTTTGTTTTCTTATTTATTTTACTTGATTTTATTTATTTTTACACTGTTTTTAAAAAAAAAATGGGTTACTTTTATTCCTATTAAAAGGAATGTAAACATCCTTTGTAATAGAAAAAAGCATGAGAAGTCCTCTTAAATATGAGATCTGGGGTCAAAAAGACCTCAGATCTCATATTTAGACTAAAATGCAATAAAAAAAATGAAAATAAAAATTGTCATTTGAAAAAATTACAAAAGAAAAATGTCCCTTTAAGTCGTATGGGCGGAGCTGACGCCCTGCTATGGTATGGAGACGGGTGGGGGCCATCTTCCCCTCACTTGTATCCATACCACAGAGGGACAAGGACCCGATCGCCTCCGCCACTACCGATTGCTTCGGTAAGCGACTGAGGGCGCGGGAGAGCGGCGGGAGGGGGGCCTTTCCCGCCACCGAAAACGGTGATCTCGCGGCGAATCCGACGCAGAGACCACCATTATCATTTACAGGACCGCTCACAGAAATTATGGATATCTCGGTTGTGGCAGCAGCTGCTGCGCCCCCCCATGTGAATTGGTAAGGGGTACATTGTACCCCTACCATTTCACAAAGAAAGCGTAAAAAAAAAACAAAAAAAAACACACAGGCGCAGTTGGGAAAGTCCTTTATTAAAAATAAAAAAATAAAAAATAAAAAACCCATTCCAGCGATGTAATCCAGTGTCCCGTGGTGATCCCATCTCCAGCGCTGCAGTCTCCTCCAGTCTCCACTCCACACGAAACCCCCATTAAGTACGAGGGGGCGGGGTCACCCATCACATCATAGGGTAAGCCCCAGCTTTCACCGCTTGCCGGAGGAATAGCCAATGACGTAGGCGGGATCCTGATGGGGAACGTGAGAAGAGGCGGGGTCTATTTATTTATTACACTGCAGAGGAAGTTCCCCATCAGGTTCGCTCAGCCAATGACGTAGGCGGGGTCTGACTACGAGGGGGCGGGGTCACCCGTCAGATCATTGGGGTAAGCCCCAGCTTTCCCCGCTTGCGGGGAATAGCCAATGACGTAGGTAGGATCCCGCCGGGTGACCCAGTCCCCTCGTACGTCATGGGGGTTTCGTGTGGAGTGGAGACTGGAGGAGACTGCAGCGCTGGACATGGGATCACCGCGAGACACTGGATTACATCGCCGGAATGGGTTTTTTATTTTTATTTTTTTATTTTTTAATAAAGGACTTTCCCAACTGTGTCTGTGTGTTTTTTTTTACAATTTTTTTACACTTTCTTTGTGAAATAGTAGGGGTACAATGCACCCCTTACCAATTCACATAGGAGGGGGCCGGGATCTGGGGGTCCCCTTTGTTAAAGGGGTCTTCCAGATTCCGATAAGCCCCCTAGCCCGCAGACCCCCACAACCACTGGGCAAGGGTTGTGGGGATGAGCCCCTTGTCCCCACCAACATGGGGACATGGTGCTTTGAGGGGTCACAGACCCCCAAAGCATCCTCCCCATGTTGAGGGCATGTGGCCTGGTACGGTTCAGGAGGGGGGGCGCTCTCTTGTCCCCCCTCTTTTCCTGCGGCCTGCCAGGTTGCGTGCTCGGATAAAGGGTCTGGTATGGACTTTTGGGGAAAACTCCACGCCATTTTTTTTTTATTTGCCGTGGAGTTCCCCTTGAAATCCATACCAGACCTGAAGGGTCTGGTATGGATATTTGGGGGGAACCCCACGTTGTTTTTTTTTTTAAATTTGACGCAGGGTTCCCCTTAATTTCCATACCAGACCTGAAGGGCCTGGTAATTGAATTTCAGGGGACCCCCACGCATTTTTTTTTTCAATGACTTTTCTCTGTATTGCCGGTAGCCGACAATTCATTATAGCCGCAAGTGCTTTTAAATTACTTTTTTTCCTTCAGAAATTACACTTTGTGCAGGGACAGTTCTAAGCACGGGAAACAAGCGCTGCTTTACAGGCATACTATACACACCCCCCCCCCCCCCTGGTACGAAATTTAAAGGAATATTTCACTTTTATTGTTTCACTTTAAGCATTATTAAAATCACTGCTCCCGAAAAAACAGCAGTTTTTAAAACTTTTTTGCATTGATACATGTCCCCTGGGGCAGAACTCGGGTCCCCAAACACTTTTTATGACAATAACTTGCATATAAGCCTTTAAAATTAGCACTTTAGATTTCTCCCATAGACATTTACAGGGTGTTCCGCGGATTTTCGAATTTGCCGCGAACACCCCAAATTGTTCGCTGTTCGGCAAACGGGCGAACAGGCAATGTTCGAGTCGAACATGAGTTTGACTCGAACTCGAAGCTCATCCCTACTAGCAAGCATGAAAATATGTAATCTGTATCTTCTGCTAGGAAGACATGTGGCTAAAAGACATGGCTATAGAATGCAGATGGTAAACTTCACGGTCTTGGACCGAGTACATATTCCGAGAAGGGGAGGTGACTGGAATAAGATTTTATTACAGCGTGAAATGCGTTGGCTTAGACATTTAGATGCGACCACACCCCTGGTCTCAATGAGGCTGAAAGCTTTAGGCCATTTTTAGATGGCTTTAGTTCTGGGAAAACTGATTAAAATCATTCTGTACCTACTCCGGATTTATGGCTATTCCATCCTACTGGTGTATTTTGTGGCCTTTTTTCCTTTTTCCTTTTTTCTTTGATCCATCTAAGATTTACCTCTCGCAGTCTTTCTAATTTTTGTTTATGGCTATGTGTGGAGACTATCCAAAGTCAATGTATGGGGGTTTTATATTTTCTTAATTTGTATAAATTTGTGATGTATGCCTGCATATGCCCGCTTTCTCCCTTTATTGGAGACACCGGGTATATTTTCATGTAATATACAAAAGCATTCTGTATATCTTTATTTCTATTTTAATTTTTTTGTCATTATGTTTTCTTTGAAGGGACTGTGGCTTTTCTCCATCTGAACCATCCATACACGCACCACTGCCATCACAGCATGCCCGGCACACCCAAGCCCCCTGGCTCTGGCGAGCCTGAGGGGCACTCCTTTCCTTACATTCAGCTTGGCGGTTTTTATCGCCTTCCGTTGGATGGAGGGATTTATTTTGTGTCGGGGGGTTTTTAGTTTGTTCCTTTTAGGTGGGTTTTTTCATATTTTATGTTCTTGCTGAGAGATGTGTGTCTTTTCTTTTATTTTCGTATTTGATTGCTTGATTTCTTATTGAAACATCAAGTCATTCATTATTCAATAATTTATCTACAGGTATTTTGTCCCTTCGTTTCTCCTCCCCTCTTTGGGGGTTGGGGCCATTTGGGGTGGAGAGTCTTGTTCTGGCTTGGCATCTTCCAATTGAGTTTTCACTCTGGGATTCCTCTATGCTGTGAAAGGGCTTATGTGAACTTCGGTGGAATGTCTCGGATGGAGGAGATATGTCTCTTCTTTGGACGAACATATGGACTTGTGAGTTGTTGACTATACATTATGTAATAGGCGCTGTTGTATGCGCTGAAATGTTGATCATGTATATTTGTGTTGTAACACAATATGTATTCTATGCATTGATAATATGTTCTGCAATTTCAGAAATGGTCGCTGTCCCTGATGAAGATAGTCCTATATTTGTTGCACTTTCGAAACGTGTTGGACTCCGCAGCCTGTTATTTCCAGGAACTGTTTGTACTATGTTCTTGGGGTCTGATGCAGCTACCTATATTCCTGCATAGATGTTCATGCATTCTTATGTAACCTATTTTTTAAATACTGTTGTTCCGCAAATGCGGAGCCTTATGTTTTTCAGGTAATCTTTTTGTAATAAACATATATTTTTTCATTTATTTTTTCTTTAAAATCCCAACCTTTGAGGTAAATCTTTTTTTGATTCATGAGGGATGATGTCAATATACATGCCAGTCCATGGGAGTCTATTTCTTTTGTATTAGCTATATGTGTCAGCAAATATCACCTCCTCCCCAAAAGAAATTGATCACCCCCTAAGATCCCCTCCTTCCAGTACAAATCGGCCCACTGCTGAAATCCCCCCTACCAGAACAAATCTTCCCCCCCCCAAAAAAAAGCCCCCCTTCTAGCACAAATGCTCTACCCCACAAATTTCCCCACTAAGCACAAATCCTCTCCCCCCACTCCAAATCCCCCTTCCAGCACAAATTCCCCTTCCCCAATGCCCCATCCTGGCACAAACCACCCCCCCCCCTCCACACACACACACAAATTTCCCCAATCACCCCTCCTAGCACAAATCCCTCTGCCCCCAATTTTTTTTCCCCTCTACCATATTACTTTTATAGCAAAAAAACAAAACAAATCCCCCCCCCCGCAAGCACTAATCCACATTCCCATAGACACACTCCTAAACCTTGTGGACAGCCTTCCCAGAAGAGTTGAAGCTGTTATAGCTGAAAAGGTGGGCTAACTCAATATTGAACCCTACGGACTAAGACTGGGATGCCATTAAGGTTTATGTGCTTGTAAAGACAGGTGTGCCAATACTTTTGACAATATAGTGTATCTCATGTATTAATTTTGCCCATAGTTCCACATGAACACATATCTGATGCTAGGTTCCACTTTAATTATATGTATAAATTGTTGTAAAGAAAGTGGAATTGTCCTTTAAGCCCCACCTACCTAATTTAGGAAACAGGGAAACTACAGACTAACAATCAAGAAATTATAAACACCAAAAGTAATACAAAAAATAAATCTTGAAACAATTTTTATTTGTTGTTGGTTTATTTGCATATGTGTTTATTTGTTACATTTCTCAGATGAAAAGCTTGGAGTGGAACTTTAAGCCCCACCTACCCAAAATCAGAATTAGGGAGAATTCAAGAATCTGAATCAAGGAATTATAAACAACAAAGTAATTATTGTGTGTTTGAATAATTGTAATACAATCAAAATATATGTCTTAAAAATATATATATATATATATATATATATATATTATTTTAGTAGTTGTTAATTTTCCTAGGTGGAAAGCTCAAAACTGAATTGTCAAGGTCACCTGTGGCCAGGTGACAGATGCACACCGTAGGGGGACAGGAGTGCACCGCAAGGTAGTGAACCCTATGGCTGGCTTCTGCGGATAGGAAACTGGGTGGTTGTGGAAAGCGGGACCAGAGGAGCACAACCGGGATCCTAACGGAAGCTAGAGCCAAGATTCCCCAGGGCGCGGAGTCTAAGACCCAGCAGGTCTTCTCCAGAGCCTCTAGTGGTGAGGATGTTATGCTGCAGGCTGGGACCAGGTCGCGGCCCCTGGAGTTTCCTAGCTCACGCCCCGTAGGATAAGGGGAAAAGAGGGGAAGCAGCAGCACAAGATATGAGAGAAACGAATAACAAGCTGAAGGTCAGGGGCCACAAGCAGACAAGGATAACGAAAGAACGAGCCGAAGGTCAAGGGTCACGAGCAGACAGGGATAGTCGGGGACAAGCCAAATATGTAACAGAGAGACAGACAGAGCACACGGCAGGCAGGAACCCAAACACACAATGCCTAACAAACACGTTGATCAGCAAAGCAGGCTTGCAGTGCACAGGTTAATATAGTGTTCTGTGATAGGGCCTGGGGTGGAGTCTGGCTGGGAGGAGATTATAAAGGAAGCCAGGTGAAAGGGTTCAGGCCTCTAAGATGAACACATGGGAAGGAAGGTAAGCTGACAGACAAACACTACTGCATATCCATGACATGAATTTTCTTTTAAGCTCTACCTACCAAAATTTGAATCAGGAAAAATTAAAAACTCAGATTTAAGGAATTATAAACACGAAAAGTAATGGAAAATAAAACTTATATGTTTCGAGTTGTGTGTTTGTTTGAATATTTGTAATAAAAAAGAAAACATATATCTAAAAATGTTTATTGGCATATTTGTTAATTTTCTTGGATGAAAACCTTGTTGTGGAATTTTCTTTTGAGCCCAACCTACCTAGCATCAGAATCAGATTAAAATATAGGCAAGGCAAGACATTTTAAACACCAAAAGTAATTAAAAAATAAAACATATACCTAAAAAAATGTTTATATGTTTATCTTGTTATATGTTTGTTATATATATTGTTATATGTTTGCTAATTTTCTCAGGTTAAAATCTTGGTGAGGAGGGTTCTCTTCAGCCCCACCTACCTAACATCAGAATCATAAAAAATGTAAAATTTAGAATGAATTATAAAAATAATAATAATAACATTAAAACATATATCTAAAAAAATGTTTACTTGTCTGCTTATTTGAATATTTGTTCATTTTCTTGGCTTGGAGTGGAGTTTTCCTTTAAGCCCCACCTACCCAATTTCAGAATCAGGGGGGATTATTGATTCAGAGTCAAGGAATTTAAACACCAAAAATAATTACCAAAAATAATAAAATATATATCTATAAAATGTTTATTTGTTGTTACTTTATGTGCTTATTTGTTCATTTTCTCAGGCAAAAAGTTTGGTGTGGAGATTTATTTTAAGCCCCACCTACCTAACATAAGAATCATGGAAAATTATAGGCTCAGAATTAAAGAATTGTAAAAAACAAAAGTAATAAAAAAAAATAAAACATGCATCTAGAGCCGGTTCACACAGGGGCAACACGACTTCAACACGACTTCCAAAAGCAACTTCAGACACGACTTGAGCATGAATCACAGTGAGACTTGGAGGAGACTTCAGCAGACTTGGAGGAGACTTCAGCAGACTTGGAGGAGACTTCAGCAGACTTGGAGGAGACTTCAGCGCGACTTGTGGTCATTAACAACACGACTTGAAGTAAATTCCTTGTGGCTTCTGGGTAAATTCCTTTCTGCTTCCTGTAAAGTTACCTTCAAAATGAACA
Source organism: Rana muscosa (assembly GCA_029206835.1). Classification (NCBI taxonomy): domain Eukaryota; kingdom Metazoa; phylum Chordata; class Amphibia; order Anura; family Ranidae; genus Rana; species Rana muscosa. Next base: position 200,355,517 of record CM055126.1, on the reverse strand, counting down.
GTGATCAGACTTCTAAGCGACTTCCATTGAAATCAATGGGTACAAGTTGCCTACAGGTCGCCTAGAAGTCTGATTGAAGTAGTACAGGAACCTTTTTTGAAGTCGGAACTACTGCAGTAGTGTGCATTAAAACATCTCCATTGACTTCAATTAGTTTTAAAAATAGCGCGACTTGGGGCAACTCGGGGAGACCTGAAGTCTTGTCCGGAGTCACCCCTGTGTGAACCGGGTCTAAAAAAGTTTGTTGATTATTTGTTTATTTATTTGCATATTTATTTGTTATTTTCTCAGCTGAATAGCTTGGGGTGGAGCTCTCCTTTAAGCCCCACCTAGCTAGTATCATAATCAGAGAAAGTTATTAACTCAGAAGTCAAGTCAAGAAATTATAAACACCAAAAGTAATGAAAAAAATAAAATATTTACTAAAAAGAATGTATTTAATTTTTTTTTTTTTTTTTTTTTACATATGTGTTCATTTTCTTGAGTGAAAAGCTTGCTGTGGAGTTTTCATTTAAGCCCCATCTACCTAACATCAGACTTAGGGGAAATTATAGACTCAGAATTAAATGATTGTAAAAATCAAAACATAATAAAAAATAAAACATATATCTAAAAACAGGTTTGTTCATTTGTTGTTTGTTTATTTGTATATTTGTTTTGTGTTAATTTTCTCGGGTGAAATACTTAGAGTGGAGTTCTCCTCTAGGCTCCACCTATTTAACATCAGAATCAGGGAAAATTATAGACTAAGAGTCAAGGAATTATAAACACCAAAAGTAATAAAATATATATATATATTTATCTAAAAAATGTTTATTGTTGTTTGTTTATTTACATATTTGTTTTGTGTTAGTTTTCTGGGGTGAAATACTTAGAGTGGAGCTTTCCTCTAAGCCCCACCCCCCTAACATCGGAATCAGGGAAAATTATAGACTCAGGGCCAGTTCACACCATAGAAACGCAGTCCGGATGCGTTTCAGATGCTTTTCTGCACGCGTTTTTTTTTTAACCTGTTTTTGATGTGTCCCAGTGCAATTTTGATGCGTTCCAGTGCGTTTTTGATGCAGTCCAGTTCATTTTTCCCCTTATTTTTTCCTAACTTCAAATAAGGACATGTGTGTTCCAGTGTGTTTTTAGTGCGTTTAGGTGTGTTCCGGTGCATTCCGGTGCGTTTTTGATGCATTTTACAGCGTTCCAGTGTAGGGAAAATGTAGCATGTTCTACTTTTTTCTGGAAATGCAAGCACTGGTGTGAATTATGCCATTGAAAACCATATAACCTACTTTTCATGCGTTTTTGATGCAGAAGAAAAACGCACTGGACTGCATGTGGTGTGAACTGGCTCTCAGAGTCAAGGAATTATGAACGTTTGAATCAGGGAAAATCATAGAGTCAGAGTCAAGGAATTAGAAACACCAAAAGCAATAGAAACAATATATATTTATCTAAAAAAAAGGTATTTGTTGTCTGTTTATTTGCATATTTGTATTCGTGTTAATTTTCTCAGGTGAAATACTTATGCCTAGTACACACGTACGGGTTTCCCGTCGGTAAAAAGTCCGCTGGGAAACCCGAGGGGAAAACCGAGAACCTGCTCGGTAACTGTCCCCCTGTACACACCAGAGGTTTTCCCGTAAGGAAAACTGCGGTGAGAGCTTTGGCCGGGAATCCCAGCTGTGTGTATGCTCCACCGCAGTGTTTCCCATAGAAAAACTGCCGGGATAAATACCGCCGCGAATCACGGCAGGAAAAAAGATAACATGTTATCATTTTTCCCACCGGGTTTCCCGGCAGTTTTCCTGTCGGCAAAACTGCGATGGAGCATACACGCGGCCGGTTTTGCCGGCCAAAAGCTCTCATGGCAGTTTTCCCGACGGAAAAAACGGTCGTGTGTACGAGGCATTAGAGTGGAGTTTTCCTGTAAGCCCCACCTACCTAACATCTGAATCGGGAAAATTATAAACTCAGCATCAAGGAGTTATAAACACCAAAATAATTATCAAAAATATTTATCTAAAAAAAAAATTATTTGTTCTTTGTTTATTTGCATATTTGTTATTTTTCTTGAATGAATAGATTGGTCTGGAATTTCCTTTTAAGCCCCACCTACCTCACATCAGAATTAGGGGACATTATAGGCTTAGAATTAAAGAATTGTAAAAAACAAAAGTAATAAAAAAAATAAAAAAAAACATATCTAAAAAAGGTTTGTTCATTTGTTGTTTGTTTATTTGCATATTTGTTTTGTGTAAATTTTCTCAGGTTTAATACTTGGAGTGGAGTTTTCCTCTAAGCCCCACCTACCTAACATCAGAATGGGGGAAAATGATAAACTCAGAGTCAAGGAATTATAAACACCAAAAGAAATAAAAAAAATGTTTATTTAAAAAAATATATATATTTGTTGTTTGTTTATTTGCATAATTGTTTTCGTGTTAATTTTCTCAGGTGAAATACTTGGAGTGGAGTTTTCCTCTAAGCCCCACCTACCTAACATCAGAATGGGGGAAAATTATAAACTCAGAGTCAAGGAATTATAAACACCAAAAGTAATAAAAAAAATGTTTATTTGTTGTTTGTTTATTTGCATATTTGTTTTCGTGTTAATTTTCTCAGGTTTAATACTTGGAGTGGATTTTTCCTCTAAGCCCCACCTACCTAACATCAGAATGGGGGGAAATTATAAACTCAGAGTCAAGGAATTATAAACACCAAAAGAAATTTAAAAAAATGTTAATTTAAAAAAATATATATTTGTTGTTTGTTTATTTGCATAATTGTTTTCGTGTTAATTTTCTCAGGTGAAATACTTAGAGTGGGGTTTTCCTCTAAGCCCCACCTACCTAACATCAGAATGGGGGAAAATGATAAACTCAGAGTCAAGAAATTATAAACACCAAAAGAAATAAAAAAAATGTTTATTTAAAAAAATATATATTTGTTGTTTGTTTATTTGCATAATTGTTTTCGTGTTAATTTTCTCAGGTGAAATACTTAGAGTGGGGTTTTCCTCTAAGCCCCACCTACCTAACATCAGAATGGGGGGAAATTATAAACTCAGAGTCAAGGAATTATAAACACCAAAAGTAATAAAAAAAATGTTTATTTGTTGTTTGTTTATTTGCATATTTGTTTTCGTGTTAATTTTCTCAGGTGAAATACTTAGAGTGGGGTTTTCCTCTAAGCCCCACCTACCTAACATCAGAATCTGGAAAATTTTAGACTCAGAGTCAAGAATATTATAAACACCAAAAGTAATTCTAAAAAATATTTATCTAAAAAAAAAAATGTGTTGTTTGTTTATTTGCATATTTGTTCATATTCTGGAATGAAAAGCTTGGTGTGGAGTTTTATTTGAAGCCCCACCTACCTCACATCAGTATTAGGTAAAATTGTAGACTCAGAGTCAAATAATTATTAATGATTAAAATAATTATAACATTTACAAAAAGTTATTGAAACAATGTCTAAAAAGAGTTTTGTTCATTTGTTGTTTGTTTATTTGCATATATTTGTTTATTTGCTAATTTTTTGAAAAGCTTTAATGGGCCTTTAATGTGGAACCCTTGAACTGGCCATGGGGTGAAGTGGTCCCAGTCTGTCTCTGGACTCATTCGGAATGATTTAGAAGAACTCTTTCTGAGAAGGTCAGTTTGTCTGTGCCCGTAACTCATAGACCGGTGTTTTCATTTGGAACCGCAGTAATGGGAGGCTTGCCATTTCTACATTAAACAGAAAACACTGTCAATAAAACAAGAGGCACAAAATCAATACCGTGTCAGACAAATTAATTATCAATGTATGAAGATAAAAATAATGGTATGAGATCATCAGCTTGTGCGCTGGGCTCCGTCTATACAAATCTTATATAGGTTTCACATCCCACATCCGACAGCCTATGTATTAGATGCTTCACCGCTGTCTGCCACCAGCAAGACAGTGAGCATGCGCAAGTCACCAAGGAACTTTTATTATTATTATTATACAGGATTTATATAGCGCCAACAATTTGCACATGGTTTACTGCGTTAGAGCCGACAGTACAGTTACAATACAATTCAATGCAGGAGGATCCTGGTAAAATTTAGGAATAATTTCTATACAGGAAGTCCCCGAGTTACGAACGGGCTAGGGACTGTAGGTTTGTTCTTAAGTCGAAACTGTTCGTAAGTCGGAACAGTACCTTTTTTGATGTTCTGTCGAAATGTGCCCTGCGTTGAAAAGTGCCCGCGCATGCGCGGAACGGCAGACACGTCACGCCGCCTCCCGTTCGTAAGTAGGAGTCGTTCGCAAGTCGGATGTTCGTAACTCAGGGACGGCCTGTATGCTAAATGACTACTGATCCAACAATTTGTAAAAAATAATGATTATATGTTTTATTGCCATTAACCACTTGCTTACTGGGCACTTAAACCCCCTTCATACCCAGACCAATTTTCAGCTTTCAGCGCTGACGCACTTTGAATGACAATTTGCGCGGTCATACAACACTGTACCCAAATTATATTTTTATAATTTTTTTATTTTTATTTTATTTATTTATTTTTGTTATTCTTTTTTTATTTTATTTTTATTTTTTTATTTTTTGTAAGGAGCCCGGAGGTCCCCAGGGGCCTGGATGGCAACCCCCACTTTTTTTTTGTAAGGGGCCCAGGGGCTCCAGGGGCCCAGATGCCAACCCCCCTTTTTTTTTTTTAATTAACATTTTGTTATTTTTTGTAAGGGGCCCAGAAGCCCGGAGGTCCCCAGGGCCCCGGATGGCAACCCCCCTTTTTTTTTTTTTATAAAAAAAATAATAATTTATTTTTTTATTATATCTATTTTTGTTTTATTTTTATTTTTTGTAAGGGGCTCAGAGGTCCCCAAGGGCCCAGATGGCAACCCCCCAACCACAATAATTTGCGGTGGCGGCACCCCCCCCCCGCTTCTCAAATCATGGCACCCCCCCGGTTCTCTGCTCCAGGGGGCCCATGCCTGAAGCTGTGTAAGGGGCCCCAAAATTCCTGATGGCGACCCTGGGCAACCGGCAGTTGAGAGCCGCGCTGTAGGCGTCTTTTGTCTATTGCGCGGATTTCAAGTGGTTAAATTAAGTCAAATTGGAAATGTATGGCAATCCAAAACCCAATTCCATCTACAACTAAGAGAAAGATTTGATTAGAGTTTTAAACACTTGCTGACCAGGCCTTTTTTAAATCAACATTTTTTGCTATATATATTTATATATTTTTAGCAGAGACCCTAGAGCAGGGGTGTCAAACTCAATTTCATTGTGGGCCGCATCAGTATTATGATTGCCCTCAAAAGGGCCGGTTGTATCTTCCACTTCACAATTATGTGCTACTTTGTGTTGGTCTATCACATAAAATCCCAATAAAACAAGTTTTTGGTTGTAACTAGTGATGAGCCGAACACCCCCGGGTTCGGTTCGCACCAGAACCCGCGAACGGACCGAAAGTTCGAACGAACATTAGAACCCTATTAAATACAATGGATGCGAACGTTCGAATTCTAAAGTGCTAATTATAACAACTATTATGCATGTTATTGTCATAAATAGGGTTTGGGAACCCGGGTTGTGCACCAGGGGACATGTATCAATGCAAAAAGAAGTTTTAAAAACGGTCGTTTTTCGGGAGCAGTCATTTTAATGATGCATAAAGTGAAAAAAAAAAAGTCAAATATTCCTTTAAATATCGTACCTGGGGGGTGTCTAAAGTATGCCTGTGAAGTGCCACGTGTTTCCCGTGTTTAGAACTGTCCCTGCACAAAATGACACTTCTAAAGGAAAAAAAAGCCATTTAAAACTGCTTGCGGCTTTAATGTAATGTCTGGTCCCGGTAATATGGATGAAATTCTTTAAGAAAAATGGCATAGCTACCCCATGACCCCCCCCCCTACCCCAGCCCATTACCAGCCCCTTTGGGTCTTGTATGGCTATTAAGGGGAACCCCGCACATAAAATAAAAAAGGCCCTATATACTCTGAACAGCCGTATACAGGCGGTGCATACAAGACAGGGACTGTAGGTTTGTTCTTATGTAGAATCTGTTTGTAATTTTGAACAGGTACATTGTTGAAGTGTAGCTCCAGCCCAAAAATCTATTTTTAAACTTTTTGGGAAACATAGGTAAGGGTTATCACCCCTGTAACATTTGTTTTGCTGTCTGTGCCCCTGTTCAGAACATTTCACCTCACTTTCCGTCCCAATGACAACTGTTTTTGAAATGTGGTGTTTTTCTTGAAACAAGGATTGCTGATAAAGCATCAGTACAGATGAGACCCCTTTCTCCCATATTTATTCTTACAGGAGAGAATTTTCCTTTCTAGGGGTAGATTTCCTCTCACTTCCTGTTGTCTTCTTTCGTTTGCAAGTAGGAGTCGTTTGTAAGTTGGATGTTTGAAAGTAGGGACCTGCCGTATATACTCTGCAGAAATAGGCCCCTTAGTTGTTGGTGTTGGCACAACACTGTAAGCACTCAGTTACTCTTGGTTGGTGCTGGAACGCCCTGCTGTCAACTATTATATCAGGAATTTTAATTACATATAATTGTTGAACAGTGGTAGTAAAAATTGGGGCTTTGATGGTGGTGCTGGTGCCACAACACTGTAAGCCCTGACAGTTACTCTTGGTGGGTGCAGCAATGGGCCCTGCTGTGAATTATTAGATCAAGAATTGTAATTACATGCCCCTTTTGAACAGGGGCTGAAAAATTGGGCCTTTCGTGGTGGTGGTGGTGGTGGCGTTGCCACAAGACTGTAAGCCCTCAGAGTTACTCTTGGTGGGTGCAGCAATGGACCCTGCTGTGAATTATTAGATCAAGAATTGTAATTGCATGCCCCTGTTGAACAGGGGCTGAAAAATTGGGCCTTAGGCACTGGTGGCACAACACTACAACCCCTCACAGATACTGTACTTGGAGCACAGCAATGAGCCCTGTTGCAAAGTATTGCTTCAAAAATTGTAATGACACGCCCCTGTTAAACAGGGGCTGAAAAATTGGGCCTTAGGCACTGGTGCCACAACACTCCAACCCCTCACAGATACTGTACTTGGAGCACAGCAATGAGCCCTATGGCAAATTATTGCTAAAAAAATTGTAATTACACGCCCCTGTAAAACAGGGGCTGAAAAATTGGGCCTTAGCCACTGGTGGCGGCACCCATAAACAAAAATGATCTTCCAAGCTATCATCATCAATCGTATCATTGAGGACTCGGAGGAGGAGGATAGCCAGTCAACATAACAGCACAGGCACTCAGCATCAGCATCAGTCTTGAAGGGATGTGACATGTTAAAATCAATTAGTCTGTTATATCAGCATCAGGTGTGTGGTAGCTGGTGGTGATCCAAGACTGGTTCATCTTGATGAAAGTCAGTCGATCAACCGAGTCGGTGGACAGGCGCACCCTGTGATCCGTGACAAATCCTCCAGCAGCACTGAATGTGCGTTTCGAAAGAACGCTGGATGCAGGACAGGCCAGTAGCTCAATTGCATACTGTGCAAGCTCTGGCCAGTGATCCATCCTCAAGACCCAGTAAGCCAGAGGATTTTCGGTGGGGAAGGTGTCCAAGTCTGACCTTGCCCCTAGATATTCCTGCACCATGTTTATCAGACGCTGGCGATGGTTGCTGGAACCGATCATACTTTGGGGCTGCGGACTAAAGAATTGTCTGAACGCATCGGTCAGACGGCCACCTTCCCCACCGCTCCTTCTTTGACTGGCCGAAGCCTCAGCAACTCGTTGTCCAGGACCAGGAGTTTGTAACCTCCCAGTCTCTGGGAACGCGTTGCACAGACCTTTCTGCAAGGCCTCCCGGAGTTGTCTCATCCTCTGCTCCCTCTGCGACGGTAACATAAGGTCCGCAACCTTACCCTTGTACCGTGGATCAAGGAGAGTGGCCAGCCAGTAATGGTCCCTCTCCTTGATCCGAAGAATACGAGGATCCTTCCGCAGACTTTGCAGGATCAGGGAGGCCATGCAGCGTAGGTTTGCTGAGGCATTCGCTCCGGAGTCCTCTGGGTCACTAAGGACGACATGATCCGCAGCCACCTCCTCCCAGCCACGTACAAGTCCACTGGTTTCTTGGGACTGTAAATCATCCCTAAAAGACTGCTGCTGATGATGCTGAGTGCCAGCCTCCACCTCCATGCTGACACAATCCTCCTCCTCCTCCTCCTCCTCCTCCTCCTCCTCCTCTTCCTGTGCGATGGGTGGGACAGAAGGAACACTGTCTGGGTAAAGGGGGCCTTGAGAGGCAAGGAAGTCCTCCTCTTCCTGCCTCTGTTCTGCCTCAAGTGCCCTGTCCATTATTCCACGCAGCGTGTGCTCCAACAGGTGGACAAGAGGTACAGTGTCACTGATGCATGCACTGTCACTGCTCACCATCCTCGTGGCCTCCTCAAATGGTGCCAGGACAGTGCATGCATCCCTGATCATGCCCCACTGGCGTGGAGAAAAAAAACCAAGCTCCCCTGACCCTGTCCTGGTGCCGTAGTCGCACAGGTACTCATTGATGGCCCTCTGCTGCGTGTGCAGCCGCTGCAGCATGGCCAACGTTGAGTTCCACCTGGTGGGCATGTCACATATAAGGCGGTTCTTGGGCAGGTTCAACTCCTTTTGCAGCTCAGCCAGGCGAGCACTGGCATTATAAGATCTGCGGAAATGCACACAGACTTTCCTGGCCTGCCTCAGGACATCCTGTAAGCCCGGGTACCTGCCCAAGAACCGCTGCACCACCAGGTTAAGGACGTGAGCCACACAGGGCACACGGGTCAGTTGTCCCTGTCGGAGGGCGGAGAGGAGGTTGGTGCCATTGTCGCAAACCACCATTCCTGGCTTAAGCTGGCGTGGCGTCAACCACCTCTCGGCCTGGCCCTGCAGAGCAGACAGGACCTCTGCCCCAGTGTGGCTTCTGTCCCCCAAACACACCAGCGCAAGCACGGCATGGCATCTTTTTGCCTGCGTACTTGCGTAGCCCCGTGAACGGCTACGGAGCACCGCTGGTTCATAGGACAAACCACAGGAAGAGGCCATGGAGGAAGAAGAAGAGGAGGGGTGGAGGAGAGAGGTGTGTCACAACCAGTAGTAGCATTTTGGAGGCGTGGCGGTGGGACAACCTCCAACACTACTGCACCTTGTCCTGCATCCTTCCCAGCTGCCAAAAGAGTGACCCAATGGGCCGTGAAAGAAAGGTAACGTCCCTGTCCATGCCTGCTGGACCATGAGTCAGCGGTAATATGCACCTTACCGCTGACCGCCCTGTCCAGCGAGGCCAAGACATTGCCTTCCACATGCCGGTAGAGAGCCGGAATAGCCTTCCGTGAGAAAAAGTGGCGTTTGGGAACCTGCCACTGAGGAACCGCACATTGCACAAACTCACGGAAGGGGGCCGAGTCTACCAACTGAAAAGGCAGCAGTTGAAGCGCTAGCAATTTAGCCAAGCTAGCATTCAACCGCTGGGCATGTGGATGGCTGGGAGTGAACTTCTTTCGACGGTCCAGCAGCTGGGGCAGGGAAATTTGCCTGCTAGAATCGGACGTCGGTGTACTGCTAGCAGAGTGGCCGCAAGTACTTGGCTGTGACACACCTAATTCTACACCTTCATTCCTCTCAGTGCATGTTTCAGAGAGGACTGAAGTTATAGTTTGGTTGGAGATCCCAGCTGATGCGGTGCAAGGAGAGGTCTGCTTTGTTCTTTGGTGTGGGTCTTTGAGGTAGGCTTGCCAACGAGCTGCATGGCAGGTCAACATATGTCTGGTCAGGCATGTGGTACCCAAGCGGCTGATGTTTTGGCCACGCGATATACGCTTGAGACATATGTTGCAAACAGCAGCTGTGCGATCTGATGCACTAGCCTCAAAAAAGGCCCACACCAAAGAACTTTTTGAATGACGGGCAGAGGCAGCGCCCTGCACAGGCGGAGCTCTGCTGTGTGATTCCGTCGGTGTACTGCCCTTACGCTGGCCACCAAAGGGCATCCTGCCTCGTTGGAGATGTGCCTCCTCCTCATCCTCCTCCTCCTCCTCTCTCCTATTAGGCACCCACGTGGAGTCAGTGACCTCATCATCACCTCCCTCCTCATCACTGGAGGCAATCTGGCAGTATGCTGCAGCTGCTGGAACATGACTGCCAGATTGGTGTCCTTCTTGAGCATCCCCTCTGTCTGCTCTCACGCTACTGCCTTCCTCTAGCTGGGTTTCATCATCAGACCCTTCGAAACGCTGGGCATCCTCCTGGAGCATGTACCCAACACTGTGCTGAAACAGTTCGGGGGACTCCTCAGGAGGAGGACATGGTGGGTCTAGGGAAGGAGTGACTGATGATGAGTCTGACATTGATACCAGGGAAGAGGACGCTTTGGCAGCTGCTTTTCCAGTACCCTGAGCCTGGGTGAGAGAGGATGAGGAGGAGGAGGAGGGCTTGGTCATCCACTCTACCAAGTCTTCGGCATGATGTGGCTCAACATGTCCAGCTGCCGAAAAGAAGGACAAGCGTGTCCCATGGCCATGTGCTGATGACAATGCACCGCGTCCACGACCAGCACTGTTGCCCCCAGACACAGAGCCTGCTTGCCCTCTTTTATTGCCTCCTGACTGTCTGCCTCTCCTTGTTTGCCTTCCAGACATTCTAATAGATGGCCTGCAGGGAGATGGGAAAAAAGCAATAAGGGCTACCTTCAGGTGTCCTTCTCTGTCCCTTGAAACAAGGACTTTGACAGTGAAAGAAACTGACACACTCTCCCTACCTACAGTTTTCTGTCCCTAGAAAAAATGTTTTTTTTAAGCACAATTTAGCACAAGGAGAATTACCTCACTGTCCTTCCAGGTCCCTGGAAACAAGGACTTTGACAGTGAAAGAAACTGACACACTCTCCCTACCTACAGTTTTCTGTCCCTAGAAAAAATGTTTTTTTTAAGCACAATTTAGCACAAGGAGAATTACCTCACTGTCCTTCCAGGTCCCTGGAAACAAGGACTTTGACAGTGAAAGAAACTGACACACTCTCCCTACCTACAGTTTTCTGTCCCTAGAAAAAATGTTTTTTTTTAAGCACAATTTAGCACAAGGAGAATTACCTCACTGTCCTTCCAGGTCCCTGGAAACAAGGACTTTGACAGTGAAAGAAACTGACACACTCTCCCTACCTACAGTTTTCTGTCCCTAGAAAAAATGTTTTTTTTAAGCACAATTTAGCACAAGGAGAATTACCTCACTGTCCTTCCAGGTCCCTGGAAACAAGGACTTTGACAGTGAAAGAAACTGACACACTCTCCCTACCTACAGTTTTCTGTCCCTAGAAAAAATGTTTTTTTTAAGCACAATATAGCACAAGGAGAATTCACTCACTGTCCTTCCAGGTCCCTGGAAACAAGGACTTTGACAGTGAAAGAAACTGACACACTCTCCCTACCTACAGTTTTCTGTCCCTAGAAAAAATGTTTTTTTTAAGCACAATTTAGCACAAGGAGAATTACCTCACTGTCCTTCCAGGTCCCTGGAAACAAGGACTTTGACAGTGAAAGAAACTGACACACTCTCCCTACCTACAGTTTTCTGTCCCTAGAAAAAATGTTTTTTTTAAGCACAATTTAGCACAAGGAGAATTACCTCACTGTCCTTCCAGGTCCCTGGAAACAAGGACTTTGACAGTGAAAGAAACTGACACACTCTCCCTACCTACAGTTTTCTGTCCCTAGAAAAAATGTTTTTTTTAAGCACAATTTAGCACAAGGAGAATTCACTCACTGTCCTTCCAGGTCCCTGGAAACAAGGACTTTGACAGTGAAAGAAACTGACACACTCTCCCTACCTACAGTTTTCTGTCCCTAGAAAAAATGTTTTTTTTAAGCACAATTTAGCACAAGGAGAATTACCTCACTGTCCTTCCAGGTCCCTGGAAACAAGGACTTTGACAGTGAAAGAAACTGACACACTCTCCCTACCTACAGTTTTCTGTCCCTAGAAAAAATGTTTTTTTTAAGCACAATTTAGCACAAGGAGAATTACCTCACTGTCCTTCCAGGTCCCTGGAAACAAGGACTTTGACAGTGAAAGAAACTGACACACTCTCCCTACCTACAGTTTTCTGTCCCTAGAAAAAATGTTTTTTTTAAGCACAATATAGCACAAGCACAAAACACACTGACACTCTCCCTACCTATCCTTCTCTTTCCCTAAACTAAAGGAATCCAGGTTAAGCAAGAAAGAAATAAAAGTCACTGTCCCTGCCTATGCTGCTCTATCCCTGCTCTGGAACACACTACACTAGGCCGCCGTGCTGGCGGCCTTTTATAGTGTGGGGCGTGTACTAAACCCCCTCAGCAATAATTGGCCACAGGCATCCTGCCTGTGGCCAATCATTGCTCTCCTCGCTGCCGGCGCTGTGATTGGCCAAGCATGCGGGGTCACAGTGCATGCTTGGCCAATCACAGCGCCTGGATGACACTGCGATGGCGTAGTGCATTGTGGGCCGTTCGCGTCACTCGAATTTGGCGCGAACGGCCCAAATCGTTCGATCTTCGTCGAACGATCGAACAGCCGATGTTCGAGTCGAACGTATGTTCGACTCGAACACGAAGCTCATCCCTAGTTGTAACATGACAAAATGTGGAAAATTTCAAGGGGTATAAATACTTTTTCAAAGCACCGTAAATAAAAAATATCCCATAGTTTGTAGAAGCTCTAACTTTTGCGCAAACCAATCAATATACGCTTTTTGGGATTTTTTACCAAAAACATGTAGCAGAATACATCTTGACCTCAATTTATAAAGACATTTGATTTTTTCAATGGCTTTATTGGATATGTTGTTATATATGCACTATATTACCAAAAGTATTGGGACGCCTGCCTTTACACACACATGAACTTTAATGGCATCCCAATCTTAAGCCTCGTACACACGGCCGAGAATCTCGTCAGGAAAAAACACGCCGTTTTTCCCTGACGAGATTCTTGACAAGAATCTTGTCCTGGCCGAGTGTACACACACTCGATTCAAAAGAACCGCCGTACTTTTGAATGGAACGAACACGGTGACGTCATCGACTACGACGAGCGTGCACTCGTCACATTCGATGCCGTCGCCGCCATCTTGCTACACCCTACCTATGCCTAGGAAGCTACCACGCATGTGTCAAAGTCATTTCGAGCATGCGCGGGTTTCCACGGCGACAGGTAAGTGTACACACACTCGGGTTTATCGTTGGGAAACAGGCCGACGAGAATCTCGACGAGGAAATAGAGAGCAGGTTCTCTATTTTTCTCGTCGAGATTCTGGCCAGTTTTCTTGACGAGAAACCTGAAAGCCTCGTACACACGGCCGGTTTTCTCGGCAAGAAAGCTCTCGTGTGTACGAGGCTTGAGTACGTAGGGTTCAATATTGAGTTGGCTATAACAGCTTCAATTCTTCTGGGAAGGCTGTCCACATGTGTTTTATCTGGTTGAGGTCAGGACTCTGTGCAGTCCAGTCAAGTTCCTCCACCCCAAACTTTCTCATCCATGTCTCTGTGGACCTTGCTTTGTGCACTGGTCCAAATCATTTGGTGGAGGGGGGATTATGGTGTGTGGTTGTTTTTCAGGGGTTGGGCTTGGCCCCTTAGTTCCAGTGAAGGAAATTCTTAAGGCGTCAGCATACCAAGACATTTTGGACAATTTCATGTTCCCAATCTTGTGAGAACAATTTGGGGATGGCCCCTTCCTTTTCCAACATGACTGCGCACCAGTGCACAAAGAAAGGTCCATATAGACATGGATGAGCGAGTTTGGGGTGGAGGAACTTGACTGGCCTGCACAGAGTCCTGACCACAACCCGATAGAACACCTTTGGGATGAATTAGAGCGGAGACTGTGAGCCAGGCCTTCTCGTCCACATCAGTGCCTGACCTCACAAATGCGCTTATGGAAGAATGGTCAAACATTCCAATAGACACTCCTAAACCTTGTGGACAGCCTTCCCAGAAGAGTTGAAGCTGTTATACCTGCAAAGGGTGGGCCAACTCAATATTGAACCTTACGGACTAAGACTAGGATGACATTAAAGTTCACGTGCGTGTGTAAAGACAGATGTCCCAATACTTTTGACAAAATAGTGTATGTAATTTATTAATTTTTCCCATAGTTTTACATGAACACATATCTGATGCTGGGTTCCACTTTAATTATATGTATCAATTGTTGTAAAGAAAGTGGAGTTGTCCTTTAAGCCCCACCTACCTGACTTGAGAAACAGGGAAACTACCGACTCACAATCAAGGAATTCTAAACACCAAAAGTAATACAAAAAATAAATCTTGAAACAATTTTTATTTGTTGTTGGTTTTTTTGCATATGTGTTTATTTGTTACATTTCTCAGATGAAAAGCTTGGAGAGGAACTTTAAGCCCCACCTACCCAAAATCAGAATTAGGGAGAATTCAAGAATCTGAATCAAGGAATTATAAACACCAAAGTAATTTTAAAAAAACAGGTATAAAAAAAAAGTTTAATTATTGTGTGTTTGAATAATTATAATACAAACAAAGTATATATCTTAAAATACCGTATATATATATTTTTTTAGTAGTTGTTAATTTTCTCAGGTGAAAAGCTCAAAACTGAGTTTTCTTTTAAGCCCCACCTACCTAAAATTCAAATCAGGAAAAATTCAAAACTTAGATTTAAGGAATTATACTCAATATTGAACCCTACGGACTAAAGCCTCGTACACACGGTCGGACTTCAAACAAACTTTTCCGTGGATTTTTGTTCACAGGGCGTTGTCCGTGAACTTGTTCTGCATACACACGGCAGGACTTTTTCAGCCAACATTCACCAAATCACGTGGTTTTTCTGCTCTTTACCGCCACCCTTTGGTCAACTTCTGCTATTGTTGGTTGATTTTAACATTGGTCCTGAGCATGCGTGTTTTTACTTTGGACTAAAGTCCGATGGACTTCTGTACACACGATAGGACTTTGCACCGTAGGACTTTTGTTGCCGAAAAGTTTGTCCGTTTGCAGAGCGAACTTTTGTCCGATGAAAACCGAAAAAGTTTGTCCGATGGAGCGTACACACGGTCAGATTTTTTTTAAAACCTGGGAATTTAGAAGTTTGTTGTCAAAAAGTCAGACCGTGTGTATGGGGCTTTAGACTGGGATGCCATTAAAGTTCATGTGCGTGTAAAGGCAGGTGTCCCAATACTTTTGGTAATATAGCGTATATATTTTTTTCAAAGTTATTGGTATTTTTTTGTTGATAGCGTAAAAAGAAAAAAACGCAGAGGTGATCAAATACCACCAAAAGAAAGCTGTATTTGTGGAAAAAAGAGGACATCACTTTTATTTGGTTACAACGTTGCAAGACCGCGCAGTTGTCAGTTAAAGTAATGCAGTGCTGATCTCAAAAAATGGCCTGGTCATGAAGGGGGTAAATCTTCCTGAGGTCAAGTGGTTAAATGCGCCTAAGCCTTTTTTTTTTTTAAATGCGGCTTAAGCCTCGTACACACGCTAGGACTTTTTGACAACAAACCTGAAAATGAGCAGGTTTTCAAAAAACTCCTACCGTGTGTACGCTCCATCGGACAAACTTTTTCGGTTTTCATCGGACAAAAGTTCACTCTGCAAATGGACAAACTTTTCGGCAACACAAGTCCTACGGTGCAAAGTCTGATCGTGTGTACAGAAATCCATCGGACTTTTGTCCGAAGTACAAACACGCATGCCCAGAACCAATGTTAACCGCTTGAGGACCGCCGCACGCCGATGTACGTCGGCAAAATGGCACAGCTGGGCACATGGGCGTACAGGTAAGTCCCCTTTAAGAGCCCAGCCGTGGGTCGCGAGCGCTCCGCCGCCGGCGCGCTCGCGACCCGGTCCTCTTTCCGTGACCGTCCCTGTGGGTACAGCGGACCCGATCGCCGCTGGTGTCCCGCGATCATGTCACAGAGAGGAAGAACGGGGAGAGGTAAGTGAAAACAAACCTCTCCCCGTGCTTCCTAGTGTGCCGCTGTCACTGATCGTCTGGTCCCTGTAATAGGTAAGAAACACACATCAGGGCACACTTAACCCCTACAGCGCCCCCTCCTGGTTAACCCCTTCACTGCCAGTGTCATTTTTATAGTACTGGTCGCTGTAAAAATGACAATGGTCCCAAAATAGTGTCAAAAGTGTCCGATGTGTCCTCCATAATGTCGCAGTCACAAAAAAAATCGCTGATCGCCGCCATTACTAGTAAAAAAATAATAATTAATAAAAATGCCATAAAACTATCCCCTATTTTGTAGACGCTATAACTTTTGCGCAAACCAATCAATAAACGCTGAATGCGATTT
Source organism: Rana muscosa (assembly GCA_029206835.1). Lineage (NCBI taxonomy): Eukaryota > Metazoa > Chordata > Amphibia > Anura > Ranidae > Rana > Rana muscosa. The sequence goes on along the minus strand of CM055126.1, from coordinate 200,339,205 downwards.
TTTTTACCAAAAATATGTAGAAGAATACGTATCGGCCTAAACTGAGGAAAAAAAATGTTTTTTTATATATTTTTTGTAGCAAAAAAGTAAAAAATATTGCATTTTTTTCAAAATTGTCGCTCTATTTTTGTTTATAGCACAAAAAATAAAAACCGAAGAGGTGATAAAATAGCACCAAAAGAAAGCTCCATTTGTGGGAAAAAAAGGACGTCAATTTTGTTTGGGAGCCACGTCGCACGACCGCGCAATTGTCAGTTAAAGCGACGCAGTGCCGAATCGCAAAAAGGGGCCTGGTCCTTATGCTGCGTATTGGTCCGGGTCTTAAGTGGTTAAAATCAACCAACAATAGCAGAAGGTGACCAAAGGGTGGCGGTAAAGAGCAGGAAAGAGCAGAAAAACCACGTGATGCTGGGAAAGTTTTGGGAAAGTTTGCAGAAAAGTCCAAGCGTGTGAATGCTATGGGTGTTCCCGGCCAACTCCCTTTGGACAAAAATCCACGGAAAAGTTTGTTTGAAGTCCGACCGTGTGTACGAGGCTTTAGGCGCATTTTTGATGCTGATTTTCTCCTGGCGTTTAGAAGGGCTGGGCAAACGCCCATTGTGCATGGGGCCGTATTTCTATAAGTGGATGTTGCCTATAAAGGTTCTGGTTATTGATCATCTGAGGGCGCAATAACCTACGTGGCTCTTGTCAGTGGTAGACTTTAGTATAAAAAAGGAAAGCAAGGTTGTGTTCCTTGTGCGGCAGCGTGGGATCTCCGCACTGAAGTGGATATGGCTTCCTGTTGCTCGTGTAGGTGGAATTAGAGGCGGTATTTACATATTCCATTAAACGTCTAGTGCCCTCTTCACTGCTAAGCAGAGCATCCAGGTACATAGGAACACGACTCCCAAAAGTCAGAACAAAGCACAACACACAGCACCATGCAATTTGCCGATTTCAGGGGGCAACTGACAGGCTGGACTCTAAATTTGATTTAAAGGGACACTATCCCCAAAAAGGATTGTATTCTGATAACTGCCTGTGCTGAAAGCTGAACTCCAGGCAACAAAAACGTTCAATCAACCACTTGCCCTCTGGAAGATTTACCCCCCCTCCCCTTCATGACCAGTAAAAAAAATTACGATACAGCACTGCGTTACTTTAACTGATAGTTGCGCGGTCATGCAACGCTGTACCCAAATAAAATTGATGTCCTTTTTTCCCACAAATAGAGTTTTTTTTTTTAAACAAAAAAAAAAAAAACAATTTAAAAAAAAAGAAAAATTCTACTTTCTGCTATATAAAATATCCAATAAAAAAATGTAAAAAATCTTCATAAGTTTTGGCCAATATGTATTCTGCTATATGTATGCAGCATGGCGCAGCAAGCTCTGGTTCTCTCCTCCATGGCGGCTTCCAGCTCCTCCCCTCCTCCTCCTAGGCGTCCAATAGGATCGCCTGGGAGGTTCAGACAATCGGGTGACTGGTGTCAAAATCCATTTCCCGATTGGCCAGGAGGAGGATCAGTGTTACAATAGCAAATATTTATTCGCTGTTGTAACACACCTGGGTGGTGGGATCTGAGCGCACGCTCTGCGACCCGAGCCCACCCTATATCGAAGCCTAGTAGAGCCTCTGGATCAAATCGGGGCTTCAAAAAGTCAGCCCCCCCACCACATTTGAATCCATACGCCAGTGTCCTGAAAGGGTCCGAGTGCATTGATAGTGGAGGCTGTGATGGATGGAGGGGGCGGCGCCCCTGCGCACTTAATGGAGATCGGTGCTAAAAATATGTACTCTCACTGTACTAATGACACTGGCTGGGGAGGGTTTAACATCAGGACACCACTTGGGGGGGGGAGTGATGTGAAGGGGGGCAGATGACTCTACTGTGGGGAGGGAGTGACGTGAAGGAGGGAAGAGGATACCACTGTGGGGGGGGGTGATGTAAAGGGGGGTAGAGGACTCTACTGTAGGGGGGTGTGATGTAAAAGGGCGCAAAGGATACCACTGTGGGGGGGGGAATAGTGTCAAGGGGAAAAGGGGAACAGAGGACTCTACTGTGGGGAGAGAGTGATGTGAAGGGGGGCAGAGGACACCACGTGACACACTGTGTGTTCTTCATGCCGTCTTTTTAGTGGGAGCTTGATAGTTATCCCCCCCCCCACCCCCACCCTGGGATCTTTGATTTCCTCCATATTGTTCAGGTAGATATCGTTCTCTGAAGGGTTGCCTATCCCTGGTATACAGAATGCCTCCATGTTGCCATATTGCATGTAATTCTACATAAAATGTAACAATTGAATATGCTACATTAATTTTATTATTATTTTTTCTCACCAAAGTGGGGTTACCATTTAAATGTGATATGTGTAAAAGCGGTGCAGGTTGCCCCCTTGTAATGTAGCAGTTTATTGATGTCTTCAGATAAGCAGCTGGGAACACGAGGAGGTTTTTGTGAATTCTCACCGTGCCGTACGCGGGGTCTGCGTCCACCAGAACACAGCGCTGTAATCTCCGTCATGTTTTATTTATGGGCAGCAATGCACCAGATAGGGTGTTAACAAATACAGATGATTGCTTCGGGGGCACCGACTTGTCCGGAGGTAATTAGGACAAAAGATGTTTCACTGGATGGGGATTCAGACAGGAGAGAGGAATAGAAACAAAAAAGGAATGGAAGGCTTTACAGCAACCAGACCTAGGGGGGCCCTTTCACACTGGGGCACTTAAAAACGCGGCAAGCTTTTTTTATACGTTCAGTGCGTGTTTTCAAAATGCACCAAGTGTCCGATCTGTGGCGGATGTTAATATATTCCGAATAAGATCCCAAATGCAGATCGTAAACGCAGTGTGTTTGCCTGTATGGGATCGCATGGAACCGCAGTGTGTTCTAAGTGCGATTTTAGCCCATTCAGATGAATGGGCTGAAAATGGCATATAAACAGAATCACACAGGAATGCGAACCGCGAGCCGCCTATTTTAACCCTTAAAAATCGGCAGCACCGTGATACAACTGCATTTTGGATATTACAAAGTTTGATGCAATATTCAACTTCAATCCTGAGATTTCCCCCACAGTACTTACCTCTGCCACTAGATGTCCTCAATCTGATGGCCAGCATTGTTAAGGCCTGGTGCATGCTTGTGTGGGTGATTCCCCCTGCGGGCCCGCACCCGTTCTTGCAGCCGCAACCACCCGCACAGAAAATGCAGGAGATGCGTGCAGGTGCCAATAATCCTAATGCCACCCACATGCACTGGAAATCGCAGCAGCTGCTTCCCGCACTGGGAACCGCACTGCACTTGTATGTTTCCGTGCGGGCTGCGATTTCAAAAATAGAGCAAGGATCTTTTCCCTGCGTTTTTAGGAGGCAAATGAATTCAAATGAATGGGCTGCCATGCTCACGCAAAACACGAGCCGCAGAAGTGTGAACCAGACCTAAACCTACTTCCACTGAGCCCAGATCACCCTGGGCCCACCCCCAGCCTGTGATTGGACAGTGAAAAGAGGAGTAGCACAATGATGAGCTCATCGTTCTCCTCGTTCTGCTCCTTGTCAGCACATGAACTAACTGACGTCTTGTGCTGCTTCTCCTTCCCACACTCTAGCTCTGCTGTACAGGAACATTAAGGCCCCTTTCATACTGAGGCGTATTTCAGGCGTTTTAGCGCTAAAAATAGCGCATAAATAACGCCTGAAATACTCCTGCCCCAGTATTCTCAATGTGATAGCCTGAGGGCTTTCACACTGAGGCAATGCGCTGGCGGGAGGAAAAAAAATCTCCTGCAAGCCGCATCTTTGGAGCGGTGAAGGAGCGGTGTGTATGCCACTCCTTTACCGCTCCTTCCCATTGAAATCAATGGGACACCGCGGTAATACCGCCCGCAAACCGCGGCTGTAGCCGTGGTTTGCAGGCAGTATTAACCCTTTTTCGGCCGCTAGCGGGGGTTAAAACCACACCGATAGCGGCCGAATATTGTGGTAAATACGACGGTATAGCGGCGCTAAAAATCTCGCCGCTATACCGCCACCGCACCTGCCCACCCCAGTGTGAAAGGGACCTTATAGGCTGATACCAAGTCACATTCAGGGGCTTACACTGCTGGCATTTCAAAAATAGATTTAGTGATGTATAATGAATACAGAGCTGCATTCATTTGTGTCTTTTACTGTATACCTGCTTAGAGTTCAGTTTGCAGGCTCCATTCACAACTATGCGACGTGTTTCCAAAAACACAGTCAGAGACGCTTGTTTCTGTCACACTTCCTCGACGCTCGGATGTCAATGCGTTCTCATCGCTTTAGGAGGCCCTGTTTGCGCTACATATAGCCGGAACGTTCATTCCCACTCGCGATTTTGTTTGCGCAATTATCACACGGAAGCACGTGCCACGCATAGGGCAGCGGCCCATTGGCTTGAATGGGCCAGTGTTCCCCAACTCCAGTCCTCACGGCGCCCCGACAGGTCATGTTTTCAGGATTTCCCTCAGATGAAACGGCTGTGGTAATTACTAATGCTGGCCATACACTATACGAAAAATCGGCCGAACCCATTTTCGAAAAACGAACATTCGGCCGTGAGCGCAAACGATGGTGCCAACATGTAATGACCGATAAATCGTTCAGAGGACATAAATAAAAGAAATTTGGTCTGTTTTTTTTTACATATACCTAGTGCAGACAGTTCAGACGGGAAACACATTAACCTTTCAATTTATCGCTCGTTCGGCAGAAGTTTTCCAAACTTACCGCTCGTTTTTTTCCCCACAAAAACGTCACAAACGATTAACGATTTGTGCCCATTAACTTGCCGAAAAACAAACAAAGTGTCTACATGATCGATTTTCAGCCGATTTTTCGTATAGTGTATGGCCAGCATTAGGCAGTGAAACTGATCAAATCACCTGTGCAAAATAAGGGGAATCCTGAAAACCTGGCCTGTTGGGGCACCTTGAGGACTGGAGTTGAGAACCACTGGAATGGGCTGCCCTATATGCGATTGTCACTCCAAAGATGCTCAGGGACCAAATTTTGGCCCTGAGCCAGAAGGAATTTTAGACTTGCGTTTCGACCATCATTCTCGTTTTGTTATGCAGCAATCACTGCAAAATCACGCCACACTTGGGGTTCCACTTAAGATGCACGTTGTGCTGGGATTTGGAATCTTGGTCCGTGATTACAAATCTCACATACATACACTATATTGTCAAAAGTATTGGGACGCCTGCCTTTACACGCACATGAACTTTAATGGCGTCCCAGTCTTAGTCTGTAGGGTTCAATATTGAGTTGGCCCATCCTTTGCAGCTATAACAGCTTCAACTCTTCTGGGAAGGCTGTCCACAAGGTTTAGGAGTGTGTCTGGGAATGTTTGACCATTCTTCCAGAAGCGCATTTGTGAGGTCAGGCACTGACGAGAAGGCCTGACTCGCAGTCTCCGCTCTAATTCATCCCAAAGGTGTTCTATCAGGTTGAGGTCAGGACTCTGTGCAGGCCAGTCATTTTCCTCCACCCCAAACTCGCTCATCCATGTCTTTATGGACCTTGCTTTGTACACTGGTGTGCAGTCATGTTGGAACAGGAAGGGACCATCCCCAAACTGTTCCCACAAAGTTGGGAGCATGAAATTGTCCAAAATGTCTCGGTATGCTGACCCCTTAAGAGTTCCCTTCTAAGGTGCCAAGCCCAACCCCCGAAAAACAGCCCTACACCATAATCCCCCCTCCACCCACCAAATGATTTGGACCGGTGCAGCACAGTGGTGTAGTGGTTAGCTCTTTCACCTAGCAGAACAAGGGTCACTGGTTCAAATCCTGACCATGACACCATCTGCCTGGAGTTTGCATGTTCTCCCTGTGTCTGTGTGGGTTTCCTTCCGGGTAGTCTGGTTTCCTCCAACACTCCAAAGACATGCTGGTAGGTTAAATGGATCTTGTCCAAATTGGCTCAGTATATATGTGTGTATGACTGTGTGTCCCAAGTGTGTCGAGATCCTACGGGGTAAAATGACCGCACTGGCTGCAAAAAAGCGCCTAGAGGCGATTCATTTTGCATGTGTAGCGCTATACAAGTCATTTGTTCATTCAGTGCACAAAACAAGGTCCACAAAGACATGGATGAGTGAGTTTGGGGTGAAGGAACTTGACTGGCCTGCAAAGAGTCCTGACCCTCAACCCTTTGGGATGAATTAGAGTGGAGACTGCGAGCCAGGCCTTCTCTTTCAACATCAGTGCCTGACCTCACAAATGCTCTTCTGGAAGAATGGTCAAACACTCCCATAGACACACTCCTAAACCTTGTGGACAGCCTTTCCAGAAGAGGTGAAGCTGTTATAGCTGCAAAGGGTGGGCCAACTCAGACTGGGATGCCATTAAAGTTCATGTGCGTGTAAAGGCAGGTGTCCCAATACTTTTGGTAAAATAGTGCATGTGATCTGGGCCTAAGTACTTGCTGGAGCCTATGTTCGATGGAGGAGTGTTCACAAGCTCGGATTAAACACCTCCTGTGTGTTCAGCATGGTTTCAAAGGTAAAATTACGCAGGAAATGAAGGCTTTCTTTCACAACATCCTACTTCTGTGCTTTGTAGGCAGCCTACCAGCTATTACACACAATGCAGCTCGATGTGACCTTGTACCTCCCCTTCCCTTAGGGTGACCACGTGTCACGAATTGCCCGGGACAGTCCCACATTTTGCAGGTCTGTCCCGGGCACCTTCATTCCAGGACAATACAGTGTCCCGGAATGAAACTGGCACAGCCACCCCCCCCGGGCCAATCTGATGCCCCCAAAAAAGGCCGCCACATCACCGCTTTACTCACTGACAGTACTTGTCCTGGCCGGGAATGCCTGGAGGAGCACAATCCCCGCCCCCTGCTTGTGATTGGAGAAATCATAAATCCCGCCTCTTGTGTCCAATCACTGTGATGTGATTCGTTACAGCACAAGCTGATTTTTGGAAAGGGGGGGTGTCCCTGAATGGTAGTTTGGAAATGTGGTCACCCTCCCTTCCCTTCCTTTGATTAAAGGAATCTGCTTTCAACCACTGTAGAGGATTTTGCAAGGATTGTTGCAGCCTTCATACAGAATAAATAAATATGGAGGGCAGATGACCTGATCCTGTGTGTGATTTTTGTTGTATCCCGCTGGAAGGTCTTTGATCAGGTTAGACGGTACTTTGCAAATATTTTCTTTTTGCCCCTGCAGCTTTTCCATCATCATTTTCAGAGTGCGTTTACATTTCGCAAATTCCCACTAGCAGGTGACACCGATCTTACAGGACATGTGAGTCAAATGTTTGCAGACAGGTCACACTATCACACCTTCCATGTCACAAGGAGAAAACTTGGTAAACAGGTTCGCAACCAACACACCGAGTGACACCTGAGGCCACCGACAGACCAGGAACCGAAAAAAATAATGAGAACTGAACTCCAGGTTTCAGTTGACTTTAAGTAGTTTGTTCGGGCCAAGCTGGCCGAAACCAACTATTTCCGTTAGGTCCTGTTCACATCTCGCAATTGGGGATCACAGGCAAAAATCAATGCGATTCTGCCCGCGATCCGTGGAAATCGCAGCACAGTGCCCTGCATGCGTTTGGGTGCCATTATCTTTTAACCAGTTAACCACTTCCATACTGGGCACTTATACACCTTCCTGCCCAGACCAATTTTCAGCTTTCTGCGCTGTTGCACTTTGAATGACAATTGCGCGGTCATGCTACACTGTACCCAAACTAAATTTTTATCATTTTGTTCCCACAAATAGAGCTTTTTTTTTTGTCGTATTTGATCACCTCTGCGATTATTATTTTCTGCTAAAAAATAAAAAAAAGACCGAATTTTAAAAAAAAAAAAAACGTTTTTTTTGTTTCAGTTACAAAACTTTGTAAATAAGTTAGTTTTCTCCTTCACTGATGGGCACTGATATGGCTGCACTGACGGGCACGGATAAGGCTGCACGGATGGGCACTGATGAGGTGGCATGAATGGGCAACAATCGGCGGCACGGATGGGCAACGATCGGCAGCACGGATGGGCACAGATAGGCGGCACGGGTGGGCACAGATAGGCGGCACGGGTGGACACAGATAGGTGGCACGGGTTGGCACAGATAGGCGGCACGGGTGGGCACAGATGGGCACGGATAGGCGGCATGGATGGGCACTGATAGGTGGCACGGATGGGAATGGATGGGCACTGATAGGTGGCATGGATGGGCACTGATAGGTGGCACTGTACTGTACTAATGGATGCCAATCAGTGCCAAACAATAATGCCTGCCAATCAGTGGTGCCCATTGTGGGCACTGATTGTTATCCATTGTGGGCACTGATTGGCATCCATTGGTGGTCTAGTGTGCAATACCTATAGGTGGGCTTCCCTGGTGGTCTAGTGGCATCCCTGGTGGTCCAGTGGGCATCCTCGGGGGGGTTGCGCTGATATTGGATCAGCACAAACCCCCCCTGTCAGAGGAGCAGCCGATCGGCTCTCCTCTACTCGCGTCTGACAGACGCGAGTGAGGAAAAGCCGATGACCGGCTTTTCCTGTTTACATCGTGATCAGCCGTGATTGGACACGGCTGATCACGTGGTAAAGAGTCTCCGTCTGAGACTCTTTACCTAGATCGGTGTTGTGGGGTGTCAGAATGACATCCTGCAGCAACGATCGCCGCGATGCGCGCCGCGATGCGCAGCGGCTCAAAATCCTGAGGACGTCATATGACGTCCAGTCAGGATTTTGAAACCACTTTGCCGCCGTCAATCTGTTATAGGGCGGGCGGCAAGTGGTTAAGGACCAAAAGGATTTGCCCAATTAATGACCAGGCCGTTTTACAGCACAACGTCGCTTTAACTGACAATTGCGCGGTCGTGCGACATTGTAATCATGCAAAATTGATGTCCTTTATTTCCCACAAATAGAGCTTTCTTTTGGTGGTATTTGATCACCTCTGCGGTTTTTTATTTTTTGCGCTATAAACCCCAAAAAATTGAAAAAAATATATATATTTTTTACTTTTTGCTACAATAAATATCCCCCAAATTGAGAAAAAAAAAAAAATGTCTTCCTCAGTTTAGGCCGATACGTATTCTTCTACATATTTTTGGTAAAACAAAATCGCAATAAGCGTTTATTGATTGGTTTGCGCAAAAGCTACAGCGCTTACAAAATAGGGGATAGATATTTGTCATTTTTTTTATTTATTTATTTTTTACGAGTAATGGCGGCGATCTGCGATTTTTAGCGGGACTGTGACATTGCGGCGGACAGATCGGACACTTTTGACACTTTTTTGGGACCATTGGCATTTATACAGCCGTATATAAACAGCTGTATAAATGTCACTGGCAGGGAAGGGGTTAACACTAGGGGGAAATCAAGGGGTTAAATGTTCCCTAGGGAGGTGTTTCTAACTGTGGGGGGATGGAACTGACTGGGAGTAGAGAGAGATCGCTATTCCTGATCACTAGGAACAGCAGATCTCTCTCTACTCCCCTGTCAGAACAGGGATCTGTTTATTTACATTGACAGATCCCCATTCTGGATCTCTGTAGAGCGATCGCGGGTGGCCGGTGGACATCGCGGCCGCCAACCATGCACATCAGCTCCGGCGTAGCTTGTAAAGCGGCCGTCGTACACCTACAGCGATTCGCGCAGCCGTGCCAACCTGCCGCAGTATAATGACGGCGAATGGTTGGCAAGCGGTTAAAGCAAGGGTGTAAAATTCAATTTTATCCATGGCCAGGCTGCATCAGCATTATGATTGCCCTCAAAGGGTCCGTTGAATCTGTGAGACTAGATGTCCAGAGCACTCCACCCCCCCCCCTCTTATATCAGATTACAAAAGCCCCCCCACCATCCGAATTCAAGAGTCCCCCACCCTCCCTTACATCACAGTGCACTCCCTTTACCCTGTGCTGCTGATGGGAAGCAGAGAGTGCAGGATCTGGAGAAGGACCAGAGGAGGGCTGGAGTCAGCTGCCAGAGTTTGCTGAATGCTGAGAACAGGGGAGGCAGAGACAAGAGTGTGCTGCGGCAGCACAGAAACATGCAGAATCTGGTGGAGGAGTTCTGTCCTTCTCTCTGCTGCCGACTGCTGAGACAAGGTGGGGGCAGAAACAAGGGGGGTGTCGTAGCTGCAGGAGGGGTGCGAGGGACACATAAAATGGCCTGGAGGGCCGAATTCGGCCCACGAGCCTTGTGTTTGACACATGTGCTGTAAAGTGTTACTAAACCCACAACAGTAAAATCAGTCCGTATTTGCAGTAAAGTATGCTTGTTATACTCACTATGGAACCTAAGGGGTTAATCCTGTGCATTGTGTAAAGAGGCTGTTTGATCCTGTCTTCTCTGATCCTCCCCTTCTTCCACAGCCCCCAATCCATCTCCTGATAGTAAAGCCTTTTTTTTTTTAAGGGAGGGTGCATGTGATCAGCAGCGCGGGGCCAATCAGCACTGTCCAGACAGAGGGTCAGGGGTCCTGCAGCCTCATAGGACAGTCAGAGGAAACTCCTCCTACAAGCTTTAACCAGACACTGATAGAATTCACAAGACTGCTATATACTGCTGATGAGAAAAGGTATTTAGCAGTTTATATTTACTAAAATAATTGCAATTCTGTGCACTGTGGGAGACCAGATATATAAATGCAGGCTCCTGGGTTTAGTAACACTTTAATAGCACCCAAAATGCATTGTGATTCTGCCGCGGTTGTTGCGTGACAGGATTGCGCAGGAAACCGTGCCTTCATAAATCGCATCAAACTTGTCACCTAAAAAGGACCAGGAGCTTCTTTTTGGGCAACAAACACGCATTGAGCACCCCATACACGTGAATGAGCTGCCCTATGCGACATGCAGAATCGCATGAAAATCACAATACATGCTTCTGCTGTCAGCGCTGTGTAAATTGTATTTAGCATCCGCTATATAAAGCAGTGTTTTTCAGCCTTTTTTCAGTCAAGGCGCCCTTTAGAATTGCGCAAAATCACGGGGCACACCAGTCTGAGGGCTCGCTCACACAGGGAGGTGCATCCGAGCGTGAACATTTTTTTTGCGCGTTCTTGCGTGTTGCGTTTTTAATTCGGCTGCTTTATACTAGTGAAATATGCAAAAAATGTGCTGGCATTTTTTTTTTGAGCCCCACCTAAATTCATGGTACTCTGGTACCATGCGTTTTAATTGGCGAAAACATGAATGCAATTGGTGGATGTGTTGGGGTGCCATTAAAAATGAATGGCACCTGCGTTCAACTGCAAAAGGCAATGCATTTTTTGTGTGGTGCGGAAAAACGTGCGTTACCGCACTACACCTGGTGTGAAAAAGCCCTAAAAAAAATTTTTGAGGGCAAAGTTAAGCGGTCAGTAGGTTGTAAATCGGTTGCCGGTATTTGATGGGGCACAGTGGCGGCGTTTGATGGGGCACAGTGGCGACGTTTGATGGGCACAGTGGCGGCGTTTGATGGGGCACAGTGGCTGCGTTTGATGGGCACAGTGGCTGCGTTTAAGGGCACAGTGGCTGCGTTTGATCAGCACAGTTGCTGCGTTTGATGGGCACAGTGGCTGTGTTTGATGGCACAGTGGCTGCGTTTGATGGGCACAGTGGCTGCATTTGAGGGCACAGTGGCTGCATTTGATCGGCACAGTTGCTGCGTTTGATGGCACAGTGACTGCGTTTTTAGGGCACAGTGGCTGCGTTTAATGGTACAGTGGCTGCGTTTTATGGGCACAGTGGCTGCATTTGATGGCACAGTGGCTGCGTTTGATGGCACAGTGGCTGTGTTTGATGGGCACTGAGGTTGCGTTTGATGGGCACAGTGGCTGCGTTTTACGGCACAATGTGGCTGCAATTGATGGGGGGTTTTTTTCAGAATTTTTCAGTTTGTTTGCGCCCCCGCCCAAATTTTGAGCACCAGCCGCCACTGGTAGGACGTGGGCAGCCGGCTTGTACAGTTTTGCCGGAAGTAGAAAAGATAACAGCAGGGAGGGGGAGAAACCAGTTTTCAGCTCTTGCTGAGAGAGACACACAGAGAACTGGTTCCTGTAATTGCCCTCTTGCTTCACCAATCACCCCCTCTCCTGCTCAGGGCTGGACTGGGACAAAAATTTGGCCCTGGACTTCACCCAGATCAGCCCACTTTATCCACTTCAATACAGGGCACTTTCGCACCTTCCTGCCCAGGCCAATTTTAACTTTCAGCACTGTCACTTTTTAAATGACAATTGCGCGGTCATGCTACCCTGTACCCCAACTAAATTTTTATCATTTTGTTCCCACAAATAGAGCTTTCTTTTAGTGGTATTTGATCACCTCTGCGGTTTTTATTTTTTTGCTAAACTAATAAAAAAAGACAGAAAATTTTGGGAAAAAAAATGTTTTTCTTTGTTTTTGTTATAAAATTTTGTAAATAAGTAAGTTTTCTCCTTCACTGATGAGCACTGATAAGCTGCACTGATGTGCACTGATAAGACAGCACCGATGAGATGGCACTGATGAGGTGGCACTGATAGGCGGCACTAATGGGCATTGATAGCCGGCACTAATGGGCACTCATAGGTGTCACTGGTGGGCACTGATGGGCACTCATAAGGTGGCACTGGTGGGCACTGATAGGCAAAACTGATGGGCACTGAAAGGCTGCATTGATGGGTACTTATGGGTGGCACTGATAGACGGCACTGCTGGGCACTGCTAGGCGGCACTGATGGGCACTGACAGATTTCACTGATAGGCATTACTGGTGGCACTGGCAAGCATTTTTTTGGGCACTGACTGCCAGCTGCCTGGGCACTGATTGGCAGCTGCCTGGGCTCTGATTGGCATTTCCCTGGTGGTCTAGGGTGGCATACCTGGTGGTCCAGTGTGTTGGCCATCCCTGGTGGTCCTGGGCGGGCATCCGAGGGGGGGCTGTGCTGATAAACAATCAGCGCAGACCCCCCTGTCAGGAGTGCAGCCGATCAGCTCTCCTCTACTTGCGTCTGTCAGACGTGAGTGAGGAAAGGCCGATCAACGGCTCTTCCTGTTTACATTGTGATCAGCCGTGATTGGACACGGCTGATCACGTGGTAAAGAGTCTCTGTAAGAGACTCTACCTAGATCGGAGTTGCGGTGTGTCAGACTGACACGCCACAACAACGATCGCCGCAATGCGCGCCCCCGGCGGCTTGTTATCCTGACCACGTCATATGACGTCTGGTCAGGATTACACAACCACTTTGCTGACGTAATTTTGCTATATGACGGGCGGCAAGTGGTTAATTTTTCAAACACACACAAAAACAGTATATAAACTAGACGCAATTGCGGAAAAAACATAAGTAAAAACGTTTCACTTTTTTTTTAAACTCTTTATTTAGAGAAAAAGATGCATTTCAACATTACAGACTCCTTTAGAATGACATGATTTGAATGAATTACTTACATCAGGGTCCCCAGAGAGCCCCCCTTACATCAGGGTCCCCAGAGAGCCTCCCCTTTACATCAGGGTCCCCAGAAAGCCTCCTCCTTACATCAGAATCCTCAGAGAGCCTCCCCCTTGCATCAGGGTCCCCAGAGACCCCCCCTTACATCAGGGTCCCCAGAGAGCCTCCCCCTTACATTCGGGTCCCCGGACAGTCCTTCCTTACATTAGGGTCCCCAGAGAGCCTCCCCCTTGCATCAGGGTCCCCTGAGAACCCTCCTTACATCAGGGTCCCCCGAGAGCCTCCGCCTTAAATCAGGGTCCCCAGAGAGCCTCCCCCTTACATCAGGGTCCCCCAGAGAGCCCCTCTTTACATCAGGGTCCCCAGAGAGCCCACCTTACATCAGGGTCCCCAGAGAGCCCACCTTACATTAGAGTCCCCAGAGAGCCCCCCTTACATCAGAGTCCACAGAGAGCCCCTCCTTACATTAGGGTCCCCAGAGAGCTCTTCCCCACTTACATCAGGGTCCCCAGAGAGCCCCTCCTTACCTCAGAGTCCCCAGAGAGCCGCTCTTTTCATCAGGGTCACCAAAGAGAGGGTGGGCAGTGAGAGATGATGTAATCTCTCTGCTGCCCGTGACTGCACAGTGAGGGTGGAACAGCGGTGATCCAGGGTGGGCGGTGAGAGATGATGCTCTCTCGCCCACCCAGCTCTCCCATGCTGCCTGCCTGCTCTCTGGCTCTTGTGTGGTGCCCGCCTCACGGCTGCAGAGAGACCACGGCCCAGTAGTGGGCCGCGGCCCTGTGGTTGGGAACCCCTGGGACTCAGGGCTATGGGCCCCAGATTTGGTGCTATAGCCCTAAAAGCCACTCCCTAGCGATGCCACTGACTGTCACTGAAACCAGCACACTGAGCCATTGGCAAACCGGAAAACTCCCGGTAGTCCCGATGGCCAGTACATGCCTGCTCCTGCTCATATCTGATTCATCTGCTGCCAGGGCAACCCTGCTGGCCTAGGTCTGGAACTGAAGGACCAGCGTTGTACCCTTATCAGCGTGCCCTGTCCAAATCCCAAAGCCAGTGGCTGGAGATTCGTATTTTACTAACCCCCCCCCATCTTATTCTGTATAAGCCTAATGCTGGTGCGGGCCCTGAGTGCCTTCTCCCCCATACTCAAGCAGTCTAAGGTCCTGGCATCATCAAGACCAATGTAGAGCCCATAGCCCAGACTTGGACATGGTCCATGGAAGGTCCACTGTTTGATCATGGGAGAGCACCATCTGTCGAGTAAACAGGGAATCAGGTAAGTGAAAGTGTTTTTATCCTCCCTAACACCTAAATGAGTAGTTACCCCTGCAGTGCAGACACAGTCCCACTGCAAGGGAGAATTTTCAATTTTCCACTGTGTTGCTTTAACATAGCTAAATAAAATTAAGTTTCAGAATTTTCAAATCTGCAGCTTTTAATACCCCTTTTACGCAGGGGCTTTAAATTGGCTCTGACGCCTGGAGCCGGTAGGAGGGCCTCCTGATCTTTGTGCACTGTAATTGGCTGCACAGTGCTGACTCAGTTGGCAGCCAGTTCTACCAGCTCCCAGTTGGTACTAGGTGACAGCTCGATCACAGTTCTGGTGGAGCACGCTCCAGAACTACACAGCGACACATATATGCGGTGGCTGGGCGATAAACCCATCAATTTACCAGTTTCAATAAACAGCTACATTCCCAGCACATGCTGGGAATGTAACTGGCACATTGGTTGTGCTCACAACCAAAATGTCAAGCCATTAAATGGCTGGTTTCATAACTGATCACATGTGCAGCATCATGGCAGTTGATTATTAAACAGAAGCCAAGATGGCAGCTTCCTTGGCTGAAAATGATAGGAAGGTTTAGTTCCGCTTTAAGGGCCACTCAGCCTGCTGTCGATTATATATATTATATGTGTATATGCTGTTGATTATATATATTTATATGTGTATAGTGGTCCAAAACAGATTCAATTATCTGGTGATCCTGTCATGAAGGTCCTTGTTTAAGCACTTCCTGTTCTAAAGTGACAACGCTCTGTCTTCCACCCATTGTCCCACGTTGTCACTGTGTAATATGTGCTTTTAGCGTGGGACTGAATTCCCCTGTTGTCACAATTAGGGAGGTGCTTGCATTTGTTTGGAACAGGGTGCAGGTTTGAACCAGAAAGTCAATTTTCATTTCTGGTTCAAGGAGCTGTGAGTGGAGATTACCCATCCCACAGGACATTAAAAAGTGTCGGGAGTGCTTGTGACATCATTGACCTAATATGGTCACTTGGGCATCGTGGTACTGTACTTATCCCCGTGCACTGGTGAGGCTGCATTGATGGACACTGTTGAGGCTGCGCTGATGGGCACTGGTGAGGCTGCGCTGATGGACAATGGTAAGGCTGCGCTTATGGGCACTGGTGAGGCTGCACTGATGGGCACTGATCAGGCTGCATTGATGGGCACTGATCAGGCTGCATTGATGGCCACTGATCAGGCTGCATTGATGGACATTGATAGGCTACATTGATGGACACTGGTGAGGCTGCATTGCTGGGCACTGGTGAGGCTGCATTGATGGGCACTGGTGAGGCTGCATTGATGGGCACTGATCAGACTGCATTGATGGGCACTGATCTGACTGCATTGGTGGGCACTGATAAGAATGCATTGATGGACACTGATAGGCTGTATTGATGGGTACTGATGAGGTTGCATTGATAGGCACTGATGAGGCTGCACTGATGGGCACTGATGAGGCAGCATTGATGGGGCAGCACTGATAAGCTGCACTGATGATGCTGCACTGATGGGCACTGATATGCTGCACTGATAGGCTGCATTGATGGGCACTGATGAGGCTGAACTGATGGGCACTGATAACGTTGTTGTTAATATTTATTTTTGTAACTTATTTCTGCATAAAACATTTAACGATGTCATTTCATGAGATAATTTACGACAGCGTGTTTAGGGGCGGCATTAGGGATGAGGCAAGGTAGGGGTTGGGTGAGACAACTGGTGACGAGTAACTTAAGGCCTGGCTAGTAGCTCAGGACTTGAAATTTTGAGCCCTACTGTAGAAAATACTATGATGGCTGTACTGAGATGCAAAAGAAGGGTGAAAAAAGGTAAAAAAATATGTATCGGTATTTAATAAGAAAAAAAATATGACCATCGATTATGGCACACGGTACTTTAGCAAACTAAATGTCATCCAGTTAGGGTCCACATCTAGTTAAGATCACATATTGAAATTGTGCTGCATGAAAATACTGGAGGTACCCAAGCTGTGCAATATATATACATTTCTGGCAATTTTTGCCTTTACTGAAGTTCATATATTAAATGCAGAGATTATTCAAGTTATCTAATTGAAATGTGCACTGTCTAGGGCACAGTGATAAAGTGACCTTACAGAAACCATTAGAATTCCGGTTTCAAAGAGAATATTTAAAATAGTCTTCCTTAACATACTTTATTTAAAAGGCTTCATGAAAGGTGGGTGTATGGCCACAGTAAAGTATTACATTAAGGGCATAAGACCTTCTTTTATTTTTTTTCGGGGCCTTGATAAGGTTTATTTTTAGGCCCTTTCTACTGATAAATGGCTTAATGGATAATATGAACCCAAATTAAAAGTGCTTTAGAGAAAGTATTAAGAGTAAAAGTAGATATAAGCCCTAGCTCTGTGCCATTTAGCGTGTATCATAAACATTTTTTCCATTTTTTTTTTACAATAGTTTTTAATGTGTCACTTATCATTAAAAAAAATGTGCTGTATTAGACATGAAATATCAACAAAGTGCTGGTCGCACACAGACAACGACTCCCTGTTGCAAAAATGTGAATGAGATGGGTAAAAGATGGCTTCTACCTGTAGAGAACTCCTAAGACGCGTTTCACCCTTTTCAGGGCCTGGTCGTAGAAGCTCCCAAAGGATGAAACGCATCTAAAGAAGTTCAGGAGCTGAAGCCATCTTTTACCCATTTCATTTACATTTATGCAACAAGCAAGTTGGTGTCTGGCAACAGATGACCACCATTTTGTTGAAGTCTACTAGGAGGTCAGTAAATGGCTAAGAGTCAATAGGTGGTGGTTAATAAATAAAGGTTTATCGGGATCATATAATCTTGTTTAGGTCTTCATACAGCTCCACGCTAGTCCCTAGTCCTAAATGTAAAGTGGCCAGTTGCAAAACAGTGTTTCCCAATGTAAGAGTAAAGCCTCGTACACACGACCAGTTTTCTCGGCAAGAAAACAGCTGGGAATCTCAACGAGAAAAATAGAGAACCCCCTGCCGAGAAAAACGGTCGTCTGTATGCTTACCTGTCCGAGGTAAACCCGCGCATGCTTGAAAAGACTTTGACACATGCGCGGCAGCATACAAGGTTAGTGTGGGGTGTAGCAAGATGGTGGCGACAGCATCGAATGTGACTAGCGCCGGCTCATCGTAGTCGATGACGTCACCACGTTCTTGCCAATCAAAAGAACGGCGGTTCTTTTGAATGGTTGTGTGTGTACACTCGCCGTGCAAGGCAAGCTTGACAGGAATCCCGTAGAGAAAACCAACGTTTTTTTTCTGCCAGGATTCCCGCCCGTGTGTACAGGGCTTAAGAGTAACCTTGAGTTGTCTCAATCAGCTGTGTATTGATAGTGGCCTAACTGACAAGTGCTATTTGCATTATGCCGGTGACCTTCTATCCTCCCATAGGTGTAGTACTCCGGTTTACTTCCTATGCTAAGCACATGCCCTCATCTGGAGGGCCAGTACATTCTTAACACACATAATAATTAGATATCTTTCATATTTTACATATTATCTATTTTATATTAAGCTATTAGTAGTAGTACTATTAGTTAAAAGTAGTGCTTATTAAATTGTTTTAGAAAAATTAATGTTTAGCAGTCGATGACCAATTTGAATCTTCATAAGGTGTTGATAAGCTTAAGAGTCTGAGAACCTTGCTTTACATGTTTCTTCTCAGATGCTTTCTACTGTACTCATGAAGACAGTCAAGAATTATCTTTCAATTCAGCAGAGCTAATAATAGCAAAGTATCCATGATGGAAAACCCACCTTGTACCTACCTACTGCCGTGCAAAACATTGACCATTTTAGCACTTCACGATCCTTTATTAAATATCAAGGGACGACGTCTACGTGTTTTGGTCTAAAAGAACTGTTAACAGCCTTTCCTTATTACTTTAGAAGACTCCAGGCTCTGGACTTCATGACATGCCTAATCAGTTTGACTTTTTTTCCCTTCCAACTGCCTTTTGACTGCACAGCGTTTAATAAATTGATTTATGTCTGTAAGAGTAACAAAGTAATGTGTGCGCCTGACTTGACCTTATCGATACTTCTATCAAAACGAAAATCCAGCTGTAATTTACAGTCAGCACTGAGCCAAGCACTTCCACAGAGCATATTAACTCTTATCGGTGACAATTTGAAGCAAAGCTGTCACCCAATAAAAAAAAGGGTTTAAATATGGGAACCTATCAGGGGGTTCTGATTCTGGCAAAGCTCCTTCTGTGTGTCTGGGGAAACCTCAAACATGGGCACACTCTTTTTGAAATCCATGACTTACCTTCAAGGCAGAGCTTTGGTACATTTTCCCACAAAACCCAATGCAATGTTCATATCATTAACCTAGAAGATGCACAAAACCAATATCTCTGTGGTGATCAACACAAAAATGTACATGTGAAAAAATAAATTTAACTGTAATATACAACGTGCATCAATTAAATGGTGAAATAGCAATCCCATAACATATAATTCACATATGCATAACAAAGAAATAAACTTCAAAGAGAAATATATAAAAGTCCAAATGTGAAACCTTGAAAATGGACTTCCGTTGCACCAGGTGAAACGCGTGTAGGGCGAGGCCAGTGGCATATGATGTACACTCGTTGTTCCCTGGTGTGGTGTGCTTTGCTTGTGTTACTCTAACTCATTGGTGCTCAACCTGTGGCCCTCCAGCTGTTGTGGAACTAGAAGTCCCATGAGCCATTGCAAGGTTGACAGTTACAAGTATGACTCCCAAAGGCAGAGGCATGATGAGAGTTGTAGTTCCGCAACAGCTGGAGGGTCACAGATTAAGCACCCATGCTCTAACATATGTGAATATATCTACGTACTTTGGATAAATCATGTGGTTTTATGATACTACTCTATGGTCCTTTGTTCTTTCTCCTACCCGTCATTACTTTGCGGTGCTGGTTTTGGATAACCAGTGAAGGACTATGAAGGTGGTGGAGTCAGTGGTATCCTGAGTGGTGACCCCCCAATTGGATGATTTCTGCGTTGTTGATCTCTTATCATTAGGAGATCATTACTGCTTGGTAAGGGAACTGGCACACTTGTCTGCGAGGTGGTTTTGGATTCTTACACGTGGACTTTCATCATTTTCAAGATTTCACATTATATATTTCTCTCTGAATTTATTTCTTTGTTATGTAATTATATGTTATGGGACTGCTATTTCACGATTTATTTGATGCACGTTGTTCATTATGGTTTAATATGAGCAAACTTTATTTTTTAATTTTTTCACACACATTACTACAGAGATATTAGTTTTGCGCACCTTTTAGCTTATTTCATTTTGTATTTCCTTTGTGCCTGGAATATAGGTTGCTGCATAACCTCTTTTTGCGCTAAGCGCACAATTGTTTTCTATGTTTATACAGGAGTTGATTTACTAAAACTGGTGCAAAATGTGGTGCAACTGTGCATGGTAACCAATCAGCTTCCAGGTTTTTTTTTTTTTTTGTCAAAGCCGAATTGAACAAGCTGAAGTTAGAAGCTGATTGGCTACCATGCACTGCCACTCCAGATTTTGCAGATTTAGTAAACCAACCCCACAATGTGTATATCAGCGGCCTAAAATGTAAATACTGTATTTATTGGCGTATAACACTCACTTTTTTTACCCTGAAAATAGAGGGTAAACTGTGCCTGCGTGTTATACGCAGGGGGCTGTGTGAAACTTCCCTCATAAAGTTAGGGTGCGTGTTATACGCCTGTGCATGTTATACGCCAATAAATACGGTAAATAAATGCAGCTCTGTAATCATTAAAACTCAGCTCTGGGCTCAAACACGTTAATATATTTAGCAATATCTACAAAGCATATAAAACATTTTCTGTGCGCCAAATACATTTGGAAACCCTGTTATTACCTTAAGACCCCTTTCATTTTAGCGCTAAAAATAGCGCCTCTAAAGCACCTGAAAAGCGCCTCTCAAGCCTCCCCAGTGTGAAAGCCTGAGTGCGCTTGCGGAACGGAAAAAAAGTCTTCCAAGCAGCATCTTTGGGGCGGTTTGGAAGCGGTGGATACACCGCTCCCAAAACGCCCTGCCCATTGAAATGAATGGGCAGCACTGCCGAAGCGCCTGAAAAGTACTTCGAACCACAGGTGCTTATAACCCCTTTAACCCTTTGTTTGGTTAGGTCCCCTCTCCTGGCTAGACAGGGTTGTGCTGTGGGTCAGAGCTGTCTACAACTCCAAATTGGATGGAGAGATTACAACATTTTTTTTTGCCAAGGAAAACAGCCTTCTTATACACTATATTACCAAAAGTATTGGGACACCTGCGTTTACACACCCTTTAATGACATCAAGTCTTAGTCCATAAAGTTCAATATTGAGTTGGCCCACCCTTTGCAGCTATAACAGCTTCAACTCTTCTGGGAAGGCTTGACCTTTCTTCCAGAAGGGCATTTGTGAGGTGGATGAGAAGGCCTGGCTTGCAGTCTCCGCTCTAATCCATCCTATCGGGTTGAGGTCGGGACTCTGTGCAGGCCAGTCAAGTTCCTCCACCCCAAACTCGCTCATCCATGTGTTTATGGACCTTGCTTTGTGCACTGGTCCAAATTATTTGGTGGAGGGGGGATCATGGTGTGGGGTTGTTTTTCAGGGGTTGGGCTTGGCCCCTTAGTTCCAGTGAAGGGAACTCTTAAAGTGATTGTAAAGTTTTTTTGTTTTTTTTTAAATAACAAACACGTTATACTTACCTCCTCTGTGTAGTTGGTTTTGCACAGAGCAGCCCCGATCCTTCTCTTCTCAGGTCCCTCTTTGCTGCTCCTAGTCCCTCCCTATTTTGAGTGCCCCTCAGCCAGCAGCTTGCTACAGGGGGAACCCAAGCTGAGTCAGAGCTCTGTGTATTCATTCAGACATGGAGCCCTGACCTGGCCCCGCTCCCTCTCTCCCCTGATAGGCTTACTGACTTTGATTGACAGCCTGGGAGCCAATAGCGCCACTGCTCTGTCTCAGCCAATCAGGAGGAGTGTACTGGATGGCTGAGGGGATTGTGGACATCGCTGGAGAGAGGAGCTCAGGTAGGTAATTGGGGGGTGCTGGAGAGGCTGCTACACACATTAGGTTTTTTATCTTAATGCATAGAATGCATTAAGATAAAAAACCTTCTGCCTTTACAACTCCTTTAAGGCATCAGCATACCAAGACATTATAAACAACTTTGTGGGAACAGTTTGGGGATGGCCCCTTCCTGTTCCAACATGACTGCGCACCAGTGAACAAAGCAACTTGGCTGGCCTGCACAGAGTCCTGACCTCAACCGGATAGAACACCTTTGGGATGAATTATAGCACAGACTGCGAGTCAGGCCTTCTTGTCCAACATCAGCGCCTGACCTCACAAATGTGCTTCTGGAAGAATGGCCAAACATTCCCATAGACACT
Organism: Rana muscosa; assembly: GCA_029206835.1. Classification (NCBI taxonomy): domain Eukaryota; kingdom Metazoa; phylum Chordata; class Amphibia; order Anura; family Ranidae; genus Rana; species Rana muscosa. The sequence continues at coordinate 200,317,086 of CM055126.1, read as the reverse complement.
CCTAAACCTTGTGGACAGCCTTCCCAGAAGAGTTGTAGCTGTTATAGCTGCAAAGGGTGGACCAATTTAATATTGAACCCTACAGACTAAGACTGGGATGCCATTAAAGTTTATGTGCATGTAAAGGCAGACGTCCCAATACTTTTGGTAATATAGTGTGTGTATTTCACCTGTGTGTTTAGCTCTTTCACTGGAGATCAAATTTGAAGTCAAAATCAAAATTTTTCATATTTTCAGCCTGTGATATTTTGCTGTGCATGGCTTTGTAAGTGTTACAATAATTTAATGGGGCTCATTTACTAAAGGGAGTTGATTTACAGAGTGAATGACTGGATGACTGGAGGAAAAGCAGTTCCAACTTATTCCCACAAAAAAGTGAACACTCTCGACTCCATTACTAGAGAAGGTAATTACTAAAAAAAAGTTCACTTAGCTTAGTGAATAAGGTGAAGCTGTAATTAGGTCAATCATTTGCAAGCAAAAATCCTCCATGTGATTAGTATTCAAAAAAACATCGTTTATTCATTCTCTACGCTAATTCTTGCACTCTTCACAAATTATCTTTATGAAAAGATACCTTTTTTGTCTTCATCTTGCCATCTTCAACAGTTTTAAGAGTTTAGTAAAATAGTAGACCCAGATCTGAGGTTATACTTTGTGTGTTACTGACCCCTTGCCAACATGGGATAAACCTCAATGCCCCATGGGAGCTAAGTCTTTGTCTACTCCTGTTTCAGCCTTGCTTAACTGGCACACATTGAAGAAGAGGATTAGCCATTTAGGCCTTCATTAGGCCCATAAACAGTAAGAGTATGCTTCCGGTCCTTATGTCTATCCCTAGTCAGCCAATCAGCTAAAGTGTATTTTTTTTTCAGGCAATACAATTAGTGCTTAGTGGTGTTATTTTTTTAGGGTGTGTACATAGCCAAATGTATTTTTATTGTTTTAAATAGTTTTGGGAAGTGTTAAAACCCCTACCAGTTTTTTTCCCCTTTGCTTCCTGTCCTGGAAACGTAACAGGAAATTTCCCTATAGTCAACACAATTTCCATCTTGTCACAGCAAAAAGTTTCCCCCAGTGGAGGATTTTCCCTGATCCCTGGCTCTGGTGACAACTTCAAATTTGTGTATTTTCCATTATCTTCTGTCTCGGTGACAGTGGTCATTAGCAATGATAAGCTGAGGTTCAGGCTGAAGTGGGGCCCGCGGGAAGCTATCACATGATAGCAGAACACCAGCTAAATAAGCGGTGGCCTGGGAATGTGGATGCTGGTGACATCATTGACCCAATATGGCCACATGGCTTTCATATGACACGTTCCCAATCGAGTCACTAGTCACTAGTAATGATGGGCTATAGTTCAGGCTGAAGTGGGGCTCACAGGAAGCTATAACATGATAGCAGGCCACTGGCTCAATGAGCTGTGGCCTAGGAATGTTGATGCTGGTGACATTATTGACCCAATATGGCCTCATGGCTATCATGTGACAGTTTACCAATCTAGTCACTAGTAATGATAAGTTAAGGTTTGGGCTGAAGTGGGCCTGTGGGAAGCAATTACACAATAGCAGGACACCGGCTCAATAAGCTGTGGCCTGGGAATAATGTGGATGCTGGAGACATCATTGACCCAATATAGCCACATGGCTATCATGTGACAGTTTCCCAATCTAGTCACTAATAACGATAAGCTAAGGTTCCGGCTGAAGTGGGGCCTGCAGGAAGCTATCGCATGATAGCAGGCTACCGGCTCAATAAATTGAGGCCTGAGAATGTGGATACTGGTGACAATATTGCCCCAATATGGCCACATAGTTATCATGTAACAGTTTGCCAATCTAGTCACTAGTAATGATAAGCTATGGTTCGAGCTGAAGTTGGGCCCTGAGGAAGCTATTACATGATAGCAGGCCACCCGCCCAATAAGCTGTGGCCTGGGTATGTGGATGCTGGTGACATCATTGACCCAATATGGCCACATGGCTATCATGTGACAGTTTCCCAATCTAGTCAATAGTCACTAGTAATGATAAGCTAAGGTTTGGGCTGAAGTGGGGCCCGTGGGAAGCTATCACATGATTGCAGGCCTCTGTCTCAAAGAGCTGTGACCTGGGAATGTGGATTCTGGTGACATCATTGACCCAATATGATCTCATGGCTATCATGTGACCATTTTGGCCCAAGCCAAGTTCGACTCGAAACTTAGCTCTTCATTACTCACCAGGACAAGCAGAGGTGTAAATCTCCACAGCTGGAGACAAATCAACAAAGGGTCTAACTCATGGGTGCTCAACCTGTGGCCCTCCAGCTGTTGCGAAACTACAATTCCCATCATGCCTTTGGGAGTCAAGCTTGTAACCCTCAGCAGCTTGCAATGCCTCATGGGACTTGTAGTTCCGCAACAGCTGGAGGGCAACAGGTTGAGCACCCATGGTCTAATCCTTCTCCACTCTATCCAAATGTAAAAAAAAATAATGCACTTGCACACCCTTTGACACCAGTTGTTGACACCAGAAGTGAAGACTGATCTGTCAGTGAGTTTCACTACTACTAGCATATATGTAGTGGTGAATTACCAGAGAAGTAGAATGTTGACTTAGGCTAGCAAAGCTGTGTTCACTTCAGTTAACCAATCATGCAAGGGGAAATTTATCCTTTTTTTTTTTTTTAGCGCCCCTGCATATGATTGGTTATTTGATGTGAAATCTGGTTCACTGGGCTAAGTAAACTTTTATACACCTCAGGTAAGACTACTCCTAGACCAGCCTTTCTCAACCAGGGAACCCTAGGGTTCTTCCAAAGGCAGCTAGGGGTTCCTTAAGCAATGAGCTATTTCTGACTCTCGAATGGAGGGGATTGTCAAATGTCAAGAGCATTATTCCCAATGACCATCACACTTAAATACTGTGTGCAGTAGATATAGGCATTATTAGCATGGGTTCCCTGGGGCTGGGAAGTTATTTTAGGGGTTCCCAATTTAAAAAAAGGTTGGGAAAGGCTGCCTTAAGCCCGGTACACACGACCAGTTTTAAGAAAGCTTTTGGCCGGGAAAACCGGACGTGTGTATGCTTCCTTGCAGTTTTCCCGACAGGAAAACAGCCGGGAACCCCAGGGGGAAAATAGAGAACCCGCTCTCTATTTTCCCGTCGGGTTTCCCGGCGTTTTTCTTTTCCCGCCAGATTTACTAAGACTTTCCTATGGGAAATACTGCGAGGCAGTGCCGATGGAGCATACACACAGCCGGGATTCCTGGCCAAAGTGCTCATGGCAGTTTGCCAGCCGGGTTCTCGGCTTTCCCGGCTGACTTTTTACCGCTGGGAAAACCGAGCGTGTGTACAGGGCTTTAGACTTTAGCGTGTGTTCAGAAGAGCATGCCAACCTTGATCTCCATCCTGTATGTTTAGTTTGCATATTGACAGATCTTTAGAAAGCAGAATAATGTAGATAATTCATCAATCTTCTGCTTAAGGAAAATTCATTGTGAAGACCTTGACAACATAAGACAATTTTTAGCTCATAACCTTTTCACGCTGCTGGTGTTATCATGACATGTTCGGGGACAAAATATCTATGTGCCGCACTTCCATCTGAACCAGTCAGCAGATTAACGCAGCGAGCTGAACTTATTCACACCCTACAAGTGACACTGACGCCAAACCCTACATAATTAGCAGTTACAATTTAACTTTTCCCCCCCAACTTTTACATAAACTCAATTATTTTCTACAGTGTGTAACATTTTCTATCACCAGTCAAACTCTTGCATCTCTAAACATTTTGCTTTACACAATTTTTTATTTTTTTTCCAATCGTTATTTGTAAACCGTTAAAAAGATGTTTTAACAATTTTCAGTATAGCGGTAGAAAAAGAAGTAAACAAAAAAAAGAAGAATCGTAAGATTGTCAAGTTTAATGTCCAATTTATTTTTCGTTTTTTTTTTTTTTTATAACTTGAAAATTGGAACAAGCTTTGTTTTTGTTTTTTTGAACGAGCGTACAAATGAAATGAAAGACACATGCTGAACTCAACAATGTGACAGTACGGTAAAGAAAGACCATATTCTTGTACAGATAAAAGAAACAATAAATATTTTCACCTAGCCATGTTGAAAAGACCTCTAGCCGTCCCAACATTTTATCCATAATAATAATAATAATAAAAAAAAAAATTTGCTCTTGTTTTTAAAACAGAGCGCATATTCCAAGCAATAATAAATAGTTTTCAAACTTGTAGTAAAAGACAAAACCTCCAAAACAACAAAAGCTCATACAATAATAGAAAAAGGTAATAAAAAATATTTTGCCTTGCCGTACAAATGCTAACAACTTAATTGACATTAATTTTGCTTTGCAGTTCTGAAAATACAAAGAGCACCATAATGACGCCTGCAATACACAAAATGACGGACTGTCTTATCATGGGCTGTGATGAAACGCTGGTGACCACTACAAGAAAGTAAATCCGACTAGGGACAATGGGAGGTCTTGCTTATTGTGCTTGTATTTTGATTTCCAGGTCATGAAAAAGGGAAAATTCATTCTATCTTAATCCAAAAACATCACATTTGTGCTTGTTGAATTGGCTTGACTTAAAATAATTTAAATCGACATTATTTTATCTGGAACTATAGCCATGGAGTACAACATACTCCATATCGGTCAGGAATAATTTTCTGCATTTGCTGGTGAAATGTCCAGATTATCGAAAATTTTACCTTCTGACCTATCCACAGTTGGCGTTGGGTGGTAGTTTTTGATTGGCCTGTATAATAGGAGGTTGCAGAGTCAAAACAGCACGAAGATGTCAATTTAGAATTCCCAATATTAAATATAAATAGGGAAGGAGCAGGATTTCATCTCAGCCCATCAAACATTCAGGAACTTTATGGAATGTACAAAGAGCAAAAGCAGACGCTAAATGGATTGGCAAGAACTGGGTTTGGATTAGGTCCTGTTCTAACGGGATCAGATGACTGTGCCTGGACCGAAAACTGTCTAAAAACAGCTTTGTCTGTAATATCGATTAACAAGTTTGTGTTATTAAGGGCACCATGGGGGGGGGGGGGGGGGGTTGGGAGAAGGTAGGGTAGGAAGATTGAGAATATTTCTCTATAACAGGTTTTCCTGGAATTGTCACAGGTGTACTGCATGTGGAATGTTCCTGTAAAATTTTATACAAAAATTGAGATTATATTTTACATGGGTATCTAGTACTAATTAGTCAATACCTGCTAAGGCCTTGATACAAGGTCCAGGCACCTTATGAATTGTTACATCCCTGCATGAACAGTACTCTATTTGTAGGCCCCAATCATGAAAAGAATGCACAACTAATATTTCTGGTGAACAAAATATTTAAGACTTTTTTTGTTTGTTTGTTTCAATTACCCAGAAGCTGTCACACAACTTCATTGGTTTTTGTATTTTCTGTACATTAGGACTTAAATTACAAATGTTTATTTGTTTACTTTTTTTTTTTTTTTCTTTTTTTATATTTTATCCTGCCAAATTAAAAAAATATATTATGGCAGCATGTGTTTTTTTTTTCAAATCCACTAACAAAAAGGTACATTTAATCCTTTTAAAAGGACAAGCGTACAGTTAAAAAATTACAAGCTCCGGTAAAAATACAGCAAGTGCCTACATCATGTGAACCAATCAATATCAATATCCATTCCAGAAGGGGGCGAGGGGTGGGAGAGGATAAAAGAAGGAAATTAAGCACATTTCAGAAACGTGATTTTTTTTTTTTTTTCTGCAAAGCAATAACAATATTAAGCACTTTTTTTCTACTTACTTTTTCTACATGGTGTAGCAATCACCTTTTATTCCCCAAATACAAGTTTCTATACAGTTTGAAATAAAAAATAACACCCAGGCAGGAAAATAAGTACTAAAACTCAGACTTTACAATTACAGTGACAAGAACAATGTTATAGACCCACCATTAAAGTTTTTTTTTTTTTTACTGCAACTTTTTTTTTCAAGGAATTTTTTTTTTCTGGTTTTGTAAAATGCCCAGGCATTCTCCATTATTACAAATACTGGTCCACTTTTACAGTAATCAAGAAATTTTAATATATATAATATATACTAAAACCCCGTCACCAAAAGAAATATTATAAAATAAAAATAAACAATATACACATGGCCATTATGGCATTTTATAACCTATTAAGCAACTTTGAAAAGAAATGATCGTCCAAACACACATACACACAATTATTTCTTATTTTTTTCATTTTTTTAACCCTTGTACGTATTGAATACTGTAAACGTATTTTAAGACAGAGTGCACTAAATTTACCGTTAAAAAAAAAAAAAAAAAATAGCCGTTGTTCCTGAATTGTTTTTCCCCATTCAACGATAACTGGTATGTTGTGTCATTTCTTTTTCAATTCAGCAGTAAATAATTTTCATTCCGTTTTCTAAGCAGCGTTGTCCTGAAAAGAAACAAAGCTGACAATAAATCAGCTTAAGAAGGTTCAAACTTGTGCTGAGTAAACATCTTCGTTAGATTGGGTCTTATGGCAATATTGTGTCCATTATGGTCAACCAGATTTGTTTTTCTATACGTAAATGTGGCTTTTTGTTTTGTTTTTTGTTGTTTTTTTTTTTAAAGAAATGTAATTTTCTTGTATTACTATTTTTAAAAGTTCTTTTTTTTTTTCTTTCACAAAAATGTTTTGCATTTTGTCTCAAGAGACTCTCATAGGAAGATCAGTTTTCAAGGCACTCACAAAAAATCGAATGGCAGTAGACAAACCGTCCAATAAATTATATATATATATCTTTTATAGTGCCAGCATTGTGAATGCCATGCTTAGCAACACTGGCACTTAATCTCAGGTGTTCCCTTATTGAATCCAACCCGCCATTGGGTTGCGCAGGAGAATAGGCTGTAATTTCTTGTTCAGAAGCCATGGAAAACATAGAAACTCAACTTTTAAAGTGCGGTCAACAAAATTAAAATGGGTAACCTTTCGTTCTCAGCTGTCCTCCTGATGCACGCAAAGACAAAAAAGAAAACAAAAATGGAAAAACGATCTTAAAAGCAAATGTCATTATCATTGGAACGTTCATTATTTAAAATAAATTACATTTGAAAATTCATAGTCCACAATATTTTGAAATAAGCAACCAATTACAATGACATAACTTGTACTGAACTGTGTCGATGACCCTTTAGCTTTTCAGCACTGAGGGAACTGCAGGTGGCTTCAATGGGTAAAGTTTTAACAGTGCATCTTTAACCATTTGCTTGCCAAGTGGCCTGCACCACAGGGCCCCTTGAGTAGGGAGCTGCAGGAACACTTCAGCAGCAAAAAAAAAAAAAGAAAAAAGGAGACTGCATTTAAAACAGGCCTTTTCTCAATGCTGTGCCTCTCAAAACATTTCCAAATGTATAGACAGTAGAAAAGGAGATGCATTAAAAAAAAAAAAAAGCAATGGTGCAGACAATGGATTGTGATTTGCACACTTATGATTCTCTCAAGTATAAAGTTTCTCAAAAATTTCAGGTTGCATTTTAACTGTTGCATATGAGATCCTATCATGCAATATAAGTGCTAAGATTTTATAGATTGTAAACCGCTGCGTAAATATTCTATCTGACCCCATTTAAGTAATGGCAAGATAAATAAAAAAAAAATATATATAAAAGAATATAAAAAAAATAACAGAAAAAAGCTGATGGCTTCTTTTCAAGAAATTACAAAGGTTTAGCTTAAATTCCAGAAATGTAGCAGCCCAAAATGATAATTCAAGATATGATTCTCCACTACTAGGACAAACTGGCTACTACTCTGATAAGTGGGGTATGGGTTTGGGAAATAATGGGGGATTGGGGGGGGGGGAATTAACCCTCTTTGTCCTGCAGGGGGGCTGAAATTTATTGTTACATAAAAATTTGCTGGTCCCTGCAACACAAGAGAGGTTTCAAGGTGGGTTTTTTTTTTTTTGTTTTGTTTTTTAACAAGGATGCACAACAACAAAAACAATCTTAAAAAAAATATAGAAAGAAAATCAAACAGCAAAAAAAGTACCTGCACATGCCAAAAAATGACAAATAAAACCCAAATAAATACAGAAATTATTGCACAGTTAAAAGGCTCCAAAAGTTTTACTGCCTTATTCAACCCTCAGGTTTAAAAAAAGAACTGCAGACACAGGTTGTATTTTTAGTGCCACTTTTCGACACCTAACATGTTTACGCTAAGTTATGTTTAAGGAGGCAAGTTAATTCAGCTTTTTTCTCAGTTGGCAATAGTTAAATCTGTACAAATTTAAACTGATTAAACCCATCTAGGGGCCTTAGCTTCTTTCTGCCTGCTCAATTTTCACGTCATTTGTCAGCAAGTGTTCTCCGTGCCACTTTTTCATGTGTTTTTCCAGGGTGCTGTAAACACTGAAGGGCATCTGGCAAATGTCACAGCGGTACACCTCCTTACCTATCTGGCCATGTGTTTTCATGTGGCGCGTCAGCTTGCTGCTCTGTGCACATGCATAGTTGCAGAGCTCACATTTGTAAGGCCGTTCTCCCGTGTGGCTCCGGCGATGGACCGTGAGGTTGCTGCAGTTCTTAAATACTTTGCCACAGTACTCACATGTGTCACTCCTTCTCCCTTCTTTAGAACTGGGTCGACCGGGGCCTGGTCCACCAATGTGAGGTGTACTGCCCCCGCTCGCTGTCCCACTCCGCCCTGAGAGACCCCCATCCAGCATGTCACCTGGTGGAGTGGAGAACCGCAGGCTGCCATTTTCTGAAGAGTGTTCAGAAGAAGTTGCAAAAGGGGATTGTCGAGAGTCCGTGAATCCTAGAAATGGATCTTTCATGAAGTGCCGGGATGCTGCATATCCGACCAGCCACTGCGAGTAAACGTTTTCGGAAGGGATTATCGTTGCTGGTGGTAAGTCTAAGTCTTTTTCTATTTTTATCCTTTTTGAGGAGTTATTGAGACCAGAGCCAGAAATGGGCATAGGTTTTCGAGGGAGTAGAATTGGAAAGGGTTCACCTGAGCCAAAGCTTCTTCCATTGACAGCCCCTTCTTCGTTCCGGATAATTTCTCTGTCATCACCATCTTCTTCACCCGGAATTCTCCGGCATAAATCTCGTGGGTCAGTAGACCGTTTCATGAAATGACTTCTCTTCTGTTTGTCATTGAGCATGTCATTATATTGATGCATGCTTCCCAAGTTTACATTCTCCATCACTTTGCCAAGCGTGAGGGCCTTCTCATCATGTAAAGGCTTGGCCCCATTTTCCCGGTTACGACATATTTCTGAGTCCATACTGAAACTTGACTCTGGTCTGCTTTCATTTTCAAGCTCCTCCTCCTCTTCTTCTTCCTCCTCTTCTTCTTCTTCGTTTTCATGGCCCAAAGAGCGGTCACTCTCATTCCTAAAATCTGTCTCAGACTTCCCCCCTTCTCCAGTTAACTCACTAGTACCTGGCTCTGGTGAGCTTGTGGCAGACAGTCCATCGTCAGACCTGCCAGTCATGGAACCAGCTTTGTGCATATGCGTTTTCATGTGGCGCTTCAATTTGCTTGCCTGTGAACAAGCATGGTCACATAACTGACATTTATAAGGTTTTTCCCCCGTGTGACTACGACGATGAACTATGAGATTGCTCTGGAACTTGAATGTCTTGCCGCAGAACTCACAGGACTTGCTCTTGGCCTGGGTTTGTGGTGGCGTTGTACTACTTGGGGGCATAGGTGGCAATGGCGGGGTACTCATAAAAGGGGATTTAGGGCTTGGCTGAAAGGGATTTAACAAGCGATGCATAGGATTACCACGGTTAGGAGACACTGGAGGAGGAGTGGGGTTGTTACCTGCCAGTTCTCGTAGCCTTCGGGAAAAATCCATTGCTGGAGATTCAATTGCCATTGGATTTAAACGCATAACTCTGTCAAAGGCACTGGGATGCTGGGCAACTAACCCCATTTCTTCAGCACTAAGGCGGTGCGGGTCCAGATGATGGCGAGGGGGTGGGCTAAAGAGTGGCGGCGTGTTTGGTAGCCGAGCCTCACCGAAGCCTGGATGTTCACGTAGGATGGGTCCAGTCATTCGTAGAAGGTTGAAAGGGTTGCTATCTCCAAGGAAGTTCATCAGGGGGGATGGTGCAACAGTCTCCGGTCCCAGAGGTGGAGGGAGAGTAAGTCGGGGTGTAAGGGAACTGTTAGTTGGGCTTGTTTCCAGGTAGATGCGAAATCCATGTGTGTTTTGAGCATGCTGAAGCAGGAACCAGGCGCTATTGAAAGGCTGCTTACACGTTGTGCAAATATAGCTGGTAGGCTCGTCTTTACCTGCAAGAAAAGAGAATATCATTAGTATAACTGGTTGTTTTTTAGCACATCTAAAATTTCTCTTATGAAATACGTTTACTATTACCCTTAACAAATATGAAGGTTTGAACAAATCCCAGGGGTCATTTAGCCAATAAATCTTAAGGTTTAGAGTTGGCACCTAACTTTTGGAACCTAAAATGCATAAACGTATGCATATACTTATCTTTCTATCACACCTCTACCACTCTGTTCAGCTGATGGCAGCAAAAGGAAAGTGCTGTGAAGGTTTAGAATCTCTGGAGTCATAATTTACAGACAGCTAAGAACTCTCCGCACAACAGTGCTGATTGGCCCAGTGCTGTCACATGGAGGGAATCATATGCTCTTCCATGTTTGGACGTACAGGGTATTTCCTTCGGCTGATCAAACCAACAAGGGTGTGAAGGATAGATACGTGTAAGCTGCTGGGGATAGTGGAATTAAAGCAAACCTGTTGCTTTGCCCTAAATAAACAAAGCACAGGTCTGCTTTAAGAAGACAGATATGTTAATTTTAACATTTAAAAACATCATCATTTCACTGTGAATTTTAATTTTTTTTAAAACAAATTACGTAGCCTTGTGGCTTTATCATTTCCGCTATAATCCTCATACACCATGACTTGCTGCTAAACGCAGAAGTAAATGTTTGCCAATAGACTCATATCACCCTCTTATCAGCTCGGTGCTGAGATGAATATGTGCAAAGAAAAAACAATTCCTGATCAATATACTTCACCTAAACACATTTACATTGATTTTTTAATATACTGCAATTGTGCAGATGGAACAATGGGGCTTGGCTGAGCCCGACATTACGGCTTATCTGTTACTAAATGTCTATACTTGTCACTAGATTTATTTTAGATCATTCACAATGACAACGATTTGCTGTTTAGAGAGGATTATGGGATGCTTTCCACTGTCAACAAAGAATACAGCTTCAGAGGACTAAGACACTCTGCAGACTATGAAAAAAAATCATGTAGAGAATGTAAATCAAGGGGGTTCACCAGGAAAGAGTTCAACTCTTTTTGCTCATGGGAAGGTGGATGTTTAGTGATTTAGGGCATATGTTGGCTTCAACAGAAGTGAAAGAGCTTGGTGTGAGTATCTATATATGCACCTCCCCTTATGAGCAGTCTCTTTGGATTGTTTCAAATGAGAGGCCGGAGCTCACACAGCCATTACTTCTCCTGTGAAAGTTAATGAGCTGAGGACTGTGACTGATCCTGAATTTGGTGTTACCTTTTTTCGATCAATGGACATTCAGACCTTTGTATTAAAGTGGTTGTAAACCCAACCACACAACTTGCACCTACAGGTAAGCCTAGATTAAGCCTTACCTGTAGGCGCAAGAAATATCTCCTTAACCTACACGGTTAAGGAGATATTTTCAGAAAACCCTGCACCGATGTCTACGGCGTATGCGCACCGTAGACAACGACGCAGGCGCACTGAGCCATGCCGGTTTTCTCAATGGGAGAATGTGTGTGACGTCATTACCGCTCCGGCCAATCACAGCGCCGGAGCGGCGATATACTGACAGCAGTGACGGGACATCGAGGCAAGATGGCGGAGGGGAACGAGGAGCAGTTCGCGGGCTTCGATCTCAGGTAAGTCATTCATAATGAGCTAGTATGATATGCATACTGGCTCATTATGGCTTTCTTTTGCAGGGTTTTAAAAATAAATAAAAAATCCGGGTTTACTTCCTCTTTAAAATGCAACACCTTTAATACCCCAAGCTGCTGCACAATCACCACATCTACTGTTCTGAATGTGTCATGGTTGGTGCAGAAAGCTGCAATGCCAATTGCAAACAAGTTTATAGCAGGAGAGGGGCAAAAAACAGTCCATTTCTAACCCACAACAGAGTTTGTTATGAATATCCATGACTTCATCTTGCCTAATGACCAATCTTCAGAGAAGAGCTTAGACTTCAATCGGTTCTTGTGATTTACTGAACAGACTCCTAAGTCCATTCACGACCAAGTCCAAAGTTTGGTATGAGTATCCTTGCCTGTTTATTTCCCTAATAACCAGCCTATCTCCTCGCGGTTCATTTTAAGGTCCTCCTACAGCCCACAGCTTTCCCGTGGAAGATAAGCCAAGGGCTGTAAATCATAGAACAGACTTTATTTATGAGTAAATGGATACAGTGTGTAGTGCATGAATGTTCTGGACATTCACAACTCCAAGGTTTCTGTAGCCACCCATACAATCTGTGTCAGGTCTGACACAGAAAGCTGAACCACTACTTCATGAATGCAAAGAAAGCCTATAAAAGGTTGTTGCTCCATACGGGGTAAGGAAATCAGTTTATGCATGACCCTCATTTTATGTATGCACATATTGTTGGTTCAGGTGGTCTGGGCCATATTTGACAGCAGAACATCAAGCATCTGTATCTTGCATTCCAAGATCTAATCTGCAAAATGCAAAAACCCACCGCAACCAATCAACAAAAATCTTTTACAGCTATAAACCCATCAAATACGTGGCTGTGGCTTACTGCACACCTTTTCTATTTGCAATGCTTTGTTAACTGAGCCAAAAAAAACTAAACTAAACGCTCTAAACTGTCATTCTATACAATAAGATGACTTGGACAGAGGTAACATTTTTTGAAGGGGAGTAAAAGTCAGGCGTTTATAGCCCTCGGTTATATCCTGGCAGCGTATCTTAGAGTATGTCTTGAAGATGTGCTGTAATTAATCAGTATGATGTCACAGCTCACACAGTCTATTTATTCTCCCAAATATACTGTATGTTCAACGCTTGGCCCAGAAGCAGCAGGGACTTGTATAAACATGAAGAGTTCCATTCAGGTAAACCAGGATTACCGCGGCTATTTAATTCAACTGAACTGGTCGTTTTTAAAATGACAGGCCTGCTCACAATCACTTGCTGGGGCACGCTGACAAGAATTTGACCTTTCTTACCTGATGTCTCCTGATCATATAACACAAGAGACACATGACTGTACTTTATATACGGGCTTCTGAGAATGTGACAGCGCATAGTTCATCTGATAGAGTCTTATGGACAAAAATAAATAAAATAATAAAAAAAAATACTACTAAAACTATTCTGGAAGCATTGCAACTTTTAGGAAATTGTATTTATTTATTTGATAAATGTACTCTAGTACATATTTTTGGTAGCTGCTGGATTTTTTTTGGGGGGGGGATAATAAACTGTGGCGCAGGTGTCATTTAATCCAATACCCCAAATCTGTCACAGCAGTTTGATTTTAAGATGCTCCTCCAACACTGCTGTTATATGATGACTATGTGCTGAGAAATGTCCATCTTTCTTTAACAAATATATCGAAGATACAATGGGCAGAGTCAAGGCTATCCAGTCTGCATATTTGGATCCTTTAAATAGAACCTGTCGCTAGACTATTAATTTGAACAAAAATCTGCCAAAAAGATTGTGGGGGTTATTTACGAAAGGCAAATCCACTTTGCACTACAAGTGCAAACTACAAGTGCAAAGTGCACTTGAAATTGCACTGAAAGTGCACTTGAAAGTGCAGTCGCTGTAAATCTGAGGGGTAGATCTGAAATGAGGGGAAGCTCTGCTGATTTTATCATCCAATCATGTACAAGCTAAAATGCTGTTTTTTAATTTCCTTGCATGTCCCCCTCAGATCTACAGCGACTGCACTTCCAAGTGCACTTTGCACTTGTAGTTTGCACTAGTTATAGCAAAGTGGATTTGCCTTTAGTAAATTACCCTCTATGAGTGGATTAAACATATTTTATATTATTTACCTATAAAAGTCTCTCTTGTGTAGAAATCAAAACACTTTCAGGCTGTCGCTGAGTGCCACCATCTTGGATGTGAGGTCAACAGCTCCTACAGACTCACCCTATGGCAGCTCAAACAGGGTTCCATGGAACCCTAGCGTTCCTCCTGAGGTTGCTGGAGGCTCCTTGAGCTGTGTCTTACTGATCTTCCATTTGATGGTGTCTACATGGTTCCTGGCCCAACACCACTAGGCAGAGCCAGCAGCAACATGCCAGTGATTTTTTTTGTATTCTGTAAGGGGGAATTTTGACCATCACTATTAGGGGGGCATTATTTGCACCGGCCACCAATGTAAGGGCATTTTTATGGGTCTACTGCAAGATGGAACCAAAATAATGTCAGAAATAGTGTGTCAAAGTATGTCAAAGGCTAATTTCTGGAGCCATTTTTATGAGTTCCTAAGTGAGATTCTATAGTAGCCATTCTCAACCAGGGTTCCATGGAACCTAAGAGTTCCTCCAGAGGTTACTATGGATTAAGCTTTGTCTTATTGACCTCTCATTTGATGGCATCTACATAGTTCTGGGACCAAAGCCCATTGGCAAAGCTAGTAGCAAGATGATATTTTCTGTAAACGTGGCATTCTGACCACCAATGTAAGGCGGTATTAACCCTTTTTCGGCTGCTAGCGATGGTTAAAACCGCACCGCTAGGGGCCGAATACCTCCGCAATTCCGACGGTATAGCGCCGCTAAAAATAGCGCCACTATACCGCCACTGCACCCACCGCCCCAGTGTGAAACCAGCCTAATAAGGACTGCTCTTTCTACTTGTGCAGGGTGATGGGTCTTGTCTCTGCCCCCTCCTTTAGTTTTCTGTAGACAGCCTGTAGTAGGAGGGCCTGATGGGTCCCTCCTACAATAGTGATAGTGTCATTGCTACTTTTGCAAGGTATAACCAGGTTTGCAAAGCATTTGGTGCACACAAATTTGGTTTATACCCTTTGAGGCTATTAAGGCATATATAATATGTAAATTAAACTTTTTTGTGTGTGACACATAATTCATAGAGTTCAGGTTTGATGAAATATTGCCTAGGTTATAGTCAGAATATTATTTTTTAATGAAAAGCAAACATACTCAAAAACTAAGAATTGCTGCCAACTCGAATTATTATTGTGAACCTGCCACAAGCTTTCTTATTAGCCTGCCTCCACTGTTACCAATAATTACTTTACTTTTGCACCCACACCATCCAGTTCACCTGAAGGTGCCCCAAATAGAAAAAAAACTGTGCAAAATCAAAGTGATGCATTAGGGGAGAAAGAGGAGAGGGTCACATGCTTCCACATATCAGGAAGCGCTGAGGGTTTCACAAGGCTCCAGCTGAAGATTGGGATAGAAGGGGAGAGCGGTAAGCGTATTTTCAACAGAAGGGCTGGGCTATTAGGTTGACCTGTTACTTCGTCCTGAATGGGTAACTTTACTCTAAATGAAGATTGCTGACCACATAGCTGGTGCCGAATCCAAACAATATCCTAATGTATCTTTGTCCGCAAAGGTTCCCATTTATCCAGGTCATGGTATATCATGTAGTAGTTTATCATTCAACTGGACTTCTTCTGTAATGTTTTGTAGCTTCTCCGAGTCACTTCTTAATTCTAGAATTTAAGAAATGGCTTGGACAAGCTATGAAACATCTTGAACACTAAAGAACAAGTCCAGGGGAATGTGACAAACTACTTTTACAAATCCCAATGCATCAGAGGAGCTGTTTTCCTGCCTGAAACCTACAGAAATGCAACATTTTACAGAAATGGTTAATAGCTTTTTTTTTCTTCCTGAAATTGCATTGGTTATATTTGTGGGACTTCTTGATACAAACTGTGCAAGTGGTTCTATACATTTTTTCTAAAGTCAATAGACGTCGCATGTACACCCGCTGCAAGATGAAACTGTAAAAATGCCAGAGATAGTGTGTCGATGGACGTCTAAGACTAATTTCCGAAGCTGTCCGAGACATTTTTATGAGTTCTTTTCTTAAACAGGAATCAGTATGCATTTCCTAGTTCTATAAAAACATAGGGAGGTCAAAAAAATTGGGTATTTTTCTGCAAGCAGTGAAAGCCTAATTTCAGGCATTGCATAAAAAAATTGGAAACAACTTAAAACAGTTTCCAACAAAGAAACTTTTAATATACAAGCTCCATTTAATACACAAGCTCCTTTTAAACTTTTTTGGTGTTTATGATTTTTTTTGTTAATATTCTAATAGATATTTACATATTTTTGGGGGGGTATACCTTCAACTCATCATTTTTGTCTTTGAGCAAAAACCAAAGTAAATAATATCTTCAATAAAGTCATGAGCTTCCAATTCTCCTACAGCAAGTTGACAAAAACACATCAATTTGGCCAAGATATAGGTTATGTTTGTCTAGAATTTTTTTTGTGGCTATGAGCGAAGGAGTTCTATGGTCAAACAAGCACGACATGAGAAACGGGAACCTAATTCAACCATAGATAAGACGTGCTTATAGTTAATGTATGGGTGATTGAAAGCAGCCATAGGATGCGCTAATGGTATTATGGTTTCATACGCGTACGGACGAAAAGCTGTGAGAAACTGTGAGTGAGTTCAACGCAATTGTAAATTATAGAGTGTAACCTATTTTGAAGTTGTTTTAAAAGGGCCTGTGGTTAACCCGTAAGTTGATCATCTGCCACTGCCTGTTTTTTTTCTTCGTTTTATTAAGAACTGTTGTGGTGATAAACCCTTTTTCCAAAACACGGTCAACTGTAGACCATCAAACATCTGGCCAAGGTCCAATAGGCTGGCCATTGAACGCATTGTTTTGGTTGCAAAAAAAAAACATTTAAACAGGTCCTATGGCCTAGGGAGGAAGGGGATAAAGGCCAAAATGAATCCAATGTGTTTTGAGTTTCTGGTGGATGTGGCAACGGAGGAGAAGTGGGTCGTGGGATGTGTTGGAAGCTTACAAGGCAAGCTGAGTCTATTATGGTTTGTGGTTCCTCTAATAGAAGCCTAAGGATGAAGGGGAAAAAAATCTGGTCTGAGTCTCTGAAATAATTATGAAAAAAAAGGGGAGGGGAAGATGACAGCTGCACAGAGCCTTAAACCACCCTGCGTTTGAAACAATGACTGTATAAGGCCAAGTAACTGTCCTTTCAACTGCCTCTGTCACCCTCCTGAATACTCATATCTGTACACAGGCCCTTTGTCTCTCCCCTGAACACATGCACAACAGATCCACAGCCTTGATATATACCATTGATGTCAACAGAAGATATTTTGAACAAGCAGATGAGATGCTGCAGATCACTAAAAGTCACAATTATATTTACAAGGTTGGCATTCTATGGCAAATACCAGTACAACAATGCCTTATCTTTCTGTATTGAATACAGCCCTGGCAAAAAAAAAGAAAACTGGAAGGAGGAATATATTACAAGCGAGAAAGCCTTTTTCTCAAAATCTGAAGGAATTCTAGAATCTTTAAAAAAATAAGGTCACTAAAAGGTGATCCTCATTTCAAATTATAGAAAAAAAAATACAGTAGACTACATCTAACTGACCTTCAACCTGATCATAATAAAGTGACAACAGTAAACATAAAGGAGAATTCCTCACCAGCTATGCATGACGGACTTAGAGAGATAGATTGATAGATAGATAGATAGATAGATAGATAGATAGATAGATATAAATAGATGATATATAGATAGATAGATAGATAGATAGATAGATAGATAGATAGATAGATAGATAGATAGATAATATAACTATAAATACTGGGACAATTTCCTATCTGGGGTTGTGAAAGATGATAAATGGTATACATTGTGAATTTTGTTGCAGTTATTCTTCACAGTCTTTTAAGGTATCCCCTATATCCATTTCGATTTCTCTCATTCCCAATCAGTGGCGGCTGGCAGTATATTTTTTTGGGAGGGTGGCAAACAAGTCTTGACTACAGAATGCCTACATGGTGCAGTTTGCCACAAGTCCTCAGGGGCGACAAGCAGGCTTTACATTTCCTTTGGGCACAATGGATATTTCAAGAGTCTGCACAAGCACAAAGCAGCTAGCAAATGATGAACTGTTACAATGTTATTAACCTCATTCATTTACTGCCCTGTCTCATTGTACTGCCTACAAGAATTGGGCAAACATTTCTCTTTACTGCTAAATAAGACTAATTTTGTATTAGGATATCCCAACACATCTTACTATGAATTATATGATGGTTGAATCTGTTCTCCTTTTGTAGTCTATTTTAGGCCTATTGTATTTGGTTTACACACCTAAACATCCCTATACCTTTTTTTGTGTCATTTTCCATTTAAGTTTTGGATATGGTTTGACATTCATGTGATATTTCCAAGCACATTGTTCCAATTTTGGCAGGAAACTTACAAAGAGCAGTGGTGGATTGATCTCTTATCTGATGGTCCCTGCATAGTTATGGCACCAACCTCATTTAGCTCAGCCATCGGCATGAGAACAGTAGATACTTTCCTTATACCAAATAAGGTTTTAGCTATCTGTAAGGGGTCATTCTATCACTAAACACCAATCCAAGGTGGGTCTTTTCCAATGTGACCACCAAAGAGGATTCTCCACTAACCGCCAATGTATGGGAAAGTTTCTGTAATAAGCACCAATGTAATTAGACATTTTCTTACAGACCACCAATGTGAGGGGGCATTTCTCTACTGACCACCACTATAAGGTCCTTACTGGCTACCAATATGCAAATCAATGATTACCCTAATGTACTATGAGTTGGAGATTTAAGCCGAGGTTCACTAAAACCTCAAAACTATTTCAAGGGTTCTACCTTGATATAAAGGTTGCCATATACAAGGCTGCCTGTATTCAACTTATAAAGACCTGAGGTCATTTTAAAATAGGGTGCATATATAAATACATTGCAAGAGTAACAGTGATGAAAACCAAGAGTCCCACTTTAAAGCTGCCTACTCCAGACACTTGTACATCTTGTTTAAAGGCAGCGTACATTTGGCTGTGTGGGTATAATTGACAGGAGGCTGCCTTATATAGGTTATCTAATACAAAAGAGACTCATTAGCAGCCCAGTACAAACAAGAAAGCAATATACATAAGTTGTTCAGAGTGGCATTATAGAACATTGATGGGGTCTATGGGGATTTATATAACAGCAGAAAAAGCCGATGCGCACTTGTAAATTTGCCTCACTTTTCTGGCAAGTTAAAGATTATTCCCTTGATCGGAATCCATAATAAAACATAATAGGGTGTAGGGCCATTGCGGAAAGTTTGAATATTTAAACTGGGTGCAATGATAGGAAATAGCAGGGTGAACACCCGATTTTCTAATGGAAGGCCTTCCCAGTAACCCACCAATTATATGGCTTCAAATGAAACTATCTTCTCGTGTTTTACTGCCTTATGCGCAGCTGAATAAAGTCATTTTCTGTAAAACCAAAGGCGTAGTCTGTTGGTGATATGGTAGAACCACACGCTCTAGCAGACCAGCCATTCTCTAGCTTAAGAACTCCAAATATGGTCTCAAACCGTTTAACCCTTAAATGACCACAGGCCATTGAAGCTTAGGTGCCCAGCCCAAATTAGGTCTGCCAGCTGCAGCTGCCACTGTGTCTTCCTCTCTGTGTACAGAGACTTGTTTGTAACAAATCTCATGATTAGCTGTGGAGGTGGTTGAGAATGATGCTGATTGGTTTGTGAACCCCAGGCAGATCTATAATAAAGGCAACATTTAATTCAGTTTTTCGTTGGCTAAAAAATCCTTAAATTTATTTTTATATAGAACTAGCATAAATACCAGATGGTAGCCTCCTGCAATCCCCTGAACAAGAGCCTACTAATGGAAGAAGCACCACATTAAGCCAGTCGGGGCTTTCTTGCTTTGCACAGAATGAGCATGATTGCAAGGAAGGGTAGAACAAAAGGGCAGCCTTATCTGTGTACGGCTGCGCTTTTACTGTCCAATCACAGCCAGGGGTGGGTCCTAGTCAGGGCCAATCTACTTAACTGCAGTATGGGGTCCAGGAGCAGGGTGTGCAGTGTGGCAGGTGTGCCCTGACCACAATGGAAATGGGGGTGGTTCTGCCGCAAACTAGTTCAAATGATGCCAGAGAACGGTCTGTGTTATTGTAATGGGTGTGCCCTGACCATAACACTAGCTAAACAGAATCATAAATTCTTGGGGAAGCTAGAATATTTTTCATGGATGTAGTATCACTGTGCATTTAATAGTTTTCCTGAAATTCATGGAGGTACAACATAGAAATAAAGGGCCAGCCGAGCTGACCCAAGTGAAAGGTCAGAGATGCAAGCTACTACTATATTATCAATGTTGCCTACAAAGATATAAGAAAAGTTAAGGAAGCCCCCAGTGCCCACCTAAAGTAGAAATATCAATTTTGAGAGGAGATGCTTTTCAGCTTGTCGGAAATGAAAATAAGGTATGAAGAAAAAATAAATCGCAGTTAGTAGCACAGCATGCTAATCTCCAGAGCACAGGTTCACAGAGGTAAGGCTTTCACCTCGCCTGAATTCCGCAGTCGGCTCAGGTTAACCAACTCCTGCGTAAGAATAACTCCAGCAGACTTGTCACCGAGCACAAAAGTCATCAGTGGCTGAATGTTCTCTCCTGCACCGCAATTAAGACGAATCAATACGACGTGCCACAAATGGTATTTTATTCTCAATAAGAACTCGGTCTGAGTTTATTCAGAATATTTCAGAGCTTCCCTGGGGGATTTCGGTCCAACGCAGATGGCAAATAAAGTACTCTGCCTAGGGCTAGAGCACATTATGCTAATTCTAATGTCAGATGTACTTTAATATACAGCTCTATTTAATCACCCCATTATTTCACATTTCCATATGAAAAACCTGCGGCACTTCTACAGAGCTTTCAGCCGCTGACAATGCCAACTCCCCTCGTCTGACTGACGGAGGAACAGAAAAAGGAAGCTGGTCAATCTCACCGGGGCTGAATGCTATTTGCCGTTTTCACCTCTGTTTCAATTGTACAGCTTGCCTGATGGAATGAAGTGAAAGGGGGTCTTGCAGGAATGTCGGCACACACCGCCGCAAAAGGTCCCTGTGAGACAAGATGGCTCCGAATCTCCGGAAGGGGCCCCGCATAAAGTAATCTGACGACGTGCTCTGGGGGATTACAGTAAACCAATCTATCAACTGTAGGGCAATGCTACCAAGCTAGACATCAGAAAAATACCACTGGCAAGGCTAAACCTTTTGCTTTTTTCAATGTAGAGCTCAAGAACAAGATTTAACACACATATACACATGGGAGATGTAACGATGAACTATACCAATCCAAAGTACAAAATTAATGTGATACATCTATATAGCATCTCAAAAAACTTCCTCTGTTTCAAAACGAAGCATTTTCTTTTAAATTACGGTAGTTTTCTCCAAGGATTGGGGTAGCCAAAGTGCTCCAAAATGGTGGTCTTTTCTACTGTCATCAATGGAAGCCTTTAGGCTTCAAGATGATTGACTAGCTTGTTTCATCTCATCCTGGGGAGTACACAGAGGGGTGTCAAAAATGGCCATGTGAGATCAATCAAAAGGAAACCTGTCCTAGCCTTTTATGGTTGTCCCAGCCAAAGCTTCTAAATCAGGGTTTCTCATTTAGGGTTCCATGGAACCCTTGGGTTCCTCCAGAGGTTGCTAGGGGTTCCTTGAGCAATAAGTGCTTTCTGCCTCTCATAAGTTCTCACAGACACCACTGATTTTTCTAGCTATCTGTAAGGGGGTAATTCTTCCCAATGACCACAGGTGTAAGGAGTATTCTTTCCACTGACCATTAGACTAATGTTTCATAAGTTGTAGATGTAGACATTTTTAGTAGGCCACAACAACCCCCAGAAATAAGATAGCAGGTTAAGTGCTGGCAGAGCCAGTGAGAGGAAAGTGACAGATTTCCTTTTTATTTCATATTCAGTCTTTGTAAACCACTGTCCTAGATGTCTACTTATTTTTATGTATATGCGATTAATGCCTTAGCTTGCTGTAACCACAGCTTAGGACTTGACAAAAAGTACAGTCCACAGCAGTGTCCTATTAAAGCCCACTCTGTTGGTAGTGAACAAGCTAAAAAAATCTTTATCTCATAGGTAAGTTAGACTAGATGTACATACTTTAAGTAGATGTCTCACCAGGAATGGCAACATTGAGAAAACTGCCCTGACCCTGGGGGGATGACTTTTGTAAGCTATCTGATCAGAGGCATAGCTTAAAGCTTGTGGGTCCCGATGCAAAAGTTGACCTGGCCCCTGGGCTGTTCTCACCCTGTGCTCCTCTCCATTCAGGAAATGGCTCACAGCTTGTACCCAGCCAATGAGAACGGAGGGGTGTGGACCGTGGAAGGCAAAGTGGAAGCCCAGTACTGGAGCGTGGCTGTGGGGCCCTTGGGCAGATCGGAGCTGGACTTTGTGGAGGATATGATAATATGACAGGGAGGCTGCAGGGGCCCCCTGGAGCTAGGGTTGGGGTTGCGATTTTGACCCCTGCAACCCCTTATGCTACGCCCATGTATCTGATGCAATATAGAGGTGCAAGAAATGTTACTACTCTTCCTTCCCTTTTCTTTATTTAAAGGGAATAATTAGAGCCTGTCCTCAACAAGTGCTTATTTTACATAGAATGGTTCAATGCATAGAATAGATCTTCTTATTAGGTTGGAATCTATCCAGATATGTCTATTCCTAATATCTTTTCGACATCAAGTTCACAGTCTTGTTGCCTCAAAGACCTAAGCCCTAGACCAAGTAGGATCATTTTGTAAGGGACACCAAGGGCTGCACTTATAAAGTTTGAAATAGAAAAATAATACTAAAACACAACACACTGCAGATTGCAAACTTTAAGCCCTACTAAATAAAACAATTGTGAGCCGAGGGCCTCATTCAATGTATATTCTTAATCTAGCCGAGGGCTATTTGGAAGGTTTAAGGATGTTGCATCCAGCCAAAAAATACAGTTTGGAATTCTTGCAGTAGACCAATAATGGAAAATAAAAGGCAACGACATCAAAGCTACAATAAACGAAATTCAAATTTGAATTAGCACTTCAATGCACTTAACATGAAACTAACTAGTTACTAAAATAATGATGAACCTTATTACTATGCATCTTAATTTATAGGTGAGAAGAAAAGCATTTTTTTTAATATCAGTAAGAATATATATATATATATATATATATATATATATAAAACATTTTTTTTTCTTTATAGTATTTCATGCCATAAGCAAGGGGGCAGGCACTTATGATAAGTTGTGCTTCTTTCCTATTGCTTCCTCCCTATAAGCAAGTCAGTAGACAGAGGTCTGTCCAAAGGCATTATCCAAACAACACTCTTGGGGCACCTTATCTCACCATTCAACTTTATTATGATGACCATTCAGCAGGGATGCTGACTGCACTACCTGAAATACAACAACTATAGTGGAAACTGAAGTACATAATAGGATTGCAAAGACAAACCACAACAAGCGGGTAAAATATGAAAACAACAACTAAAAAACAATGGACATGGGTAAAAAAAAATAATAATAATTTGCCGCATAGCTTGTGTGGTAGAAATATGTAGCCTTGTCACTTAAACTTTAATTTTTTAGGATAAAACACATTTTCTGTGTGCCAAGTAGCATGAGAAAGCTATTATGTATTAGCCCTGCCAATAAAACATTACTGTATATGGTAATTTTAATAAAAAAATATATACCGGTAGTAAAAATGATTAAATTATTGAAAAACTGCATGTTGAAAAACCGATAATCCGCATACACTTTTTTATTTAATCCTAATGGTACAGTCTCTGGCTGCAGACATGTGACAAATGCTGCACAAACTACGCAAAGTTAAAAGTTTTATATGCTTTATTTTTTTGGCTCGGAAAATGCTGCAGAAAGCAGTCCAGGCAAAACAGAGTGCAGCTTTCCTTCTTTGGATCCGAATTCATTACATAAGAGACAGAATAAAGGAATGCAAAGAATCTGTGCTCCTAGGAGAGCCCGCTGCCTAAAAGCTATTTTTAAAACAATCAGTGCAGCAATAGAAACACTGGAAAGAGAGTCAATTTTTCCTCTATTTGCAGAAGTGCGCCGGTTTTCACTGGAAAGCCGCCTGTGTTTTGTTTGGCTCTCGTTCATACACTGCCTTGGCAGGCGCTCCTTGGATAACACACGGTGAATATCTCCCTTGCAATACAGTAGCACTCTCATTTCAATGGTCCCAGCCACGCGTTCTTTAATAACACAGCAAGGCGCGGCAAAATCCTCCCGACTGCAGCTCGCCAGAGAAAAAAAAAGAAGAAGGAAACCCACAGTAACTACCCCCCCCTCCTCCCCCCAAAAAGTTTAAAGGGACAATATGATTTTATTTTTTTGGTGCCCTTTTTACTTTATTTTTTACTGTTGCCCTTATTTATTTATTTTCCTTTTTCAGCCTGGAATTGTGAATAGGCCACAAGGCGTCAAACTGAACCTACCTATTAATTTATGTTACAATATTGTTTTTCTTACTATATGTACTGTATATGTGTGTGTGTATATATATGTATATATATATATATATATATATATATATAGAAGACACCAGTATTTGGGCAAAGGGAACACCCCTGCCATGTCCCCAGTTAGACCGACCATGAATAATTCATACCCAGAAAATAATTGATGAAGTTATATTTTTTTTTCACCACTGCCTTTCCTTTATATTCTTTAAAAAAAAAAAAAAAAAAAAATAGAAGTTGGATAAAGGGTCTAGTGCAGTATAACATTTTTACATAGATTTTTAAAGAGGTCCATACATCAAACCAAGAAGAGGGAAAACTGAGAGGGAATGAGGAACAAAGCAATTTGGTTCCAAAGGATGAACAGTCCCTCCAAATGAGAACAGTTGAGACCTGTCCTTATGGCCCTTGGAAAGGCTTAAAAAATTGTGTCAAAGGTGAGTATGAAGGAAAGCTGTTTTATTCCTCTAATGTGATACTTTCTTAATCAATTTCCAGGCATTGCATTGCATTACATTGAGGAGCATGGAAGCCCTGTCTGTTGACTTTACACCAGGCCCAGTTTGGCTACACAGGCAACCATCTTGAGCACCACTAACAATAATGGCACAATGTGGGGATTACAAGAGATGATGTTTAATGCTCAAGACGGCCAAAATAGATATTGGAACCTAGCAGAACCACAGTTAGGTTTTAAAATAAATAAATAAATGAAACTCAAAATCAGCCATTCTCAACCAGGATTTCCATGGAACCCTAGGGGTTCCTCCAGAAGTTGCTAAGGGTCTTTTGGGCAATGAGCAACTCCTGCCTCATAGATAAATAACCACTCACAATAATGATAGTTTTAGCCATCTTTAAGTAGGGATTTTTTCCAACTGACCAAAAATGGGAGCAGCATTCTTCCTAGTGATCATAACGCTAATATACAGTGAGCTGTAGATATAGTAATTATTAGTAGTGGTTCTCTAAGACCAGAAAGTTATTTCAAGGGTACCTACATGTTAAAAAGGTTGAGAAAGTCTGCTTTAAACCAAACTCCACATTGATTTAATCGTATGTGGTAAGGATAGGTACCGTATATACTTGAGTATAAGCCGACCCGAAAATAAGCTGAGGCACCTAATTTTACCACAAAAAAATGGGAAAACTTATTGACTCGAGTATAAGCCTAGGGTGTCCATCTGCATGCCTCACTAGGGTGTCCATCTGCATGCCTCACTGTGCCTCATTTTGCCTCGCTGTGTCCATGTGCATGCCTCACTGTGTCCATGCCTCACTGTGCCCATGCCTCACTGTGCCCATGCCTCACTGTGCCCATGACTAGACTGACGTTTACCATGGGAGTCTATGGAAGGGGTGCCCGGGTTTGAAAAATTGGTGCTCCCCAGCCGTAGGTCCCCCAGACAAAAAACTTTGCACATTTGTAGAGGAAGAGTGGTGCTATATGTGTGCCAAGATTGGGGTCCAGGGAACTTATGGCCGGCCAGTATTGAGTCCCCAAAGTCACCAGAGAAATGACCGTTTAACATGGGAGCCTATGGAAGAGGTGCCCGGCTTTGAAAAATCGGTGCTACCCGGTCGTGGGTCCCCCGGACAACAAACTTTGCACACTTATAGAGGAAGAGTGGGGCTTTATGTGTGCCAGGTTTGGGGTCCAGGGGGCTTACCGCCGGCCAGTACTGGGTCCCCAAAATCCATGAGATCAGGCGCAAAAAGGTGACTCGAGTATAAGCCGAGGGGGGCATTTTCAGCACAAAAAAATGTGCTGAAAAAACTTGGCTTATACTCGAGTATATACAGAATTTGGTGCTTTGAACACATCAATTCAAAGAAAACCTAATGGCCCACAAGTATAAAGGCCTCTAGAGGCCAATGGAGCCTGTTTCTTGTATTTTTGTGTTTTGGATACAAGCTAGCACATATAATCTGATCCAAAGGCCACTCCTCCCATAGGGAATGCTCTGGATCCATGTATAATGCTCACCTGCTGAGAAAGGGTTTGGAACCTTCAGCAAAGGTACTTTTACGTTTCAAAATTTATAACCATAAAAGTATACATAAAATTGAATGATCATTAAGGGTATGCTGGTAATTAACTTGAGTTCCCCTTTATGAGCCATATGATAAAATAGAATGGAAAACATAGTATTATTATTATTATTGTTTAAAAAAATGCAGTGATGGGAAGGCAAGTGCTATTGTGCTATATAGCAAGGACATTTTCTATATCTTCCTTTTTTGCTCTGTAGCCCCTTTAAAACAATTGGAATATGTATGCCCATTGTTCTACAGCTCAAGCAGGGGAAAAAAAAAACAAAAAAAAAACTTCAGATTTAATGAAATTGTTTTTCTTGCCAAAGCATTTGTGTCTTTTTTTTTTTTCCCTTTATCTGCTGGGGTTTTCCGTGAAACGCCACAGTTATGAAGCAAATCGTGTGCCTTCTGGCCAAAACATAAAATATTCTGACAATCCTGTGAATCTTTGGCGTTCGTCGGTTCGCAAGATCACAGCTGCTGGTGCTCGCAATCTGGGCCATACAATATTCATTCGGATTTATCTTCGAGATAGGCGATGCCCCTAAAACTGCCCATTTCAGAATCTTACTCTCGCTTTTCTGCCAGATTTTAATAGTGGGAACAGAATTAAATAAAATAAATCAACATATCGAAGCCCTTATAATGGTTTGTGACAATGTATGAGCAGCAGTGGAAAGCTAAGTAATCTGTAGGGGCAGGTAGACATCCCAGAATCCTTTTATTTCCCAGAAATCCATAATTACACTATAATATCAACATATTTGCAATCTGAGTGTTCTGAATGGGTAAGCCCTCCCTACGGGCAAAGCACTGGTTCTTATGAGGTAACACAAAGTATGGCAAATTACAGGCCAGCAAAAACAGCCAACATGATCTTCTAAGTACAGATCTCCTTTAATATATTTAAATACTAATATTTTTATCATCAATTGTTCCATAAGGGGTCAAAGCAATGTACAAGTCAGTAACCTTGGTGAATAGGTTAAATAGTAGTGGTCTAAGAATTAGATATATATTTTAATTTAGTGTGCATGAGTGCCAAGTGATGTGTAAGTGTAACACATGCAGGTATTTATTGCTTGGATCCCAGTGCTCCCCTGGCAATACCATCATCTGCTTTTGTTTGAAGCAGAGATTATGAAACATTTGAATAGATGAGAGCACTACACTCGTTTTTTTAGTCCATAAAATACTTTATTCTGAAATTTTTAAAAAACTAACGCGTTTCGAGGGCTCAACACTCCCCCTTCATCAGGGCTTGTAGAGCAATAACCAAAAGATGACAGATACTGGACTGTAAGTTGGAAACCAAATAAACGTATCGCTGGGAGTGGTGAAAATGAGGGCACAGCTGGAGAGGAGGGGGGAACAAGACCAAAAACAGGAGATACGGCTGGAGATTACTCTCCAGCAGGACAGGGCCATCTTTTATTTTAGGCATCATCCAAGATCACCATCTTCCTTCTGAACTGAGATACTCAGAAATTGCACACTTACGTAAATCCTAGTGTCTGTGCAATTCTATATCTGATGTAGCAAAAATTGTGTATGGACTTTCTCGGTACCCTACAGCAGTGGTTCTCAACCCTGTCCTCAAGAACCCCCAACAGGCCATGTTTTGGGAATTTCTTTTAGATAAAATAGCTGTCCAAAATACCAACCCATTGACTCTGATTTAAAGCACCTGTGCAAGATAAAGGAAAACCTGCAAACATGGCCTGTTGGGGGTACTTGAGGACAGGGTTGAGAAACACTGCCCTACAGGACTGAATAGGATTTAAAAAAAAAAACACACATTGTCTTTATTACAAAAATAATATTTGGTACATATTCATTAGTATTGGGATGTATTACCCTCTTTAATCATGCTTCCTTATTAGTGGCACTTACACGCTATCTATATCTGATGCAGATTGGCCCCTGCTGCAGCTTGTGACTTGTTACAAAAGTACAATGTACAGTCTGATCACTGGGGGAGAAGAGACTGAGCAAATGTTTTTTTTTTTTCTGCCTGCAGCAACATCTTAGCCTAAGCAAAGTCACCTGACTGAAGCTCAAGGATGCTAATAATAAAAGGTGGGGCTGTTATAAAAAAAAAAAAAACTGTTGCTGTATATTGTGACATGTCACAAACGTATTTATTCAGACTTGTAAAGTTACTGAGAGGTCCACTTTACATTTAAGCTCCAGCCTCCTATTATAAGTAAGGATAAATATATGGCCCTAGTACATGCGGTCCCTGGGTTACAAACAAGACAGGGACTGTAGGTTTGTTCTTAAGTAGAATCTGTTTGTAATTTTGAACAGCTACATTTTTTAAGTGTAGCTCCAGCCAAAAAATCTATTTTTAAGCTTTTTGGAAAACATAGGGAAGGGTTATCACCCCTGTAACATTTGTTTTGCTGTCTGTGCCCCTGTTCAGAAGATTTCACCTCACTTTCTGTTCCATAGACAATTGAATTTTGAAAAATGTGGGTTATTAGGGAAACAAGGATTGGTGATAAAGCATCAGTGGCGAGGAGACACCTTTTTCCCATATTAACTCTTACAGGAGAGAATTTCTCTTCCTAGAGTAGGGTGACCAGACATCCCCTGTTTCAGGGGACAGTCCCCGGATTGAGAACACTGTCCCCAGACCAAGTCTGTCCCCAGTTTTGTCCCCGGATTGGATTTGAACAGGTGCTGGGGCAATTTCAAAGACAGTCAGTGCAGAATAAAAAAAAAAATCTGAATTACACGCTCCTGCTCCACCACTCCTACTAGCTTAGGGGGGTGTATTTTTTTTTCCATTATCTGTGCCCCTTTCTGATGATCATGTGCTGGTCGGAGCGGAGGGAATATTTCTTCAGTTTCGGGTGCATAGCCATTCCGCTCCGGCTTACATGTTCTTCTGCCTTGGCTCAAGTCCTGGCCAGCCGCCTGCCTGCTTATCTCTTTGCCTTCCCTGGCGGAGTGATCTTACCAGTAGTAGCCGGGGCCCGGAGAGTAAGACTTGACAGGCTGCGAGGAGGGCGGCGACGGGCAAAGAGTCGCTGATTGCCGCCATTACTAGTAAAAAAAAAAAAATGTCCCCGGATTTCATTTAAAAAATCTGGTCACCTTATCCTAGGGGTAGATTTCCTCTCACTTCCTGTTGTCTCCCTCTGTTTGTAAGTAGGAGTCGTTTGAAACTCGGATGTTTGTAAGTAGGGGATGTGTATATTTATGTATATTTATGTATGTGTATATTTATGCTTGTGAGATAGGGACCATATATTGTAAGCTCCTTAGGGGCAGGGACCAATATGAAACTTCAGTATATAAAAGTAAATTGACAGCACTATATAAATACCTGTAATACATAAATAAACATGGAAAATAAAATGTAACATAAAAAAAAAAAACTGTCTGCCGCTCTTGGTCCTGTGCAGCCTTCACTAAGTTTGAATATGCCAACTCTGGGGTGGGACAGAGCAAACACCCATATCACTGCCACAGGTGCAAATGCTGCAACTACAGGCAGCCAGTCTTGTGTGGGGTCAAGGCTATAAATGTGTAATGTTACTAATGGGGCAACAAAGCACACATTTTAACCTTTTAGGGCCTGGAGCTCAACTTTAATGGCTCCCGTAAACTTGAACTAACAAGTGCTTTGCAGTATGGCCACTGAAGGGATTTCTTTAAATTTTGCTCCAACATGCTTCATTATGTTTAAAACTAATTAGAAAATCCTGTTTAAACACAATTAACACACAATTATGTAAAAATAACAAACTATGTGATTAAGAAAGACGATATGAATAGACCGAAACAGAAGACTTCTGCTTTTGTAACAACACCAGAAGAAGCGCTCTGAGCGGCAGTTGTCTATAGTCAGGGAAGCTCTGCTCGGCAAGGGATGTAACTTCAAATGCTGAACGCTGTATTTTTGCAGCATCAGGATCTGAGCCAAATGCTACACTGACGCTTGCATGAAACACCTGGTTTTTGTGGTGGACCGATACGATCATTGCCCTGGGTACACTAAAGGTATCTATGGGCCATGGCATGAAGAGCTGATAAGCTCTTCAGTCTTCACCCCAACACTCGCCATAAACATGGCAATTTGCAGTCAATTTCAAGACGCCAGCACCACAAATATGATTTCAAGTAATTACCAGAAACTAAGCAATCTATCGCCCACCCAGTGAGATCAACCACCAGATCAACCACCAGAATTTGGTCAATTGTTGAATCGAAACTAGGCAATAAACTGCCAGCTTCAAAACAATTGAAAAAATGAAAATTGGCATTGAAAAAAATTATCAAGAAATCAATCAATAATCAATTTTAACCTGAATTTCGGTTATTAACTTGGCTAGCTTAAGGCCCATATATATTTCTGTAGCTCATTAAGCGCTAACACAAGTTATGATACACGGTACCATGTGTTGCATTAAGGATGCACACTGAAATCAATGGCCTTCCAAAGCACCAAAACATCCCAAAAAAAAACACATTTTTGCCATAATGGACTAAAGTGCTTTCCCATGCATTGCAACGCATGTTGGGGTTGCGCTGGGGTTCTATTCAAAATGAATGGCATCACAATTTTGCCAAGGCATGACACATGCATTAGGGTAATGCACATTTTTATGTGAGTGTTCCTGCAATACATAGATGTAAATCTGCCCTTAGTGATCTGCCCTTAGTGATTTGCCCTTAGTAATTTGCCCTTAGTGATCTGCCCCTGGTGTCACTGGCAGACAGAAAGCAGCTCCTTTAAATGGCAAGATGGTTTCCTATGCTGTGAACACACCCCTGTCGGGTTCAGATTATTTTAGTTCATTCTAATACAAATACAGGTACCTATTTCTTCAGATCTTAGGTCCTCTTATAAAAACCTCTTCTTGGAATATGCAAAACAAAAAACATTTCTCTGCAGCAATTTTTTTTTTTCTGATTATACTAAGAAGCGCTTTGATGCACTTCCTAGCACTACATTGATTGCAGGACGTCTTTACGAAAGCCGTTTGAGTTTTATGTGTCGAGCAGGGAAGGTCAGAGCCATAAAGCCCGGTGTTTACTGTAAGTGCACCATTGCTGCTCACCTGGATTATGGATGGTTTTTCTTTCAAATGAACAAGGAGACAGAACGACTAAATCTACCATTTACTGTCCCTTTTATATCAACGTGTAGACCTCAAACACAAATGTCTGGGCCAAATTGTTTGATAATGCAGACATAATGGTAAATGCTTCTTTATTTATGTTTATTATAAGCCCAGCTCTTGCCAACAGAAAATAACTTGATTAGTCCATACATATGTTCAATGAAAAAACTGCTTTAGCTGTCTTTTTCCAGGGTTGTGTAAACCCTGAGCTATGACAAAGCACTGTTTGTTAGTGTGAAACGCGTCAGCTCTTCTGTCCGTTCTGTTCTGCTGTGGCATGTATTTTTGATGTCCATTTTTGAATAAAAGGCAAAAACTTTTTTGGAGTGCAGCTGTCCAGATTTTGTTCCCATTTTTGCATTGTGTAAACCCTCTGTATCACCAATGGTCTGGGCTGCTCGAGCCATATCTTCTCAGGGGGACCTACCCCAGGCCCATACAGGATCCACTGGAGATCATCATCCCCTATGTCATCTCTTGCAGTTTCTATATTTGAGCCCCCTTGCTTCAGACTTTGGTGGGCAGTCTGCAGTGGGCCTGCCTTGTGCGGTTGTCCTTTCCCTCCCGCCCTCAGTGGGGGATCATTGGCCACACTGCCCTGTTCTGTGTACCCCCTCGGGATGTGCTGCAGCAATCACTTGTTTTTAGGACCTTGTCAATTCACATTTAATTCATCCACCTTATATCTCTGAGGAAGATTATGTTTAATCGAAACACGTTGGGAAGAATTGGTAACTATCTATACTATCATATGTACAATGCACTTTATGGTCACCCTTAGCTGGCAGACTACTAGATGATTATGTATAGTGTTTAGACCAGATATTCTCCATGCATGGAGGCAATTTGAACTTTTTGCATAAATAAACTACTGTAAAACACGCACAGGTGTATAACACGCACCCTAACTTTAGGAGGGAAGTTTCAGGAAAAAAAACTTTCCACAGCCCCCTGCGTATAACACGCAGGCACAGTTTATTTTCAGGGTAAAAAAGTGAGTGTTATACACCAATAAATACTGTATGTATGTTGTTTCAAATTTCTTGACTGCCATAAAGTCCCACAGGAGATACCTTTGTTGTATTCAGTCTACAGGGACAGAGCAGCCCCTGACTCATGAGATACACACCTAAACCCAGTACACCCTCTGTATTGGTAGACATGAGCCCTCAAGAACCCTAGTGTTGTAGCAATGCTAAGCCTTTTTCAAAGCAAGTTTCGTTTTCAATGCTTGGTTATCAAACTCCAGCCCTGCATCACTAATGGTGAGCTCTCCAGGGCCCTGGTGTTTTAGGAATGCCCAGTCTTTTCCACAAAGTAGGTTTAGATTTCGATGCATGGTGCTTAAAATCCACCCCTACGCCACCAATAGACAACATGGCCTCTCCAGAACCTAGTGTTTGTGGAATGCCCAGTCTCTTCAACAAAGTAGATTTAGATTCAATGCATGGTCCTCAAAGGCCACAGCTGCATCAATAATGGTTGACATGGGATCTCAAAAACCCCCGTGGTTTAGGATTGCCTAGTTTGATTGCCTAATGTGGAGCTCAAAGGCCGACCCCGGCATCACCAGTGGTAGACATGAGCTCTCCAGATCCCTGGTGTTTTAAGAATGCCCAGTCTGTTCCTCAAAGCAAGTTTAGCATTTAGTGAGTGGTGCTAAAATTTTACGAAAACCGGAGCAAAATATTAACATCTCCTGGCAAGGGCATAGTAAACCGCCAGAGGTCAGGGCTGGAGACAGGTAGAAAACAGAGGCAAGCTGCAGACACCAGAAACCAAGAGACAGGTTGAGGTTATAACCAGAGAAGGAATAGGGGTTTATAGAAACCAAGACCCACAGGAACCTACAGAGACCTAAGTGGAATTTCTGGTGACATTGGGGACAAGTAGGAGTGCGCCTACTCTCAAGCTCCCTATTCCAGACATGCAATAGCCTTATAACAGCATGCCCACCCTGAGCGGGCTGGGCCCAGTATAGGAAGATGCAGAGCAAGGCCAATTACCATGCCGCCTCTCCTATCTACAGCTCTGGTATTACTGTATAATACTACATGCACCAATGTTGAGTGAAGTATTTACAGAGCAGGGAAAGGTCAGGAAGAGTTCAGGTAAGTGTCAGGAGGCAGATTTGAGACCTTTTTAAAAACTGTAGGCTTACAGAATCAGAAGCATCTATATTACATGGGGGATAGCGACAGTACCAAGGCACAGGACAGGAATTCACAGTCGATTCTAACTATAAAAAAACAGCTTTTTAGCAGAAGGTCTTTTTTAACAGTTAGGAGATCCTCCCCTTCCTTGTCAAACGTAACTGTCAACGTGCATTTGTTGCGGTTAAAAAGTGTGTGGGCATCGTGTGGACAATGCGATGAAGGCCTACTCCATCTAGATAAATATTGTGGTGAAAAAAAAAAAAATTTACCCCAGGAAAACAATTAAGACTAGAAGGTAATAAATGATGAAGGAGCTTATAAGCAGAGTCCTGGCTTGCGTCCCAGTATCCATTCATCCATGACAAAATCCCACAGCTCAGAGTCTTTTAGAGGGCAGCTGGGCAGTAAGGATGTCCACCGCAATATAAATGGGAATTAGATATGATCGAATGTGCTTGTCGTATCCTCAACAGAAAACATGCCACTTCTATCGCCCCCCACCCCCCCCATTTCTAAAATACATGACAAACGATCCTGTTTCTAGGCAACGCGGCAAATGACAGGATTTAAAGTTCCAGCACGAGGAAGTGACTACCTCTGGATCGTTTAGGGACAATTCAAAGGACGGGATTCTGGGCCCTGCTCATTAATAAAATTAACAGAACGCCTGTGTACACTGTGGGGTGGAGAATATTGTGGCACTGACAGCAAATACATACTGTTCAGCTGTGACTCTTGTGTCAGTAGTGTGATGTAAATCTTACAAATCTTCAGATGAAATTATCCTATTGTTCTACAGTATCTAGATAAAAAACCTATAATCCATTCCTATCTGTCCAAATATCATCCATCTATAGGTGTCCTTACACATAATAGTGGTTGTAAAATATAGAAACAGTTTGATCATTCAAAGACTGTGGCATTAAAAATGTACAATTATCATGGCCGAACGTGCCCTTTGAGGACAACTCTGTGGAACAACAGTTATCGCCAGGAAAAATCTTGGTTGACAGGTTCTATCACAGAGATTGAATGGTCTGGGGGTGGCACACAGATTTAAATTATTCCTGGATAGTCTGATCACAATCAGCAGGATCACGTAATCATCATCCATCGTATAGGGGCAAATGTTCTGTATCCATCCAGCTATTCCATTAATTTCCTAAGCATTTTCTGATTGGACGAGGTGGAGATTGTGATATCACCACTCTACCTCTCCAGCTTGCCCAATCAGAGGACACTTTGCATTTATTGAAAAATCCCTGAATGGCGCCTGTGCCAAGCAAGCACCCTCATGTGTTCACTAAGCAACAGCGCAGACGCTCAGCATGAGACCCGGAAGCTTGATGCAATTACTGTACTAGTGGGGCCTTAGAGCAGGCAGGGGACAGATCTACATAAGTATTATTTCTAATAAAAAAAAATCCCAAACTTCTCCTTTTATGTACTGCAACATGACCTGAATTTGCTGAAACCGTGTCAAGGGATAATTGATTAAGATGGACAACATAGACAATGTGCTAGAGTTCTCCCTTATGCTGTTTAGGCCTTTTACAGTGATTTCCAGCTTTCCCAGGAATCCCACATGTATGACACATGCATAGGACACATTGATCCACAGGGTTACCTATGTAAAAGTGTGCATACCTGCAACTCAGCTTTAACTCCCATCTGCTAAACCCTGCACACCAATGACTATCTACCTCCTGCAAATCTATCTATCTATCTATCTATCTATCTATCTATCTATCTATCTATCTATCTATCTATCTATCCATATATTTCATTTCTATCTATCTATCTATCTATCTATCTATCTATCTATCTATCTATCTATCTCTATTTATCTATCTATCCATCTACTTTATATTCTATTGTATTACATGTATTGGGCTATCTATCTATCGATCTATCTATCTATCTATCTATCTATCTATCTATCTATCTATCCATATATTTCATTTCTATCTATCTATCTATCTATCTATCTATCTATCTATCTATCTATCTATCTATCTATCTCTATCTATCTATCTATCTATCTATCTATACATCTACTTTATATTCTATTGTATTACATGTATTGGGCTATCTATCTATCTATCTATCTATCTATCTATCTATCTATCTATCTATACATCTACTTTATATTCTATTGTATTACATGTATTGGGCTATCTATCTATCTATCTATCTATCTATCTATCTATCTATCTATCTATCTATCTATCTACTGTATCTATCTATCTATCTATCTATCTACTGTATCTATCTATCTATTATTTCAGCTATCCATCTTAAACATATAACAAGCTCTTTAACTCCCATTTGCTACCCCCTGCACACCAATGACTCTGCCGCCGCTAAAATATCCACAACCAATATTTCTTGGTCCGAAAATAAACAAAAGGCCCACTTGTGCACTCACCGGAGTCTTTTGGAAAACGAGAGCTAAATAATAAAAATCATTCATTACAGAAATATTCCCTTTTCCCTATGATTCACGTCCTAGTAATTACCATGACCAGCCTAATAAAAACCGCGACAAAACGAAGGTCAACTAGCAGCGAGAAGTGTTCATTTTCATTTCAATGTATTCATCTCTGGCTCCTAATGGCCTCATTTTCTCCCATGCACTTTAATAAATACCACTGAATTACAGGTTAAATAGCTAAATTAAATTATTGCAATTACATTGTGCAGAGCCCTGAAACTGGTTTACCTTTCCCAGTTCAATTAGAGGGGAAGTTTCAACAGCCTCCGGATCGTGATTGCCGTCAGTAAAAATGAATAGCTCAGGGCGGGCGCTACCTGCTTACGTGTATGGAGAAGGGCAATCGCTGGAGGTCAAGGCAACATTTTAGCTGCAGTTCTGTCTTACTTATTATACCACCTAAAAATCGCTTGCCAGTTTAAAGCCTAACTCCAGCCATTTGTTTCTACTGAATAAAGTTATTTATTCTCTATACAGTTTCTACCTGACCGTTCATTAAAATAAACTTGTATATGGACTTTACCAGTAACATGAAAGACTTTAACACTAAACAAAGGGTAGCGCCAATCCCATACACTCTATCTTCAGCTGCTGTCCAAAGTGGCCTTGGAAGCCCCTTATAGGAGCTACAAACCTAGACATGGTACATTACCACTACCTCCACCTCTTGCCATCTATTGATTTCCTTCAGCAATAAAAATATTGTCAGAAGTTCTAACACGTCTCCTCTCCACTAAAAATGTGTCGCCGTTGGACAGAATTCTCATCAATTTCTATCTAGAAGTATCATAACAAACAAGTTTTGTCTTGGGTTTTGCTTTAAGAGTACAGGTTATTTAAGGTACCCACTTACAAGGGACTGCTTCATATGACTGTACATTTTTACTAAGGTCAGGTCTGAAAACAATAATCAGAATGGCTAGTTGGACTAGCTGGAAAAAGTTTTCTCTGTCATTATCAGACCAGGGTTTTGTGTGGAGATGCCTACCAGCAACTTAACATCTATGAAATGCCTTTGTGGTTAGCACCCTTGCCTTGCTTGGGCTTTTGGGTTTGATGCCTGAAAGGAATACTACCTGTCTGTTCTCCTATTGTTTGAGAACTTCCTTGCCATTACTAAAGTTGCCAATTTTTCTATGAAAAAATACCAAACATATGATATCTTTTCTATTAAAACATTGGCAGCAAGTCTATTTTTTTATGTGCCAAGCTGGTAAAATACTGGCCAGGAGACAAAAACTTTTATTCACTGGGCTGTCCTAAAGTACACTAGGAAGGAGGAAACCCTTACAAAGGAAACCCTCTAAAAGAACACTAAGAAGGAGCACATCCGTAGTAAGAAATCCCCTTAAGAGTACCTTTACAGGGGAAAACCCTCTAAGAGAATATAGGGAAGGAGCAGACCTTTAAAAAGATAACCTTCTATAAGTATATTAGGAAGGAGCTCACCCTTAGTTACAAAACCCTCTAAGAGTAAACTAGGAAGAAGCACATTCTTGGTCACAAAACCCTCTAAGAGTACACTAGGAAGGTGCACACCCTTACAAAGGAAACCCTCTAACAATACACTAGGATGGAGCACATGATTAGCTACAAAATCCTCTAAGAGTAAATTAGGAAGGAGTGCATCCTTAGTAAGAAAACCCTCTAAGACTAGGAAGTAGCACACCCTTACAATAAAAAACTCTCTAGCCCATCCTTACAAAGAAAACCCTATAAAAGTACACTGGGAATAAGCACACCCTTACAAAGAAAACTCTCTAGGAGTACACTAGGAAGAAGCACATCCAAACCCCCTAGGAGTACACTAGGAAGGAGCACACCCTTAGAAAGAAAACCCTTTAAGAGTACACTAGAAGGAGCACACCCTTACGAAGAAAACTCTTTTAGAGTACACTAGGAAGGAGCACACCCTTACGAAGAAAACTCTTTAAGAGTACACTTGGAAGGAGCACACCCTTAGAAAGAAAACTCTTTAAGAGTACACTAGGAAGGAGCACACCCTTAGAAAGAAAACTCTTTAAGAGTACACTAGGAAGGAGCACACCCTTAGAAAGAAAACTCTCTAAGAGTACACTAGGAAGGAGCACACCCTTAGAAAGAAAACCCTTTAAGAGTACACTAGGAAGGAGCACACCCTTACAAAGAAAACCTTTTAAGAGTACACTAGGAAGATCACCCTTACAAATAAAACCCTTTAAGAGTACACCAGGAAGGAGCACACCCTTACAAAGAAAACCCCCTAGGAGTACACTAGGAAGGAGCACACCCTTACAAAGAAAACCTCCTAGGAGTACACTAGGAAGGAGCACACCCTTACAAAGAAAACCCTTTAAGAGTACGCCAGGAAGGAGCACACCCTTACAAAGAAAACCCCCTAGGAGTACACTAGGAAGGAGCACACCCTTACAAAGAAAACCCTTTAAGAGTACACCAGGAAGGAGCACACCCTTACAAAGAAAACCCTTTAAGAGTACACCAGGAAGGAGCACACCCTTAGAAAGAAAACTCTTTAAGAGTACACTAGGAAGGAGCACACCCTTACAAAGAAAACCCTTTAAGAGTACACCAGGAAGGAGCACACCCTTACAAAGAAAACCCCCTAGGAGTACACTAGGAAGGAGCACACCCTTACAAAGAAAACCCTTTAAGAGTACACCAGGAAGGAGCACACCCTTAGAAAGAAAACTCTTTAAGAGTACACTAGGAAGGAGCACACCCTTAGAAAGAAAACCCTTTAAGAGTACACTAGGAAGGAGCACACCCTTAGAAAGAAAACCCTTTAAGAGTACACTAGGAAGGAGCACACCCTTAGAAAGAAAACCCTTTAAGAGTACACTAGGAAGGAGCACACCCTTACAAAGAAAACCCTTTAAGAGTACACCAGGAAGGAGCACACCCATAGAAAGAAAACTCTTTAAGAGTACACTAGGAAGGAGCACACCCTTAGAAAGAAAACTCTTTAAGAGTACACTAGGAAGGAGCACACCCGTACAAAGAAAACCCTTTAAGAGTACACTAGGAAGGAGCACACCCTTACAAAGAAAACCCCCTAGGAGTACACTAGGAAGGAGCACACCCTTACAAAGAAAACCCCCTAGGAGTATACTAGAAGGAGCACACCCTTACAAAGAAAACCCCCTAGGAGTACACTAGAAGGAGCACACCCTTACAAAGAAAACCTTTTAAGAGTACACTAGGAAGAAGCACACCCTTACAAAGAAAACCCCCTAGGAGTACACTAGGAAGGAGCACACCCTTACAAAGAAAACCCCCTAGGAGTACACTAGAAGGAGCACACCCTTACAAAGAAAACCCCCTAGGAGTACACTAGAAGGAGCACACCCTTACAAAGAAAACCTTTTAAGAGTACACTAGGAAGAAGCACACCCTTAGAAAACCCTTTTAAGAGTACACTAGGAAGATCACCCTTACAAATAAAACCCTTAAGAGTACACCAGGAAGGAGCACACCCTTACAACGAAAACCCCCTAGGAGTACACCAGGAAGGAGCACACCCTTACAAAGAAAACCCTTTAAGAGTACACCAGGAAGGAGCACACCCTTACAAAGAAAACCCTTTAAGAGTACACCAGGAAGGAGCACACCCTTAGAAAGAAAACTCTTTAAGAGTACACTAGGAAGGAGCACACCCTTACAAAGAAAACCCTTTAAGAGTACACCAGGAAGGAGCACACCCTTACAAAGAAAACCCCCTAGGAGTACACTAGGAAGGAGCACACCCTTACAAAGAAAACCCTTTAAGAGTACACCAGGAAGGAGCACACCCTTACAAAGAAAACTCTTTAAGAGTACACTAGGAAGGAGCACACCCTTAGAAAGAAAACCCTTTAAGAGTACACTAGGAAGGAGCACACCCTTAGAAAGAAAACCCTTTAAGAGTACACTAGGAAGGAGCACACCCTTAGAAAGAAAACCCTTTAAGAGTACACTAGGAAGGAGCACACCCTTACAAAGAAAACCCTTTAAGAGTACACCAGGAAGGAGCACACCCTTAGAAAGAAAACTCTTTAAGAGTACACTAGGAAGGAGCACACCCTTAGAAAGAAAACTCTTTAAGAGTACACTAGGAAGGAGCACACCCGTACAAAGAAAACCCTTTAAGAGTACACTAGGAAGGAGCACACCCTTACAAAGAAAACCCCCTAGGAGTACACTAGGAAGGAGCACACCCTTACAAAGAAAACCCTTTAAGAGTACACTAGGAAGGAGCACACCCTTAGAAAGAAAACCCTTTAAGAGTACACTAGGAAGGAGCACACCCTTAGAAAGAAAACCCTTTAAGAGTACACTAGGAAGGAGCACACCCTTACAAAGAAAACCCTTTAAGAGTACACCAGGAAGGAGCACACCCATAGAAAGAAAACTCTTTAAGAGTACACTAGGAAGGAGCACACCCTTAGAAAGAAAACTCTTTAAGAGTACACTAGGAAGGAGCACACCCGTACAAAGAAAACCCTTTAAGAGTACACTAGGAAGGAGCACACCCTTACAAAGAAAACCCCCTAGGAGTACACTAGGAAGGAGCACACCCTTACAAAGAAAACCCCCTAGGAGTATACTAGAAGGAGCACACCCTTACAAAGAAAACCCCCTAGGAGTACACTAGAAGGAGCACACCCTTACAAAGAAAACCTTTTAAGAGTACACTAGGAAGAAGCACACCCTTACAAAGAAAACCCCCTAGGAGTACACTAGGAAGGAGCACACCCTTACAAAGAAAACCCCCTAGGAGTACACTAGAAGGAGCACACCCTTACAAAGAAAACCCCCTAGGAGTACACTAGAAGGAGCACACCCTTACAAAGAAAACCTTTTAAGAGTACACTAGGAAGAAGCACACCCTTAGAAAACCCTTTTAAGAGTACACTAGGAAGATCACCCTTACAAATAAAACCCTTAAGAGTACACCAGGAAGGAGCACACCCTTACAACGAAAACCCCCTAGGAGTACACCAGGAAGGAGCACACCCTTACAAAGAAAACCCTTTAAGAGTACACCAGGAAGGAGCACACCCTTACAAAGAAAACCCTTTAAGAGTACACCAGGAAGGAGCACACCCTTAGAAAGAAAACTCTTTAAGAGTACACTAGGAAGGAGCACACCCTTACAAAGAAAACCCTTTAAGAGTACACCAGGAAGGAGCACACCCTTACAAAGAAAACCCCCTAGGAGTACACTAGGAAGGAGCACACCCTTACAAAGAAAACCCTTTAAGAGTACACCAGGAAGGAGCACACCCTTACAAAGAAAACTCTTTAAGAGTACACTAGGAAGGAGCACACCCTTAGAAAGAAAACCCTTTAAGAGTACACTAGGAAGGAGCACACCCTTAGAAAGAAAACCCTTTAAGAGTACACTAGGAAGGAGCACACCCTTAGAAAGAAAACCCTTTAAGAGTACACTAGGAAGGAGCACACCCTTACAAAGAAAACCCTTTAAGAGTACACCAGGAAGGAGCACACCCTTAGAAAGAAAACTCTTTAAGAGTACACTAGGAAGGAGCACACCCTTAGAAAGAAAACTCTTTAAGAGTACACTAGGAAGGAGCACACCCGTACAAAGAAAACCCTTTAAGAGTACACTAGGAAGGAGCACACCCTTACAAAGAAAACCCCCTAGGAGTACACTAGGAAGGAGCACACCCTTACAAAGAAAACCCCCTAGGAGTATACTAGAAGGAGCACACCCTTACAAAGAAAACCCCCTAGGAGTACACTAGGAAGGAGCACACCCTTACAAAGAAAACCCCCTAGGAGTACACTAGGAAGGAGCACACCCTTACAAAGAAAACCCCCTAGGAGTACACTAGAAGGAGCACACCCTTACAAAGAAAACCGTTTAAGAGTACACTAGGAAGAAGCACACCCTTACAAAGAAAACCCCCTAGGAGTACACTAGGAAGGAGCACACCCTTACAAAGAAAACCCCCTAGGAGTACACTAGAAGGAGCACACCCTTACAAAGAAAACCTTTTAAGAGTACACTAGGAAGAAGCACACCCTTACAAAGAAAACCCCCTAGGAGTACACTAGGAAGGAGCACACCCTTACAAAGAAAACCCCCTAGGAGTACACTAGAAGGAGCACACCCTTACAAAGAAAACCCCCTAGGAGTACACTAGGAAGGAGCACACCCTTACAAAGAAAACCCCCTAGGAGTACACTAGAAGGAGCACACCCTTACAAAGAAAACCTTTTAAGAGTACACTAGGAAGAAGCACACCCTTAGAAAACCCTTTTAAGAGTACACTAGGAAGATCACCCTTACAAATAAAACCCTTAAGAGTACACCAGGAAGAAGCACACCCTTACAACGAAAACCCCCTAGGAGTACACCAGGAAGGAGCACACCCTTACAAAGAAAACCCTTTAAGACTGTTTATTTTCATGCATAGTAAACCCAGCCTGCACACTTCCTGTAGTGAAAGCAGCCTAATGGTTTAGTTCTACTGCCATAATAAAACATACAAAGAAAATTCAGACACTACAATGCACTAAGTATCACTCTTCTAATAATTCAAGTATAGAGAGATAGACATCCTATAATATTTTCACAAAATATAATGTTTCCCTTTTTAATAAAAAAGAGATACACTTAAAGTAGCACTAAACTGTAAATGGATGACAATTAGTTCAAAGCAGTGTTTATCACAAACAGTTGTCATTTTTTTTTTCATCCTTATTTACATCTCAGTGCTGCTGATCTCCTTCAGTCTCTTTCAGCCACTTC
This sequence comes from Rana muscosa, assembly GCA_029206835.1. Classification (NCBI taxonomy): domain Eukaryota; kingdom Metazoa; phylum Chordata; class Amphibia; order Anura; family Ranidae; genus Rana; species Rana muscosa. The sequence continues at coordinate 200,273,845 of CM055126.1, read as the reverse complement.
ATGTCTACATGCATTAACCCCAATGCTGGCTGTACAGTACAATGTTACTATTTCTGATAGTGACGACAGTGGAACTTGCCTGCACTGGTAGGCATTCCATGACAGCAACGGCCTGAACTAGGAATTTTATGGCAGGGCCACCAGGTTTGCAAAAAATAAAAAAATCTTGAAATTATAGTAACATGTTACAGCTTATATAAGATTTTAGCAAATGGGTTTACATCTATATCAATACTCAATAATTACTTTTTGAAATACTCTTTATTTCCTAGCAAGTTCCTGTGCCCTGGCTCTTGAACACTCTGCCGGTCCAATGGTAAATGTTCTAGTTGCCATAAGTGCAGATAACTACAGATCACCATTGGACATCTAATGCCGCGTACACACATTCGGAATTTCCGATGGAAAAAGTCAGGCGGAATTTTTTCATCGGATATTCCGAACGTGTGTATGCCCCATCGGACTTTTTCTTTTGGAAATTCCGACGGACTTAGAAAGAGAACATGTTCTCTTTTTTTTCTGACAGAAAAAAAATTCTATCGGAATTTCCGTTCGTCTAGATGCAATTCCAACGGATTAAAAACCACGCATGCTCAGAATCAAGTTAACGCATGCTCGGAAGCATTGAACTTAATTTTTCTCGGCTCGCCGTAGTGTTGTACGTCATCGCATTCTTGGCGGTCGGAATTTGGTGTGACAGTGTGTATGCAAGACAGCTTGAACGGAATTCCGTCGGAAAAACCCATCGGAGTTTATTCCAACGGAAAATCCGACCGTGTGTACAAGGCATTACAGTGTTAAAAGATATTGCATGGGCCACAATGTGCATTTTAAAAGCCAGTACAGATAATACAAAACATGCAATAAATATTGGGGATTATTTACTAAAACTGAAGAGTGCAAAATCTGGTGCAACTCTGCATAGAAGCCACACAGCTTCCAAGTTTTAATGCCAAGCCTAATTGAACAAGCTGAGGTTAGAAGCTGACTGGCTACCATACACAGCTGTGCCAGATTCTGAGTGCTCCAGTTTTAGTAAATCTCCCCCATTGTTTACAAGATCTCATTGATCCGTCCTGCAACACCGTATCTTTAAGGGAGGGAGAGTTATCCTTCTGAATCCAGGACCTCTCCCCAATGCCAACACTGTGCAGCAGCGACAACTATATTACGTGGAGACAGCGAAGGTTAGAACATAGAAAACATTTCAGACTTAGGAAGAAATCTGCTTGCGTGTGCTGAACGCAGCAGTTTAGGCAGTCACTGCGAGATAAATGATAACTTCGCAATGTCTATGACCGCTACGGACAAGGCATGTAAAGGAGATCCCCACTCAATGAATGAAAAATACCACAATGGCGGGATATGTAAACCTGGTAACATAGGAGTGCGCAGCCTATTGCATTAGGGTGTGCACCCCAAAGCTCAAACACACATGGGTGTGTGCGTGTATGTTTAAATATACTGACAGTGTCAGTAGAGCAGTGGACGGTGTCAGTAGGGCAGAGATTGGTGTCAGTAGGGTGGTGGATGGTGTCAGTCGTTTTTATTTTTATTTTTTACTTTGTATTATATTTGACAGTTTTTGTTTCATTTTGTTTTACAATTTTTTTAGGAGCCCCGTTAGGGGGCTTTGGTGAAATATCAGGGGTCAAAACAGGGGGAATGTGCACAACATGGGGTGATTAGGGTGTGCCCAGGCACACCTGGCACACCCTGTGCGCACACCTATGCCTGGTAATATTTTTTCAATAAGCAACTCTAATAGCTGCACCAAAGCTTGCTGATCAAATGAGAGTGCAAGTCTTCCTATTAAGGCATTTTGTGAATTGCAGAAGTAACGACATTGTGATCAAAGTGTTTAAAAAGAAGCGCTCACGATTGGGCTGGTGTAGGGATCTGAATATTTACTATTTAATCGTGGCATTGCTTTCTGGTAAACAATTTATTTTTCCTCCTTTAACTAAAGTGTCAGCGGTCAGCTAAAGTCTAACAGTGACTGTCTGACCTCACATACTCAGAAGACGACAGACAGCGTGAGGTTTGACAGGTCAGCATTGGTCATACGTTGGATGACCTCTGTCCTGCTGATTGCCTCATCTGTGTCATCTATATACCCTGACAGGTCATTTTTACAGTGACTTCGTCATGAGAAAAGTATGGGGGCTGCCGTTGCAGACCCCTTTTTTGATAATCGTAGTTCAGTTTCTGTCATGCTTTCTAAGTCACTGACCTGGACCATATATAAAGATAAGAAATTCTGATCCTTTTTTTTTTTGATGTGCATAACAACAAGGTGTGGGGCGCCACATACCGAAACACAACCCAAGTTACAAAAGAGTGGAAAAAGCGGCTTCACCCTGGTTCCCCCCAGGCCACACCGCTTTGACGCGTTTCACTCTGCCCACAAGGCTTAGTCATAGTATTTTTGGCAAGTGTGCTTCTTTAAGACAGACAAAGTCAGGAAATTAGCATTAAAAAGGAAGGGGGTAGCTTCTATACCTTTTTCATGACTAAGTCACTTTAAAGTGACACTAAACCATATCCTTATTCTCCAAAAATAATCCATACATATCCACTACGTAATGGCCCTGTTATCTATTTTTCAGCCTCCTTGTAAGGTCCTCCATGGGTTCCTGAACTTCTCCTTTAACCACTTCTGTTTGTTTGGCATGAGCAGGGCACGTTAGTTGTGGTTATGTACACTGCTCTACGTACCCTACAAATCCCATAATCCATAATCCATAGTCCATCTCAGAAGTAAGTAAGAGAAGGTGGCTACCTTTCCACATACAGTGGAACTATGCTGAATGAACGTAGTCACCCTCTAACAGAAAGAAAACCCCCCAAAAAAAAGGAATTTGGAGGAGGCTGGGAGCAATAGAAAGGACTTTTTTAAATTAAAGATACATGCTTGAATTTTTTAAACCAGAGTTTATTGTCCAGAATCCTCAGAAAGACCAAGCCAAAGACAGGTTCCTCCTCTTGTTACAGACTCAGGAATTATTATTTATTTTTTTCCTGAACAGAATAGCTAAATGCAGAAGATGGTAAATAGTTATTCACCTTGCAAATTCAATACTGAATGTTCTGCAGTGTCTTATTATCAGTAATGAGAGTTATTACAGCTACCATGCCTGCATTGGAAAATGAATATCGAAGAAGCAAAATTTAAAAGCCAGTGCAACAAAACAAAATCATTTGTTACCCTGAGATAAATGAGACCGCTGGAGTTTTCCCTTAATCTGTCCGTGCAGCGGAGGAAACGGCCACACCGCGCTCCACCTGATATATCACAGCGGAAGCCCAATTTTATCACACGGCAAGCAAAACATTTGTGCTTTTTCAGAGGCCATTTACTTTGAAAATTGGAGGCTTTGCTAATCAAAATGTAATTAGTCCAAATGGCCCAGGCGCAGGCCTATTAGCATACGAATAAAACTATACGAGAGGAATTTCCATAAAGCGACCCGCAAATGTGAGTTTCTTATGGCACGTCTTGAGTTAGGGCATATCGTTCCAAGCGTACTTTAACTGGAAAGGTAATTACGGAAAGGAAAATGAAATATTCGGAGGATGTGGACCACGGGATACTGGGTTTGGGCTACAGTAGAAATATCAACGGGTTTTAAGGCAGTACAGGCAGTACTGGTACAGGTTAACCCATGCTTTTTCAACCTCTCTACCTTGAAGGAACCCATACAAATTTTTTTAGGTCTAGAGCAGCCTTTCTCAACCTTTTGCACTCAGAGGAACCCTTGAAATAACTTTCCGGTCTCAGGCAACCCCTGCTAAAAATTACTACAACTTTACTCATTAGTGTGATGGTCAGTGGGAAGAATGCTCCTTACACTTGTGGTCATTGGGAAGAATTACCCTCTTACAGATAGCGAAAAAGATCAATAGTGTCATTGAGAACTTATCTGAGAGACAAAATTTGCTCATTGCTCAAGGAACCCCTAGCAAACTCTGTAGGAAATTTAGGGTTCCGTGGAGCCCTGGTTGAGAAACCCTGGTCTCGAGGAACCCCTCATTGGGGGTTAGTGGGAAAAATGCACCTTATATTTGTAGCCAACTGGAAGAGTGTTCCCATACAGTGGTAATCAGAATGCCTCCCTTACAGACAGCTAGAAAGACCATTGGTGTCATGCTACTGGCTGGATCAAGTGGCATTGGCCCTGGTACTATGCAGGCACGATCATATGGGAAGTCAACTAGCAACTACCCAAGGAACCCTTAGTTACATTTATTGTCAATGGAAAGAATGTACCCCTTTACTTTGATGGTTAGTGAGAAGAATGTCACCTATACATTGGTGGTCAATGGAAAGAATGCCCCCCCTTACATTGGTGGTTAGTGGGAAGAATCCAGCTTACATTGGTGGTCAGTGAGGAATTATCCCAGCACCATCTGATGGGGAAGTCAAATCACCCACGGCTCAAGGAACCCCCAGCAAGCTCTGGAAATTTGGTTGAGAGTGACTAAATGACTGGTTTACCCATGGCTGTGGACCTCTGCTTTCTCCTTTCGCTGACAGCTACCAATCAGGTCTAAATGTGCTTTGAACATTTAAACATGGTTGGTGATACAGGATGCAGAAAGAGAGGAAGCACTTATGAAAGCAAAATGGCCAATGCACTGGTTTGATTTAAACAGAACAGTCAAAGGACTGTGGTTTCCCCTTAACCTAGATCTCTGCAAGAGATTACAGAGGCTGGTTTGGACCTGCAACTGTTGGTAAAGGTCCCAGGAAGCAAAGACCAGGGGCATGGTACAATAAATGGTGACATAGAAAAGTTTCAAAAGCAAATGGAATTGCTAAAGATATCAAATTTTGTCCTGGTACAGTATAGAAACATCCACTTATCTATTTGTAGCAGTTCTTTCCGAATTGCGCCTTCAGTTTTAATCAGCTAAATACATTCCAGGTGCACCAAAAGCAATCTTGCATCTTTAAAAAGCAGCCACATCCTTATTAGAAAAGCCTGCCCCCTGCCATGTGGAAACAATGGTCTCCCTGCAGAGATCCAGCACACCCCCTGCTGAGTCAGACCTATAGCTCTGGAGTCAACAAAGTTTATGCTTCATGCTAACTGGAGATCTCTAGCGCTGATTCGGCAGGGATATCGTTGGACCTATGCAGAGAGACCACTGCTTCTACACAGGGGAGAAGGGGTCCTTACTGCATGCTGGCAGGAGACAGGCTTTTCTATTTAGAATGTGGCTGCTTTCTAAACAAGATCAACTGTTAGACTTTTTACATCTTTTGTTCTGATGCACCTGGAATGTATTTCGAAGGTTTAAACCAAAAGTTCAATTGGGCTTTAAGATTATTTGTAATTTAGGTTAACTAGCCTTAAGTACAGCGTTTTAAAGCAAATACCTTGATTTCTATTCCCTCTACTGCAAGAGAGATAGAATAATACTCTGCATCTGTATCTACTGCAATTTCCCTTTCTGACATCCTTTCTGCAGACTGAATGTCAGTTCAGAAGGTTAGTTAGAAATCATTTTCACCCTACAATTGCTCAATAGTTGGTAATAAATAAACTGCGCCGTGCAATATGGTGCAGTGCATGAAGCCTAATAAATGGCTGAGTGACAGGGATAATTTAATGAATGGATGTTTAACTGAATACAGGTAAAATTCTTTTGAGAAAATAATGACATTTCATCAGCGCTCCAGGCTGACACAGTCATCGCATGTTACATTATTATAAGCAGAGCGCTAGTAAATTATTAATCAGGCGGCCCACTTCTCCTGACAGTGGAAGAGAAAATGAATATTATGGCAGCAAACATTTTACTCATACCAAGCTTCAGTAATTTACTGTAATATCACTGGTCTCTAGGGCATTGATTGGCTACATTAAGAGTGATGTCACTGATCTCTTGTAAATAGATAGCCTGCACTCTCTGTGATGTTACTGGTCCCTAAGAATGTATAGGCTCCATTCCCAGTGATGTCACTGATCTCTAGTGAATTAATAGGCTGCATTCTCAGTGATGTCACTGGTCTCTAGTGAATTAATAGGCTGCATTCTCAGTGATGTCACTGGTCTCTAGTGAGTGGATAGGCTGCATTCTCAGTGATGTCACTGGTCTCTAGTGATTGGATAGGCTGCATTCTCAGTGATGTCACTGGTCTCTAGTGAATGGATAGGCTGCATTCTCAGTGATGTCACTGGTCTCTAGTGAATGGATAGGCTGCATTCCCAGTGATGTCACTGATCTCTAGTGAATTAATAGGCTGCATTCTCAGTGATGTCACTGGTCTCTAGTGAATGTATAGGCTCCATTCCCAGTGATGTCACCGATCTCTAGTGAATTAATAGGCTGCATTCTCAGTGATGTCACTGGTCTCTAGTGAATGGATAGGCTGCATTCTCAGTGATGTCACTGGTCTCTAGTGATTGGATAGGCTGCATTCTCAGTGATGTCACTGGTCTCTAATGATTGGATAGGCTGCATTCCCAGTGATGTCACCGATCTCTAGTGAATTAATAGGCTGCATTCTCAGTGATGTCACTGGTCTCTAGTGATTGGATAGGCTGCATTCTCAGTGATGTCACTGGTCTCTAATGATTGGATAGGCTGCATTCCCAGTGATGTCACCGATCTCTAGTGAATTAATAGGCTGCATTCTCAGTGATGTCACTGGTCTCTAGTGATTGGATAGGCTGCATTCTCAGTGATGTCACTGGTCTCTAATGATTGGATAGGCTGCATTCTCAGTGATGTCACTGGTCTCTAGTGATTGGATAGGCTGCATTCTCAGTGATGTCACTGGTCTCTAGTGATTGGATAGGCTGCATTCTCAGTGATGTCACTGGTCTCTAGTGAATGGATAGGCTGCATTCTCAGTAATGTCACTGGTCTCTAGTGAATGGATAGGCTGCATTCTCAGTGATGTCACTGGTTTCTATGAATAGATAGGCTGCATTCTCAGTGATGTCACTGGTCTCTAGTGAATGGATAGGCTGCATTCTTAGTGATGTCACCGGTCTCTAGTGAATGGATAGGCTGCATTCTCAGTGGTGTCACTGGTCTCTAGTGAATGGATAGGCTGCATTCTCAGTGATGTCACTGGTTTCTATGAATAGATAGGCTGCATTCTCAGTGATGTCACTGGTCTCTAGTGAATGGATAGGCTGCATTCTCAGTGATGTCACCGGTCTCTAGTGAATGGATAGGCTGCATTCTCAGTGGTGTCACTGGTTTCTAGTGAATTGATAGGCTGCATTCTCAGTGATGTCACTGGTTTCTAGTGAATTGATAGGCTGCATTCTCAGTGATGTCACCGGTCTCTAGTGAATGGATAGGCTGCATTTCATCCGATATCACTGGTCTCTAGTAAATCAATAGGCTGCAATAAGCTTCATTCTCAGTTTAAATGTACAATCCAGTCATAACTAAAAACTAACCACTGGTCTTTAGTAAACGGATAGGCTGCATTCTCAGTGATGTCACTGGTCTATAATAAATGGGTAGGCTTCATTCTCAGTGATGTCACTGGTTTCTATGAATCAATAGGCAGCAATTCCATTGATGACCTCACTCTCTAGTGAATGGTAGGCTGCATTCTCAGTGATGTCACTGGACTATAGTGACTGGATAGGCTGCATTCTCAGTGATGTCACTGGTTTCTAGTGAATGGATAGGCTGCATTCTCAGTGATGTCACTGGTTTCTATGAATAGATAGGCAGAATTTCCAGTAATGTCATCATTCTCTAGTACATGGATAGGCTGCATTCTCAGTGATGTCACTGGTCTCTAGTGAATGGATAGGCTGCATTCTCAGTGATGTCACTGGTTTCTATGAATAGATAGGCAGCATTTCCATTGATGACATCACTCTCTAGTGAATGGATAGGCTACATTGTCTGTGATATAATCAGTCTCTTGTAATTGGAGAGGTTCAGGAATATCAGGTTTTATGGGACGTGTGTATGCACTGTCTCCTATAAACTGACAAACTGCGGTAATGACATACCAAATAAATCGACTATGCTAAAATCCCAGAACGGAAACTGGAACAAGGTGGGTGTGCAGGAGCCCATGATATCAGCCTTGTGTCAATAAGTTTCCGTTTAAATATACAGTCCAGTCATAACTGAAAACTAACCACTGAATTGTACAGAAGAGATGCAGCCAACCATTCCCCGGCTCTTGCCTTCCATTCATGTATAGCTGTAATGCCACCAAAATTGCCCTTCTTGCTGGCTTCAATCCAGGGAACACCAATTCCTGAGCTTCTTAAAATGCAAGCTAGGTTTTCTCAGCTGCTAGGCCTCATTTATACGTGTGGTCAGGGGCAGTAAATATAGGCAGTTGAATCGTGGCTTTGATCTGAATGCCCCCCTTAGGCTGCAAAGGCAACCTGTAGGGTAGGATACATGCCGCAGTCCCAATGCTTTGCCTCTCAGCCATGGAAATTTTTTAATGGTTCAATTAAATGGGGCCATGTTTCAACTACTCTGCAACCATGTGCAAGGTGCAGCAAGGTGGTGCGAGCTTTAAGGGTTAAAACAGGTATTGAGGTGGAAACATATCATCTCCTAACCGCCATTTAGAAAGCATTCCACCACTTCTTAGAAGGGCAGCAAAAGCATGTGTGACAAAAAACTATAAGTAAAGTTTCAAAGCAAAGAATCATGTAACCAGATACTGCAGTACCATCAAGAAATAAGCTAGATGCAATGCTTATGCAATGACGGTGTATGTAACATTGTGACATGTAGCACACTTGTGATTCTTGGATAGTAATCTGGCTGGAAAAAAAAAACATTCTCATCAACACACAAACCATATACAAATCTTTCTAAGTTTTAAACAAACAGACAATCTTTTGCCAAGGAGGTAAACAAGGGAATGACATAAAAAAAACACACAAATGTCAGACACCTATTTCAGGTGAGAATAGAGAAGCGTGGGGGGGTTTGACGGCAATTCATTTTTTTATTTTATTATTCATATTATGGTTGGCCTATCTGTGTGATCTCTCTCTCACCGAAGACTGGATTCTCATCCACAGCAATCTGGCTCTGGGGGCTCATGTCAGTTTGCACTTATTTTTACAGCAGATAAACATGCAACCCTTTACAGACTCTTGGGAGTCCTGCTGCTTAATTTTTTATTTTTCTAAAAATGGAATTTGTGGGAATTGTATATATATATATATATATATATAGAGAGAGAGAGAGAGAGAGAGAGAGAGAGAGAGAGACTTTAAATATATTTGTAAATATATATATATATACTGTAAGACTGTAAACCAAGATAAGAATTTGTAGGACTTGTAAATTTAAAGCTGGAGAATAATCTGCTTATATTTTACCCCCTCCCCAAATTCAACATGCTCATGACAATTTTTAATAAAACCTTTCCATTTTCAATATATCCCTTATTTTACACCCAGTGATATCATCTGTGCTTCTCTATGCAATGCAGGCAGATCATGGCTGGAGGGAAACCTCACAGCACCCTGCCTCCGTACACCTTTAAAAACCCACAGTCCTGATGCAAGCGGTAGACTGGTTATACAAAAATGAAAATGCCTTGATGGGTGGATTTTGGGAGAGCGGGCTTACCCAGGCAGGCTGAATTTGTATGCGGATCGCCCTAGGAAACACCCACATGTGATGCTGAGCCTTCATAACTAAGAGACATTGGTCACTTTTTCTGAACTGAATTCACTGCTTTATGCAAGGGATGAACCCAGGATGACTTTCAGTTAAAATACAATTTATGTATGTCATGGATAAATACAAATCATCTAAAATTTTGAATATAAGAGAAAGGGGGAGGGGTGGGGCGGAGAGAGAGAGAGGGGTGGGGAAGGAGAGAGAGTGCAGGAGAGAGATGGATGGAAAGAGGGGGGAGAAGGAGAGAGAGTGGGAGAGAGGCAGAGAAAGATGGTGGGTGAGGGAGGGAGAGAGAGGGAGGGGGAAAGTGGAGAGGGAGAGAGCAGGGGGGAGAGAATGGGGGAAAGGGTGAGAAAGAGAGAGAGAGTGAATGGGAGAGGGGAGAGAGAGAAATGTGGGAGGAAAAGAGGGAAAGAAGGGTGGAGAGGGAAAAAGAGAAAACGCGAGGGGAGGGAGAGAGAAAGAGGGAGGGGGAGAGAGAGAGAAAGAGGGGGAGGGAGAGAAGGGGGGAGAGGGAGAGAGAGAGAGAAGGGGGGCTTGAGGCAGAGAGAGAGAGGGAGGGGGAGAGAAAGAGGGGGAGGGAGAGGGGGAGATGCAAAGAACGGGAGAGGGGGAGAAAGGGAGAGAGAGGGAGATAAGAAGAAGAGAGAGAGGGGGAGAAGAAGAGAGAGAGGGGGAGAGGAAGAGGGAGGGAGAGAGAGAAAGAAGGGTGGAGAGACAAAGAGAGAAAAAGAGGGGGGAGGGATAGAGAGAGAAAAAGGGGGGAGTGAGAGTGAGGGAGAGGGAGAGGGGTCAAGAGAGAGGGGAACAGAGGAAAAAAGAGGGGGAGAGAAGGGGGAGGGGGAGAGAGAGAAAGAGGGGGAGGGAGAGAGAGAGAGGGAGACAATGGGGGAGAGGGAGAGAGAGAGAGAGACAGAGAGGGGAAGACTATGGGGAAGACGGAGAGAGAATGAAGGACACATGGGAGAGAGGGAGATAATGGGGGAGAGGGAGAGAGAGGGAGAGAGAGAGACAGAGAGGGGAAGACTATGGGGGAGATGGAGAGAGAATGAAGGATACATGGGGGAGAGGGAGACAATGGGGGAGGGGGAGAGAGAGTGAGACAGAGAGGGGAAGACTATGGGGAAGACGGAGAGAGAATGAAGGACACATGGGAGAGAGGGAGACAATGGGGGAGAGGGAGAGAGAGGGAGAGAGAGAGAGGGGAAGACTATGGGGGAGATGGAGAGAGAATGAAGGATACATGGGGGAGAGGGAGACAATGGGGGAGGGGGAGAGAGAGTGAGACAGAGAGGGGAAGACTATGGGGAAGACGGAGAGAGAATGAAGGATACATGGGGGAGAGGGAGACAATGGGGGAGGGGGAGAGAGAGTGAGACAGAGAGGGGAAGACTATGGGGAAGACGGAGAGAGAATGAAGGACACATGGGAGAGAGGGAGACAATGGGGGAGAGGGAGAGAGAGGGAGAGAGTGAGACAGAGAGGGGAAGACTATGGGGAAGACGGAGAGAGAATGAAGGGGGGCTTGAGGCAGAGAGAGAGAGGGAGGGGGAGAGAAAGAGGGGGAGGGAGAGGGGGAGATGCAAAGAACGGGAGAGGGGGAGAAAGGGAGAGAGAGGGAGATAAGAAGAAGAGAGAGAGGGGGAGAAGAAGAGAGAGAGGGGGAGAGGAAGAGGGAGGGAGAGAGAGAAAGAAGGGTGGAGAGACAAAGAGAGAAAAAGAGGGGGGAGGGATAGAGAGAGAAAAAGGGGGGAGTGAGAGTGAGGGAGAGGGAGAGGGGTCAAGAGAGAGGGGAACAGAGGAAAAAAGAGGGGGAGAGAAGGGGGAGAGAGAGAAAGAGGGGGAGGGAGAGAGAGAGAGGGAGACAATGGGGGAGAGGGAGAGAGAGAGAGAGACAGAGAGGGGAAGACTATGGGGAAGACGGAGAGAGAATGAAGGACACATGGGAGAGAGGGAGATAATGGGGGAGAGGGAGAGAGAGGGAGAGAGAGAGACAGAGAGAGGAAGACTATGGGGGAGATGGAGAGAGAATGAAGGATACATGGGGGAGAGGGAGACAATGGGGGAGGGGGAGAGAGAGTGAGACAGAGAGGGGAAGACTATGGGGAAGACGGAGAGAGAATGAAGGACACATGGGAGAGAGGGAGACAATGGGGGAGAGGGAGAGAGAGGGAGAGAGAGAGAGGGGAAGACTATGGGGGAGATGGAGAGAGAATGAAGGATACATGGGGGAGAGGGAGACAATGGGGGAGGGGGAGAGAGAGTGAGACAGAGAGGGGAAGACTATGGGGAAGACGGAGAGAGAATGAAGGACACATGGGAGAGAGGGAGACAATGGGGGAGAGGGAGAGAGAGGGAGAGAGTGAGACAGAGAGGGGAAGACTATGGGGAAGACGGAGAGAGAATGAAGGACACATGGGAGAGAGGGAGACAATGGGGGAGAGGGAGAGAGAGGGAGAGAGTGAGACAGAGAGGGGAAGACTATGGGGAAGACGGAGAGAGAATGAAGGACACATGGGAGAGAGGGAGACAATGGGGGAGAGGGAGAGAGAGTGAGAGAGAGAGAGACAGAGAGAGGAAGACTATGGGGAAGACAGAGAGAGAATGAGGGATACATACAAGTGGGAGAGAAAGGGGGCGAGAGAGTGCAGGAGAGAGAGGGAGAGAAAGGGGGAGAGAGAATGGGAGAGAGGAAAAAGAAAGAGGGAGGAGAGGGAGAAAGAGAGAAGTAGGGTGGAGGTGGAGGGAGAGAGAAAGGGGGGAGAGCAGGAAAGAGAGGGATAGAGGAAGAAGAGAGAGTGAGAGAGAGAGAGAGAGAGGGGGGAGGGCGGAGAGAGAGAAAGAGGGTGGGGGGAGAGGAGAGCTGGACAGAGGGAGATGGGGAACGCGAGGGAGGGGACGAGAGAGGAAGAGGAGGAGAGAAAAAGATGGGGGGGGGGAAGAAAGAGAGGAAGGGAGAAACGGAGAGAGAGAATAGGGATGGGAGGCTGGGGGGAGGGGAGAGAGAAAATTTTAAGGAAAAAGATAGAAAGAAAGAGAGTGGAAATAATAGTCCTCAAGGCACATTTGTATTTTTACTTAAAAAAAAATGTTGAAATAAATACAAAAACAAATCCAAGGGATACGTTTAAAAATGTTTATTCAATTAAAAATAGAGTTGACGTAAAACCATTTTAGTTCCCTAAATAATGTATATAAATAAATATATATATATATATTGTGTATATAGAGAGAGAGAGAGCAGAGATGGAGCAGCTATCAGGACTGAGTCCGCCAAGTGAGAAGGATGATTTGCTACATTAAAAATAGGCAACAGCTACACAGTAAGCGCTATCGGTTTTGGCAGATACAACAAGGGAATACAAGAGCCCTTTTGATATCTGGCTAGCTGCACAATTCCAGCTGTACGATTGTGAGGAGAACATATTGCGTCTACACACACACACAATCAGCGGCGAGCATTGATCCCACAGACTGTATTATCTCCCCTTCCTGGGCGCACTGAAAAGCCGAGCCGCCACTTCCCTGCTTCTCATACAGCGAGGGACACAATGCCGTTTCCAGGGAATGAAATAGGTGAGTTGTACGGCGTGGGGACTCGGGGATGTGGCAAGGATCTAGCAGCATGTGTTAACAATTCTCATCCATGGCTTTCAGCTGGACATTAATCACACTCAACAGCTACAATTAAATCCCTGAGACAAGGAAGAACAAATTAAATTATCTGATAGTGAGAGAGCAAAGGAAAAATTTGCCTTCACGTAAGTTTTTTTTTTTAAAGGTGGACCTTCTTAAAATGCAAATCTAGCCCAAAGCATTTTTTTCTTAGCTTTGCATAATGTGGGGAAGCGTTAAAACTTTGTCAGGTTTTTATTTTTTGCATGTGACATCACTTGAAAGGTTTCTCAATGCTTCCTGTCTGGGTGACACAACAGGAAGTAAGGAAATCTCAACAAAGCTACAGACAGCACTTAAAACCAGATGGAGGCCATGACTCTTCCCCACATATTGGTAGAGAGATCCTTCTCACTTTCGTTTACAAGAAAGTGAAGGGAAATCCTGCCAATGGAGATATCAACAGAGAACCAAAACCTGATAGAATTTTAACCATACCCCCATCTATCCAAAACTTTAAAAATTGCCTGGTGGTCTTTAATTGTAAGGCTATTATAGCATCTGCTTCTGGCCCCAAGATGGATGGGGCTTACTTGGTAAATGGCAGTTATTGTTGGCTACTTAAGGGCAGAAACGCGTCAGTATTTGTCTGTGTATTGGATCCCTTTGTTTCTCTATAGGTATGTAATAAAGAAGATTTTACATGCATCATACACCGGACGCTGATATTCTATTATTTAAATGGCAGTTATTGACTGGCAAGAGAATCCAGTCCTGTAGGAAAATGACAGGTATTAACTGGCAAAAGTATCCAGTCCTGTAGGAAAATGATGGGTATTGACTGGCAAAAGAATCCAGTCCTGCAGGAAAATGACGGGTATCGATTGGCAAAAGGATCCAGTCCTGCAGGAAAATGATGGGTATTGATTGGCAAAATAATCCAGTCCTGTAGGAAAATTACGGGTATTGATTGACAAAAGAATCCAGTCCTGTAAGAAAATGATGGGTATTGACTAGCAAGAGACTCCAGTCCTGTAAGAAAATGATGGGTATTGACTAGCAAGAGACTCCAGTTCTGTAGGAAAATTATGGGTATTGACTAGCAAGAGACTCCAATCCTGTAGGAAAATTATGGGTATTGACTAGCAAGAGACTCCAATCCTGTAGGAAAATTATGGGTATTGACTAGCAAGAGACTCCAATCCTGTAGGAAAATGGCGGGTATTGACTGGCAAGAGACTGCAGTCCCCGTAAGAATGTCATACAGTTCCAATAAAGGAAACTGAGTGGACTTTTGACTTTATCTCAGTGGTGGCATTACTTGCATTACAGATTTTAAAATGATTTTACCTCTCCCAATTTACAATAGATGATGAGGGTTTGAGAAATAAATACCGCAGCCACATTCCTGTATTAATGATGCCGCTAGAAGCAGGAGCGTAGTATGACTTTATCCTGGCACCGAAGCTCCCAGCAGCCCTGCACACTCGCAGAAGACTCTCCATCAATAAGGTTCAATCTGTTGACTGAATCTAGAATATAATATGTTGTTATCAAGCAGATTGATCCAGAGGGAGGCAAAGACGAGCGTGCCAACGGCAAGCACGCAGCCAAACATTCCTCTCTGATGCCCAAATCTGAATCAGTCCCAAATATCCTTCAGAAAGGGCGTATGGCTCTGCATGGTTCGGCGCCACGGCTTTCCAAAGGCTCCCATTTTAACCCTTTCCTGTCTAGCTTATTAGATCCTAGGCTATGTAAAAGGTAAGTTCCCCAGTGTATGGACACCAACAGCAACCAATCATATTTTTCGGTTTACTGAAATCTGATAAGCAAATAGTTCTGACTGGTTGACATGAGCTATTGGTCTCTGATTTGTTTTTGTTTTTTAATTCTTAAAAGGCCAGAAAGTCATTTAACCATTTGCAGCTCTCAGATGTAAAAGCTTGCACAGGATAAAATATGGACGGTTTTGCTGTTATTAAAATGATCTTTTTCCGTCCTCTTCTCTGATGTAGTTTCATTATTACCAGTGTCTAGCTTTTTGTGGGTCAATGACTAAACCTTGCCACCTGAAACTGTCCTGCCACAGTGATCAGCAAAGGAACACGCACTGGACCAGGTGGGTATTTGCTGAGCTTGGCCATGGCATCAGGCCCCATAATAAAGTGCCATTACATCAGAGGGGCTCGTGGAAAGGTAGTTTTGGCCAGTAAAGTTAATAACAGGCATCCTAAGGTGGGCTTCCGCTTTTTATAAAGTTTAAGGGCTCGTTCAGACCTCAGTGTCCTCGTGAGTTGGGTTAATGCATGTCTTATTCACGCATTAAAGTGCATTGCATTAAGGACTTATTTAAACTTGTGTCACCTTCTGAAGAGATCTGTGGTCGATCGTTCTTCAAAGGATGTTTGACAGGAGTCGAGAGGCCTTATTTTGCCTCCTCACCACCTGCTTTGACCCCTAAAAACCTGGACCACTGCACTGCAATGATGTGCATTGCACACAGTTGCGGTGTGGCCCCATTCGGTTGAATGGGTCACGTTCAGTGGTTGGTAATGTCTGGCCAATATGGCAAGGGGAACATTTTTGCACAATGCAGTGTTGTGGTTGTTACACTGACACTTTCATAAGTTCATAGTCGGTATGCTTGAATGAAGACATCAGTCCATCCAGTTCAACCTGTGTGGGTGTATGAGTGTGTAGTTATGTCACTACCAATTCCCATATCCCTGTATATTGCATGCGCTAAGATGCCCACCTAAGAGCTTTTGAAACTTTCCCTTCTTAGCTTAAAGGAAGTGGTTTGGGGGCAGTAAAAATGCTCAACCACGTTTTACCCCCCTAAATTCAAGCGTAACAAAGGCCTAAGCCAGCCTATTCAAATTAATGGGATGACAATGCCTCAAATAGTTCACAAATTAAAAACTAGACAGGCACCATATTGCACGGTAGTTCATTACTATGCGCTGTGATGCGCTGCACTGCATGTGCATTTGAGCTACTTGCCTTAGCGCATTAGGCAGCACTATTAAGCAGTAACTTATATACATGATATGACCAAATATGCCTGCCCCAGGGTGCATTGGTTCCTGTGACAGTAAAGGGAAATTTCCATCACATTGGAAAGATATCATGTCACTTCCTTTTGGGTCTACAAAGCAGGAAGTGAAGGGAAATCTCTCCAAGGAGAAACAGATGGCGAATACTAATGGCCAGCTTTGATCCATCCCCTACTCAATCCAATATGAAAATAAAATGGCCTTAAAGATACTTTAAGAAATTTTTTCCATATGCCAAATAATGTCTGTAAAGTAGAATTAATGGCTATGAGTGTTTGGCGATCTCTATGAGCATGAATGAAAGGTAACCAATAGATATAATTTACTGTATACAGTGATGTCTTCAACCCCAAAACAACCTTCCTTGACACGTTTCACTGCTCCTGGTAATCCCCTATCCTTTTGAACAAGGCCGGAGAGGTGAAACGCGTCAATGAAGGTTGGTTTTAGGTTGCAGTCAATTCATTGATTATTAAAAATACTACAAGAAGAGCTAAATGGGGTGCAGCTGATAGTCTTTCCTGTTTTCGGTGGAGAGTGGACACGGGCACCCAGGTTGTCCATGTGCAGGAGAGGCTGGCCTTGAGCAGACCTATGGATCTGTGTGTTTTTCTGCAATAGATATAATTGCCCTGGTCTATATCAGCAGACTCTAAACTTTTTAGTTTTGGGGCCACATCACATATTTTACAAATATTCATTGGCCAAAACAATATATATATTATAAATTAACAACTCAAACTTAAATGAACGAGTAAGTTCACTTATAGTTTTTTTGTTTTTTTTTGTAATCAACATTACACTATACTGAACTTATTCTCTCTGGAGAAGAGACACTTAAAAGGGGATATAATTTAAATTTACAAATACCATACTGGTGACCCCACAATAGGGATAAAACTTTTTTGTGGAAGGGAGTTTAACAAGACACATGGCCACTCATTAAAATTTGAAGAAAAGAGGTTTAACCTTAAACTACGTAGAGGGTTCTTTACTGTAAGAGCGGTTAGGATGTGGAATTCCCTTCCACAGGCGGTGGTTTCAGCGGGGAGCATCAATGGTTTCAAAAAACTATTAGATAAGCACCTGAACGACCACAACATACAGGGATATACAATGTAATACTGACATATAATCACACACATAGGTTGGACTTGATGGACTTGTGTCTTTTTTCAACCTCACCTACTTTGTAACTATGTAACATTAACTGATTTAGATGACTGGGAAAAAAATAGTCAGTAAATAAAGCAAAGAAACTCAAAATAAACTCAAGCCCATTAGAGTCCCCATTTATATATAATACATCAAAATCCACACTGGAGTCCTCATACATCAGAGTCCCTCTACATAAGAGACCAGTCTCCATTAGAGTCATCCCCTACATCTGGGTCCCCATCAGAGCCCTTCTTGCATCAGAGGGCCACAAAAAATGTTGCAGCTGGCCAAATTTGGAACACAGGCCATAGCTTGGAGGCTCCTGGTCAAGATGAACAACAAGAGTAGAATAACGAGGTCCAGAAGGCTTTCCATTTCTTTAATGATACAGGAATGTTGCGCTCCATACCCCATAGCAATGGCTTACCCAATGGCAAAAAGCTATCAACTGATTGGCTAAAACGTGGAGGTGTTAGGTGCCAACAGCAAATCAGTTACCTTCTTTCAGCTCCCGATGTAAAAAAAAATTGCTAGCTGGATTTTCATAGTTGGCTTGGGGCCACCTATCATTGAATTACATTTGCAGCAACCAACAAGTGAGGCTGTGATTCTGATCTGATCCGCATCTTCTTTTAATTTTATTTTTTGTTCAGTCAGCCAAGAAAAAAAATGCTCTCATTTAAAAAAAATTAAGTAATACAAAGATAATGTCACCCACCATCCATCCGCATTCATAGCAAGCAACCCATTAAGCAGTAATTATTTTTTAATTAAAAAATCTGGATGCTGATTTGTACATCTGTTATAGGTTAAAAGAGACTGACTTACAATATATATATATATATATACTTTTTTTATACTACAGACTTTTGTGGCCACTGTATGTGCCAAAGAAAACCCAAAACCCAAACGAAGCTTCTTTTCTTTGTTGGACGCAATGGCGCGTATGTGCGCCTGGACAGATCTGACTGCCCGTGAAAAGAATTCTAAATAAAACACAAACACGAAATTTGGCATAGCCACAGAAGCGAGCTTAGGACTAATTTCAGCATGCGGACGGCTCTCACACAGTACGACTGGCTCCAATATAAATGAAACCAGGCGCAGTCAAAATTGCCAGTAAACTCCCCCGTTAAAGTAACAGTCTCCTCTATTCCCCGCGTTCTTTCTTCTACTGGAGCCCCCTCAAACAAAAACATCTGCTACAAAACTTCAGGAACAAAAAAAAAAAAAGAACTCTGTCGATCTACAACAGGCCGAGGCAATTAGCATTATTCCGTCAACCAGACTTGGTTCGAAGTAGCCACGGGTAATCTACGGAACGCCTAACCGGATAACAGAACAGCAAAGCATGCTGAGACTAGCGGTTCCACAATACGTATGGCCTGCCAGAAACCTCTCTTTATTAAGAGGTATACAGAAATTAGTGTACATTTAGGACTTATTTATAAAATAGACTTATCTAACAAGCTTTTGTAGAGAGAAATACCTGAGCATTTGGTGGTGATTGCTTTCCTTGCAGAGGGGTTGGTCTTTAGTGGAGGGGATCCAGAAGCAGATGAGTATACAAGCAAGGGGTTAAGTTCACATTAAAAAGGTGAATGTGAGAGGGTTAGGGTTACAGGGAGGGCTAAGCCCCGTACACACGATCGGATTTCCTATGGTTTTTAAACCGATGGATTTTTCCATCGGAAAACCGATGAAGCTGACTTCCATCAGTCTTGCCTACACACCATCAGTCAAAAAACCGACCGTTCCAAGCGCGGTGATGTAAAACACTCCGATGAGCCGAGAAAAATTAAGTTCAATGCTTCTGAGCATGCGTCGACTTGATTCTGAGCATGCGTGGGTTTTTTTCTCCGATGGACTTGCCCATAGACGATCGGAATTTGCTATCGGTTTTTTATCCATCGGAAAATTTTAAAACATGTTCTATTTTTTGACACCGATGGAAAAAAGACCGATGGGGCCCATACACGATCGGTTTGTCCGATGAAAAAAATCCATCGGACTGTTTTCATCGGTAAAACCAATCGTGTGTACGCGGCTTTAGTGTTAGGGGTATAGGAAGGTTTAGTGTGTGTCACAAGGAGGGTTAGTGTTGGGGTCACAGGGAGGGTTAGTGTTAGGGGTATAGGGAGGGTTAGTGCGAGTGTTACAAGGAGGGTTAGCGTTGGATTTTCAGGGAGGTTTAGTGTTAGGGTTACAGGGAAGGTTAGTGTTATGGTTGCAGGGAAGGTTACTTCTGGGGTTACAGAGTATTAATGATAGGGTTACAGGGAAAGTTAGTGTTGGGTTTACGGGGAAGGTTAGGTTTGGGTTACTGGAAGGGTCAGGGGTGGGTTATAGGAAGGGTTAGTGTTGGGGTTACAGAAGGAATTAGTGTTAGAGTTAGAGGGAAGGTTAGTGTTGGGGTTACAGGAAAGGATAGGGTTGGGTTACAGGAAGGGTCAACATTTGGGTTATAGGAAGGGTTAGTGTTGGATCACAGGAAGGCATAATATTACAAGGAAGGTTAGCGTAAGGATTACAGGAAGGTGTAATATCACAAGGAAGGTTAGTGTGAGGGTTACAGTGAGGGTTAGTGTTGGGTTACAGGGAAGGCTAGTGTTAGCATTACAGATAGGGTTAGTGTTTGGGTTACAGGGTAAATTAGTGTTAATGTTACAGGGAAGGCTAGTGTTAGGATTACAGATAGGGTTAGTGCTAGGGTTACAGGGAGGGTTAGTGTTAGGGTTACAGGGAGAATTAGTGTTAATGTTACAGGGAAGGTTAGTGTTGGGTTACAGGGAAGGCTAGTGTTAGGATTACAGATAAGGTTAGTGTTCGGGTTACAGGGAGGATTAGTGTTAAGGTTACAGGGAGGGTTAAGTGTTAGGGTTAAAAGAAGGATTAGAGTTAGGGTTAAAAGAAGGATTAGTGTTAGGGTTATAGGGAGGGTTAGTGTTAGGGTTATAAGAAAGATTAGTGTTAGGGTTACAGGGAGGGTTAGTGTTAGGGCTATAAGAAGGATTAGTGTTAAGGTTACAGGGAGGGTTGGTGTTGGCATTATAGGGAGGATTAATGTTAGGGTTACAGAGAGAGTTAGTGTTAGGCTTCAGGTTACATCTCCTGGAACCCCAGGGCCGTGGAATCAGCTGTATAGTCAACTGTAAAAAATGAAACTCTGAATCCAATCGAACATGTTATATTGAAACAAAAAATATAGTTGTAAAACCAGTACATAAATGGTTACAATCGTGCTCTCAACAATGCCAACTGGAAGAGCTTTGTTTGGAAACTTTAAGCTTCATGCCACCAAATTTCTAATTCTTAGTAGGGGAGCGGGGACATGGCTGGCAGTTCCCGTGCCTGCTCTTATATCTTGCAATGCAATAAAAATAGCCTTTTATCCTGATCTCAAAAGCCTGTAAAATCATTGTGGCGGATGCAATGGGATAGACAAGGAGAAAATTACTCAGGGCTTTGCTTCAACATGAAATTAAAAAGTGATGCTGCAGTCTCAGAGGGTCTCAGTGATTTTCCCCGGGTTTAGATCATGCATAAATATCGTGACATCCATACAAAACAAAAGGTACCGCTAACTGATCATTTTAAGGCCTGCCAGATGATGACAAAGAAATGCAGAGCTAAAAAGAAGACAACAAGAGGCTTACACCAGTCACTGCCTACTTTATAAATGGTATATCTGGATGGATGTCACCAGTCTTATAGCTGCATTCTCAGTGATGTCACTGGTCTTTAGTGAATGGATAGGCTGCATTCTCAGTGATGTCACTGGTCTCTAGTGAGTGGATAGGCTGCATTCTCAGTGATGTCACTGGTCTCTAGTGAATGGATAGGCTGCATTCTCAGTGATGTCACTGGTCTCTAGTGAATGGATAGGCTGCATTCTCAGTGATGTCACTGGTCTCTAGTGAGTGGATAGGCTGCATTCTCAGTGATGTCACTGGTCTCTAGTGATTGGATAGGCTGCATTCTCAGTGATGTCACTGGTCTCTAGTGAATGGATAGGCTGCATTCCCAGTGATGTCACTGGTCTCTAGTGAGTGGATAGGCTTCATTCTCAGTGATGTCACTGGTCTCTAGTGATTGGATAGGCTGCATTCTCAGTGATGTCACTGGTCTCTAGTGATTGGATAGGCTGCATTCTCAGTGATGTCACTGGTCTCTAGTGATTGGATAGGCTGCATTCTCAGTGATGTCACTGGTCTCTAGTGATTGGATAGGCTGCATTCTCAGTGATGTCACTGGTATCTAGTGAATGGATAGGCTGCATTCTAAGGTTGGAAGCACATAATTATCTAAAATGTTAATGTCTGATGTATCATTAGCAGTACTGGAAACTTGAAACAATCAATATTTTGGAGGTGGTCCACATCCTTTTGCCCATATAGTGGTCAGATGTCCATAAAATTTTGGCTGATTAGTGTACCTTTGCTAGAGGTTATCCACCACTAATGTGCAGGGGATTTTAGACTGTGAGCTTCTTCAAGGACTGATGTAATTTGTGTAATCTAGGTAGAGTTGGATAGAACGTGGAGGCTATAAATATGAGGAACAAATAACACAATCGATTTACCGGTCCACTAAAACGTGTTCCAGCATATCTCACAGGCATACAACCCTCCCTGCGTTACAAACTTTTTGGAACACTGAATCACTCAGCTGTTTTCTTTTTTGAAGAAATAAAAAGAGGTAAAAGTGGTCCCTGGCTACCCGCAGAAGCTATATATAAAATCAAGCTGTTGCCAGTGACACATGCCTCCACTGAGTCTTCGAGGAAGAGTTAGGGAACAATATGTATTTCCTGGTTTTGAACAGATGGATCCAAGTACAGCAGAGGCGAAACACCCATGAAAACATTGAAATCATCACTTCTCCAGTCACGGAGATCTGAAAATGATTAAGCAAAATAACAAAATGGCATCCAATGCTGCAGAAGGCTGCTGCTTTGTGTAACGGACTGCTAGGACACAGTAAAACAGAAGAAAAAGCCTTCCAGATCTTACTTTTTTAAGATGCAAGATATTGTTTTAAAATAAGCATCTTTGGAAATCACTAAATGCAAGATCCTTTCCTTATCATGGACGAGAGGCTAATGTGAGGTTCAGTATTTGACACCTTTGCAAACTATGTGTATATGTTCATTCAATCCATTTCATCATTTAAATAACATTAATAACCACTAAAACAGATCAGCAACCAACTGGTTTAACTGCAATGGCAGAGTTATGGTATGTCCAAAGCCGATTCGTCTTTCCTTTTTTCATTTTGCATATAATAAGATATGGATAAAACTTTCGTCACTCATTTTTTTGCCACCTGGAGACTATTCACTTCCTATCCTGGAGACTTAAAATGGAGAGGATATCTCTCCAAAATTAGGGAAATACCCCCTTAGACACAAGGGCGGATCCAGAGTCTTTTCTCGGGAGGGGCACTGCCAAAAAATGTTTTTTTTGTGGGAAATTTATCGGGGAAATGGTTGGTGTCGGCTCTTCAATCATCCCGGCACCATGGTTGTTATGGTCTCAGGATGATTGAAGCGCATTATTTCTATTATTACATTGTAATATGAAATTAAATAGTTCAATGCAGAATCAGTGGGAGCCCCGAGTGTGTCACTTGTCACCGTCGCCTGCAATTAGTGGGAGCCCTGAGCATGTCACTTGCCACACGTTGCGGATTGTCACTTGCCACATCACCTGCCACATCTTGTGGATTGTCACTTGCCACACCTTGTGGATTGTCACTTGCCACGTCACCTGCCACACCTTGCGGATTGTCACTTGCCTGCCACCAGATGCAGATTTTCATTTGCCACGTCACCTGACACAATTTGCGTATTGTCACTTGCCACGTCGCCTGCCACACCTTGCGAATTGTCACTAACTTGCCTGCCTTGCCCACGAACCGCACCGCCCCCTGACAACAATCTGCGCCGCAAGCGGAGCCGCACGCTATCGCACCTGCCTGCAGAGCGGCCTGACGTGACTCACTGACGTCACTCGTTGCTAGACGCCAAGCGGCCCAGGCATTAGCAACGAGTGCAGGGAAGAGGCTCCATCCACCTCCTCCTCCGCTCCTAGTATCGTGTCAGTGCGCCACGTAACTACATTAGACGAGTCTCTCTCTCGGCGCCGCTGTTCGACTGATGTGAAAAACTGAGAGAGAGACTCAGAGAGGCAGCGGCAGCCGCAGAACAAGTACTGTATATACTCGAGTATAAGCTGACCCGAATATAAGCCTAGGCACCTAATTTTACCCCCCAAAAATGGGAAAACTTATTGACTCAAGTATAAGCCTAGGGTGTCCATCTGCATGCCTCACTGTGCCTCACTTTGCCTCACTGTGCCCATGCCTCACTGTGCCCATGACTAGACTGATGTTTAACATGGGAGTCTATGGAAGGAGTGCCCGGCTTTGAAAAATCAGTTCTCCCCGGCCCTAGGTCTCCCAGACTCCAAACTTTTCAAACTTATAGAGGAGACATGGGGCTACATGTGTGCCAAGTTTGGGGTCCAAGGGACCTACGACCGGCCGGTACCGGGTCCGCGAAATCACCAGGGAAATGACCGTTTAACATTGGAGTCTATGGAAGGAGTGCCCAGCTTTGAAAAATCGGTTCTCCCCGGCCCTAGGTCTCCCAGACACCAAACTTTGCACACTTGTAGAGGAGACATAGGGCTACTTGTGTGCCAAGTTTGGGGTCCAGGAGACCTACAGCCGGCCGGTTCCGGGTCCCCAAATTTCGGGAGATCAGGCGCAAAAAAAAAAAAAAAAGAGCAAGCGAGTGTGACAGATGGTCTCGGGGGGGGGAAATTGCCCTGTTGCCCCCCCCCCTGGATCCGCCCCTGCTTAGACAGGAGGGAGTGTCCACATTGAAAGGCAATGTCTATTCTTATTGAGGTGACCACTAAAACTTTGGATATACCCTCACCTTCAGTCCCGGTGACAATGATCACCGGGACAAACACAAAGAGTAAATCTCCCCACCTGGGATACAGACAGCAAAAGAAATCTATTGAACAATCCATCCCATGTCATCACTCTAAACTCCTTGCTAGAAGATGAATGGCCAACAATGATGGCATAAGAAACATGTAGAAAAAAAGCCAGCTCTCCGTAAATGAACCCTCAAATTTGCAAAAAGTACAGATGACAGACATTTAGCTAATGTTTCGGAGACCCCCTTTCTCAAGGTGACTGACGTCTGTCAACTTGATTAATGCCCCGTACACACGATCGGACCTTTTTCTGACCAAACTCCCATCGGAATTCCAACGGAATTTCATCGGAAAAAAATGTTCTATTAGAAAATTCTGATGGAATTCATCGGAATTTCACCGATGGGGCCCACACACGGTCAGAATTTCCGATGAAAAAACTCCAATGGACTCTGTCTGACTTTTTTCATCGGAAATTCCTATCGTGTGTACATAGCATTAGGAGATCTTAATTATTTTATATATCGGCTACATGAGTACTGATCCAACCTAGTCAACATTTTCCAATTGAAAGCATAATAATTCTATTCTCAGTTTTATGCCCTATATTAATTTCCTATCTTACTGTTACAGCTGAAAAAGTCTACCATATATATTCAGTTTAATAAACTTAACCTTAAAAAAAACTTGGTTATAATACACACCCATGGCTGTCAAGTTCGGTTCCTTTGACCACCAACCCCTCCTAGTCTTTTGATTGGACAATATAGGAGAATGAACACATTGACAAAGTCAACACTCTGCTCATTCTACTTGAAAGCAAGACCAGGTGTTGAATTAAGAAGCCCACTGCATTG
The DNA here is from genome assembly GCA_029206835.1 of Rana muscosa. Lineage (NCBI taxonomy): Eukaryota > Metazoa > Chordata > Amphibia > Anura > Ranidae > Rana > Rana muscosa. Next base: position 200,248,561 of record CM055126.1, on the reverse strand, counting down.
CAGTACAGCCTGACTCACAGTGGCAAATCTCGCTACCCCAATCTGAACTCTGATGTGCAGGGAATCGTAGGAAGCTAATACCAAGACAGATCGCAGGTACTTAAATTAGCAGCATTTAATGGCTGGTTTTATTTATTTTTTCCAATAACTTTTTATTGAAATAATTTTAACAAAAGTTACACATCAATACAATGAATACCCTTACACTGAAATGGACAGTAATAAGAACATAAGGAAAGAGCAAGATTTAGGGGTATCTTGGAACTTAGCAATTGCGTTGGGGTTTCGGACTGGTGAAGTACATCTAAGTCGGGTGGCTAGGGGCACAGAGATTCCCCAGAGATAGTGGGCTATATACCAACGTCTGCTATGAAGGCTCTGGGTGTTTATTATGTATGAGAGTGGAACATGAGTGGAAGGTTAGAGGTAGGGGTATGGTGGAGATATATGGTAATGTGGTGGCTCTGTATGCGTACTAGAGGCAGGATATTTTGGTAGGTTGAAGGGAAAGGGAGAAGGGATGTAGAGTGGGGGATCTTTGATGGGGGAAAGATGGCCAAGGAAAGGGATGAGGGCAGAGGATGGTAAGGATACAATTGGGAGGGGTATGGGGGAGAATCCAGTAGAGTGGTAGAGACCTCTATTGCCTGGTGTTCACATCAATAGATGCTTACACAGGAGCTCCATAGTATTCCTCATCTGGCCTTAAAGTTGCAGTTGGCTGCTTGCTGTCTTGGATATGGGTTTGCCTTTCCAAGTCAGTACCAAGGAGCAAGAGCTTGAAGAAGAGGAGCTTGGTCTGGTATGAGAGGCTAAAGGGGTGGGTATTGCTGGTTTTACATATATATATATATATATATATATATATATATATATATATGTATATATATATATGTCGAAAGCACAGCTGCAACACTAGTTCTTTAGAACATTATGTCTTAGTGAACCAATTCTTGGATGCTAACTAGTTGGAAAAGGCAACACTTTCAAACACAAAGCCCATTCTACTTAATTTCGCTCAGTTCAAGCAAGGCCATCTGTGAAACGCAGCCAGCTAACCCCCATTCAAAACTGTAATTTGTAGCCTACGGCGGACAATACAGGAATCGCGTTGGTGAATGGGCTGTTTTTTTTTTTCCGTTTTGTCGTTGCTCGATGTCATCTCATCCTGGTGCAAGTTTGACATACAAAGTCTAGAAAGGAAAGAACCAACATCCATAATCAAAGAATCCTGTTCAGAGGGTTTCTTATAGGAATGACCAGTGTCAGCTGCCCACATGCCGTACTTTAAAGAGATGCATACAGCATTGCATTAAAAATTAATTACACATGTTATTTTATTGATAGTGCATAATGTAATGAGCACCAGCTGTGCTAAATATCCAAACTACTTTATAAGATGGCTATAAAAAACAAGAGAGGAGTTAGAGAGATGGAGGGAGAGAGAGGAGGGAGAGTGGTAGAGAGAAGGAAAGAGAGAGGGGTAAGAGAGAGACGGCATGCCAGCATGACCTATTTATATAAATGTTGCAAAAAGGACCCCCTTTGTAACATTTTTTCTTTTTTTTTAACATTTCATGCTGACCATTTTTGCCCAATTTATAAACCTATAAAAAATAAATAGTGCATACATAAACCCAGCAGAATGGTCAATTTAACCTTTTGTTGCCCAGTGGCGAAGAGGATGGGCATCAACACACAGCTGCCACACATACGCAGGAAAAAGGCATTTTGGAGCGTTGCAGTGCGCATATGACCATAAAGTTTTAGTAAACTTTTGTTTGTTTTTTAAGACATCATGTACACTGAGCCACTACAATGTGACTCCCATGTGCATGAGCAGGAGTGACATCATCACGGCCCGGCCATTCAAGCAACCTAAGGCATGGAATCTGGAAGGAAGGGGGTGAAGATGCAAGTGCCCGGGACCCGCCGGAACAATCACAGTGCAGCATTGCAGGACTTGGTTTGCAGGTAAGTATACCATAATGTGCTAATATGCTGTGCATACTAGTACATTATGGCAAAACCCATCTGGGGACCTCTAAAAGAAGAAATAATAGCAGACTTTACCACTGTTTTAGTGGAAAAGGCTGCAGATCCCAAATTTAAGGCACTGCTGCCTTGTACTGCTAGTCTCACCAAATTCCCCAACCAGCCATCAGATCACCAGTCATCAGAGGGGCAGTTCTGATATGAGGAAGCAATATCCAGCCTCTACCAAGATGGCTGCCTCCACGTTTCATCACAAGACATGGTGGGGTTGATTTACTAAAGCTGCAAATTGCAACATCTGGTGCAGCTCTGCATAGCAACAAATCAGCTTTCAGTCTTTTTTTACAAAGCTTAATTGAACAAGCTGAAGTTAGACGCTGATTGGTTACCATGCAGAGCTGCACCAGATTTTGCACTCTCCACTTTTAGTAAATCAACCCTGGTAAGTTAATAATGGGAAAAAGATCATCTGCAGGCAATACTGAGGACTATGAGGACTAGTTCTTTGTTGTCTACTTGCCTTTTGTTGGACACAGCAAGTTAAAGCAGTAGTAAACCGTAGATGGTTAAAAAAAAAAAAAAAAAAATTCCCTGCAAGGCAATGTCATAATGTGCTAGTTAGCATTGCCTACTAGCACATTATGAGAAACTTACCTTAGAACGCAGCCCTCCAGTGCCGAGATGTCACCGCTGAGACAGCTGACATCTTCCCCTGGTCTTCCTTCTGGGTTTGCAGCCTCCGGCTACATGAGTGGCCAGGGGCGATATGACGTCACGCATGCAGGCACTGTAAGCCAGACCTTCAGAGTGCATGCGCCGGTGATGTCATTGGCTGCATGCACTCTGAATATCTCCCAAACTGTGCAGGTTTAAGAGATATTCACTGTACCTACAGGTAAGCCTTATTATAGGCTTACCTGTAGCTAAAAGTGGTGTAACAGAGTTTACTACCACTTTAAGGTCCTCATTTAGTGCAGCATCATACAATATGACCATATAGTACATACAAAACTGTGAACCGCAAGTCTTTTGCTAAGGCAGAATCTTGTAGATCACGGAGCTTGTGAAGTGTGCAGCAAAGCTAACCACAGCCTGTGCTAGCGTCACCCGATAGTCCTGTACTTGCTGCCTGCTGAACCGTGGCACAAATGGGTCTGCTTTTATCCGTGCATCTAAATGCTGAACAAAAACGGAACTTTCCACCTGTTCAAAATTCACCAAACTGACAAGTATGGTTATAAATAAGAAATACAGCTGGAGAGATGGCCAGCTTGAAAAAAATTATTATAAATAAAGTAAGTGGTTCAACGAGCTCTGTATTGATCAAAACATAGTGAAATGTATTTATTAAATGCAAGTAGTGTAAGTACCTGAATTTGTCCCAGACTCCGCCTTTTGCAATCTACTGTACAGCAGAGCCCAGACTGAGGGGGATTAGCAGCAAAGGGAGCCAATCAGTCATACTGCAGTGCTCATGTGCTAACAAGGGACATACTAATAGAAGAAGGGACCAGATTGGCACAGAGATGAGTTCATCAGTTTGCTGATTCTCCTTTCACTGTCCAGTCATAGGCTGGGGGATGGACAAGACCTCTAATTGTTACTACACTGCAGCAGAGAAAAATCAGGTCTCCTCTGGCTGTGTTGCAGAGTTATAAATCTCAGAACTGGATGGACAGAAATCTAAGGCCGGTCATAGATGGAGCAAATTTCTTTACTGCAACCACAGTGTTGACAAGGGAATCCCTTCTGCCGAGTCCTTGTGTTCTCCCGGTGGGGGAAGCCTTCCCTGCCAGGAGAACAGTGATTACTGCTAGCGGCTATAACAGCCACTAGCGATAATAGCATGTGAAATTTGGCAGGCTGGTTATACCCAAGTTGATCGATTGAACGACTTAGGTACATGCAGGGTACCTGCCCATACATGATTTGAATCTCGGCCTATTCCTTCTGAACCAGCGGAGATTCGAACGTCTATGGCTGGCTTAACTCCTTTGGCAAGTAAAAGCCCCTTTTATGTATTTCATCACTGTTTTCCAAGAGTTCAGCTTTAAAGCCTGCCTGACTTTTCTTCTATCTATATCCGAAATCTTGAATAAAACACATTATAAAGAAGAAAAAATCTGTCACTTAAGTCAGCAAGATACATCTAATTTCAGGCTAAGTACATTTAGTATCCCTCTCTCTAACTGTAGAATACAGTACAGAAGATTGTAGAAATAAATGTACCAAAATTCTTGAAAAAAAAAATCCCTTTTTAACATCTGTGTAAGTTTGCACAGAACAGTGCACAGGAGTGGTCGCAGCTGAACTGAATCACGTTGTCTGATATGCTTAGCTGACGCCACAATTTAAAGAACATCTATCATCAGTAACAGGAAACACCCCAGCCACTGGTGTGCATCACCACCTACCTTATTGGAGTCCCAGGGGGACCATAATTCTAATGATAGCATCCCCAACCAGGCGGGATTTTGACTGTGAATGAAAATAATAGAGTGTGAGACCACCAGTCCAGAAGAGATGCTCACCAAAATATGGATTAATGCAGAATGAGGAAAACAACTTTGCTGCCTCCTCATCCTTTTGATTGACAAGGGATCCCATGCGCATTGTCTGTATTGGTATGACCCCAACAGACACCAACTGCCTACATGTACTCAGGGCCGGGACAAGGGGTGGGCAGCAGGGGGAGCTGCCCTGGGCGCAGCGGTTTACTGTATAGATGAGGATGCCAGTAAGCTCATTCTGATACAAGGCATTTTAACAAGCAGATCACTGCTGGGGGTAATATCCCCTAAGTTTACACATAATGAGGGGGGGCAGTTTGGCTTCTTTGCCCTGGGCGCTGGATGACCTTTTCCCAGGACTGCATGTACCTTCTTGCTTGTAAAGTTACAGACACGTGCACATCTTTGGCCAACTGCACTATCCCCCGGTTAACTGCAGGAACGTGGTGGTTAGAACTGGGCCCCCTGGACATCCACAGAGGATTAGGCTGCCTTGTAGATGATCTGACTCCCAGTGAAGGCAGTACATACTGAAGTCTCTAGCCAAAATGGCGGCATCCATGGATAAGCACCTCTGCTTTAAAGCTGTAGTGGTTTAGTCCCTCTTTTATTTTAATAATATGGAAAAATGGATGAATATCTGCATGAATATCTGCATTGGAGTTTGATGGGGCTTTAGAAAACCTATAGATGTTTAAAGGGGATCTTCACCCCTCACCTCAATATCACGTTGCCTTCTCCCCCACCCAGCGGCTGTGCAAATTTTTTTGCTTATTTTCTTTTTACTTACTTTTTCTTTTTTTTTTTAAAGAAACTGCTGGCTCTTCGGGTTCAGACAGCTGCTCTCCCGATTATGTGCCACTGACCCCGCCCCCTCCTCCTTTCTCAGTTTAGGACTATGCCTATACCAGGAGCCCAGGAGGTACATCATTTGCCCCCATGCACATTACAAGGCAAATAATGTACCTCCTGGGCTCCTGGTATATGTACATTGCATATCCCAGAAGGCATAGTCCTAAAATGAGAAAGGAGGAGGGGGCCGGGCCAATTGCACAGAGTGGCACAGAGTGGCTGGCTGAACCCGAAAGAACCAGCAGTTTACCCATGAGGTCCTGCAAGAAGATAGTGGCACAGGATAAAACAGAGGGGCAAAAAAGAAGTGGATCACAGCAGAACAATGCTGGATCCACTGGGTGTGTGAGTACCTTAACTGTGCAGGACCCAGAACTAGGTAAAAATGGGTAATAAAAAATGAGGAAGGGGGATTCACTTTAAAGTGAATCTGTTCCCACCCATTGCCCATGCAACACAAAGCAAAAGGTTCACTTAAACACAGACCTCCACCAACACATGTTGCTTTAATCCCCCTACCCTCAGCAGTATATACTTATTTTTTATTCACTTCCCCACAGCTCCATTCGTCCAATAGGAGTGAAACGAAAGCCCTATGTAAGCTACAATGTGTGGGAGTCCTATTGGACCAGCTTTGTCAGATGGAATAAGTCACTTCTGTACTCGTAAGTACCACCTATTTCCTTTGGCTATCAGCGCTGAATGGAGCAGTGGGGAAGAGAAGGAAAGGTAGGTATATGCTACTAGGGAGGGATACGAAGAAATTATGCAAATCTGTTTCTTTTGCCCTGAAAGAGAGGGCCCATCACTGGAAAAAAACATTTTGCTGTCTTTTCCCCAGTAGTCTACCTCTCTGAAATAGTTCCTTCTGGGAGAAACAGAACATAATTTACTCTGCAGTTCTGAGTTTGGAAAAAAAAAATCAATAAAACGAAATAAATTTTATAGCAGTAATTGCAAAACACAGCAACTATCTTGGCCTTCAAGGGGGGATATTCGTTAAGAACATGCAATGGCGCAGGATGAGGTGTCATAATCCATATTAACCAATCAGATTACATTCTGCTGTAAACAGATCACAGAGAAATGAATTCCAATTAGCCGCCATGCATTGCTGCACTTTGATCTGCGAGCTGTAGAATAAGCCCGCATCCGCGTAAAATTGTTTTATCGGGTCAGCCCAGTGGTCTCGGACAGGGGACAGGCGAGGGTTAAGAGAGTTTTAGTTTACTTTCGAAGGGAAGATAATGTTTCTTTCAGGCAATACTTGGCCAAAGGCTGCCATAAACACTTAGCATGCTCTTTGATGTAGCCTATTCTCTAAGTGCTGTAGACTGCAGCAGTAATTATGGGAAAGCCATGATAACAAGTCGATTTCTCCGCAAAGCTGGCCTCACTTTTACAGGGAACAGACCACTTAAGGATGAGCAAGGGAGAATGCAAGAAAAAAAAGCAAAACATAACTGACACCATAGCAAATTAAAACGAAAACAAAACATTTTTGCTATCTACCACCGGCGCTTCAATTTATTTATTACACCTACGCGCATTACACCTCGTTCACACCAAGCTGGATACAAAAGAACTGGTTTTATTACAGGCAGAATTCTGCCTTGGCTGGACCACTCTCATTCAGCCAGAGAAGGCAATAGGCAGGCATGGTGGGAAAAAAGTAGATATCGTTTAGGTAGTCATGCTGTACTGTACAGTCCCCCAGCCATACACTGTGAACTATGCCATTCGGCTCAGTACACACTCTTAGGCCCAGTGTTTGCACGTGGCAGGTGGTCAGGACCTTGGGGCCTAAACCACTGGAAAAACTGCAGCATGAATGAGTTCTTAAAGCATCATGCCTGCACCCCCACCACATGCTGTGGTTCAGTCCTCAAACCCCAAGTCACCGCAGTATCCTGTACTGTTGTAGGGGCCAGAAGATGGAACCACAGTTTGCAGTGGACAAAGGCGTCCAACATTACTGGGAGTGTATAATGCTAAAGATTCCCACGAGGACTGTAGCACTTTAACAAAAAAAAGATCAGAAATAAGTATAATACCTTGTTTTTTCTAACTGTTTTTAAGTTTTCTTTGGCTGACCACTGTGTAGTTTTAGAGAACAAGTGCACTAAGCTGGCCATAGATGGTTTGAATCTTGGCCGGTTCTGCAAGGACCAGCCAAGTAACGATCCATGTATGGGCAGGCTGATTGTACCCAAGTCAATCGACTTGGGTACCACCAGCATTTCAGTTCTCTAGCATGCAATTAGTGCCAGTGGATATAGCGGCTAGCAATAATCACTGTGTTCTCCCTGCAGGGACGGCTCCCTGCGGCCCTGCCAGGAGAACACAATAGCTCAGCGGAAGAGATTCCCCCATCAACACGGACTTTGTTGATGGGGCATCTCATGGTTGCAGGAACAAAAATTGCATCATCTATAGCCTGCCTTAGTCCACTCTTCCTAGCACCCTAACCTAAGCATATCTAGAAACTTCCCACCCAGCTAACTACTTACATAAGCATAACAACCATGGCCTTCTCTAGAGATGAGCCCTCATGAACTTGAATGGGGCTGTACACTGAGACCTAAGACACTCAGAATACAGCTCCATACTAGTGAATGGGGCTCACTGCCCTGATATGGCCAGTACTGAGGAAAATTTGGGCTCGGAGGAGAAACAGCAGAGGAGGCTACAGCTTTCATGGTGGGGAAAGCAAATAGCTGGGTGTGTGGTTTCTAGATTAGATTAGGTTAAAAGTGCTGTCCCCTATGTAAAGCAAAGATCTACCTTGGCTGGTCATTAAGGAGTTAAGGAAAGATAATGTACTGTAAGTCTGCTGGTCCTTTAAGGAGAAGGTGATATTTGTTGGAATGTAAAACTCTCAAGAACTGACCTTGACTGTTTTCTCAAGTGAGAGTTTATTAGTGGCTGCAAGCTGTTGAGGACACAGTCCAGATTCCTGTTGCTCAGCACCTACTAAAAAACGTTCTCACACCTTACCACACCCAGTCTAAACACCCAAAAAAAACAAAGATCTTGACTCAGGTCCAGAAACAAGCACACCATCAGGCATTTTTTTCTCTGCAATTTTATCTGTTGTTAGCAGAGGGTATTTTTTTTTTATGTGTGTGTGTATGTGTATGTGTGTGTGCTTGTGTAATGAACCTTGAAGTATGCAGGTGTACCTTTCATTCTGACTCTACTACATCCTTTGTCCCTGAACAGGAAGTAGACTTCTCAACATAACAAAGTCTCGGCTTTGCAAGGTGATGGGAAACAATAACAGTCAAGGAGAGGGCTGTGAGATGGTGGGATTCTTATGGCATTCAGAGAACAAGACTGAACACGAGGGGTGCCGACCGGCTTAGTGTTCCAAGGCTAAAGCATCAAAAACAGATGTCTTACAATGTCAGTCAAAAGCCCAAGGCCCGCAGTGGCTCGCAAAGCATGCACGAAAGAATATGGAGGGGACAGAGCCTTTCTGTTGTTCTGAGAACATGCCTGCCATGTAAAACCATCCAGTTGTCTGTAACCTGACATCCTGGGAATATTTTATCCCGAGACTGTTATTTAGCAGTCTCACTGCAGACACTGTGATTGTCCCAAGACCACCCCATTCCAGTTATTCAAAAATGAATCTCACTGCTGAACGAAGCCCTCTCCAGAGTCTCCAGGAACCACTGTTTGGGTGGGCAAATGGCTGGCAAAAGGCTATACTACTAGCTTAAATATTTGGGGTCTAAGGTCACCTGGCATCTGACACTTGTCAGTTCATTAAGAGAAATACAAACATCTATGGAACTCTGAATTAAATACACTCCCTGAAATCCGTTTATCTCTTGCAAACCCACCTTTTAAGGCCATAATTATGGGTGTATGTACTATGTTATGGAGATGCAGTAAAAGTAAGAGTCCACGTTGAAGAAGCAAACCCGGAATGGTGAAAAAAATGTTGCCACAATTCTAATTCTACCATTAGAATCTACCCGAAACTAAAGTACGGTATTACATTAAAGTGTCTGAATAAACCTTTAAGTTCTTAGCAAGAACAATGGGCCTCATAAATGTCTTAAAAAAGGAAAAGGGTGGCCTGCATTAATCATAGACCCCAGTAAGGTTTTGCCCTTGTCAAAACAGAAGGGTCAGTTTGGTTAATATGGGCAACACACATAATTACCATGTGTTGTAGAAGTTCAGTTTTGGTTTTTACCATGCTCCAAGTTTGTCACCTCTGCAAAGATTCAGCTCATGGCATGGAAATGTCCAAGTTCTAAAGTCCCACTTTGCAAAGGGCCAGGCTTGGGAAAAAAACGTATCTACGGTGGGTTCACTGGAGATGGAATTGTCCAGTTTTGCAAACATTTTTTCTAAAACAGACTAGCACAACTCAAAGCTACCATGATGATGTCCTCAAATAATTTCCCTAAAACCTTATCCAACTTACTGATGCATCTTACATGTCATTTTGACAGGAAAAAAGTCACATTCAGTGATCATGCTTACAATTTTATGGTGTAATTTGCCCTTCTGTGAAATATGCAACTCAATAAATATATGGCGTGAATGTGTGTTTTTAGTGAGCAAGTAAGTTATCGCAATGTCTACCTTGCACATTCTCTCTCTAGTGGCTACCGGTAAATTTCACCAAATTATTTTCAGCCACAATAAAAATTGGTTTCTACCAGTATCTCTGCAAGAGCAGTTGTTCCAGAGCTTAATAAATGAGGTGAAGCTCAGCTGACTTCCATCATCCAATCATGTGCAAACAAAAATGCCTTTTTTTTTTCCTTGTACACGATTGGGTATTCTTTGCAAAGTGAAGCCTTACCACATTTACTAAGCTCTGGAGAAACTGCACTTGCAAAGTATATTTGCCTTTAGTAAATCAACCCCCATGTATTAACAAGGCCCCACCCGTTAACACAGTTTTATTAGCAGTTGATCCTGCCAGTAGATTTGTTATTTTTTCAACTTTTTTGAAGTGTGGCAATACTGTTTGTTCTGCATTGAAATCGTACATCAGAGTTGTCACCCTGGGGAGCGGGTAGTGTTGTCACCCTGGGGAGCAGGTAGTCTTAGCTCGACATTAAAAAAAAAAAAAAAAGTATACAAATTTTTACGTGATAAATAAATTAAAAGCCAACACCAGCTAACACTTTTTAAGCAGTAAGGCCCCTTTCACACTGAGGCGTTTTTCAGGCGTTTTAGCGCTAAAAATAGCACTGTAAAAACGCCTGAAATAATCCTGCCCCAGCATTATCAATGTGACAGTCCTGAGGGCTTTCACACTGAGGCATTGTGCTCGCTGTGCGTTGGAAAAAATCCTGCGAACAGCTTTTTTGGAGCATCTTTGGGGCGCATAAAATAGCGCTATAAAAACGCCTATCCCCATTGAAATGAATGAGTACCGCTGTAAAACCGCAGTAATACCGCTTTAAAAACGCCCAGAAGCTACGAAAAACCAGGAAGTGCACAGGATGTGATGTAAGGGGGTAGGGTTATTAGCTGACACTAATGCGGTAAAAACGCGGTAAAAACGCATAGGCGTTAGCCTTATTTTTAGCGCTAACGCGGTAAAAACCCGGTAATAGCGCTACTCGTTTTTAGCGCGTTATTGCAACGCCTCAGTGTGAAAGGGGCCTTACAGCAACTTTTTTTTTCTCTTTTGGAAAAACAATTTAAACCATATGAACAAAAGCCAACTGTTCTAAACACCCCTGGCGGTGATATAGGTTTATATAGGTATATGTATTTATGTATGTAGGTATATATAGGGTTAATCTCAACCCATGTAACTCACACTTTTACTGGAAAACTTGTATGTAAATGTGGAGAAAAAATAAATAATACAAAATTAGAAAAAAAATATTTATATACTGAATACTATTGTTATAGTCCAGAATATATTTTTGCTATAGTGGTCCTTCAAATCTATACCAACAGCATGAAACATTTGCTACAGTCTATCCCAGTTTCACACTTTCTGTGAACAATTTGCACAGGAATAATGTTTTGTGAAGTTTTTATTTTGTTTTATGAGAAAAAAATTTTTTTCCAGATACCTGCAAACAGTGCGGCTTTATGTACATCAACAGGCTATACAAAGCAGTTTAAAAAAAAAAAAAAAAAAAAGAGAGAAAGTGAATATTCAAACTAGAACAGAAAGCACCGACAAAAAGTCCAGCATATGTTTACAATAATTTTTGTAACAAAGCTTACCAGCCAAGCATCTGGTCTAGCCATTTCCATAATTGTAGCAAAACTTCTAAAAAAAAATTAAAAATGAAAAGTGTGTTTTTCAGTAGCAACTAACAGTATTTTTTCCGTACTTTTTTATCAAGTGGAAAATAGTCAAACTTGTATTTAAATGAAAGTAAAGAAATGTAAAAAAAAAAATATCAGTTATTTGCCGATCTGCCGTCTCCACTTCTGATCCGACAAGAAATACTTCATCCTTGGCACGGGACCCGCAAATCATCTAGGAAGGGCTGCGTTTGATTTCGCCCATTTATCTTAAATGGAATACGAGACCACCAGTGCAAAACATTTGTGTGAAGACGCTGCCAAAACCACAAGTGAGGAGCCTAAATTCCCAATGTAAATACTCCAGCTCCACGACGCAGTATAAAAATGTACACTAAGTGCTCTTTTGTGAGGTCTGATCTTCAAGGGAAGTTTATGCACGAGCTCATTTCCTGTCATCAACATTTTTGATCTGCTTCCTAATCTAACACATTCTAACACATTAGAGTATACATAACACAACAAACAAGATCAACGCACTGTCCTTCTTTATTATGGAAGCGACGAGAAGCAAAGGAAAATATCTAGAATTCCTTGCTTAGGAGCTGGGCAAAGGTGCCTTTAGAAATATTTTTTCCCTTCTAGACTGTATCTAACTCCAACACTGAAAATGTAATACGTTACAGTTTACCAGTCCTTAGATGTGATGTTTTTTTTCAGGATTTTCCTCTGGTGATCCTTCCAGTAGCACACTTCCTACCCTAGGATGTCAACCCAATCTGTACCTATGAAGAAGTTGCACTGTCACCCTATTACAGGTCTCGAAAACACCTCCACCTCTCATTCTTTTCAGTACCATAAAGGGAGGTGTTTTGTAATCCGCTGACATCCTCGCAAATATGTCGTAGGAAGAATTCTTGCCTTCCTACGGTTGAGCTGATAAGAGTTGAGTACAGGAAGTCATCAGCTTACACAATTTTTGGAAGGATCAACGGGCATTTTTTTTATTTTTTTTTGCCCCTATTGAACAGATATAACAAAATTCTTTAAAAAAGAGAGCATATTAAGAGTTAATTGTTAGGGTTGACATTCACTTTAACTGGTGAGAAAAAAAAGCATCTCACACTCTTATGAAGTCCTTACAATAGAACTTTACATAAACATTGAAAATCAAAGAAGTTCATTGCTTGGGTCATACATTTTATGGTCTCAAGAAAATAATCGTCTTTTGATTGAAAAAAATAAAATAAAAAATACCCAACACTCCATGCAAAAAGCTAAAAACAAGGTACAAATACTGTACATTATCTGTGGACTGATAATTGATTTGTAACTTTATTCAGCCTGCCAGATCCTCCCTGGAGACTACAATGCAGTTATGTAACACAGAACGGTCCAGGACTCACTTCAGATTGAAGCCAGGTACACTCTATTAACTTTCTTTCGTTCAACCTCGCAGGTTGAACAAAAAAAAAACTTGTCAGCTCCGGTCAAAGCCACTGTACTAACCTTTCATGGTTAGTTCAGCAATCTTCCTAACTGAGCTATTGTGTTCTGACATGGGGGTTCCCCCGCCAGAACACTCCGATGAGCGATCTCTGCCATTGGCTGAGAGCGCTGATCGGGAGCCGTTCGGCTGTTGGTTTTCCAGCATGCACATACCTACAAAGCCATCCACAACTCTGCCCCCAGCTACATCACTGACCTAGTCTCTAAATACCAACTTAATTGTTCTCTTCGTTCTTCTCAAGACCTCCTGCTCTCTAGCTCTCTCATCACCTGCTCCCATGCTCGTCTCCAGGACTTTTCCAGAGCCTCTCCAAGCCTATGGAACTTCTTACCCAAATCTGTCTGTCTATCTCCTTCTCTATTAGCTTTTAGAGGATCCCTGAAAACCCTCCTCTTCAGAGAAGCCTATCCTACCCATACCTAACAACTGTATTTTCATTTTTGTCCATCTGATCATCCCCACCAGCTACTACCCTTCTAGACTGTAAGCTCTAATGAGCAGGGCCCTCTGATTCCTCCTGTATTGAATTGTATTGTGACTGTACTGTCTTCCCTGATGTAAAGCACTGCGCAAACTGTTGGCGCTATATAAATCCTGTATAATAATAATAATAATAATAATGCACGTCCGACAGAAGCTGTTGTCTCCCCACATTCGCCCCGTGTGTATGGGGCTTAAGACTGCACAACGAAAGGGCTTCAGCACACTGATGATGTCACTCTAGTGCTATCTCCTCCTGTAAGCATGTTCTCTGTAATCAACAGAGCTCTGATTGGCTCAGGGTGCTGCACCACCCTCACCCAGATAGAGTCCTGCTGTTTAGGTACTCGCGCTAGCACTGGGGAAAAATTTATTTTACTGTTCTTTAAAAAATACATAACCAGATTTTCTTTTTTAGTCTACTAAATTTAAAGGAAAACCCCACTGAAGGTGATGAGAGCGATGTGATTTTAATGTGCAGATATAATTTATCAATCTCATCAAGATCAGATCAAAACCTAAGTTTTAGTCGCAAACCCAATCTAAGTTTTTTAACTTACATAGAAGAACCATGTTTTACAAACAGACCACTTATACCAGCTAATTTCATTTGAAAATATTGATGAAACATGCTTAAAAACTTTATCCATTGTCTACTGTTGCCCACACATTAATCCTTGCCTTTCCATAATCATAAATATTATGAGCTCAGCACTCATGTTTATGAGCAATAGACATGTCTGGGAGGAGTGGAATCGTGCCTCCCTTGTATGTCTGTTGCCATCTTAACAGTTCCCCTACACATAACAACATTGTATTTCTTGGCATTGTGTATACAGTATACTTACCAAGAAGCCAAGTGTAACGTATTGTTCTATATCACAGTTGGCCAACTTTACTCTCTGAAGGCCACAAAGAGGCCAGGATTGGGGGAGGGCAGTGTGCAGAGGGTTGATTCAGATATGATTTTGGAAAAGACAATCATTTTGTAAAAGAAAATAAACCTTAATATGTCCTGAAAAAATGATATTTACCCATAAACTGTTAATTGCAGGAATCCTGAATCAGGGTCTTGGTTCTCAAGGATTAAGCTGAAGAGCTAGGCTAAATGAAACATATCTACTGCCATCAAGGTCCTTCAAAATCAACCACAGGACAACATGTATATTTTGAGCAGGAAAATGTTTCCCATCCACCTGAAAGGTAGTGTTTTAATAAGCTCCAGACAATTAAATAACCATATATATGTTAAAGCTGAGCTCTGAGATAAGCAAATATTGTATAATGTCATGTGTATTCTTCCTTGTACCTTGGTGTGCTTTGTGTATTTCTTCCAGATCTGTGCAGTAATCCAGTGTGAGACTTTCCCTCTGTGCAGGAGCTTCCTGTAATAAAGACCGCTCACTGCTGATCTCTCTCCTTGTGCAGGGTAACTGGTCTTGTACCCGCCCATTTCTGTAGTTTTCTGCAAGCAATCTGTAGTGGGTGGGACCAGCTAGGTCCCTCCCACATCTCTACTCTCTGCACAGGCTATGTACAGCACAGTGATGATGTCACTGCCATGGGATTTGGTGCACACAAAGTGGATTTATATCCTTGGTGGCTACTAAAGAACATATTTACATTCAAGTTTTTCTTAAATTAATATTTATATCAAAGCCCAAAAATATCCAAATATTTTATTGCATTCGTGGGAAGGATTTAAAATTTCTGTCCAGTATTTATTTTTGTCTGTGTCGCCTTTGAGGATTTTTTTTATCAATCCCTTTGACACCCATACAAGAAAATAAGTTTGTTGTAGTCACTGGGATAGGAAGGCAAGAATAATAATCAAAACACTGTCAGAAGCTTTACCCTTCAATACTCTACTAAAAATTAGTTTTTCTCCCTGTTGGGGAGATTTCCCATCACTTCCTGTCCTGAAAGGAGGAGGCGATCATAAATCTCCCCATTAGGAACACAGACAGCAATACAAATCTGAGAGGCTCAAATCTCTTCCCTGCCCTTTCCAAATTGAAATAAAATGTTTTGACTGAAGTCGGCCCTTAACCAAGTTGTAATATAGATTAACTAGTAAAGTGTACTTCAGATTTATAGAAAGACAAAGTTTGTTTGTCTTCCATAGAATTAGGACACACAGAGATACAATCATACATGCACGCAATTAGCAGCCAGGAAAAAAACCTGCCCCCACTACAGTGGAACCTCGGATTACGACCATAATCCGTTCAAGGAGAATGCTCGTAATCCAAAGTACTCGCATATCAAAGCGAGTTTCCTCATTGAAGTCAATGAAAACGAAAATAATTAGTTCCGCATTGACTTCAATGGGATGCAATACCGCATGCGGCCAGAAGCGGGGGGTGCCAGAGAGCCTCAGAAACGGCTGAAAAGGCCCGAGGACACGTCGGCTGACCTCGGCAAGCCTCGAAAAGACTTCTTACCTGAGATTTTCCGAGGTCAGCCGTACTGTCCTCTGGCCTTTCCGTGCATTTCCGAACGGCGCCGATCGCTGTGATCGGCGACGTTCGGCTCTGCTCCGGCGCCCCCCACCTCAGGCCAAAAGCGGTACTGCACACTGCTTTGGCCTGAATCAGGCTCGTTTTGCGAGACAACACTCGCAAACTGAATCACCATTTTTTTAAATACAGTGCTCGTATTGCGAAACGCTCGTTAACCGCGTTACTCGCAATCCGAGGTTCCACTGTATTGTCATTTGTATGGTAGAGATACATAAGCAGAGAAGAAAACTGCTATTTCATATCTGTGCTTTGCATGTCAACAGATTACGAAGTCTGGGCTAAAAGCTTGACATAAGAAGCTTTGAAAAAAGTTTTGGCACTAATTTATAGAGACTGAGCATCGCATTCACTGAAGAGCCTTCAGCCTGGGCTTTTCTAAAGTATGGCAACAGATTATGAAGGCAAACAGTTGGTGGACCAGAACAAAGGACACCTAAGCAAAAAATACACCATGTTGGAAGCAGACCTTGAAGGATGAACGTAGAAGTTGCCAAGTGGCTTTGGGTATAAAAGTCCACAATGCATTTATTACAGCACTATAACTGTGGGGTACATCAACAGATGCTTGGCTACATGCAATATAATGGAATACAGTCATACAAGTTACCTCTCCTGTGCATGGCAAACTGTCTGTCGGGTTTGTGGTGGACTAAGGAACTGTGCTGGTAATAACAGGAAAAAGTGTCATCTGGGTCTTCTTCAATTTCACTAACAAATTGGTATATTGAACTGTAAAGTTTCCCAATTATCATGAAGGTTCTCAATTATCAAAGTTGTGGTATAACCGTTAGTAGTTAGTCACCTTCAACTGGACTTGTTCTGTAATGTTGAAGATGTTTTGTAATTTCTAATCTTCACTTCTTCGTTGGTACTAAAGAAGTGGCTTAGATAACCTCGAAAACATCTTCAGCATTATAGGACAAGTCTAGCTGAATGTGACTAACTAACATCTATACCATAATGGTGCATTCAGGATATGATTTGCCACTAACCAGATGGGATCATCTGCCCATAATCCTTGACCACTTGCCTTCTAATATTGGTTTTACTTCAGATCCCTTGTCCAATACACCAGTGATTCTCAACCTCAGTTCTCAAGTACCCCCACCGGACAATGTTTTCAGGTTTTCCTTTACTTTGCACAGCTGCTTTGAATCAATATCAATGACATGGTATTGATAAGAGCTATTTTATCTAAGGGAATTTCCCAAAACATGGCCCCTTGGGGGTACTTGAGGACTGAGGTTGAGAACCACTATAATACACCACCAGGTGTGACAGCTCATATCAGAGCCATAGCATATATTCCATGACAAATGATGTTCAATGACTGCTTCGATTGAAAGCCGACTTAAATCTGTGCATGATAGGTAGTAGATAATACTTCCTTTAAGCTAAACAGCAGTATTTTTTTTTTTTCATTTCTGGATTCTTAGACAAGTTTCTTCTCTGCTATAGTTTTGAAAGAGTTGAAAAAGAACTCAGGTAACTAATCCATACTCCCTATAGCAAATGGCCCTTTCAAACTGCCTATATAAAAGTTGGGGGAAAAAAAAAAACAACAAAACTCCCCCAAGCTCATTGTCTCACTTCATAACTTAGAAAGCGAAAACTGGGTGAGGGTTCCTTCTGTGCAACTTTTATGAGACAGAACGAGCCCACGTCTGCTCACAGACTGCACACTGGCTAGATACTGCTGTCAGACGCTCACAACAAGGACTTAAAACCACCAAGCATCAGAGGTGAAATAGCTTACAGTGCTGCATTCCAGTTGTGAAGTAAAGAGGTCAGAGTAATGTGAGCCGCAGTTAAGCAACATTCTTAGCAAAAGTTATTTCTGCAATAAAGCTGTAGCAAGATTTGCCCGCTGCCCAACCATTTTATCGCCAATTTAACACCGATATGGCCACTGCTTAGCTTGATAATGGGCTCAGGAAACATAGCCGGACAACTTGGCATGCCAGTATACAAATAGCTCACTTAAAGTGTATGTAAGTCCAAAATCTATTTTTAGTATGTTGGCATCATGCCTTACTTTGTACGGTTTTCCTAAAAAAAAATGTTTTTGTGAACTTATAACAAAGTTTCTTATCTAGAGATAATGCCAGAAACAGCACTTCCCATCGCAGGGTGATAATTGTAGCCGATACCTGACAGTTAGCAGCAGCATTGTCAGCCTACTCTCTGAACGTCTCCAGTTAACATTGGGATCCCCATCAGGTCCATTAGATAGGCAACCCAATGGTCAACTGAATATGTACACATGGCAGACCGGCAAGGTTGCTGCTAATTGCAAAAAAGGTGGCTTTGAGTTTTTAGCCTGCAGCAGAAAATGCTGTTACTGGCAGGATCTCCAGGAAAGAAAGTGTTTGCAACACATTTACAATAAAAAATTTGCTTAAGAAGGCATGATGCCAAACATACTGAAGAACATATTTAGGATTTACATACAGTTTAACTTTTTTTTACTGCTTGGGTTGACATTGGCTAAGTGGTTAGAACATCTACCTAGCAGCACTAGGGTCATCGGTTCGAATCCTAACCATGGCACTACCTGCATGGAGTTCACATGTTCTCCCTGTGCCTACATGGGTTTCCTCTGGGTTCTCTGGTTTCCTCTCACACTTCAAAGATATGCTGGTAGGTAAATTGGCCCTAGTATGTGTGTGTAAGAAAATGAGTTAGGGACCTTAGATTGTAAGCTCCTTGAGGGCAGGGACTGATGTGAACATACATAAGTAACTGCATAAATTGATGCTCCATAAGTACCTGTAATAAATAAACTTTTCAACAAGTACAGAAAAAATCCTGTTACCCCATTAGAAATCTTTTGTATACTGATAACATTGAGATTTGGACTGAATCCAAATCTCAATGTTATTAGTCTTCCCAGCTATTTCCTGTATGGCAATGGCGCTATGGCAATTCAAGAGCGCTCAGCACCAAAATTTGAAAAAATACAAAACCCCATTATGAACTGCCATGATATTTGGGGGGGAAATGATTGGCCATATTTCCTCGCCTATTGTGCATTAAGAAATTAAATTAATAGAAATCTTTTGGGTCATATCAAGAACTGGAATCCCATGAGCCCTCTAGTGGCCTGTAAGTGCATCCCGAAATGATAACAAATAATTTCCCCGCTAGCAACTAATCGTGGTAATATTAACAACTAATAATTAATAACAGCTCAATTACTCTGTAACAAGGTAACTAAGTATGTCAAGAGATTTAAATATATTAATACCAATCAGCAGGTAACCGAAATAACCCGGTTATAGTCTGAAAACCATAACTCATAATTAAATACTTATTTTCCAAGTTGCCTTTAATTACTTTTAAGTAAGTTTTAAGTCCCCTTCCCCAGTGCTACTGACCAACGCTCCCTGTGAACCATACCAGGATGGCAAGGGTTAACCAGGGGATTGTCGCTAAAGATATTACAGACTGTACTCTGTCCCCTCCACCCCCCCAAAGCCAAGACATTAATTCTCACAAGTCGGAGAAAATTACTATGCATGAATGCAAAAAGCATGATCAGGAGTAATTAACATGGCTTCATATGCAAATTTTATTAATGCAGAAGTACAAAGTCATTATGCAAATGAAACTTACGTCAACTCTCTTGACAAATATTCTTCTCCAAAGCTCGTTTTGCCTTATATGTGTGTTTTTTTTTTCCTTATGTTTTTTAACGAACCGAGACTTCTTGGCGAGTCTGCAAAGTTTTTTTTTCTCACTTTAACCAAAAAAAAAAAAAACAACAGCGGGGCTGTTGATATTTTTTGTTTTGGCAGGTATACGGTAACTTGTAGTGGAGATGGAAGGGGTAAAATGGTAAAAAAAAAGGAAAAAAACACAAGCTCCTAGCAGCAGGCAGCCAATCAAAACGCCAAAGGCTGTAATGAGCGCGATTGATGACTGTTTGCCTTTACTGCAGGGTAATGAACTAGAATTCAGTCTAAGGAGAGAAATATGAATATTCATGAAGCTGTGCTCTTGCCTTTGATGATTAAAGAAATTTTTAATATTCAAATAAGCGCTTGCCAAGTGATTAACAGAGAACAAGCGTGCAGCAGTGGAACTAGACCCAGTGAAGATGCCGAAGTCACTGAACGTGCAAAGGAGCCAGTTTTGCGGATAGATGCTTGCAACCGCTGACAAAATAACAAGCATTGTTTGCAAAAAAAAAATCAAAATATAAAAATTATAATCAGCAAAAAAAAAAAAAAAAGTGAGGAATTCGGCAAAAAATAAATAAAAAATCAGTCGGAGCCATGCATCCAACTCCCTTTGTTTCTAGGAATAAAACGGCAAGAGCTAAAACGATTGTTAAATAATTGTTGGTTCTCGTCTAATTTTAGAAGCGTTGTTACCCTGTTTATAATTACATACAAGGCATTGTGTAAATGCTAATGAAGTATAGAGCAATCTATGAATAAGGAGCTGACAGGGAGCTGATGAGATTCTTATTTTCTGGTTTATTTATAAAGCGGAGACAGAAATACATAAAAATCCCGTTTATTTTTACAATTTTTTTTTTTTTCGCAAAGCACACACTCCCTGTGTGCAAAATCAACATGTATACCCAAGGGCTTACAATCTAATTTATTTAGATTGCCCATGAAAGGGGAATACTACATGGATTATGATTTGGTCCAGATTGGCCAGGTTCAGCCACACCTAGATCTCCATGAATTTGAGATCTGAAGGCAATTAGTGGAAGGCCAAGGAAGGCCTCTAACTAGTGTAACAATGACTGCAAGAATGTTTTCTTCAGCCCAGGGCCTGTAATGTCAAATAATCTTATTACTGGGTTACATTTAAACATTTTAAACACTTTCTCAAAATAGATTATTATTAAACAATAAAGCCCCACTCTCGACCCCAAGTTCAACCAAGGTGAGCATTTTAGGACAATTCTTCACAATGCGGTGCCATCTTCTCTTTTCTTAGTTCTACGCTTTGTCTCAACCATGTCCTCTGATCTACCAAAGACCTACAAATCTCATCCTCAGTTATGGCCACGTTCCACTCTCCTGTCTGGGACATGTTGCTCCTATTTGATAGAATTCTACATAAATTACTTTGACTGTCCTCCAGTCTTTACATATCAAGCAGGCCCTTAAAGCAAACTTTTAAAAAACATCAAATTTCGGAAACACACATTATCTAAGAGTATCTCATTAAAATTTGTCACCCAATACCCAACCAAACTTTCCTGATTTCTAATTACTTCCTTTTCTCAACCACCATACCCTCTGATGCCCTTCTCAACCTTTTTTTCCACCAACATCAGCCCCTGATTGCAGCTTATTTTGTCACCAAAGAATCCAGCTGGGTGACCTGGAGCATCAATAAAGAATTATATTTTCTAACCAGATATGACTGACCCTTAATACATAAAGTCATGGGGTTGATTTGCTAAAGCTGGAGAGTGCAAAATCTGGTGCAGCTGTGCATGGTAACCAATCAGCTTCTAACTTCAGCTTGTTCAATTAAGCTTTGTAAAAAAAAAAAAAGAAACCTGGAAGCTGATGGTTTCTATGCAGAACTGCACCAGATTTTGCACTCTCCAGTTTTAGTAAATCAACCCCCATGTGGTCTTGTCAACTATTGTCATATTTACATGCCTAACATTAGATAACTATACTGTATAGGTTGTAAGGGACTTCAACGCATTATTTTCTTTATCCCATTTATTTATGTACTTGCTAGATACGTATTTTTGGATGTTGCTGTTGGAGTTTTTTCCATTTATGGTACATCTTCTGTATTTGTACCCTAATTTAATAACCCAATAAAAAAATTATGCTTAAAAAAATAAATAGGTTGTCATCTCTCTCTTCCCCTATTTCCTTTAGAATGCAAGCTCTTGCAGGTAGGGTGTTTTCATATTTGTTTTATTGAACTTCATTGTGTTATTCCTTTAATTTTCTGATTTTCCCATATTGTTAACATATGTCAGAGCAATGTAAATTTAGAGTAATAAAAATTATAACTAAGCCGTAGTTAATTGTCAATTACTGTGAATTAATTTAATTAATGTGATTAATTGTGAATTAACTGACAATTAAATACATTGGAGAATTGGAAGTCCTTACTTACAGAAAATCTGCATTGTGCTGGAAATTCTCTGTTATTTTGTTATGTAGAAAACAGTCATTATTGAATTGCAGAGAAAAACCTCGGTCTGGAGCTTTGCTGTCTCATGGAAACAGGCAGATATCTCGTCCGCTGTCCTTTTCTATTAGAAATGTACCTGGGCTGGTTAAAGATGGGCACGCATGTGCCAGATATTGGTAAAGGTCATGTTACTCGGCATCTGTTGGCAACAGGTGTGCTGAAATTAGGTCAATTTGGACGAAAACCCAATGCACAATAAGTCACCAACGTGTGTATTTGGTTATTTGTAAGTGCTATTTTGAACCTCAGAAGATAGAGAAGTTAAGCAAGGGTGCCATATGACAGAATTGGCTCTATACGTGTATGTGTATAGCCAAACCGGTAAAAATTGAATTGCTCGCTTCTGATTGGCAGGGTGTTAGTTAAAGCCAAATTTAATAGCAATCAATTACGGTGGGCGGCGTTAAGACAAGCCCGTAAAAAGCTCAGTGAAACATTTTAATCTCCTATGAACCACAAGATGTAGTTACACTATATAACAGATCAGCCTTTTTT
This sequence comes from Rana muscosa, assembly GCA_029206835.1. Taxonomy (NCBI): domain Eukaryota; kingdom Metazoa; phylum Chordata; class Amphibia; order Anura; family Ranidae; genus Rana; species Rana muscosa. The sequence continues at coordinate 200,225,771 of CM055126.1, read as the reverse complement.
CCACCCCATCTGTTCCATTTTACCACCCCCCCACCCCTGACAAATATCTATTAACACAAAACTTCACTCATCTTAGTCTTCGGTGAAAGGAACGGGCAGACAGACGCAAAAGGATTTTCATCTCCCAACGTACGTTATTAAGTCAGAAGAAAAAAAATGGCAAACATATTCCACCGGCAGGGAGAATGTGCGAGGAAGACGGCTCTGGATTCATCAGATCAGAAAGCAGTTTTTTTAATGCAAGGAATCAGGACGACGTACAGCAAGCTTAAGGCGGAATTCACATTAAATTGGGACTGTCTGTTACGATCAAGTCAGCGCATAGGCCAATTCTGATTAAACAGTCTGGACATTGCATTGCAGAACCTTACTGGAGAGTTCAACTTGCAGATTATCCTATACCATATAATAATACAGGGTGTATATATGTAGTAGGGCGGTAACAACAGGATATCCACTAACCACTTGCTCCTTTAATATTTAGGTTCAGCCATTTAGACTTAAAGGGGGAAATTTACTAAAACTGAAGAGTGCAGAATCTGGTGCAGCTGTACATGGTAGCCAATCAGCTTTATCGCTCTCCTCATTAGACAGACTGACAGCAGTAGGAGCCAATGGCTCCTGCTGCTGTCAATCTAACGCTGTGACATGGGAGCAGGGGGCGGGGCTGAGTCCCGCTGTCTGTGTCAATGGACGCAGCAGCGGGGATCGGGAGCGAGCATGCACCGGTGCCCCCATGGAAAGCAGCTTTCTGTGGGGGCACCTGATGAAGAGCAGGGGCTTGGAGCGCTGGCGCGGCACCCCAGAAAAAGAGGATTGGGGCTGCTCTGTGGAAAATCATTGCAGGTAAGTATAGAGAGCAGGTAAGTATAGGCATGTTTGTTATTTTTATTTAAAAAAAATCGAGGGTGTACAAACCCTTTAAGCTTTGACAACAAACCTGAAAGCTGATTGGTTTCTATGCAGAGCTGCACCAGACTTTGCATTCTCTAGTTTTAGTAAACCAACCCCAAAGTGTATGTAATGGCCATCATGAAAATCTCAAATAAGGGTTACCATGTCTAAATTGGCCCTAGTATTTGTATGTCTGAATGTGAGTTGGGGCCTAAGATTGTAAGCTCCTTGAGGGCAGGGACTGATCTGTGAATTTTACAAAATATATGTAAAATGCTGCGTACAATATGGCGCTATACAAGTACCTGTAATAAACAAATAAACATATCATTGTAATTTCAAGTCATTGTCACTTTTTTTGTTTTTTAAATCTGTAGCTTTCCTTAGGATAATATCTTGTGATCCTACATGAAGGTTCAGGCACTTCCTATTATTGGGTGACAACGCTCTATCCCTGTCTCCCAATTGTGCTCTTGTGTTGTCAAGATGGACCACCAACAAGTGACCTTACCAACACACATTACACAAGCATGGTCCACTGTCCACAGCATGCAACCATCACTCCAGTGCATGAAGACAGGAAGAGACTGCAACGAGGTTGCAGGAATTCAGTAGCAATGATATATAATGAAGAAAAATACAAAGGTGACAACAAAAGCTTTATCTGATAAGATTCACAACGAGTTATAGTACACAGGGGTTGATTTACTAAAACTGGAAAGTGCAAAATATACGCATTTCAGTGCGATTCCAGTGTGGGCCTGCCCTAATACTTTATAAAAAATGTAAAGGATCCTTATGTTGCTCACATACTGTATATCAATACCTATCAACAACAGTGAAAGATGCTACTACCCCAGATTATTGAGAATCCTCCTGAGCTGTCGGGTGAAAGATGTGCAGTTGCTCAGCTACCAATGTAATGAATGGATGAAAGACAATCCGCAACTCCATGCATGCTCTTAAATCAGTCCAGATTTATTTTATCTCCATAAAAAGATGAGTGTGTACAGCAGATGTTGACGCATTTCGGCCATAATGGCCTTGCTCACAACAATACCTATGCTTTTACAGAAACCGGAATATTTAACGAACAGGTAACTGCTAACTGAATGACATTCATTTTGCTAAAGCATTGTTTATTAGGTTTCCTGGGATTCAGTCTCCTCACAGGCTGAGACAGCTGCGTGGCGCCATTGGCTCCAGCTGCTGTCAATCGAAGTCAGTGAGCCAATGAGGAGAGGGCAGGGCCAAACTGTGGCTCCGTGTCTGAATAGACACACAGAACAGCAGCTCAGCTTGGGTGCCCCCATAGCAAGCTGCTTGCTGTAGGGGCACTCAGTAGGAGGGAGAGGCCAGGAGCGCCGGCGAGGGACCCGAGAAGAGAAGGATCTGGGCTGCTCTGTGCAAAACCAATGCACAGAGCAGGTATGACATGTTTGTTTTTGTTAAATCTGAGACTTTAGTATCACTTTAATAAAAACTGTGTTTTTTTTTTCCATGGAGAGGCAAGGGGGTTGGACTAGGACAGTGTATACCTAGTTCAGCCCACATGCACCTAAGCAACAGCAGGTCATTTATAATAGCAATGTAATAACAGTAGATAATTATTACAATGGGTAATCTTCTACTAGAGGGGGAGGCAAGGCTCCAAGATGACCCCCAAAGGAAACAGGACATCATCTATGATGTTATTAGGACTCCCCATATGACCACAGTATGGAAGCATTGTATTTGCTTTGTGGTAAAAAGTGTTCTTATGGATGTAATGTATGTAGTACTGCAACTGTACAGGGAAGAGAATAATTTTGATAACATAAATAGCACAATCTTACTCAATTCAGCAGTTATCACCTCTTAAGATGTTCACTTTATTCTTATTTTTTCCCAATGAGAAGACTGAAGGGAGGAAATAAATTCAAAATCCATTGGGTGATTTGCATAAGAAGCAGGTTGCCTTTACAATGAAGAAATGCAACAGACTAAGTGAAGTAACCCATAAGAACCAATCAGTATTTAACTCTTGGAGCTCACTAAGTTGAAATCCAATCGGTTGCTCGGGTTGGTGCAATGTCTTGTCCTCCCACTGCATTGGAGGAAACTAGCGTAAACTGATTTCTTTCTAGGGATGGAGACAGAACTACTTCCCATTACATCAGGCAAAGAAGTAACTACAAACCTCAACAGCTTCTAGTTTAGCTAGCGAGGTAGATTGTAAAGTTTCGCAAATGTCAAGCTTCATTCCAGGTCAACCCGCTAGGAATACAAAAATTAATGCTAAATATTTCAAAGGAATGATGTGCTTCTGTTTTGCCTTCGGTTTGCAGCTGGAAGACCTTGATAAATTACCAACAATAAGGAGGGAAAAAAATGAAAGTCCTTTGAGGACACAGCCAAAAAGCAGAGCCCTGCAGCAACCAGACAGAACGCACCTCTTAAGGCGCACAGCCCTAACAGATGCTTGTTGGAGCCTTGTATCAGTACAAGGAGCTCAAGCAAGACTCGCCTGTACAAACAAGATATATACAATTTTTAGGAACACAGTGCAAAGGGTGGGGTGATCCATAACCTATAGCAACTGATCAAAAAGGAGCTTTTATTACTATTATTCCCAATGGGGTACTTAAAGTTGACTTGTAAATGGTTACTGAGGGTCACTGCGCTCCTCATTCAAATATTAGGGACCGAATAGTCTGTGCACAGCACTCTCCTCATTATAGCCCTTATTAGCTCTGATCAAATTTAGTCCACTAAGAACAAGTGGATTATTCCCGTCATGGATCATTTTAAACCACTATAGTCCTAGGTTGAACACCATTGTACAGGATGCCTGCATATTATTTGAAGGCTTGTTTAAACTGTTTGGAGATAGAGGATGAACATATACATGTACCTTCTTAATGTTAATTTACTCTGAACTAGAGGTACCCCAATGACTGTACGTCACAGCTTCTGTTGAACATACGGGGGTCTATTTATCAATGTTTTCACCAAGACAAATAGACCCTATAGACTACAGTAACACATCAAATTCATGCAAAATTTATATTTTTTGGAATATTCTGAAAGTATATATATATATTTTTTTCTTACCTTACAAAATAAGCCAAATGTCTAAAAATATTGGTTAAAAGTAAGGCACAGTTCTGAAAAAAGATATGCTTTGGGACTAAAGATACACAAAGCACAACTAAATTTAATTTACATCCCCCATATTCTATATATTTTCTTACATAAAAACGTCCCATGTGTAATAAAAAAAAAAAAAAAATGGTATGTGTGTTGCCTACATCAACCCATAAGATTTCAACGTTCAGGTTTCTAGGATAGAGCAATAACCTAGAAATTGGAAATGCTTCCTTTTAGACACTTTTACATGAGGGCCACCATACAGGCCTTGGATAACCATTAAAAATTCTTTGTAGATTTTCAAAAAGCTGTAGGGCAGTTATATTTTTTAACCTCTGTCTTCTCAGGCAAAGAAAGGGAAGTTAGATGACATGAAAAAGAAAAAATAGAAAGATGATGTAAATTTTTGCAACGGTCATAAAATATTTACTTTGCATGTCCATTGCTTCATGAAAGTAGAATTTTTCTACCATACTTCCTTGCCTGACACAAACTGCCTTTATGATAGAGAAGGCCAAATGTCCAAGGCCTTTCAGCCATGGCATGTAAACATTTACTGATGTGTCTCTTATGTGCCGCCCTAGAAGACTGACATTTTTAAAGTAGTTTGGCATTTTTTGTGTACATGGGCATTTGAGTTATTTTGAGGTTAGTTTGAGACCAGAATGGAGTCAGCATACACTTCTCCATAAGATTCCATTCAATATGCAAACACTGCATTCCATATATGTCAATAATATTTAAAAAACTAATGCAATACAAAATGGAGTCACTTGTGCATTGATAATGTCTTTTTCCCCTTTTGAGTTAACAAGCTGAATATGCAATAATGGTTCAAGTGGTTCAAGTTATTGGAAATCTACCCAGCCTAGAACTTGAACCACAATAATAAATTTAATACATTTAATACATTTTCAGCTTAAAGATTTGAATTTTCAAATAAAAATAAAAAAATGAATTTCAAATTTGCATTTGATTGGTGTCAATGGGACAACACTGTACTGTAGTCTCAAATTCGATCATGATTGTGACTAACATTGAGACTGAAGTGCAAAGCTTTGTTTTGTGTTGACACCAATCAAATGCAAATTTTCAAATAAAATTTTTGTATTTCAACTAGGGCTGTGGAAATTAACTATTAATTCCTCGATTAATCAATAAATTTTTTTGATCGATCAAAATTATTTTGATCGGTACTCACCTCTCCGCCGGCTTCCGGGTCTTCAGGGAGTTCCGTCGGAGATCCGGTGACGTCACGGACACGGCTTGCCGTGTCCATCTGAAGGGCTCCTTTGCTGTGCCTTCATATCTGCATGCCAGCGGGACCTTATTATCTGCCGCACGCAAGGGCTGTTACACTTCCCTCTATCACTTCCCTCTATCACCCTGGGATTCTACAGCCATCCACTGGGAGTTGTGATAGTTCCCGTCACGGGACATCTACATGCCGACGGACTGATGTTAACCCCTCCTCATCTGGATTCAGCAGTGGTATCGTTGTACACATTTTTATGCCAGTATCATACTTCGCTACATGTTTTTATGACTGCTTTTGCTACCGTTTGGTATTACTCGCACCATTTTTACAGTTTATGTAGCTACATTGATTTTATCACCAGTGCAATATTTATTTTGTTACCTACTTGAAGACTATAAAAGTTTTAATGCTATTCCCATCGAGCGCTGCCTGTGTGTGTTTTTTGTATCCTGCTATCCATTTTTCCAGTGGTTGGTAGCTGCACTGGGAATCGGCCTGCAAGGAGATCAGCTAAAAGTAGTTGGATCTGTATGTGCGCTATAATTAATCGAAATTAGTCGATTAATCAATTTAAAAAAAAATTGATTAATCGAACACGAAAATTTTAATCAGTAACAGCCCTAATTTCAACCTTTTCCAGGGAAGGTGAAAAATTTGAGTGCTGGCTGTGGTGCGAGGACCGCAATTTCTAAAGATTAATCGACCACATATTTGACCATCCCTGCCCATATTTTGACCTAAAGTTGTGATTTTGACTTTCATCAGTCTCCGGCCCATATTTACACCAAGCTACAGTAAACTTTCCTAAGTACCATGGTCCAAAAAATTAGATTTTTTCTTGTATCCACACCCATGTGTGCAACTGAACATCAAAAAAAATAAAAAAATATATATATGTGTGTTTAAATGGCCACTGGTAGTCACCATTGGTGGCTCATTTAACCCAGGGACAAAACAAGAGCACAACTGGGAGACAGAGACAAAGCATTGTCAATTTTTTACAGGAAGTGTCTGAACAAAGTCCATTATAGGGGGATCTCCAATAATAATTTGAAAGAAATTAATAATATAAAAAAAATATATATATATATTAAATGAGCTTTTACTGATTGGGTTTATATATATACGTTTGGTGAGAGATTGACACCACCTAATAGAAAGCCTTGTAGTAAAATACCAATGCTATGTAGTTAGAGACCCCAATGGTAAATGCACCCCAAAGCCCAAGGCTGTAAAAATACTCACCGTACCGCCGAAAAAATCTGCAATGCAAAAACTCAGAGCAGAAGTAAAAGGCAAAGGTCTTTGACATTTTAGAATGGTAAATATAAACTACAAATTCTCACAGAAATAGCGATGACTGTGCAGAAAAAATAAATAAATTCTACAAATAATTTAATTCAGGAGTATTCTAAAAACCCACGTCAAATGGGAACAAGCCATGGGCTTTCCCAGCCAACACAAGTTCCGCGCACCTCCTCGACTCTCTGCAAACTTCTCGGGAAACCTGATCTGAACAAAACGTCACAGAGTTCTGCAATCCAGCAGTTTATTTGGCAGGAGAGCAATGGCCTGGCATTATCCTCTGTTTTCACAGCACAAAAAAAAATCTACTATTTCTGGGCACCGGCTCAAAAACAGGTAGGAAGCAAATGCTTAGAAATGAGGAAAGGAAAAAAAAAAAAAAGCCAAGAAGAGAATTTTTTTTTCCATGACCAAGGATGCCAAATGTAAACATGATTTATTTAGTGACCTATAATACACTGTGAACAAAACGGAGCTGCAATTAGAAAAAAAAAAGAATTTAAAAAAAAAAGCCCAGGGAAGGAAAACAAAACAGCCAATTTATCCCAGGACACTTGTGCGAGTTTTAATAGCTGCGGAGTGCTTTTGTAACCCAAAATATACTCACACCCAAATAAAGCAACACTAATCTGTTCCTAATTAATCAGCAGCAAAACAAACAAAAAAAAAGATGAAGGGTCTGCCTAATAAAAACAATATTTATGCGGTTGTGAGCGTGAATTGGCCACACGCACGCATATGGATCTTGCTAGCACATGGGTGTGAATAGGAGCCTGTCACAAGAGTAAACCCCAGTGGTGATAGATGAGGGAGGCTGCTAAAGAAATAATGTTGTGAATTCTTGGGAGGGGGGGGGTGCTCCTCTTTCTGAATCATTTTGCCTAAAATTAATGAGGATTTAACTACGGATGTGTAAAGTGCCCTCTAGTGGCTGTTTTCATTTCAGACATTGCAATGGACATCTCTGATGAACAAAGGTGATGGATTAAGCCACAGGCAAAACTGAAGAGGGCCTTATGTACAAATATGTTCCTACTAAGGGGTTATGTCACCCTAGAGATCCAGTTGTTGGGGGCAAATTACCTGCTTCTACAGCTTCGATCCCTCCCCGTGCTGGTTCAGCCAGTGAAGAAGTGATGCCTTAAGAGAAGGTGCATGTTTTGTCTGCTGTTAGGGCTCATGCACACAGCCGTATAGCATATATTTTGTTGTATTTCCACAAAAGGGAGCCCCCTGGTGTTAGACTTAAGACTAGTACACATGGGCTGAATTTTGGGTGGCATTGGCCGGTTTAATAGAAACCGGGCCAACATTAGGCCCATGTGTACGGCAGCCGCTTCGTTCGGATTCTATCAATGGGGCACGACCGAAAAAGGTCTGCTGATCAGCTCCCGATCAGCGTTTTCAGCCTTTGGCTGTTCTGGCGGGGAGGGGGGCATCCCCCTGTCAGAACACATTAGCAAAACAGGGGAGATCGCTGTACTAACATTAGTTAGTTGGTTAGTACTGCGGCTCCTCTGGAACTGTCAGTTTTTTTTCGTTCACCCCACTATACATCCTTTCATACCCCCAACACAATTTTGAATTAAAACTGTGGAATCGCTAGTGTGACATGGGCCTAAGAACTGGAGGAGGGTTTCAAACGTTTTCAAAATTTTAATGCAATTGCTGCTAGGAGGAAGCGCCATTTCTTAGAATGGAAATGTTCTTCAGCCTACTAGAGAGCAAATTATTTTCAATAAAAATCTATCCACAGCAATTTACATTGATTTGCAAAAAGAGAGGAGGAATGCAAAAGTACAAACAGTGTGCTAAACTATTAAGAAGGAAGAGTACTAAGAACATCCAAAGAACAAATAAAGGGATTTTTATAACAGCTTACCTGTAAAATCCTTTTCTTGGAGTACATCACGGGACACAGAGCGACTTAGTCATTACTAATGGGTTATATAGTTTACCTTCAGGTGTTGGCACTGGCCAATTCCAAACCGGAAGTACCCTCCCCTATATAAGCCCCTCCCACCCGGGAGCACCTCAGTTTTGTAGCCAAGCAATAAGTGTCCCAAAAAGAGGGGTGGGAGCTCTGTGTCCCGTGATGTACTCCAAGAAAAGGATTTTACAGGTAAGCTGTTATAAAAATCCCTTTTTCTTTTTCGTACATCACGGGACACAGAGCGACTTAGTCATTACTAATGGGACGTCCCAAAGCAATGCCAAATGAGGGGGGGGTACATAAGCTGGGCGCCATCAGGCATGAGGATCTTTTGCGGCCTGCAACACACTGCGCCCAAAGGCGACATCCTCCTGACTTCTAACGTCTACCTGATAGAATCTAGTAAACGTGTGTACCGAAGACCATGTTGCGGCCTTACATACTTGAGCCAGGGAGGCCTGGTGATGCACTGCCCATGAAGTTCCAACCGCTCTTGTGGAGTGCGCCCTAACTTTGAACGGAGGCGGTCTCTTTCTCAAGCCATAGGCTTGTATTATGACCTGTCGAATCCACTTGGCTAAAGTAGATTTTGATGCTGCCTGACCCCTTCTGGGGCCTTCCGGCAGAACAAACAAAGAATCCGTTCTGCGAATCTGAGCAGTGGCTTTTAGATAAGCTTTAACTGCTCTTACCACATCCAAAGAATGTAATAACTTTTCCTCTACTGAGCTAGGTTTGGGGAAAAAAGAAGGAAGAACCACATCTTGGTTCAAATGAAACCTCGATACCACCTTAGGAAGAAAGGCTGGATGAGGACGTAATACTACTCTGTCCTTATGGACAACCAGATATGGCTCCTTACAGGACATAGCTGCTAATTCCGACACTCTTTTAGCCGAACAAATGGCTACTAAGAAAACCAATTTCCTGGTGAGAAGAACCAAGGAAATGTGTTGTAATGGTTCAAACGGTTGTTTCTGTAGAACCGACAGAACCAGGTTTAAGTCCCAAGGACATATGGGAATACTAACCGGAGGGCTAATACGCATCACTCCTTGTATAAAGGCTTTGACTAGTGAATGCGAAGCCAAGGGCCTTTGAAAAAATATTGACAAGGCCGAAATCTGACCCTTGATAGTACTCAAGGCCAGTTTCCTATCTACAGCCCACTGTAGGAAGTCCAAAATCCTCCCTATCATGTACTTACGTGGATGCCATTTCTTGGTCTCACACCACGTAATGTACGCTTTCCAGATCCTATAATAGATCTGCCTGGATACCGGTTTCCTGGCATTGATCATGGTAGATACCACAGAATTAGAGAGCCCTCTCTTTTTCAGAATGTGGGCTTCAATAGCCAGGCCGTCAAACCTAGGGCTGGTAAGGAAGGGTGGTATATCGGTCCCTGCGAAAGCAGGTCCGGACGAAGTGGGAGGGTCCAAGGACTCCTCACTGACATTTTTACCATCTCCGCGTACCATGCCCTTCGGGGCCACGCTGGAGCCACCAGAATCACTGGTTTCTTTTCTACCCTGATTCTGCGGAGTAATCGCGGTAACAATTGTGGCGGTGGGAATGCATATATCAGCTTGAACCGATCCCAAGGGAACACTAGGGCATCCGAGCCGCAAGCTAGGGGATCCCTTGTGCGAGACACAAACCTGTCCACCTTTGCGTTGAATCTGGATGCTAGCAGATCTACATCCGGTGTTCCCCACCGCTGGCATATTGCCTGGAAAACCTCGGGGTGAAGAGACCATTCCCCCGGGCATAATTGTTGGCGACTTAGAAAGTCCGCTCTCCAATTTTCCACTCCTGGGATGAAAACCGCAGATATGGCTGGGACATATCTTTCTGCCCACCCCAGGATGCAATTTGCTTCCTTCTGGGCTGCACGACTTTTGGTGCCACCCTGATGATTGATATATGCCACTGCCGTGGCATTGTCTGATTGAATTCTGACAGGGGACCCCTGGAGTTTGGATGTCCATGCTACTAGGGCATACCGGGCTGCTCGTATCTCTAAGAGATTGATGGGCAGGGCCTTTTCTGCTTCTGACCACCTGTCCTGGAGAGACCATTGCTCCAGCACTGCCCCCCAGCCGATGAGGCTGGCATCTGTAGTGACCACCTTCCAAGAAACCGGACTGAAGGGTTTCCCTCTTTCCAGATTCTGGGGCACCAACCACCAATGGAGGCTCTTGCGAACGGAAGGGGACAGGGACATTGGTAAGTCTAAAGCCTGAACTTTTTTGTTCCAGGCTGACAGTATGGCCCTTTGCAAATTCCTTGAATGGAATTGACCGTAGGGTACCGCTTCGAATGAAGCCACCATCTTTCCCAGCAGCCTCATGCAGAGACGTATGGATGGTTTTCTTTTTGTACCCACTAAGTGGGTCAAATTTCTTAAAGACGACACCTTCTCTGGAGGTAAGAAAATCTTTCTCTGATTTGAATCCAGCCTTAGCCCTAAGTATTCCAGACTTTTGACTGGTCTTAGAGCTGACTTGTCCCGGTTGATAATCCAACCGTGATATTCCAGATACTCGATTGTCTTGTGAATAGCTACTTCCAGCTTTTCCACTGAGTGGTCTATTAGTAGCAGGTCGTCTAGATATGCCATTATCGTTACACCCTGTGTTCTTAGATTGGCCAATAATGGGGCCAGAATTTTTGTGAACACTCGTGGTGCTGTGGCCAGACCGAAAGGTAAGGCTCTGAACTGAAAATGGCGCCCTTCTACTGCAAAGCGTAGAAATTTCTGATGGGCCGGAAAGATGGGAATATGCAGATAAGCATCCCTTATGTCGATCGAGGCTAGCCATTCCTGCCCTTGTAGGGCGGTGGCCACTGATCGGATCGACTCCATCCGAAAGGTCCTGATATTTAGGAACTTGTTTAGCCCTTTTAGATTTAATATGGGCCTCACGTCCCCATTTGGTTTGGGGACTGTGAAAAGGTTCGAGTAAAACCCGAATCCGCTTTCTTCCAGGGGAACCTTCATGATTACCCCTTGGAGCAATAGTTGTTCTAGTGCCAGAAGGAGGGATCCTCTCTTTTGGGGATCTCTTGGCACGTTTGACCTCATAAATTGGGCAGGAGGAGTGCCTTTTAACTCCAGCTTGTATCCCAGACTTACTGCGGAGAGCACCCATCTGTCTCTGATGGTGTCCCGCCAGGTCTCTGTGAACAACTGAAGTCTTCCCCCCACCCGATTGAGCGGGGGCAATACTTCATGCCTTAGGGGGAGGTTTTGTACCTCTCTTGATCCAGGGCTTCTTGTTACCCTGTGATTGTCCCTGATTTCTGCCCCCTGAATTTGACCGCGGAGGCCGTCGGAACTGCTTCACAGCCGATGTGCCCGGGACTGGAGAGGTAGGCCTCTTAAAAGAAGGACTTCTACCCTTGTTCTTAACCGGTAAGAGTGAACTTTTACCGGCAGAAATTTTCTGGATATATTTGTCCAGATCTTCTCCAAATAAGCGTTCTCCATGAAATGGGAAGCTAACCAGCAGTCTTTTACAGGGAGCTTCAGCAGACCAGTTTTTGAGCCACAAAAGCCTACGCATATGTACTATAGACAGCGTAAAGCGGGAGGCCTGTTGGATTGTATCCTTTATGGCGTCCACCGCAAAACACAAGGCTCTAGGCAGGTCAGCTAGGGCATGAGCCTGCTGATCTGGTAAGTCCCTTAAGACTTGTTTCAACTGATCTTTCACTGCTTGGCAGACTCCAATCGCTGCTACCGCAGGTTGTGTCACCATACTTGCTGTAGAGAAAGCAGATTTTAGTAAAGACTCCAATTTTTTATCTATTGGGTCTTTGAACATTGGAACATTATCTACTGGACATGTCAGTGATTTGTTAACAGAAGAGATGGCTGCGTCCACTATAGGGACCCTCCATTTTCTTATGAACTTATCCTCCATGGGATAGATCACCGGAAATCTCTTGGGGGGAGCAAATATTTTATCAGGATGCTCCCAATCCTGGTAAATAAGCCCTTCTAATAAAGGGTGGATTGGGAAGGAACAGACCGCCTGGGGAGCTTTTAGCGACCCCAGCGAGGAAACCGTAGTGGATGGTGGTTCCGCCAGAGGCATTTTAAATGCTGATCGGACCATGTTAGTCAGAGACTGAACCCATAATCTTTCAGCCTGAGAAGCTGAGAAAGGTTCTTCCACTGTTGATTCCTCTATAAGTGAATCAACCTCATCCTGATCCCCTTCAGGTAGGTCGATCTCTGTGTGGGGCTGTTCCTCCACTAACAGGCACTCTGAAGGAGGAGACGGAGATCGGACGCGCTTTTCCTGTGACAGGGAAGCAGCGATCAATGCTGTTAATCTCTCTTCCAATCCTCCCAGAGTTGAGGATAAAACCTCCTCTGTTATATATACAGGAGCAGGTGGACTGGGGACAGCCGCAGCACCAGACATTCCTGCGGGGTTTCTACGGCTACTGACCTCTGCATTCTCAGGGGAGATTGGTGCAGTGCAAGCATGCCCAATATCCTCAGAGCCCGATGGAGACCCCTTTGGCTTCCTGGAAGATTTATTTCCGGAGCGTCTGGACGACATATCCTTTAAGCACAAAGCTGAGGTATTCCCGTCGTCATACACCAATTTTTGCTGGTAATAGTCTAACACAGGTGCTGCTATATACCAGCTGGTGTCCACTAAAGTGCCTTTCTATGGGGATGCCTGCATCAACCGCCTCTGTGTGCCACTGTTTGTTGCTAGCTCTGTTTGCATGCAGCTGACACTTGTACTGTGTCTTTTAACCATGCTGGGACGCCCGCACATGCGCAGAAGCGCCGCGGCGCGCATCGAGCGTCATCCACCCGCCCCGCCCCTTTTTTTTCATAGGAGGCGCGTGCACGCGCCCGCGCGCGCGCCCGTGCGCCAATGGCGCCCTTTTCGAAAACCAACAGAGGACTAGGAGCCAGGGCCCTTTTTGCCGGAGGGCCTGTGCGGTGGATGAACGCAGCAACAGGGCAGAGGAAGTGGATTCCCTCAGAGAAACTTACCAGCTGCCTGGATCTTTTGAGTTGAGAAAACCAAAGATCCACATTTACAAGAAAAATGGACTACAGCGGCCTCTAGTGGTTTAACACAGGTACCGCGGTCCCTGTTTTTTTTTTTTTTCTTGACTACTATTAAAATTTTACATTTTCAGTAGTTATAGGCAAACACAGATATTTAGCGGGAATACCGTTAGGTAACAGACAGAAAGACAAATTAGGCTTGGGGGTCCCCCAATAGAACCAAGTTCCTGAGGGCCCCCACTTACCTGATCCCCGCCGCAGGACTTTGTTTGGTCCACAAAAGTCCAAACTTCACCTATCACGGCAGGCATTGTAATTAAACCTTCAGGGACCGGGTTCCCAAGGATTCCACTCCCCTGGACCTGTATAGCACCCTGCACAGACAGCGTCTTGGTCGTGGGTATGACCAGAGCTCTGGATCCCAGGGTCCAGCCCTCCTAAGAGAAGCATTACAGGCAAAACCTTGCTCTTCTGCTGCAAGGCCCGGGTACCGACCGTTTAGCTATGAAGCTTTTTTTGGTGGGATCCGGAACAGCTTACTAAGGCCCAAAAGAACCTGTACGCAAGCCCAGTGAAAACACATGTTACTCTTTGGCCAACACCTTAGACACTGGCAAAAAACTGAGGTGCTCCCGGGTGGGAGGGGCTTATATAGGGGAGGGTACTTCCGGTTTGGAATTGGCCAGTGCCAACACCTGAAGGTAAACTATATAACCCATTAGTAATGACTAAGTCGCTCTGTGTCCCGTGATGTACGAAAAAGAAATGGCTATCCCCAAAGAGCCTATTTAAGTGCCCAGTTACGCTTATGAGCTAAAACCATAGGTACATTTTATACTGAACTGCGGTGCAAACTATAGGTTTTTAAATACCTTGTCTGTATGTCTCCCGGAGATCATTGCAGCTGTATAAGGTCCCTTTCACACTGAGGCGCTTTGCAAGCGCTATTGCGCTAAAAATAGCGCCTGCAATGTGCCCTAAAAAAGCCGCTCAATTGTATTCAGTGTGAAAGCCCGAGGGCTTTCACACTGGAGCGTTGCGCGTGCAGGAGGGTCAAAAAACTCCTGCAAGCCTCATCTTTGAGGCGCGATAGGAGCGGTAAAAATACCGCTCCTATAGCGCCCCTGTCCATTGAAATCAATGGGGTAGCGCCTCCAAAACGCCTGCAAAACGCCACAAAGAGGCGTTATTGCGGGCGTTTTTAACCCATTTTCGGCTGCTAGCGGGGGTTAAAATCCCCCCGCTAGCGCCCGCAAATCGCGGCAAAAAATACGGTATAGCGGCGCTAAAAATAGCACCGCTATACCGCCAGCGCATCCAGCACCTTAGTGTGAAAGTAACCTTAGGCTAGGTTCTAACATGTGCTAGGTGCACAACCCCATCTGTCACTTCCAACCAATACTTTGGGAAAGTCCTACCTGGCTTTCATGCAAGCAGACCACCATGAGCCATGTCAATGAGAAGTAAGGAGTAAGTGGAGATGTCTACTGAACAAAACTCTGCCTTGGAAGGGAGCCCATTGAAAAGAGCAAAGTCTTTCAACAAATGTGTGCATGAGACTGAAACATCAGCCACTCACAATAACTCAACCTGGACTTCATGTAATAAAAGGAAACAGATTTCATATAATATGTGTCTTCTCTGAAAATTGACAAGCAGGCCACTATGCATGTGGTCAACAATACACAGCCTCTACAGCAGGGTTTCTCAACCAGGGTTCCATGGAACCTTAGGGTTCCTCGAGATGTTGCTAGGGGTTCTTTGAGCAATGAGCAATTTCTGTCTCTGATAAGTTTCCACTGACACTATTGATCTTTTTAGTTATCTGAAAAGGGGGTAATTCTTCCCAGTGACCACAAGTGTTATGCCCTGTACACACGATCGGATTTCCGATGGAATAAAATCCAATGGATTTTTCCATCGGAAATCCGATGAAGCTGACTTCCATCAGTCTTGCCTACACACCATCAGTCAAAAATCCGACCGTCCCAAACTCTGTGACGTAAAACACTCCGAAGAACCGAGAAAAATGAAGTTCAATGCTTCTGAGTATGCGTCAACTTGATTCTGAGCATTCGTGGGTTTTTTCTCTGATGGAGTTCCCCACAGACGATCGGAATTTGCTATCAGTTTTTTTTCCATCGTAAAATTTAAAACATGTTCTATTTTTTTAAGCAGATGGAAAAAAGACCGATGGGGCCCATACACGATCGGTTTGTCCGATGAAAAAAGTCCATTGGTCTATTTTCATCAGAAAAAACGATCGTGTGTATGTGGCATTAGGGGCATTCTTCCCACTGACCATCACACTAATGTAGTTGTAGAAAGAGTAATTTTTAGCAGGTGTTCCCTGAGACCGGAAAGATATTTCAAGGGTTTCTTTTGTGTTGAAAAGGTTGAAAAAGGCTGCTCTACAGAGTATTGCCTTCACCCACAGTCTACACCCACATCACCAGCAGCCAAGAAAAAATAAGCAATGGGTTGGCCTGATCTGACAAAAACAGAGGCCAGAAGGACGTATACTGTATCCTCTGCAAGCATTTCAAGGCTTTATTTTTTCCAACTGAACTGCAAAATCCCTTCAATTCTAGGAGGTTATGTTCTGACACGTTCTTTGATTTATTTATTTTTATGAATTTTGTTTTTAAGACTAAAGGTTCTCATAGACATTTGACGATTGGATCATGCAGAGCGATGCTCCAATAGTCTATGGGATAGCACACTGCAGCTCCATAAAGAGTTCTCCAGAAAAAGAATGATCAAGCAGGTTAGAAAACCTTACCAAGATTCCCCTGGCACCAGTGCTGTCTGCTCCATTAACCTAGACAAGAAGATTCATGCACATAGAGAGTTTACAGTTAGGGAAGTAACTGCCTCATGAGATTCTAAGAGATGGAGGGACAACAAGTATGCAGATTACATTGTTCAGACTTTTCCAACCTGCAAGTTCGTTATGGTCATGACCTAAAAGTCCCAAAAGCATAGACAGCCAGACAACTAAGCATTTTTAGTATGAGGTCAATAACAGCCCTTCATTTCTCTTGGCACTGCTTCCTTACCCTGTCCAAAAACAAGTGCACATAATATAATACTATGCCCACTGCAGGGAAGAAAGATGAAGGAGACTTTAGATATGATTTCAATCTTCCCAGCTCTAGCTCTACTCGAGGCAGCCAATGCAGGCATTTTCATTGCATGCCTGACTTGGAATTTCTAGATGGTATGCAAGAAATGATGGAAATGTAATATACAAATAATAAAGGAAATTGTACATCTTCAAAAAAAAAAAGAAAACGTAATTAAGCAAAGTTTGATGAACCTACAAACAGACTGAACAACTCAGACAACATGGCTTGCTCTCACTCTTAAGTCCCAGTCCAACTATATGGTCGACAGTATGTAGACATCCCTTCAAATGACTGAATGTTCTAGGAAACTACATTATGAGGCCAAAAGTTTTCGAAAACCTGAATATCTCCTATCTATATGGCAAAAAGTAGGTGGATATCCCAAAAATTATTGAGTTCAGGTGTTTCTAGTAAAAGGCCCTTTTAGTGCTACAGCATTCAAGGAAAAGGATGTTCTTCCAACAGTTTGAGGAAGACCGTTCCTTTTCCAGCATGACTAACCCTATGCACAAAACCAGCTCCATATAGACATGGTTTGATGGATTTGGTGTGGTGGAACCCAATTGACCTGCTCAAAGTCCTGACCTCATCCCTACCGAATACCTTTGGAATGATTTTGAACACCAATTGCCCAATTGTCAGCGAGGTCATCTCATCCAACATCAGTACCTGAGCTCACAATTGTTCTGTTGGCTGAATAGGCAAACATTCCCATAGACACAATATAAAATCCTGTAGAAAGCCTTCCTAGAAGAGTGGAGGCTTTACTGTATAACCACAGAGGAAAGTGGGAGTGGGGGGCCCCATGGTTTAGGAATAGGATGTCCAACAATCTCATATAGGTGTAATGGTCAGGTGTCCACCAACTTGTTGTCCCACCCATGGAGCTGCTGAGCTCCAAGTTGCTCAAGTCACTGCTATAAGGTATTTATATTTTACAGGAGTGGATATAAATGTGATTCCTTTTATATTAGATCCTATATATCCTCAGGCTATAAAGACCCTGGCTCAGAGGAGGAACCCAACTCCTCAGAACACAAAGGCTTCCATGTCTCTTTGTACCGATAATGGAAGATAAGCTTAATAAAAGCATCTGCCTGACAACGTGTCTTAAACCTCAGGATGGAGAAAAACCGGCAATTAAATGTGTGTAAATGCAGATGTTTGAGAAAAAGAGCAACTTTTCCAAGCGTTTTATCTCTCTCGCGCGCGTGTGAAGCAAGCCGACAATATGCACATTTATCAAACGGGCTTCTTCTTCCTTTTTAGTCTTCAACAATGATGAGTTTCGTTTTGTGATCTTTAGCCATATTTACAGATATTCAAAGGCAAATCCTATCTTGTTAGATTGTTATAAATGGGACCCCAGGGAACGCGGCGCAGCTCCAGCAGATGTGAGACTCTTGGAGAGGCGCACCGCCATTCTTAACGCTCAAATTAGAAAAAAAAAAAGAAAAGAAAAGTAAAATCTGCTAATATCACACTCTTCCCTTTCTGCTGCCAAATCATTATAGGATCAGTGCTGGTCTCTCCCAAATGCCCAATTACTATCGCCGGACAGGTTCACAAGTAGGACTGAGAGGACCAGGCCTGCTCTATGGGCTGCAAGTCTGTAGAAATCACGCACACACACGCAGATGAGAAATAGTGACAGATGTGAGTGCCAACATTGAAAGAGATAGAAATAGGAGAAGAGGGGATGGAGAAGAAAGAAAGAAGAAAAGAAGGAAAGAAAAGATGGAAGGCAGGAGAGCAGATAAGAAGGAAGAATGGGAGGGGGAAGGGGAAGGAAAGGAAAGAGAGGGATGAAAGGATAGATTGTAGAGAGAAAAAAAAGGAAAATAAAAGAAGTAGGGCAGCAAGGAAGGGAGAGAGGCATGGAAGGATGGTTTGGAGGAAGAAAGAAAGCAGAGCAGAGGGATGAGAGGAAGGGAGAGAGGAAAGAATGGATGGTGTGTAGGGAAAATAAAGAATGGAGGAAGGAAGGAAGGAAGGAAGGAAGGAAGGAAGGAAGGAAGGAAGGAAGGAAGGAAGGAAGGAAGGAAGGAAGGAAGGAAGGAGGAAAGGTGGATAGGGGTGAAATGATGGATTGTAGGGAAAAGAAAAGAAAAGAAAGAGGGCAGGAATGAAGGAAGAGAAGCATGGAAGGATGGATGGAGGAAAAACAAAAAAAGAAGGAGAGCAGAGGAAAAGGAAAAGAAGGGAGAGAGGGAAGAATGGATGGTTTGTAGCGAAAAGAAAGAAGGAAGGAAGGAAGGTGGATAGAGATAAAATGATGGATTGTAGGGAAAAGAAAAGAAAAGAAGGAGGGCAGGAAGGAAGAAAGAGACGCATGGAGGGAAAAAGAAAGAAAGAAAGAGAAAGGGGAAGGAAAGGAAAGAAAGAGAGGGATGAAAGGATGAATTGTAGAGAAAAATAAATAAAATAAAAGCAGTAGGGCAGCAAGAAAGGGACAGAGGCATGGAAGGATTGTTTGGAGAAAGAAAGAAGGAAAGAAAGAAAGAAAGAAGAACAGAGGAATGAGAGGAAGAGAGAGAGGAAAGAATGGATGGCTTGTAGGGAAAAGAAAGAATGGAGGAAGGAAGGAAGGAAGGAAGGATGGAAGGAAGAAGGGTGGATAGGGATGAAATGATGGATTTTAGGGAAAAGAGAAGAAAAGAAGGAGGGCAGGAAGAAAGGAAGAGAAGCATGGAAGGATGGATGGAGGAAAAAGAAAGAAAGAAAGAAAGAAAAAAGGTGAGCAAAGGAAAAAAAGGAAGAGAAGAAGGGAGAGAGGGAAGAATGGATGGCCTGTAGCGAAAATAAAGAAGGAAGGAAAGTGGATAGGGATTAAATGATGGATTATAGGGAATAGAAAAGAAAAGAAGGAGGGCAGGAAAGAAGGAAGAGACGCATGGAAGGAAAAAGAAAGAAAGAAAGAAAGAAAGAAAGAAAGAAAGAAAGAAAGAAAGAAAGAAAGAAAGAAAGAAAGAAAGAAAGAGTGGGAGGAAGGGGGAAATATGGAAGGTAGGAGGAAAGGGAAAAAAGAAAGATGAAAGGATAAGAGAGAGGAAGGAAGGATAGAAGCAAGGAAGGAGGAAGAATAGATAGATAGATAGATAGATAGATAGATAGATAGATAGATAGATAGATAATAAAGCAGTAAAGTTTAAGCTGTGTTCAATCATCCAATCATGCGAGTACGAATCCTGTTTTTTCCATTTTTCTCGCACATGGTTGGGTATTCCAAGTGATCGCACCTTCACAATCTTTACTGAGGTAGGTGATCATCCTTTACTCCTTTAGTGAGTCAAACCCGAGCACCCTATCCCCATCAGCCTAGGAATCCTCTGACTTGTAGTGCCACTGTACCCACCGCTAATGTTCGCCGACACGGCCGCGGAGAACATCTGCAGGCAAACCTAATTATTACAAGGTAGGGCCTCTTTCTCTGCTCCGGGCTTCACAGCCTGATTTATAACCATAAAAATTGTTATCAGCAACACACAAATTGATCAAAGCCGACAGATCCCACAGGCCCCGCTAATCCCTCTCTAAAACCTTTCATTACTGACCCAATCGATGTGCTGAAAATACATAAACACGCCGGGAATTCGGAGACATCCAGGAACCCGCACATTCCAGATCAGAAGAATAATAGTTTACAGCTCCCAAAGAAAAAACAAAAGACGCTAATAGAAGCAGAACTAATTATTGTACAGCAATGGAAGGTGACGAATAGCGGAGACTCACACCTCACCGAATACGGCGGATATTTTTTATAACGTCTCAGTCCACCTATTTCAACTTTGTGTATTCACACTGTTATCATTCCAAGTCTTCAGCAGATCTCTGCACCGGAGATTCCAGATAGGAAGTCTTCCTCTCAATATTACAACTTTCTGCATTATGAAGAATTCAAAATTAATAGTCACCAGCATTACCAAACTGAGGGGTAATTCAGCCCTCCAGCATCCAACCGTAACTGAAGTATTACTTCTAAGTGGACTGACCCTTTAAAGCCCTATCAGCATTTTTCTACTCCCCAACCATCGAAATTTAAAGCCCAACTCTGGGAACATTGAAAGTTCTCCCTTGCAGTGGGGCCACAAGGGTTAACTGCTTGTTTAGTCAGTCAGTGTTGATGGGGGGGGGGTCGCTCCTGCAGCACTATTGTGTTCTGCCCGTGGGGAGCCTTCCTGGCCGGCAGAACACAATGATCACTGCTGGCGGGTTTAGCCGCACATAGCAATCGCATGAGAAAAATCGAACAGGCAGGTTGTACCCACGTGGATCTATAGCCTACCCATAGATAGACCAAATCTCAGCTGGTCCCTGCTGAACTGCCAAAGATTCAATGCAGCTATGGCTGGCTTTAGATACTCAAAATCCAATTACCGTAGGAGGCACACAAGATCAAACACACATCAAAAAGTGACAAAAAGCAACAGACTTATTATGTGTGACTCCACCCTCAATGTGGTTCAATAGATCAATAACACATTTAAAGACAGACTCATAACTTGTGAATACAAAATCGTAATTTAAAACTTTCTTTTGCTCTCCTTTGGAAGGTCCCATGACACGGTGACAACACAGAAGCTCAGGCATGGGACAGTATCAGACTGTTGTCACCCTACAACAGGAAGTGGCTGAATAAGGGCTTTCATGGCAGGACCACCAGATATTAATTTAAAACTCCCTTTTACTCTCCATTGGAAGGTCCCATTACAGGGTGACGACGCAGAAGCTTAGGCATGGGACAGTATCAGACCATAGTCACCCTACAACAGGAAGTGGCTTAACAAGGGCTTTCATGGCAGGATCGCCAGGTATTATTTTAAAACTCCCTTTTACTCTCCATTGGAAGGTCCCATTACAGGGTGACGACACAGAAGCTCAGGCATGGGACAGTATCAGACCGTTGTCACCCTACAACAGGAGGTGGCTGAACAAGGGCTTTCATGGCAGGATCGCCAGGTATTATTTTAAAACTCCCTTTTACTCTCCATTAGAAGGTCCCATGACACGGTGACAACACAGAAGCTCAGGCATGAGACAGTATCAGACTGTTGTCACTAGGGTTGCCACCTTTTCTTCAATCCAAACCCAAACACTTTAGCCGGGCACAGCAATTTATTGTAAGGGGTAAAGCTGTGGACTCTGATGTAAAGGGGAACTCTGATGTGAATGGGTTTCTGCTCACCAAAGCTCTCACTTACAATAGAGTTCCCAGCATTTCCCCTAAATCAGGGTTCCCAAAGCCCCCCTTACATTAGAGTCCACAGGGCACCCCTTATATCTGAGTCCCTCTTATCTTAGTGTACATATTCGCTCAGAGGCAGGACAGAGAAGGAAGGAAGGGGGGAGGCTTCAGACATTGGATGGTGCGCTCACTCACCCGAGGATGGAGGCTCAAGCATTGACACCTTTCATCCACCATGTATCTGACGGTTGCTGAGCTTCAAATTTCCAGCTGACGCATTCCTTTCCCAAGCATTGAACGCCAGGGTATGGAGTGTGGGTGGGCAGACAGAGGGGTAAGGGCAAAAGGAGCAAGAGAAAATCAAGCCCTCTCTCCACTCCTGTACATGTATGGGGGTGGGGCCCGTGTGCAATCCTGATTCAGGAGGTCTGAAACCCCGAACACAAAATTCCAAACCCGGACTGTCCGGGTAAATCCCACACGGGTAGCAACCCTAGTTGTCACCATACAACAGGAAGTGGCTGAAAAAGGGCTTTCATGTCAGGATCACCAGATAATAATTTAAAACACCCTTTTTACTCTCGATTAGAAGGCCTCATGACACGGTGACAACGCAGAAGCTCAGGCATGAGACAGTATCAGACCGTTGTCACCCTACAACAGGAAGTGGCTGAACAAGGGCTTTCATGGCAGGATCACCAGATAATAATTTAAAACACCCTTTTTACTCTCGATTAGAAGGCTCCATGACACGGTGACAACGCAGAAGCTCAGGCATGAGACAGTATCAGACCGTTGTCACCCTACAACAGGAAGTGGCTGAACAAGGGCTTTCATGGCAGTATCACCAGATAATAATTTAAAACACCCTTCCTCTCGATTAGAAGGCCCCATGACACAGTGACAACGCAGAAGCTCAGGCATGAGTATCAGACCGTTGTCACCCTACAACAGGAAGTGGTTGAACAAGGGCATGGCAGGATTGCAGGTATTATTTTAATTTAAAGAAGCAGGTTTGAAAAAGTTGGAAATGACTTTGAAATAAAGTGATTGGGTTTACATATGCTTTAAATGACAGATTTACCCAAAAAACCGGCCATACATGGATTGAAGTTTGGCTTGTTCAGCAGGAACTGGACAAATTTCCATCCGACTATGGCCGTTCCTGTTCATGAGAAGTGGATCTCATATCCCTTAGGAATTTTTATTTTTTTATTTCCCCAACAAACAGTCCATCCTCCCTGCCTGTTCTTCTAACTCACCGATCTACAAAACCAGGACGACGCACCCAGGAAGAGCGGCGGAAGCTTTTGTGAATGGCACATCGGGATTCATTTACGGTCAGTTTTCTCTGAAGCATCTGCGATTTTTCCCATGATCACCCCCTATCATGACGGCGGACACTGTAAACAATTATTAATTCATGCGTTTTCTATTTATTTAACAGCGATTTGCATCTCTACACCAACCGTGTGTTTGAAGTTGATATGAATTTCGCTCGGGAGATGTCACGGGCCCTGAAAGGCTAATAAGGTTTTTAGATGTTTTTTCTGAATAATCTGAATGTAGTATTTAGTAAGGCTGATATGTTTTTGGTGTAATTTGGTGTCAATCCAAAATGTAGGGTGCTTTGTCATAATTTGTTTAGAACCGCCATAAAGGCTAAACCCCCCCCCACCGCCAAAAAAATGGAGGGGTCTGTTTGGCCGCCGTTGCTCCATAAGGCCTGGTTCACACCTATGCAGGTTGTAGTTGATGCTTTTTCCGGATGTGTTTTGCGTTTTTTTTTTTTTGCACACGTTTTTAGGAGGTGTCTGTTGTATTGCGGGATAAACCAGCAAAAACGCATCAAAAACGCAAGTGTTGAACACATAAACAAGCATGGAATACTGTTGTCACCATCAGGAAACTTGTCCCAAGAAATGACACACAGCCATCCCTGGACTGCATGTAGACAGGAAGTGGCTGCAAAGAGGCTGAAGTAGATCATCAGCACTAAAGTGCAAAAAAAAAAAAAATGGTAAAAGCTTTTAATAAAAGAAAATGCAAATATGAAAAAATGTCTATCATTTATAATACACATTGCAAGCGATCTATTTTAACAGAAAGCCAAAAGGGACAGCTTGTCTGTCTTTGTGTTTTGGATTCACCTGAAAAAAAAAAGAAAGGAAGATGTGAACCCGGTCATTAAATTCCTATACAAGCTTGAACATGTTGATGTCATTTCAGAACTCATTTTCCAATCTTTAAAACTGCAGCTGTCCTTAAAATAATCCCTTGTGATCCTGCCATGAAGGTCTTTGTTCAGGCACTTCCTGTTATAGGGTGACAACGCTCTGTCCCTGTGTCCTAATTGTGCTCCTGTGTAGTCACCCTTGCAAGAAGAAGCCATTCACTACATATTGCACAAGCATGGTCACCATCAGAAATGCCCGCCGTTGCTGGAGTGCATGTAGAGTAGGCGACTGCAAAGAGGCTGCAGGAGATCAACAACATTGCACCACCAGTTGCAGACTTTCAAGCCCTGTACACACAGCCGGGAATCCCGTCTATGTGAAAACCGTCGGTTTTCCTGATGGGATTCCTGGAAAGCTTGCCTTGCAAAGCCGTGTATACACACAGCCATTCAAAAGACCCGCCGTTCTTTTGAATGGCAAGAACGCGGTGACGTCAACGACTACGACGAGCCGGCGTCTCATCACATTCGGCTCCCCATCACAGATTTTTCCGGAAGTGATGTTCCGTCGCAGCCATCTTGCTACACCCCACACTAACGTTGTATGCTACCGCGCATGCATCGAAGTGTTATCGAGCATGCACGTTTTTTCTCCCCTGCAGGTAAGCATACAGACGACCGGTTTTCCTGTCGGGAAAACTGCTAGGGAGCATACACACGGCCGGGATTCCCGGCCAAAAGCTCTCCTGGCAGTTTTCCTGCCGGGAAAACTGGTCGTGTGTACGAGGCTTCACACTGACTTGCAGTAAAATGCCAGAAAAATTGTGGCACATTTCCATCCATTTTATGTGCATTTTAACACGCGTTGACGTGCGTTTTAGCGCTCATTAAAATGCTTGTGACATCACATCCTGTTCCTGTTTGTGAGTTAGGAAAAAAAATAATGACAAGGCAACTTTTTTCTCTTTATATGCGTTTTACACGCGTTTACATGCACTGCATTGCGTTAAAATGCATACATGTTGCTTTTTAACGCAACGAAACGTGGGTCAGCACAGCATTGTAGTGTGAATAGGACACGTAGAAAACAATTGTTTTTGACGTGTCTATGCGTTGATCTTCATCTTTCAAGTGCGCTAAAATGCAGATCAAATGCGAATTAGCCCTAAACTCTGTTTTTTGGGGGAGTACAGTCCACGTGTCTACCTTTCTCATAAAATGACGTCCCCAGCGGCTGATGTAGGATATACTGTATGCCATCAGGGGGGTAGCTTAGGGTTGCCACCTCATCCCTTTAAAACCAAACACATAATAATTACACAGGTTCTGTGGCTGATTAAGGTGGCAATTAAACTCACTTGGGGCCTTATCTGCATTAAATTAGCCTCAAAACCTGTGTTCGGGTTTAAAGGGATGAGGTGGCAACCCTGGGGTAGCTACAAGTACCCAGAGGAGATCACTGGCTCCAGATGACCCATGCAAAGAAGATGGCGGCGCGGGACCCGGAGTGCACTGGCCTTCATCAGGACAACTCTGGAGTCACTGGTCGTGTATGCACGTGTATGTACTTTGAAGATAACCCAGAAAACCAGCTGAGGCCCCTTTCACACTTATACGACTTGTCCCATGATTTGTGATAGCATGACAAGTCGTTTCCCACAATTTCCAATGACAACCATTCATATTAGTACGACTTCAAGTCGTTCCGACTTCAAAGTAGTCCCTGCACTACTTTGGTCCGATTTTGATGCCACTTACACAGGCATTCCTTGAAGTCGCTGCAAAATCGCAGCCGCGAATGGCGGCAAAATCACGGCCGCGAATCGCGGGAACATCACGGTAAAATCGCGCGACTTTGAAATCGCACAAGTGTGAAAGGGGCCTAAGATGGGAAAGAACAAAAAATAAATAAATGAAGCCCCTCTTCGGGATAGAGCTTCCATCTCCTTTTTCAGGTCAGTCCTCAGGGCCAGCTCTGAAAGAGTTAAGGTAAAAAAAAACGAGGCAGAAGTGAGCAAACCGGCCTAACCGCTTGCAGGACCTAGCAGCAACAAAAGAGGCCTGAAGTTGTTTGGCAGATCTGAGTCCTTGAACCTACAACACTCCGCTCTATAAACTTGCAGCCTGGAATGACTCTGTGCTCCTTCAAAAGATACCATGGCGGCGTGCCAAGTCTGGCTGCCACCCGTGAAACTTAAAAAAAAAAGAGAGAGAGAGAGAAAAAAAGAGAGGGAGAGAGAGGGTTTAATAAAACTTCCTGCTTTAGAAAGTTTTCTTTCTCTTTACGAGTTGGAAACAGCCCACCCTAGAATGTCAGGGAGGCCCTGCCACCACAACCAGACTTTGCCGCCCCCCCGTCAATTCATTAAAGGCTTGAAAAACAACCCCAGACTAAGCTTGCCCATAGACATTAGACCTTTCCCTTGTTACTGGGCAGCTCCTGAATAGAGCTTACCTGGCAAACTAGCAATTCTAGCATTGGCCAGGTTTGGCTGATGTTGCCTATAGCAACCAGTCACACGGCCCGACACTGATATACATAACAGGGAAGGGGAATAATAAAAAGTGTCTGGGACATACTTTGTCTCACCTGGAGCACAGCCAATCATTTTTTTAATTTTCATCTCCTAAGCTGAGTGGAAACAATGAAAGACAGAAGCTGATTGGTTGCAACGGAATCAGATGGGAGCCATGTCTCAGAAACGTAAACCCTCCAATCCTTTAGGCCCCGTTCTTATCTCGCGATTTGGGATCGCGTTTGAGTGCTTTAAACCTTCAATGGCCCCTTAAACACAATGTGATTCTGCCGCGGTTCTCATGCGACAGGATTGTGCGGCAATTGCGGCAAACCATGCCTTCACAAATTGCGTGAAGCTTGTTGCCTGAAAAGGAGCAGGAGCTTTTTTTTGGGCGACACACACGCGAATGGGCTGTCCTATGCGACGTGCAGGATTGCGTGAAAATCCGGATGCCAAAATCCTGCTGCGCGGTGTAAACGGGACCTTACAGCCAAGAAAGCTGCCATCTTAGGCACTGTTTGAATTGTTGTGGTGCTACACATGTGGTCAGTTATGACACCAGCCATTTGACAGTTCGGTGTAGAGCACAACACAAGCAACTGTGACAGTTTTCACTCTAGCATACCCTGATGCAACTTTTTAGGGAAGCAGTTGATTGATTGATGGGTTTAGTTCTCCTTTAAAATGGAACTAAACCCTTCTATCCTTTACAGCCAAGGAAGCTGCCATCATAGCCTCTGTTCGATCTTCAGTTGCCATGGTGTTACACATGTGATCCTTTGTGACACCAGCCATTGACAGTTCAGTGTAGAGCACAAGTTGTTCTGAAAAGCTAAACACAGAAGCGTCATTGTGAATGAGTTCTTATGCCCCATACACATGATCGGTTTTCCTGTTAGAAAAAGTCTGATGAGAGCTTTTGGTCGGGAATCCCGACCATGTGTACAGTATGCTCCATCTGACTTTTTCCAACAGGAAAATTGTCAAAACCAGCCGTCAAAAGATAGAGAGCTGGTTCTCTTTTTTCCCGTTAGGAAAAAAACTGATCGGAATTTCCGATCGTGTGTACAAATCCCGACGCACTAAATTCCGACGCATGCTCGGAAACAAATTGACGCATGCTCGGAAGCATAGAACTTAATTTTCTCGGCTCGTCGTAGCCTTTTACGTCACCGTGTCCTTGCCAGTCAAAATTTCACCAAACTTTTGTGTGACCGTGTGTATGCAAGGCTGGCTTGAGAGGAATTCCCTCGGAGAAACCATCAGAGATTCTGACGGGAAAACCGACCGTGTGTACGGGGCATGAGACATAAGGCCCACCACATGAGTGTTCGATGACAGGATTTGTAGCCGTCAGTAAATCTCAAACACATCTGGAAACTACAATCACCTCATATAATGTATTTCGCTGCTCCAAAATGAAGCTTATGCAATATATGGAATAATGAATCCATTATTGTAAAATAATAGGGCATTTAGACATTCCACAAGCTGTGTAAAAGTTCTCAAGAGCTTAGATCATTCTCAACCAGGGATCCATGGAACGCTAAGGTTCCTACAGAGCTTGCTGGGGGTTCCTTGAGCTGAAGCTGATTGACCTCCTCATCTGATGGTACCTGCATAGTTCCACGTCCTACACCACTTGGCAGAGACTAGATATTTAGCTATGTGTAAGAAGGGGGGGGGGCGTTCTGACAAATAATGTAAGGGGTATTCTTCCCACTGATCACCAATGTAAGGAGCATTCTTTCAATTGACCACAAATGTAAGGGGTACATTCTTTACACTGACCACCAATGTAAGGAGCATTCTTCACACTGACCACCGATGTAAGGAGAAATCATCCCACTGACCACCAATGTAAGGAGCAATCTTCCCAATGACCATCAATGTAAGGAGCATTCTTTCAATTGACCACAAATGTAAGGGGAACATTCTTTAGACTGACCACCAATGTAAGGGGCATTCTTTACACTGACCACCGATGTAAGGAGCAATCGTCCCACTGACCACCAATGTAAGGAGCATTCTTACACTGATCACCAATGTAAGGAGGATTCTTTCAATTGACCACCAAATGTAAGGGGAACATTCTTTACACTGACCACCAATGTAAGGAGCATTCTTCACACTGACCACCGATGTAAGAAAGAATCATCCCACTGACCACCAATGTAAGGAGCAATCTTCCCAATGACCATCAATGTAAGGAGCATTCTTTCAATTGACCACAAATGTAAGGGGAACATTCTTTAGACTGACCACCAATGTAAGGGGCATTCTTTACACTGACCACCGATGTAAGGAGCAATCTTCCCACTGACCACTAATGTAAGGGGCATTCTTCCCACTGACCACCAATGTAAGGAGCATTCTTCCCACTGATCACCAATGTAAGGAGCATTCTTCCCACTGACCACCAATGTAAGGAGAATTCTTCCCACTGACCACCAATGTAAGGAGCATTCTTCCCACTGACAACCAATGTAAGGAGCAATCTTCCCAATGACCATCAATGTAAGGAGCATTCTTTCAATTGACCACAAATGTAAGGGGAACATTCTTTAGACTGACCACTAATGTAAGGGGCATTCTTTACACTGACCACCAATGTAAGGAGCATTCTTCCCACTGATCACCAATGTAAGGAGCACTCTTCCCACTGATCACCAATGTAAGGAGCATTCTTCCCACTGATCACCAATGTAAGGAACATTCTTCCCACTGACCACCAATGTAAGGAGCAATCTTCCCACTGACCACCAATGTAAGGAGCATTCTTCCCACTGATCACCAATGTAAGGAGCATTCTTCCCACTGACCCCCAATGTAAGGAGCATTCTTCCCACTGACCACCAATGTAAGGAGCATTCTTCCCACTGATCACCAATGTAAGGAGCAATCTTCCCACTGACCACCAATGTAAGGAGCATTCTTCCCACTGATCACCAATGTAAGGTGCATTCTTCCCACTGATCACCAATGTAAGGGGCATTCTTCCCACTGATCACCAATGTAAGGAGCATTCTTCCCACTGATCACCAATGTAAGGAGCATTCTTCCCACTGATCACCAATGTAAGGAGCATTCTTCCCACTGATCACCAATGTAAGGAACATTCTTCCCACTGATCACCAATGTAAGGAGTATTCTTCCCACTGATCACCAATGTAAGGAGCATTCTTCCCACTGACCACCAATGTAAGGAGCATTCTTCCCACTGACAACCAATGTAAGGAGCATTCTTCCCACTGACAACCAATGTAAGGAGCATTCTTCCCACTGACAACCAATGTAAGGTGCATTCTTCCCACTGACCACCAATGTAAGAGGGACATTCTTTCCTCTGACCACCAGAAAAAGGAAAGTATAGTGACATGTAGAAAGAATACATTGATATAAAACAGACAGGGAAGTTGAGGAAGGAGGAATGGAAGGAAAGAAAAAGGGAAGGAAGGAAGGACGAGCAGATGTGAAAAAAATATTTTGAAGATATACTATGGGTGGAGATAGATAGATAGATAGATAGACAGACAGACGGAGAGTAGTTGATTGATGGTTGGTTGGATGGATGGATGGACGGTCAAAGATGAATGTTTGGTAGTAGATGGAGATAGATAGATGGATAGATAGATAGAAAAGGTTACTAGTATAGTATGATTTTGTTGAAGTGCTGTGTTTGTTCATCTTGATAGCGGTAAGCACTATGTGGGCTCTCTAGAAGCATGGAAGAAATCGCCATTCTGTCTCTTCAGACGTTGCGTCTCTCGGAGACTCTCAGACATGGAAATGGCACACTAATTAACTTTGGCATTTTAATTTTTGTTGGGGAAGAGAGGTGTGTTTCTTATTGGAATATCTGCAAAGAAAACATTGAATATCTGAGCCCAACGTCGGCTCCACCCCGGGTAACAATCCGGTACTCGTTGTATCTGGGAGTTCATGCTGAAATAGATATTTTTCTTTTCTTTCCCCCTCTCTCAGGGACTTTAATGGGAAGCAGTGGCTGAGCTGGGAGACAGAGGAGGGGGATCACAAAGGAGTAGGCTGCCCTAAGATGGGAGCTGATTTGCAATGATCCCAGTGTTTATGGAATGAGAACAGACAAGGGGGCTGAGGAGGAGGAGGAGGGGGGCTGTCAAAGTGAAACAAAAAGACAAGGGGGGTGTGGGGACGGGGGGGGGTAGCATGTACGCCGGGGCAGACACACTGACCAAGGTCAGGCCTGTGCTGCAGACCCCTAAGCAGCTGTGCAATTATCCCCAAATTATGCACAGACTCGAAATTCCAGGAATCTGGCATGGCGGCTCAGTACAAGAGCAAGATGCAGCGGGAAGGTGTAACGATTTTAATTGCTGCTTGTGTTTCTAAAGCCTAGATTACACGGTCTCAGGCACAGAATAGAGAGGATGCTGCAATCTATCACAGCTAAGTCAAAGAGGAAGGGTGGTAGTGACAGCGACTGCACTGAAATGGAGAGAATAGGCCACTACTTGCATTTTAAAGGGCAACTCCAGGCAAGACCGAAAGTCAGAGACATGTTGGGGCAATCCAAGAAACACCATGACTGCATTAAGAGAGTGTACCCAGGTTACCGCTATAGAGAACCAGTCAAGGCTGAGCTCACTCTGGAATCTGAATAGTCATAAATGATCATATATTAGCAGACTTTTCTATGAAAGTTTAAAATATATATATATATATATATATATATATATACAAACAAGCACACATATATATATAAAAATGTATTTATTTATTTTTTCCCCTTAATCTTTCTGAGATGCACACACATATATTTGTTTTTTAAATATATATTTTTATACAGTTTTTTTTTAAATACAAAATACCTCTATCTATCTATCCATCTATCTATCTATTTATTGCTCTATTTATCTAGATATGTGTGTATACAGTATCTTTATATATTTTTTTCATAAATATCACAAATGTTCAGGCTTATCTACCAAAGACAAAAAAATAAATGATATATATCATTTTTTTTTTCTTAATCTTCCATAGATGCACACAAATATTATATATATAATTATATATATATAATTCTTTTTTCTTTAAAAAATTATTTAAACAAATATATATATGTATATATATATATATATATATATATATATATATTAGAGCTGGGCGATTTTTTCCCCTAAAAAATCAGCAATTTTTTAATAAAAAACTCGATTTACGATTCGAATCGTTTCTTTGTTTTTTTTTATGGACACCGCGCCGGTCCTGAGGAGCTGCGGACAGGAGTTTTTAGGCGCGGCCTTTTCCCAGGATCGCGGCAGATTGACTTCTCCCCTGCACACCCCGGAGAGGCCACCAAGGCAAGAGGGACACAGGAGGGTCAGTTGTGAGGGTCCGCACCCGGAAGCAGGAGGACTCTAGCGCCGGTCCTGAGGAGCTGCGGGCAGGATTTTTTAGACGAGGCCGCGGCTTCGGTCTAGTCCGCGACGGCCGGCCTCGCGGCCTTTTCCCAGAATCGCAGCGGATTGACTTCTCCCCTGCACACCCCGGAAAGGCCACCAAGGCAGGAGGGACACAGGAGGGTCAGTTGTAAGGGTCCGCACACGGTAGCAGGGGGACTCTAGTGCCGGTCCTGAGGAGCTGTGGGCAGGATTTTTTAGTCGAGGCTGCGGCTTCGGCCTAGTCCGCGACGACCGGCCTTACGGCCCTTTCCCGGGATCGCGGCTGACTTCTCCCCTGCACACCCCGTAGAGGCTATCAAGACAGGAGGGACACAGGAGGGTCGTTTGTGAGGGTCTCCACCCGGTAATAGGAAGATTCTTAGCGCCGGTCCTTGGGGAGAAAAAAATCGAAAAAATCGATTTTTGGAAAATATGAATCGATTTGACCTACCAACTCGATTTTTAAATCAAATCGATTTTTTTCCCAGCCCTAATATATATATTGTGAGGGGGTTAGCTCGGCAGCGGGTGTGTGTGACCCCCGAGATGGGCTCCCCACACAAAAACAGGCCCAGCAAACGGAGGTTGTGGTTTTCAAAATCAAAAAGGTGCGGTTTATTTTCTATTTACAGTGACAAAACACAGCAAAGCAAAAGAAACATAAACAAAATAAATCCTGGTCAACTTGACCTCTGACTAAACATACAGGTTTCCTAACTAACAACTGGGATCAGCCTAGTGCTGTCCTAGTCCCTAAGTCCCTGGTTTTAAATGTCCCAGCAAATAGCCACACAGGCTTTGTCTCACCGCACAGGGGTTCACTCTCCCTAGACAGTACACACAGGTCTGGTTCCAGGCATGAGCAAACACCTAATGAATCTGGGAGTTTTTATAGAGGCCTAAATGAGCTGACAAGCTTCAGCTGGCCTCATCAACTCCCTGTCTGTACGACGCCCCACACTCTCCCTAGAGGTATGAGTCATCCATGAGCCCACTAGCCTTATACAACTCTCCACCTAGTTGTATAAGTCGGCGTAAAGCCTGAATCTGGGCGAAATATATCTACCCCCCTGGATGCAACCAGGTGACTTTACCTTCCTGCTGTCACATACCCCCCCCCTCTTGTTTTAACCTCGGGGTTGGAACACCAGCAATCAGGCATTCATGTACTCGAGACAAAGCATCCACATTCCCCATTTGAACGCCAGGGCGATGCTTTACTGTGAAGTTGAATTCCTGGAGGGCCAGGAACCACCTATTCACTCTTCTATTTGTTTCCTTGTTTTGAGCCATCCACTTTAACGGAGCGTGATCCGTAACCATGTCAAAGTGCCTACCTAGCAGGTAGTACCGAAGGGAATCTAGAGCCCACTTCACCGCTAAACACTCCTTTTCAACGGTGGCGTAATTTACCTCATGGGACTTCAACTTCCTGCTGAGGTAAATGACTGGGTGCTCTTCCCCGTTCCAGACCTGGGACAATACTGCTCCTAACCCCACATCTGACGCATCACTTTGTACGACAAAGTCTTTAGAGAAGTCGGGTGAGTACAACACTGGCTGGCTACATAAGGCTTGTTTCAAGAATTGGAATGCTGCCTCAGCCTCGGGGGTCCATTTAATCATGACCGACCCTTTCCCCTTCGTCAGGTTGGTTAGGGGCACAGCCTTAGAAGCAAAGTGGGGAATGAATCGCCGATAATACCCAGCGATTCCCAGAAAGGCTCGTACCTGCTTCTTGCTGTTGGGACGTGGCCAACTCTGGATGGCCTCGACTTTGTTGAGTTGGGGTTTTATTACTCCCCTCCCAATGGTGTACCCAAGATATTTGGCCTCCTCCTGCCCAATGGTACACTTCTTGGGGTTAGCCGTAAACCCCGCTTCCCGAACAGAGTCCAGGACTGCTTGCACTTTTGGCAGATGTGAGGCCCAATCTGTGCTATGGACAATTATGTCATCCAGGTAAGCCGCAGCATACTTCCGATGGGGCCTCAGCATCTGGTCCATTTTCCGCTGGAATGTGGCCGGCGCATTCTGTAACCCGAACGGCATTCTTTTATATTGGAACGCCCCGTCTGGGGTTACAAATGCGGTTTTCTCTTTGGCCGACTTGGCCAGGGGGATTTGCCAATACCCTTTTGTGAGGTCAAGAGTCGTCATGTATCGGGCTGTTCCCAGCCGGTCGATCAACTCATCTATACGTGGCATGGGGTAGGTGTCAAATTTTGTAACTTTGTTCAACTGACGAAAATCGTTACAAAATCGCCAGCTCCCATCCGGTTTAGGCACCAACACAATGGGACTAGACCAATCACTTTGGGACTCCTCTATCACCCCTAAGTTCAGCATTTTCTGTACTTCCTCCCGTATTGCCTCCCGTCGGGCCTCTGGGATCCGATAGGGTTTTAACTTCACCCTTTCACCGGGCGGGGTAATGATGTCATGCTCTACCCCAGATGTTTGTCCCGGCAGCTCAGAGAATACCTCCTTGTTGCGAAGCACAAACTCCTTAACCTCCTGTTGTTGGGGTTGTGACAAGGTGGCTGCTATTCCAACCTCAGGAATCACGCAACCAGTTTGAGCTGGTGACCAAGTGTCTGCGACTAGGGACTCTCTATCCCTCCAGGCTTTCAACAGATTAACGTGATAGATCTGTTCGGGCTTTCGCCTTCCTGGTTGTCTGACCTTGTAATTCACTTCGCTCACTTTTTCCATTATCTCGTAGGGGCCTTGCCATTTGGCAAGGAATTTACTTTCAACCGTAGGGACAAGTACCAGTATCCTATCCCCCGGGGAAAAGGTACGGGTCTTGGCTCCACGGTTGTACACTCTCTGCTGTGCTAACTGCGCTTGGGCCAAATGTTCCTTCACGATGGGCATTACCTGTGCAATTCGGTCTTGCATCAGGGCGACATGCTCAATCACACTCCTGTGGGGAGAACTCTCACTTTCCCAAGTTTCCTTGGCAATATCCAACAGCCCTCTTGGGTGTCTCCCATACAGTAACTCAAAGGGGGAGAATCCCGTAGAGGATTGGGGCACCTCCCTAATAGCAAACATCAGATAAGGAAGTAGACAGTCCCAATCCTTTCCATCTCTATCCACCACTTTCTTCAACATTTGTTTTAGGGTTTTGTTGAACCTTTCAACCAGCCCATCGGTTTGGGGGTGATACACAGATGTACGTAATTGCGTCACTTTGAACAATTTACACAGCTCCTTCATAACCCGGGACATAAAGGGTGTACCTTGGTCCGTAAGCAGTTCTTTACAAATACCCACCCGGCTAAACACAAGAGATAGCTCTTTGGCTATGGTTTTGGCCGAGGTATTTCGGAGAGGGATCGCTTCTGGATAACGGGTGGCATAGTCCATTATAACTAATATGTACTGGTGCCCCCTAGCGGACTTGATTATAGGACCTACCAAATCCATGGCGATCCTCTCAAACGGGACCTCAATGATGGGTAGAGGGACCAGCGGGCTACGGAAATGTGGCATCGGGGCCGACCTCTGACACACAGGGCAGGAGGAACAATAATTTTCTATGTCCTTCATCACCCCCGGCCAATAGAATCTCTGTAATACCCTCTCTCGGGTTTTCTCTGTCCCCAGATGACCTCCAAGAATGTGCCCATGGGCCAACTCCAACACCAACTTCCTGTAAGGTTTGGGCACCACAAGCTGCTCAACGGTTTCTTCTGCCCTTTTTGCCACCCGATACAGTAGGTCCTTCTCTACGCTGAAGTATGGGTAAGTGCAGGTATTATCTGGGTTCACTAACTCGCCATCTATTTTCACTACGTTTTCCCGTGCCTTTATTAGGGCGGGGTCTTTCAACTGTTCTGTGGCAAAGTTTTCCCTGTGAACCTCAAGATCAGAAAACTCCACAGACGGTAGGTTTTCGTCTGAGGAGGTGGGCTCCTCTCCAGTTTCTTGAGTCTCCCCTGCCAATACTGATAAGGGAAATTCCGGAGAGTCCTCACCACTCTCAGGGGAGTTCTGGCTATCACATTCCTGGTACATAGGGGCACCAGTGGGGGGCTCAGGATCATCCCACAGTTCCCAGAACTTCGGAAAATCCCTTCCCACAATGGCGTCATGCGGTAACTGAGATACTAAGCCCACTGGATGAGAGAGGGTACCTTTGGGGGTCTCGAAACACACTGTAGTCACTGGATACTCTCGGGTGTCCCCATGCACACAAATAACAGCTACCTTGCTATTCCCAGAGACCTCGGTTTTAACTAACTCAGCCTTTATCAGGGTCACAAGGCTACCTGAATCCAACAATACCACAACATTTCTACCATTAACACACATTTTGCATAAATGTTTCTCAGTTCCTCGAATGGCAGTGCATGCGACTGTCGCACACAGCGACTGACGTCTGCCCGTCAGAAAGTCACACTGCATGGGTTCCTCCACAACCGGGCAATTGGCTGCAATATGTCCCGCTTGCCGGCAGCGGTAGCAAACGATCCTTCTTGCGGCCTCTTGAGCCGCTGATTTCCCAGGCTGTTCTCGCCAAACTTGGGGTAGAGCTCCCACCCTCTTACTCTCTCCACCCTCACCCCTTGGAATCCTCTTATCCGCCCCTGGGGATGGTCTGGTCTTAGGGTGGAAAGTCTGAGTGTCTCTGGAAGAGGCCGTCAGGTTCTCTGTAGCCAAGTATTTCTCCACACGATCCACAAGACCATCGGCCGTCTCTGGGTCTCCATGGCTTACCCACTTTTGGATGGCAGTAGGAAGAGCTCTCAAAAACCGATCCATTACAACACGTTCCACAATCTTTGGTGCGGACAAAGTCTCTGGCTGTAGCCACTTTCTGCTCAGGTGAATGAGATCATACATTTGAGACCTGGGGGGTTTTCCAAGCTGGAAAGTCCAGTTATGCACACGCTGAGCCCGGACAGCCTGGGTGACACCCAGCCTTGCCAATATTTCAGCTTTTAGCATCACATAGTCTTTTGCTTGGTTAGGCTCTAGGTCATAGTAAGCTTTCTGCGATTCACCAGTTAACAGAGGAGCCACCAGTCCAGCCCACTGCTCCTCAGGCCACTTTTCTCTTTCAGCGGTCCTTTCAAATGTGGTCAAAAATACCTCTGGATCATCCTCTCCAGTCATTTTTGTCAATAAACGACTCACCCCAAAGGACGCGGTATTAGTGGGACGGCTTTCCTCACTGGTCTGCGGACGTTGCTGCATTACTGCTTCCATCTGTTGTTGTAGTCTCTGCTCTTGCTTCTGCAACAGGTCTATGAAGCGGGCCTCAGATTGCTGCTGGGCTTGTTGCTGAGCCTCCAGACTCTGTTGCAAAGTTGCGTTTGTCTGCTGCTGGGCTGCAAGGCTCTGTTGATGAGCTTGCTGC
Source organism: Rana muscosa (assembly GCA_029206835.1). Classification (NCBI taxonomy): domain Eukaryota; kingdom Metazoa; phylum Chordata; class Amphibia; order Anura; family Ranidae; genus Rana; species Rana muscosa. Next base: position 200,188,409 of record CM055126.1, on the reverse strand, counting down.
TGGGCTGCGAAGTTCTTCTGCAAACCTGCATTTGTCTGCTGTTGATTGGCATTTGCTAGAGCCAGCTGCTTCAGTATCTCCTCCATGCTGGCTTAAAAAAAAAAACTGCCCGCATTCTCCACCAACTGTGAGGGGGTTAGCTCGGCAGCGGGTGTGTGTGACCCCCGAGATGGGCTCCCCACACAAAAACAGGCCCAGCAAACGGAGGTTGTGGTTTTCAAAATCAAAAAGGTGCGGTTTATTTTCTATTTACAGTGACAAAACACAGCAAAGCAAAAGAAACATAAACAAAATAAATCCTGGTCAACTTGACCTCTGACTAAACATACAGGTTTCCTAACTAACAACTGGGATCAGCCTAGTGCTGTCCTAGTCCCTAAGTCCCTGGTTTTAAATGTCCCAGCAAATAGCCACACAGGCTTTGTCTCACCGCACAGGGGTTCACTCTCCCTAGACAGTCCACACAGGTCTGGTTCCAGGCATGAGCAAACACCTAATGAATCTGGGAGTTTTTATAGAGGCCTAAATGAGCTGACAAGCTTCAGCTGGCCTCATCAACTCCCTGTCTGTACGACGCCCCACACTCTCCCTAGAGGTATGAGTCATCCATGAGCCCACTAGCCTTATACAACTCTCCACCTAGTTGTATAAGTCGGCGTAAAGCCTGAATCTGGGCGAAATATATCTACCCCCCTGGATGCAACCAGGTGACTTTACCTTCCTGCTGTCACAATATATATATACTGTATGTATATATAACTTCTTTTTTTTTTAAAGGATGGGTCCTGGGCCCAGAAGATAAAGTTGACAGGGTCATCTGAATTTTGACAGTTCCTCCCTATTGCCTCATGTTAATAGCACATTTCTTGAGCATAGGAATATAAAACAAATATAGGGCTCATTTGATACTGTTGTCCCAATACTCAGAAGCTTGAAGACAGCCCGTGTTATCAAAGAAATTGACAGCACATCAAACCATAGCGCACTGACTTCTGTTCAAAGCTTTGATGATGGGGGGGGGGGTGCATAGTTAATGGTGGTGCCATAAAAGTCCAATGATTAAAGAAACCAGTGCACTATCTGCAGATCCAGTTGAGAAATGTCAATATCAGCACAAACGTTACACTGACATCGGTGACAAGAGTGTAAATATATATTTGTCACCGGAAAGCATGCGGGTTCAAAGTAATTCAAAGTAATGTTGATATTCTAGCAGGGGATGCTGAGCAGGGAGTCTGACTGCAGTGCAGGGATCTATAGAAGACCACTGGAGAGACAATCTCTGAATAGGTGTACTGTAAGAATTCCCATCAAGAAAATATGGAACAGCAAAATGCAAGTAGCTTCAAATGTTACTTTAAGGAAAGCATTACAAGGAAAAATCAGAAAGTCCACATTATATATTTATTTCCAGAAGTATATTTCAATTTTCGGATGGGCACAGATTAGAAGCACCCATTGGCCTCTAATGCCGTGTACACACGATCGGTTTTACCGATTAAAACAGTCCGATGGACTTTTCTCATCTGACAAACCGATCGTGTATGGACCCCATCGGTCTTTTGTCCATCGGTGAGAAAAAATAGAACATGTTTTAAATTTATCTGATGGGAAAAAAAAAACTATAGCAAATTCCGATCGTCTGTGTGGAACTCCATTTGAGAAAAAACCCACGCATGCTCAGAATCAAGTCGAAACATGCTCAGAAGCATTGAACTTAATTTTTCTCGGCTCCTCTGAGTGTTTTACGTCACGGCGTTTGGGACGATCGGATGTTTGACTGATGGTGTGTAGGCAAGACTGATGGAAGTCAGCTTCATCGGAAATCCGATGGAAAAATCCATCGGATTAGAATCCATAGGAAATCCGATCGTGTGTACAGGGCTTTAGAGATTTCCCATAGTAGTTCCAATCTCTCTTCCATGGGGATACAACAAAGGTGTCACTCCTTCGCAGCTGAATACCCCAATAATTTGTTAATTTTACATCCTCAAGAAGTCATAGAGGGGGTGTGGCGCCTTCATTTGTCTTTGTGGTGGCTGAAGAATTTGAACAGAACAACACGTTTTGGCGAGGAGGTCTTGCCTTAGGAGTCACGTGATTCAATTTATCAAAGACCACAGAAAAATGAAATACCGATGTGGTGTGGAAGTGGTCTTTAATCTGATTCTTATATAATCTTGCAGCCACATCCATCATTCTTCCTATACAAGGTATGGGGACGCTAACTTTGCACGCAGTGATTTCAGAGCAAATCTCTTTCTCCGCCATGGAAGCGTGATGCAGAAAGGGCGATCCACCCTTAAATCAATACTGATCTCATTTTATATCGGCCTTTTTCCATACTATTTTGCATCTCAGTGCTGCCCATCTCCTTCAGCCTTTTCAGCCGCTTCCTATACAAAGTCAGCTAGCTGTACATCATTGCTCCAGACCGGCTTCCTGATGAACATCAGTGAGTGTGTGTTGGCAAGGACCCTTGTCGTCTCCACCAGGGTTGCAAATGATGGGGTGACAACGCAGGATAGCAATTTGGAGACAGTTGTCACCCCTCAACAGGAAGTGCTTGAACAAGGACCATACAGGATCACCAGGTATTCTTTTAACTAAAGCTGCACACTAGGCCCCATTCACACCTGCTTTTTTTACACTTTTTTTGTGTTATGCAACTGCATAGGGCAGCCTATTCACTTGAATCGGTTGCCCTACATGCGACAAACGTACTAAAGTAACTCCTGCACCTTTTATTTTGCAGTAAGCCTTGTGCATTTTTACAATGCGCATTTTGGCGCATTTTATAATGCAAAAATACACGCGGCTGCTACCAGCGTTTGGGCTTGCCATTAAGAATTAATGGCACTGCAAGAACAATTATGGCCAGATTTAGACCTTTGAGGGCCCGGGGTACTTCAGATTTGGGGGGGGGGGGCCATATACACGGAATTGGTTTACATTCTCAATGACAGTTACACATTTTTAAAATGCATGAAAGGTCATTCCGAGGTCACGCGTGCCCACACATACGCAGTCATAGTGCTCTATGAGGTTTCACTTGAGCCGCCAAAATTAGTTTTTTTTAAATCAATACAATATACTAGTGCAGAGTAAAAACTTTTACAGATGATGGCCAGCAAAATATTACTTCCTAAGATACAGTTAAACGAAAGTAATTATTTTATACTTTTTTATATTATTTTATTATTATTTATTTTTTATTATCTTATATAATTTTTTATATTATTTTATATAATTTTTTTATATTTTTTTTATATTATTTTATATATTTTTTTTATATAATTTTATATCATTTTTTTATATTATTTTATATCATTTTTTTATATTATTTTATATCATTTTTGTATAGAGAGGGGTCCCTTCTGCCTGGGAATGCCATGGTGTGAATGGGGCTTTTAAAAAGGTTGAAAACAACTTTTGTACTGCCATGAACATGTTAAAGCTTTTGTAATTGAGTTTAGATCGACTTTACGGTTACCGAAACAGCCTAAGAGCGCCCGTTCGCTGAAATTGCAGGTTGCACACGAATTTAAAGCACAGAAATAACTTCTTCTAAGCCCTGTCTACCGGCCAGTAAAATATGCTAATGTATTCATGTACCAATTATGTTATGCAAAACGAAGATATATACGGTGACAGAAGTCACAGGCGACATTTTAATCGCTTTAAAAAAAAAAATAATAAAAAAGTAGTGGACCGAATTAAAAAATTTAAAAAAAGTTTAAAAATCTTTAACAGCTGCCATTTAAATAACTGACCCTTCGCCTCCTTCTCAATGCCCATAACGCTTTGCAAGGTGAAGAGTCTCATGAGCATGAAAAGGGTTAAGAGCCCAGCTTTAAGGGCAAGGCAAAGAGACGGAGAGGAAATAAGAGGATTTGCGCGTTTATTTTTGTTCCTATCCCGTTAAGGGGTTAACGAGTCGTTCCCAGCGCTTGTCTGGAGCTCACTAACAATGAAAACATTGGCTTGTGAAAGGGAAATCTCTGCCAGAAAAGCACGGAGCAAGTGAAAATTCCACTGTGTTTTCATTACATCGCTGGGATTTCCGGGCTTGGAATACCCCCCCCCCCCCCCACCACCACCACCCCTCGACCCAAGGATCCGCCCAATATTGTAGCATCTACCTCGTAACGCGTGTGGTCAATGTTTTTTAAGCAAAAAAACAATAAACTAAGACGCACACCTAAAAAAATATATATAATGTACATTTTTTAAATCAGTTCTTAAACAACAAAAAAATGTAAAAAAAAAAAAAAAAGTAGTCACTAAATATAGGTAATTAGCACTTTTACCATGCTTTGCAATGAGAGACCAGTTTATATATGCAAATCTGGTTCCCGATGCCATTATTAACTTTTAGCCAGTTTCATTTAAAAAAATCACAGTGGTAAAACAGTCCTAATGGCAGGGGCGGATCCTGAGTCTTTTCTCGGGAGGGGCACTGCCAAAAAATGATTTTTTTGTGGGAAATTTATCGGGGAAATGGTTGGTGTCGGCGCTTCAATCATCCCGGCACCATGGTTGTTATGGTCTCAGGATGATTGAAGCGCATTATTTCTATTATTACATTGTAATATGAAATTAAATAGTTCAATGCAGAATCAGTGGGAGCCCCGAGTGTGTCACTTGTCACCGTCGCCTGCAATTAGTGGGAGCCCTGAGCATGTCACTTGCCACACGTTGTGGATTGTCACTTCCCACATCACCTGCCACACCTTGCGGATTGTCACTTGCCACGTCACCTGCCACACCTTGCTGATTGTCACTTGCCTGCCACCAGATGCAGATTGTCATTTGCCACGTCACCTGACACAATTTGCGGATTGTTACTTGCCACGTCGCCTGCCACACCTTGCGGATTGTCACTAACTTGCCTGCTAAGGTGTAGTTATGGTTGTCTCTTGCTGTGTCCCAGACTCCCAGAGTCAGGCAGCAGAGAGATAATGTAATCTCTCTGCTGCCTGCACAGTGAGGGCGGAAGTCACTGCAGGAATGCAGGGCAGGCACGGGCAGTGAGAGATGATCTCATCTCTCTGCTCCCCCGCTTCCGGCTAGCTGATTGGCCAGCTGCCACACTGAGCCTGCTCTCTCACGCTCACCTGCGCTGCCAACACACTGAGCAGCACGGTCTGACCACGAACTGCACCGCCCCCCGACAACAAACCGCGCCGCAAGCGGAGCCGCCCGCTTTCTTACCCGTCTGTGGAGCCGCACGCTATTGCACCTGCCCACAGAGCGGCCTGACGTGACTCACTGACGTCACTCATTGCTAGACGCCAAGCAGCCCAGGCGTTAGCAGCGAGTGCAGGGAAGAGGCTCCACCCACCTCCTCCTCCGCTCCTGGTATCGTGTCAGTGCGCCACGTAACTACATTAGACGAGTCTCTCTCTCAGCGCCGCTGATCGGCTGATGTGAGAAACTGAGAGAGAGACTCAGAGAGGCAGCGGCAGCCGCAGAACAAGTACTGTATATACTCGAGTATAAGCCTACCCGAATATAAGCCGAGGCACCTAATTTTACCCCCAAAAACTGGGAAAACTTATTGACTCAAGTATAAGCCTAGGGTGTCCTAGGCTTATACTTGCCTCACTTTGCCTCACTGTGCCCATGCCTCACTGTGCCCATGACTAGACTGATGTTTAACATGGAAGTCTATGGAAGGAGTGCCCGGCTTTGAAAAATCGGTTCTGCCAGACACCAAACTTTTCAAACTTATAGAGAAGACATGGGGCTACATGTGTGCCAAGTTTGGGGTCCAGAGGACCTAGGACCGGCCGGTACCGGGTCCGCAAAATCACTGGAGAAATGACCGTTTAACATTGGAGTCTGAGGAAGGGGTGCCCGGTTTTAAAAAATCAGTGCTCCACGGCCGTAGGTCCCCCAGACACCAATCTTTGCACACTTGTGAAGAAGACATGGGGCTACATGTGTGCCAAGATTAGGGTCCAGGGGACCTACGACCGGCCGGTACCGGGTCCGCAAAATCACCGGAGAAATTACCGTTTAACATTGGAGTCTATGGAAGGGGTGCCCGGATTTAAAAAATCAGTGCTCCCCGGCCGTAGGTCTCCCAGACACTAAACTTTGCACACCTGTAGAAGAGACATTGGGCTACATGTGTGCCAAGTTTGGGGTCCAGGGGTCCTACGGCCAGCCGGTAACGGGTCCCCAAATTTCGGGAGATCAGGCGCAAAAAAAAAAAAACAGAGCAAGCAAGTAAGTGTGACAGACGGTCTCGGGGGGGGCAATTGCCCTGTTGCCCCCCCCTGGATCCGCCACTGCCTAATGGGCCGCCAAGTCTATGCTACTGGTGGTATGCTGGCGCACCGTAACGTTCCACATATGTCTCTTTGCAAGAGCCAGAAACACCAACCAAAACTTTATTTTTTTATTTTGGATAGAGTGTGGAAAAACTAGAACTTTTATCAGACTTTCATAGCTGTCTGTGTCCCTGCTTTCTTGTATTTTAGCATGTCAGTAGCAAGGGGGATCGCTTTAACAAGGACACAAATGACAATAAATGTATTTATTTATTTTATTGAAAATTGGGTAAGGGTTATAATCATCAAATTTGTTTAATGCTGTTTGGTGCCACTTTGGGGAGATTACCAAGGACTACTTGGGAGAAGAAGTGAACAGTAACCTACTCTAAGAGTAAACAGCAAAACGATCCTATCAAAGCAGAACCCCGTCAAAAGTAACAAAAAATAAATGGACCAGTAAAAGATAATAAAATAATAAACCCCACTTTTGCTGCAATATTCACCTTCAGTGCAGAGAATTCCCCTGCAGTAGTATTTCTCTGCCACTAGATGTACTCTGTCTGAAGGCCAGTACTATGTAACCCACTGCCCCTAAGACTAGGTCATCCTGGACTTGCCCCCAGCCTGTGATTGGACAGTGAAAGTAGAAGCAACACACTGGGGTGCTAATAAAAAATAAATAATAATAATAAAAATAAAAAGCACTGGGGTTGATTTACTAAAACTTGAGAGTGCAAAATCTGGTGCAGCTCTGCATAGAAACCAGCTTCCAGTTTTGTTTTTTTTTTGTCAAAGCTTAATTTAACAAGCTGAAGTTGGACGCTAGCTACCATGCCCAGCTGCACCAGATTTTGTACTCTCCAGTTTTAGTAAATTACCCCAGTGTTAAGCTAATTTCTCAGTCACTCTGCTCTCTCCTCCTTGTCAGCATTAGAAATGATTGGCTCCTTGTGCTATAAATCTTTCTCTCGCACTCCAGCCTTGCTGTACAAAAAGCTCAGGTCAAATTCGGATACCCACACTGCTTGCTTTTAAAAAAAATACATCATCAATCATGAGCACCCTTGGTGCATTTGTTGAGCTTACATATTCTGGCCATAATACAAAGTAATGCCTAAAAAAAAAAAAAATCGTGTGTTTTGTTCTTCTATGGGGAGGTGGCTACCAGCCTGTCTGCAAAAGAAACCGTAAAAGTGATACTAAAGCAGGCCATACACGGTCGAATTTTGAATGAATTTTCTTTTCAAAATCAGAAAGTTCGTAATTTTTTTGTGATCCGATGATGCCACCATTGATTTTCGAAATTCGGCCGACCAAACCTTCGTGTTGCTACAGAAAATAATTTTTGTGGTCGGGAATCTTCTTTTCCCCCGGGAATATTCTTTTCTTGCACATGCGCATTTTTTTTTCTTTTACATTTCTCGCACGATTCTCCCGTCATCGATCAGAAAATCGTTTGTTTTTCTAAAAATTTCTAACATGTCCGATTTTTCAAATTTGATTACCACACGAAAATCATCTGTTGCTGCAGCCCACTAACGGTGCAAAATTCGTACGAAAATTCTTAGATATGATTTTCGAAAGAAAATTCTTTCGAAATTCAAACCGTGTATGGCCGGCATTAGAGGCTGGTTTTGATCATACAACCATTTTTGTTTCCCTCAATGGATTGTCCATTGTTCCCATACCCTATTAGGTACTAGTGTGACTGTCAATAGCTTGATTTTACTTAAAATATGGATAGCTCGGAACAGAAAAATAAAAGAAAATCATTCAAATTTTATCAGATTTATTTCTATAAAAATTTGCAAATCAGAAATACCCAAAGCTAGCTAAAAGTAGGATTATTTTTGCTGTTTTTGTGCAATTAAAACATAGAATGGAGGTCCAGTAACTGGCAAAGTTACTAACATATCATCTGACTTAACAAATCGACTTCTCTATCGACTTCTCTGCTATGATTTCAGGTTTAATAAGGCCGAGAATGCTGTTTCAATTATTTCAAACATCCAATCCCATATCCCCATCCTCTGATTCCCCTACGCCCAGAGTATAGATATCCTGGCTGGTTAAGAAGCAATTCATTAAGCAGTGAGCTGGCTATGGATAGAGACCAAGCTCAGGTAATCCAGAAAAATCTTAATTAAAAAAAAAAAAAAAAAAAATTACTTTCATTTTCAGTTTATTAGTACTGGTGAAAAACTGTTAGTTGGGTGCAAATTGGGTAAACTGTATCACAATCAGAAAATTTATGCCAGAAATTGGCCAAGCCAAAAATTTACAGCCTAAAAAATTTGCCTCTCTGTCAGCGTCTAGCAAAAAGTCAAATTAGGCTTGGCTATTTGCCAAAATTTATAATAGTAATAATTCTGCAAGAAATGGTTCTGTATCATCAAAAATTCATTGTTTTATTAAAAAAAAAAAAAAAAAAAAAAAAAAAAGAACCTTCCCATACAAGAACAAGACGGGGTGATGAAAACCAGGGTCAGCACGAAGCAAGAATTTTGAACATGACATGTTATTACTGATAAAAAAAAACACCTGCGTATTATCTGCATTATCTATGTCCAGCCCCCCTTCAAAATAATCTTTACCAGCTATGCAAAAAATGTACTTTGTTATTGTAAAAATAGATTTTTCAATTCTGTCGAGAATGTGTTGTTTACATTATGGTCAGAGGTATGTAAGCCCTATGAGTTTTTGGGTTCTACAGTATTATTAACGCCCTGAACCTTAAAGCGGAGTTCCACCCTAAAAATTTACTTTCTATTAACAGCTTGCCTTTAATGTAAAAAAAAATTTTTTTTTTAAATAAATAAATACATTTACGCACTTATATTTGGCTGTTACTAGGCAGATTTCGTAATCTGCCTAGTTCCTGGTCCTAGGTGGCTCAACTTCCTGTCCTAAGACCCCATTGCCTCCTGGGAAATGATGACACTAGTTTCCCAGGAGTCTCTGGGCATTACTGTGCCTAAAAATCGCCCAGCATGCACCTCTCCCTGAAAACCAGGAAGAAAAAGGAACTGGGCTTCACATGCCCACACATATGATGGATACGGCCACAACATGAGCTGGAGGATATAAGGCAAGTGTTTGCAATGATTTCTGGAATGATTGGGGAGCTATTAATATGTTTTAGGGACTATTTAATGTGATTAATTTTAGCTTGCAAAAAAAAATAAAAAATATTCCCGGAACCCCGCTTTAAGGCCTGGATTGGGCCACGTTCACCAGTTTACATCCATATAATACAATAAGGAGCACTTTTGTCTACTTCAGATGTACAACAGGAAAAATTAAAGGATCAGTCCATGTTAGGATATTATTGAAGTTATTGGTAGATGCCGTAGAGATGAATCCGCCACCTTGGCCTTCTATCTACTTGAGTTTCAAGCCAAACTTTCTAAGCACAGGGGCCGGTTAAATGTCCTTTAGACTTTAGGGGAGCCAGACTGTGGCCAGTTGGGTTAGAAAGTGCCCCAGTGTCAGTGGGAGTAGACAATGCCTCAGGCTTGGTGGTCTATGGGAGTAAAGAAAATGATATAGCAGCCAGTGGTCAGCAGGAGGAGGAATAATTCCCCATCAATGGTATTAGTGGAATGAATAGTGCTCTATTGTTGGTGTCAGTGGAAGGAATAGTGCCCAATCATTGGGGTTAGTGGGAAGAATAGTGCCCAATCATTGGAGTTAGTGTGAAGAATAGTGCTCCATCATTGGAGTTAGTGTGAAGAATAGTGCCCTATCATTGAGGTTAGTGGGAAGAATAGTGCCCGATCATTGGGGTTAGTGGGAAGAATAGTGCCCCATCATTTGAGCCAGTGTAAGCAATAGTTGCCACATTATTGCTGTAGGAATAGTGCCCCACTATTGGGTGTCAGTGGACAGAATGGTGTCTCATCACTGGTGTCAGAGGGAGGAACAGTGGAAGGAAGAGTGTCCCAAGGGCTGGATAAAGGCAAGAAATGGGCTGCATCTGGCCCATGGGCTACAGTCTGGGGACCACTGTTCTAGCCAAAGGATACCTTAAATTAAGCCATACACTAGGTGCTTTTTATTGTCTCCCAGTTTTTAGGGAACAAATGTTTGAAACAAAATGGGAAAATTTAATAAAATTGCCTTTCGATTGACACTGTGGTAGTTTTAAATGTGCAGATGTTACTCATCCAACATCTGGTTTGGCTATGCTACTCATCCAATGTCCACCACAATATTTCTGCCGAGCTGCCACAAAGGAATAATCATACAAAATACATGAACATCTCCTCCACCTAGACATATTTCAATACAAACTGACACTGTTGCATATTTTATGAATGCTTGATTATTTTTTCAATAGAGAAAACTGTTTATGGAACGACCTTTCAAGCAAATGGAGAAATTGGCCAAAAGTTAGTTTAGTCTCATATTTACGGCCAGGACTGGTATAGCCTGTTGCAGTCAATCCCAAGAACTGTAGGTAGGTTTTACAGGGTTATTCTTGATATCATTCTGAAGTCTACATATATATGCATATCAACTGCAAATGTGCAGCTGCTTGAAAGACTGGGCATCTCAAGGAAGGAACCCCGGAACCCAAACCTCAGCTAGAAGATAGTAAAAGATACGAAGTGTGGCAATACTATTCATACAATTTCAGTAAACATCTATAATCTAAACCTTTTGGTCAGTGGATCCCCAATTCAGTTAGCATCGACCATACACTGATAACTTTTCCTAACCTGTGGGTTACCTAAGCTTGTATGATACCACTAATGGGGTAAGTTAAAGCAAGACTTTACAACTTGATAAAAAAAAATAATGTTGTTTAGCAAGGAACATATCAAAATGAGTGTGTACTGTAAATTCCCTCCAGCATTGCTCCTGTTTCTTCTTGCTGGAGGCTGCCATTTTGCTGAAGCCCAGAGCCCCTGAGCAGCAGTAAATCTTTAGGCTGTTAGCAGATCTCTACATTTTCGGCAGTGCTGAAAAATACAGAGTAACTGAGCATGTGCAAAGTGGGGTGTGCTCGTTTATTACTGGATTGTAAGCAGTATAGGAACGAATTTTTATCATATTACATAGCTATAACTGCAAAAGGGACCAGCCTAGCAGGATTTAATTTTCTGACTATTGTTCCATTTTAAGACACAACAATGGAGGCGGGGCAGGGTTTTGAAATTTGACCAATAGTAATTCTTTAAAAGAAACGAGACAAAGGCTGGCCAATAGTATGAGGGAAGGAGGAGAATCCTACTGTCTCGGGTTACACGTTTACTTATTTTGAGTTTATTCATACCTTTAAATGTATAAAAGCCAAAAAATCATTTTCTTTTATTTTTTTTTCTGTTCACTTTTGGTATTATAGTGCCGTGAATGAGTAGATTCCACCATGACATCCCTTTTATGCCCTTCTGTAAAACCAATGATATGCACCTTGCAAAAGCAACCAATCAGAATGAATCTTTCACTGATCTAAAACTCCAGTCGCCCTGGGGTTATGGCACTTTGCATGACATCCCTGCTCTTTGCTCTCCGTCCCTTTGTACGTCAGAGTAATAAGTTAACATACCATACCTGAGGTTTTATCTGACTTAGAAAAAAAAAAAATAGAAAAGAAATAAAAAGGAACTTTAGTGTTGTCCTTGAGCTCTGGACGATAACTATATTACCCGGCTACAAAAATACCAGCATGAGCAGTTGAGCGTATAAACTTGACTTATTTCGTGAGCTGTTTCCTGGTGATGACCAGTGACTATTCAGTGTTATTTCCTTGTGAAGAACACCGATGACCCCGGAGGGAGGGGGGGGGTGGGGGGGTCTTATCTAATCTGTTCTGTGAAACTGAACTGTAAAAAAAAAAAGGGTGACAGTCCACTGCCGACACACCTTGATTCACTGCTGCATACCTCTCTCTAAATATACCATAAATGACAGGCCTCCAGCTTGGCGTGGAAAAACAAGCCTACAAAGGAAAGCTACTGGACGTTTAGAGACAGGTGGCAGAGAGGAGCTCATTGAAAATATTTCAAATCTGAACTTTAGGCAGATATAAAAGACTTACATTTAATTATGTATTATTATTTTGCCAGTCCCTACAGCAAAGCTCAGACTAGAAGAGAAATAAGCAGCACAATGAGCCAGTTAGCTGTGCTGATGCACTAACAAGGAGGATCCTGATAGGAGGTGAGAGAAGAGTGACAGAGAGATGATCTAATCAGTCTACTGTGTCTCCTGACCAGTTACAGGCAGAGAGAGGGTCAAACCCTCCACCCCAGCACACCATGGATCTAGGGTGACCACGTGTCCCGGATTGCCCGGGACAGTGCCGCATTTTGCAGATCTGTCCCAGGCACCTTCATTCCAGGACAATACAGTGTCCCGGAATGAAATTGACACAGCCACCCCCCCCCCTGGGCCAATCAGATGCCCCCAAAAAAGGCCGCCACATCACTGCTTTACTCACTGACAGTACTTGCCCTGGCCGAGAATGCCTGGAGGAGCACAGTCCCCGCCCCCTGCTTGTGATTGGAGTAATCATAAATCCCACCTCTTGTGTCCAATCACTGTGCTGTGATTCGTTACAGCACAAGCTGATTTTTGGGAAGGGGGAGTGTCCCTGAATGGTAGTTTGGAAATGTGGTCACCCTACATGGATCTCAAGAACGGGTCCAAAGCTTTATTCAGTGGTCACAACGTTACAACAGATAGCAACGTTTTAGAGCCTTGCAGGACCCCTACGCGGCTAAGCAATGTTGCTATCTGCTGTAATAAAGTAAAAGCTAAATAAACCTTTGGACCCGTTCCTGGAGATCCTTGGTAAGCTTGTGAGATTCTCTGACTTTTTACGGACTATTAAAGATCCTTTGGCAGGTAAAGCAGCACACATATCCGTATTTCCATGCATTTAGTTGTTTGCACTGAGTTCAGTTTTAATATTTGAAGAGTGCCCACCCCGTTTGAAACACCTCAAACTTTAGTCAAAAACCGTGAACACGCATATAAGACGCACTCCAAAAATGAGCTCTTCTTTCTATTTGATTCATCAAAAGATGAAACTGCATACATTAAAGTACGACTAAAAGCAAAACCTTTTTTTTTGTATTGGATAGAGTGGAGAGGGATTAGAACACCTGCCAGGTTATTATTGCTGTCTGTGCCCCCGCTAAGGAGATTCCCCCTCTCTATTTGTCCTGTTTACTATCATCACTGAAAGTGAAAGTAAAAGAAAATCCCAAATTTTGAGTTGTCCCCAGACAAGTAATAGAGGGGAAATCTTCTAATGGGGACACTAGCTCTGGTGACTTAGGGGACCCCAAGGAATCCCCTTAATTTGCAGGAAGTTAAGGGAAATCTCTGCAACGAAACATGATGAGATGGAGAAAAAAAATCGAACATGGGTTATATCCCTCCCTTACTCTATCCAAAATGAGAAAAAAAAGTTTTTCCCATAGTTCCAATTTAATGTCTCCTCCCGAAACCGCCTTCCTTGGCGTGTTTCACCACTATCCTTGTGAGCAAGCCAGCAGTGGTGAAACGCGTTCGGGTGGAGACATTATTGTATGCAGTTTTTATCTTTTGACAAATTAAGTAGAAAGAAGATCTAATTTTGGAGTGTGGCTTATATTTATTTTTGACTGAGCGTGGAGGCTGGCTGTGGTAGACAGCACCTGGGTCATTTGTGTGGATTGAAAGGAGCAAGTCTGGAGAGGAGCCATAGGTTCGGGTATGTTTCTGTTACAATTCTACAAAAGTCAAGTTTCTTGACTACCTATCTCTTTACAGTTGACCGTTCACTTGGCCAGAAATTAGGTCAATGAGCTTATGTTCAGCTTTTCCACTCCTCTCCTACCGGACAACTCTTTATTTCAACGGTCACGCACACAACTTCCTCCACCAGCTTCCTGTTCAAAGCTCTTCCTAACAGAAGTGATACCCCAGAATTAGAGCCTGCAATGTCTTGCATTCATTTATGTTTTGACTGGACTTAGGCAGAAGGAAAAGGAGTGGATGGGCTTGGTTGCCAAATTAAGTCTATCAGAAAGGATACAATCTTAAACTTGCCAATACGTAGTGGCAAATCAATATTTTTTTTTGCTTTTTAGTTTTTTAAACTGCTTTAAAAAATAACAGCTAAGACCAGGTTGGCTGTCAGCAATAAAGATCTTTTTAGTGCATGATACCCTACATGAACTTTATTATAAATCTCACATTGGAAACATTTGAATTTACAGTTCTTGATGCTCAGGCTACAAAAAAATTTATGGTACCGAAACTCGAACCAGGAACGGCACTCAAAATTTTAATTCAACTCACCAATGTAATAGATTTGTTTCCCTAGATAAGTTTTCCTTAGCTATGCTTTTTCTCTGAGAAATGTCACATTGCCCTGAAAATGAAGGTCCAAGAAAGCTCTTTTTTATTTGTCTTTTAGGCTCTGGCATCGTGTTAAAGGTCCAAGTCATTTTGACTGCTTGCTCTTTCTTTTTTAATTGGACATTTTTTTTGTATTTTTTTTTCCTGTGTGCCTATGTGTTGGTGATTTGCCCTTCCTGTAATTACACTTCCCTTTAGTGGCAGTGACATCAGGTGTCACCGCAGGCCTCCTTCTGCGGATGCCCGTGCAAAGCCTAACACATGCCAAGCTTCACAGAATCCTGCTTGACACGCACAGCAGCCAAATGGTAAGCTTCTTTGAACCAAGGAAATGACTCAAATTTTGTCTATTAAAAACCTAAGCAGATATGATGAGTGTCAGAGACCTGCCTTGTTACAGGCAAGTCTAATGCCCATCATGGAAGGCAGCTAGAAAGGGGCCACATTAGAGCTAAAGACAGCTCTGATAATTAGCTGTCATGACTTAAAAAAAAGGATAATCTTGGCCCTTCCATTCAACAATCAATCGCGTCCACACGCAGCTTTCGCTAATCTCCATTTGTAACAAAATAATTAAAAATGAATCAGATGGTTATTATGTGCCAGTGGCGGTGTTTATCTCCTGTTCCCAGAATAAGCTGTGCATCCCCGCGTCAGTGTCCTAAGACAAGACAATCGGAGGATGGATCATTTCACTGGTCCTACGTCAGTCATCCTGAGATCACAGAGGATTATGACTGCTGCGATTTTCCGTCATGGCTACTGAGTGGCACGGTCATCGGTATTTAAAGTCCTCAGGGGTCTGAAAAAGACAATCCTGTAAAAACTGACACTAACTTATAGGAGAGTGAACACATTAAAGAATTCCAAAATACACGGTTGAAGTAGACCCAAGGATTGTTCTGTCTGACAAGAACTAATGGATAGTCTAGATTTTTGCCACTATAATTTTGCACTTTGTGCTACTGCCTCACCTAATGCTGTAACAGTTCTCTGTGCAGTCCTGCTCACTAATAGTTCTTCCTGCTGTCCTATTCTGCTCTTCAACAGTTCCCTCTACTGTCCTGCTTTGTTCTCCAACAGTTTTCTATGCTGTCCTACTTTTCTCTCCAACAGTTCTCTTTGTTGTCCTTCTCTGCTCTTCAACAGTTCTCTATACTTTCATACTCTGCTCTTCAATGGTTCGCTCTGTTGTCCAACTCTACAACACTTCACTCTGTTGTCCTACTATGCTCTTCAACAGTTCTCTATACTGTCCTACTCTGCTCTTCAACAGTTCTTTATGTTGTCCAGCTCTGTTCTCCAACAAATCTCTATATTTTCACACTCTGCTCTTCAACGGTAATGTTCTACTCTGCTTTCCAACAGTTCTCTATATTGTCATACTCTGCTCTTCAACAGTTTGCTCTGTTGTCCTACTCTGCTTTTTAACAATTCTCCCTGTTGTCCTACTCTGCTCTTCAACCATTTTCTCTACTCTTTTTCTCTCCAACAGTTCTCTCCACTGTCTTGTCTGCTGTCAAACAGATTTCTCTAATGTCCTGCTCTGTTCTTCAACAGTTCTCTCTACTGCCCTGTCCTGCTCTTCAACAGTTCTCTCTACTGTCCTGCTCTGCTCTTCAACAGTTCTCTCTACTGTCCTGCTCTGCTCTTCAACAGTTCTCTCTACTGTCCTGTCCTGCTCTGCTCTTCAACAGTTCTTTCTGTTGTCCTGCTCTGTTCTTCAACAGTTCTGTATGTTGTCCAGCTCTGCTCTTCAACAGTTCTCTCTACTGTCCTGCTCTGCTTTTCAACAGTTCTCTCTACTGTCCTGCTCTGCTCTTCAACAGTTCTCTCTACTGTCCTGTCCTGCTCTGCTCTTCAACAGTTCTTTCTGTTGTCCTGCTCTGTTCTTCAACAGTTCTGTATGTTGTCCAGCTCTGCTCTCCAACAAATCTCTATATTTTCACACTCTGCTCTTTAACAGTAATGTCCTACTCTGCTTTCCAACAGTTCTCTCTACTGTCCTGCTCTGCTCTTTAACAGTTCTCTATACTGTCATACTCTGCTCTTCAACAGTTTGCTCTGTCGTCCTACTCTGCTCTTTAACAATTCCCACTGTTGTCCTACTCTGCTCGTCAACCATTTTCTCTACTCTTTTTCTCTCCAACAGTTATCTCCACTGTCCTGTCTGCTGCCAAACAGTTTTCCCCAATATCCTACTCTGCTCTTCAGATTTTTTCTCTCCTGTCCCTCTCTGTTCTCCACCAGTTCTCTTTACAGTACCATTCTGCTCCCCAAGCATTTTCTTAACTGTCCTACTCTGCTCTCCAACAGTTTTCTCTACTGTCTTGCTCTGGTGTTAATAGTTCTTCCTGCTGTCTTACTCTGCTCTTCAATAATTCTTTCTACTGCCCTACCCTCCAACCATTTTCTCTACCATCATATTCTGCTCTAACAGTTATCTCTGCTGGCCTAATCTGCTCTCCAGCACTTCTTTTGCTCTAATCTAGAACAATTCCTATTGCTGTTCTACTCTGCTCTCCAACAGGGCTGTCCCTGTCCTTCTGTGCGCTCCAACAATAGTTCTCTCCACAGTCCTATTATGCTCTTAAACTGTAGATTCCTTTGCTCTCCTATCTTACTCTTCGTCAGTTCTCTGTTGTCCTCTCTTGCTCTCCACAGTAGTTGTCTCTAGTGTCCCACTCCTCTCTCCAACAACAGTTTTCCCAGCTGTACTACCTCGCTCTCCAACATTACCTTCCTTTGTTGTCCTTATTTCCTCTCCCTGCAAAGGCACTCCATTAAATTCTTCTTATACTTCATTTTCAGCTACAAATGCTTGTGATGCTTTCATGATATATGCTGTATGTAATAGGAAAGGCTCTGGGAACAATCCCTTGTGGCGTAAAGGTATATTCCATTCACCTAATAATAACAAATTCCCCAAATTCCCCAAAATATTCTATTATGTTGCGGCGCCTGTATATTTCAAATATCTCTGGTTCCGTTTATTTAAACTGATTTAAAGCCCACTCCAAATTTGATAACTGATGCCACATGGAAGGACAGCAAGTTATTCAATCCTGCGAATAGCATTTATTAGCTGTTTTTTGCCTCTGTACTTGTACAGCCTGTGCCATTGGTCCATCTGTGCTCACTGCAACTGCAGGCCCATGGAAGTGTCTGAGTAGGCACCATGCAAGCAATTATGGGAAGCCACATCTACATATCTCCCCTCCATGTTGGAAACATTCTTTATAATACTCATTGGGTGAAATGGATATCTCAAAAGCCTGCACAGACATAACAATATAAAGAAGGCTTTAACTCTTTCTAAAAAAGTTGCTTTGATTTTTCTGCAGTATCAGAAAAAGGGGAAATAACTTTAACTTAAATTAGTTAAAAAAAAAAATAAGTGTGCAAAATAAGCTTGCAGTCTTTTATTAATCTGGTAGTCTCAGCTTGCAAATACCCACTCAGTTCATTGCTGTATGAAGAGGCTGTAAGCTGGTAAAACACAGAGTAATCTAGATGTAGATAAAGAGTATTACCCTATTCAAATCACGTTCAAAAATCTTTCTGTCATTTCCATTATCACACGGAAGGGGGAAATGCGATGTATAGAAAGTATAACAAGAACGCTGGGAAAGTCCTATGCCAGTGATGGCGAACCTTGGCACCCCAGATGTTTTGGAACCACATTTCCCATGATGCTCAACTACACTGCAGAGTGCATGAGCATCATGGGAAATGTAGTTCCAAAACATCTGGGGTGCCAAGGTTCGCCATCACTGTCCTATGCCATCTTCAAATCTACAGTATACAGTGTATGTGATAACTGTCTGTATTTCCTTGTTTAGTAAACATATTAAAGAGGTACTTTACAGATTCAGCAAAAATTTGCTGAATTGAGAAGGAGATCTAATACTTTAGGGCAGCATTCAGACTGTTGCAGTGCATTAGTGTATCCAGCAACTCATGCACTTAATGCTACATTTAAATGGGCTACAAACACAGCACAGTTAATAACAAGCCTGTGCCATTTTTCCCAACGCACTGCAATGCACAAATAGTTTAAATCTGTGCATTGTGGCGTGCCAAAACGCACATGCTCTCTGTTGTGTGCTGACTAGGTGTATTTAGGTGCCATTAAAAACAAATGGCTTTGCAACTGTTGAATATAAAATAATATAAATCCTGTATAATAATAATAATAACTTGCTTAGTTTTACATGTTACCGTGTATTGCAGTAATGTACAGTAAAAGGAACTTAACACATTACTGCAATGCATAGCTTTTATAGCGCCTTAGCAAGCACAGTGGTTAGCAGGCTTAGGTTACAGGTTTGATTCTCAGCAAGAAGCTTACATGAGCACCTTGGGGTTCCTCCCAAAAAAGTACTAATACTGACGTACCGGTGGGTTTGACAAACTTCCAAACATATTGGCACTAGAAAATGTAGGAAAGTTGAAAGAACATTAGATTGTGAGCTCCTTGGGTACTGATGAGAATAGCTAGCACAGTGGTTAGCAGGCTTAGGTCACGGGTTTAATGCCAGCAAGGAACTTACATGAGCATCTTGGGGTTCCTCCCAAAAATGTACTAATACTGAAGTACCAATGGGTTTGGCAAACTCCCAAACATATTGGTACTAGAAAATGTAGGAATATTGAAGGGACATTAGATTGTGCTCCATAGAGACTGATGAGAATGGCAAGCACAGTGGTTAGCAGGCTTAGGTCACAGGTTTAATGTCAGCAGGGAGGTTACATGAGCATGAACTAAATCACCTTGGGGTTCCTCCCAAAAAATTACTAATACCGAAGTACCGGTGGGTTTGACAAACTCCCAAACATATTGGCACTAGAAAATGTAGGAATGTTGAAGGGACATTAGATTGTGTGCTCCTTGGGGACTGATGAGAATGGTTTAATGTGCGCTTTAAATGGCTGCATGATATATTGCATGCTATATTGCTGCTATATAACTATGGGAAATCAATACATCAACCTTGTAAGATATAGTTCTCAATAGATAAGAGGTTCATAAATAGCACCAATGTTACTAGTTCAGTGTTTTCCAAGCCTGTCCCTCAAGAGACATATTTTCTACACATATTCACTATACTGGTCTATGTTGGCCAAAGATGAGCAGATATCTCCTTAAGAATGCCATGTGGGGCAATATCCATCAATCCATACACCATTCATTCTAGAGGTGGGTAACAGTGGTACACAAACAGTATTTTGGATCGGTCACTATTTTCCAAAGAAGTGAGAAGGTACAAGAACTGCTGGTAGGTGTTTGAAAACCTCCCTAAGCAGCAAGTGCTCGAAATTGGGAGCATAAATGACTTTTATCGAGTCTTATACAACAAGACCACAAAAAAAAAATTGTCAAACACTGTTCTAAAAAAAAAAAATCCTAAAGCTGGCTGTACACATTACTATCTAATGCCATTATCTCCATCAGACTAACCAACAACCATGCAAACCAAGGGCCTACCTGATTGGGTATAAATTTAGAGAATTTTTTAGGTAGCCCCTTGCCCTACATTGCGACTGGTAGATCTAAAGGAGATTGTGTAAAGATTGCATGAACAGAATATAACACATATTAGTCAACATACATCTCATTATTCCTGCAATCTTGCTTTCCAAAAAGCTGACTTATGTCTAACAGGATGGATGCTCTCCACAGAGGGTGTTAAGCATGTCCAAGCAAGCCTCCACCTTTCCAATAAAAAGGACACATTTCTCAATCTTGGTCAGTGAATCCGAAATTCCAGATTTTCTCAATCCATCCTCTGCCTCAGACAACTCATGACGCACTTACTTTCCAGGCACCTGTACTAACCTGTAGCAGGAATGGACATCTTAGTCACCACTACCAAGACATGCAAAGGAAGGAAGAAGCATTCAGTAATTATGATGTATCATTCACGCTTCACATTTATTTGAAACTGAAAAGGACGTAGAGAGTGTTTTTGGTGGAGTGATTAAACCTGACTTTACAGGAAGATTAAACCAGCTAACCCTAAAGCCCTGTACACACGATCGGATTTCCGATGGAATAAAATCCAATGGATTTTTCCATCGGATTTCCGATGAAGCTGACTTCCATCAGTCTTGCCTACACACCATCAGTCGAAAATCCGACCGTCCCAAACGCTGTGACGTAAAACACTCTGACGAGCCGAGAAAATTTAAGTTCAATGCTTCTGAGCATGCGTCGACTTGATTCTGAGCATGCGTGGGTTTTTTCTCCGATGAAGTTCCACACAGACGATCGGAATTTGCTATCGTTTTTTTTTCCATCGGATAAATTTAAAACATGTTCTATCTTTAATCACCGATGGAAAAAAGACCGATGGGGCCCATACACGATCGGTTTGTCCGATGAAAAAAGTCCATCGGACTGTTTTCATCGGTAAAACCGATCGTGTGTACAGGTCTTAACAGTCATCAAATAGAAGGTTCCTATCATCCAGTACTGACCCTTACAAGTCAGGTGACTGCATTCATTTCTTAGGCACCAGAACACCTGGGTTGGATGAATCTCCTCTTCACAGCACATTGGCTCGATTCAAAGAGCTTTTAACAAAAGTTTAAGGCCCCTTTCACACATACACACCGTTGACGGATGAAAAACGGACATCAGTGCATTCCTATGGAAAAACGGATGACAACGGATAATCATCTATTTTCATCCGCTTCCGTCAATATCCGTTTTTTTGAACAGATTAAGGCCCCTTGCACACGGACGGTCCGTTCAGGTCCGCCTGTCAGTTTTTTAGGCGGACCTGAATGGATGCTCCATGTAGCCCTATGGAGCCACGGATGTCAGCGGTGACATGTCCGCTGACATCCGACCCGCTCCGCTCCGCCTAAGTGTGACGGAGGAAAACCCTATTTTTCCATCCGTCGGCGGAGCGGATCGGATGAACACGGACAGACGGTCCGTGTTCATCTGATCCCCCCATAGGGGAGAGCGGCGCTCTGACAGGGCGATCGGGGGGACTTTGGAGTGGAGGGCTTAGTGCGGGGCTTAGGCTTAGTGCGGGGAGGACCGTGAGGGACTGAGTGCGGGGGGACCATGGAGTGGAGGGCTTAGGCTTAGTGCGGGGAAGACCCTGTTCATCCAATCCCCCCATAGGGGAGAGCGGCGCTCTGACAGGGCGATCGGGGGGACTTTGGAGTGGAGGGCTTAGTGCGGGGCTTAGGCTTAGGCTTAGTGCGGGGAGGACCGTGAGGGACTGAGTGCGGGGGGACCATGGAGTGCTTAGCTTAGTGCGGGGAGGACCCTGTTCATCCGATCCCCCCATAGGGGAGAGCGGCGCTCTGACAGGGCGATCGGGGAGACTTTGGAGTGGAGGGCTTAGTGCGGGGCTTAGGCTTAGGCTTAGTGCGGGGAGGACCGTGAGGGACTGAGTGCGGGGGGACCATGGAGTGGAGGGCTGAGTGCGGGGGGACCATGGAGTGGAGGGCTGAGTGCGGAGGGACCATGAAGTGGAGGGCTGAGTGCGGAGGGACCATGGAGTGGAGGGCTGAGTGTGGGGGGACCATGGAGTGGAGGGCTTAGGCTTAGTGCGGGGAGGACCCTGTTCATCCGATCCCCCATAGGGGAGAGCGGCGCTCTGACAGGGCGATCGGGGGGACTTTGGAGTGGAGGGCTTAGTGCGGGGCTTAGGCTTAGGCTTAGGCTTAGTGCGGGGAGGACCGTGAGGGACTGAGTGCGGGGGGACCATGGAGTGGAGGGCTGAGTGCGGGGGGACCATGGAGTGGAGGGCTGAGTGCGGAGGGACCATGAAGTGGAGGGCTGAGTGCGGAGGGACCATGGAGTGGAGGGCTGAGTGCGGGGGGACCATGGAGTGGAGGGCTTAGGCTTAGTGCGGGGAGGACCCTGTTCATCCGATCCCCCCATAGGGGAGAGCGGCGCTCTGACAGGGCGATCGGGGGGACTTTGGAGTGGAGGGCTTAGTGCGGGGCTTAGGCTTAGGCTTAGGCTTAGTGCGGGGAGGACCATGAGGGACTGAGTGCGGGGGGACCATGAAGTGGAGGGCTGAGTGCGGAGGGACCCTGGAGTGGAGGGCTGAGTGTGGGGGGACCGTGGAGTGGAGGGGTGAGTGCGGGGGGGACCGTGGAGGGCAGAGTGTGGGGGGGACCGTGGAGTGAAGGGATGAGTGCAGACCGGGGGAGGTTGTTTGCCACCCCCCCCCCCAAAAAAAAAGTTTAGCAAAAAACAAAAAGCAAAACTAGCATCAGTAATTGCATCCAAATGGAGCATGCTGCAGAAAAGGAACCTTTCTCTTTGTGTGGAAGCAGAGGTCTCTATGCAGAGGTTTGGCACACCCCCCTATGGAGTCAGAGCTAAAGCTCTCCAATCAGCAAGGTGCCTGAGCTTCACTGATTGTACTGAATTAATAAAAAGTAGCTCTACCCTTGTGGTTTTAGGTACACAAATAGTATAATTATTACACAGGATTTATATCACGCTAACAGTTTGCACAACACTTTACAATGTAGAAGGGGGACAGTACAATTACAATACAGTTCAATACAGAAGGGACAGGAGGGCCCGGCTCGTGGAGCTTACAATAGTATGCTGTAGCCAGTAATTGCACACAGCTTCAGCATGCTGCATAGAAAAACTCTTGCAGAGAAGCAATGGTCTCTGTAAAGTGATCTGGCACACCCCCTACTGAATCAGATCTTTAGCTTTGCAATCAGCAATGCTCATGCACCCTGCGGAGCTTCAGCTCTGACACGGCAGGGGGCATGTCAGACCTCTGCAGAGAGACCGCTGCTTCCACACAGGTAGCAGCAAGAGTTTTTTTCTGCAGCATGCTGGGGTTGTGTGCAATTACTTGCTTCTGCGTGCTCTTTGTGTGCTTGCATGCTGGCAGGAAACAGGCTTTTCTACTCAAGCTGTGGCTGCTTTCTAAAGAAATTGAATTGTAAGACTTGAGCTGAATTAAAGCTAAAAATTCTTTATATGTGAGTTTCTAAAGGGTTACTACAATGTGCACAAGGTCAGCGCACTTTGGACTGTAACCCTCACAAGTGAATCCTATATGAATTTATCCACACACACACACACACACACAGATTGCAGAACGGTTTTCCCTCACACCCAAACTGACAGATGAAGTCATTACACTATCTCTCTCTCTCTCTCTCGTCTCCGTCCTCCTCTACACAAGGGGGAGAAAATAACAAACAGGCCTTGTCCATAAAATTGCAACCACTGCAGTCCTAAGGATTCAATTAAGCTAAAATAATTAATGCTTCTGCCACATTAAATTACTCTTTACATCTGAGCTGTCTATGTTTTTATTCTTTAATCTTTCCATTTTATTTAAAATGAGCTAAAAAAGAAAATGTATTGTTTCAATTGTAGCAAAAAAAAAAAGAGAAACTAAAAAAAAATTAAAAAAAATAAAAAAAACAGCAAAGACTGCGATTGTTATGCCCGTTAATAAAAAAAAAAAAAAAAAAAAGGAAAGTGTTTTGCTGCAGCTGACACAGCGAGTTTGTGCTACTATTTCTGGGATTAACCTATAATTGCCTTAAAAGTTTAGTTGCAGTTCTTGCCAACAAAATCTCGACAAAGGAAAGTCTCCTGGAACGGTGTTGCAAGCAAAAGCAGATTCGGCTCCAAAAATTTTATTTTATATATAACACGTAAAAAAAAAAAAAAAAAAAAAAAAAACTTAAAGAAAAAAAAAAATCCATTATTCAGCCAATGAAACAATGAAGTGAGAATTTAGGTAATCAGATATTATTTGACTGCGGTCACATAACATTCATTCCGACTTGGTACTATGAATTTTATTAAAAACGGTTTAACGTAACCCCAACTTATTGTTCCTTTGAAAAAAAATAAAAAATTATCTGCAAATCTGCGTACGGGAACGGAAGCAATAAGTGTACAGAATGAATCAGCCGCTGGAACCACATGATGGCGGACATGCACAGTGCACCTCACAGCGGCCTCAGCAGAGACGCTGCACTTTCACAATCAAGCCCCACCCGCAGAATACCGGAAACTGAGACAGGTATAGACGCAGCAGCGCTGTATAACGATTTCTAGCGACTGGAGTCATTTAAAAGAAGGAATATTTTTAAAGGGCCTATATAGATCTCTAAGTGTGGGTAGAGATACTTTTTTTGTATTGCTGTCATGCATCAATGTGCGTTTCTTTTGACTCTTGAGGCGCATTCATGCATATTCTCAATGCGTTTTTATTATTTTTTTAAATTGGAGTGGATAGGGTTAACAGCCATTTACCGTGGCAAACACCTGTTAACATATTAATAGGGACGCACCAATATATCGGCCGCCGAAAATTATCGGCCCGAAAATAGGGTTATCGATGTTTTGTCGATAGAAAAAAAATAATGGCCGCAGAAAAACAGGTGCGATTTTGCCGCAATTTTAACCACGATTTTGCCGCGCTTACAGTGCGTTTTTCATAGGTCATGCGACTCTAAAACCACATCACAAATGCAACACGGGGGCATTTTTGAAGCGTTTTTAGCACGTTTTCAATTAATTTCAATGGGAAGTTTTTTTTGTTTTTTTTTAACTGATCAAATATGCACCAAAAATGTGGCAACTGAAGCAGACCAGACCAGTGTGAAGACATAGATAGATTTTAAAGGGATGCATTTTTCTTGTTTCTTTCTTTGTTGCGCTTTTTTTTTATGCAAAATCGCTTCAAAAACTGCTCAGTGTGAAAGCAGCCTATCGGCCAAAAAAGGTGCTGATAGTATCAGAGAAGGAATTCATATTAGATTGTAAGCTCTAAGGAGCCTCTGATTCCTTCTGTATTAAAGTGTATTGTATTTGTACTGTCTACCCTCAAGTTTTAAAGCGCTGCGTAAACTGTTGGCGCTATATAAATCCTGTATAATAATATTAATAATAATAATATTCATTTAAATTCATGATATTAATTACAAAGTTGAATAAAATACAGTTACCGGTATATATAAAAAATGTATTTTAAAAAAAATCTGTCCATTTCTGTTTCTGTTTCAGTTTTCGGCCAAGTGCATCCTGAATTTACATTTTGGCGCACCATTACATATTAACATAACCAACATAATAACATGAATTTTGCCATGCTGCCATTGGCTTCTATGGGCCTCCCCAATGCGCTAAAATGCAGGAAAAAAAAATTAACAAATTTTATTTTTCAAAAAGCATGGGCTCGTTTACACCAGATCTAGTCGGGTGCGTTTTTTTAAAAGCACCCTGAACGCAGGAACAGTAAAAACCTATGTTGTCTAATCACCTTCATACCATTGCATTCAGTTCCAGTGCCTAAAAAAAAAAAAAAGTACAACAGCATTCATTTTTTCACCTCCAGAATGCGCATAAATGCATGTATACGCAAAGGAACACGCATAAACGCGAGAGAAAAATATTTGCATACCAAATATAGACTTTTGTAGTGAAGGAGAGAAAGAAAAGTCAAAAAACGCACTGCAAACACATTACAAATGCATGTAAATAGGCATGCAGAACCCCCCACTAAACACAGGGATTGCGCTGTAAGGAAGCCCTTAGATGGGAACAGACACTATTTTTAATATGGGAAGGTGGGACACAGGCTTTTAGTGCATTGCAACATGTGCGATAAAACGTATCAGTGTAAATGATTCCTCCTGTATTGAATTGTATTGTAACTGTACTGTCTGCCCTCACGTTGTAAAGCGCTGCGCAAATTGTTGGCGCTATATAAATCCTGTCGAATAATAATAATAATGTGCCCTTAATGGACCTTGTATTTGGTGAAAAACGTGGGCTGCCATTGCTGATCTCCTCTTAAAAATACAGGATTTCTGGCTGCTTTTCAGTGCCGGGGCTGCAACACTGACTGCGACTGAGCCGGCAGCGACTAAAGAGGCTGAAGTCGCAGAATTAGCGCAATGACCAGGCAATGAAAATTTTCAGAAAGAGAGGTTATCATCGGCAACCTACACATTTTCTTGCTACAGATTTATTTTAGTAAAAAAATAAATAAAGTGGAATGCCTTTAGAATGATTTATTTTATCGTAAGGCGGAGTTGCACTTTAACAATGGCCTCTGGAAGCAAGCCTGCGTTCCCCTTTATGGAAGATCTCTTTGGCTTGCTGAATAAACACAACAGGTCTATTGCAACTCCCCCCCCCAACCCCCTTCCTTCGCTACAGTTGGAATTCTGAGATCCCAACATTCCATACGCTTCTGTCACTAATAACTTAGCAGGAAACTATTTTAAGTCTTCCTCCTCGGGTCTCATAAACTGTATATGTGTCGGCGTCAGGCTCTGGGGATTGCTGTTCTCTTTAGGATACGCAATTTCTTCGACACGGGTAAAAGGATGGCAGGTTCGCATTCGAGGAAAATGGAAAAAAAAAAAAAAAAAAAGGAACTCTCCTTCACACAGGCTTCAGTATAAATAGATTTAGGATTAACTCTAATCCCCAGACTTCTAACATGCAAATCAATGCAACTTCAGGCTCATAAGGTAGTGAAAGTATTTCCCTGCCAGCCAGATGAAAGCTGCAAGTTCACGCGATAGCGGCGCAGATACTGAGGCTTTAATCTGCTGATTAATTACTTGTTCAAATGGTGCTTATTACATGTGATGTAGAAGAGGAGAGGTCAGCAGCCACCAGCGACAATGTGGAGAGGGAGAGATACCGGCAACGCTGCTGCCCTTACCGCGCATTCATCTACCTGGGTGTATTAAATAGGCATCTATTTTACCAATAATGTTGGCACTATGGGGTTGATTTACTAAAGGCAAATAGACTGTACACTTTGCAAAGTGCAGTTGCTCTAGCATGGGTGGGTGCTCAACCTGTTGCCCTCCAGGTGTTGCTAAACTACAAGTCCAATCATGCCTCAGCCTTTGGGAGTCATGCTTATAACTGTCAGCCTTGCAATGGTTAATGGGACGTGTAATTCGTCAACAGCTGGAGGGCCACAGGTTGAGCACCCATGCTCTAGAGCAGGGGTCTCCAAACTGCGGCCCAGGGGCTGGATGCGGCCCTTTGCTAGCCTTCATCTGGCCCTTGGGGCACTATTCCTCCCACTGACACCAACAATGGGGCACTATTTCTTCCACTAATACCAATGATGGGGCACTACTCCCCCTCCTACTGACCACCAACACTAATGCCGCATACACGCGATCGGAAAATTCCGACAACAAAATCGTGGATTTTTTTCCGACGGAATGTTGGCTCAAACTTGTCTTGCATACACACGGTCACACAAATCTTGTCGGAAATTCCAAACGTCAAGAACGCAGTGACATACAAGACGTACGACGAGCCGAGATCAATGAAGTTCAATAGGCAGTTCGGCTCTTCTGCTTGATTCTGAGCATGCGTGTTTTTTTGTGCGTCGAAATTGCATACAGACAATTGGAATTTCCGAGAAGAACTTTTCTTGTCGGAAAATTTGAGAACCAGCTCTCAAATTTTTGTTGTGGGAAATTCCGTCAGCAAATGTCCGATGGACCCTACACAGTCGGAATTTCGGACCAAAAGCTCACATCGAACATTTGTTGTCGGAATTTCCGAGAAGAACTTTTCTTGTCGGAAAATTTGAGAACAAAGCTCTCAAATTTTTGTTGTGAGAAATTCCGTCAGCAAATGTCCGATGGACCCTACACGGTCGGAATTTCTGACCAAAAGCTCACATCGAACATTTGCTGTCGGAATTTCCGATCGTGTGAACGCGGCATTAGGCTATGTTTATTCTCAATGATGCTATGAACAGGGCATTTTCTACCCACACTGGCCAGAGTCCGACCCCCCTAAAGTCTAAAGGACAGTAAACTGGCCCTTTGTTTGTAAAGTTTGGAGACCCCTGCTCTAGAGCATGGGTGCCCAACCTGTGGCCCTCCAGCTGTTGCTGAACTATAAATCCTATGAGGCTGACAGTTACAAACAATCCCAAAGCCAGAGGCATAATGGGACCTGTAGTTCTGAAACAGCTGAGCTGTAGGGCCACAGGTTGAGCACCCATGCTCTAGAGCAAGGGTAGGCAACCTCGGCACTCCAGCTGTGGTGAAACTACAAATCCCATCATACCTCGGCCTCTAGGAGTCATGCCTATGATTATCAGGGTCTTGCCATGAGTCATGGGACATGTAGTTTCAAAACAGCTGGAGGGCCGAGGTTGCCTACCCTTGCTTTAGACCTTTGTAAATGATTGGAAGCTCTGCTGACCTCTATCATCCAATCGTGTGCAAGCAATTTGCTGTTTTTTTATTTTCCTTGCACTTGCTTGGGTTTTCTTTTCAAAGTGAAGCTTTCCTCCTTTACAAAGTCCTGGAGCAACTGCACTTGCATAGTCTATTTGCCTTTAGTAAATGAATCCTAATGAGTCTAACCTGCCTAGACTGAACACAACCAGCACTCTCTACTGCTTTTTAGCCAATGTAGCCAACAATGCAGCACAATTTTGTGCTGTTGAACCAGTAAAGGACAAGAGATGTTCATCTTTGTCCTTGTGATAGATTCCCTTTAAAGCCCAGCTCCAGGAAGAGTAAACGTCCTTCTCTACAGTTGGGCTACCTGACGCTCTGGCAAACAGAGCTCCCCTATGTAGACTGTCCCTTGGCGTCCTCATGCCCAGTGCAGGGCTATGGTCTCTCCATCAGTCTCGGTTACGTTGGAGGACCTTGGACCGCTGGAGTGTTGAGGAGAAGAGGCTTCAGGGACCGGTCTAGCAGCCCTGAAGAGAATATGGGAGCGGAGAATCAGGTAAGTAAATATGCTTTACCTGGTCTCCTAGACATAAAGGGGTTGATTTACTAAAGGCAAATAGACTGTGTACTTTACAAAGTGCAGTTGCACTCTGCAAGTGCTGTTGCGCCAGAGCTTAGTAAATGAGCAGAAGCTCTGCTGACTTCCATCATCCAATCATGTGCAAGCAAAAAATGCATTTTTTTTTTGTTTATTTTCCTTGCATGTGATTGGGTATTCTTTGCAAAGTGAAGTTTTACCTCATTTACTAAGCCCTGGAGCAACTTCAATTGCAGAGTGCAACTGTACTTTGCAAAGTACACAGTCTACTTGTCTTTAGTAAATAAACCCCAACAATCAGTTAACACACACTGCAAGGGTGGACATTTTCTGAGGAGCCAGCAGTCCAAGAATCAAAAAGTGACCCTAAAAAATAAAAAAAATAGTTCCTGTAGTAGAAAACGGTTAACAGTCACTTGTGCCATCACCCTGCACCAATCTTTGCTCTGTTGAAGGGCTACAGCTGCAAAATAATCTTCTGCACATGACCCTTGTGGATGCTTGGTCCCCCCATTCTGTGCTATGGTTGGCTTTGATGGCCCATACATCACTACTGTGTCCTGTAGTGATGGTGGGGCTGTTAGGTGGAACCATAGGATGCAGGCTCCAGACAAACAGTAGTGTCGGAAAATGTTAATGCTTTGCAAGAAAGAGAAGATTGGACTCACCGTCCGCTAGTTAGGTAAGTATTAAAAACCTTTTTAGCAGGAGTTGTTCTTTAGGAAGGCAACAGAGTTTCTTTAATATTGGGAGATATTGTTAAAAAAGTTGGGTGCCTTTTTTAAAGGTCATTGGCAACCTGGCTCCCATGAATTTTCCTAATTGTCAAGGCCATTTTAGATAGTACGGCATTGATTTACTAAAACTGGAGAGTGCAAAATCTAGGTCAGCTATACATGGTAGCCAATCAGCTTGTTCAATTAAAGTTGATTGGTTTCTATGCTGAGCTGCACTAGATATTACACTCTCCAGTTTTAGTAAATTAACCCCTATTTGTTACTTAGATCAAGAATGTGAAACATCCAATTTTCCTACCCAATGCTGACCGATATTGACTAATGATGAAAAAGCTGATACAGCTGTATTATGATAGCACGATATATTGGTCACAGGGCAACTTTCCACTTGTTAGCAGTGCAATCTAACATTGCAGTGCAATTGTTCAAACAGATTATCCAAATTTGGCCTGCATGTGTAAACAAATCAATCTCAAATTTAGGTTTAAGCTTGAGTTGGGTCTTGCCATCTAATTGTAGCACACTTAGCTAGCTTTAGACAGGTTTCTACAAGCTTGAAAGCATACAACGTTGGCACTGCACTAGATGTACGCTACATGCAGCAGCTCCAACAACTGGTCAATCCAATGGGTAAAGCCATCTAAACCTAAAAGCTGTGCATTCATGTTACAATCTGACTGCACAATCTCTATGTGCAAGGGTCTACCTGGACACGATTTGGTTGTTCTGGTAGGACTTTACACATATTAGTGTTTGTATATTTCAGGCATATTGCACAGATTGTAACCTATGTAACCTCTCAATAGCCAGCCACCCAATACCTAAATGGGCAAAGATCACAAATATGTGCGTTGGATTTTGGCCTACACGGCTGACAACAGCCATGGCTGTACTATCACTGCACATTCATTCTGCCATTAGATGACTGTTTTTTCCTTTGCCTCTGTGTCAGTATAAGAACAGATTGACTGCAGGAACTTTCACAGAATAGGTCTGTAAATAAGAAAAGGAATAGACAGTTTAACAAACAAAGGGAGTGCTTTATACTGATCCTATAATGCAGAATCCTATAAGGAAAAAATTTGCTCATACCTGAATTTCTTATATCAATATTAAAACCGAGAATGGATTGATATTATCATATTAGCTAATATTTTAGGTCATTCGGGTGATCTTTTCAGTTGAAGCGTTTAAAAGTTTTAAAAAACCTTCATATTTTATAGAGTTAAATACAGGTAATTATCCCCCCCCCCCCCCCCAAAAAAAAAGTGACCATTGCTTTTTAAAACAACGAAATACAATAGAAGACAATTCATACTCACCTGTCCGGTAGAGATCTACGGCTGCCCAAAGAATCTTTCTATCCGACACTCCTGTGAGTGTCGGATTTCTGTTTCCCCTGCCACATAATGTAGTTCAATCCGCCAGCCTCTACGTTGCTACTGTACCCTGTGCTGGTAGATGAAACCAAGTGTGCAGTGGGGGACCTGACATGCCATGTGTGTTGGATGAGTAGATTCTTCGGGTGGCCAGAATTCTTCAAGGAAGCGAAGATTTCAGGCATGGGAGACTATAGTATTGGATTGCAGGGAACACTCTAAACAGTCACTCTGGTCACTCTAAACAGATTTTGTACATGAGAACAATATCTGATGTGAATGGCTCTTTAGTGCAGTTACAATTAGCTAAAACTAGGACTGCAAGTCCCAGTACATGCCGCTAACAACCTGATAGGTCTTGTAGCTCCTGGAAGGACGTGGGCTCCTTGCCCTGCTTCAGAACTTCACACAAGATGATTTTACAGACCGTTGTATTGAAAAAACACTTACCTGGAACATTCTCCTGCTTCGGGCAAATTCCCTTTGTAGGCGTGAGAAGACGGTCTTCTTCATCGGGCGTGACTTGGATACCGATTTCCACTGGCTCTGCCACTTTCCTGAGCTCGGAGCGAGATGAGTGCGGAGGACTACTTTTATCCAGGTTCTTTTCATAACAGCCTCCGCTTGGGACTCCGCACTGCTTCTTCTTGTGCTCTATAAAAACCAAAATGTCTCCCAGCGGGAAATTCATTTGACACTGTCCGCATGTTAACAAGTCGTGATCGTTGCCTCCACCGGACAGGGTAAGCGTCCCTGTCTCCGGGATGGGTAGGCCGTCGTCCTCATCTGGGATTACCGCTTCAACATGATGCTGTTCAGCTGCAATGAAGCATACGTAAAATAAGGAGATTAGTGACAAGCAGTGCAGCATTACCTACCACACCTAAAGGATATTTCGACCTTTCTAACATACTTTATATGACTGTAGGACAGTGCAGTGAATTAGCCAAATCTACATGTAGCCCCTGCTACCCATTTTATCCCTTTATAACCCCACAAGCCTTCGAAGAGCCAATGGGCCTTCTGGCAAATGTTAAATTTGGCCTTTTGCCACAATGATCTGAATGTGACTGTTTACAGTTGTCAAAACTTGATAAAAAAATGTTTTACACAATTGCAACGTTCCATAAAATTCACTTAGGGCAGCAGAAAACATCTAATCAGTGGGCACAATGAAGACTGCAGACTCCTGCACAAGCATAAAGGGAAAAAGATACATAAAGGATATCTAAATCCAAGTACCAACATTGTATATATTTCAGCTTGCCATTCCTTAGATGTGTTGGCTGCATTTGTTTTCTTTTTTTTTTTTTGGCTTAGTACATTTTCAGGAAGTATTAAAAATACCTGTTGATTTTGCCATAAATGCCATGTTCCTTCTGTAAAATACTAATCCAACCACCAACCCCCATGTAATGAAGATTAAGAAAGGGAAGACATGTTTAAAGCCCAGGCTTGGTAGCAACCATGGATCCCCCCATAGATGCAGTGGAGGTGAGAGCATAGGGACCCAGGGACATTAATTATTCACAGGATTACCAGGTGAAAATAAAGGGAAGAAAGAAAACTATTGCAGCCACCACAAAGTCTAAAGTCTGGTCAGCTAAAATACATGATTTAATATATTTTACAAAGGTGACTATTACTGTCCTGCCTCTTAAGTGTACAATAAAGTTAGAAACAAAAAGAAAAATTGTATTTACAAAAAAAAAAGCAAACATACTGTATTACAATGGCCAAATGTAGCAACTAAGCAGAACCAAAATGTATGCCTTATAATTCATGTCTTTACTGCAAAAAAGAAAATAAAAAAGTGCCTATTTCGAGTTAAGAGTGCATTATTTTTGCAGCGTAAAAATTCTTGACAGGTTCAAAAATAAAATGCTGTGACCACGTTCAACCTCGAGTTTGCAGATAATTGAACCTGTCCACATACAAATCCATTTCAACAGACAACCATTTTTTTCCCCATAAAGCTCGCCTGAGGACATCTGCGTTAAAGCTATCGATGGCATAAACAAGCAGACGAAAGGGATAGATGTCTCTTAATAGCTGCTGGTTCTGTAACCCGCCTCCCCCTCAAAACACCATAGGAGATACAGCATGCCCTTGGCAATACATAACACTTGAGATTCTACCTGTGCGCTCTCACAAGGATTATTTACTTGTAATGCATCCCCCCACCACCACCACCACAACCACATAGAAATAAAAATAAATATCATTACTCAAAAAAGGGAAAAAATATATACTATTGCTTTAGTCATGGATATATCAAACACTGCCTCTGCAAAAAAAAAGCATCTCTTTCAGACAGAAAAAAAAAAATGTTTATCAGGTGTGCGATTACTCAGGGTTGTAATTAATGGCAAGAAAAAAGTACCAACTGTAGCAAAGCAATTTTTTCTTGTCGGTCTGACAATGCGACAATTAGGTGAAGTATCTTTATTATTTAAAGCTACTCAAATATGAAAAAATATAAATTGTATTCATTCCTATGAAGAATACCTTGATTATTTATTTTGCCTCTAACTGCTAATAATATTATAGGGGGATAGGCTTTAACAATATTAATGAAAAATAAATAAATCAAATAGCCTTGTAAAGAGATTTGTTTCTAAAAAGGTCTATATTCTGCCATCGATGTACAAGTTCTTTCTAAAACTATAAAAAAAAGTACCAAATCTTTTTTGTTCCTAATGGTTGTGTCTTTGCTGGCCACAGCAGGATGGGCAACAGAATGGAGTTAACACATAGGTATGGGTGTTCATAAGATGGTCGATAGAAGGAATCTATCACAAAGGATTGGCCACTCATAATGGTAAACTTTAAGGATAACAAACAAGAATACTAGTCAACTGGAGCACTTAGTTTTAGCTTTGAGGTTCTAATCACAAAGAAATTCTTGTATAGAAGACTTTGTAAGGCCTTTAATTCACAATACACCAATGTCAAAATGTCACATTTTTATTGAGCGTTTGCTAATTATTTCCCCTTCTGGCTCTATTTTGTCTGATGTTAACTAAATTCTTCCAATTACAGTTTTATTAAAGAACAAGATGCGGGTTCAGCTTTTGTCCCTGCCTTGTATCCTTCTCGGTGAACTTCCCAAGCAGGACATGTCCACACCTCATAAATACACTTAACTCCTGCTCAACAATAACAAGCCATTTTATCTGAGACTGTTAACCATTCACAGTGCAATAGGGGGAACTTCAGCCTAAAGCTTTCCCTCCAAAATAACTGTTAGTGGGTCATTGACAGTAGATGCAGAAGGCAAAGCCGACGCGACATCGTCACCTGTCTATCTGAAGAGGTTAGAACTTAAAGCCTTCAAGGCAACTGGCTCTCATCGTTGAGAAATGACGAAACATCTTCACCTGGCTATCTGAAGAGGTTAGATTTTAAAGCCTTCGAGGCAACTGGATCCCGTCTTTGGGAATTGTGAAACCCATTTGATAGGCCTGTGTGGTCTTCAAAGCTTCAGATATACCAATTTCATAATCGTACCAATAAATCTATCAACTCAACTCAACTGTTCTGTTATAATACTGCATAATAATAGGCACTAAGGTATTGATACTTAAAGTTCTGTATGTTGATTTTTGAAATTCACCAATACATTGACCTTGCTTATATATCTGTATGAAGTTATGCTTTGTATTCTTTAATACAAAGCATATTCTTTAATATCTTTAGCACATTCTTTAATATCTTTAAATAATTAGTGAAAGAGAAAGTTCTATACATTTTTGATAAGGCACCAATGATAATGCACACAGACAGTAAACTATAGCAACTAATCAGATTCTAGTTTACTGTACTCGTGTTTCTAAAAAAAAAGTATTCTGATTGGTTGGCATGTGGATTTTTGCACTTAGCACATTACCACCTTATTAAAATATTGCTGTGCATACTTTCCCCCCACTGTTTGCTCACGGCAAGACACTGAAGCAATACTTCTATATTAAGTCCCCTGTATATACTTCCCTTCATACAATTCCAGATAGTAAAGATGCTTCATAACTCAGTGACTCCACCCTCTAGCTTTGAAAGGCACAACTCAATATCACGCTTATAGGCCACCCCGTTAAAGAGTTAAACACAGGATCAGTGATGCAGCAATAAAATGCCAATCGACTAGAATCCAATGTTTTAAATTAATTGACTTTAAAACTTACAAAAAAATAAATAAAACTGAATGATACAGATTTATAGGTTGACGATATACCGACAGCTGATCAAGGGCCAAGGGGTCCACTTAGTGTTTTCCATTTAGTTTGGTCATAACCTCCTTGAATATCTCCTACTACCTTATGAGTCATCTAAATTTGATTATATTTAGGATCTTACTGCAAGTCTATTTCAACACGACCGTTGCAACGAGTGCCAAGTTCTGTGCAAAACATCGTTTGACTCAATCAATTACGAAGCTACAGGGCCAGACTATCTATGCAAAGGCAGATTCTCTTCTGCAGGTAGCTGTGCAAACCATCAGCCGTCTGCAGAACTGTAACAGATAATTCTCTAATTTCTGATCAGCGTTCAGATTCTTTTTCATTCTCTGCTCATAAAACACATGCATGCCTTCTATTAATAGACTCTCAAACATGGATACATTCAGTTAGATATCCCTATTGTATATATAGAGGTACTGTTACATAAGGTGTGAGAGGCTCATGAAAAAGTTGAATGGCAGCTTAAGGAGTACTAAGAATTTTTTCTTTCTGAGATTTGTCAAGCTGCTTTATAACCTGGATGTAACCAAAGTGCAGCTAAAAAATGTTGCTTTAGGAAAGTCCATTTTTATTCATCTCAGATCTACAGAATATTATCTTGGGTTAAACTGGATGGACTAGTGTCTTTTTTCAACCAGATGAACTATGTTAACATGTAACTATCTCATAGACAGAAAATGAAGTTATTAGAAAATTTTAGATCTCAAAGTTTTTACATTTTGGAATACCGACACTAAGACTTTAAAACATTCAAATAGATATGTGCAAAAACAATAAAATGCTGCTATGGCTATATTTAAGGATATTCTAAATTCAAGAATACTGATCAATTTAATCCAAAAGCAGTCAGGATTAAATAAAGCCAATCTATTTATTTTTTGTTTTGTTTTTTTTCAGAGAAATATTAGATTCTTGACCACTCCAGCATCTGAAAAGGCTTGTCACAGATTACAGAGTGCAATATATTGCATGCCACTTAGCCAATTAGGAGGATAAAGTCAAACATAATAAATCATAAGTATTAAATTGTGCAGATTTTTTTTTCTTAGCATATTGCTGTGCACAATTATGCTGATTCTGTGTCATCATTTGTAAATCTCCAATGAGCCAAACAAAATGTTTTTCACTAAAGAATCAAGACATACAAGCAATTTGAAAGTGCCAATATTACATGCAAATTAGAAGGAAGCAAAAACAGGCGCAAGTTGCGGACACATCGACATAAAAAAAAAAAAACTTGAGGGTCAAAAACTAGAAAAATATTTTTTTTTTTTTTACAGAACTGTAGTCTGATGTAAGGCTCTCATCTTGTGGTTGAATAATATGATAAGGTTTTAACATTTAGTCAAAATTAGAGTGATGGAATACATTTTTAAGTTCCGATCATCTCGATTTTAAAACAAACTTGAGAAACCGTTTTAAAAGATTAAAAATATTGAATAAATTTGATCTGTTTTGTTTAGTTTAGGAACAAGATCTTAAATTCATATTTTGTTTCTTAGCATCATTATTTGGAAAAATAAGTAAAATAATAAGCAATTATTTTTATTTTTTTTGCTAAATTGCAGTTGGGTAGAAAATTGGCCTTGTCCAAAAAAGGCCAATTAGCATCCACGCTGCAATAACAAAGTGTTGATGAACTAAAACCGAGTACATAAAATATCTTAAGGTGCCAAAAAAAAAAAAAAGAAGCCAGAAAAAAACGAAAACTTCAACAAGATGATATCATTTTTCTTTTCAAACTCTAGCTATTCAAAGGCACAAAATCACACAAAAATTAGCTTTGAAAATCGGCTGTTTGGAATGCTGGCGTGCCAATAAACAGACTTTTTAAAGAATACGCATATTTTAGCTGGTGCTGAGAGCTTATAATTTAGCGTGAATAGGGAAGCGTGTTAAAAGGCTGTCTCACAGTTTGTGACCAGTGCTACAACGCACAGGTTTATTGAAAATATAAATATACTTTATTGAAAAGCATTTATTGAAACGATAAATACACAGAGCAAGCCAATGCAAATCCTGAAGAGAGACTTTAGGATTCGGCTTGCATTATGCAAAGAAAGAAGAAGAAGAAAAAAAAAAGCACTGTTCTCTTGCTGCTATTTCATCAAATGCAATATTTTTGGATAGGCAAACCAAATTCTAAGTTTGCACCGGTGGCGGCCATCGGCATATACAAATGCAGGTTGAGTGTGTGACTAATATGGGGGGGCCCAACCACACTACTATATACCCCAAATGCAATGAAGTAAGCTACAGCTGCAATAGGAAGCAACTCCCTTCTCGTCTTAACCCTTTAGCTGCTGATGAGTCAGCGGCGCTCGCACAAAATGGTAAATAAGTCTGAAGTACGAGGGGGCTTCACACCTGGATTTTTTTTGTCATTAGAATTGTTATTATACTCTTGAGTGGTTTGCGTACTTTGGCGAAGGCTACAACTCTGCAGAATTAAATGTGATGAGTTAAATTAGCACATGTAATATAATTCCTTGTCTTCCAAGATCACTCCCTCCCCCTCCTCTCCATGGGATACGCAGGAGATTCATGTTGTGTCTGTAGGGCCTCATTCAAACCTTCATTGAACTACAGAAGTCATCAAAACGCATTTTCTGCTACTCTATATTTAAGGCTGGAGGCTCGTTTCACCTGAGACGAAGGCAGTGGTCTTTTTTTTTTTTTTTTGTCTGACCTAATTTATTTCACTTTCGGATTATTATGAAAGCTCGCGGGGTAATTCCCCCACCTTACTTCAAGACACCCAAAAAAAAAAAAAAATGAATCCATGCATTGGCTTGGATCACGGAAGCTTTATCACGCTAAAATGTAAAAGTGTTAATGCAAGAGACACTCCACCTTACTATTTTCGACTTCTAAGGAGTAAAAACGAATGGGCGAGGGATTGCAAAGAAAAATAAAAAATCTTGCCCTAAAAACATCTTGTAGGCAACTTTGGTGAGTTCTGAGAGGGCAAGTCAATAAGATGGGCTTTTTAGATTGGGGAAAGTCAAGTTAACAAGTTATCTAAAATACCAATTGTTCTTGCAAATTATAATAAGTAAATGTCATTGGCACAATTTTTGAAAAAAAATGCACGGTGACCTAAAAAATATTTGAAAAGTTCAGTGACAATACAAGCCACCATAGGTCTGTGGCATATGGGACGCAGAAAGGTGCAACTGTATAGAGTCCAGCCATCAAAGGCAAGTGCGTCTGGAAGGGATTTGCATAAATAAATGTCCTCTTTGTGCCTCAGATGCTGCAGCAGTAAACAGACTTGTATGTTGATTTCCACATTTTCACAGTAACACTACGACGGATTCGTAGCCACTAGCATTGAATCTTATAGACTCTGAGCTCCCCCTAGTAGTCATTGCTTGTCAGTTTTTTTTTTGTTTTGTTTTTTATTTAATGCCTTAGGGCACAATTGAAATGTGGAGCTTAAAACTTAAATAGAATAAGTCTTGGAAAAGTTTATTTTTTTTAAAAAACGAGTTGCTAAAGAAACAAAAGATAGACAATAAACACAAAAAGTAATTTGGAAATTCAGGACTGCATGCATGCCTATGCTACACACCTTGCTTATCCTCTGCCAATCAAGTCCAGCAATGACTTGACTTGGTTATCATCTGATCAATCTATGTCTTGCTGCTGTGCATTAAAAAACCTATTATTACTTAAGAGCACTTCATCCCTTTTAAACTGTATAATCCGTTGAATTAATTCATTGAGAGATCTGAACTTTTCAAACTTACTCTTTTTTTTTTTTTTACTTACTATCTACCTCACTATTTGCAAAATTTGTACAATTGTAATCAAAAAAAAAAAGAAACAAAAATTGATTGTAGTTGAATTTACGGTATTTTTTTTAAAAGTGTGTTTTTGAGTGCTTGATAACTTTGCATGTGAAGTGGTGATGGTGTGTGAAGTGGAGATGGTGTGTGAACTGAAACCGTGAGAATAAAAAAAAAGCCCAAAAAAAAAAAGAGAAAAAAGGGGGTCGTAGAAATTTTAATCTCTGCATAAAATTTGGTCATAGGTAGATGTCACGTTTCTTCCTGTTTTCAACCACAGTCCTTTTCCTGTGGGGCGCTACCTGTCGGCAATGAAAGGGTCGGCCGCCCTTAATTCACGCTATCGATCCAATTTAAAGACTATTTTGGTTGTTTGCGTAAATTCACCACTTTTAAAGTAGTCTTCCTAATGAACAATTAAAAATATAACAGGTTCGCTTTGGGAAAGCAACGTTTTTTTTTTTATTATTATTTAAAGGCAAAAAAGGAAACATTTGCTGTCTGCTGCTGCAAGAATTTCACACTGCCTGCTCTCTCTTGGGAAAAGAAGCTATCTCTAATATAGAAAAAAAAACAGACTTAGAGCTGATGAAATCGTAAAGCCAGGATTATGTAATTTAAACAAACCAGTCAGGGGAGGGAAGTGCGATTCCATATTCAATAAAGAGATCGCAAATAAAAAGATGCTTTTTAATTGCAGCCGAGAGCTAGGACCACAGGTACCACCAGCTTTTTTTTTTATCAAACTATGACACTCGATTTAAAAAAAAAAAGTCATTTTTCTATAACCTGACATAACGCATATTAAACTCAGTATGAAGTCTGCAGATCAGGGGGGGGGAAAAAATGCATGTCGTCGAGGTAATATTAATTGCGGTTCCCTGTTGCATTTTTAGACACCGTAATCATTTAACACGCGTAAATTAAAATGTCAAAGTTTGCTAATTATTGGCGCAATAGATAAGAGATAAATCTGTACTGGGTGACAGTGACTAGATAGGGATGCACTTTTTTTTTTTTTTTTTTAGGCCTCTCTGCCTTGTTGGAGGTACAGAAATGCTCCTTCAGCGATTCTATCATAGATAAGGCCTAATTGGGGCTGGGTTTCAGTTTCTAAATGCTTTTTTTTTTTTTTTTTTTTTTTTTTTAGAAAAGGGGACTGCTGAGAAATACAAAAGAGGAGGCTCAGGTGCTTGGGTAGGTATAGAATTTTTTTTACAAGTGTATCTACAACTAAGGGCAAGTTGACTGGAAGCCTATAAGGTGGCATGTGGACGTCTGGTGTAGAAAAAGTAACTCTCCCAGGCTTCAGATTCCTATATAACACAAACCAGAGGGCTTTTTAAACAATAAACAATGCAAAACTGGTTTGACTACTCTCTCAAGCTATGTCTGCATGTACCTTCATGATAAAACATCTACACTCTCCCTTGCAATCCCTTCGTTCTCTCCCTAAAGCTTTTTTTTTTTTTTTACGTCCTGATGATTCTTTTATTGTTGGCAGGACCCAAACGTTGCACGACCCCCCTTTTAGGTCTTACATGTTGCCTTCAGGTTCCCAGCTAGCTGTCTGGCTTTTGTTGCTGTTTGTTTAGGAGATGTCAACATAATCCACTGCACAATGGCATCAGAAAAAAAAAAAAAAAATACAGCCCTAGCGCAGGCGATAGAATCGATCGACATCCCAGTGCCCAAGCACCAAAAAAGACCTTACAGTCCAACCTGCCTTTTTCGTTTTTGTCTTCTTATTGCTGTCACCTAATTCACAGAATCTTGAGAAAAAAAAAACCCACAGCACAAATTTTGACATCACAATGCTTTTTTTTATTCAATTACCCGTGCGTGAAACAACCCATTTTTTTTTTTTTTTCGTTTGCATAATTTGCTAATCCCTAGGGGGGAACACCCCAAGTCTGGCTCGCTACTGTACTTCCTGCTTCGTACAGATGTGCATTCTTGTACAGCATTATGAAAGAGAAACATGCACTAGAATAAGTTAAGGTGCAGAAAAAATACACAGATTTTTTTTGGACAGTTGTCAACGCTCCTACAAGCAGCTCCCAAATGCAAAAATAAGCAGGCAAAGCATACGCAGAGTCTGTAAAGCAGTCTAGGAGATAAATAATAATTAAAAAAAAAAAACGCAAGCTGGGCGAATATTGCATCTCGAGTTTAGCAGCCAACAAACTGATCGTGTATGGACTTTGCCAGAGGACCTGCTTCCAGAAACGTCATTTTTGACCGGGGTGTCAAAATCCATGCTCTGCTTCCTAAACTGATAGCCATGCACCAACAGCTCTACATTTTTTTCTATACACTGTTTTATCAAGAGTCAGACCATTGGTGAAGCAATTCTGATGCAGCTTACGACTGAGGCCATGCATTAAAAAAAAAAAAATTCAAGACAACCTTCTCTGGTGCAGGCAGTGCCACGGCCATGCAAGGGTTACTCAGGGTGCCAATGCACTTTCATGAATATTCAAATGGCACCAATGATGTCATTTCAAAAGTCAATGATCAACCATGCTAAAATCAGGAGAATGTAAACAGCAAATATACTTACCTGATTCAAGTCATCTACAGCCCTTCTGAGACTGGAACATCGAGGGGTGCACAGAGGTATCCCCCAGATCCTCCCCAAAAAGAAAAAAATAACACCCCTTTTTCCCCCACTGCTTTCAGGATATCATTCATATATAAACTCCAAGGATCCCCTCAATATCAGCTGAACCCTAAACAGATTTTGTTTTTAAAAAATGCAAAAACTCCAGCTGCACATGCAGCCCATGCAAATGTAAATATTGCATGGTAATAATTAAGTCTACAAAATAAACCTAACAGCATCATTTCCTCTTCTCACAGCCTAGATCCCATCTTTTTCATATTTTTTTTTATTTAAAAAAATAAATAAATAAAGCAAGGTATAAACTGACGCAGCAAAACTGTTCCTCTTCACAAAAGGGAAAAAAAAAAAAAAAAAAAACAGCCCTTTCTAAATAATTCATCAAAATAATTCCCCTTAAAAAATATTTGCCTGAGCGATGGAGAGAGGGAAAGCAGCGACGCAGACTGCTCTTCCCCTGCAAGGCAGGGGAGGGGAGAGCCCCTTATATATCTCTATATATATATTTATTTATTTAAATTTGTTAAAATCTTCCATAAATATTCTGCCAGCTCTCCCCGGCTGGCTTGGCCCCCCAGGACTAATGCAATAAGGGGGTCGACGTGCAAAAAAACAAAACAAAAAAGGAAGGGTGGTTGGAGATAACAGGCTATTGCACTTTATTTTTATTTTATTTTAAGGGCTTCCAGGAGCTGGGATGGAGAAGGGGGAACGATGTAGCCGCTTGGAGTGCACGAGCAGTGGGCGGGAAGAGCTGAGCCTTGGGTAGCTGACTGCCTGCACCATCTCAGCAATGTGTAGTTCCCCCTTTCTGTCCCCATTTACCCCAGGAAGGCAGAAAGGGAGAGATCAACACAGACCCCATTGACTGCCCTGACAAAATACACTGCAAACATTGCTGTCACATTTCCTCCATGGAAATCCACCAAGATAAATATTCATGTTCTATGCTCCAGCACAGCAGACAACAATAAAATTGCATTTTTCTTGATTAAAATCTGGTTAACATATCATTGCAGTTTATAAATTACACACTGAGATGGCATGGTTAATGCCATAGGTGCCGAAATATATGCATTCATGGAAATAATTATATAGCAATATATATATATAGAGATATCTATATATCTATATATATAGAGATATATCTCTATATATATATATATATACACAGTTTGCAGTGTTTTAAGCTACAAAAAGTTAAGCATTTTTGCTTTGTAATGACAGTACTTCTGTGATTTCTAAACAACTACACCAACCACGATTGCCACGATTGCTGGGGTTGATAATGGGCCATACTCGTATACAGCACATTAGAATTTCCTGTAAACACTATGCGTACACTCGAGTGTGACATACAAAGATTAATCGTGTACACAGTTTCCCTGATTTTACCACCATCTGATTGCAAGCTCTGTGGTACCAGGGGTTGCATTTTGGGACTGTGTTTTGCATGCACACTGGGTACATCAGCCTATTTTTATATATATATATATATATATATATATATATATATCTGCAAGTACAGGCATAGCAATCAATAAGAACAGGCTCTAAGTGAAGATAATCATTTTGGAACTTGTACACACCCCCTAAGAATTATATAGGTAATTAACGATAATTCTATGACTTTTGCTCAGGGATTGCTCTGCAGCAAAGACTTTCGATTCCTTGTAGGTATGCAAGTGTGATGGCCTTTGCATTGCAAGCTGCCACATGTGTGTCTATGTTGGAGAGGGCCTTTTGCACCCCAAGCATGCATGCCAAACTTTTCAAAACTCATATAATACAATTGCAAGTGACAGTTCACCGGTCTGATGTCAGGTCCCACTTGATTTAAACGTTCTAGGCGATTCTGCACTCCCATGGGCATAATCTAGATTTGAGGTGCAGACGTCCCAGGCAATGTGGGTACCATATCCTAGGAGGTATGTGTCCCATCTGAGTGTACGGTGTCTACCTCCCTTTCCTAATAAATTGATCAAGCAACCTCCTCCTTTCACTCTCCCCCCTTTTCCCTCCCTAGGCTCTCCTGCCAGTTTGGTTGCATTTCCATTTTACAACCACTCA
Organism: Rana muscosa; assembly: GCA_029206835.1. Classification (NCBI taxonomy): domain Eukaryota; kingdom Metazoa; phylum Chordata; class Amphibia; order Anura; family Ranidae; genus Rana; species Rana muscosa. Next base: position 200,144,141 of record CM055126.1, on the reverse strand, counting down.
GTTGTAATACTGTTATAAACATATGTTTGCCATTAGCTCTCCCCTGTCTGTCCTGTCCAGGTTCTACCTCCCCACCATCTCCTTGCCCCTCCAACTTTTTTTTTTTTTCTTTTTCTAAAACTGCACATATTCACATCCAGAATCTCAGGCCGCCTACTGCCATGAAATGTGATTCAATGATTTGCAATAAAATAATAAAAGACTAATGCACCAAGACACCTGGTCACTGCCATTAGAAGTGATACTGAGCAAGGTCAGGGCATGCAGGATTCAAAAGAAATAATAATTATGATTATAATAATACTAATTGCATTTTATTAGATTTGCAGAAGTCCAGGGTCAGGTTTACCTTTTTATTTTTTGCCTAATTAAATGCAGACTGACTGGGTGTCATACTACAGGGGGAATGCAAGTGAGTTCAAATGAATGGGTACATGTGTAGGGCTGTGCATAGCTGCTGCATTAAAAAACATTTCAGGGTTAGATAGCAGTGCACAGAAGTTACCCCTAATATTGTCTTGATGGACCCCAGGCAATGCTTTCTAATATTAAGATTTTTTAGCTACACCTCTAAACTGTAAAAAAGCAAAGAACAAATGTAACTTATTAAAAATAGACTGCAATGTTCTAATACACAAACTCATGTGGATTCTTGGAGTTTTAGACACCCTTAGGTGTAATGTACTCAGAATCAGACTGTCATTATATTGTCATGATGGGCCCCCAACGATAGACTGCAATGTTCCAACACACAAACTCTATAGGATGTTGGCATTTTTGGCACCCTTAAAATGCCTTTTATTTCAGTGGAAGTAATACTCTCAGAATCAAGGACTGTCTTATATTGTCCTGGTGGACTCCAAAGATAAAGTGTAATGTTCTAATGTACAGACTCAATTGGATATCGAAGTTCTTAGTGCCCTTAAAATCTCAATTACTTGACTAGATGTAATGTTCTCAGAAGCAAAGTCTGCCATTATACTGTCCTGGTGGACCCCAAAGATAGACTGTAATGTTCTCAGAATCAAAGACTGCCCTTATACTGTCCTGGTGGACCCCAAAGATAGACTGTAATGTTCTCAGAATCAAAGACTGCCCTTATACTGTCCTGGTGGACCCCAAAGATAGACTGTAATGTTCTCAGAATCAAAGACTGCCCTTATACTGTCCTGGTGGACCCCAAAGATAGACTGTAATGTTCTCAGAATCAAAGACTGCCCTTATACTGTCCTGGTGGACCCCAAAGATAGACTGTAATGTTCTCAGAATCAAAGACTGCCCTTATACTGTCCTGGTGGACCCCAAAGATAGACTGTAATGTTCTCAGAATCAAAGACTGCCCTTATACTGTCCTGGTGGACCCCAAAGATAGACTGTAATGTTCTCAGAATCAAAGACTGCCCTTATACTGTCCTGGTGGATCCCAAAGATAGACTGTAATGTTCTCAGAATCAAAGACTGCCCTTATACTGTCCTGGTGGACCCCAAAGATAGACTGTAATGTTCTCAGAATCAAAGACTGCCCTTATACTGTCCTGGTGGACCCCGAAGATAGACTGTAATGTTCTCAGAATCAAAGACTGCCCTTATACTGTCCTGGTGGACCCCAAAGATAGACTGTAATGTTCTCAGAATCAAAGACTGCCCTTATACTGTCCTGGTGGACCCCAAAGATAGACTGTAATGTTCTCAGAATCAAAGACTGCCCTTATACTGCCCTGATGGACCCCAAAAATAGACTGTAATGTTCTAATGCAAAACTCAATTGGACTTTGGCATTTTAAAATCCCAACATACTTGATTAGGTATAATGTTCTAAAAATGAAGGAACTGTCCTTATACTTTCCTGATGGATCCCAAAGATAGACTGCAATGTGCTGATGTACATATTCAATTGGATTTTGGAGTTTTAAAAGCAAAATTACTTGACTAGGTGTAATGTTCTCAGAATTAAGGACTGTAATGTTCTCAGAATTAAGGACTGTCCCATACTGTCCTGATGGACACCTCAAAGATAAGAGTGAAATGTTTTAATGTACAAATTCAATTGGATTTTGGAGCTTTCAATTCCCAATTACTTGACTAGGTGTAATGTGCTCAGAATAATGGATTGTAATGTTCTCAGAATTAAGGACTGTCCTGCATTGTCCTGGTGGACTTTAGAGAAAAAGTGCAATGTTCTCAAAATTAAGGACTGTCCTATATTGTCCTGGTGGACCTCAAAGATAAAGTGCAATGTTCTCAGAATTAAGAACTGTCATACATTGTCCTGGTGGACCTCAAAGATAAAGTGCAATGTTCTCAGGATTAAGGACTGTCCTACATTGTCCTGGTGGACCTCAAAGATAAAGTGCAATGTTCTCAGGATTAAGGACTGTCCTACATTGTCCTGGTGGACCTCAAAGATAAAGTGCAATGTTCTCAGGATTAAGGACTGTCCTATATTGTCCTGGTGGACCTCAAAGCTAAAGTGCAATGTTCTCAGAATTAAGAACTGTCCTATATTGTTCTGGTGGACCTCAAAGATAAAGTGCAATGTTCTCAGAATAATGGACTGTCCTATATTGTCCTGGTGGACCTTAAAGCTAAAATGCAATGTTCTCAGAATTAAAAACTGTCCTACATTGTCCTGGTGGACCTCAAAGCTAAAGTGCAATGTTCTCAGAATTATAGACTGTCCTATATTGTCCTGGTGGACCTCAAAGCTAAAGTGCAATGTTCTCAGAATTACAAACTGTCCTATAATGTCCTGGTGGACCTCAAAGATAAAATGCAATGTTCAAATGTTCAAACTCAATTGGATGTTGAGAGTTTGTGCCACCCTTAAAATCCCAGTTATATAGGACTGTAATGTTCTCAGAATCAAGGACTGTCCCTATACTGGACCCTAGGTAATCCTAAATGTGCCTCCTTAAAAAAAAAAATCTGACCTGGATATAAAGCAAAGAACAAATGTATCTCTTAGGGGGGAAACTGTAAGATTTTAGGACTGCCTGGTGTCCTTAGAATGCATCCCAGGACAATGCTGCAAAAAAAAAAAAACTGGAAATCACAGCTGGCAGCTAACAAAAGTGCAGCACGACTGCTTCACCAGGGTGCTGTCAAAAAAAAGGCAGCACATGTGTTCAGCAACTTTTCCTGACTTCCCAAATCTCTTCAGATTTTTTCCCCCCACTCTCTCTCTCTAAAAAAAACTTTTCCTGCTGCCCAGCTCCTTGCAAACCACCACCACCAACCCCCCCAAAAAAGTGATCGGTGACCCCCCTCCATGCAGACTTACGTGCGATGATCTCCCTTTGTAACAAGTGTTGCGGGTTCCCTTGCTTGCGACGGGACATTGCCTTGGCATTTACAGTGGCATCGCCCGGAGATCTGCACACTGCTCCTTCCTCTCCCACCTTCCTCGGCTCTCCCTCTTCTTCCTCCTCCTTCTTCTTCTTCTTTTTCAAAATGCAAAACAAGGAAGGAAAAAAAAATAAAAAAAAAAATAAAAAAAAAATGGAGTGAGACCTGGGTGCCCCCCTTTTCAGCTCAGCTAGGGCAGTGTGATCTCCAATCTTCGCAACTTAAGAACTGCCTGTGCCCACTCCACTTAAGTCCACGGTGCCCAAAAAAATGAAAAAAAAAATATTAAATTGAAGGTAAAAAAAAAAGAAAAAAATGCCCAAAAATAAATAAAAATAAAATAAAATGCCCAAAAATAAAAATATAGAGAGAGAGTGGGAGCTGACCCTTTTTGCTGGTTGCAGGGGTTGCCCAAGAGTGTCTTCAGCTCGCAGGGAAGCCTGGCACTGCCCTGCACATTCACTGTCCAGCACTTTGCACTGCTCCACTTGGCTGGCACTAAGGAGGGGGGTTGGGGGGGTGGGGGAGGAAGGAGGACTATTTAATGGTGAAGATGGCGGAGTCCTGGTTCTCTGGGAGCTCTCTGTCTCTCTATGGCTGGGTCTGCCTCTGTACAATGGGATAAAATTCAAGTTCAAGTACGGACGTGACGTTTAATCTGCACCAGAGACAAAAAGACCGAGAGACTAGGAGCACTGGGGGCGACTAGTGGTGGCTTTTTAACATTGTACCCTGGAACACAAGAAGAAGACACAGACTACTAGCACATGCCTCTAATGCTTCTTTGTACATCGCTCCTGCTCCTGCAGCCGACATTCTTCCCCCCCCCCCCTTTTACATAGCGGGGGACAGCTTTGGAAAGGCAGACTTTTTTTGATCCCCTATTGCCCACTTGCTGTCCTGCCAGTTGAGATTTATAAACACTCTATTTCTCCTTATTTATTCGTTACATTGTTTACAAAACAAACATACATTGTTACCATTTTCATATAGTGTAACAATTCTCTTTTCTGGGCTTGGCTGTTCCTAGAAGAGCGATCGGAAAGTTTCCGATTCGGAAAGCGGCGTCCGACCGGCTTGCGCGTTTGCAGACGGACTTTCGCTTTTTTTTTTTTTGGAACAGGATTTGGAATCGACGGCGTTGCGGTTATCGGTCACTGCTGCCCTATGTCATGAGCTTGTTCACACATAAACGCGCGTTAAAATTCATCAAAGTGCTTAAAAAGTGGCCGTGCGGCATGCATTTTTACATGCGTTGACACGTGTTTTAATGCATGCGTTTTTATGCGCGTTCAATGGCTATGGGTCCTTGTAAACATACATGAACTGTTACAATTTTCATACATTGTCACAATTCTCTGGGCTTGGAGAGGCATGGCTGTTCCTAGAAAAGCGATTGGCAAGTTTCTGATTCAGAAAGCGGCGCCCGACCGCCTTGCACGTTTTTTTTTGGGGGGGGGGGGGGGGGGCTCGTGCAGACGGACGGACGCTTTTTTTTGTAACTGAATTTGGAGTCGACGGCATTGCGGCTATCGGTCGCTGCTGCCCTACGTCACAGGTTTGTTAAAGTTCATGGAAGTGCTTGAAAAGTAGACGCGTGTTGCCTTCCGATGACGTGCATTTTTACACGCGTTGACATGTGTTTAAAGGCACGCTGATATGCGGTTTTATGCGCGTTCAATTGCTATGGGTCCTTTTAAACATAAATACACTGTTACAATTTTCATACATTGTCACAATTCTCCTTTCTGGACTTGGGGAGGCATGGCTGTTCGTAGAAGAGCGATTGGCAAGTTTCTGATTTTGAAAGCGGCCTTTTGTGGGGCTCATGCCGACGGATGCTCGTTTTTTTTGTAACTGGACTTGGAGTCGACGGCATTGCGGTTTTCAGATGCTGCTGCCCTATACGCCATGAGCGCGTTAAAATTCATGAATATGTGGACATGCGTTGCCTTCCGTTGGGGTGCATTTTTATGTGCGCTGACGCGCGTTTTAATGCACGTTGATATGCGTTTTTATGCTTTTTATGTTTTCAGTCGCTGCTGCCCTACGTCAGGGGCTTGTTCACAAATAAGCGCGCGTAAAAATTCATGACAATGCTCAAAAAGTGGATGTGCGTTGCCTTCCGTCGGCATGCATTTTTATGTACACGTTGATATGCATTTTTATGCGCATTCAATTGCTATGGGTCCTTGTAAACATACATACACTGTTACAATTTTCATACACTGTCACAATTCTTCTTTCTGGGCTTGGAGAGGCATGGCTGTTCCTAGAAGAGCAATCAGCAAGTTTCCGACTTGGAAAGGTAAGGTCTCGCGCCTTTAGTGAAGCGGACGTTCGATTTTTGTAACTGGATTTGGAGTCAACGCTGTTGCGGTGAATGGTCACTACTGCCCTACGTCATACGCGAAATCTGGTGCAGCTGTGCAAGGTAGCCAATCAGCTTCTAGATTCAGCTTGTTCTTTAAGCTTTGACAATAAAACGTGGAAGCTGATTGGTTTCTATGCACAGCTGCACCATATTTTGCACTCTCCAGTTTTAGTAAATTAATCCCATTGTTAGAATTCTTGTCCACACATAAACACGCGTTAAAATTCACGAGAATGCTCAAAAAGTGGACGTGCATTGCCTTCCGTTGGTGTGCATTTTTATGTGCATTGACACGTTTTAATTCACGTTGATATGCGTTTTTATGCATGTTCACATGCATACACTGTTACAATTTTCGTACACAGGGGTTCATTTACTGAAACTGGAGATTGAAAAAACTTGTGCAGCTGTACATGGTAGCCATTAGCCAATCAGCTTCTAACTTCAGCTTGTTCAATTAACCTTTGACAATAAAACCTGGAAGCTGATTGGTTTCTATGCAGAGCTGCACCAGATTTTGCATTCTCCAGTTTTAGTAAATCTCCCCCATTGCTACAATTCTCTTTTCTGGGCTTGGAAAGGCAAGACTGTCCCTAGAAGAGTGATTGGCAAGTTCTGATTCGGGAACGTAAAGTCATTGAAAGGGGCGTCCGATCACCTTGCGCCTTTTATGGGGCTCATGCAGATTGGCGTTCGCTTTTTATGGAACGGGCCTTCTCACACATAAACATGCCTTAAAATGCATGAAAATAGATGTGTTACTTTCCTTTGGCGTGCATTTTTATGTGCATTGGCGTGCGTTTTAACACGCGTTGATGCGCACTTTTATAGACCATTTGCTATGGGTCCTTGTAAGGGGCAAAATAATAAAAAGCTTTTTTTTTTTCTCAGTAGATTTGCATTACGTAGCTGTGCATTTACATACATATACGTGCATTGCATTGGGTTTAGATGCATACATGTAGCATTTTAACGCAATAAAACGCACTGCACATGACATCAGCATTGTGGTGTGAACAGGACACCTGTTTTCTATATGTCCTTGCAGTGACCTGCATTTTTCCCATGCGATAACAGGCCTGTTCACACACAAATGTGCATTATAAAGTCATGGACATGCTCAAAAAGTGGATGTGCGTTGCCTTCCATTGGTGTGCATTTTTATGTGCACTGACATACGTTTCAACACGCGTTGTTTTTATGTACATTCATTTGCTATGGTTTTTGCTTTGCATTGATGTGTATTTATTTGCTATGGGTCCTTGTAAGGGACAAAATAATAAAAAAAAATAATAATAATTCTTAATAGATTTGCATTGCATTGATGTGCATTTATTTGCTATGGGTCCTTGTAAGGGACAAAATAATAAAAAAATTTAAAAAAAAATCTTAATAGATTTGCATTGCATTGATGTGCATTATTTTGCTTTGGGTTCTTAAGGGTAAGGGACAAAATAATAATATATATATATATATTTTCTTAATAGATTTGCATTGCATTGATGTGCATTTATTTGCTACGGGTCCCTGTAAGGGGCAAAATAATAATAATTAAAAAAAAAGTCTTAATAGATTTGCATTGCATTGATGTGTATTTATTTGCTGTGGGTCCTTGTAAGGGACAAAATAATAATAATAAAAAAAAAAGTCTTAATAGATTTGCATTGCATTGATGTGTATTTATTTGCTATGGGTCCTTGTAAGGGACAAAATAATAATAATAAAAAAAAAAGTCTTAATAGATTTGCATTGCATTGATGTGTATTTATTTGCTATGGGTCCTTGTAAGGGACAAAATAATAAAAATATATATTTTTTCTTAATAGATTTTCATTGCATTGATGTGCATTTATCCTTGTAAGGGACAAAATAATAAAAAAAAAAAATCTTAATAGATTTGCATTACATTGGTGTGCATTGATTTGCTATGGGTCCTTGTAAGGGACAAACAAAATAATATATATTTTTTTCTTAATAGATTTGCATAGCATTCATGAGCATTCACATGCATTTACGTGCATATGCATACATATACATGCATTGCATTGGGTTAAAATGCATACATGTAGCATTTTATTGCAACAAACTGCACATGATGGCACCAGCATTGTGATGTGGACAGGACACCTTTTTTCTATATGTCTTTGCAGTGACCTGTACTTTTACCAGTGTAGAAAAACGCAGGTCACTGCGCTGTGTGAACAGGGCCTTAGAGTTGCAAGCAACGCATAAGCAGCTCCAGCAGGTTCTCAAAATGATTTTAAAGTGTTTTTTTTTTTTTTTTCGGCAGGTTGACTTCTGACTGAGCCTTTGGCCCATGGGCGTGAGCCCCAAAGCAGTTTGGGAAATAAATGAAAAGTCTTGTGATTGGTTGCAAACTGGCTTAATTACTAAACTGAATGGGCCCACCATGCCAGTGCGGTAGGTGACAGCGCCGGTGTCCCAGGATATGATTTTCACTTATTGGCATCCATGCCAAAAAAAAAAAAAAAAGTGTAGCTTGTTAGGCTGAAGGATCTTGGAGGGGTTCTCCGCTCTTCAGGTCTTACCGATGAAGCATTACACCTACAGTGTGAGCGAAGCGTCACTCCTACAGCCTTCCGAACTGACAATTTATTTTATGAATTATTAGTTATTTCACAAGCACCCAAGGACACATCCATCGGAGGTATAATTAAAACAAGCAAAACTTGGAAAGCCCTAGACCTTTCGATCCGTCTTCTTCCAGGTTCTAAAAATACTGAAAATCTTTAATATTTCTGATTCGTTACAAAAGACACAGCGTTCACCCCGAGCAAGAAGCGTGCAGGGTTAATAATTAAAAAGCCTGACATTATGCGCATAGTTTTTTTTTTTTTTATCACCGCTTAATTTCGAAAATTTAGCTACGAGGCAAGTGACACTTGGTCGCAACGCGGGGATGCAAATATTGTTCTGTCTGTACATCCTTTTTCATATTAATATTTGTTTTGGCTCATTTATCACCTGATCCTGAGGAATATTCGTGGGAATTTTTCTCCTTGCCCTTTATGTATGAAGAATTAAATAAAAAAATTAAAAAAACAGTTTAACCATAGAGAAGAGGAAGGGGAGGGGGGGGTGTTTTTTTAAAAAAACTGTTAATTGTGTACATCTCCCATACCTAGAGAGCTGTTGCAATGGCAGGAACTGAATCAAAATTGGCAAAGGTTATAAATATGTATAAAATTATGTTAATCTATAGGGTAAAACATTTCAATGGCATTGTCAGCTACTACATCATCGATGGAATTTGTAATAATTAAATAGCCCAGACAATAAGCCACTGGCATTCCTTGTTTGAAGGACACCTATTCATTCTGATCCTAAAGGAGGTGAAAAGTGTAAAAAAAAAAATACGGATGAAGCCTGTTTAAACTGTAGGAGGTTAAAAAAAAAAAAAATACATCACGGGAGACAGTCGCAGGCGCTTGCAATATTGTTGTCTACATACCGAGGCATTTATTTTTATCATTACAGCATCCATGCATAATCACTGCAAGTGCAGTCACACATGATGGAGTAGAAAGTAGAAGTGGGAATGTTGTTCTCTGAAAGCTGCATTGCCTCACTACATTCTAAATAGATGATTAAAACGCAGTTTTTACGCCTTTTCCATTGGATGGACCTTATTTTTTTTCAACCTTTCGGCTAAAATTTGCTAATAGATTTTGATGCATACATTTTTAACGTTGGTCATGACCCAAATTAGGCTAAAAAATTTTTTTAATAAAATGCATACTGTTTCTGTCATTATTTAAAAAAAAAAAAAAAAAACTTTCTCAAGTTTTTTTCACTTCTGTGACCACAGCATTTTTTTTTTTAAGTGAAAGTCTTCTGCAGGTGTCTTAAAAAAAAAGAAAAAAAAAAAAGAAAAAAAAATTGAAGTATTCTTATCTTGATATGTCTATAATACTACTAGTATGGTAAAAACTGTAATATATTTATTTTATATTTATTAAAATTATTATATTTATATTATATTCTATTTATTTAATTATGTTTATTATATCTGCAATAAATGTCTTTTATTTATTATATTTTTTTTCTTCTTCAAGAAGTGCCTCTTTTATGTCATTTTTTTCTTTTCTTTTATTTGGTTGTATAGCTTTTTTTTTTCTTTTTTTTTTTTTTTTTGGTTGTATAGCTACGTTTGGACAGATGAATAATGAGCCTGCGTTAATGACACCTCCCTCCCTTCTTCCCTGGTCATCTAGTGCCATCAATATCTCATCGGGCCCCTTAAAGCCCATGTGATAAGCATAGGCAGTGTCTGTCCATAACCCAGCGGGATACAGGAGGCTGCTGTGGGAAGAAGAAGGAGGGGGTATGGGTGGGGGGTTGGCGTAGATGGTTTATCTCACCCTTCTGTCCCCCAGGCTAAATTCTAACAAAGTCCAGCACATTCAAAACTTACTACTGATATATCCTTTTACAGAAACCAGCATGGGGCTGTTATAGCTCAGCTGGTCAAGGAATGTCTTTTTTTTTTTTAATTGTTAACCCCTTGCTGACTTCACGGCAGACCGTGGGCCAGGTCGGCCCGGGAAGGGTTAACGAGAGCGGTGAGAGGACACGCCACGGTCCCATGCGGTTATTTAACTGGGTGCACTGTGGTGGAAAAAAATCCTTTTCACCGCTGAATAGGTTTGGCCTGGAATTCGGCAGCGGAGGAGTTAATGATATAATTGCTGGTGGCTGGGCTTATGAATGGGGATGTCCTTAGCTGTGGCTGCGGGGAGGAGTAGACATGCAATACCTCTCATATTCCATTCCTCTACTTATGTACACCAATTCCCCAGCAGTCAATGTCCTCCTCTCCTCTTCTCACCTAGAGGTCTGCAAGACCCACTAACTCCCCACCCCACCCCACCCATACACCACCACCTTGGACTCCACCTGTTGTCATAATGACAGATGTCACGGGTCAGGCGGGCCTCCTCAGGAATGTGCAAAAGTTTCGAATATGAAGGTGCAAGGAAAGGCTAAAGGCAAAAAAAAAAAGACTTGATTTATTGTAACTTCCTTATGTCTTTATTCCCAAGTTGTAATACTATCATAATGGCCAACTATCCTTGAATTTCCAGGTATGCTCCAGGAGTCTCTTGCAATCCATGTCCCTAAAAATGGCCCTGATTTGACCTGCTATATCATAAACGATCTATTTTCTCTATTGCAGATACAATCATTAATATTACTATCTTAAAGGCCAACCATTATCGATTTCCAGGTATGCCCCAGAAGTCTTCTGTATTTTGAAAATAAAAAACAATTTATTTACCAATAAAATATTATGGGGAAAAAAAAAAAAAAGTGTGGCGCTAAGTGAGCAAGTGAACCTGTGAACCTGGAAGGGTAAAATAGGCAATGCAAAATTGAATGTGAAGAAAACCAAAACATAAAAGTCCAAAGTGAATAATAAACATCTATGGAAGGTCCAGTGGAGTTTAGAGTAAAGTGAAAGGTCTTTCTTGGATAATTCGGGATGAATCTTGAAAAAACTGTCAAAATGGTAAAGTGTTCACGCTTACCAGATTCGATGGACACACGTACCGTATAGCACGCGGGTCAAACAGGCGCTCCTAAGGGAATGACCTCAAACAGGAACTCCCACCACTGGAAAAACGGTAAGAAAGTTTCCACCCAATGTTGAATGAGGACTGTCAGGTATCCATGTTGGACTCCAAAACATGCGATGAATCACATGAAATGGTGTACATGAAAAACAAATGATCCGCACGTAGTGTAATACTGTTTGACAATTAATGGTAAAAAAAAGGGGGTTTACGTTTGCAGCAAATCTGATAAAACAAGCTTGTAAATAAAATGGAGTATAGGCAACGATTCCAAGAGCATCACCCGATATGTTTCGTCCTATTGGACATCATCTGGAGTATTCTGTATCTTGAGCTGCGCTAAAACCCTCCACCAAATCCACACGTGTATCTATGCATATAATGTACATTAAAATACACAATCAGAAATTAGAAGAAAAAAAATGGAGGACGTATCAAAAAGTCCTTTTAAATCAACAGTAAATCCACAACTTCAAAACTGTTTCTCCACCACCAGTGAATTGGGAAATCCATGCATCAAAAGCCACCACCTCGCTGTCCAAAGCACCCAGAAAAAATAACCTGATGAAGTCAGCACTACGCGTTACATCACGGATGATGTCTTCTGGGGTTTACCTGGGAAGTTCCTTGCAATCAAAGTCCCTAAAATGTCCTTGATTTAACCTGGTGTATGAAAAAAGATACATTTTTTCTATTGCAGATTAGTATCTTCTTTTTCCCAGCAGCAATACTTTTCACACTTGCCAAGTGCCCTCAGATTGCCAGATACCTTGTTTCCCCAAAAATAAGACCTAGTGTGATTTTCGGGGGAAGGCTGCAATATAAGCCCTACCCTGTTCTGTAAAAAGATTATATAATGTGCAGTGTGTCTTCTTGTGTAACTTTATTGTGGAAAATACCTTATTTACAGCGCCGCTGGGCGCTCACGTGACCCGCTGTAGATCTTCTCCTCTCCTCCCGGCTGATGTGAGTGCCCAGCCGCACTGTAATCAAGGTATTTTCCCCCAATAAAGTTACACAAATTGACACATTGCACATTATATAATCTTTTTACAAAACAGATTACATGATTTTACAAGAACTTTAACCAAGGTTTTGGGATTCCAGAATTTCATAATGCCGACAGGGGGAGAGGGGGAGAGAAGAGAGGGGACACAGGAACTTTTTCAAAAAAATTTTTTTGTTTTATTCCAGGTTTTTTAGAACATGGAGAGGGGTAAATTACTGAACACAAGCACTGTGCTGTCTGTCATGCTTTAAATGATCAGGATTTATTTTTTATTTTTTCCTGAAGAAGATGACATGACTGTATTTGAATAAATGTAGATTATTGTACATACCGTAAATAAATAAGACATCCCCTGAAAATAAGCCCTAGTGCGTTTTTTGCAGCCAAAATTAATATAAGACCTGGTCTTATTTTCGGGGGAAACACGGTAGCTCCCTTGAAATCCTAAAGTGTAAAACCCAAGAACAAAAAATGTGGATGTATTGCAGCTTACTTTTCCATAGATGTGGTGACTGAATTAGTTTTCTCTTTTCGTGCTTTTTTTCTTTATTTTCACCTTCCAGGAAATCACTTCCTGTCCCCGGGTGTGTAAAAACACACACACATCCCAGTTCTCTCAGGGGAGTAGGTAGGAACAGTGATCGGTATCCTCCCCCATTCAGTCTCATCCCCCCTACACCGGGCCGCCATCAGGGGGTAAGGCAGTACACCTGTAAGGGGCCCGGATGGCAACCCCCCCTTTTTTAAATTATTATTATTAATTTTTTGTAAGGGGCCCGGAAGTCCCCAGGGCCCCGGATAGCAACCCCCCTTTTTTTTCTTTTTCGTCAGCACCCAAAGCCCCCCCCCCAGCTCAATTTGTGGCGGCAGCACCCCCCCCCCCGGTTCCCTGCTCCCCTGCTCCAGGGGGCCCATGCCTGAAGCTGTGTAAGGGGCCCCAAAATTCCTGATGGCGGCCCTGCCCCTACAGTTAGAACACACATAGGGAACACAGTTAACCCCTTGATCGCCCCCTAGTATTAACACCTTCCCTGCCAGTGACATTTATACAGTAATCAGTGGCCAGTGGCTGTATGAATGCCAATGGTCCCAAAATAGTGTCAAAAGTGTCCAATCTGTCTGCCGCAATGTCGCAATCCTGATAAAAATCGCAGATCGTCGCCAATACTAGTAAAAAATAAAATAAAAATAAAAATGACAAATCTATCCCCTATTTTGTAGACGCTATAACTTTTACGCAAACCAATCAATATACGCTTATTGCAATTTTTTTCTACCAAAAATATGTAGAAGAATACGTATTGGCCTAAACTGATGACATTTTTTACATTTTTTGGGGATATTTATTTTAGCAAAAAGTACAAAATATTGTGTTTTTTTTTTTTAAATTGTCGTTCTATTTTTGTTTATAGCGCAAAAAATCGCAGAGGTGATCAAATACCACCAAAAGAAAGCTCTATTTGTGGGTAAAAAAGGACATCAATTTTGTTTGGGTACAACATCGCACGACCGCGCAATTGTCAGTTAAAGCTTTGCAGTGCCGAATCGCAAAAAATGGCCTGTTCATTACGGGGGGGCAAATCCCTCCGGGACTGAAGCGGTTAAAGTGCGTTTCCAAGAGCTCTTCAACACTTAAAGTGGAAGTAAACCCTCCTATCATTTTCAGGCAAGGAAGCTGCCATCTTGGCCACTGTTTAATCTTCAACTGCCATGATGCTGCACATGTGATCAGTTATGACACCAGCCATTGGATGGTTTGACAGTTTGGTTGAGAGCACAACCAATGTGACAGTTGGCATTCCCGGCATGCTGGGAATGTACGGTAACTGCTTTTTGAAACTGTTAAATCGATGGGTTTACTTCCACTTTAACAGTCAGATTTCCATGGTATTCTATTCTGCCCATTCACAGCTGAGCGGTGTGCTGTCACTCACTGCTCAGAAAAAGTATAGGACCTTTTTGGGTCCCCATAGACTTCAATGGGAGTGTCTGAAAAACAGGGGCTATAACCGTCTTCTTCTGCTGGTAACTAGCTTTCCGCTGGCTAAAACAAAAAAGCTCAAACCTAAGGCCCCATTCACACTGAGGCGTTTTTACCACGTTTTCGCGGTAAAAATAACGCTGTAATATCGCCTAAAATAATCCTGCCCCAGCATTCTCAATGTGAAATCTCTGAGGGCTTTCACATTGAGGCGTTTTGCTGGCTGGGCGTTGAAAAAAATCCTGCAAACAGCTTTTTTAGAGCAACTTTAGGGCGCATAAAATAGCGCTGTAAAAACACCTATCCCCATTGAAATAAATGGGATTCGCGGTAAAAACGTGGTAAAAACGCATAGGCATAAGCGTTATGTTAAAAAATAGCGCTAACGCCTATGCGGTTTTACCGCGTTTTTACCGCGTTCGCGCTAATTTTAGCGCGAACGCGGTAAAATTGCGGTAAAAACGCATAGGCGTTAGCGCTATTTTTACCGTGATCGCGGTAAAAACGCGGTAAAATCGCGGTTAAAAATGTCATTATTTTTTTGCGTTTTTTCAACGCCTCAGTGTGAAAGGGGCCTAAGAACGGGAGAAAAATAAAAAAGAGCCAAAAAAAGTGATTGTAAACGATCACCTTGTAAAACAACACATTCAGATTAAAATAGAAATGAAAGACAAAAGATTTTTGTACAGATATAAAAAAACATTATAAATACTTTTTTTCCCTTTTTTATAAGTGTTCACATTCCCTCTGTTCTCAGCTGTATAAGAGCTGAGGGGAGGAGAAGCAGCAGCACACTGATCCTCCCACTGAATGGCTGTGCGGCGTGGGCGTGTCAGGATGACTCTGATCATTGGAGGAGAGCAGCCTGAGTTCCCAGCATAGCTAGAGAACTGACCACAATGTGCTCTCCTGCTTAGTGTGGTCAGTTTTCAATAGGAAAGCAGAGGGACTGGCAGGAACACCAGGGATTTCACATAAAGGAAGCAATACAAAGAGAACAGAAGACCTTCTCATACAAGTACATGGGTACAGCAGACACATGTCAGGGATATGAAGTGTTGGCGTAACAAACGCGTTAAGGTCTCATTCTTACCTGCAGCAGAAATAGGAATATTCTTTACAATTGGTTCAGTTCACATAATTAATGACTTCATGGTTCTACCTGGAACACCTTCACCTGTATTACATATGGAGGGGAGGAGGGTGAGCAGTTTTCGCATGCTAATGGATGTAATCTCATGTGTTCTCACACACACACAGACACATAGAAACGTGTGTAGCTGATGCAGTTAAAGTCACATTAAAGTAAATGTAAACTCTAAGTAAATATTTATTATAAAGCACTGTGACATGGGGTAGATTTACTAAAACTGGGGAGTGCAAAATGTGGCGTACCTGTGCATGGTAGCCAATCAGCTTCTAACTTCAGCTTGTTGAGCTTTGGCAAAAAAAGAAAAAGAAAAGCTGATTGGTTTCTATGCACAGCCGCACTAGATCTTGCACAGATTTTTAGTAAATCAATTGTGTTGTAATCACTAATAGGGTGACCATGTGTCCCGGATTGCCCGGGACAGTCCCGCATTTTGCAGGTCTGTCCCGGGCACCTTCATTCCAGGACAATACAGTGTCCCGGAATGAAACTGACACAGCCACCCCCCCCCCGGGCCAATCTGATGCCCCCAAAAAAGGCCGCCACATCACCGCTTTACTCACTGACAGTACTTGTCCTTGCCGGGAATGCCTGGAGGAGCACAATCCCCACCCCCTGCTTGTGATTGGAGAAATCATAAATCCCGCCTCTTGTGTCCAAACACTGTGCTGTGATTCGTTACAGCACAATCTGATTTTTGGGAAGGGGGGGGTGTCCCTGAATAGTAGTTTGGAAATGTGGTCACCCTACTATTCTATAATATATATATATTTTTTTTTTTTCACCTTTTCCTCCATCATGTTATTGTATCTCCGTGTTGTTGATCTATCGCCGCCTCTTTGCAGCCACTTCCTGTCAACATGCACGCCAGTAATGGCTGCTTGACATTTCTCATGGTGGGTTTCCCAATGGAGACCACAGTGGACCATACTTCTGTAATGTGTGTTTAATTAATCAATTTGTAGTCTCAATAATAGGTGCTTGTGACAGGGTGACAATGCAGGAGCTCAATAAGGGAGACAGGGACAGAGGGGTTCATTTACTAAAGGCAAATAGGCTGTGTACTTTGCAAAGTGCAGTTGCTCCGGAGCTTAGTAAATGAGGTAAGGCTTTACTTTCAAAGAATACCCAATCACATGCAAGAGAAAAAAAAATGCATTTTTGCTTGCACATGATTGGATGATGGAAGTCAGCAGAGCTTCTGCTCATTTTCTAAGCTCTGGAGCAACCCCAGAGTGCTGCCACCTAAAGCAGGAAGAACATGAAAGAGGATATTAAAGGCAAGATTATTTTTTATGAAAGCTAAAAATTCTCTCAGACTGTAAGCTCTAATGAGCAGGGACCTCTGATTCCTCCTGCATTGAATTGTATTGTAGCTGTACTGTATTGATCACATGCCCTCTGTTCTGTTCTAAAGAGCTCAGAGAGCTGAGGGAGGAAAAACAGCAGCACCCTGGTCTTCCCAGTGAATGGCTGTCGAGGGGGGTAGGCACTAGGCAGGCATGTTAGCACAAGTCTGATCATAGGAGGAGAGGAGGCTGAGTTCACAGCACTTGTGCTCTTATGCTTAGTGTGGTACACAGCCTGTACAGAGAACAGAGCTGTGGGAGGTGCCCAGCAGGCTCCACCCACTACAGGCTGATTGCAGAAATCTACAGGAGGGGGCGGAGACAAGACCAGTCACCCTGCACAAGGAGAGAGATCAGCAGTGAGCAGTCTTTATTACAGGAAGCTCCTGCACAGAGGGAAAGTCTCACACTGGATTACTGCACAGATCTGGAAGAAATACCCAAAGCGCATTAAAATTCAAGGAAGAATACATTGGGCTCTGGTATTTAAGGGACTATTGGTTCCTGGGGTTCTTTTTATTATGGTAAAGAAAACAAATCCTGTTTAAAGCAGAACTTCAGTCATTTTTTCATCTTTCCATCTAATAAATCTTCTGCCCTTCTTTTAATTTTGGGTAGTTAAAAAAAAAAAATTCTGCCAGTAAATACCTTATACAGCCCACTTTTTTTTTTTGTTTCTTGTCTGCTCATTAGCCTAGGCTTATGACATCATGCACAGCTCTCTCTCTCTCACTCTCACTCTAGTGAGAGTTTGCCAGGAAGGGAGGAGGGACGAGTTATAAGAGAGCCAATGAGAGCTGCAGAGCTGGAGCTGTGTGTCTGTGTAAATCCAGGAAGTGAACAGGCAGCAGCTTTAGCTGCCCACAGTTAAAATGGTTGCAGCCAGACTCAGTGGAGGGAGATTTCTGCAGCATATTTGGCAAGTACAGAATCACAGTATACATAAAATAATATGCAAAGTGGTTGGAGAGAAGCTTCAGAATGGCAAAGATGTTTTTATTACAAATTATGTGAGCAGACTACAGATCCTCTTTAATAAATTCAGCACTTTGAACGGATGTAGAGAAGAGAAGACTGCAGATAAACAGGTACAACTTATGTAGGGAGATTTGTTTCATCTCTGTGTATCACCTGAGGTCCGTCACTTCACTGGGTATATGGAAGGATTTACAATCACTTGAAATATTTTTTCTTGGTCATTGATACAGGATGCAGTACTATGATGTTGTGTACAATGAGCTAATGATATATTTTTTCTATTTTTTCCGGCACCTCGAGGTGCCTATTTTTATCACAACTAGACAACCAGTGGGAGGGATTTTTTATTTTTTATTAACCTTAAACTGACCAAGCTTTTGTAACAAACACATATTCTCTGGGTCAGCAGAAATATTAGCTAGAAATCATAAAGTAAGCAAGTTACATCAAACGAAACCTACAAAACTTCTGCGAGTCAGCAGCCTGCCTGAATACAAACCCCACGTTCCCATCGCTTTATGTGCTGGTTGTCACATGACTCTCTCTCTAAAGGGTGGAGCCCCCCAAATTTTACACCCCCTCCCATCGTGTCCCTTGAAATGTCCCACCAGGCAAGGGACAGCTTATAAATTGGTGGCCTAAACCAGCTGCTGTGTTCATTTTGGCATCATATCCAAATGATAAATCACAGTTCATATAAGCAGATCTCTTGTTTCCTTAAACCCTGATGAAGGGGGCGATGTGTAACCCCCGAAACGCGTTGGCTGTTGCACCCTATATATGTTTGGTATAAACCTTACTTTGGACTCTAGTACTGTGGTGTGATGCTTCAATTGTTACATTTAAACAGAGTCTTCACATCCTAAGGCTCCTGTGGTGGTCCCTGCATGGAACCCAGATACCCCAAAGGGACATCAGTACAGTTTAGTATTGTTCAAATAAATTTCA
Source organism: Rana muscosa (assembly GCA_029206835.1). Lineage (NCBI taxonomy): Eukaryota > Metazoa > Chordata > Amphibia > Anura > Ranidae > Rana > Rana muscosa. The sequence goes on along the minus strand of CM055126.1, from coordinate 200,125,413 downwards.
AGTACTAAAGCAGGGATGTCCAAACTACAGACAGCGAGCCAAATAGAGCCCAAAACAAGATTTCACCAAGCCTGCAGCAACATCTCCCTCTCCCATATGTGAAGGTAGAGGGCTCGGATGTAAAGGGGGGCTCTGATTTGAGTTTGTGAAAGATGTGTTCTGATGTGTAAGGGGGGACTCTAATGAGAAGGGGGTCTCTGATGAGACGGGGGACTCTAATGAGAAGGGGGTCTCGGATGAGACGGGGGACTCTAATGAGAAGGGGGTCTCTGATGAGACGAGGGACTCTAATGAGAAGGGGGTCTCTGATGAGACGAGGGACTCTAATGAGAAGGGGGGCTCTGATGTGATGGGGAACCTCTGATGTGAAGGTGGGGCTCCGATGTGAAGGTGGGGCTCCAATGTGAAGGTGGGGCTCTGATGTGATGGAGGAACCTCTGATGTAAAGGTGGGGCTCTGATGTGAAGGGGGAACTTCTGATGTGAAAGTGGGGCTCTGATGTGATGGGGGAACTGCTGATATTAAAGGGGGCTTCTGGTGTGATGGGGGAACCTCTGATGTGAAGGGGGGGGCTCTGATGTGATGGGGGAACCTCTGATGTGAAGGGGGGGGCTCTGATGTGATGGGGGAACTTCTGATGTAAAAGTGGGGCTCTGATGTGATGGGGGAACTGCTGATGTGAAAGTGGGGCTCTGATGTGATGGGGGAACTGCTGATATTAAAGGGGGCTCTGATGTGATGGGGGAACCTCTGATGTGAAGGGGGGGCTCTGATGTGATGAGGGGACTTTGATATGAAGGCGGGGGCTCTGATGTGAAGGTGGGGCTCTGATGTGATGAGGTGACTCTGATATGAAGGGGGGACTCTGATGTGACGAGGGGGCTCTGATGTGATGAGGGGGCTCTGATGTGAAGGTGGGGCTCTGATGTGATGAGGGGACTCTGATATTAAGGGGGGACTCTGATGTGACGAGGGGGCTCTGATGTGATGAGGGGACTCTGATATGAAGGTGGGGCTCTGATGTGATGGGGGAACCTCTAATGTGAAGGTGGGGCTCTGATGTGATGAGGGGGCTCTGATGTGAAGGTGGGGCTCTGATGTGATGGAGGAACCTCTGATGTAAAGGTGGGGCTCTGATGTGAAGGGGGAACTTCTGATGTGAAAGTGGGGCTCTGATGTGATGGGGGAACTGCTGATATTAAAGGGGGCTCTGATGTGATGGGGGAACCTCTGATGTGAAGGGGGGGCTCTGATGTGATGAGGGGACTTTGATATGAAGGCGGGGGCTCTGATGTGAAGGTGGGGCTCTGATGTGATGAGGTGACTCTGATATGAAGGGGGGACTCTGATGTGACGAGGGGGCTCTGATGTGATGAGGGGGCTCTGATGTGAAGGTGGGGCTCTGATGTGATGAGGGGACTCTGATATGAAGGGGGGACTCTGATGTGACGAGGGGGCTCTGATGTGATGAGGGGACTCTGATATGAAGGTGGGGCTCTGATGTGATGGGGGAACCTCTAATGTGAAGGTGGGGCTCTGATGTGATGAGGGGGCTCTGATGTGAAGGTGGGGCTCTGATGTGATGAGGTGACTCTGATATGAAGGGGGGCTTCTGGTGTGAAGGCAGACAGGTGCCCATTTAGGTGAAGAAACGCTGGCTTAGAGAATAAGGTGAATCCGCCTTCACTTTGAATAGCCAATCATATGGTTTGTAAAATTAAAAATAAATCCTTTTCCTTGATTGGACGATTAAAATGAACACAGCTTCACCTTCTACACTAAGCAAAGTGAATAGTCGCACTTTTTATTCTTTTAGTAAATCAACCCCAAAAAGCCAACAATGACGTGTCACAGCTTCAAAAAAGACGCAAGCGGTGACATCGATTCTGTCCTCGATGACATTAGGCGTTAAATGTGTTATATAGAAAGTAGATGAAATGAGGAATTCTGTATAATTGTAGAAAGCCGTACGATTTTATTTGGGACGGAGGATGGCTGCGATGGATGCGATGGTTGCGATGGATTCGATGGTTGCGATAACTGCGATGACTGCGATGACTGCAATGGCTGCGATAGATGCGATGGTTGGGATGGATGTGATGGATGCGATGGAGCTCCTCTCCCGATAGTCTGCCACTTGTGATGATTAGCTGGGAGAGCGGTAATGTCTTGTCTCACAGCTCCCCCTTTGGTCTAGTTGAGATCTCTCTCTGTCTCACGTTCAAAGGCGAGGATCAATAGCGACTTCCTCCCAACCTTGACCTGCAGCTCTGTCTGGCCCTCCATCTGCAGCTGGCCCCCTGCTCATGTTTTCTCACCGTATCCCGGACATGGCAAATCACCATTGTTGGCTGCCTCTCGACAGGGGGCTCAATAAACACACCGCCAGACCTGAAAGGAGCAGTATTCAACCGCAAACGGCGGCCGAGACTTCATTTAGACAACCACAGTTCGATCAGCCATTGATCCGGCTGGCGCTAAAGAATATATTTTATTAGCGTATCGCAATCAATTTAAAGGGCCATTAAGAAAGAAAAAAAGACGCTTTTGGTGAAAAGGTCGCTGGTAATGTTCACAAATAGGCATAGCTGGGAACGTCGCGGGTAGGGAGAGGCGCGAGCTAGTATCGAAATTTTGCATTCGTACCACGGTCAGAGCGCATTTAAAGTAGCTGTTAATCCTGAGGCCCCATTCACACTTGGCGATTTGGAATCGCTGACAGAATCGCTGCGAATTCTACCCAGGATTCCAAATAATTGTAAAATTGCGCTAAAATGTGCGATGCGCATTCAAAAGGCATTTGGAATCACCGTAAAATTGCGCTAAAATGTGCGATACGCATTCGAATGCTAATAGGAATCACCATAAAATTGGGCTAAAATGTGTGATGCGCTTTCGAATGTTAATAGGAATTACCATAAAATTGCGCTAAAATGTGCGATGCGCATTCGAATACCATTAGGAATCACAGTAAAATTGCGCTAAAATGTGCGATGCGCATTCGAATGCCATTAGGAATCACCGTAAAATTGCGGCAGAGCCGCCGCGATTCTACCCAGGATTCCAAATAATTGTAAAATCCTGCTAAAATGTGCGACGCACATTCAAATGGCATTTGGAATCACCGTAAAATTGCCCTAAAATGTGAGATGCGCATTCGAATGCTAATAGGAATCACCATAAAATTGCGCTAAAATGTGCGATGCGCATTCGGATGCCATTAGGAATCACCGTAAAATTGCGCTAAAATGTGCGATGCGCATTCAGATGCCATTTGGAATCGCCAAAATTCTGCCCATGATTCCAAATCACTGTAAAATTGCATTTGGGTGCCATAGGCCCCATTCACATTTGGCAATGTGGAATCAGCGTCCGAGTTGCCGCAATTCTACCCAGGATTCCAAATAGATGTAAAATTGCGCTAAAATCTGAGATGCGCATTGGAATGCCATTAGGAATCACCGTAAAATTGCGCTAAAATGTGCAAAATAGCATTCGAATGCCATTAGGAATCACCGTAAAATTGTGGCAGAGTCGCCATAATTCTACCCAGGATTCCAAATAATTGTAAAAGCACGCTAAAACGTGCGACGCACATTCGGGTGCTATTTGGAATTGCCGCAATTCTGCCCACGATTCCAAATCACGGTAAAACTGCAGAGTCACCGCGATTCTACCCAGGATTCTAAATAATTGTAAACTCCCGCTAAAATGGGTGCCGTTTGGAATCGCCGCAATTCTGCCCAAGATTCCAAATCATGGTAAAATCGCGGCAACCCGTGCGCGCATTTGTGTGCTGTAAGGGCCCCATTCACACTTGACGATGTGGAATCGCCGGCAGGATCGTCTGAATAATTCTTACTGGCATTCCGAACACAGTGCGATTTTGCCGCAATTGTCACGCAACAGAATCATGTGGAAATCCTGGCAAAACACCCCTTTAAAAAACGCCCAGAGCTCATGGCCTAAAAAAGGAGCAGGAGCTTCTTTTGGGCAATAAATGGGAAGCCCATTCACTTCAATGGACAACAAGCGTAAAACGCACGTAAACCGCACTTAATAAATTGCAAGCGAGAACGCTCGTTCTCGGTACATGAAATTTGAACGGGGGCCTAATCCCTAATGGCACCCTAAATGCGGTGCGATTTTGCAGCAATTGTCACGCAACAGAATCATGTAGAAAGCGCAAAAAAAACGCACCTTTAAAAATCACGCAAAGCTTGTCAACCAAAAAGGAGCTGGACATTAAAGTAAATGGGCTGCCCCAAGCACGACATGCGGAAACGCACGTAAATTGTGCTTAAAAAAATCACGAGTGGGAACGCATGTTCCCGCTCTGAGAGATTTGAATGGGGCCTAATTTTGAACGGCACCTCAAACGCGGTGCGATTTTGCCACGGTTGTTGTGCAACAGAAAGGAGCCAAAATCGTGGCTAAATGCAACTTTTAAAAATTGCGCCAAGCTCTTCGCCCAAAAGGCAGCAACAAAAGCGCACATCGCAGCTCAGTGAAATGAATAGGCTGCGCTGTGTGTGACCTGCGGAAACGTGTGTAAATCGCACTTACAAAACCGTGAGCTGGAACGCTTGTTCCTGTTACACGAGATTTGAATGGGGCCAAAGCACTGCGTATTATGAAATGTTGCTTTTCTTCAATTCAAATACTAGTTTTCATCTTTTTTTTATTATTATTATTATTATTGCTGCTGATCTCCTGCAGCCTCTTCTCAGTCACTTCCTGTCTACATACACTTTAGCAATGGCCGCATGGCATTTCTCAGGGCGGGTTTCCTGACGGTGACAACAGTGAACCTTGCTACGGTGACAATGTGGGAGCACTGTTAGGAGAAGGGGACAGAGCATTGTCACCCTACATCAGGAAGTGCCCTGAACAAGGACCTTCATGGCAGGATCACCAGGTGTTATCTTAATATAGGCTGCAGATTTAAAGTATCATCACATCTTTTATCTCTTTATTAACCACCTGCCTACCGTGCACTAAAACCCCCTTCCTGCCCAGGCCATTTTTCAGCTTTCAGCGCTGTCACACTTTAAATGACAATTGCGCAGTCGTGCGACGCTGTACCCAAACGAAATTTGCGTCCTTTTTTCCCACAAATAGAGCTTTCTTTTGGTGGTATTTTATCACCTCTGCGGTTTTTATTTTTTGCGCTATAAACAAAAGAAGAGGGACAAGTTTGAAAAAAAACACAATATTTTTTACTTTTTGCTATAATAAATACCCATTATTTTTAATTTTTAATTTTTTTTTTCCTCAGTTTAGGCCGATTTGTATTCTTCTACATATTTTTGGTAAAAAAAAATCACAATAAGTGTATATTGATTGATTTGTGCAAAAGTTATAGCGTCTACAAAATAGGGGATAGATTTATAGCATTTTTTTTCTTTTTTTTTACTAGTAATGGCGGCGATCTGCGATTTTTATCGTGACTGCGATATTTTGGCGGACACATCGGACACTTTTGACACATTTTTGGGACCATTCACATTTATACAGCGATCCCTGCTATAAAAATGCATTGATTACTGTATAAATGTGACTGTCAGGGAAGGGGTTAACACTAGGGGGCGAGGAAGGGGTTAAATGTGTTCCCTAGGGAGTGATTCTTACTGTGGGGGGAGGGGACTGACTGGGGGAGGTGACCAATGGTTGTCCCTATGTACAAGGGACACACCATCGGTCTCCTCTCCCTGACAGGACGTGGATCTGTGTGTTTACACACACAGATCCACGGTCCTGCTCGGTTACTGGGCAATCGCGGGTGCCCGGGAGCAGCCATCGCGGCCACCGGGCACGCGCATCGGGTCCCCAGCGACACAGCGGCGTGCGCCCCCTAGCTGCTTTTAAAGCCGCAATGTCATATGACGTCCGGTCAGAACGAGAGATTCTTCCGCCCGCTGTCATTTGATGTTGGGCTGTAGACAAGTGTTTAAGTACACTATATTACCAAAAGTATTGGGATGCCTGTACATAAAGACATGGATGAGCGAGTTTGGGGTGGAGGAATTTGACTGACCTGCACAGAGTCCTGATCTCAACCCGATAGAACATCTTTTGGATGAATTAGAGCGGAGACTGCGAGCCAGGCCTTCTCATCCACATCATTGCCTGACCTTACAAATGCTCTTCTGGAAGAATGGTCAAACATTCCCATAGACACTCCTAAACCTTGTGGACGGCCTTCCCAGAAGAGTTGAAGCTGTTATAGCTGGAAAGGGTGGGCCAACTCCATATTTAACCCTACGGACTAAGACTGGGATGCCATTAATGTTCATGTGCGTGTAAAGGCAGGTGTCCCAATACTTTTGACAGTATAGTGTATGTCAAAGTTTATATGAGATTTTAGTGGCTGGGTTTGCAAATACTCCCAAAAAAATGGCCCTCAATTTTTACTTTGTAAAAATCAGTTTTTCTTTGTTCTTTTGAGTGTAGTTGTTGTGGTAACTGGTAATGTAGCACCCTCTGGTGTACATAGTGTGAATAGGTTATGTAGGTAGTTAAGGCAAATTTAGTTTGTCTCACAGGTAGCTAAAGTGAGCATATCTGTGGGGTTAGGTCAGGCTGGAGGCCTCTGCAGGTCAGGTCTTTGTCTCCTCCCCCTGGTTCTGGAAGTATCCAGAAACTTCTAGAAGCTAGTGGGCGGAGGTACAGGAGCGGGGATCTGAATACGTATGTGAGTTTGACCAATCCCAAAGCAGGAGGCCCAAAAATATTGAAGATAAATATTGGAGAGCCTGGCCAGGTTGCTGCGGGTTGGAGTATGGCGTGCTGAGTCACGGATCGTGAGGCCTGGAGGGGACCCCGGGTCTGGGGGTTCTGCCTCCAGTCAGGAGCTTAGGAAGGAAGGAAAGGAGCAGTTTGACCAGAGAAATCTTCACCACTCTTCAGTCTCATCCAGGAAACACCCTGTATTGCAAGGGAGGACCTCTACCTACCTCCCTCAGAGCCAACAATAGGAGAAGACAGCTGCATGCAATATTAACTAGCCTTTCAGAGGGACAGTGCCACAGCTTACCTTAACCCCTTGCTCTGGGATCTATTCAAGGAAGCCAGGTGAGCTGGCATTTTTACTATATGGGATATAGAGCTCCTGCATAGAGTTGAGACTTTGCTATGTCTACTAGGGGACAACGTTGTACGTAGAGAAGTTGTCCTCCAAGTTGTTGCTAAACTCAGTTTGGGCATCCCATAACCCCTTATACCTGTCCAAGTTTATATTCCCTCAATTAAAAATAAAAACAAGCCCAAGGGCTGGTTTTCTGTCTGTGAATGCAAACTGGAAAATGCGTGTTGCCTGGCTGAGTAGGATTAGGGGGACCCAAAACCTAGCAGCCTTCTAGGGGGTAGTGCTACAGTAATATCATAGTGTTATTTATAAATATATATGCTCTTCTTGTCCCTGGGTTGCTGGGTTAAAAACCCCAGAAGAAGGAAGTGAAGAGAGAGAGAGAGAGAGAGAAAGTCTCAGCCACTTGTCCTCTCCATGCTGCTAAATCCAGGTCAGATGGGACTTTTATGGAGATATTGATGTTCTAATAGTTTATCTGCAGCTGGCCATAGCTTCTTGAATGTGAATTTAGATTCTTGTGACAGAGTATTTCTGTCCTATTGTTATTACACTATTTTACCAAAAGTATTGGGACGCTTGCCTTTACACACACATGGAGTTTAATGACATACCAGTCTTAGTTTGTAGGGTTCAATATTGAGTTGGCCCACCCTTTGCAGCTAGAACAGCTTCAACTCTTCTGGGAAGGCTGTCCACAAGGTTTAGGAGTGTCTATGGGAATGTTTGACCATTCTTCCAGAAGCACATTTGTGAGGTCAGGCACTGATGTTGGATGAGAAGGCCTGGCTCACAGTCTCCGCTCTAATTCATCCTAAAGGTGTTCTGTTGTTTTTCAGGGGTTGGGCTTGGTCCCTTAATTCCAGTGAAGGGAAATCTTATAGCGTCAGCATACCGAGACATTTTGGACAATTTCATGTTCCGAACTTTGTGGGAACAGTTTGGGAATGGCCACTTCCTGTTCCAACATGACTGTGAACCAGTGTACAAAGCAAGGTCCATAAAGACATGAATGAGAACACCTTTAGGATGAATTAGAGCAGAGACTGGGAGCCAGGCCTTCTCATCCAACATCAGTGCCTGACCTCATAAATGTGCTTCTGGAATAATGGTCAAACATTTAAACATTCCCATAGACACTCCTAAACCTTGTGGACAGCCTTCCCAGAAGAGTTGAAGCTGTTATAGCTGTAAAGGGTGGGCCAACTCAATATTGAACCCTACGGACTAAGACTGGGATGCCATTAGAATTCATGTGCGTGTAAAGGCAGGTGTCCCAATACTTTTGGTGATATAGTGTACAGTTGTGCTCATAAGTTTACATACCCTGGCAGAATTTATGATTTCTTGGCCATTTTTCAGAGAATATAAATGATAACACAAAAACTTTTCTTTCACTCATGGTTAGTGTTTGGCTGAAGCCATTTATTATCAATCAACTGTGTTTACTGTTTTTATATCATAATGGCAACAGAAACTACCCAAATGACTCTGATCAAAAGTTTACATACCCCAGTTCTTAATACTGTGTATTGCCCCCTTTAACATCGATGACAGCTTGAAGTCTTTTGTGGTATTTGTGGATGAGGCTCTTTATCTTCTCAGATGGCAAAGCTGCCCATTCCTCTTGGAAAAAAGCCTCCAGTTGCTGTAAATTCTTCCCCTGTCTTGCATGAACGGCACGTTTGAGATCTCCCCAGAGTGGCTCAATGATATTGAGGTCAGGAGACTGAGATGGCCACTCCAGAACCTTCACTTTATTCTGCTGTAGCCAATGACAGGTGGACTTGGCCTTGTGTTTTGGATCATTGTCATGTTGGAATGTCCAAGTACGTCCCATGCGCAGCTTCCTGGCTGATGAATGCAAATGTTCCTCCAGTATTTTTTGATAACATACTTCATTCATCTTGCCATCAATTTTGACCAAATTTCCTGTGTCTTTGTAGCTCACACATCCCCAAAACATCAGCAATACACCTCCGTGTTTCACAGTAGGAATGGTGTACCTTTCATCATAGGCCTTGTTGACTCCTCTCCAAATGTAGTGTTTATGGTTGTGGTCAAAAAGCTCAATCTTGATCTCATCACTCCAAATGACTTTGTGCCAGAAGGTTTAAGGCTTGTCTCTGTGCTGTTTGGCGTAATGTAAGCGGGATACTTTGTGGCATTTGCGTAGTAATGTCTTTCTTCTGGCGATTCGACCATGCAGCCCATCTTTCTTCAAGTGCCTCCTTATTGTGCATCTTGAAACAGCCACACCACATGTTTTCAGAGAGTCCTGTATTTCACCTGAAGTTATTTGTGGGTTTTTCTTTACATCCCGAACAATTTTCCTGACAGTTGTGGCTGAAATTTTAATTGGTCTTCCTGACCGTGGTTTGGTTTCAACAGAACCCCTCATTTTCCACTTCTTGATTAGAGTTTGAACACTGCTGATTGGCATTTTCAATTCCTTTCTATATCTTTTTATATCCCTTTCCTGTTTTTTACAGTTCAACTACCTTTTCCCGCAGATCCTTTGACAATTCTTTTGCTTTCCCCATGACTCAGAATCCAGAAACGTCAGTGCAGCACTGGATGAGAGATGCAAGGGTCTGTCAGGAGTCCAGAAACTCATTGACCTTTTATACACACACACTAATTACAAGCAAACAGAACACAGGTGAGGATGGTTACCTTTAATAGCCATTCAAACCCCTTTGTGTCAACTTGTGTGCATGTTACCAGGCCAAAATCACCAGGGTATGTAAACTTTTGTTCAGGGTGATTTGGGTAGTCTCTGTTGTGATTATGATTTAAAAAGAGTAAACACAGTTGATTGATAATAAATGGCTTCAGCCAAACACTAACCATGAGTGAAAGAAATGTTTTTGTGTTATCATTCATATTCTCTGAAAAATGGCCAAGAAATCAGAAATTCTGCCAGGGTATGTAAACTTATGAGCACAACTGAATGTATGCTCATTTTGTCCCTGGGTTGTTGAGTTAAAAACCCCAAGAGAAGGAAGTGGATAGAGAGAGAAAGTCTCAGCCACTTGTCCTGTCCATGCTGCTAAATCCAGACCAGACAGAAATTTTCCTACGTTCTTATAACTGCAGCTGCCCATAGCTTCTTAAGTGGGTTTAGATTCTTGTGACAGAGTATCTCGTATCTTCTTATCATCTCATATGCACAGGTCCAGATAGCTAGGTCTATGCTACTGTATTTATGTAGCGGTCACCTTCCACCTTCCTCTGACGTGAAGGGGGGACTCTAGCCTGATGTGATAGGGGCCCCTGATATGAAGGGGAGACTATAATGTGAAGGGGGACCTCTAAGGTGATGGGGGGGGGCTCCAATGTCAAGGGGGGTCTCTGGTGAGAAATTAGTTTCATCAAGATGATTAAGTGCATCATCCCAGGCTCAGGTTTACCATTGATAGGTAATGAGATTTTACATACTATTATAGGGGACCGCCACTGACAACTATTCTTTCTTCAAAACTATAGAAAAATGTTTTGTCAGGAGTTACAATTTAAAGAGACCCTGTCACCAACTTGATAAAATTGCAGGTAAAAGCACTAAAAATCAACTTGATATGTTTACTTTCAGAGTCTTCACTTCCCTTCAATGATTTTTATTGACTTGCAATGGTCATTTGAACTTGCCAGCAAATTTGAAAGCTCCATAAAGAGTCCATTCCCTAGCATAGCCTTCTCCTACTGTCTGTGCTGGCCCAGCTCCTTTCCTTATCCTCCTTACTATGCAGCTGCCAGAGGAGGAGCGAAGGGAAGTACTATAGGGTGCAGTGGCGGTGCATCCATAAGGGGCGCACGGGCGCCGCCCCCTCTCTTCTGCCACCGCTCTATCACCATAGATTTGCATTGCATGAATCTATCTATGGTCACCGCTGCCACCCCCTATTCAGGTGCCCAGCTCCTTTTCGGGCGGCGGGGTATTTTTTGGAAGCACCTGATTAGAGCCATAGGCTCTAATAGGCGTCCAAAAAGGTGAACAGCAGGCGCCATGCTGGGCGCTCACTGTTCACTCAGTGTTGTGTTAGGAAAGCAAATGAATATTGGGCACAGTAGCGGCAATTGATAGGCACAGTGGCAGCAATTGATGGGCACACTAGCAGCAATTGATGGGCACAGTGGTAGCAATTGATTGGTACAGTAGCTGCGTTTGATGGGCAGAGTGTCTGCATTTGATGGCACAGTGGCGGTAATTGATGGCACAGTGGCTGCGTTTTATGGACACAGTGGCTACGCTTGATGGGCACAGTGGCTGCGTTTGATGGGCACAGTGGCTGCGCTTGATGGCACAGTGGCAGCAATTTATGGGTACAGTGGCTGCGTTTGATGGGCACAGTGGCTGCGCTTGATGGCACAATGGCAGCAATTTATCGGTACAGTGGCTGCGTTTGATGGGCACAGTAGCTGCGCTTGATGAGCACAGTGGCTGCAAATTGATGGGGTTTTTTTTTAAGTTTGTTTGCGCCCCCACAAAAATTTTGAGAACCACTGATAGGGTGTTACTTAAACACTTCCATACCGGGCATTTTCACCCCCTTCCTGCCCAGACCAATTTTTAGTTTTCAGCGCTGTTGCACTTTGAATGGCAATTGCGCGGTCATGCAACACTGTACCCAAATTAAATCTTTATGTTTTTTTTCCCCCACAAATAGAGCTTTCTTTTGGTGGTATTTTATCATCTCTGCGGTTTTTATTTTTTGCGCTATAAACAAAAGAAGAGCGACAATTTTGAAAAAAAAAACACAATATTTTTTACTTTTTGATTTAATAAATATCACAATTTAAAAAAAAAAATCCTCAGTTTAGGCCGATATGTATTCTTCTACATATTTTAAGTAAAAAAAAAATCGCAATAAGTGTTTATTGATTTGGTTTGCGCAAAAGTTATAGTGTCTACAAAATAGGGGATAGATTTATGGCATTTTTATTTATTTATTTATTTGAATTTTTTTTTTTTACTAGTAATGGCGGCGATCTGCAATTTTTATTGTGACCGTGACATTGCGGCAGACAGATCGGACACTTTTGACACGTTTTTGGGACCATTCACATTTATACAGCGATTAGTGCTATAAAACTGCACTGATTACTGTGTAAATGTGACTGTCAGGGAAGGAGTTAACACTAGGGGGCGCTGAAGGGTTTAAATATGTTCCCTAGTGAGTGATTCTTACTGTGGGGGGAGGGGACTCACAAGGGGAGGAGACCGATCTGTGTTCCTCTGTACTGGGAACACACATCGGTCTCCTCTCCTCTGACAGGACATGGATCTGTGTGTTTACACACACAGATCCACACTCCTGCCGTGATCGCGTGCAATCGCGGGTGCCCGGTGGACAGGGCCGCCATCAGGGGGGTACAGGCAGTACACCTGTAAGGGGCCCGGAGGTCCCCAGGGGCCCGGATGGCAACCCCCCTTTTTTTTTATATATTATTTTTTTGTAAGGGGCCCAGAGGTCCCCAGGGCCCCAGATGGTAACCCCTCTTTTTTATGTATTTTTTATAAAAAAAATTATATATATATTTTTATTTTTTATTTATTTATTTATTTATTTTGTAAGGGGCCCAGAGGCCCGGAGGTCCCCAGGGCCCGGATGGCAACCCCCCTTTTTTTTTTTATAAAAATATATATATATTTTTTTTTTTTTCATAAATTATTTTTATTTTTTTTGTAAGGGGCCCAGGATGGCACCCCCCCTTTTTTTTGTTGTTCTTTCTTTGTTCGTCAGCACCCAAAGCCCCCCCCGACCTCAACAATTCGCGGCAGCAGCCCCCTTCCGCTTCTCAATTCGTGGCACCCCATGCTTTCTCAATTCGCGGCTGCCCCCCCCCCCCCCCGCTTCTCAATTTGCGACGGCAGCACCCCCTCTCCTCTGCTCCAGGGGGCCCATGCCTGAAGCTGTGTAAGGGGCCCCAAAATTCCTGATGGCGGCCCTGACGGCAGACATCGCGGCCGCCGGGCACACGCACCGGGTCACGAGCGGTGCCACGGGCACGCGCGCACCCCCTAGACGGCCGGGAAGAAAAGAGGGAGGGAGGGTTCCTGCCGGCGTCATATTATTATGGCCCAGTAAGGAAGGGGTTAAGTGACAGCTCCATGTCAGCTGGGGCTGCTGAATTCACATCCAAGAAGCTCACAGTGTGCAGTGGAATCAGAGTAGAAGAGAGGAGCCGGAAGGGAAGGCTGGAGTTCTGCTTTAATTCCTATTCCTTTACCATTTAGGATTTCCTTTCCAGCAGTCTGTGACTATTCCTGACGCCGGGGTTAACGCATTTTATCCGTGTCGTGCGCTGATCTCTTTTGAATTTAATTGCCAGCTTCGGGGAATTTATTACACTTAGATAACAGCAAGACGTGGTACCTTGTTTCCTTGTTCTTGCAAGTCCAAATAACGATTATGTAAAATACATAACAACCCATCCCCCCCCCCCCCCCTGCATAAAATCAAACTGTTTACAGATTACAGCATTGTCACATATAGAACATAATTATCCCGCAAAGCCTCCATCCCCATTTACGGATTAAAAGGACAGTACTGAATGTTAATGCGCCATATCTTTAGATCGCAAACAGCCACCCCATTGGGTGTTGTGTCGGAGCAATCAGACTGGGGAGGAAGGAGATTACATTCTCCGGCGATGCAGGGGGCAGTACAGTAAAGTCTTTGCATATTTACAACATCTTGTAATAGAGTTTCTTCCCGTTCCTTCTCCAGGAAATCTGCGATTTAAAGGGCAGCTCCAGATTAGGCAAAAAAAATCATCGATTGCGAAGATAACGCAAGCCGAGAATCATTGCATCCATGCGAAAGTCACATCGATCCCTACATTCACCTTATTTGTCATTTCATGCGATTTTCAGATTGAGTGGAGTTTTCAGCAGGCCTTTGGGTAATGCTGAACCCTCTTGTCAGTTGTTTAGGGATGTCCAACTTCCCAGCCAAATCCACATTTCTTCAACTTACACAAGGGAGGGTTGGTGTTAGGGTTACAGGGAGGGTTAGTGTTAGGGTTACAGGGAGGGTTAGTGTTAAGGTTACGGGGAGGATTATTGTTAAGGTTACGGGGAGGATCAGTGCTAAGGTTACAGGAAGGATTAGTGTTAGGGTCACAGGAAGGATTAGTGTTAGGGTTACAGGGAGGGTTAGTGTTAGGGTTACAGGAAAGGTTTGTGTTAAGATTACAGGGAGATTTCATTTTAAGGTTATAGGAAGGGTTAGTGTAGGTGTTAAAAGAAAAGTTAGGGTTATGGTTACAGGGAGGGTTAGTGATAAAATTATGGGGAAGGTTATTGTTGAGGTTATAAGAGGGTTACTAATTGAGTTACAGATAGGGTTAGTGTTGGTGTTACAGGGATGGTTAGCATTAGCATTGCAGGCAGATTTATTTTTGTGAGGGTTACAGGGAACGTTAGTGTTACAGTTGGGTTTGTGTTTGGGTTACAGGGAAGGTTAGTGTTAGGGTTACAGGGAGGGATAGTGTTAGGGTTGCAGGAAAGATTGGTGTTAGGGTTACAGTTGGGGTCGGGTTACAGTGAAGCTTGGTGTTAGGGTTACAGTGAAGGTCAGGGTTTGGGTTACAGGGAAGGTTGGTGTTAGGGTTACAGGGAAGCTTGGTGTTAGAGTTACAGGGAAGGTTAGTGTTTGGGTTACAGGGAAGCTTGGTGTTAGGGTTACAGTGAAGGTCAGGGTTTAGGTTACAGGGAAGGTTGGTGTTAGGGTTACAGGGAAGCTTGGTGTTAGAGTTACAGGGAAGGTTAGTGTTTGGGTTACAGGGAAGCTTGGTGTTAGGGTTACAGTGAAGGTCAGGGTTTGGGTTACAGGGAAGGTTGGTGTTAGGGTTACAGGGAAGCTTGGTGTTAGGGTTACAGTGAAGGTCAGGGTTTGGGTTACAGGGAAGGTTGGTGTTAGGGTTACAGGGAAGCTTGGTGTTAGGGTTACAGTGAAGGTCAGGGTTTGGGTTACAGGGAAGGTTGGTGTTAGGGTTACAGGGAAGCTTGGTGTGAGGGTTACAGTTGAGCATGTGTAAGGGTTACAGGGAGGGTTAATGTTAGGGTTTCAGCGAAAGTTGGTGTCAGACCTCCAGGGAAGGTTAGTGTTAGAGTTACAGGAAGGGTTACAGGGAAAGTTGGTGTTGGGCTTACAGGGAAGGCTAGTGTTAGGATTACAGGGAAGGTTGGTGTTAGGGTTACAGTTGAGTTAGTGTTAGGTTTACAGGGAAGATTAGTCTTGGGTTTCAGTGAAGTTATTGTTAGGGTTACAGGAAAGAATAGTGTTAGGATTAAAGAGAGGGTTAGAGTTACAGGGAAGGTCAGTGTTAAGGTTACAGGGAGGGTTAGTTTTAGAGTTACAGGAGGATCAGTGTAAAGATTACGGGGATGGTTAGTATTAGTATTATAGGGAGATTTCATTTTAGGGTTACAGTAAGGATTAGTGTTAGTATTTATTAGAGGGTTAAAGAAGAACTCCTACCTAACACTGTGTTTAAAAATTTCCCCTCCCTCAAAACTATGCTGCCAACCTGTGTAAAAAAGATCTGTATACTTGTCTATTTTCAGCCCGGTCACATGATCCCGATGAGTGAATGATGGCTGCAGCGGAGAGGAGGAAGTGCTCGACAGCTGCTAGGAATTCCAGGAGCCGTGATGTCACCCATAGGCTCCGATGTCGCTTCCATTGTCAGCGCTCCCACGTCTCCCCTGCAGCAGCTGCTGGCTGACACAAGGAAACGGACCTGCAGAAAATGTGTATATTTAACTACTTACTTTTCAGCTTACACCAGTCCGGTCACGTGATCTCCCCTGTGTCAGTCAGCAGTTGCTGCAGGGGAGAGGAGGGAGTGCAGAAAATGGCTGGGACATGGCTGACATCCCAGAATCCCCATGCAATGTCAAATGCTCTCTCCTCTCCTCTGCAGCCGCTGCTCATTGACACAGCCGATCACATTACCGGACCTGGGCAACCTCAAAAGAGGTAAGTGTACTCATTTTTTTTTACACTGGTAAGGAAGCATAGGTGGCAGGAGGGAGGAAGTGTTAGGTAGGAATTTCACTTTAAGGTTACGGTTAGATGGGAGGGTTCGTGTTAGGGCTACAGGTAGGGTTAATGTAAGGTTTGCAGAAAGACTTTGTTGGTGGGAAATGGCGCCTTAGACTAGGGAAGGGGTCTCCCAACTGCGGACCGAGGGCTGGATGTGGCCCTTCGCTAGCCTTTATCTAGCCCTTGGGGCACTTTTCTTCCAAATGATATGGGGC
Source organism: Rana muscosa (assembly GCA_029206835.1). Classification (NCBI taxonomy): domain Eukaryota; kingdom Metazoa; phylum Chordata; class Amphibia; order Anura; family Ranidae; genus Rana; species Rana muscosa. Next base: position 200,109,058 of record CM055126.1, on the reverse strand, counting down.
ACTATTCCTCCCACTGACACCAACAATGGGGCACATTTCTTCCACTGATACCAATGATGGGGTACTACCCCTCCTACTGACCACCAACCCTGAGGTCATGTTTACCCTCACTGATGCTGGGCCCCGCACATTTTCTACTCCCAATGGCCACAATCCGGCCCCCCTTAAGTATGAAGAACAGAAAACTGGCTCTTTGTTTAAAAAAGTTTGGTGACCCTTGGACCAAGGCATTGCTTTATTTTGCTGTGCCAAAAATTACCGGCATGGACATTTTTATATGGTGCCTCCAATTTGTGAAGTGCTTTGCAAATACACAGGCAGGTAATTCCAATTGTTGCTTCTAATAAGAATAAAGTTTAATGGAGAGACAAACTCACATGCCTGGATCAGTTCTGGATGGAAGCCAATCGGTATGTTAATGAGTTGTAGGACAAAGTCAGAGCAGGAGGAGAGAACCCAGACAGACACAAGGAAAATATACAAACCCCATAAAAGTAGATTTGCTGCTGGGACTGAACCCAGAGCCCTATCATTGCAAGGTCACAGTACTAACTTACAGTTCTGCTCATAAGTTTACATACCCTGGCAGAATTTATGATTTCTTGGCCATTTTTCAGAGAATATGAATGATAACACAAAAACTTTTCTTTCACTCATGGTTAGTGTTTGGCTGAAGCCATTTATTATCAATCAACTGTGTTTACGCTTTTTAAATCATAATGACAACAGAAACTACCCAAATGACCCTGATCAAAAGTTTACATACCCCAGTTCTTTATACCGTGTATTGCCCTCTTTAACATCAATGCCAGCTTGAAGTCTTTTGTGGTATTTGTGGATGAGGCTCTTTATCTTCTCAGATGGTAAAGCTGCCCATTCCTCTTGGCAAAAAGCCTCCAGTTCCTGTAAATTCTTGGGCTGTCTTGCATGAACTGCATGTTTGAGATCTCCCCAGAGTGGCTCAATGATATTGAGGTCAGGAGACTGAGATGGCCACTCCAGAACCTTCACTTTATTCTGCTGTAGCCAATGACAGGTCGACTTGGCCTTGTGTTTTGGATCATTGTCATGTTGGGATGTCCAAGTACGTCCCATGCACAGCTTCCTGGCTGATGAATGCAAATGTTCCTCCTGTATTTTTTGGTAACATTCTGCATTCATCTTGCCAACAATTATGACCAAATTTCCTGTGCCTTTGTAGCCCACACATCCCCAAAACATCAGCGATCCACCTCCGTGTTTCACAGTAGGAATGGTGTACCTTTCATCATAGGCCTTGTTGACTCCTCTCCAAATGAAGTGTTTATGGTTGTGGCCAAAATGCTAAATTTATGTCTCATCACTCCAAATGACTTTGTGCCAGAAGGTTTGAGGCTTGTCTCTGTGCTGTTTGGCGTATTGTAAGCGGGATACTTTGTGACATTTGGGTAGTAATGGCTTTCTTCTGGCGACTCGACCATGCAGCCCATCTTACTTCAAGTGCCTCCTTATTGTGCATCTTGGAACAGCCACACCACATGTTTTCAGAGAGTCCTGTATTTCACCTGAAGTTATTTGTGGGTTTTTCTTTACATCCCGAACAATTTTCCTGACAGTTGTGGCTGAAATTTTAGTTGGTCTACCTGACCGTGGTTTGGTTTCAACAGAACTCCTCATTTTCCACTTCTTGATTAGAGTTTGAACACTGCTGATTGGCATTCTCAATTCCTTCCTATATCTTTTTATATCCCTTTCATGTTTTATACAGTTCAACTACCTTTTCCCTCAGATCCTTTGACAATTCTTTTGCTTTCCCCATGACTCAGAATCCAGAAACGTCAGTGCAGCACTGGATGAAAGATGTAAGGGTCTGTCAGGAGTCCAGAAACTCATTGACCTTTTATACACACACACTAATTACAAGAAAACAGATCACAGGTGAGGATGGTTACCTTTAATAGCCATTCGAACCCCTTTGTATCAACGTGTGTGCATGTTATCAGGCCAAAATCACCAGGATATGTAAACTTTTGATCAGGGTCATTTGGGTAGTTTCTGTTTATTTTTTAAAAAGAGTAAACACAGTTGATTTATAATAAATGGCTTCAGCCAAACACTAATCATGAGTGAAAGAAATGTTTTTGTGTTATCATTGATATTCTCTGAAAAATGGCCAAAAAATCATAAATTCTGCCAGGGTATGTAAACTTATGGGCACAACTCTAGGTGAGAGGTCACAGAACAGTAAAAAAAAACACTGATTAGCTGCCTGTTTTTATCACCCCTTTGCCTCCCATGTGAAATGGTCCCAAGACATAGCTCCCAACTGTCCCTGATTTTGAGGGACTGTCCCTGATTTGGAACAAAGTCTCTATTTCCTCCTCATTTGTCCCTCATTTTGATCTGATCCATATAGTTGTATGTAAAATGCACTTTTTATCTTTCAAAAAGTGTTTCCCAGCGCTAAACCTTCCTTTAAATTTTTAAATTGCTGCATTTGTAAATTTCAAAAGCCAATAACAAGGAATAGCAGTGGTAAAAAAAAAGCACTTGTGGGTTTGACTAATCTTTTTTTTTTTTGTTTAATTATTTTTTAAGGGGGCGCGGCATTGGGTATGTCAGATGCCTACATACTTTTGCTAATTGGTGTCCCTCATTCCCTTCTCTAAAAGTTGGGAGGTATGCCTAAGAGCTTCATGAAATGTTTCAAATCAATCTCCTAACTTTTATTTGTGTGACCTTTTACAGATAGGAAATAATAATTTTATACATTATTGGTGATGTAGTTTTGTTCTTGGTGTTGCTTTAGATGTTGAAGGAAAGTAAAAAAATAAAATAAAAGTAAAAAAAAATATTACCAATTGCTTGATAACGTTAGCCTGTTGGCTCATTGCCTGTTCTAATGAATCACCTTACCTGTCCCACATAATGGGGTATGTTAGCACAACAGCCTGAAGATGATGGAAAGGTCTACGCTATGGGGTTAATGAACCTGATCAACGTCAATTTCTACTGCCTGACCCCAGAGATACTTTGTACTGACGTCCTTCTACAGGGCTATAAGCATAAAATACATAGCGGCGTACAGGCGGCTGTCCGTATGACATACAGAATCTATCAGCTAAGGTCAATGTTGAATGCCCCAGAGAAAATTTAGATTCATTCCTTCATATATCTTCTTCTAGCCATTTGGTGAACACTAGTCTTGAAAGGCTGACTCCCGTCAAAACTGATCTCCAGGAAAACTAACTACAAGGTTAAAATTCTTGTAAGTACACTGAGCATTCTGTACGACCCAATGTTGTGACCCCCTGTGAAACCCCTGCCAAACAACAGAGCCAGCACTTGAATCTGCCTGCAGACAACACGGCACCTGGTCCAGGATCTGAATGGAGAAATGTTATCAGCACACCAACATTTCCTCAGAAAGGTCCAAAGCTTTATTCACATGGTCACACGGTACACATACGGCAGCGTTTCGGAACCTGGCGAAGGGGCCCTGCATGGTTCCGAAACATTGCCGTATGTGTACCGTGGGACAATGTGAATAAAGCTTTGGACCCTTCTGAGGAATCCTTGGTGTGCTGATAACATTTCTCCATTCAGATTGTTGGTGGTTTCCAGCCTGTCGTCATTACAGCACCCAGCATTATTACAGCCATTTCCATGAACGTGTGGGTAGGGAATATTGCTACACCCCAGCCCACCCCAATATCCTGGACACCCCAGCCTACGTGTGGGTAGGCTGGGGTGTCCAGGATCCACCCCAGCCTACGACTGGACAATGAAGGAGCATAAGTACACTAGCACGGTCATTCCTGTGCTTTTCTCCTGCCTACTAACATCCTATAGACTTAAAGTGGAAGTAAACCCTCCTATCATTTTCAGCCAAGGAAGCTGCCATCTTGGACTCTGTTTAATCTCCAACTGCCATAATGCTGCACATGTGATCAGTTATTACACCAGCCATTGGATGGTTTGACAGTTTGGTTGAGAGCACAACCAATGTGACAGTTAGCATTTCCGGCACGCCGGAAATGTAACTGTTTTTTGAAACTTTTATGTTTCAATGATTTTTATTAAAGTTATAATGATACAAAAATAAAAAAAATCACAACTTGTCATTGTTCAGTCTCAACACAGCATATGGGAATCCAATACCATAGGACCTGGGATCCAGGGTTCTCAAGTGGGTTAACATAAGAGCATCAAAAAAAGAAAATATCCTGCATCATCCCATAGTTTCCCTCAGTTTTAGGCGACTCTCGGATTCTGGACCTCAGCAAGAGGTTCACCCGCCCGGAGGTGCCGTCCCCCCATCCATCTACCGGGGGGGCTCGACACCACCGATCGTACGGGCGTCTCTAAAGTTCAGCCTTGACTGACAATGGTCCTTTAGATATAAGTAAACCAAAGGAGAAGAAAGAAGAGTCGAACAACCCCACAAGGGCTGAATCTGACCCGAGTGATAGAAATGCAAAAAGAGTAGTAGAGACAATGAAATAGGAGAGAGAAGATAAGACAAAGAGAAAAGGGATGAGAGAGGGGGAAATAAAAAAATAAAAAAGGGGTGGTAAGCGGAGGGAAAGAGCCACGGCTCAGCACCCCGAATCCCATAATTAAGAAACAAGACTAGACCGCATGCGTTCTAGCTGGTACCATATACCATCTCAGCAGAACCTTATAATTGGCTTCTATTATTGAGGTATTGATGAGCAAACGGGGCTCCGTCTCTGCTATCTTATACCATTCATCTAGGTCAATGGTTTCCCGTAAATCAGTTTCCCATTGGACCATGTAGTTTAGCTTCGTCAATACGCTCAACAATATCGAATAAATAACAGATATGTGACCCCTAATCTTGTCATATTGTCTACATAAGTGTTCCATGGATGTCAGGGTAGCTAGATCACTCTTACGAGCTAGGGATTAGTGATGTCGCGAACATAAAATTTTCCGTTCGCGAACGGCGAACGCGAACTGCCGCAAATGTTCGCGAACGGGCGAACCCGGCGAACCGCCATAGACTTCAATAGGCAGGCGAATTTTAAAACCCACAGGGACTCTTTCTGGCCACAATAGTGATGGAAAAGTTGTTTCAAGGGGACTAACACCTGGACTGTGGCATGCCGGAGGGGGATCCATGGCAAAACTCCCATGGAAAATTACGTAGTTGACGCAGAGTCGGGTTTTAATCCATAAAGGGCATAAATCACCTAACATTCCTAATGTGTTTGGAATAACGTGCTTTAAAACATCAGGTATGATGTTGTATCGATCAGGTAGTGTAAGGGTTACGCCCGCTTCACAGTGACAGACCAAACTCGGACAGACCAAACTCCCCGTTTAACGCACCGCAAACAACTGCAAACAGTCCATTTGCACAACCGCAAGGCTTTAATGATCACCTTAGATGATCACAAAGAAAATTTATGTTTTTTCTATGCAAAATTATCAAGCCGATCGCTTTTGGTCTGTTCACAATGAAGCAACGACCTTACCATCTGGGGTGTGCCAACAACGCCATTGCCAACACACTCATAGAGGTGGTCGCTTCATTGTGATACGCAAGCCCCTTCACCACAACAAGGTAACGATCACGAAGGGGAATTGACACAGGTATGTGTTTTTTTGTTTGTTTTTTTTGCAGCCACAGTGCAGCACCAGAGGCCAGAAAAATTAGGCATGTACACATGCCTGTAAAATTAGGTATTGTTGCAGCCGCTGCTGTAGCAGCGGCCAGAAAAAATTATGTTTTCCAGGCAGAAAGTGCCCTAAAACATTGCGGCTTGTGGACCATTTTTAGCCCAAGGCAGCTCATCTCATCAGGCCTTTTTTAGTCAAATGTATCGCCCACTGTCAGTCCCTTCGGGATCCATGCCTCATTCATCTTAATAAAGGTGAGGTAATCTAGACTTTTTTGACCTAGGCGACTTCTCTTCTCAGTGACAATACCTCCTGCTGCACTGAAGGTCCTTTCTGAAAGGACACTTGAAGCGGGGCAGGCCAGAAGTTCTATCGCAAATTGGGATAGCTCAGGCCACAGGTCAAGCCTGCACACCCAGTAGTCAAGGGGTTCATCGCTCCTCAGAGTGTCGATATCTGCAGTTAAGGCGAGGTAGTCTGCTACCTGTCGGTCGAGTCGTTCTCTGAGGGTGGACCCCGAAGGGCTGTGGCGATGCGTAGGACTTAAAAAGCTCCGCATGTCCTCCATCAACAATACGTCTGTAAAGCGTCCTGTCCTTGCCGGCATGGTCGTGGTAGGAGGAGGATTACTTTCACCTCTTCCCCTGTTAGATTCCCGTTGTGCTGTGACATCACCCTTATACGCTGTGTAAAGCATACTTTTTAATTTATTTTGGAACTGCTGCATCCTTTCCGACTTCCTGTAATTCGGTAACATTTCTGGCACTTTCTGCTTATACCGGGGGTCTAGTAGCGTGGCCACCCAATACAGGTCGTTCTCCTTCAGCCTTTTTATACGAGGGTCCCTCAACAGGCACGACAGCATGAAAGACCCCATTTGCACAAGGTTGGATGCCGAGCTACTCATGTCCCGTTCCTCGTCCTCACTGATCTCACTGAAGGTCTGTTCTTCCCCCCAGCCACGTACAACACCACGGGTACCAGATAGGTGACAACGAGCACCCTGGGATGCCTGCTGTGGTTGGTCTTCCTCCTCCTCCTCAAAGCCACATTCCTCCTCTGACTCCTCTTCCTCAGACTCCTCTTCCAGCGTTGCCGCAGGTCCAGCAAGCGATGCTGATAAGGCTGTTTCTGGTGGTGGTGATGGTGACCACAACTCTTCCTCTTCCTCTTCACGCTCATCTACGGCCTGATCCAGCACTCTTCGCAGGGCACGCTCCAGGAAGAAAACAAATGGGATGATGTGGCTGATGGTGCCTTCAGTGCGACTGACTAGGTTTGTCACCTCCTCAAAAGGACGCATGAGCCTACAGGCATTGCGCATGAGCGTCCAGTAACGTGGCAAAAAAATTCCCAGCTGCGCAGAGGCTGTCCTAGCACCCCGGTCATACAAATACTCGTTGACGGCTTTTTCTTGTTGGAGCAGGCGGTCGAACATTAGGAGTGTTGAATTCCAACGTGTTGGGCTGTCGCAAATCAAGCGCCTCACTGGCATGTTGTTTCGCCGCTGGATATCTGAAAAGTGCGCCATGGCTGTGTAGGAACGCCTGAAATGGCCACACACCTTCCTGGCCTGCTTGAGGACATCCTGTAAGTCTGGGTAATTATGCACAAAGCGTTGTACAATCAGATTTAACACATGTGCCATGCACGGCACATGTGTCAACTTGCCCAAATTCAATGCCGCCAACAAATTGCTTCCATTGTCACACACCACTTTGCCGATCTCCAGTTGGTGCGGAGTCAGCCACTGATCCACCTGTGCGTTCAGGGCGGACAGGAGTGCTGGTCCGGTGTGACTATCTGCTTTCAGGCAAGTCAACCCCAAGACAGCGTGACACTGTCGTATCCGGGATGTGGAATAGCCCCTGGGGAGCTGGGGGGGTGCTGTTGATGTGGAGCAAGACGCAGCAGCAGAAGAGGACTCAGCCGAGGAGGTTATCGAAGAGGATGGAGTAGGAGGAGTAGAGGAGGTGACAGCAGGCCTGCCTGCAAGTCATGGTGGTGTCACCACCAACTCCTCTGCAGAGCCACGCATTACATGCTTGGCAGCCGTCAGCAGGTTTACCCAATGAGCAGTGTAGGTGATATACCTGCCCTGACCGTGCTTTGCAGACCAGGTATCAGTGGTCAGATGGACCCTTGCCCCAACACTGTGTGCCAGACATGCCATGACTTCCTTTTGCACAATAGAGTACAGGTTGGGGATTGCCTTTTGTGAAAAGAAATTTCGTCCGGGTACCTTCCACTGCGGTGTCCCAATAGCTACAAATTTTTTGAAGGCCTCAGACTCCACCAGCTTGTATGGTAAAAGCTGGCGGGCTAAGAGTTCCGACAAGCCAGCTGTCAGACGCCGGGCAAGGGGGTGACTCTGTGACATTGGCTTCTTACGCTCAAACATGTCCTTGACAGACACCTGACTGTGGGCAGATGAGCAGGAACTGCTCAAGGCGAGAGACGTAGTGTCAGATGGTTGAGAGGGGGCAAGGAGGACAGCAGTGGTTGACGTGGCTGAAGATGCTGGACCAGGAGGAGGATGGTGGCTTTGAGCTTGTGTGCTGCTTGTACTCGTCATCATGTGTTGATCCCATAGGCGTTTGTGATGTGAGATCATGTGCCTTCGCAAAGCAGTTGTACCTAGGTGGGTGTTGGATTTCCCACGACTCAGTTTCTTTTGGCACAGGTTGCAAATGGCATCGCTGTTATCAGAGGCAGACACACAAAAAAAATGCCACACTGCTGAGCTTTGCAATGGCGGCATTCTGGTGGTGGCAACAGCATGCGTTGATTGGCGTGCTGTCTGGCTGACCCCGGGTGCCGATACATGCTGTCTGACTGTGCCACTAGCTCCTTGCGACGACCTACCCCTCCTTCCAACTCGTCTCCTCCTCCTCTCTGTCTCCCCATCTGAACTTTCCCCCTGTTCTTCTTCTCTTCGAGCGGGCACCCACGTGACATCCACATCGTCATCATCAACCGCTTCACTTGTATCTGACAACTCAGCAAAGGAAGCAGCAGCGGGTACAACATCATCATCATCACACCGTACATCCATGTGTGTAATGCTGCCTGACTGAGACATATCCCTTTTATCTACATCCTCTGGCAATAATGTTTGCGCATCACTCATTTCTTCCAACTCATGTGTAAATAACTCCTCTGACAGATCAAGTGAAGCAACTGTGGTGCTAGTGTTGGTGGTGGCGGCAGGCGGGCGAGTGGTAACTTGAGAGGTGCCCAAAGCTGAGCTGGAGAAGGATGGTGCGTCAAGGTTCCGAGCGGAAGCTGTAGAAGATTGGCTGTCCTGTGTTAGCCAGTCAACTATGTCCTCAGAACTTTTCGAGTTCAGGGTACGTGGCCCCTGAACACTGGGCATTATTCTAGGGCCAAAGGGAATCACAGCACCACGACCACGACAGCCCCTGCGGGGTGGCCTGCCTCTGCCTGTCATTTTTTTTAGATTAGTTTAGTTGTACTATGCGTGCAAGCTACTGTGACACCAGATATGAGTGGCACTGTGCACTGGCAGAAGTTGGCACAGTAGACACTGTAGGTCTGACACACACGCTGGCAGGCAACTGACTGCTCATCTACTGCAGTCAAAACTGTTGTGGTTTTTTTTATGTAAGCTACTGTGCCGGGGAAAAAAAACAAGCAGACTGGTGTTTTACCAGCCCTAAAAAGGGCTTTTTGGGGTGCTGTCAGGACGCTGTGCTTACAGCAGAGATCAGATGAGTCTTTCAGGAGTGGAGTGAACACTGAATACACTTGCCTATAGCTTTCCCTATAAAATCAGCAGCAGCTAAACTGTCCCTCCTCTGGCTAACACTGCAGCTTAAGTACAGACTGAATCTAAAATAGATGCTGTCCAGGAAAAAACAAAAAAGCAGACTGGTGTTTTACAAGCCCAAAAAAGGGCTTTTTGGGGTGCTGTCAGGACGCTGTGCTTACAGCAGAGATCAGATGAGTCTTTCAGGAGTGGAGTGAACACTGAATACACTGGCCTAGCCTAGCTTTCCCTATAAAATCAGCAGCAGCTAAACTGTCCCTCCTCTGGCTAACACTGCAGCTTAAGTACAGACTGAATCTAAAATAGATGCTGTCCAGGAAAAAAAAAAAAGCAGACTGGTGTTTTACCAGCCCTAAAAAGGGCTTTTTGGGGTGCTGTCAGGACGCTGTGCTTACAGCAGAGATCAGATGAGTCTTTCATGAGTGGAGTGAACACTGAATACACTTGCCTAGCCTAGCTTTCCCTATAAAATAAGCAGCAGCTAAACTGTCCCTCCTCTCGCTAAGACTGCAGCTTGAGAATGAATCTAAAATGGATGCTGTCCAGGAGGTGGGAGGGTCTGGGAGGGAGGGTATGCTGCTGATTGGCTGGAATGTGTCTGCTGACTGTGAGGTACAGGGTCAAAGTTTGCTCAATGATAATGAATAGGGGGCGGACCGAACATCGCATATGTTCGCCGGCCGCGGCGAACGCGAACAAGCTATGTTCGCCGGGAACTGTTCGCCGGCGAATAGTTCTGTACATCTCTACTAGGGATTGTACATAGTGAGAAATCTGGGCGAATCTATAACATTCCGCTGGAGGCATATGGTATTTGTCTATCATAGTCCGTTCGGACAACATACTGCGAGCCAGACCTTCTCATCCAACATTAGCGCCTGACCTCACAAATGCTCTTCTGGAAGAATGGTCAAACATTCCCATAGACACTCCTAAACCTTGTGGACGGCCTTCCCAGAAGAGTTGAAGCTGTTATAGCTGTAAAGGGCGAGGCCAACTCAATATTGAACCCTACGGACTAAGACTGGGATGCCATTAAAGTTCATGTGTGTGTAAAGGCAGGTGTCCCAATACAGTACTTTTGGTAATATAGTGTATGTGCAGGTGTGGAGGGGAATGTTAAAGTGGTTGTAAACCCACTTTTTTTTTTTTTTTTTTACAACCTGTAAAAGAAAGGCATAATGAGCTATTATGACTAGCATAATAGCTCATTATGTTCCACTTACCTTAGATCGGGGCCCCCGAAGCCGTCCTCGTCCCTCTGTTCAGCCGCAGACATCACTGCGGCGATAGCCGGAATGTTACTTCCGGGTATCGCCGCACCAGCCAATCACAGCGCCGCTCCGGCGCTGTGATTGGCCGGAGCGGCGGAGACGTCACTCTGCGCATGCGCACGGGAGGCGTCCCACTCGGCTACGCCCAGCGATTGCTGGGAAGTAGCCGAGTTTGTGAATGGGATTAACCCCATGAATGTGCCGTTGTCTACGTAGACAGCGGTGCTTGTCATTTTAGTAAAAATTAGTAAATATCTCCTAAACCGTGTAGGTTTAGGAGATATTTCTTGCACCTACAGGTAAGCCTTAATCTAGGCTTACCTGTAGGTGCAAGTTGAAAAAGTGGGTTTACAACCACTTTAAGGCAACCTATTGCTTTAGCCGGAACAGATTAACTATAGAGTAAGTTAAGTCTGTTTTTGCAAAGTTACAAGTTTTTCTGAATGACATATGTCTATCCGTGAACTCTTTCTGACTATGGTCCTTTATGTGATCGGACTAATATTGTATGATGTTATACTGATGCTCAACATATAACTCCCTTGCAATACAAAAATAAATTATCAGTGTCCTTTATACAGAGATTTTCAAAAGGCGCTCCATATCACCAAGGAGGAAACCCTAAATGGCAAAGGGCATGCCAAATGTGAGCCTATTGACGGCAATGGCACCATCTGAATCGGTGCAACACCGACTTTGCCGCACGGCACCGATTCCCAAAAGTAGTTTCTGCACTATATTTGGTGACTTTGGGGGCAATTTGAATAGACATCTGTGCAGGAACCCACACAGATGTCTGCCAAATTGCCCCCTGAAGTCGGACTAAAATGTTGGTTTGAAATCCTGCGAGTTCAGCTGAACTTGCAGGATTTCAAACTCGCCCTCAGTGTGAATGAGGGCTAAAATGTAGAAGCTGATTGGTTACCATGCACAGCTGCACCAGTTTTAGAAAATATCCCCCACCCTGTACACCATGCCTTCAGCTTTTTAACATGGAGGATTTCTTAAAAATAACTTTCATGTCTCAGGGAGCCCTGCCAAAAACGCTTTATCTACAGCTCATGGTACTTTAGCATGATGCTTACATTGGTGCTCAGCGAGAAAAATGCTCCTTATATTGGTGGTCAGTGGGAAGAATGTTCCTTACATTGGTGGTCAGTGAGAAGAATGCTCCTTACATTGGTGGTCAGTGGGAAGAATGCTCCTTACATTGGTGATCAGTGGGAAGAATGCTCCTTACATTGGTGATCAGTGGGAAGAATGCTCCTTACATTGGTGGTCAGTGGGAAGAATGCTCCTTACATTGGTGATGAGTGGGAAGAATGTCCCTTACATTGGTGGTCAGTGGGAAGAATGCTCCTTACATTGGTGATCAGTGGGAAGAATGTTCCTTACATTGGTGATCAGTGGGAAGAATGCTCCTTACATTGGTGATCAGTGGGAAGAATGCTCCTTATATTGGTGATGAGTGGGAAGAATGTCCCTTACATTGGTGGTCAGTGGGAAGAATGCTCCTTACATTGGTGCTCAGCGAGAAGAATGCTCCTTACATTGGTGATCAGTGGGAAGAATGCTCCTTACATTGGTGGTCAGTGGGAAGAATGCCCCTTACATTGGTGGTCAGTGGGAAGAATGCCCCTTACATTGGGGGTCAGTGGGAAGAATGCTCCTTACATTGGTGATCAGTGGGAAGAATGCTCCTTACATTGGTGATCAGTGGGAAGAATGCTCCTTACATTGGTGGTCAGTGGGAAGAATGCCCCTTACATTGGTGATCAGTGGGAAGAATGCTCCTTACATTGGTTGTCAGTGGGAAGAATGCTCCTTACATTGGTGATCAGTGGGAAGAATGCTCCTTACATTGGTGGTCAGTGGGAAGAATGCTCCTTACATTGGTGTTCAGTGGGAAGAATGCTCCTTACATTGGTTGTCAGTGGGAAGAATGCTCCTTACATTGGTGGTCAGTGGGAAGAATGCTCCTTACATTGGTGATCAGTGGGAAGAATGCTCCTTACATTGGTGGTCAGTGGGAAGAATGCTCCTTACATTGGTGGTCAGTGGGAAGAATGCTCCTTACATTGGTGCTCAGCGAGAAGAATGCTCCTTACATTGGTGGTCAGTGGGAAGAATGACCCTTATATTGGTGGTCAGTGGGAAGAATGCTCCTTACATTGGTGCTCAGCGAGAAGAATGCTCCTTACATTGGTGATCAGTGGGAAGAATGCTCCTTACATTGGTGGTCAGTGGGAAGAATGCCCCTTACATTGGTGGTCAGTGGGAAGAATGCCCCTTACATTGGGGGTCAGTGGGAAGAATGCTCCTTACATTGGTGATCAGTGGGAAGAATGCTCCTTACATTGGTGATCAGTGGGAAGAATGCTCCTTACATTGGTGGTCAGTGGGAAGAATGCCCCTTACATTGGTGATCAGTGGGAAGAATGCTCCTTACATTGGTTGTCAGTGGGAAGAATGCTCCTTACATTGGTGATCAGTGGGAAGAATGCTCCTTACATTGGTGGTCAGTGGGAAGAATGCTCCTTACATTGGTGTTCAGTGGGAAGAATGCTCCTTACATTGGTTGTCAGTGGGAAGAATGCTCCTTACATTGGTGGTCAGTGGGAAGAATGCTCCTTACATTGGTGATCAGTGGGAAGAATGCTCCTTACATTGGTGGTCAGTGGGAAGAATGCTCCTTACATTGGTGGTCAGTGGGAAGAATGCTCCTTACATTGGTGCTCAGCGAGAAGAATGCTCCTTACATTGGTGGTCAGTGGGAAGAATGACCCTTATATTGGTGGTCAGTGGGAAGAATGCTCCTTACATTGGTGATCAGTGGGAAGAATGCTCCTTACATTGGTGGTCAGTGGGAAGAATGCCCCTTACATTGGTGATCAGTGGGAAGAATGCTCCTTACATTGGTGCTCAGCGAGAAGAATGCTCCTTACATTGGTGGTCAGTGGGAAGAATGACCCTTACATTGGTGGTCAGTGGGAAGAATGACCCTTACAGACAGCTATAAAGATCACTGGTGTCAATGGTTACTTATCTAATGCCCCGTACACACGGTCAGATTTTCCGACAAGAAAAGTCAGATGTGAGCTTTTGGTCGGAAATTTCGCCCATGTGTATGCTCCATTGGACTTTTCCTGTCGGAATTTCCGCCAACAAAAATTTGAGAGCAGGTTCTCAAATTTTCCGACGGGAAAAATTCTGATCGTCTGTAGCAATTCCGACGCGCAAAATTCCGACGCATGCTCGGAAACAATTTGACGCATGTTCAGAAGCATTGAACTAAATTTTCTCGGCTCGTCGTAGTGTTGTACGTCACCGCGTTCTTGATGGTCGAAAGTTCAGAGAACTTTTGTGTGACCGTGTGTATGCAAGCCAAGCTTGAGCGAAATTCCGTCTGAAAAAACACCCAAGCAGAAAATGCTCATTGCTCAAGAAACCCTTGCAGCCTTGCAGCCTTTGCTCCTTACATTGGTGGTCAGTGGGAAGAATGCTTCTTACATTGATGGTCAGTGGGAAGAATGCTTCTTACATTGATGGTCAGTGGGAAAAATGCTCCTTACATTGGTGATCAGTGGGAAGAATGCTCCTTACATTGGTGGTCAGTGGGAAGAATGCCCCTTACATTGGTGATCAGTGGGAAGAATGCCCCTTACATTGGTGATCAGTGGGAAGAATGCTCCTTACATTGGTGGTCAGTGGGAAGAATGCCCCTTACATTGGTGATCAGTGGGAAGAATGCCCCTTACATTGGTGGTCAGTGGGAAGAATGATCCTTACATTGTTGATCAGTGGGAAGAATGTTCCTTACATTGGTGATCAGTGAGAAGAATGTTCCTTACATTGGTGATCAGTGAGAAGAATGTTCCTTACATTGGTGGTCAGTGGGAAGAATGCTCCTTACATTGGTGATCAGTGGGAAGAATGTTCCTTGCATTGGTGGTCAGTGGGAAGAATGCTCCTTACATTGGTGGTCAGTGGGAAGAATGCTCCTTACATTGGTGATCAGTGGGAAGAATGTTCCTTGCATTGGTGGTCAGTGGGAAGAATGCTCCTTACATTGGTGATCAGTGGGAAGAATGCTCCTTACATTGGTGATAAGTGGGAAGAATGTTCCTTACATTGGTGATCAGTGGGAAGAATGTTCCTTGCATTGGTGGTCAGTGGGAAGAATGCTCCTTACATTGGTGATCAGTGGGAAGAATGCTCCTTACATTGGTGATCAGTGGGAAGAATGCCCCTTACATTGGTGATCAGTGGGAAGAATGCTCCTTACATTGGTGATCAGTGGGAAGAATGCTCCTTACATTGGTGGTCAGTGAGAAGAATGCTCCTTACATTGGTGATCAGTGGGAAGAATGTTCCTTACATTGGTGATCAGTGGGAAGAATGCTCCTTACATTGGTGATCAGTGAGAAGAATGTTCCTTACATTGGTGATCAGTGGGGAGAATGCTCCTTACATTGGTGATCAGTGGGAAGAATGCTCCTTACATTGGTGATCAGTGGGAAGAATGTTCCTTACATTGGTGGTCAGTGGGAAGAATGCTCCTTACATTGGTGATCAGTGGGAAGAATGCTCCTTACATTGGTGGTCAGTGAGAAGAATGTTCCTTACATTGGTGGTCAGTGGGAAGAATGCTCCTTACATTGGTGATCAGTGGGAAGAATGTTCCTTACATTGGTGGTCAGTGGGAAGAATGCTCCTTACATTGGTGATCACTGATCAGTGGGAAGAATGCTCCTTACATTGGTGGTCAGTGAGAAGAATGTTCCTTACATTGGTGGTCAGTTGCAAGAATCTCCCTTACATTGGTGATCAGTGGGAAGACTGCTTCTTACATTTGTGGTCAGTGGGAAGAATGCTCCTTACATAGGTGGCCAGTGGAAAGATTGCTCCTTACATTGAAGGTCAGTGGGAATAATGTTCCCTACATTGGTGGTCAGTTGGAAGAATGTATATTGAAAAAGTGCAGCGCTGGATAATGAACTATATAGTGTTGAAAAACATATAAAATGCAGTAATGAGTGCACATAAAAATACATAAACTCAAAATAGTGTAAACCATATGCAATTGAAATCCACAGATGTCAATTGCATGTGCAGTGAATAGGTGTAAATACATAAAAAAACTAACTTAAGTGTTCATAAATATAATCATCCAATAAGTGTTGAGTGAGTTCGCATCCAGCTTGGAACCATATAGGTAACATTCACCACCAGTGCTGCCCGTCACCTTGTGAAAAATTGAAGGCTTAATAAAAAGCCAGCGACCGCCCTTCACAGGGGGGTCAAAACAGGTATGTAGAAAGACAAGGACGCCATCAGGATAGTGGAGATTCCCTTCTCAGGTTACCCATTGGCATTAGGAGTGTCCCCTCCAGGTTACACTCTGTAGACGTGATCAAAGTAAAGCTGTAAGCGCTCCCTTGCACAAATGTGGTGCAGACATCCGGTAAAAAGTTCAGAAATCCAAAGAGAAAAAGAAAGAGGTAGAAAAAGATTCTAGTAGTGCAGAGCTTCCTTTGATGTTTTTTATTTTAAAAGTATCAGCAATAGGACCAGCGTCCCAATGTTTAAAAAGCATTTCCTTGCAAGGATCTAAAAAAACTCTGTCTCCAAACAACAGAGCCGGTTCACGCATGCGCAATGCGTGTGTGCGTGACGACCCTACGACCGTTTCGTCACAACTGACGTCATCAGGGGTACGGAAGTATGTTCTTTACAGTGGTGGTGGTCAGTGGAAAGAATGTTCCCCATACAGATAGCTAAAAAGATCATTCATGTCAGTGGTTAGTTATCTGAGAGGCAGAAAAAGCTCATTGCTCAATTAACCCTAACAACTTCTGGAGAAACCCTGGATGAGAAAGGCTGATGTACACTAAACTACACGCAAACAAAAAGAAACCGAGTTTATCCTAACCCAGAAGTTAGCTGTCATTGCTCGGTCAATGAGCTGCGGAGATTCCCCGCCCTGAAGCTGATGCACACAAAGGGGATGGAATGTCCATGACATCGCTGACCTAATATGCACATGACCATATTAGGTAAATGTCATTGATCCAAGGCCAATGATGTCCTGAGCATCCCATCCCCTTTGAAAAGTGCGGCTGCAGGGTGAGGAATCTTCCATCGGAAACTCAAAGCCCAGCAATGACTGCTAACTTCCAGATTCACCATGTAGGTCTTTGTTCAGGCACTACCTGTTATGTAGTGACAACAGTCTGCCAATTGTGCTTCTGTGGTGTCATCCTTGTCACATGCGCCAATGATGCACTCTACAACCTGCTATGCCAACACACATTGAACAGACATGGTTCACCACTGTCACTATCAAGCCAGTCTAGAGTGATGATGTGCAGCCCTGGTCTTTGGAAAACAAAATTTTATCTTAGGGTTTATATCTACTGTATTGGCCTTTTGCCGGAAATCGATCTACTCTTCCATTAAAAGGAAGGTTTTGCGTTCAGATTCAAGTTTTTCTTAAGCTCGGTTTTACAAGTCCACCCCTTAACCAGGACTGGGACTGGGTCACGGCATATTTTGTTATCCGTCTCCTTTTGAGTTCCTGTTTTGCCCATTCTGTGTACACACACAAGCGTTTAGCTACAATGACGGCTAAATACTGTATATGGCGTATCACATAATAAGTATCTGTAATTGCCGTCTTTTGTCTACTGTAATGGTTAGGCTGCAATTTGCAGTGCAGATGTATTCGTAATCTACCTCTGTTAGTTTAATATCTCATACACATCACATACACGAATCACCTACAGAACAGCAGGCAAAGTGGAGCAAAGTGGTTACGGCGATTCTCCGCAAATGGTTTAGAGACTTAGAGCGGCAGAAAATGAAGATTTCCCAGCCGCTATTTGAATATAAACACTCTTCACTTACATGCAGAAAAGTTTAAAAGAAGCACATCAAGGAAGTAAAAAAAAAGAAAAAATCAGATGGAAATAGACACTGATGCCTCACATCTTCATGAGAATGTAAGAAGACAAAAGGGTGTAAAATGATGGCAATTTGATGTATTGCGCATAAGGGCTGTCTAAGTTAATGCATATGACAGGGTAATATAGGTATGATTACAAAGAGCCTTTTGCTCTGCCCCTACCTCTGAAAAGAACAAAGAATGCATATGGATTAACCCTTTGTTGCCAGAGAGACTTGGATACCCAACTGACCTCAATGGATGACATTTTCCCTTAGGCTGAAAATACATTAGTAGCGTATAAACAGGGGATGGTAGAGACCACATCTATTATCAGTGATGTTTAGTCACTTAAAATTTGCTATCTTATAAGAAACATCTTGAAATGGTAATTGTGCCTAAGCAGTACCCTGAAAACTTACCTTTTGTCTGGGATCCCTAATGAAAAATAGCAGTGCACTTCCTGTGCCTAAGTACCTACTGTATCATAGCTGGATATCTGTAGTTTGAGATCATCTAAGGCAGTGTTTCTCAACAAGGATGCCTTGAGCATGGGGACCTCTGATGTGATGATGAGGACCTCTGATGTGATGGGGGGGGGGCTCTGATGTGATGAGGGGACCTCTGATGTGATAGGGGACCTCTGATGTGATGACGGGGCACTAATGTGAAGGGGGGTGTCTCTGATGTAAATGAGAGATCCGATGCGATGAGGGATCTCTGATGAGATGGGGAGACTTCTGATATGATGGGGGATCTCTGATGTGATGTGGGGACCTCTGATGTGAAGGGGGATATCTCATATGATTTAGGGGACCTCTGATGTGAAAGAGGCATCTTTCATGTGAATGAGGCACCTCTTATGTGATGAGGGATCACTGATGTGATGGGGAGACCTCTGATGTAATAGGAGAAACCTCTTGTGATGGTGAGGACCTCTGATGTGATGGGGGATCTCTCATGTGATGGGGGGACCTCTCATATGAAGGAGGATATCTGATGTGATTGAGGGGACCTCTGATGTGAAGGAGGCACCTTTGATGTGAATGAGGGACTCTGATGTGATGAGGGATCTCTGATATAATGGGGGGCCTATGTGTAATGGGGGATCTCTGATGTGATGGTGAGGACCTCTGATGTGACGGGGGGTCTCTGATATGATGGGGGGACCACTGATGTGCAGGGGGATATCTGATGTGATTGGGGGACCACTGATGTGAAAGAGGCATCTTTCATGTGAATGAGGGACCTCTTATGTGATGAGGGATCACTGATGTGATGGGGAGACCTCTGATGTAATAGGAGAAACCTCTTGTGATGGCGAGGACCTCTGATGTGATGGGGGATCTCTCATGTGATGGGGGGACCTCTCATGTGAAGGAGGATATCTGATGTGATTGAGGGGACATCTGATGTGAAGGAGGCACCTTTGATGTGAATGAGGGACTCTGATGTGATGAGGGATCTCTGATATAATGGGGGGCCTATGTGTAATGGGGGATCTCTGATGTGATGGTGAGGACCTCTGATGTGACGGGGGATCTCTTGTGTTATGGGGGGGACCTCTGATATGCAGGGGGTTATCTGATGTGATGGTGAGGACCTCTGATGTGACAGGGGATCTCTGATATGATGGGGGGACCTCTGATGTGCAGGGGGATATCTGATGTGATAATTTCATCAAGGCAGTTGTGCGCATTGTCCCAAGCTCATGTTTTCCATTTACGTTTTTTACCTTTTAGGGTGCCTCGAGATGTTGCATACCTTTAAAGGGTACCATGACTGGTGACTGAAAATAATTTGAGAAGTGCTGCTCTAAGGCAACTTCAGAGTGGGATTTGGTGATGTCACTATTGTACTGCCCACTATTCTCCTTGCTGGAGAGGAAGCTACACCTGAGGAACTGCAGTGCAAGGATCTCCCTGTTTAATTCTATATATGGACCTTCATCCACCTCTACCTCTCCTGCTACTTTTTGATCATTACCCCACCAGTGATCACATGACAATGAAATCCCTGCTGCTTTACCAAGATGGACATCTCAACAGGGAGACACGGGACATAACAATGCATAATAAGTCAGTAATAGGGAAAAGATCAGTTGCAAGTAGGATTCAGGCAATACTGGTGATTTGTCTTTTTCCCTATGCATGACTTTTGCTCTTTTTGACAGACTTATTAAAGGCAGACCATTCTAAGTAGGACCAGTTTTGAAAAGCACAAGATGTTTGTTCTTATTTTTGTATCTTCTAGTACCTCCTCCGTGCATCCCCAACCTGTAAGCACCAGTTTCCATAAGTTCTCAGTTTTAGCCCCAACTTGGAACCCTGCCATGCCCCCTCCCCCATCAATCCAACCTAGGTACTTCTTAAAGGGGTTGTAAAGGTTGGAGTATTTTTTTTTTTAAATAACAAACATATCATACTTACATCCACTGTGCAGTACGTTTTGCACAGAGTGGCCCCGAACACCGTCTCCTCGGCGGCTCTCGCGGCTCCTCCCCGCATCAGATAACCCGCCTAGGAGAAGCACTCTCCCAGGGGTGTTACCTTGCGGGCGTGCTCCCAAGTCCAGCATTTGCGTCCAAAGACACGAATGCCGGACTCGGCCCCGCCCCCGGCGGGCACGTAATTGGATTTGATTGACAGCAGCGGGAGCCAATGGCTGCTCTGCTATCAATCTATCCAATAAGAACATGAGACAGCGGCTAGAGCTGGTGTGCTCCTACCTGGGACTAGAAAGACCAGGTTCAGGTAAGTAAAACGGGGGGTCTGGGGGGCAGCTGCATGACAGAAGGGAACGAATTATGGTGAAAATCCACAAAGGTTTCCAACCCCTTTTAAGATTACAATGTTGCAGTCTGCTCACCAGGGGAGAGAATGAGGAAATGCTTCCTCCTGCCTGCAGCAGACTAATGTAATATCAAGCAAAAGCAGTTCATAAGATTCAGTACGGTATATCTGCCTAAGCTGAGATGGTGCCATCAGTGTGCTGCAGGCAGGAAAAAACATTTCCTCAGTCACCTCTCCCCCAGTGATGAGACTGCAACATTGTAACTTCATAGTGGTTTGCAAAATGAGAGAGTGCAATAGAGACTGATCTGTTTCATATGTTTATGAACACTGCACACTACACAGGCTCCAAGATTTACATGATTGTGCCATTTCTGAGTTGGCATCACAGTGCAGGAAGTAGATGGTGACCCTGTATAATACCAATGTGTCACTGTTCTTCTGTGTAATGTAGAAGCATTGTCAGGGGAAGTACTGAGAGCTTTTTTAGGAGGTAACAAATGCCTGACCAGTGTAGATAAGATGTCCCACCTTGTTTTGTGTCTGCCCGACCATGAGTCCTCACCATCCCCCTTGCTATTAACTAAATTAATGAGACCACACATTGGAGTACAAATGGCCATAGCAGCCTTTTTATTAACAAAAACAACTTATCAGCCTGTTGGTCTTATGACAGCACCCAGAATTTCAACTTGTTCCACTTGTAACACTGCGGGACCTTTTACCATACCAGGCCTCCAGCCGTGACACACCAGCTCAGAGACAACCCACACCCGCAGTGCAACCATTACCGTATTCCAGCTAACCTTAGTAACTGGAATACACCAGAGGGGCACATACCACCGATCATAGGTGTGTGCAGCCTATTGCATTAGGGTGTGCACCCCAAAGTGCAAACACACACTACTGATCACTCACGTGTTTATTCAGAAAGGGAAGGGGCCTGTAAATTAAGGTGACCAGATTTTTCAAATGAAATCTGGGGACATATTTTTTTTTTTTTACTAGTAATGGCGGCAATCATCGACTCTCTGCCCGTCGCCGCTGCCGCCTGCCTCACAGCCTGTCAAGGCTTTCTCTCCGGGCCCTGGCTACTACTGGGAGGGGAGCGGAGGAAGATCACTCCGCCAGGGAAGGCAAGGAGATAAGCAGGCAGGCGGCTGGCCGGGACTTGAGCCAAGACAGAAGAACACGCAAGCAGAGCTGAATGGGCATTCACCCGAAACTGAAGAAATATTCCCTCCGCTCCGACCAGCACATGATCTTTAGAAAGGGGCACAGATAATGGAAAAAAGTACACCCCCCTAAGCTAGTAGGAGCGGCGGAGCGGGGGGGGGGGGTGTAATTCTGATTTTTTTTTATTCTGCACTGACTGTCTTTGAAATTGCCCCAGCCCCTGTTCAAATCCAATCCGGGGACAAAACCAGGGACCGACTTGGTCCGGGGACAGTGTCCTCAATCCGGGGACTGTCCCCTGAAACCGGGGATGTCTGGTCACCATACTGTAAATTACATATTTACTGGCCCCTTCCCCACTCCTAAAACATCCCAGCAGCAACAGCCGATAGAAGAGGGAAGCTGGCAACCCTTGCGGGGGGGGGGGGGTGGGAGCCAGGGCAGTAGGGGGAATTTGTGCTGCACAGGGTGATTAGGGTGTGCCTGGGCACACACTGTGTGCACGCCTATGCCACCGATGAACCCCCCACACTTCCATCTCAACCGTATTTTCTTTCATTGTCAAAAGACCAACCACCGCCACGATCAGCTGCCATGACATCCTTTGCTCATATTGCACCTGCAAAGAGATAAAGCAAACCAACCAAACAAAACAAAACACAGGGAGGGTGGGTGGGAAACTGCCTGCTTGTCACCTGTCCCTTCTCTGCTGTCCAGGAGACCCCAGCTATCCCCTAACTAACTACCACAAACCCCTCCTCATCCTGTTGCTCCAACCAATCCACTTCTCCCCCATTCTCCACCTACAATCCTTAACCCCATAGTTGCTTCTCCTTCTCACCCTGTCATGCTGACCCTGCACTATCATTCATTTTTTTCTCTCTCGCTCCGGGCCTTACTTTACAGCAGCCACCCTCAAACAGGGTTCTTTGGAAACCTAGGGTACCTCCATAGATAGCTATTGGTTCCTTGAGCTGTTCCTGACTGACCTCCTATCTGATGGCGGCTACATAGTCCTGGGTCCAACATCACTTGGCAGAGCTAGCAACAGGACTGCAAGGGTATCATTCTGGCCACCCCTGTAAGTGGGGCATTCTTCCACTTTACAATCATTAATGTATAGGGAATTTTCCCATGACCCTCGATAGACGGATCTTACCAGGGGTTCCCTGAGTCAACGCTGTATCCTGGTCTAGGCCTAGGGCAGCACTTTGCAGGGGGTCAGCATGGAAAGAGTCCCTGCCAGCTTACGCTACACTGTTAGTGTAGCGCCAGTCTTATGAGGCGGACTAGGCTAAGAGGCAAATTAGTCTAGCGCCCCCATAAAGCGGCCGCACTGCTTCTGGTATGCGGGCGGCCGGCATTCCACAACTGTGGGGGGGCGCCGCTTCTAATTTTGACTGTCCTATCATCCTGGACCACAAACCTTCCTCACTGTGCTATGTTTTCTGCTGCACCATTGGCATGGTTATATCTTCTTAGTCCTCTTCATAAAATGATCAGAAATGTGTGCTTAAAGTAGAACTATAGGCAACACTTTTTTTTCATTTTCAATAGAATAAGGGAGGGTTATAGCCCCTGTGAGTTTATTTTTTTCTATCCCTGTCCCATTGCAGAGATTTCCCTTCACTTCCTGCCCCATAGCCAAACAGGAAGTGAGAGGAAATCTATGCAAATTAAGGGAATCCATTGCCCCCCCCCCCAGGCCCTCAGAACTAGTGTCCCCACTCGAAAATTTCGGGGCGGGTCTTAAACAGCAAGGGGTGTGGCCTTGACAGGAAGGGGTGGGTCTTATTTAAATTAGGGGGTGCACGAGTTTAGTCAGGCCTAGGGCAGCACAAAACCTAAATACACTACTGCCCTGAGTCCTGATAATTATGGAGTAAAAAAGGTTAAAAAAGGCTGCCTTACAGTGTTACACGTACACATTACCTCTCTATGATCTTATCGTTAAAATATACATCTGATGGAAGGTCCACTATGAGCCCCCTAACACTCGGTTTGTTAAATACCATAATGTCTAAAAGCAGACGCAATCTGCTTGCTGGTTTGCATGTTAGAATCTTAACATCCAAACAGAGAAGGAAAGGGTTAAGCTCCCCAAGCAAGTAATATATGGGTGGCGTTATGCTACAGCTGTTGGAAACATCATTTCAAACAATGTTGAGAAACGACATTTGCGGGCCAGGTAATTTGGGTAATTTGCACCAGTCACACTGGAGAAGCTATAGCTCCAGTATTTATTTTCTTATGGCCGTTTCATGTGGTTCCAGTTTGCAGACGTAGAAATCCAGAGCAATGTTTATTTATAAAGTGCTAGCACAGTCTGCTGCAGCCATGCAGGAAAGGCTCGGACATGCAAATAACTTGAAAGGATAAAGGCATGGCTGTAGTTTTGTGGGCTAACTCCATGGATAAAGTCGGCTTGCCGGAGAAAGTTTGGGGTTTTATAATTCCGAGGCCACTTGTTGTTATTCCTGGTGGCCGGGGAGCCAAAGGAAGCAAAAGAATTAGGTTTGAACGCTCCAAACAACAGGCCCCTTATAGAATTGTTCCCACAAACTGAATTTATGGGGGTCTCGGGGGCTCACAAACCTTTCCTTCTAGCTGGATCTCGTAGACTTCCACAGCTTTGTGTGCCAAGAATGTGAAATGTCAACAGGCATCTTGGCCGAAGCTGAGAACTAAAACAAAGGCTGGGAAGGTATTGCTGAAAGTCTTGACATTTGATTTTGGAAGCCATTTTGAATTTCCTTATTTGTGGGCGGTTTTGGCCTAGAGGGGAATGTCAGCTAATAAAACCTGGAATTGGTTTTACCGTCTTAGATGCCACACAGCTATGGGGTAGCCAACTTTTATACTGTATTTGTAACACTCTCCTAGCATAAAATGCTAGGCAAATTATTTCGTTTTTGGTTGCTTCTGTAGTTAAAGTGGATGTAAACCCAAATTTTTTTTTTTTTTTGCTGTCACAATGTAGTGTATACGATTTCCTATCATCCGTGTCCAGTCTTGCCACACAGAGTTAATCCAGCTCTGAGCAATCCTCTTTTCTTTTTTCAGTAAGATAAACGGACAGACAGGGGTACTTTTGTCTGTTCCGCCCCCTTGCTGTGAATGACAGGTTATTTACATATCTCATGCACTAAGCCTGAGACAGGCTTTATTATAAATTCCCACCCCCACTCCTTTTCTGAAGTCACGTGGTTACTTTTCTGGATTTTGACTGGGTGTTAGTGATCATAGCAGAAGTTCAGTGTAAGGCCCCATGCACACAGGGCGTTTTTGCAGCTCCTAACAGCAGCGTTAGATGTTTTTTTTTACAGCTGCAAAACGCCCATCCATGTTATTCTATTGTGTCATGCACACATAGAGCTTTTATGAGCTCCAAGTGGCATAGGCGTTTTCCAGCTGCAAAAAAACCCCAATTCCAGTGCGTTCTGGAGCTCCAGGTTTGAGCTGCAAAAACGGCCAACGCGCAAAAACGCAAATCGCTGCGTTTTTGCGCGTTTTTGCGCGTTGGGCGTTTTTGCAGCTCAAACCTGGAGCTCCAGAACGCACTGGAATTGGGTTTTTTTTGCAGCTGGAAAACGCCTATGCCACTTGGAGCTCATAAAAGCTCTATGTGTGCATGACACAATAGAATAACATGGATGGGCGTTTTGCAGCTGTAAAAAAAAACGTCTAACGCTGAGCTCCAGGATTTTTCTTCTTTTTTTTTTTTGAAAAAAGGTCAAAAAATTTTTACAAAACATGGACAGGCGTTTTTAAGCTGTAAAAAACGTGGCTGTAAAAACGCCCTGTGTGCATGGGGCCTAATGAATACACATGAGAAAATGCATGCTGACAAGGGGAGTGTAGAGGTGGGCGGGGAGTCTACTGACATCACGACTCCACCCACCGAGCTCCAGACAACAGATCCACCCACAGAATCTGCAGTTTTTCAGTTCTTATAACAGACAGAGGGGAGACATTTGACAGATAAGGATACATGCAGGAGGCATCTATATCCTTATAGATCAGCACTATGGCAGTAGTTTAGAAAGGATGAGAGTGGCTTTACATCCACTTTAAGGGAGCAGTGATTATTTGTTCTGGTCTGTTCAGGGTTCCACAGGCTTGGAGTTTGATTGCTTCCCCTGCCTCTGGAAGAAGCTTCCAGAAAATAGGGAGGGAGATTCACATGATCAGCCTGAATATTTATCATGGCCTGGTCAGTCTCTGGAGAGGAGTGTCCAGCAGGTGGCCAGGGAGGTGATAAATAGCCTCAATCCCTGACAAGAAACTTCCTTCTCCCCAGGAGGGATCCAAAGCCTGAGGGGCTGCTGCCCTTAGGCAACCCATGGACTGTGTAGCTGTTCTTGAGGTCTCAGCAATGTCAGGGCTGAGGGCCTGGATGGATCTCCTAAAAAGCTGGCTGTAGGGCTTCACCACAATGAATCTGGTCTGGAGAAGGATTGTCTTCCTCACTGGACTGTGTCTGAAAGAAGCTGGAAGGTTCTGGGGACTTGGGAATAATGACCCTGAATTGATCCCTGGTGACTGTGTGCTTTTTTGGAGATGTAAGTGCCAGTGGTAGAAATGGACTGAGATGGCCCTCCATCCGGCCTTCACGTCCCTGTCCTATAGATAGCAGTGCAGTTCGGGAGATTAAAGAGAAAAGCCACTTTTGTTAAGAAAAAAAACATTCCCCTCTGGGTGATCTATGTACATTACAAGGATTTTAACAAAAATGGTTTCAGAGTCTTACCTTTTGTTATTCTGAAGAAATAGCTGTTTTTTTGTCTGTGTCCATGTACAAAGTAAATATAATGGGAGGGATTTTATAATTATCAATTAGCTGCTGCACTCACAGGGCTCTAATGAGGAAAGTGGCAGGGTCTACATCCCTTTAGACGTGATTTCCCTTTTGCAGTATCTCACCAAAATTGACATTTTTGTTGCAGGGGATGCTCAAAATCTGACTTGTATCTTAGAGCAGATGTCTGGGAAAATCAGTGTGCCAATCACACAAAGAGGAAATTACATTTCTGTGTACAGAACACCTCCAGGTAGCCATATTGCAATGCATTTTACAGAAAATTACAGCACTGCAGATTGGAAAGAAAAGAACATTTTTAATTAACATTTAATTACAATAAAACTTGTGTAACATTTGTATATGCTCATTTGAGGCGCACTGTATTGTTCACCTGATCATCCCCCACAGCTACTACCCTTTGTTTCACTTGACCCTCCCTTCTAGACTGTAAGCTCTAACGAGCAGGCAGGGGAGGGCTGGCGGCCTTAGGCCTGGGGGGCAAGTCTAGTCAAGTGGCCCATTGAACCTCCGAATCAGTTCACCATCCATGGCCCACCTGGTTTTTCAATGCAGCCTCACCAGTGCCCATCAGTGCAGCCAACTCCAGTGCCCATCAATGCAGCCTGATCACTGGGGCAGGTTACATGGGGTGTATGGGGGGGAGATGGGGGGTCAGCTAGGGGTGTCAGGGTCTCTCACCTCAGTGATCTCAGCTCAGCAGGTTCTTGCACGCCACGGTCTCCTGGGGGGTAACGCTCCTGATCCTGGGGTCAAGTTGCAGCCAGCGCTCAGCCCTGCAGCCCTGCGTCCCGACTCCCTGGCACGCCCTGCCTCTGCCTGCTTCCAAGAATCCTGTCCCAGGGAGTTGTAGTTTCCTCTGCGCTTCTGTGTTTTCCACCCACCAGAAGCTTGAGTGCGGACTACAACTCCCGGAATGCAACAGCTAGTGGTCGGCCGCCATAGCCATGCCCCCCGGCCCGACTTCCTAGACCAGAATAAAAAAGAAAATGGTAGCGGGCAGTGGCTTACGGCCATTTTGAACATAAGTTAGGGTGGCCTGGGGGGCAATTTCCACCCTGCCCCCTGGCCCAGCCCTCTGATCCCTCCTGTATTGAATTGTATTGTAACTGTACTGTCTTCCCTCATATTGTAAAGCGCTGTGCAAACTGTTGGCGCTCTATAAATCCTGTATAATAATAATAATAATGATATATATTTTTTTATTTGCTTTATTTTTTCCCACGAAAGTGGAGTTACCCTTTAAATGCTAAGTGCTGTGGGGGGGGGGGGGGGGTTGAAGACTCAGACAGACTTCAGAGGAGGATTTCTCTTGAATGGAGTGGTGTGCTGGTGGCAGGTGAGCGGTAATCACCCGGGGCACTCTCAGTGTTTTAATGAGGAAAACTGCAGTGTTTGCATCCCTTTAAAAGTATTCAACCCTTGGGAAGTATCTCACCTAAACTGAATTTCCTATTGCAGGCGGTGCCTAACATTTTAGTTGTATTTTAGTGCAGACTTCTGGGAAAATCAGTGAACCAATTAAACAAGAGGCATTCTGTACTTCAACAGTGTACAGAACACCTCCAGGTTGCCGTATTGCATCGACTGTTACAGAAAATTACCCAAGTTCATTTTTAATAACATTAAATTATAATATGGCCTGTGTAGCAATTGTACACGATACGTTATTTTTATTTTTTTCAATAAAGATGGAGTTACCCTTTAAATACTCAGATTGCTTTCGCTTTAAAACTAGAAAAGCAACTTTGGAAGTATTATTTCTCCCATATTGAATTGTATTGTGACTGTGCTGTCTGCTGTTGTAAAGTGCTGTGCAAACTGCTGGCGCTATATAAATCCTGTATAATAATAATAATACTGGCAGCCTGAAATGCGGCCCCATGTAAAACTTGCCAAACCTTAAATTCACCTTTAAAGGTAAATTTTGCTTTGGTGCCAATTTTTTCCTAATACCCTCCTGTATTATGGGAATTATTG
This sequence comes from Rana muscosa, assembly GCA_029206835.1. NCBI lineage: Eukaryota > Metazoa > Chordata > Amphibia > Anura > Ranidae > Rana > Rana muscosa. The sequence continues at coordinate 200,080,659 of CM055126.1, read as the reverse complement.
TGTATGTATATATATCTATCTATATACTGTATATACACTCACCGGCCACTTTATTAGGTACACCTTGCTCGCACCGGGTTGGACCCCCTTTTGCCTTCATTCTTCCTGTTATAGATCCAACAAGGTGTTGGAAACATTCCTCAGAGATTTTGCTCCATAGTGACATGATAGCATCACACAGTTGCTGCAGATTTGTCAGCTGCACATCCACGATACGAATCTCCCATTCCAGTAGATCAGCAGTTTTTGAAATACTCAAACCAGCCCGTCTGGCACCAACAACCATGTCACGTACAAAGTTCCCTAAATCCCCTTTCGTCCCCATTCTGATGCTCGGTTTGAACTTCAGCAAGTCGTCTTCACCACGTCTAGATGCCTACATGCAATGAGTTGCTTTCATGTGATTGGCTGATTAGCAATTTTTTTTACCAAGCAATTGAACAGGTGTACCTAATAAAGTGGCCTGTGCGTGTATTTAAAAAAAAAAAATAATTTTGAAAAAAATTGCTTTATGAATGCCTAAAACATTCACACAGCCATCACTAATAATCCCTGTAATTTGTGCAAAATGTTTACCATTGTCAGCTCCATCTAGTGGTCATAATATGGTATTTTCCTGAAATACCCCAAACAGGAAAGTGCAGCATTATGGCTACTACATGGAGTTGATGGAAGTAAATAAATTATACAAATGACCGGGATTATTTATGACGGCTGTGTGAATGCCTGAGACATTGCCACAGTGTACCGTTTTATGATGTGGATATTGGAAGTAACCGCGCAGAAAGCGGCATTGATGGAGAAAACGATAATCTTATAATGCGCATCAGAGTTTATTTACAAAGAGATTTTGTAATTCTAATTGTTATACCTTCCAAACATTCCGAATAGGCATCATGCTTTCACACGCCCACACACACACAAATTTAGGAACCATGCCAGTTTTCACCCTTTTTATAAGCTTTTCTAACTACTAGAACTCCAGCAAAACACATGCAGTATATGAGAACTGTTTTACCTGACAAGAGTTTAAACTTCTGTGCAGCTGGTTTTGTGATTCAGGCACCTTTCCGGACAGTACAGCCAGGTCCAGAGCAGCAGAACTTAGTGAAGGACACGCCCCCAGTCTGCTGATTGGACAATAAAGAAGCAGCAGCACAGGAATCAATCATCACAAAGCTCACTTTGCCCTCCCTTCCTAACAGCATTTTCAGGTAAGATGTTCCAGGATAGACATGCGCATGACGAAAACATTTGTTTTGTTTTGATTCGTTAATCTAGTTATTTCGTTTATTTAAATTTGGTTGATACATTCAATTAATTTTCAGAATTAATTTTCTTTGAATTTACCTATTTTTCTCGATTCGAATCGATCAAATCGATAAATTTTCGAATCGGTCAAAACGAAAATGTTATATTGTTTTCTATTCGAATGCAGCAAAGTGAACAAACAAAATAAAAATCGTCATCAAACGATTACAATGACTCTTTAACCACTTCAATATCGGGCACTTACACCCCCTTCCTGCCCAAGCCAATTTTTAGCTTTCAGCGCTGTCGCACTTTGCATGACAATTGCGCGGTCATGCTACACTGTACCCAAACAGACTTTTTTATCATTTTGTCCCCACAAATAGTGCTTTCTTTTGGTGGTATTTGATCACTGCTGGGGTTTTTATTTTTTGCGCAACAAATAAAAAAAGACTGAAAATTTTGAAAAAAAAAACGTTTTTCTTTGTTTCTGTTATAAAATTTTGTAAATAAGTAAGTTTTCTCCTTCAATGACGGGCACTGATATGGTGGCACTGACAGGCACTGATAAGGTGGCACTGATGGGCACTGATGAGGTGGCACCAATGAGGTGACACCAACGGGCACTGTTGATGGGCACTGATAGGCAGCATTGATGGGCACTGATAGGCGGCACTGATGGGGACTGATAGGTGGCACTGGTATGCGGCACTGATGGGCACTAATAGGCGGCACTGATGGGTACTTATGGGTGGCACTGATAGGTGGCACGGATGGGCACTGATAGGTGGGCACTGATGGGCACTGATAGGTAGGCACTAATAGCTGGGCACGGATGGGCACTGATAGGTGGCACTGATGGACACTGATGGGTGGCACTGATGACACTGATGTGTGGCATTGCTGGGCATCACTGATCTGGCAGGCATCCATAATGGTGCCAGTCAGTGCCCATTTGTGGACACTGATTGGCATATACTGGGCATGTTGTGGCAATCCTTGTGGCCATGGGGGACATACCTGGCCATGCACATGATGGGAGCTTCCCTGGTGGTCTTGGCGGCATCCTTGATGGTCCAGTGTGGGCATCCACAGGGGGGCTGCGCTGGTTAACAATCAGCGCAGACCCCCCCTGTCAAGAGAGCCGCCGATCAACGGCTCTTCATGTTTACAGTGTGATGAGCCATGATTGGACACGGCTGATCACGTGGTAAAGAGCCGACGTCAGAGGCTCTTTACCGAGATCGGTGTAGCGGTGTGTCAGACTGACACACCGCACCACCGATCGCCGCGATGCCCGCCCCCACAGACGCATGGCGGCAGTTATCCTGCTGGACGTCATATGACACTCAGTCAGGATAACTGAACCACCGCCCGGCCGTCATTCTGCTATAGGCGGGAAGTGGTTAAATCACCTTTTGGCTTAACAAAAACAGCATTATTACAAAATGGTACTCTAATAACACACACAGTCTTTGATTTGAATTTCAGTTCAAACTTCCGAAATTTCGTTACGTTATTCGGAGCATTTGGTAAAATTTGTTTATATTGTAATTCGGGTATTCGGATATATCCGAATCTCCAAATAACAAAAAAATTGTCCGTATATTAATTCGTAACGAACCGCACATGTCTATTCTAGGAGTCCTTTACTAGTTCACTGGGATGGAGCATAAAGGTTGGTAAGGTGGATAGAAATGCCTCCGCCTGCTCTCACTAATTCTTGGGGCTCCAGTACTGGCAAGCTGGTGGATGCAGTGTAATGCTTTGGACAATGTTCTGCTGGAAAACCTTGGGTCCTGCCATTCATGTGGATGTTATTTGACAGGTACAACCTACATTAACATTGTTGCTGACCAAGTATAACCCTTCATTGACTTGGTATTCCCTGATGGCAGTGGCCTCTTTCAGCAGTAAAATGCGCCCTTAACACTGCAAAAATGGTTCAAGAAATGGTTAGAGGAACACAACAAAAAGTTTTATTCTCCAGATCTTAATCCATTCCATCATCTGTGGGATGTGCTGGAAAAACAAGTCCAATTCATGGAGGCCCAACCTCACAATGTACAGGACTTGAAGGATCTGCTACTGATGACGTGGTGCCAGATACCACGGCACCACGGCATTCCTTCAGAGGTCTAGCGGAGTCCATGCCTTGATGGGTCAGGGCTGTCTTGGTGGCAAAAGGGGGACCTACTCAACAGCTGATTGGTGGATATATATATGCCAACCATTGCACTAGCTGATCGGAATTCGCATGTTCTCACTGTGCCTGTGTGGGTTTCCTCTGGGTACTCCCACACTCCAAAGACATGCTGGTAGGTTAACCACTTAAGGACCGGAAGATTTACCCCCTTAATGACCAGGCCATTTTTTGCGATATGGCACGGCGCCACGTTAACTGACAATTGCGCGGTCATGCGATGTTGTACCCAAATAAAATTGATGTCCTTTTTTTCCCACAAATAGAGATTTATTTTGGTGGTATTTGATCACCTCTGTGGTTTTAATTTTTTGCGCTATAAACAAAAAGAGAGCGTAAATTTTGAAAAAAAAACAATATTTTTTAACTTTTTGCTGTAATACTGTAGATATCCCCAAAAAAATAAAATAAATAAAAATGTCTTCATCAGTTTAGGCCAATATGTATTCTTCTACACATTGTTGGTAAAAAAATCACAATAAAGCCCTGTACACACGATCGGTTTTACCGATGAAAACTGTCCGATGGATTGTTTTCATCAGACAAACCGATCGTGTATGGGACCCATCGGTCTTTTTTCCATCGGTTTTAAAAAATAGAACATGTTTTAAATTTTTCCGATGGATAAAAAACCGATCGAAAACTCCGATCGTCTATGGGCAAGTCCATCGGATAAAAAACCCACGCATGCTCATTGATTGGTTTGCGCAAAAGTTATAGTGTCTACAAAATAGGGAATAGATTTATGGCATTTTTTTTTTTTTTTTACTAGTAATGGCGGTGATCAGAGATTTTTAGTGGGACTGCGACATTGCGGCGGACACATCGGACACTTTTTTCGGACCAGTTACATTTATACAGCGATTACTAGTGCTATAAAAATGCACTGATTACTGTATAAATGACACTGGCAGGAAAAGGGTTTCCACTAGTGGTGATCAAGGGGTTAAATGTGTTCTCTGGGAGGTGTTTCTAACTGTGGTGGGAGGGGACTGACTGGAGGTGGAGAGAGATCGCTGTTCCTGATCACTAGGAACAGACAATCTCTCTCTACTCCCCTGTCAGAACGGGGATCTGTTTGTTTACATTGACAGATCCCTGTTCTGGCTCTCTGTGGAGCGATCGCGGGTGGCCGGTGGACATCGCGGCCGACTGGCCACGCACATCAGCTCCGGCATGCACGTGCCTGCTTTAGCTCTTAAAGGAGCCGACGTACATCTACCCAATCAAAATTGATGTCCTTTTTTTCCCACAAATAGAGCTTTATTTTGTTGGTATTTGATCATCTCTGCGGTTTTTATTTTTTGCGCTATAAACAAAAAAACTGTGACAATTTGGTAAAAAAACACAATCTTTTACTTTTTGCTATAATAAATATCCCAATTTTTTTTTTCAAAAAAACAATATTTTTTCTCAGTTTAGGCAGATACGTATTCTTCTACATATTTTTGGTAAAAAAAAATGGCAATAAGCGTATATTGATTGGTTTGCGCAAAAGTTATAGCGTCTACAAAATAGGGGATAGTTTTATGGCATTTTTATTAATATTTTTTTTTTATTAGTAATGGCGGTGATCTGAGATTTTTATCGGGACTGCGACAATATGGCAGACACATCGAACACTTTTGACACATTTTTGGGACCATTGACAATTTTACAGCGATCCCTGCTATAAAAATGCATTGATTACTGTAAAAATGTCACTGGCAGGGAAGGGGTTAACACTAGGGGGCGATCAAGGGGTTACATGTGTTCCCTAATGTGTGTTCTAACTGAAGGGGGGGATGGGAATGACTAGGGGAAATGACAGATCGCTGTTCATACTTTGTATGAACAGACGATCAGTCATTTCTCCCCCGAGAGAACCGGGAGCTGTGTGTTTACACACACATCTCCCGCCGGTTCTCGCTGTGTCACAAGCGATCGCGGGTGCCCGGCGGTCATTCGGCACTCGCATCGGCTCCGGGGGCAAGCAGCGGGCGCGCACGCGCTCCTAGTAACCACAGGGCGAAGCGACGTAACATAAAGTCGTTTTCGCCCAGTCTAGCCATGTTGCCTTGTTGTAAAACTGTGGCGGCTGGTCGGCAAGTGGTTAAAGGCCTTTTTTCTGAAAACAGTAGAATGATGGGCTTTACCAAAAAGCTGTAATTTTGTGACATCTGTCCACAGAACATTCTCCCAAAAGGATTTTGGCTTCCTCAGGTAAGTTTTGGCAAACTCCAATCTGGCTTTTTTAAGTTTCTGTGTCAGCAGTGGGGGTCCTCCTGGGTCTCCTAACCAGGGCCGCCATCAGGGGGGGTACAGGCAGTACACCTGTAAGGGGCCCGGATGGCCCCCCCTTTTTTTATATTTTTTTATTTCTTTTTTTGTAAAGGGCCCAGAGGTCCCCAGGGGCCCGGAGTTCCCCAGGGCCCCGAATGTCAACCCCCCTTTTTTTATTTATTTTTTATTTTAAAAAAAAATATTAATTTTTTTTATTACATTTTTTATTTATTTATTTATTTATTTTTGTAAGGGGCCCAGAGGTCCCCAGGGCCCCGGATGACAACCTTTCTTTTTTTTTTTTTTATAAAAATTATTATAATTTTTTTTTATATCATTTTTTTTTTTTTTTTTTTGGAAGGGGCCCAGAGGTCCCCAGAGGCCCGGAGGTCCCCAGGGCCCCGGATGACAACCTCCCTTTTTTTTATTTTATAAAAATTATTATTTATTTTTTATTTTTATAATTTATTTTTATTTATTTTTTGTATGGGACCCAGAGGCAACCCCCCTTTTTTTTTTTTTTTTTTCTTTTGTTTTTTTTGTGTTCGTCAGCACCCCCCCGACCGCAACAATTCGCGGCACCCCCTCGCTTCTCAATTCGTGGCACCCCCCCGCGCTTCTCAATTCGCGGCAGCCCCTCCGCTTCTCAATTAGTGGCGGCAGCACCCCCCCCCCCCCCCGGTTCTCCTCTGCTCCAGGGGGCCCATGCCTGATGGCGGCCCTGCTCCTAACATAGCGTCCCTTTTCATTCAAATGGTGATGTATAGTGCGAGCTCACACGGTAGTACCCTGTGTCTGAAGGTCAGCTTGAATTTGTCTAAAAGTTGATTGAGGTTCTTTATCCACCATTAGAACAATCCTTTGTTACAATATTCAATACATTTGTCTCTTTCGTCCACGTCCAGGGAGATTAGCTACAGTGTCATGGGCTGTAAACTTCTTGACAATGTTGCGCACAGTGGACACAGGAACATTAAGATCTCTGGAGATGGACTTGTATCCTGGAGATTGTCCAAGCTTTTCCACAGAGACACACAACAGAAAGGTTGAGTCAATTTCTCACCATTTTAATTGGTTGCTGGTGTGATTTCTATATTGTCAGCACCTGTTAATTGATACAGGTGAGTTTAATTACAAATTACAGGAGCATCACAAACTTGGAATGCAATTATTTATTGAGAAGGTGGCAATAATTGTGTACAGTCCATTTTTGGAGTTTTGTGTGGAATGTGTCAGATTTTTATTTTTGTTTCTCCACTTTTTTGTGTCATACCAATACAAACAAAAGAAATAAACATGAGAATGCCGAAACATTTGTAATTGCAACTATTTTCTGGGCGAAGTGGTGCAAATCTGACAGAAATGCAGGGGTGCCAGTATTTTTGGCCATGACTATATGTAAAGCACTGCATAAATTGTTAGTGCTAAATAAATACCTGTAATAAATACACTATATTACCAAAAGTATTGGGACGCCTGCCTTTACACGCACATGAATTTTAATGGCATCCCAGTCTTAGTCGGTAGGGTTCAATATTGAGTTGGTCCACCCTTTGCAGCTATAACAGCTTCAACTCTTCTGGGAAGGCTGTCCACAAGGTTTAGGAGTGTCTATGGGAATGTTTGACCATTCTTCCAGAAGCGCATTTGTGAGGTCAGGCACTGATGTTGGACGAGAAGGCCTGGCCCGCAGTCTCCACTCTAATTCACCCCGATGGTGTTCTATCGGGTTGAGGTCAGAACTCTGTGCAGGCCAGGCAAGTTCCTCCACACCAAACTCACTCATCCATGTCTTTATGGACCTTGCTTTGTGCACTGGTCCAAATCATTTGGTGGAAGGGGGGATTATGGTGTGGGGTTGTTTTTCAGGGGTTGGACTTGGCCCCTTAGTTCCAGTGAAGGGAACTCTTAAGGCATAAGCATACCGAGACATTTCGAACAATCTCATGCTCTCAACTTTGTGGTAACAGTTTGGGGATGGCCGCTTCCTGTTCCAACATGACTGCGCACCAGTGCACAAAGCAAGGTCCATAAAGACATGGATGAGTGAGTTTGGGGTGGTTGAACTTGACTGGCCTGCACAGAGTCCTGACCTCTACCCGATAGAACAGCTTTAGGATGAATTAGAGAGGAGACTGCGAGCCGGGCCTTCTCGTCCAACATCAGTGCCTGACCTCACAAATCGCTTCTGGAAGAATGGTCAAACATTCCCATAGACACTCCTAAACCTTGTGGAAAGTCTTCCCAGAAGAGTTGAAGCTGTTATAGCTGCAAAGGGTGGGCCAACCCAATATTGAACCCTACGGACTTAAGCCTCGTCCACACGCTTAGATTTTCGGACGACCGAACGTTCGTGTTTTGTGGCATGCTAGTGTCACGTCAAAAGTGAAGAGGTTTCTCACAATACGAAAAATTTCATACAACAGAATACAACGTCAGAAGTGACGTAATGTGTTGAATGGTTTTGTATGTATTCTTTCCTTTCTGAGCATGCCTAGTCTTGCTCTTACGATTTTTTTTCGTACGAAAACCATACTAATGAAAACAAAATCAGACGTTCAGTTCACATCTGACAAAAATGTTATAGTCTGCATGTCCAGCTTTTAATATAGTGAATATAGGGGGCGCTATGCCAAAATGAATATAAATACATATTTGATAGTAATAAATACAAATTACATGTGATTGCCACACAGTGCCATTGAAAAAGTCCTGAATGAGAGTGATCCCAGATAGAAAAAAATATATAATTATAGTTGAGAAAAAACACAGTCCCAAATGAGAAATATAGTTGCAAAAAAAGTCCAATCACAGGATATTAGATGCAAAATAATAGGATTCCTCTGTTCTGATATAATTCCTTCACCAGATAAATGACACCCAAAGTGAACGGCATTGAGATCTGCTTACCAGATGTATTTGACTTCTTTGATTAGAAAGAAAGTCAAATATTGCTTTGGCAGGATAATGGCTGCTCACATATGTGTATGACTAGGGGATATGCACCGGAACCCTCTTCCTCAGAGTTGCAGGTAGGATATATGCAAAAAATAATATGGGACATCCATAGCATAATACTGTTTATTTAAAAAAAGTTTAAAAAAAGAGTAAAGCCAAGTGGCTCCTTACATTTAAGGCCCCTTTCACACGGGACGGATCCGTAATGATCCGCCCCATGAACCTCCGCTTGCTCTGTGGGTATCGCTCCGTTGATCCCCGCTGAGCCGGCGGATGACAGGGCGGTCCCCGCACACAGATCTCCGCTCTACCCTATGGGGGGATCGGATGAACACGGACCGCCTGTCCGTGTTCATCCGATCCGCTCCGCAGACGGATAGAAAAATAGGAATTTTTCTATCCAGAAAAACGGAGCATTGCGGACACGGATGAGATCGAGCGTCAGCGGCTGTTTCATCCGCTGACAACCGCGATCTCATAGGGACCAATGTATGTCCCTTTTTCGTCCGTAAACGGATGGATGAAAAAGCGGACATAAGGTCCGTACGTGTGAAAGGGGCCTAAAAGTGCCTACCCGACACTGGGGCTGCTGACTTGTCACGATGGATTAGCTGGATCACCCTCGCGTCCACCTCCGTGGATGGCGTGCGCTCCACCGACCACAGGAGACAACCAGAGGACCAGATATGGCGTAAGACAGAGTGACCATGTACCGCCTCAACGTACATTTCGTTGATTACGTCTCCAGCTTTTGTCTGACGAAAAAGCGAAATCGGCTTTCGAAAGCACCGTGCTAATGATCCGAAAATCATCAGGCAGCTCGTCGTACAAATTTTTCCATCTGATTTTCGTATCATGTGTACGGGCCTTAAGACTGGGATGCCATTAACCACTTAAAGGGGTTGTAAAGGTTTGTTTTTTATTTTCTAAATAGGTTCCTTTAACCACTTCAATACAGGGCTTTTTGTACCTATTCAATACCGGGCCTATTTTGGCACTTCTCTCCTACATGTACAAATCATCATTCTTTTGCTAGAAAATTACTCAGAACCCCCAAATATTATATATGTTTTTTTAGCAGACACCCTAGGGAATAAAATGACGGTCATTGCAACATTTTTTCTTGCACAATATTTGCGCAATAATTTTTCAAACGCCTTTTTTTTTAAAAAAAAAATGGTTTCATGAATTAAAAAATAACAAAACAGTAAAGTTAGCCCAATTTTTTGGGAACATATGAAAGATAATGTTACGCCGAGTAAATAGATACCTAAGATGTCACGCTTTAAAATTGCGCACACTCATGGAATGGCGCCAAACTTCGGTACTTAAAAATCTCCATAGGCGACGCTTAAATTTTTTTTACAGGTTACCAGGTTAGAATTACAGAGGAGGTCTAGTGCTAGAATTGTTGCACGCGCTCTAACGCACGCGGCGATACCTCACATGCGTGGTTTGAACGGCGTTTACATATGTGGGCGACTTACGTGTGCATTCGCTTCTGATCGCGAGCTACCGGGGACAGGGGCGTTTTAATATTTTTTTTTTATTATTTATTTATTTAACTTACTTATTTATTTATTTTTTTACAATGATTTTACTTTTTTTTTTTTTTTGATCACTTTTATTCCTATTACAAGGAATGTAAACATCCCTTGTAATAGGAATGTGTGTGACAGGTTCTCTTTATTGAGAGATGCGGGGTCAATAAGACTCCACATCTCTCCTCCAGGCTGGAAAGCATGAGATCAGTGAAAAATTTTTCACTGATTTCATACTTACAGCCGCAACGGCGGCTTTGTTTACATTTTTGAGACCCGGGCGTGACGTCATCACATCGCGCCCGGGCCTCCGACGATCATAGAGATGACTGGTGACCATCTGGTCACCAGTCATCTCTATGCTCATCACGTGACTCCACCAACGATGCCGGAAGATTCGCTCCGGGTCCCCGATCGCACGGGGGAGCCCGGAGAAGCACCGGATGGCGGCGGGAGGGGGGGGTGTCCCCTCCCGCCGCCTATAAGAACGATCAAGCGGCGGAACCGCCGCTATGATCGTTCTTATGGTGCACAGAATCGCTGGCACTTCAAAAGGATATCTGAATGATGCCTCTAGCTGCAGGCATCATTCAGATATCCCCCTACAAAGCCGAGGACGTCATATGACGTCCACCCAGGATGGGAGATCCCATCTGTGGACGTCATTTGTCTATGGCTGGGTAGGGAAGTGGTTAAGCTGGTGCATTGTTGGTTCACTTACCTTTTCCTTAGATTTCCCTTCTAAATATTTTTTTTCTTTGTTTTCTTTGTCTGAATTTCTCACTTCCTGTTCCTCCTCAGTAAGCTGTTCTGGCTGACTAAACACCACTCGGATGATGGTGTGGAGTTCAGTGAGGAGAAACAGGAAGTGAGAAATTCAGACAAAGAAAAAAACATTTCGAAGTTTTTCAGACTCTGTGTTTACAAGTTTAAAACATTTTTTTTGCTAGAAAATTACTTAGAACCCCCAAACATTGTATATTGTTTTTTTTCTAACACCCTAGAGAATAAAATGGCGGTCATTGCAATACTTTTTGTCACACCATATTTGCGCAGCGGTCTTACAAGCGCACTTTTTTGGGAAAAAAATCACTTTTTTTAATGAAAAAGTAAGACATCAGTAAAGTTAGCCCAATTTTTTTTTATATTGTGAACGATAATGTTACGCCGAGTAAATTGATACCCAACATGTCATGTTTCAAAATTGCACCCGCTCGTGGAATGGCATCAAACCTTTACCCTTAAAAATCTCCATAAGCGACGTTTAAAAAATTCTATAGGTTGCATCGCTCTAACGATTGCGGTGATACCTCACTTGTGTGGTTTGAACACTGTTTTCATATGCGGGCGCTACTCACGTATGCTTTCGCTTCTGCGAGCAAGCTCGTCGGGACAGGGCGCTTTAAAAAAAAAAATTGTTTTCTTACTTCTTTTACTTGATTTTATTTATTTTTACACTGTTTAAAAAAAAAAAATGGGTCAATTTTATTCCTATTACAAGGAATGTAAACATCCCTTGTAATAGAAAAAAGCATGACAGGTCCTCTTAAATATGAGATCTGGGGTCAAAAAGACCTTAGATCTCATATTTACACTAAAATGCAATAAAAATTAAAAAAATTAAAAAAATTGTCATTTGAAAAAATGGCCAAAAAAAAATGTCCATTTAAAGCGGAAGTAAACCCATTGATGTAACATTTTCAAAGAACAGTTAACATTCCCGTCATGCCGGGAATGCTAACTGCACATTGGTTGTGCTCTCAACCAAACTGTCAAACCATCCAATGGCTGGTGTCATAACTGATCACATGTGCAGCATCATGGCAGTTGTAGATTAAACAGAGGCCAAGATGGCAGCTTCCTTGGCTGAAAACGATAGGAGGGTTTACATCCACTTTAAGTCGTATGGACGGAGCTGACGTTTTGACGTCGCTTCTGCCCGGCCTGCTATGGTATGGAGACGGGTGGGGGCCATCTTCCTCTCACTCGTATCCATACCACAGAGGGACAAGGACCCGATCGCCTCCGCCGCTACCGACGGCTCCGGTAAGCGGCGGAGGGCGCGGAAGAGCGGCGGGAGGCCCTCTCCCGCCGCCGATAACGATGATCTCACGGCGAATCCGCCGCAGAGACCACCATTATCGTTTACAGGACCGCTCACTGAAAAGATGGATATCTCGGTTGTGGCAGCAGCTGCTGCCGTTACCGAGATATCCATCTTTAAAGTGCCGACGTATATGTACATGAGCTGGTCAGCAAGTGGTTAAAGTAGGGTGACCAGACATCCCCGGTTTCAGGGGACAGTCCCCGGATTGTGGACGCTGTCCCCGGACCAAGTCTGTCCCCAGATTGCATTTGAACAGGGACTGGGGCAATTTCAAATACAGACAGTGCAGAATAAACTAAAAAAAAAAATCAGAATTTCACACCCCTGCTCCGCCACTCCTACTAGCTTAGGGGGTGTATTTTTTCCATTATCTGTGCCCCTTTCTGATGATCATGTGCTGGTCGGAGCGGAGGGAATATTTCTTCAGTTTCGGGTGCCCATTCAGCTCCGCTCGCATGTTCTTCTGCCTTGGCTCAAGTCCCGGCCAGCCGCCTGCCTGCTTATCTCCTTGCCTTCCCTGGCGGAGTGATCTTCCTCCGCTCCCCACCCAGTAGTAGCCGGGGGCCCGGAGAGTAAGACTTGACAGGCTGTGAAGCGGGCGGCGACGGGCAGAGAGTCACTGATTGCCGCCATTACTACTAAAAAAAAAAATATGTCCCCGGAATTCATTTAAAAAACCTGGTCACCTTAGGTTAAAGTTCATGTGCGTGTAAAGGCAGGTGTCCCAATACTTTTGGTAATATAGTGTATATATACTTTTTTTATATATTATATTTAGACTAGAGTTATTTTTAATGGTATTCAGCCTTTTCTAACACCTTAAAGAAAAGAAAAGATATCTCTGCTGAAATGACTCATTCATTTGTGACTCGGGCAGCAGAGGTACGCATTACTTATTACTTCTAAAGTACGGAAGTCCAGTCCTGCCAAGTATAATGTGACAGGTCCTTGAGATTATTGCTGAGAGTCTCGTAAAAAATGCTGATAGGTCAGGAACATAGTAAAGAGGGTGTAAAAAGGTATTCGGGGCTTTCTGGCAAAGGTATGTATGTTATGGACAATGTAAGATGCTGCTTCATTCATCTTTCCCACGTCACACTGAAAACTTTTGCACACATGGCCTTTGCCGAGTCAGATTTATGGTTGGGTTTTATCCCTCCTGGATATCTGGGAAATTCATCAGGGGGTGCAGAGGTCACCTCGACTTCCATCCCTTGCCCTACGATATATGGATCGGGGTCACGGCCGGCACACAATACTTTTTTTTTTAAAAAGCATTCAAGAATTCATAACCGTACAGTCAATATTTTTCTACAATTTGTGTGATTTATGGTACCATTCCAGAGATTTACAGGGTTGGAAGAAAGAGGGGCTGCTGAAAACGAGAGCCGAGGCTGGAGGCCGGTCCGCTGCATACCACATCTGATAAAAATAAACACTGAACCTCACCAAAAAGACCAGTGGAAGAATTGCATAAGCAAAGGAAACGGACCAACGCTTTATTCTACAGCTTGGGATAAATATTTTACCTAGTACTTAGCAGTGGCGTAATGAGAACCTTTCACAACGTTCTGCCAGGAGGCCCACCAGCCGCTTTGCAAAGAGGGGTATAAACAGTACAAGGCCATGTCTAGTGAGAGGCACGGTGGAAACCTTTTGTAAAATACGTTTTTTTTTTAAAGATTTTTTTGTTTTTTAATAATTGCCCAATGTTAGAAAATAAGCTAAAAGGGTGTCCTGCCATAAAACACAAAACAGCTCTAATATATTTAACCGCTTCAGCTCCGGAAGATTTTAACCCCCTTCATGACCAGGCCATACAGTATTTTGATTAACCACTTTAGCCCCGGAAGATTTGGCTGCTCAATGACCGGGCCATTTTTTGCGATACGGCACTGCGTCACTTTAACTGACAATTGCGCAATCGTGCGACATTGTACCCAAACAAAAATTTACGTAGTTTTTTTCACACAAATAGAGGATTTCTTTTGGTGGTATTTGATCCCCTCTGCGGTTTTTATTTTTTGCGCTATAAGCAAGAAGAGCGACAATTTTGAAAAAAACACATAGGGGTTTATTTACTAAAGGTTAATAGACTGTGCTCTCTGCAAAGTGCAGTTACTCCAGAGCTTAGTAAATGAGCAGAAGCTCTTCTGACTTCAGTCATCCAATCCTGTGCAAGCAAAAATGCTGTATTTTTTTCATTTTCAGTGCACCTGATTGGGTACGCTTTGGAAAATTAAGGTTTACTTCATTTACTAAGCTCTGGAGCAACTGCACTTGCAGAGTGAAACTGCACTTTGCAAAGTGCACAGTCTATTTTTGCCTTAAAGTGGTTGTAAACCCGGAATTGTTTTTATTTTATTTTTAAAACACCTGCAAGACAAAGCCATATTGAGCTCATTATGCATCACTTACCTTAGATCGGGGCCCCCAAAGCTGTCCTCGTCTCCCCCTCCAGCCGCAGCCATCGCTCCACAGATACCCGGAAGGTTACTTCCGGGTATCGCCGCTCCAGCCAATCACAGCGCCGCTGTGATTGGCCGGAGCGGCGAAGATGTCTCTCCGTGCATGCGCGCGGGAGCCATCAAGGCCGGATTTGTGAATGGGGATTAACCCTGTGAATGCACCGTTGTCTACGGCGCGCAAATTGAGAAGCGGGGGGGGGGTGCCGCCGCAAATTATTGAGGTCGGGGGTTGCCATCCGGGGCCTTGGGGACCTCTGGGCCATCCTTGGGGACCTCTGGGCCATCCCTGGTTGCCTTTTTATAAAAAAAAGGTGGTTGCCATCCGGGGCCCTGGGGACCTCAGGGCCCCTTACAAAAAAAGTGGGGGTTGCCATCCGGGCCCCTGGGGACCTCTGGGCTTCTGGGCCCCTTATAAAAAAAAAAGAGGGGTTGCCATCTGGACCCCTGGGGACCTCCGGGCCTCTGGGCCCCTTACAAAAAATAAAAAATAAAAATAAATAAATAAATAAAAAAAGAATAAAAAAAAATATATATATCTATATATATATATATATATATATATATATATATATATATATATATATATATAGATAGATAGATAGATAGATAGATATAGATATATATATATATTTATTAAAAAAAAGGGGGGTTGTCATTCGGGGCCCTGGGGACCTCTGGGCCCCTTACAAAAAAAAAGGTAAAAAAATATATATATAAATAAAAAAAGGGGGGTTGCCACCCGGGCCCCTGGGGACCTCAGGGCCCCTTACAGGTGTACTGCCTGTACCCCCCTGATGGTGGCCCTGCCTGTAGGTGCAAGTTGCATAAGTGGGTTTACAACTACTTTAAGTAAATCAACCCCAATATCTTTTACTTTTTGCTATAATAAATATCCCAATGAAAAAAAAAACAATATGTATTCTTCTATATAGTAAAAAAAAATTGCAATAAGCTTATATTGATTGGTTTGCGCAAAAGTTATAGCGTGTACAAAATAGGGGATAGATTTATGGCATTTTTATTATTATTATTATTTTTTACTAGTAATGGCGGTTATCTGCGAAAAAAGACCTACCCCGAAACTAAAACCTAGTGTTATTTTCCAGGAGGGCTGCAATATAAGCCCTACCCCGAAAATAAGCCCTAGTTTAAAATGCTTGTAAAATCCTATATTACAGTAGTATATAATGTACAGTGTGTGTGTTTCTGTAATATAGTTGTGGGGAAGAGAACTCCATCGGGTTACAGAAGCGCAGAGTGGCGCTATAACGAAGGTATTTGGCACAATTATTCTACAGAAACACACACTTTGTACATTATATACTACTGTAATAGAGTGGATTTTACAAGCATTTCAACTCGGTTCACACTCTGGGATTCCTGTCAGGCAGGGAGAGAGAAGGGGAGAGAAAACAGATCATTACATGGTAAGACCTACCCCGAAAATAAGCCCTACTGTGTCTTTTGTTGCCAAAATTAATTTAAGACCCGGGCTTATTTTCGGGAAAAAACTCTATTTGATCACCGCTAGGTTATTTTTATTTTTTTGCGATATAAATGAAAAAAGACACAATTTTTTCCTTTCTGCTATAAAACATATACAAAATTAAAATTTCTTCATAAACTTTGTCCAAAATGTATTTTGCCATGTACATGTTCTTGACAAAAAAGAAAAACAATAAGTGTATGTTGATTGGTTTTATGCTACTAATGGCGGCAATCAGCGACTTATAATAGGACTGCAATAGTGCGGCAAGCAATCTGACACTAACTGGCGCTGGAGGGAACTGACTAACTGCCACTGACATTACCAGTGACACTAATAAAGTGATGATCAGTGATAATACTTTATACCGTCACTGTACTAATGACACTGGCTGAGAAGGGGTTAACATCTAGGGCAATCAAGGGGTTGAAAGTGCGCCAAACGAAATTGATGTCCTTTTTTTCCCCACAAATAGAGCTTTCTTTTGATGGTATTTGATCACCTCTGCGGTTTTTAGTTTTTGCGCTATAAACAACAAAAGAGCGACAATTTTGAAAAAATAACAATATTTTTTACTTTTTGCTATAATAAATATCCCCCAAATTAAAAATAAAATAAAAAATGTCTTCCTCAGTTTAGGCCGATATGTATTCTTCTACATATTTTTGGTAAAAAAAATCGTAATAAGCGTATATTGATTGGTTTGCGCAAAAGTTATAGTGTCTACAAAATATGGGAAAGATTTATGGCATTTT
The DNA here is from genome assembly GCA_029206835.1 of Rana muscosa. Classification (NCBI taxonomy): domain Eukaryota; kingdom Metazoa; phylum Chordata; class Amphibia; order Anura; family Ranidae; genus Rana; species Rana muscosa. Next base: position 200,063,628 of record CM055126.1, on the reverse strand, counting down.
TATTACTTTTTTTTTCACTAGTAATGGCGGTGATCTGCGATTTTTAGTGGTACTGCGACAGACAGATCGGACACTTTTGACACGTTTTTGGGACCATTGACATTTATACTGTGATCAGTGCTATAAATATGCACTGGTTACTGTATAAATGTCAGTGGCAGGGAAGTGGTTAACACTAGGGGGCAATCAAGGGGTTAAATGTGTGTTCCCTAGGTGTGTTCTAACTGTGGGGGATAGGACTGACTAAGGGAGGAGACATATCGTTGTTCCTACTTAGTAGGAACAAACAATATGTCACCTCTCCCCTGACAGAACAGGGAATTGTGTGTTTACACACACAAATCCCGTGCTGGCTCTCATGCACGAGATCGCACGTGGTCAGTGACGATCGAGACCGCTGGCCACGCGCATCGGGACCCCCGCCGTGCAGCTTGCGCACGTGCCTCTGGCGGCTCTTAAAGGTAACCCCGTACCCGTATGGGGTTTCACGCAGCGGTGCCATTTTGCCCCCGTAAAAAGACGTGAGCCGGTCGGGAACCGGTAAAGCCACCTTCCCTTTTGCACAGTCTCTCTCCTTCCCAAGGTCAATAGAGGGCTCTCATTGTCATTGGCTCTACATGTCCAGCTCAAGGCTCCCTGATTGTTGTTCCAGAAACAGGATCACTGCAGCTGCACCTCCAGCTTCAATACACTTGTCCCATGTCCTCCAAGGGGATAGAACTCACCTCAGAGAACACTTAGCCTGGCCGGAAAGGTCTTTTGCAACCCACTCCAGAATCCACCACCATAGGTGACAGGAAGGCTACAGCCAGCTCTTCTGGGTGCAGAACTATCTCACCCTGATCTCCAGCCCTGTCCAGGGCCTCTGCATAGCTGACTACATCTGCATGCTGGGGTACCTGGCTACCTTGTCCCAACTGCACTGGACTCCTCACAACCTGCCGGCATATATATGCCCACTGACTCACTCATGACATCACTACAGGGAGGCTCTAGCCAAAAGGGACCTAGCACCTATTGCACTATTTTCTCTTACCACACTTGGACAGCGTCACCTAGTGGCAGACTAGCCAACTGCAACCTGCTTATAAGTGGGTTCGGGAAGGACAGGACAAGAAGTACTCTTTGGGTGGAGAGGGGAGTCCTCCTCGGGCCTCCGATAACATTGCTTCAAGGAGATGTTCCTAGCACTGCCTTTCCTTCCTCCATGAAGAAGTCCATCCAGTAAAACCACATTTTGCAGTAAATTTAATGTGTATCCTGAGAGGATAGAGTTAGTTCCTCCATCTTCTTGACTCTGCCTGTTTTAACTCTTGAAAGGCATGAGCACAGTCCCCCCTGGCTATAATGTTATGTTAAGGTGGGCGGTCGGGGTGGTAAAGCCATGGCTCAACTATTTTTACTGCCTCCCAGCTGCAATTTTAACTGAACCCTAAGAACGAGCATTGGGCAGGCACACTGACCTGAGATTAAACCAGTAAATGGACAAGTTCCTACCGACCCGCTGTTATAGCTTGTGAGAGTATATTATGGAAATCAAATACGATGTAGTCTTGACTTAAGCAGTTTTGGCAAACAAGAACTTCTGACCTGCTACAAGTTTTTAGCAACCATCTTTGTCCATTACATAGAGAAGTAAGGGAGGGTGGGAATAAAGAGGCAGTTGCTGAGGCTGACCAAAAAGATTCCCGCCCAATTAGTTGGAATGGACTATCTGGGTACTGATAAAAAACAATAAAGTTTTTATATAAAATAATATATTTATTACATATAAAATTGACATACAAATTTCATCTAAAAACCAATAGACAAAAATACAGGGCATAGCCCTGTACACACGATCGGATTTCCGATGGAATAAAATCCGATGGATTTTTCCATCGGACTTCCGATGAAGCTGACTTCCATCAGTCTTGCCTACACACCATCAGTCAAAAATCTGACCGTCCCAAACGTGGTGACGTAAAACATTCTGAAGAGCCAAGAAAAATGAAGTTCATTGCTTCTGAGCATGCGTCGACTTGATTCTGAGCATGCGTGGGTTTTTTCTCCGATGGAGTTCCCCACAGACGATCGGAATTTGCTATAGTTTTTTTTTCCATCGGTAAAATTTAAAACATGTTCTACCGATGGAAAAAAGACCGATGGGGCCCATACATGATCGGTTTGTCCGATGAAAAAAGTCCATCTGTCTTTTTTCATCAGAAAAACAGATCGTATGTAGGTGGCATAAGGGTTCCCCCAAAGGGTATTTGTTGGTGCAATGAATCTCATAGATTAGTGTATCCTCAACTAGTTTCGCGGTAGACACTCCGCTTCCTCAGGAGGAATAATCTATAGGACAGACAATACAATTAAACAAGCAGTAAATATTATGATTGGACATTTTCAATACAGCAAGAATTATAATGAGAATTGCTCACCGGATGGGTCAAAGGCTAGGTGTGAACCCGAGCCGCTCAGAAAATAATCTTTTTGGTCAGCTTCAGCAACTGCCTCTTTATTCCCACCCTCCCCTGTTTCTCTATATTAATTTGGATGATGGTACTTTATTATGGCTAGTTATTACCAATTTTGTATATGAGGCTATACTCAAAAAACTTGGTTTGTCCATTACATAGCACAGGCTTCAGAACGTACACTAACAGCAACCCTGTGAGGTGCTCTGTGAATTCTGATTGCATATTAAGAGGAGTGGAGTTTCTGACCTCAGCACAGCTGCAGCCTTTGCTAGCTCAATGATTGGCCTCTCTCTCGTTGCCAGTAATTGCTCTTTCAGACACATTTATACGTGAAGCTCTTCCCAGGGATCCGATCAGCAAAGACTCCTACCTATTCTGACTATAGATCTCTCTCGTGGCAAATCTCTTGCTCATTGTAAGAATTAGTTTTTAAGCTAACCGTGCCACCTGAACCCATCTGCAAACGCTCGTTTTTCCCGTTACCACCTGTGCACCCTTCCTGCGCATCTTATTGATGTAAAATTACAAGAGCGGCATAAATAAGTTATGCCGCGATTGTAAAATGGGAGAAATTTTGTTGTAGCAATTATGTTCAGCAAGATGACAAACGAAATTTTCAGCGCCGTGGCTGTCGTAACCTGGGGAATTTAAACCTCATAATTTCCATTCATTTTGGATAATTTGCAGTAATTTCTCCATGTAATAACTTTGTAATGAAAAACACAGTGGTATTGAAGTGATTTGACTCAGTTTTGTTTCTAGGTAAGGCAGGGCCCCAAAATAAATAATAAAAATAATATTTCCTATTTTGAGTGTGAACGCTGGGTAATTCTCTCAGCAAAATCATAAACTAATACCAAGGGGTAAATCTCTTGTCCACAAAATGAAAAATAAATTGAGTTAAAGCAAGGAGAGAGAGAGAGAGAGAAAAAAAAAAAAAAAAAGCTACAGACAATGGATTTTTTATTGTTGGCTTTATTAAATTGTGTCATCTCTCTGCTCTCAAGTACTTCCACCTTTCACTGGGAAAAACAGAAAAGTTCGTCCTCTGCATGGATCGGAAACCCAACCTTCTTATTAACATCTTGTTTTTATGGCTCAGGTGCCAGAACAGGAAGGCAAAACTGTTCTTTCAAACATCTAAGCAGCATGTGTGTTTTCAACATATCTTCACTAGAGATGGGTCATATCTTCTCCGGTTCGGTTCGCGGCATAACTCTCGAACATCGCAAAAGTTTGAACCCGAACTGGCAACCCTATTAACTACCTCCAGCGGGATCCCCTCTCGTGATGTCATATGACGTCACCCCAGTGTCACCACTCTCGCGCACCTGCATTAGCACAGCGATCGTGGTTGCGCCACGTCCCTAGAACACGGCGTGACCCCGGTCTCGGTAAAGAGCCAATGACGTGGCTCTTTACCCATGTGATCAGCTGTGACCAATCACAGCTGATCACATGTAAAGAAGGAAGTGCCGTTTATTGGCTCTCCTCGCCTCACACTGACAGAGTGTGAGGCGAGGAGAGCCGATCAGCGGCATCTTCTCACAGGGGAAACTGCACAGGTTGAGTTCTGCCGCTAAACCGAACCGCTGAAAATATGACCCAACCCTAGTGAAGATATGTTGATCAGTGCAGCCCCAGCAGTGCCCATCAGTGATGCCAGTCAGTGCTGCCTTACAGTGCCCATCAGTGCCTGCTCATCAGTGCCCATCATTGCTACCCATCAGTGCCGCCTCTCCGTGCCGCCAATTATTGCCCATAAGTGCCACCTATCCGTGCCCACCAGTGCCACCTATCAGTGCTGCCTATCAGTGCTCATCAGTGATGCATATCAGTGCAACCTATCAGTGCCCATCAGTGCAGCATATTAGTGCCTCCTCATCAGTGCCACCTAATCAGTGCCTTTCAGTGCCGCCTCATCAGTGCCCATCAGTGCAGCCTATCAGTGCCCACCAGTGCTACCTATCAGTGCTCATCAGTGATGCATATCAGTGCCACCTATCAGTGCAGCATATTAGTGCCTCTTCATCAGTGCCACCTAATCAGTGCCCTTCAGTACCGCCCCATCAGTGCCCATCAGTGCAGCCTATCAGTGCCCACCAGTGCTGCCTATCAGTGCTCATCAGTCATGCATATCAGTGCCACCTATCAGTGCAGCATATTAGTGCCTCTTCATCAGTGCCACCTAATCAGTGCCCTTCAGTACCGCCCCATCAGTGCCCACCAGTGCAGCCTATCAGTGCCCACCAGTGCTGCCTATCAGTGCTCATCAGTGATGCATATCAGTGCCACCTATCGGTGCCCATCGGTGCAGCATATTAGTGCCTCCTCATCAGTGCCGCCTCATCAGTGCCCATCAGTACAAGCCTATCAGTACCCATCAGTGAAGGAGAAAAATTACTTATTTACAAAATTTACTGACAAAAATGAAGAAAACCTTATTTTTTCAAAATGTTCATTTTTTTTTTTTTTTTGTGTTTTTAGCAAAAAAATCAAAACCCAGTGGTGATTAAATACCACCAAAAGAAAACTCTATTTGTGTGAAAAAAAAAGATCCTCATCATCACTGGAGCCAACTTGGCAATATGCTGCAGCTGGGGGAACATGACTGCCAATTTGTTGTTTATCAGTGTTCTCCCCTCTCTGTAGGCTCATGTTACTGATGTGCAGTCATGTTGGAACAGGAAGGGGCCATCCCCAAACTGTTCCAACAAAGTTGGGAGCTTGAAATTGTCTAAAATGTCTTGGTATGCTGACGCCTTAAGAGTTCCCTTCACTGGAACTAAGGGGCCAAGCCCAACCCCTGAAAAACAACCCCACACCATAATCCCCCCTCCACCAAATCATTTAGACCAGTGCACAGAGCAAGGTCCATAAAGACATGGATGAGCAAGTTTGGGGTGGAAGAACTTAACTGGCCTCAACCCGAAAGAACATATTTGAGTATTGTATTAGAGCGGAGACTGCGAGCCAGGCCTTCTCATCCACATCTCACAAATGCTCTTCTGAAAGACTGGTTAAACATTCCCATAGACACACTCCTAAACCTTGTGGACAGCCTTCCCAGAAGAGTTGAAGCTGTTATAGATGCAAAGGGTGGATCACCTCAATATTGAACCCTACCGACTAAGACTGGGATGCCATTAAAGTTCATGTGCGTGTAAAGGCAGGCGTCCCAATACTTTTGGTAATATAGTGTATGTTTCAACTGCAGACTTCTTTTGAATTCACTGCCTGGAGAGAAGGCAAGGAAACGTCACGTTTACAATTCTCGGCTCTATAAAACAGTCAATGTACATTACAAACAAGCCCTGACCCGGGTCCCGCCACTTCACATAATGTACATTTAAGGCATACCAGAGCCCAGTTATGGCTCACGGTCAAAAGTCGCAGACTGATACACATTTATTGCCGGCTATCTCGGTAATCTTTAACCTTTCACGGCAAGAGTAAAAAAACGAACAAATAAAGGCTGGGCATTAGGTGACTGAAGTTTATTTCCGTTATTGGTGCTCATACACCGCCATCTGGTCATCAGAGGAGTGAACGGGACGATAAGTGTTTGTTGACAGTGGACAATCCAGCAAGCCAATCGTTTGCTCTGTTTCCCAGACAACCTGATAAGACATAATAACCTCTTCACTGTGCAGCCATTGTTTTAATAGGTGCTCTCCAGTTGCCTTGATGCAATACGGCCTCAGGTCACACAACTCAATAAAGGGAACCTGTCACCGCTTGGTAACAATTGTTATGCTGCCTACACGTTACAACATTTTGGAAGCTGCCCAACAGATTTCATTAAAAAATAGCTAAATCAAAATGTTTTTTTTTTTATTTTATTTTAGATATAGTAAGGAAGAGTTATAACCCCTGTCAGTTTTTTTTTTTTTTGCCATCTGTGGTCCATTGAGGAGATTTTTCTTCACTTCCTGTCCCATAAACAAAACAGGAAGTGAGAGGTAATCCCTCAAACGTGAAGGAATCACCAGAATTAGTGTCCCCCATTGGAAGATTTACTCTCTGCTCCTGTTCTGGTGACAACCCAAAACTTGGGATTTTCTTTCACTTTCGGTGATGAAGGTCACCAGAACAAAGGGGCTGTAATTTCTGCATCTTTTTAAAAGGATAAACATTTGCATCGAAAATTTAGAAATAGAAATTTGCACGTATTAAAGATGTGAAAAGATTTGCAGAACGTGTTTTTTTTTTTTTGTTTTGTTTTATTTGCCCAGACATCCACTTTATTAAAAACTCAGCCCCCAGTCCCCCCACCTCTTCTGGAGTCCCACTTTTTTTTATTATTTTTTTATTCTGTATACATAACTTTTTTTTTTTTTGCTGGTGTCTCCAGGACCAGTGATACATTTTATTGATTGATGTATGTAACTCAGCAGTGTTGCTTCATTTAAAGTCCCACCCATAGGCGTGTGCACAGGGTGTGCCAGGTGTGCCCAGGCACACCCTAATCATCCTGTGCAGCACAGATTACCCCTACTGCCCTAGCCCTCCCGACTTCCTGTCTCTCCTCTTCCGCCAGCTGTTGCTGTGGGGTAGTTTCAGGGTGAGTGAGTGAAGGGGCCGATAAATATGTAATTTACTGGCCCCTTCCCATTCTGAATTAAAGAACTTGAGTGATCGGTAGTGTGTGTTTGAGCTTTGGGGTGCACACCCTAATGCATTCGGCTGTGCACACCTATGGCCCCATCATTCTAGTTGTTGCTTTTTTCCGTCATTTTATTGTAGCCCAGACCCCTGACAGGTCCTGCTGATTTGCCCCGGGTTCTCTTCCCGTTCGGGGTAAACATGCACACGACACTCGGACAGTCTCACTTCACAATACCCAGACAGTGGGTGTCTTTTTATGTTTTATTGCTGGTTGAACTTGGTTGAGGTGTAGGGAAGGCTTGGTATTCTCCAAATTTAGTGCACAGAGTAACTGGAGGACTCTCTCTATTCTGTCTGCTCTCTTTAGGGATATTGACACAGTCACACAAAGGGTTAAACAGCAAATAGTCACTAGGATCCTGTTTCCAGGCCTCTAATCGCTGTGTCTCCAGGTACTTCGATACCTCCTGTCCAATATCAGTGTAGCACTACCCCCGTAGGAGCTGCTGCTTAGTTTTTGGTCTGCCGTTACCCCACTGTTCTTCGTGTTGGCTCAAAGTCTAGGGTTAAAGTAGCATAAAACACGGTCGCCAGTCTTTTCCAATGCTTCTTTTATTAAACAAAACGTTAGCAGAATGAGGGATGGAGGATTAGGGGAAGTTCAGGTACCTGATGCAGATAGCTGAGACACTTGAGATCCTGGAGACAGGTATACTTGCTGTCACTGGATCTTGCTCACCTGGATAGGCCCCTCTCACCGGCCTAGCAGCCGGGATGATGCACGGACAAATGAAAAGTCTCTGCCACAGACTTGGTAATCAGAATTTCCAAAGTTTAAGCGCAACTGCACAGTATAAGAAAGTCCTTTAAGCTGACCCGGCGATACTGTGAGGCAGATTGGTTGAGATGCATCCTCCAATTGAGGCCCCAGGCTCCTCTCAAGATACCAGCCTTCCGCTGCGTATTCTCCAAGATGAGTCCTCCCCTGGTTCCTTCAACTGCTTGGCTTCTTCCCGCAGGACAGACAGCACAGGACCACCCTCGAACCAGTAGGCCCCAGATAGCTTCTGGGCCTACCTCCAGTAACGTAACCTCGGGCCAGCAGGCCCTGAGGCAGAAAAGGAGTTGTCACATACCTCCGGCCAGGGTGGCCACGAGGTAAGAGAGACTCCAAAAATGGCATCCGTTCCTTAAGTACCCTCTCCCAGCATGCCCAGAGGTATCAACCTCCCGCTAGGTTGCCTCTGGGAAAGAACACCCAATATACGCCTTGGCTTGTTGTAACTTCCAACACGAACCAGAGGTGGCAGCGACACCTGCTGGTAACCGTGGGAAATACACCCAACTCAGCCAAAGCTGGAACATAGGCCAATTCAGCCAAAACATAGAATCTGAACTAACTACAGTTCAGACATCCCACTAAATTTAGATAATAGCGCCTGATCAACAGGAGCAGGGCACTACATCAGCTAGACACTTCTCCTGTGAATCTCCAGGTCAGATCCTCACTGAACCCCCTTGACTTGGCTTCCAAAAAAACAGGCCTCCAGTGTTTACTGAACTAAGTGTAGCACCCTCCAGCTAGTGTATATAGTTAGCTGACAGTGTAGGCAACTTGGCTTGGCTGAGAGACAGGCTTAGGCTTAATCGGGGTCAGGGTTGAGTGACTCAGAGAGGCAGGATGACTCAGCAAGCAGCATCTCTGGTACCTCTCCCTGTTCTGGAACCTTGGAGAAGCTTCCAGATGTAGTGGGAGGGAGGAGCTGTTTGCCATATTTATGAGGGCCCCAGTCAATCCCTAGAAAATGGGCTGGCAGGGGGCAGGCCACCTCATAAATAGGCATGAGTCATGGCAGCAAGGAGCAGTCAGGTGGAGGATGGAGATGGAGTGCTGAAGAGGCTGTCGGCGGCCCTTGGGTGTGCCCCCTAGTCTGGGGGGGATGGTTGACCTCAGGCCTGGGGCTCGTCTGCTGGAAGGATCCCCAACAACACACAGAGAAACCCCTTTCTGGAGGCAGAGGAGTAAGGAGAGGAGCAGGTCAGCATGTCTGGGAGATCTCCTGAGAAGTCAGCCGGGTGGGCTGGTGAGTGTTTAGTCTGGGAAGACTGTGGAGAGAGTGTCAGTCTGTGTGGGCTTTGGAGAAGTTGTCCAGGAGGGCTAGTGAAAGAGGCAGCTGCAACCAGGCGGGTTGGCAGTGTATGAAGAGGTGGTGCTGGGATCAGTGGCCACAGGGATGTGTGCTGGACACTGACCTTTTCTCTACACACCAAAGGGGCCCTGGGTTCCTATCTATAATAGGCTATTGCTCAAAATCTGTGCTGTGTCAAATTAATTATCAGTGGGCCAGAGGAGTACTGCAAGCAAGCGAGTGCTGGAGGAAGCAGAGGAGTGTATATAGACTGTATCTAGGAAAAGCTGTCCCTGGAATTGTTCTGAAGTCAAAGGCAGAACGGGGGATCCCATTCTATTTGCAGCTCCTTAGGGGGTGCACTACATATGATCTTGGTGAACTCCTGCAGGGTTCAGCTAACCTGCTAACCTGCCCGGAAGGGCAGCAGCCCTTCAGACTGGGAACTTCTCCTCCTGCTCCAGGCCTCACACTATTTATATCCTTCTCAGCCACCTACTGGGTACTTCTTCCCCCAGGGATTGGCTGCGAGCACATAAATATTCAGGCCCAGGATCTGCGTCTTCCAGTCCATTGCTTTCTACAGCCTGCTGGAAGGCAGGGGGGAGGTAGTTGAGCCTGCATTTACCTGAACCTTGCTAGCAACCTATTCTGTCAGGGTGCTACATAATTTTTCTGGTTTTCTTCAGCAGTGGGGGCTATAAATGCTGCACAGAACACAGTTGCACAATAACCTAGATCCATTCTCTTCAATATGTTGTGATACTAGGGCTGCTCCTAGGGGACAGGAGCTTGACACCCTGGGCTAACAAGAAGTGGATGAATGATACAGGGCATCTTTCAGCATGAAACAGTAATGGGCACTGAACCTAGGAGTGGGTCTGCAGGGAAAATGTGCATGGGAGAGCATCCAAAGAGAAGTAAGAAATGCAATGACAGCTTAGTTTTTGTTCAAAAAAGAACTGGGCATTTGCACAGCTGTCGCAAAATGATGTGTCTAATATGTTTATATCGTCCTTCATCTATTTCTAGCTCCATCTAGTGGCCAAAATTTGCTATTTTTCTGATTGAGGTACTTTAGGAAAATAATGCAATATGGCCTCTATATGGAGCTGGTGATCAAAGGAAATAAAAATTTTAGATACATTACGTGGAATATTTGCAATGGATGTGCGAATGCTGTGACATTTGTATGCAATTTTTTAATAAATAGACCACTCTGTGTTGATTTCTAAAAGGAAGTTTAGTTTAATTCACTAGAGCAGGGGTGTCAAACTCAATTTCATCCCGGGCCACATCAGCATTATGGTTGCCCTCAAAGGGCCGGTTGTATTTGTAAGACTAGATGTCCAGAGCATCCCATCCCCCACACCATCAGAAGTCAAGAGTCCCCCATCCTCCCTTACATCACAATGCACCCCCCTTACCATGTGCTGCTGCTGGGAAGAAGCTAGAGGTGGAGCTGGGAAACAGAAAGTGCAGGGTCTGGAGGAGGACCAGAGGAGGTGTAGAATCAGCTGCAAGAGTCTGCTAAATGCTGAACCCAGGGGAGGCAGAGATGTGGGGGTGCTGTGGCTGCACAGAGGAGAGGCACAGAATCTGTAGGAGGAGTTTTGTCCTCCTCTATGCTACTGACTGCTGAGGCAGGGGGGGCACAGTTGAGTCTGCAAGGCTGTGGCTGTGTGGAGCAGGATCTGGCAGAAGAGTTCTGTCCTCCAATCTGCTGCCTACTATTGAGACAAGGTGAGGCAGAGACGAGGGGTTCTGCATCTCCAGAAGAAGTGCGGGGGCCAGGTTAAATAGCCTTTCCAGATTCAGGCCCGCAGGCCTTGTGTTTGACACCTGTGGACTAGAGGGCGCCGGGCACAGAAATGCTGTATCACTTGCCCTCTAGTGGATCCTTGATAGTAATCAAAGAAGAAATCACAGGCCTGCGCTTTGCTGGCCCTACCATGGGTCCCGGTAGCACTTTAAGAGGGGCGTCAACAGGGGCGGACTTGCCCGAGGACCCGAGGCTCCCTCCCTCTAGCCCAGTGGTTCTCAACCTGGGGGTCGGGACCCCCTCGGGGGTCAAATGACAATTTGCCAGGGGTCACCGAATCCTGGGATGTTCCTCAAGACCGCACCACTCTCCCAGCCTTTTCGCGGCCGCCCAGCTGGGTTGTTCCTGGAGCCTGCGGCCGCCCACTCAGCCTCTTCGCAGCCGCCCATTCAGTTCACGGCATGGCTGGGGGGGCAGAGACTAGAGGTCAGCTGACTGGTGAGGAATGTGAAGTGGGAGGGGCTTGAGGAGACCCTATCTCCTGATTTCGGCATAGGTGTCACTGCTATGACACACCACAAAGTCAGAGACACAGTGAGTAACACTACCTGTGATTATAGTTGCCATTAAAAGTCCCCACTACAGTTCTCAGATCAACAGATGACCTTGATCAAGAGCACCTAAGTTGGCTGATCAGAACTCCCCCCAGCTCTGCCACTGATCCCACCCCCCACCAAGGAGTAAGAGAAGGAATAAAAATAGAGAATACATTAGAAGGGAGAGGAAAAGAGGGAGAGGAACAAAGAAAAAGGGAGAGAAAGAATAAGAGAAAGAACAACGGCTAGAGAGAGGGATGGGGGGGGGGGGGGAACAAGAAATTAGCATAGAGATAATAAAAGGGAAAGAAAGGAGAACAAAGAGAGAGTGGTACATCCTAAAATGTACCATAAGGGGTTTTAATACTGTACGAGTAGAAGGGACTCAGGGATCGCTAAATGTCCGTGCGTTAGGGGCGCAAATTACTTGTCTTGCCTTGGCTGCTGACAACCCACGCTACGAAAATAATTTTACTGTTAGGGGTCCCCACAACTTGGGAAATTTTATAAAGGGGTCACGGCACTAGAATGTTGAGAACCACTGCTCTAGCCTGTAGTGTCATGCTGTTTGTGCTGCCTGCACATTGGGGGCCGCCCCGTCTCCCACAATGCCACTAGCATTGAGGCAGCTGTAGTAGACCACAGGGAGCAGGGGAGGCGACGGGGCCAGGAGCGCCACTGAGTCTGAGACCCCGCCCCAATGTATGGTCGGGAGAAGGCCGAGGCTGCAGGTGCAGCTATGTAAAGGGTTCAAAGTGGGAGCGGCAGCGCTGAGATCTCCGGAGCGCTGATCGGATGTGCAGCAACCTAGTTGGCAAGTAGGTCCTTTGGCTTTTCCCCAATGCGATGCCTGTGTGGATTGTCTGATGAGGCTGCAATGATGGACACTGATAGGCTGCACTAGTGGGCACTGATGAGGTGGCACTGGTGGACACTGATAGGCTACACTGGGGGTGGGGCACTGAATAAATGGCACTGATGGACACTCTTACGCTGCACTTATGGGCACCGATAGGCTGCACTGGTGGGCACTGATGAGATGGCACTGATGGGCACTGATAGGCTGCACTGATGGACACTTATAGGCTGCACTGGTGGGCACTGATAAGCTGCACTGATGGGCACTCATAGACACTGATAGGCTGCACTGGTAGGCACTGATGGACACTGATAGGCTGCACTGATGGACACTGATAGGCTGCACTAGTGGGCACTGATGAAAACGGATGGGCACTGATAGGCTGCACTGATGAAGACTGATAGGCTGCACCAGGGCTTTTTTTCTTAAACAATAGGTGCTGGAACTTAACCATGGTTTTGTCCTCCTCTATGCTACTGACTGCTGAGGCAGGGGGGGCACAGTTGAGTCTGCAAGGCTGTGGCTGTGTGGAGCAGGATCTGGCAGAAGAGTTCTGTCCTCCAATCTGCTGCCTACTATTGAGACAAGGTGAGGCAGAGACGAGGGGTTCTGCATCTCCAGAAGAAGTGCGGGGGCCAGGTTAAATAGCCTTTCCAGATTCAGGCCCGCAGGCCTTGTGTTTGACACCTGTGGACTAGAGGGCGCCGGGCACAGAAATGCTGTATCACTTGCCCTCTAGTGGATCCTTGATAGTAATCAAAGAAGAAATCACAGGCCTGCGCTTTGCTGGCCCTACCATGGGTCCCGGTAGCACTTTAAGAGGGGCGTCAACAGGGGCGGACTTGCCCGAGGACCCGAGGCTCCCTCCCTCTAGCCCAGTGGTTCTCAACCTGGGGGTCGGGACCCCCTCGGGGGTCAAATGACAATTTGCCAGGGGTCACCGAATCCTGGGATGTTCCTCAAGACCGCACCACTCTCCCAGCCTTTTCGCGGCCGCCCAGCTGGGTTGTTCCTGGAGCCTGCGGCCGCCCACTCAGCCTCTTCGCAGCCGCCCATTCAGTTCACGGCATGGCTGGGGGGGCAGAGACTAGAGGTCAGCTGACTGGTGAGGAATGTGAAGTGGGAGGGGCTTGAGGAGACCCTATCTCCTGATTTCGGCATAGGTGTCACTGCTATGACACACCACAAAGTCAGAGACACAGTGAGTAACACTACCTGTGATTATAGTTGCCATTAAAAGTCCCCACTACAGTTCTCAGATCAACAGATGACCTTGATCAAGAGCACCTAAGTTGGCTGATCAGAACTCCCCCCAGCTCTGCCACTGATCCCACCCCCCACCAAGGAGTAAGAGAAGGAATAAAAATAGAGAATACATTAGAAGGGAGAGGAAAAGAGGGAGAGGAACAAAGAAAAAGGGAGAGAAAGAATAAGAGAAAGAACAACGGCTAGAGAGAGGGATGGGGGGGGGGGGGAACAAGAAATTAGCATAGAGATAATAAAAGGGAAAGAAAGGAGAACAAAGAGAGAGTGGTACATCCTAAAATGTACCATAAGGGGTTTTAATACTGTACGAGTAGAAGGGACTCAGGGATCGCTAAATGTCCGTGCGTTAGGGGCGCAAATTACTTGTCTTGCCTTGGCTGCTGACAACCCACGCTACGAAAATAATTTTACTGTTAGGGGTCCCCACAACTTGGGAAATTTTATAAAGGGGTCACGGCACTAGAATGTTGAGAACCACTGCTCTAGCCTGTAGTGTCATGCTGTTTGTGCTGCCTGCACATTGGGGGCCGCCCCGTCTCCCACAATGCCACTAGCATTGAGGCAGCTGTAGTAGACCACAGGGAGCAGGGGAGGCGACGGGGCCAGGAGCGCCACTGAGTCTGAGACCCCGCCCCAATGTATGGTCGGGAGAAGGCCGAGGCTGCAGGTGCAGCTATGTAAAGGGTTCAAAGTGGGAGCGGCAGCGCTGAGATCTCCGGAGCGCTGATCGGATGTGCAGCAACCTAGTTGGCAAGTAGGTCCTTTGGCTTTTCCCCAATGCGATGCCTGTGTGGATTGTCTGATGAGGCTGCAATGATGGACACTGATAGGCTGCACTAGTGGGCACTGATGAGGTGGCACTGGTGGACACTGATAGGCTACACTGGGGGTGGGGCACTGAATAAATGGCACTGATGGACACTCTTACGCTGCACTTATGGGCACCGATAGGCTGCACTGGTGGGCACTGATGAGATGGCACTGATGGGCACTGATAGGCTGCACTGATGGACACTTATAGGCTGCACTGGTGGGCACTGATAAGCTGCACTGATGGGCACTCATAGACACTGATAGGCTGCACTGGTAGGCACTGATGGACACTGATAGGCTGCACTGATGGACACTGATAGGCTGCACTAGTGGGCACTGATGAAAACGGATGGGCACTGATAGGCTGCACTGATGAAGACTGATAGGCTGCACCAGGGCTTTTTTTCTTAAACAATAGGTGCTGGAACTTAACCATGGCCCCATAAAATCCCTCCCCCTACACACACCCTCCAAATCACATCAAATAGTGGGTGTGTTCAGTCAAATTTCACAAAAACAATAGGAGGGTCTTAAAGGGGCTTTAAATACCAGGATAGCATTACATACAGAGTGCAGAGCTGTCACTTGTAAACACAGAAACCAGACTTCTGTGTTTACAAGTGATTGTGGTGAGCAGTAGGCTTGTGCAATTCGTTTCGTAACGAATTGAAATTCGTCCGAATTTAGCAACTTTCGGACATTCGGAAGCATTCGAATTTCCGAACAAAGCAATTACGAATAAGACCGAATCCGAAATAAATTATACCGCAAATAGCGAATGCCCGAATGTCTTCGGCATAATTCGTTATGAAAAAGTTACGAATGTACGAATCCATACGAAGCACAATAACACTCACTCTGCTCTGCTCTCTGCTTCTCCCACACCGTGCTGAACTCCCTCTCAAAATGGTGTACAGGGGCGGAGGTTATAGCCGCATGTAAAAAACGAAAGTAAAATACGAGATTTCGAATCCATTCGAAGCACAATAACACTCTGCTCTGCTCTCTGCTTCTCCCTCACCGTGCTGAACCCTCTCAAAATGGTGTACAGGGGCGGAGCCTATAGCCGCATGTAAAAAACGAAAGTAAAATACGAGATTTCGAATCATTACAAATAACCGCTATGTATTTAGAAAAGTACAAATCCATTCGAAACACATTAGGCATAATAGGCAGCGTCGTTGTGAGAGAGACACGGAAAATTCCGAATCAACGAACCCAAAAAAAGTTACGAAAGTAGGAGTTGTGTCCAGAATCAACGAAAAACAACGTACTCTACCGAAAGTACGAATTATAAAGCAACAAAAAATTCAACGAAAAATGTCGCTTGCAAAAATACGAATGAGTCCGAACACGAAAAATCCCGTCTAGCAAAATTACGAATGATTACGAATCAACAGGACCGGAAAGAAACGAACCGAAACGGAACTAATTTTTCCGTTGTGCACAAGTCTAGTGAGCAGGCACCAAAGGGTCTGAGCCAGAGGTGGTGGAACTGAGTTCCACCAAGTTCCCCCTGAAAAAAAGCCCTGGGCTGCACTGATGGACTCTGATAGGCTGCACTGGTGGGCACTGATGAAAACTGATGGGCACTGATAGGCTGCACTGGTGGGCACTGATGAGGTGGCACTGGTGGACACTGATAGGCTGCACTGATGAGCACTGATAGGCTGCACTGGTGGGCACTGATGAGGTGGCACTGTGGGGGCAGCATTTCCTTCTTGGACCCAGGCAACACAATGTCTTGGGGCCAGCCCTGGGCTTGTGACACAATTAGCTTAGCTGAAAAGCGCAATACTTGGCTTTTCACAGTTGAGCTAAGGGGGAAGTTGGGGTTGCACCTGCTGGGGTCCCGGATAACGATGAAGACCTGGCAAGGCAACAAATCTTCACACTCCCCCAGAAACAGAAATCCATTTCCTGGGGAATTGCTCTTTAACAAAAAAAAATGACTAATATGGTTATTGCTTTTTGCACAAAAGAACCAATTAGCATATTGACTGCAGTAATAACACTGTTTTAATTATGTTTTAAAAAATTAAGATCCAAATTAACTTTGACTTTAAATATGAACAACATGAAAGCTCCCTCTCCTTTTTGTCTCCCGGAATTCACAGCCACCCGCGAGTTAGCCTCTATCTACGACGCGCAATTTCAATTATCCTAAATTGTTTTACACGAGATGGCAGCCGAAAACTTGTGATCTGTCAAAATGCAGTGAGTGTCTAATTGAAGAGACAGAGCAGTGTCCTTGCTATCTATTAACGAAGAACCCCCATCCCCATTTTCAAACGTTTTACAGATAATGAAAATATCATTTTAATTATATTCCTGGTAAAAGCCGCACATTTTTTTTTTTTGTTAGATATATTTGCTTTATTTGCTGTTGTGTGAATACATTGAAGCAAACATGTTAAATAATGGGAGAATTATTTCAGAAGTTATCTGTTAAAGCGGAAATCTCTATCAGTTGCCGAATAAAAATTTGTTTTCAGCGATTGAGACCTGGGAAAGCGTGTCTAAATATAACTCCGATGAGATGTAGAACACGTTCGGTATCTGTTGTTTCGAAGATAAAATCCTAAAGTTATTAGCAATGGAGAGAATGAATTGGGAGGCAAATGCACCATAGGAAGACTGACTCGGTAAGAACTACATGAGTTTAATGCTTTATTGGTCCAAAATTGGCCAGGTTGATCAACTGTCATTCCACGATAGAAGATAAGGTAAGTATACTTAACAATGATATATTTTAGAGCTTTGTTTAGCTAATATCCTTAGTTTAGGGCCACTAAACTTCTCTTCAGAGGATTACTGTACTATACTCATGCGTCCTGATGAATCTTAACTTCAGCGAAACGCGTTGACACATAAGGATTTCCTTTTCATTGTATTTTTCAAGCAAGAGTACAATCACTTCATGTACAGTTGATCCGATAAGCACCATGATATTTGATTTCATTAAATTCTTTTGTTTTTAAAGATTATGTATAATAAAATGTATGATTTTATCTAAGACTCATTGTCTGGCCTATATAGTCCGACTTTTTCTCTGGTTTTGGGTGTTGGTTTAAGTTTTAGGATTCAAGCATCTCTTTCGGTAAGAAAAAAAAAACAAAAAACAACTAGGGTTGCTTGGGGGTACAGATGGCAGACATGGGAAAATGGGGCATTGCTGCAAAATCTTCCAAGCCTCCATTGTCCCCACTGTACCCTCCACTAGTTGCGCCCCCCCCCCCCCCCATTACCAAACAATGCACCATTTTATAGTCTCAAGGACTTCCTTTCTGTTCCTGCACATTCCTGTTGTTAAAGTGTCACTAAACCCACATCATTAAAAAGGAAACTATAAATAAATGGTGTATTACATATTGTTCACAGTCATCCAGTCACTATGAGATTCGTTTTCTGCATTCTACAAAAAACCTGGTTGATCCTGCTGTTCTCTATCTCCACCTTTTGATCATGTCCCCAATTTGGCTAAGGGTTTTGCAGGGCAGTGTTGGCAGCTCTGCACATGCTCAGTTTTCAGTGAGTTTCTATGCTGAGCATTTCCTCCCTATCACATCTGAGCAGCCCATGTGACTATAGAGTCACACGTGTGGGTGTTAGGGATGAGCCCGATGTTCGAGTCGAGCGTAAGTTCGACTCGAACATCGGGTGTTCGCCTGTTCGCCGAATAGCGAACATTATGCAGTGTTCGCGGCAAGTTCAAAAGCCGTGGAACACCGTTTAACAGTCTATGGGAAATTAACATAAAAAACCAAAAGTGCTAATTTTAAAGGCTTATATGCATGGTATATGGTATTGTCATAAAAAGTGATTGGGGACCCGGGTCCTGCCCCAGAGTACATGTATCAATGAAAAAAAAAGTTTTAAACACGGCCGTTTTATCAGGAGCATTGATTTTAATAATTAAAAGTGAAACAATAAAAATTAAATATTCCCCCCCCCCCCCCCCCGGTTCGGTTCGCACCAGATCTTGCGAACAGGCAAAAAATATTTTTGAACATGCGAACACCGTTAAAGTTTATGGGACACGAACATGAAAAATCAAAAGTGCTCATGCATGGTATTGTCATAAAAAGTGATTGGGGACCCGGGTCCTGCCCCAGGGGGGTATCAATGCAAAAAAAAGTTTTAAAAACGACAGTTTTTTCGGGAGCAGTGATTTTAATAAGGCTTAAAGTGAAACAATAAGAATTAAATATTCCTTTAAATATCATGCCTGGGGGGTGTCTATAGTATGCCTGTAAAGTGGCACATTTTTCCCGTGTTTAGAACAGTCCCGCAGCAAAATGAAATTTCTAAAGGAAAAAAAGTTGTTTAAAACTGGTCGTGGCTGTAATGAATTGTCGGGTCCCGGCAATATAGATAATACTCATTAAAAAAAACGGGATGGGTTCCCCCCCCCCCAGTCCATTACCAGGCCCTTTGGGTCTGGTATGAATATTAAGGGGAACCTTGCGACAAAATGTAAAAAAAAATAGCGTAGGGGTCCCCCCAAAAATCCATACCAGACCATTATCTGATCACACAACCTGGCAGGCTGCAGGAAAAGAGAGAGCGCCCCTCCCCCTCCTGAACCGTACCAGGCCACATGCTCTGCGCCTCCCACCCCAAAGCACCTTGCCCCCATGTTGATGGGGACAAGGGCCTCATCCCCACAACCCTTGCCCGGTGGTTGTGGAGGTCTGGGGGCGGGGGGCTTATCGGAATCTGGAAGCCCCCTTTAACAAGGGGACGCCCAGAACCCGGGCCCCCCCCCTATGTGAATTGGTAAGGTAGGGTACATTGTACCCCTACCATTTCACAAATGAACATGTAAAAAATGGTAAAAAAAAAAAAGACAAGAGACAGCTTCGGACAAGTCCTTTATTAAAAAATAAAAATGTCCAGCGATGTCCATTCATCTTCTATTTTGCCGCTCGATCGACCGAAGAAAAAAAAAAGCCGCAACAGTTTTGCATCCATGGGAGGCTACCGTCGACTGACCGAGGGTTGTGGGGATGAGGCCCTTGTCCCCTTCTGAAGTGGACTGAAGGGGTGGCTCCCCTTCAGTCCACCTGTCCTCATCTATCCATCAGAATGCATGTGCTTCCATTGTGGGGACACTCATATGTTAGTGTAGGACCACAAATTACAGGGTGCCTTGACGTGGCTCTGTGGCTCACGCATGCTTTTGTAAATGCGTGCGGACAAAACCCCTGTTTTTAACGCATACTGTTAGACAGGTTAATTGGTTGTCTGCGAGCTGGTCGGTAAGTAGGCTTGGTTTTTTTCCTGGGCATTCCCCAGGCCTTGTTGTTACCTTGTCCCCATCAACATGGGGGCAAGATGCTTTGGGGTGGGGATGGGCAGAGCCCCCTGCCCCAAAGCACCCATCCCCCCATGTTGAGGGCATGTGGCTTGGTACGGTTCAGGAGGGGGGTGCTCTCTCGTCCCCCCTCTTTTCCTGCGGCCTGCCAGGTTGGGTGCTCGGATAAGGGTCTGGTATGGATTTTTGGGGGGACCCCTACGCCGTTTTTTTTATTTTGGCGCAGGGTTCCCCTTTAAATCCATACCAGACCTGAAGGGTCTGGTATAGATTTTGGGGGGACTCCTACGCCATTTTTTTTTTAATTTCCATACCAGACCTGAAGGGCCTAGTATTGATCTTGTTTTAAAAAATTTGGTTCGGGGTTCCCCTTAATATTCATACCAGACCCAAAGGGCCTGGTAATGGACCCATGCCGTTTTTTTTAAATGAGTTTTATCTATATTGCCGAGCAGTTTTAAATGACTTTTTTTCCTTTAGAAATGACATTTTGCTGCGGGACTGTTCTAAACGAGGGAAATATGTGCCACTTTACAGGCATACTATAGACACCCCTCATGCACGATATTTAAAGGAATATTTAATTTTAATTGTTTCCACTTTAAGCATTATTAAAATCACTGCTCCCGAAAAAACTGCCATTTTTAAAACTTTTTTTGCATTGATACATGTCCCCTGGGGCAGGACCCAGGTCCCAAACAACTTTTTATGACAATACCATGCATATAAGCCTTTAAAATTAGCACTTTTGATTTTCCATGTTCGTGTCCCATAGACTTTAACAGTGTTCGCGTGTTAAAACAAATTTTTTGCCTGTTCGCAAGTTCTGGTGCGAACCGAACCAGGGGGGTGTTCGGCTCATCCTTAGTGGGCGTATACTCAGTGGTAAATGACAGCCCACTCCCTCCCTCCTCCTCCATGCCTAAACACAATGGGGGGGGATACTACATGTAGATTAATGGAGGCTTCACCTCTCTCTTATTCTAAGACACAGGCTGAAGGGGCGTGACGCAGCCTGTGACTGGCAGAAATCCACCCACACCATGTTATTTCCACAAAATAATAAAGATTTCATTTAAGTTATATATAGTATTTGTATACCAATTTAACAGTTTATTGATATTATTCATTTATTTTTACTCTGTATTCAAAGGCTGTTTTTTTATGTTGAACATGTGACCAACAGTAGAGGACTAGAAGGTCTTCCTGCTTACCGTATGTTTCCCTGCAGACAGGCTGGGAAACATCTGGGTAATGTGACAGCTGTATATAGATTAGGAAAAAGGTACTTTTTTAATAATTACAGTGCCATCATCCACATACAGAAATAGAAGGGGAACAATGTAAATCAATAGTGTGTGTTTAGCAATGAAATTTAGGCAGCCTATCATAGTGAAAGACCAATAGGATGGTGTGGTAGGCTGGAGGGAGCAGGCTTGCTTTGACAGAATGAGACTGGCCTGGTATTTGAGCTTACTGGCAGGGACTTGGCGGCTGTTGCAGGTATGTGCAGGGAACTCTAGTTTACCCTCCACTTAACAATGAATATTGACACCTGTGGTGCCCCTAGAGGTGGGGTTGTGCCGCCCCAATGGGGCATAGAATTTATATATATTGTTTCCCTGAACCATTTTCTATGGACGTTTATGTTTAGTTCACATGCTGCCATCTAGTGACCTTTTAAGGTAATGCACCTGTTTTACATGTCTTTTCCCTGAGGTATGACACACTTCCTTTGTATGTAATGCCCCACCCCTTTTTTCCTGTGATTGTACTTCCTGTGTAATGGAGGCAGCTACAGGCCACATGTATTCTGCATAGTAAGCTACAGACAATATCATCTTTTGATCGCATAAATACCACAACCTATTCATCTGTTGTATCCTGTCATCTGCTGTAACCCGATGTTCAGAATTAAAGTACTTCTGTGGATGGAATCAGTATTTGGAGAGTTCAAGCTATCTGATGAGGATTGTCCTCAATGATTATATCTGCTTATACAGGCCAGGCATAGAGTTCTCACAAGGGATAAATCTCTTCACAAAAATCAGAGTCAGAATAGGGGTGTTTGGCCAGTTCCTACACTAGGGCCCACAGGAGAAGTTTTCCTGTGTTTTTTAAGATGGCGAGCCAGTGACCTAAATGACCATCTTCGCTCAATTTAGGTTCCTGTTTACTTTGGCCCAAGGCCATGATGAGAGTCATATACAATACATTAACAAGGCCTCACTCTTACTCTAGTGTTACAGGTTGGATGCCTAGAGGTCTCACTAGTTACATCCTTCCAGATGATCAAGGAGCCTGTCACTAAAGAGAGAAATTCTAACTTAGGTCTACACCCCTCTATACAACTCCTCTTCCCAAAGCCTAAACCTAACTTTAAAGTATAACTGAACCTTTAATAAGACTTAGACTAACTTAGACTAGCTTACAGTAACCCACCATTCATTATCTACATTTTAGATCAAAGTTTAGGGATTTAGCTTAGGGCCACTGATAAGGGAGCTTAGTTTAAGTTTGGGTTAAAGCAACTTTTTCAGTAAAATACAAAAATCTAGAGTAGCCTGCACATTCCTGCAGTGACCGCCAAGTCTCCTTTATTTTACCCACTTCCCCATGTCCTCCACCTGTCCCCTATGCCGAAACACTATAGCATTCTGTAGTCCAAAGGATCCCCCTCTTCATGCCTCCTTCAAATTCCTATTATTAAGTAGTCAGCCCGTCATAGTGATGGGCCAATAGAAATGTGTGGTAGGCTGAAGAGAGTAGGCTAGATTTACCACCACCTGAGAAGGATCAAAATGGGTCAGCATTTGAGCAGGGGCTG
The DNA here is from genome assembly GCA_029206835.1 of Rana muscosa. Classification (NCBI taxonomy): domain Eukaryota; kingdom Metazoa; phylum Chordata; class Amphibia; order Anura; family Ranidae; genus Rana; species Rana muscosa. Next base: position 200,040,989 of record CM055126.1, on the reverse strand, counting down.
GAAGCTGTTGCAGGTACTGTATATGTAGGCAACTCTAGCTTACCTTCCACCCCCACCAAAGCTACCACCTGCAAAGTGAGCCTTCATAGATTTGAACAAGGACACTTTTTGAGACTGAAGGCTCTGAGCAGGAAATTATGTAAAAACTAAGAGGCACCAGTGGCAGTTCTGCAGCCAAAAATAATGTTGTTCAAATATATTCTAGGCTATAATGAATGAACACCTCTGTTTTTCTGTATCACTTTTGGTCAAGGGTCCTTCAAATGCATGTGTAGTGCTATCCCCCGCAGGAGCCGATTGGTACAATGGGTTCTTTGCTCTTCTGCCTCAACTCTGAGAACAACCTCAGCCCCACTTACATACCAGGTTAAGCAAATGGATACTGCACTGCTACTGGGAGCACAAATATAGATACCCTGCACACAACTAAGGTTGTTTTATAAAAAAGCAAATATCAGACTGGTTAGTGGTAAATGAACACAATATATTGTCACAGGCACATAAATGTCAGTAAAGGATTAGGCCAATCACAGTTAACTAGACAATGTGTTCAATACGCTGTAGCAGCATAGAATAGAGTTCTATGCAGCTAAGCTAAACTAGAGTAAACCTGGTAATCCCCAAAATCAGCAGTAAGTAATAGCTTTAGAAAACAGTAACAGCAATGATAATCAATACTGTGATAACTCCTCTGTAAACAGTTGTGACAGCAGGAAGGTAAAGTCACCTGGTTGCATCCAGGGGGGTAGATATATTTCGCCCAGATTCAGGCTTTACGCCGACTTATACAACTAGGTGGAGAGTTGTATAAGCCCAGCTGAGGCTAGTGGGCTCATGGATGACTCATACCTCTAGGGAGAGTGTGGGGCGTCGTGCAGACAGGGAGTTGATGAGACCAGCTGAAGCTTGTCAGCTCATTTAGGCCTCTATAAGAACTCCCAGATTCATTAGGTGTTAGCTCATGCCTGGAACCAGACCTGTGTGGACTGTCTAGGGAGAGTGAACCCCTGTGCGGTGAGACAAAGCCTGTGTGGCTATTTGCTTGGACATTTAAAACCAGGGACTTAGGGACTAGGACAGCACTAGGCTGATCCCAGTTGTTAGTTAGGAAACCTGTATGTTTAGTCAGAGGTCAAGTTGACCAGGATTTATTTTGTTTATGTTTCTTTTGCTTTGCTGTGTTTTGTCACTGTAAATAGAAAATAAACCGCACCTTTTTGATTTTGAAAACCACAACCTCCGTTTGCTGGGCCTGTTTTGTGTGGGGAGCCCATCCCGGGGGTCACACACACCCGCTGCCGAGCTAACCCCCTCACAGTTGGTGGAGAACCAGTGGCAGTTTTTTTTAAGCCAGCATGGAGGAGATACTGAAACAGCTGGCTCTAGCAAATGCCAATCAACAGCAGACAAATGCAGGTTTGCAAAGGAGCCTTGCAGCCCAGCAGCAAGCTCACCAACAGAGTCTGGAAGCTCAGCAACAAGCCCAGCAGCAATCTGAGGCCCGCTTCATAGACCTGTTACAGAAGCAAGAGCAGAGACTACAACAAATGGAAGCAGTAATGCAGCAACGTCCGCAGACCAGTGAGGAAAGCCGTCCCACTAATACCGCGTCCTTTGGGGTGAGTCGTTTATTGACAAAAATGACTGGAGAGGATGATCCAGAGGTATTTTTGACCACATTTGAAAGGACCGCTGAAAGAGAAAAGTGGCCTGAGGAGCAGTGGGCTGGACTGGTGGCTCCTCTGTTAACTGGTGAATCGCAGAAAGCTTACTATGACCTAGAGCCTAACCAAGCAAAAGACTATGTGATGCTAAAAGCTGAAATTTTGGCAAGGCTGGGTGTCACCCAGGCTGTCCGGGCTCAGCGTGTGCATAACTGGACTTTCCAGCTTGGAAAACCCCCCAGGTCTCAAATGTATGATCTCATTCACCTGAGCAGAAAGTGGCTACAGCCAGAGACTTTGTCCGCACCAAAGATTGTGGAACGTGTTGTAATGGATCGGTTTTTGAGAGCTCTTCCTACTGCCATCCAAAAGTGGGTAAGCCATGGAGACCCAGAGACGGCCGATGGTCTTGTGGATCGTGTGGAGAAATACTTGGCTACAGAGAACCTGACGGCCTCTTCCAGAGACACTCGGACTTTCCACCCTAAGACCAGACCATCCCCAGGGGCGGATAAGAGGATTCCAAGGGGTGAGGGTGGAGAGAGTGAGAGGGTGGGAGCTCTACCCCAAGTTTGGCGAGAACAGCCTGGGAAATCAGCGGCTCAAGAGGCGGCAAGAAGGATCGTTTGCTACCGCTGCCGGCAAGCGGGACATATTGCAGCCAATTGCCCGGTTGTGGAGGAACCCATGCAGTGTGACTTTCTGACGGGCAGACGTCAGTCGCTGTGTGCGACAGTCGCATGCACTGCCATTCGAGGAACTGAGAAACATTTATGCAAAATGTGTGTTAATGGTAGAAATGTTGTGGTATTGCTGGATTCAGGTAGCCTTGTGACCCTGATAAAGGCTGAGTTAGTTAAAACAGAGGTCTTTGGGAATAGCAAGGTAGCTGTTATTTGTGTGCATGGGGACACCCGAGAGTATCCAGTGACTACAGTGTGTTTCGAGACCCCCAAAGGTACCCTCTCTCATCCAGTGGGCTTAGTATCTCAGTTACCGCATGACGCCATTGTGGGAAGGGATTTTCCGAAGTTCTGGGAACTGTGGGATGATCCTGAGCCCCCCACTGGTGCCCCTATGTACCAGGAATGTGATAGCCAGAACTCCCCTGAGAGTGGTGAGGACTCTCCGGAATTTCCCTTATCAGTATTGGCAGGGGAGACTCAAGAAACTGGAGAGGAGCCCACCTCCTCAGACGAAAACCTACCGTCTGTGGAGTTTTCTGATCTTGAGGTTCACAGGGAAAACTTTGCCACAGAACAGTTGAAAGACCCCGCCCTAATAAAGGCACGGGAAAACGTAGTGAAAATAGATGGCGAGTTAGTGAACCCAGATAATACCTGCACTTACCCATACTTCAGCGTAGAGAAGGACCTACTGTATCGGGTGGCAAAAAGGGCAGAAGAAACCGTTGAGCAGCTTGTGGTGCCCAAACCTTACAGGAAGTTGGTGTTGGAGTTGGCCCATGGGCACATTCTTGGAGGTCATCTGGGGACAGAGAAAACCCGAGAGAGGGTATTACAGAGATTCTATTGGCCGGGGGTGATGAAGGACATAGAAAATTATTGTTCCTCCTGCCCTGTGTGTCAGAGGTCGGCCCCGATGCCACATTTCCGTAGCCCGCTGGTCCCTCTACCCATCATTGAGGTCCCGTTTGAGAGGATCGCCATGGATTTGGTAGGGCCTATAATCAAGTCCGCTAGAGGGCACCAGTACATATTAGTTATAATGGACTATGCCACCCGTTATCCAGAAGCGATCCCTCTCCGAAATACCTCGGCCAAAACCATAGCCAAAGAGCTATCTCTTGTGTTTAGCCGGGTGGGTATTTGTAAAGAACTGCTTACGGACCAAGGTACACCCTTTATGTCCCGGGTTATGAAGGAGCTGTGTAAATTGTTCAAAGTGACGCAATTACGTACATCTGTGTATCACCCCCAAACTGATGGGCTGGTTGAAAGATTCAACAAAACCCTAAAACAAATGTTGAAGAAAGTGGTGGATAGAGATGGAAAGGATTGGGACTGTCTACTTCCTTATCTGATGTTTGCTATTAGGGAGGTGCCCCAATCCTCTACGGGATTCTCCCCCTTTGAGTTACTGTATGGGAGACACCCAAGAGGGCTGTTGGATATTGCCAAGGAAACTTGGGAAAGTGAGAGTTCTCCCCACAGGAGTGTGATTGAGCATGTCGCCCTGATGCAAGACCGAATTGCACAGGTAATGCCCATCGTGAAGGAACATTTGGCCCAAGCGCAGTTAGCACAGCAGAGAGTGTACAACCGTGGAGCCAAGACCCGTACCTTTTCCCCGGGGGATAGGATACTGGTACTTGTCCCTACGGTTGAAAGTAAATTCCTTGCCAAATGGCAAGGCCCCTATGAGATAATGGAAAAAGTGAGCGAAGTGAATTACAAGGTCAGACAACCAGGAAGGCGAAAGCCCGAACAGATCTATCACGTTAATCTGTTGAAAGCCTGGAGGGATAGAGAGTCCCTAGTCGCAGACACTTGGTCACCAGCTCAAACTGGTTGCGTGATTCCTGAGGTTGGAATAGCAGCCACCTTGTCACAACCCCAACAACAGGAGGTTAAGGAGTTTGTGCTTCGCAACGAGGAGGTATTCTCTGAGCTGCCGGGACAAACATCTGGGGTAGAGCATGACATCATTACCCCGCCCGGTGAAAGGGTGAAGTTAAAACCCTATCGGATCCCAGAGGCCCGACGGGAGGCAATACGGGAGGAAGTACAGAAAATGCTGAACTTAGGGGTGATAGAGGAGTCCCAAAGTGATTGGTCTAGTCCCATTGTGTTGGTGCCTAAACCGGATGGGAGCTGGCGATTTTGTAACGATTTTCGTCAGTTGAACAAAGTTACAAAATTTGACACCTACCCCATGCCACGTATAGATGAGTTGATCGACCGGCTGGGAACAGCCCGATACATGACGACTCTTGACCTCACAAAAGGGTATTGGCAAATCCCCCTGGCCAAGTCGGCCAAAGAGAAAACCGCATTTATAACCCCAGACGGGGCGTTCCAATATAAAAGAATGCCGTTCGGGTTACAGAATGCGCCGGCCACATTCCAGCGGAAAATGGACCAGATGCTGAGGCCCCATCGGAAGTATGCTGCGGCTTACCTGGATGACGTAATTGTCCATAGCACAGATTGGGCCTCACATCTGCCAAAAGTGCAAGCAGTCCTGGACTCTGTTCGGGAAGCGGGGTTTACGGCTAACCCCAAGAAGTGTACCATTGGGCAGGAGGAGGCCAAATATCTTGGGTACACCATTGGGAGGGGAGTAATAAAACCCCAACTCAACAAAGTCGAGGCCATCCAGAGTTGGCCACGTCCCAACAGCAAGAAGCAGGTACGAGCCTTTCTCTGAATCGCTGGGTATTATCGGCGATTCATTCCCCACTTTGCTTCTAAGGCTGTGCCCCTAACCAACCTGACAAAGGGGAAAGGGTCGGTCATGATTAAATGGACCCCCGAGGCTGAGGCAGCATTCCAATTCTTGAAACAAGCCTTATGTAGCCAGCCAGTGTTGTACTCACCCGACTTCTCTAAAGACTTTGTCGTACAAAGTGATGCGTCAGATGTGGGGTTAGGAGCAGTATTGTCCCAGGTCTGGAACGGGGAAGAGCACCCAGTCATTTACCTCAGCAGGAAGTTGAAGTCCCATGAGGTAAATTACGCCACCGTTGAAAAGGAGTGTTTAGCGGTGAAGTGGGCTCTAGATTCCCTTCGGTACTACCTGCTAGGTAGGCACTTTGACATGGTTACGGATCACGCTCCGTTAAAATGGATGGCTCAAAACAAGGAAACAAATAGAAGAGTGAATAGGTGGTTCCTGGCCCTCCAGGAATTCAACTTCACAGTAAAGCATCGCCCTGGCGTTCAAATGGGGAATGTGGATGCTTTGTCTCGAGTACATGAATGCCTGATTGCTGGTGTTCCAACCCCGAGGTTAAAACAAGAGGGGGGGTATGTGACAGCAGGAAGGTAAAGTCACCTGGTTGCATCCAGGGGGGTAGATATATTTCGCCCAGATTCAGGCTTTACGCCGACTTATACAACTAGGTGGAGAGTTGTATAAGCCCAGCTGAGGCTAGTGGGCTCATGGATGACTCATACCTCTAGGGAGAGTGTGGGGCGTCGTGCAGACAGGGAGTTGATGAGACCAGCTGAAGCTTGTCAGCTCATTTAGGCCTCTATAAGAACTCCCAGATTCATTAGGTGTTAGCTCATGCCTGGAACCAGACCTGTGTGGACTGTCTAGGGAGAGTGAACCCCTGTGCGGTGAGACAAAGCCTGTGTGGCTATTTGCTTGGACATTTAAAACCAGGGACTTAGGGACTAGGACAGCACTAGGCTGATCCCAGTTGTTAGTTAGGAAACCTGTATGTTTAGTCAGAGGTCAAGTTGACCAGGATTTATTTTGTTTATGTTTCTTTTGCTTTGCTGTGTTTTGTCACTGTAAATAGAAAATAAACCGCACCTTTTTGATTTTGAAAACCACAACCTCCGTTTGCTGGGCCTGTTTTGTGTGGGGAGCCCATCCCGGGGGTCACACACACCCGCTGCCGAGCTAACCCCCTCACAAGTAGGCTATATCCACTTTGCAGTGCGCTCAATATGAATGGCAGCAATGAAATTTAAAACTCCCTTACTATAGATAATAAGCAAAGTTCTTGTAAAGCAGCTATCTGAGTGAGCAGTCTTTAGCCCTAGTTCTTTAGCCGGCTTGCATTGAGGCCCAGTTTTTACAATGACGCACACGATTGCAGCCCCAGTAAAGTCAGCATGCAGTAAATATGGCTGTTAGTTAGATAGCCAGTCCCTATGTGCTCAGTCTCTGATAGCAGCAACAGGTTAATGGTATCAGTGTACTCTCACCAGCCCCAGCAATAGAACAACAAACAAACAAATCTGTGAAGATGTCAGTTCACTTGTGGATCTGCCTGGAGGGACTCTAGCAGTCAGCACATGGTCACAGGCTTGTGGTAGGCTGATGTGCACACAGGAGCAGCGATGTGCAAACCTTGAACTCCTCGCAGCAAAAGAGAGAGTTCCTCGGTATTCGACTTGAGAAAATACAACTCCCTCTTCCCATATACCCGACTTGGATTAGGAATTGTAGTCCAATTGTCCATAGGCTGCAATAGTAAAGTTTCCCAAAATGTAATGCTGTCAACCATCAAGTCTCTTAAATTTCTTCTGCTTGTCAGCTCCCCCTGGTGGATGGAGGCAAGGAAGTACTAACCCATACAGCTGAAGTCCATTGGGAGCACAGAGAGCATTGCAGTACAGTGTCCTAAATTACTGTCTGTCTCTAGCCAAGCACTTGGATACACAAGCATCTAACCTTCTATGTGCCTATGTTTATTTTTGTTTGATTATATTGCATAAGCTGGAAAAAAATAAAATAAATGCTCTTTACAATAGTGCTGTACAGAAAGATTTCTCAGAACCTTGGGAAGAGCACAGTCCTTCAGCAGAAGATCACACTGGGTCTTCCCCTGTCAGCTGGAAATAGGAAAATTAGGCTATAATGGACATGGGGTCACCAAAACTTGATGGCAAAGACTAAACAAAAAATAGTTTGGTCTCGATTTCTGCTCTTTTATGCCTACAGTAAGATTGGAATTTCATAAACCAAGCTTGACTAATTGCGATCATCCTACTATGGCTGTGTTTATCATACGGCGCCCCTGGACTAGAATTCAGGGCAGCATGGTTATTGGGGCAGAACCAATCCTGAAAATGTACACAATGTAAAACATTTTCTTTTTTTGGTTTGCCTCCTTTGCTTATCTCTGGACATTTGTCCCTAAATACAAAAAGGGAACTGTAAGAGGAAGGGGTGCAGGAGATATTGAGAGTCATAAGACTTATTATTGCTCAGGAAAGGTGAAATCATTTCTTATCTCTTTTGTTTGGTGGTCTGTATTGATGGAAAGTAGGTTTGCATGTAAATTAAACCACATGCTGCCCCTGGTAGCTCTTTCTAACATTAGCTTTTACTAAAATAATTGGACCCAATTAGAAGTGGGCTTTACAAAAGGGTGTCTTCATTCAAGTCAACCAAAGGCAGCATGGTGTCTCCATATGGGACTGCACAGCCACCCCTACAAAATATTGAGATCATGTTTTTGCAGTGAAGGTTAGTATTAATGATACAGCATACAAAGGCAATTTAGACTATTGTGCATTTGAGGAAGGCCTTTTTTCTGTTGGCACAGCATGACACAGAGCCAACTCCATGAAGACACAGGGCACATTTATAACGCAAAGAATTTAACATTCGGCAAGCTCTCTCTGTTGGTGAATGTTCCAGGCCCATGTGTTTTAACGACCTGCCGACTGGGGGTGACAGGTGCAGGCACGCAAATGTACATGTACGTTGCCGGCTTGCTTCTGAGTTTGGGGAGTGCATGCAAGCCGAGGTTTGGCAGCAGATTTAAGCCAATCATTTTGGCTGAAACCTGCTGATCGGCTGTGTCTAATCACACACACAGAGTTCTGTGTTTACAAACACAAGACTCTGTGTGCAGTGAACAATGATCTGGCTGTTTCTTCTACTTGAAAAGTAGGGAGAATAAGCAGCCAGATTAGTAAGTAAAAGTAGCACACATTATACCTGTTAGGCACCTGTTAACCCCTAGATGTCAACCCCTTCCCAGTCAGTGTCATTAGTACAGTGACAGTGTATAGTAGTGTAGCGCACAGACCCCCTTTTACCTGTCTGCTTCGGCTCCTCTCAGGAAAAAGGGGCACACCGCACCACAAGCCCGTACCCTCCTGGGTTAAGAGGTTAGCCGGTGTTGATTTTGGGCCTTGTCTGCAGCCAGAGTATAAAGTCCTCCTGAGAATGATTCTCACCTCTACAGTGTGTAGATGTAAGTCCTTGACTTCCCCAGGAATGTAAATGTCCACACCAGATGAAAGTCCAACTCAATATTTATTTTCACTTGCACAACACATAGTCTCTTGGCAGACATGGGAGTAAGTCACACATGTGCAAGTCACAAGCAAGTCTCAAGTCTTAACCTTCAAGTCTCAAGCAAGTCCCAAGTTACTGTGACGAAAAGCAAGCAAGTCAAGTCGAGTCCCTGCTAGAAGTCAAGCAAGTCAAGTCAAGTCATTAATTTTGGTCAAGTCACAAATCAAGTCAAAATACTGATCTACCCCATACTGTATAAAAATAATAGGAGGGATAACAATAAATAATATTGGTTATGTGCCCATGCCTCACTGTGCCCATGCCTCACTGTGCCCGTCAGCCGTGTGCCTGATCTGCGGCATCCCGGCGGCCATTCCAGTATTCAAAAGCCACGCCTCCTCCTCGTCTGTGATAGGCGGAACACTCGATTTCCCAGCATTCAGTGTTCCGCCTTTCATGGACATCCGCTCATCCTCATAACACAGACGAGGATAAGAGGATATCCGTGATAGGCTGAACACTGCCTGCTGTGAAATTGAGTGTTCCGCCTATCACAGACGAGGAGGCGCGGCTTTTGAACACTGCAATGGCCGCCGTCTGTCTGCATGACATGCTGATCAGGTAGGCAGACGGTGGTTAGTGTTAGTGGTGCCAAGTCATTGCAAGTCATATAGCCCAAGTCAAAGTCAAGTCGCAAGTCATTAGTGACAAGTCAAAGTCAAGTCGAGTCATTTATTGAATTCTGTCAAGTCCCCCACCTCTGTCTCTTGGATAGAAGAAAGGTTGGAGCAAAGACACAGGACAGCTTTAAGGTGCGGAGGAGGTCCAGGCACAAACGTAGCTCAAACTCTTCTGGCTGTTCAGGCTTCTCAAACTGTTTTGGCGCATGGTCTCTGCCACAGACCATGAGGTTGGTCTCTGCCACAGGCCTTGTGAATAAGGTCACTGCCACTGACCTGATGAATCTTGGTTCCTTCCTAGGACATAGCCCCTTTCAGGGAGAAGACGTCCCCCCAGAGAGTCAACAGACCCTTTCCTTCATCGTGTCCACAGCACCGGTCCTTCGGAACAGATCCTCCCTTCTCTTAGGGTGCGGGTCCCCTCGCAAGGCGGCACCCTGGACTCCTCGATCCCTTGTGGACCCCAGCCGAAGGCTACTGGGCTCCGGGCCGTTACTGCAACTCCTGGGCCTCCGTACCCAGGCGGACAGGAATGGTGAGGTAGTATCTCACCCCAGGCTGAAGGTGCCTGAGGTGGAACTGGAACAAGGCCTCTGGGCCTAGGGCACCCGGAGATGACACACGCACACACCCAGGCAGAAGGTGCCTGGGCATGGACGAACCACACACACCCAGGCCGAAGTTGCCTGGGCATGGACGAACCACACACACCCAGGCCGAAGTTGCCTGGGCGTAGATAAACCACGCACACCCAGGCCGAAGGTGCTTGGGCATGGACGAACCCCTCTCAGAAGATGTCTGCCCGTTTTATATCCTCTCCCGGCATGCACAGCAGGTTCCCCGCCCCACTGTACGGCTCCCAAGAGGGGACACAAAAGGCACAGCACTGCGCTCGCGGTTCAACCCTGGCCCAGAATGGCAGCGCCACCCACCGGCCACAGGGAACACATCACCAGCATTAACCCCTGAGAACAAAAATGGTCCATGAATCCTATCAATTTAATGTGTCTGAGCCTGGTTACCATTCAGACACTTCCCCTAAATTGAACACCCCGCTACAGTAGTATCACTGATCAGTGCATTAGTGTCACTAGTGTCAGTGTCCCTCCCAGCCAATGTCTGTTAGTGCCAAATTGCCCACCACCCTATCACACTATAAGTTGCTGATCACCGCCATTACAGTATAGCATCTATAGCTGCATAAATTCCAGTAGATATACCATAGTTTGTAGAGGCTATAACTTTCACACAAACCAATTCATAAACACTTATTGTGATTTTTTTTTTTACCAAAGACATGTATTTTGGTATAAATTTATGAAGAAACCAGATTATTTTAACTTTTTTTATTGGATATGTTTTATAACAGAAAGCAGAAATTATCTTCAAAATGTTTTTTTTCTTTTTATTTATATAATAAAAATAAAAAACACATTTTTGATCAAATACCACCAAAAGAAAGCGCTATTTGTGTAAACAAAATGATATCAATTTAATTTGGTTATTGATTTGACCGCGCAATTGCCAGTTAAAATAGCACAGTGCCGAGTAGCAAAAAATGCCCAGGTCATAAAGGGGGTAAATAATAGTGATTAATTTACCACCAGAGAATGTTTGGTGAAAGCCGCCTTCAAGCTTTATCAATAGGCCCCATGGTTTGATGAGTTTGGTGTAGAGGAACTCGAGTGGCCTGTACAGAGCTCTGACCCCAACACTACTGAACAGCCGAGATGAATTGGAACCCTGATTTCCAGCCCTTCTTGTCCAACACTAATGCCTCACCATTTTGGCAAAATGGACACATATTCCCCCAGACATCGACTGTCAGAAAGGTTAATTGCAGTATATGCCTGCTGCCTTGGTACCTCTACTGCTCGTCTTTTTTATCGACTTTGGCCTGGACCTACGCCTTCTTTCTTCTGAATTGTTACCTCTGCTGCTTGGCTGTTGTTGACCCTTCTTGCCTTGACTACAACTTATCTCCTTGTTCCTGCAGGTTTCTGGGCCTGATCTGTGTACCAGCTTCCTGCACTCACCTGGTTTGAGTATCTCCAACAACACAGCATCTCCCAGACTGATCTTCTGCTGCATCTGGACCCACTGCAGGCACCCTTGTCCTGCTACACCTTGTTTCCAAGCCCATGGGGTATTGGGCAAGCAAGGGATGGGAAGCCCTCTCATCTACTCGGCCTGTGGGTAGGGTGCAGAATTATGTGCCAGTGGCAAAGAATACACTGAGGCCGAGGTGAATGAAAACAGTGTATTAAGAAAGTCCCACAATGCACAATTAAGTCTGGTGGGTGGGCACAGCTAACTGGAGCCACTTACAGACCGTAGCAGAGAAACATTGTCTTTCAATGATGCCGACAGCTTCTAGAGCGAGGAGTGGGTATGCAGCCTGGTTGGTCCACACCCAAATGGGAGGCTTAGTCAGAGGGCATAGTGTGGTCCCTGCACATTCCCTTCTCCTCTGGAACCTCTCCCTGCTGCTATGACCTCTCCGGGACACACGGAGAACCTGTCCTTTCATTAACCACTCACACAATGCATGGCAAATCATGGAGCAAGGGCCTTAAATAGGCTCTGCCCTCACCCTAGATGGCCGCAGAAGTCACAAGGGGTACCAGCATCCAATTGGACAGCTGTTTCCCTGGTGACCTCAGGAAGTCATATAGGAACCAAGTTCCTCAGAACTTCCTTCCCCTTCTGCATTTCCACTTCAGTCGAGCGTCACCTGCAGTGGAGAGTACAGACTGCACCTGCCTACAGGCCTCTATCAAGTATGTAACAAAAGCCACTCAGAAAAGTGGAGGCTGTTAAAGCCACAAAGCAGGGTAAAGCCTCGTACACACGACCAAGTTTCTCGTCAAAAAACGACAAGAAAACTGCTGAGAGAGCTTTCTTGCTGAGAAAACCGTTCGTTTGTATGGTTTCTCGTCGAGAAAACTGCCGGGAATCTCGACGAGAAAAATAGAGAACCTGCTCTCTATTTTCTCGTCAGGATTCTCGTTTTTCTCGTCAGGTTTCTCGTCGGCCTGTTTCCCGACGAGAAAACCGGTCGTAATGGAGATAGCACATTCGTCACGCTATAACAAACTGAAAGCACGAAGACTGAAAAGCGCGAATCGTCTCTTCCGAAACTTTTACTTCACACGCGGAAACACAAGATCAGCAAAAGCAGCCCAAGGGGTGGCGCCATTGAAATCGAACTTACCCTTTATACTGCCGTCGTATGTGCTGGACGTGACCGCGCAGAACAACGACGAGATTTTGAATTACCGTATATACTCGAGTATAAGCTGACTCGAGTATAAGCCGAGGTACCTAATGTTGCCACAAAAAAACTGGGAAAACTTACTGACTCGAGTATAAGCCGAGGGTCAACAATGCCTCAGTGTTCCCATCCTTACTGTTCCCAACCTTACTGTTCCTATCCTCACTGTTCCCTATCCTCACTGTTCCCATCCTCACTGTTCCCTATCCTCACTGTTCCCATCCTTACTGTTCCCTATCCTCACTGTTCCCTATCCTCACTGTTCCCTATCCTCACTGTCCCCTATCCTCACTGTTCCCTATCCTCACTGTTCCCTATCCTCACTGTTCCCATCCTTACTATTCCCTATCCTCACTGTTCCCTATCCTCACTGTTCCCATCCTTACTGTTCCCTATCCTCACTGTTCCCTATCCTCACTGTTCCCTATCCTCACTGTCCCCTATCCTCACTGTTCCCTATCCTCACTGTTCCCTATCCTCACTGTTCCCTATCCTCACTGTTCCCATCCTTACTGTTCCCTATCCTCACTGTTCCCATCCTTACTGTTCCTATCCTCACTGTTCTCCTATCCTCACTGTTCCCTATCCTCACTGTTCCCATTGTGAGGGGGTTAGCTCGGCAGCGGGTGTGTGTGACCCCCGGGATGGGCTCCCCACACAAAAACAGGCCCAGCAAACGGAGGTTGTGGTTTTCAAAATCAAAAAGGTGCGGTTTATTTTCTATTTACAGTGACAAAACACAGCAAAGCAAAAGAAACATAAATAAAATAAATCCTGGTCAACTTGACCTCTGACTAAACATACAGGTTTCCTAACTAACAACTGGGATCAGCCTAGTGCTGTCCTAGTCCCTAAGTCCCTGATTTTAAATGTCCAAGCAAATAGCCACACAGGCTTTGTCTCACCGCACAGGGGTTCACTCTCCCTAGACAGTCCACACAGGTCTGGGTCCAGGCATGAGCAAACACCTAATGAATCTGGGAGTTCTTATAGAGGCCTAAATGAGCTGACAAGCTTCAGCTGGTCTCATCAACTCCCTGTCTGCACGACGCCCCACACTCTCCCTAGAGGTATGAGTCATCCATGAGCCCACTAGCCTCAGCTGGGCTTATACAACTCTCCACCTAGTTGTATAAGTCGGCGTAAAGCCTGAATCTGGGCGAAATATATCTACCCCCCTGGATGCAACCAGGTGACTTTACCTTCCTGCTGTCACATACCCCCCCCTCTTGTTTTAACCTCGGGGTTGGAACACCAGCAATCAGGCATTCATGTACTCGAGACAAAGCATCCACATTCCCCATTTGAACGCCAGGGCGATGCTTTACTGTGAAGTTGAATTCCTGGAGGGCCAGGAACCACCTATTCACTCTTCTATTTGTTTCCTTGTTTTGAGCCATCCACTTTAACGGAGCGTGATCCGTAACCATGTCAAAGTGCCTACCTAGCAGGTAGTACCGAAGGGAATCTAGAGCCCACTTCACCGCTAAACACTCCTTTTCAACGGTGGCGTAATTTACCTCATGGGACTTCAACTTCCTGCTGAGGTAAATGACTGGGTGCTCTTCCCCGTTCCAGACCTGGGACAATACTGCTCCTAACCCCACATCTGACGCATCACTTTGTACGACAAAGTCTTTAGAGAAGTCGGGTGAGTACAACACTGGCTGGCTACATAAGGCTTGTTTCAAGAATTGGAATGCTGCCTCAGCCTCGGGGGTCCATTTAATCATGACCGACCCTTTCCCCTTCGTCAGGTTGGTTAGGGGCACAGCCTTAGAAGCAAAGTGGGGAATGAATCGCCGATAATACCCAGCGATTCCCAGAAAGGCTCGTACCTGCTTCTTGCTGTTGGGACGTGGCCAACTCTGGATGGCCTCGACTTTGTTGAGTTGGGGTTTTATTACTCCCCTCCCAATGGTGTACCCAAGATATTTGGCCTCCTCCTGCCCAATGGTACACTTCTTGGGGTTAGCCGTAAACCCCGCTTCCCGAACAGAGTCCAGGACTGCTTGCACTTTTGGCAGATGTGAGGCCCAATCTGTGCTATGGACAATTACGTCATCCAGGTAAGCCGCAGCATACTTCCGATGGGGCCTCAGCATCTGGTCCATTTTCCGCTGGAATGTGGCCGGCGCATTCTGTAACCCGAACGGCATTCTTTTATATTGGAACGCCCCGTCTGGGGTTACAAATGCGGTTTTCTCTTTGGCCGACTTGGCCAGGGGGATTTGCCAATACCCTTTTGTGAGGTCAAGAGTCGTCATGTATCGGGCTGTTCCCAGCCGGTCGATCAACTCATCTATACGTGGCATGGGGTAGGTGTCAAATTTTGTAACTTTGTTCAACTGACGAAAATCGTTACAAAATCGCCAGCTCCCATCCGGTTTAGGCACCAACACAATGGGACTAGACCAATCACTTTGGGACTCCTCTATCACCCCTAAGTTCAGCATTTTCTGTACTTCCTCCCGTATTGCCTCCCGTCGGGCCTCTGGGATCCGATAGGGTTTTAACTTCACCCTTTCACCGGGCGGGGTAATGATGTCATGCTCTACCCCAGATGTTTGTCCCGGCAGCTCAGAGAATACCTCCTCGTTGCGAAGCACAAACTCCTTAACCTCCTGTTGTTGGGGTTGTGACAAGGTGGCTGCTATTCCAACCTCAGGAATCACGCAACCAGTTTGAGCTGGTGACCAAGTGTCTGCGACTAGGGACTCTCTATCCCTCCAGGCTTTCAACAGATTAACGTGATAGATCTGTTCGGGCTTTCGCCTTCCTGGTTGTCTGACCTTGTAATTCACTTCGCTCACTTTTTCCATTATCTCATAGGGGCCTTGCCATTTGGCAAGGAATTTACTTTCAACCGTAGGGACAAGTACCAGTATCCTATCCCCCGGGGAAAAGGTACGGGTCTTGGCTCCACGGTTGTACACTCTCTGCTGTGCTAACTGCGCTTGGGCCAAATGTTCCTTCACGATGGGCATTACCTGTGCAATTCGGTCTTGCATCAGGGCGACATGCTCAATCACACTCCTGTGGGGAGAACTCTCACTTTCCCAAGTTTCCTTGGCAATATCCAACAGCCCTCTTGGGTGTCTCCCATACAGTAACTCAAAGGGGGAGAATCCCATAGAGGATTGGGGCACCTCCCTAATAGCAAACATCAGATAAGGAAGTAGACAGTCCCAATCCTTTCCATCTCTATCCACCACTTTCTTCAACATTTGTTTTAGGGTTTTGTTGAATCTTTCAACCAGCCCATCGGTTTGGGGGTGATACACAGATGTACGTAATTGCGTCACTTTGAACAATTTACACAGCTCCTTCATAACCCGGGACATAAAGGGTGTACCTTGGTCCGTAAGCAGTTCTTTACAAATACCCACCCGGCTAAACACAAGAGATAGCTCTTTGGCTATGGTTTTGGCCGAGGTATTTCGGAGAGGGATCTCTTCTGGATAACGGGTGGCATAGTCCATTATAACTAATATGTACTGGTGCCCCCTAGCGGACTTGATTATAGGCCCTACCAAATCCATGGCGATCCTCTCAAACGGGACCTCAATGATGGGTAGAGGGACCAGCGGGCTACGGAAATGTGGCATCGGGGCCGACCTCTGACACACAGGGCAGGAGGAACAATAATTTTCTATGTCCCTCATCACCCCCGGCCAATAGAATCTCTGTAATACCCTCTCTCGGGTTTTCTCTGTCCCCAGATGACCTCCAAGAATGTGCCCATGGGCCAACTCCAACACCAACTTCCTGTAAGGTTTGGGCACCACAAGCTGCTCAACGGTTTCTTCTGCCCTTTTTGCCACCCGATACAGTAGGTCCTTCTCTACGCTGAAGTATGGGTAAGTGCAGGTATTATCTGGGTTCACTAACTCGCCATCTATTTTCACTACGTTTTCCCGTGCCTTTATTAGGGCGGGGTCTTTCAACTGTTCTGTGGCAAAGTTTTCCCTGTGAACCTCAAGATCAGAAAACTCCACAGACGGTAGGTTTTCGTCTGAGGAGGTGGGCTCCTCTCCAGTTTCTTGAGTCTCCCCTGCCAATACTGATAAGGGAAATTCCGGAGAGTCCTCACCACTCTCAGGGGAGTTCTGGCTATCACATTCCTGGTACATAGGGGCACCAGTGGGGGGCTCAGGATCATCCCACAGTTCCCAGAACTTCGGAAAATCCCTTCCCACAATGGCGTCATGCGGTAACTGAGATACTAAGCCCACTGGATGAGAGAGGGTACCTTTGGGGGTCTCGAAACACACTGTAGTCACTGGATACTCTCGGGTGTCCCCATGCACACAAATAACAGCTACCTTGCTATTCCCAAAGACCTCTGTTTTAACTAACTCAGCCTTTATCAGGGTCACAAGGCTACCTGAATCCAGCAATACCACAACATTTCTACCATTAACACACATTTTGCATAAATGTTTCTCAGTTCCTCGAATGGCAGTGCATGCGACTGTCGCACACAGCGACTGACGTCTGCCCGTCAGAAAGTCACACTGCATGGGTTCCTCCACAACCGGGCAATTGGCTGCAATATGTCCCGCTTGCCGGCAGCGGTAGCAAACGATCCTTCTTGCCGCCTCTTGAGCCGCTGATTTCCCAGGCTGTTCTCGCCAAACTTGGGGTAGAGCTCCCACCCTCTCACTCTCTCCACCCTCACCCCTTGGAATCCTCTTATCTGCCCCTGGGGATGGTCTGGTCTTAGGGTGGAAAGTCCGAGTGTCTCTGGAAGAGGCCGTCAGGTTCTCTGTAGCCAAGTATTTCTCCACACGATCCACAAGACCATCGGCCGTCTCTGGGTCTCCATGGCTTACCCACTTTTGGATGGCAGTAGGAAGAGCTCTCAAAAACCGATCCATTACAACACGTTCCACAATCTTTGGTGCGGACAAAGTCTCTGGCTGTAGCCACTTTCTGCTCAGGTGAATGAGATCATACATTTGAGACCTGGGGGGTTTTCCAAGCTGGAAAGTCCAGTTATGCACACGCTGAGCCCGGACAGCCTGGGTGACACCCAGCCTTGCCAAAATTTCAGCTTTTAGCATCACATAGTCTTTTGCTTGGTTAGGCTCTAGGTCATAGTAAGCTTTCTGCGATTCACCAGTTAACAGAGGAGCCACCAGTCCAGCCCACTGCTCCTCAGGCCACTTTTTTCTTTCAGCGGTCCTTTCAAATGTGGTCAAAAATACCTCTGGATCATCCTCTCCAGTCATTTTTGTCAATAAACGTCTCACCCCAAAGGACGCGGTATTAGTGGGACGGCTTTCCTCACTGGTCTGCGGACGTTGCTGCATTACTGCTTCCATCTGTTGTTGTAGTCTCTGCTCTTGCTTCTGCAACAGGTCTATGAAGCGGGCCTCAGATTGCTGCTGGGCTTGTTGCTGAGCCTCCAGACTCTGTTGCAAAGTTGTGTTTGTCTGCTGCTGGGCTGCAAGACTCTGTTGATGAGCTTGCTGCTGGGCTGCGAAGTTCTGTTGTTGAGCTACAAGGCTCTGTTGATGAGCTGCAAGGCTCTTTTGCAAACCTGCATTTGTCTGCTGTTGATTGGCATTTGCTAGAGCCAGCTGCTTCAGTATCTCCTCCATGCTGGCTTAAAAAAAAACTGCCACTGGTTCTCCACCAACTGTGAGGGGGTTAGCTCGGCAGCGGGTGTGTGTGACCCCCGGGATGGGCTCCCCACACAAAAACAGGCCCAGCAAACGGAGGTTGTGGTTTTCAAAATCAAAAAGGTGCGGTTTATTTTCTATTTACAGTGACAAAACACAGCAAAGCAAAAGAAACATAAATAAAATAAATCCTGGACAATTTGACCTCTGACTAAACATACAGGTTTCCTAACTAACAACTGGGATCAGCCTAGTGCTGTCCTAGTCCCTAAGTCCCTGATTTTAAATGTCCAAGCAAATAGCCACACAGGCTTTGTCTCACCGCACAGGGGTTCACTCTCCCTAGACAGTCCACACAGGTCTGGGTCCAGGCATGAGCAAACACCTAATGAATCTGGGAGTTCTTATAGAGGCCTAAATGAGCTGACAAGCTTCAGCTGGTCTCATCAACTCCCTGTCTGCACGACGCCCCACACTCTCCCTAGAGGTATGAGTCATCCATGAGCCCACTAGCCTCAGCTGGGCTTATACAACTCTCCACCTAGTTGTATAAGTCGGCGTAAAGCCTGAATCTGGGCAAAATATATCTACCCCCCTGGATGCAACCAGGTGACTTTACCTTCCTGCTGTCACACCATCCTTACTGTTCTCTATCCTCACTGTTCCTATCCTCACTGTTCTCCTATCCTCACTGTTCTCCTATCCTCACTGTTTCCTATCCTCACTGTTCCCTATCCTCACTGTTCCCATCCTTACTGTTCCCTATCCTCACTGTTCCCTAGCCTCACTGTTCCTATCCTCTCTGTTCCCTATCCTCACTGTTCCCATCCTTACTGTTCCCTATCCTCACTGTTCCCTATCCTCACTGTTCCCTATCCTCACTGTTCCCTATCCTCACTGTTCCCTATCCTCACTGTTCCCATCCTTACTGTTCCCTATCCTCACTGTTCCCATCCTTACTGTTCCTATCCTCACTGTTCTCCTATCCTCACTGTTCCCTATCCTCACTGTTCCCATCCTTACTGTTCTCTATCCTCACTGTTCCCATCCTTACTGTTCCCTATCCTCACTGTTCCCTATCCTCACTGTTTCCTATCCTCACTGTTCCCTATCCTCACTGTTCCCATCCTTACTGTTCCCTATCCTCACTGTTCCCATCCTTACTGTTCCTATCCTCTCTGTTCCCTATCCTCACTGTTCCCATCCTTACTGTTCCCTATCCTCACTGTTCCCATCCTTACTGTTCCCTATCCTCACTGTTCCCTATTCTCACTGTTCCCTATCCTCACTGTTCCCTATCCTCACTGTTCCCTATCCTCACTGTTCCCATCCTTACTGTTCCCTATCCTCACTGTTCCCATCCTTACTGTTCCTATCCTCACTGTTCTCCTATCCTCACTGTTCCCTATCCTCACTGTTCCCATCCTTACTGTTCTCTATCCTCACTGTTCCCATCCTTACTGTTCCTAACCTCACTGTTCTCCTATCCTCACTGTTCTCCTATCCTCACTGTTTCCTATCCTCACTGTTCCCTATCCTCACTGTTCCCATCCTTACTGTTCCCTATCCTCACTGTTCTCCTATCCTCACTGTTCCCTATCCTCACTGTTCCCATCCTTACTGTTCTCTATCCTCACTGTTCCCATCCTTACTGTTCCTATCCTCACTGTTCTCCTATCCTCACTGTTCCCTATCCTCACTGTTCCCATCCTTACTGTTCTCAATCCTCACTGTTCCCTATCCTCACTGTTCCTATCCTCACTGTTCTCCTATCCTCACTGTTCTCCTATCCTCACTGTTTCCTATCCTCACTGTTCCCATCCTTACTGTTCCCTATCCTCACTGTTCCCATCCTTACTGTTCCCATCCTCACTGTTTCCTATCCTCACTGTTCCCATCCTTACTGTTCCTATCCTCACTGTTCTCCTATCCTCACTGTTCCCTATCCTCACTGTTCCCATCCTTACTGTTCTCAATCCTCACTGTTCCCATCCTTACTGTTCCTATCCTCACTGTTCTCCTATCCTCACTGTTCTCCTATCCTCACTGTTTCCTATCCTCACTGTTCCCATCCTTACTGTTCCCTATCCTCACTGTTCCCATCCTTACTGTTCCCATCCTCACTGTTTCCTATCCTCACTGTTCCCATCCTTACTGTTCCCTATCCTCACTGTTCCCTATCCTCACTGTTCCCTATCCTCACTGTTCCCTATCCTCACTGTTCCCTATCCTTACTGTTCCCTATCCTCACTGTTCCCATCCTTACTGTTCCTATCCTCACTGTTCTCCTATCCTCACTGTTCCCTATCCTCACTGTTCCCATCCTTACTGTTCTCTATCCTCACTGTTCTCCTATCCTCACTGTTCTCCTATCCTCACTGTTTCCTATCCTCACTGTTTCCTATAATTTTTACATTGTAAATAGTATCTGTAAAGAAGTTGCGGCTGCGGCGTCCATCATTCAAATTCCGCGGTCTCTTCCTGTTCCTTCCGTGATAGACGATTCTCATCAGACACTCTCCGCCTATCACGAACGGTCTCTCATCCTCAGTTTCCCAGCAGACGTCTGTGATTGGCGGAACACCCAACACAGTGTCTGCTGGGAAACTGAGGATGAGAGAATGTTCGTGATAGGCGGAGAGTGTCTGATGAGAATCGTCTATCACGGAAGGAACAGGAAGAGACCGCAGAATTTGAACGATGGACGCCGCAGCCGCAACTTCTTTACAGGTACTATTTACAATGTAAAAATTTTGCTGACTCGAGTATAAGCCGAGGGGGGACTTTCAGCCCAAAAAAAAGGGCTGAAAATCTCGGCTTATACTCGAGTATATACGGTAACAGTGTGTATGCAAGGAAAGCTTGACAAGAATCTCGTCGAGAAAATCGACTGTTTTTTTACGACGAGAAACTTGGTCGTGTGTATGAGGCTTAACTCCATAATTAATGCATGTGATTTTGGAATGGGATGTCCAATAAACTCAAATAATTGTGATGGTCAATTATCCACAAACTTTTGGCTATAAATTGTATATCGCAAGTAACTCTCCAGCACTTTGCAGGCATAAGAAAACATAACTTCACACTTATCTCATTACCTAAAACTTTATTAAAAAGAATGCAGATTTACATAAAGATTCCTACAAAACAGAAATCAGACTCACCTGGGATTTGTAAGTGTTTGAGAGATGTGGTTCATTTTGAAATGATGATTCTAGGTTCTCATCATAACAACCAGCCATTGGTTTTAATTAAATATTATTGCCACACAATCCGCGCACGAGACCGGCAAAGTGAGAAATAATTATTATTCCTCATTTTCCTGCTGCCGTTTACCAGCGTTGGAGCTAATTAAAATAAATTAAATTTGGACGACTTTAGAAAGGTAGATCAATATGTGCTGTATTACAGGAGGCAGGCGCAACACGAAAGGTAATATTTGTAAAGTGTCTTTTTTTTTTTTTTCCTGTAGAAAATTACTGCCATCCGTCTTCAAATCAAGCCTGACTGCTGTGACTTGTACGTCCACGTTGTGTTTTTTATTGTGTTTTGGAGTTAGCTGGAGTTCTGCATTTTCCTTAAAATTAATTTTGTAGAGAAAAAAGAAGAGAGCGGACAACAGTTTTAAAAAAAGTTTGTCTCTGCTGGAGACGACTTCGACTTGTTCTCTGCTAGGAACAGAATTCGTTTTCCCTATTTCTTTTTTCTGTTACTTATTTTTCTGGTGTTTTAAAACGTTTATCATGGACCTATGGTGAAAATATACCTGACCATCACACCTACACTATAAGGCCAAAAGCACTCCAAATGATTGAGTTGTGTGTGTAGCACCCTCCATGTTTGTGTAGGTTGCTAGGTAAATTTAGTTTAGGTCCTCTGTAATCAGTGGAGCAGGGGTTGATTGATCTAGCCTGCTCCGTGTTTCAAAGGCTGCTGGTCTGATTGCTTCACCCTGCATTCTTAGAGGATTATAGAATTACAGTGGGAGGAAGAATAGAAAGCCAGTCTGAATATTTATAGGGACCCATCCAATCCCTGACGAGGTGTCCAGTGGTTGGCTGGATAGCCCATACAGTGAGGGAAAAAAGTATTTGATCCCCTGCTGATTTTGTACGTTTGCCCACTGACAAAGAAATGATCAGTCAGTAATTTTAATGGTAGGTTTATTATAACAGTGAGAGACAGAAGAACAACAACAAAAATCCTGAAAAACACATTTAAAAAAAGTTATAAATTGATTTGCTTTTGGTCTTGGCCATGGTGGAGAGATTGGAATCTGATCGATTGATTGCTTCTGTGGACAGGTGTCTTTTATACAGGTAACAAGCTGAGATTAAGAGCACTCCTTTTAAAAGAATGCTCCTAATCCCAGCTCGTTACCTGTATAGAAGACACCTGGGAGCCAGAAATCTTGTTGATAGAGGATCAAATACTTATTTCACTCATTAAAATGCAAATCAATTTAAAACTTCATGCTTCAGCATCCCAAGGCAGACAAAGTAAAGCATCCTGTATTTGAACATATGGGTTCACCTAAAGGGATGGATCAGTCAATCAACCCTCTGGTCTTCGTTTTCAGCTGAGACCACTTGACATAATTTCTAACCATGACCAACCAAGGTAAGTATACCAGGACATCTGCAACCATTTATAAAATGATGACTTTAGTGGAGTGGGGATGATCTGTATGCTATGGGCAACACAGAGGCTTAGTGGTTGGCATTCTGCCCTGTAGCAATAGGGACCTCTGTTCAGACCCCAACAAGGACACTACCTGCATAGAGTTTGCTTGCCCTCCATGTACAGTACTTTCATGGGTTTCCTCTCACACTCCAAGATAATGCTGGAAGGTTAATTGACTCTTGTCTAAATGTACCCTAGTATGTATCTGAGATAGGGATCTTATGCCTCGTACACGCGACCGGTTTTCCCGGCAGGACTCCTCTCAAGCCTGCCTTGCATACACACTGTCACACAAAAGACCACTGAACTTTTGAATGCCAAGAACGCGGTGACGTCAAAGACTACGACGAGCCGACAAAATGACGTTCTATGCTTCCGCGCATGTGTCAAATTGTTTACGAACATGCGCGGTTTTTTTCCCCTCGGGAAAGCATACAGATGACGGTTTTCACAACGGGAAAAAGACCGCCGGGAATTCCGGTGGGAAAAAAGAGAACAAGTTCTCTTTTTTTTTTCCCACAGTTTTCTCGTCGGGAGAACTGCGATGGAGCATACACACAGCCAGTTTCCCTGGCCAAATGCTGTCATGGCAGTTTTCCTGCCGGGAAAAATGGTCGTGTGTACGAGGCATTGGATTGTAAGCTCCTTGAGGAAAGGAACTGGCGTAGAGTGCTGTGTAAATTGTAGCCATTTCACAAATGCTAAATAAAAAATAAATAAAATGGGGGTGTCTAATTTTGACCATGGGTCCACTCCAAGAGTTTCAATAACTGTTATTTAATGCTAACATGCCATATATGGTATTTGGGTAAATGTTCTAATCACTCTAAGCCAACATACTCAATATATAATAGTGGCTATGTGGTTAGCACTTTCTCCCAGCAGCACTAGGGTTGTACGTTTGCATGTTCTCCCTGTGGTTGTGTGGTTTTCCTCCAGGTACTCTGGTCTCCTTCCACCAGGGCTACTGTTAGAAATTACAGGGCCCTGTACAGCCTTCCTGACATTTCACCTTGGAGACAGAGAAAGGAATTGAGGACACAGAATCTTCAGCTCCTTTCTCTGTAGCCTCATCTGCACTGAAGATGAATGAACAGGAGACAGAGACTCTGTCTCCATTAGCTCTCAGGTGCTGCCGCCACTATAGCCTGTAAGGGAAAACGGCGGTGAAGCCTTACTGCACATGCGCGAAGTGCGCTGCGCTTTCTGAATGGCCTTGCGGCGGGGGAAGGAGAAGGGGGGCAGACGGAAGTGGGGACGGGTACCTGTCAAAAACAGATACCCGCTCCCCCCCTGAAAGGTGTCAAATGTAGCACTGGAGGGGGGGGTGGAGACAGATAGGCGGAGCTATAGGCAGATTTTTCTGCCTATAGTAAAGGTGCTAGGGTATCTTGAAAGTGGACTTGTCCTTTAAGGCAGCTTACATCCCTACATGTGAGCGAAGCCAGTCAAGTGGCACAAATACATTCCTGACATAATTCGTGCACCTCTGAATTACTGCAGCACACGCCTGTACTTATAGCCAGTGACCCAGCATGGTGAACTCAATCATTAACATCACACAAGCAGTAGATGTCTTCCTTCCTGACAGCCCACCCACACCTTTCATCACTGCTCACTGACACACAACACGGTCACCCACTATGTACTGCTCAGATGCACACACTGCTGGGGCTAATGTAAAAATTGAGAGAAAACAGCTGAGCTCACCACAGAAACCAGAATGCAGAACAAGAGGAATGACAGCTGGATTCTGATTGGTTGATATGAGCAACACAGACATTTTCCTTTCTTTTTATAAACTAGCCTAGAAAAATGTGTACACCTGTAATAAGTAGGTGCGTAGTGATGGCACAAGGGGCTGATACTCTTTAACAATATATTCAAGCCAGACCAAGCGGTGTTAAACCCTAAACCAAAAATGTAATATATTTCAGCTTACCAATCATTAGATGTGTCTGCATTCGTTTTCTGTTTTCACCTGGTGATCTGGCCAACAACACATCTCCTGTTTTAGAGTGCCCCTACTCTGGATGAAGGGGCAACAGAGAAACCTTTGGACAGCGGTTTGTCAGTCTGGGGGATCGGGGAGTATTAGATGTACTAGCTTATTTAGATACACTAAACAAAGTGAAACCTTCACTCCTGTGTCCAGGTCTTATTAGAGACTGGCAGGCTGTGTAAGTGTACAGGTCTGTATCCTCATTATTAGCACCCTCCTAGTTAGGCTGCTAAGCAAAATTCTTTTTGGCTCCTAATGTAACTAGAAGAGTAGTAATTGTTTGGTCTGGTCTGTTCTGGGCTTCACAGGCTGATAGTTTGATTGCTTCCCCTGCATCTAGAAAAAGTTTCTAGACCCTTGGGGGGGAGAATTCATATGACCAGCTTGAATATAGAACAGGGCCTAGCCCATCCCTGAGGAGGTGTGCCCAGTTTGATCCCTGAGAAGAGTGCCTTTTTCCCTCGTGAGGGAATGGATCAGTGAGCTGACAGGAGAGAGACTGCTTGGCATCCTTTGGACTGGATGCTGGGTATCTTTTCAAGGGGCTGCACCTATGGACTGATCTTGTTCCAGGATTTTTTGAGTAGAGCCTCCTGTCTGTGCTAAAGCTACTTCATGGTCCCCAGCTGTGAACATATCTAACTGTATCTGTGCTAAATGTACTTCATGGTCCCCAGCCATCAACCTATCATGCTCTACTTGTGTTAAAGGTACTTTATGCTCCCCAGCTGTGACCCTATCTAGCTGTATCTGTGCTAAAGCTACTTCATGGTCCCCAGCTGTGACCCTATCTAGCTGTATCTGTGCTAAAGCTACTTCATGGTCCCCAGCTGTGACCCTATCTAGCTGTATCTGTGCTAAAGCTACTTCATGGTCCCCAGCTGTGACCCTATCTAGCTGTATCTGTGCTAAAGCTACTTCATGGTCCCCAGCTGTGACCCTATCTAGCTGTATCTGTGCTAAAGCTACTTCATGGTCCCCAGCCATGAACCTATCTAGCTGTATCTAATTGCTTCGCATGACTATGCATCTGGGCTACATATCCCAGGGATCTTTGTTTTCATCGGTGAGATTGCTGGGAGGAACTATAAAAGCAGGAAAAGGCCACCCGGGAGTGTCTTCTTCCCCCTGGGCCTGACGTGAGACGGACCTCTTCGTGCATGAAGAGAGGGGTCAGGGCCTACCATGCGGTATACCACATTCCAACCTGGATGAGAGGGGCCTGGCTCTGTTTGCTTTTCGTCTGACATCCATCCAGCACCACTTGGGTCGCCTGCCAACCTGTTTCCGAGCTTCACATCGGGAGATCGATACGGCGGATCCGATGCACGAGTGTCGCTACATGAACTACGGTCCAGAGGGCATCTATTCGGCCTGGTTAAATAAATGTGAAGCTGCGCTAAAATCAACCTATTAAATAAAATTCACAATTAATAAAAACATAATGTGATAAATCCAAATAATCATATGCAGTAATTAGTGCAATAATAAGTGAACCAATACTCATAAAATCAAAGAAAGTATAGGAATAAAAAACGTCCATAAAGCTGGTGAGACTAAACTTGTGAAGTGATCACTGCAAGTGGTTCCTGCTGTTTAACAAACAATCTATTCGGCCTGGTCGTTGGTGAGAGGGCAATCGCCCAACCTTTACAAATCCTTTCTCACGATTTTACTGGGACACTTTGGACAGACATCTCTACCTTAGGAATACTTTACTGAACCTATTTTGAACACTGTGCATAGGCACCTTTTAGCTTCCATCATTTCAAGAAACCTTATTGCTTGCTATTACACCTTATTGGATAAAGTTAATGAGCTCCTACTGCCAGTGAAGACCATCAGATCTGCAACGGGGACATTGCTGTCATTACCGCTATAAGGACCCTTATAACATCGCCATTAAGTCCGACCTCTCATTAGGGTTAATGGTTAATAGGCTGGCCAAGGTTCCCCCTTTAAAAGTCTGTCAGTATAACCAGTTGACTGTGTTTATCTTTACAGGTGCAAGCAGTACTCCATTTGCAAGTGTAAAATAGACTGTTTAACTGCAAATATCTTGTTTTGTGTATTCAGAGGATTTTTTTTGCTGAGGTGGCACTGTTGCCCAAAACTCAGCAGATCAATTACCTCCTCTTTGTGACAATATCCCTTTTGAACTGTTCTAGAGTTGTCTGATTTATTACTTTAAGGTGGTGCAATGATGTTGGAACCCAGAGTGTCAGGTGGGTTGGAATGTTCATCAGGTCATGGCAATGCAGATGAGCAGGTAATTCCAAGCAGTCCCTTAGGGGGTCGTGCTACATAAATATTGGAACAACATAGCCATCACCAACATAGTCAGTAGTGGAATCCTCTGTAAACATAAAAACAGATTAGAAATGGCTCTTTATACGTCGACGTGGAAAACCGTTGTTATGGCAGCAGATAGCAGATCGCCGCCATTGCTAGTAAAAAAAATTATAATAATAAAAATGCCATAAATCTATCCCCTATTTTGTAGACGTTTAGCGCACAGACCCCCTTTTCCCCAGTCCCCAGTCTGCTTCGGCTCCTCTCAGGAAAAAGGGGCACACCGCACCACAAGCCCGTACCTACCTGTGTTAAGAGGTTTGGCAGTGTTGTTTTTGGGCCTTGTCTGCAGCCGGAATATAAAGTCCTCCTGAGAATGATTCTCACCTCTACAGTGTGTAGATGCAAGTCCTTGACTTCCCCAGGAACGTAAATGTCCACACCAGCTGAAAGTCCAACTTTATATTTATTTTCCACTTGCACAACACATAGTCTCTTGGATAGAAGAAAGGTTGGAGCAAAGACACAGGACAGCTTTAAAGGGGTTGTAAAGGTTTGTTTTTTATTTTCCACATAGGTTCCTTTAAGCTAGTGCATTGTTGGTTCACTTACCTTTTCCTTCTATTTACCTTCTAAATGTTTTTTTTTCTTTGTCTGAATTTCTCACTTCCTGTTTCTCCTTACTAAACTTCACACCATCATCCGAGTGGTGTGGAGTCAGCCAGAACAGCTTACTGAGCAGCTTACTGAGGAGGAACAGGAAGTGAGAAATTCAGACAAAGAAAACAAAGAATAAAAACATTTAGAAGGGAAATCTAAGGAAAAGGTAAGTGAACCAACAATGCACTAGCTTAAAGGAACCTATTTAGAAAATAAAAAAACGAACCTTTACAACCCCTTTAAGGTGTGGAGGAGGTCCAGGCACAAACGTAGCTCAAACTCTAAGGACTGTTCAGATTTCTCAAACAGTTGTGGCGCATGGTCTCTGCCACAGACCATGAGGTTGGTCTCTGCCACAGACCTTGTGGATAAGATCACTGCCACTGACCTGGCGAACAAGGTCACTGCCACTGACCTGATGAATCTTGGTTCCTTCCTAGAACATAGCCCCTTTCAGGGAGAAGACATCCCCCCCAGAAAGTCAACAGACCCCTTCCTTCACTGTGTCCACAGCACCGGTCCTTCGGAACAGATCCTCCCTTCTCTTAGGGTGCGGGTCCCCTCGCAAGGCGGCACCCTGGACTCCTCGATCCCTTGTGGACCCCCAGCCAAAGGCTGCTGGGCTCCGGGGCGTTACTGCAGCTCCTGGGCCTCCATGCCCCGGGTGAACAGGAACGGTGAGGTAGTACCTCACCCCAGTCTAAAGTGCCTGAGGTGGAACTGGAACAAGGCCTCCAGGCCTAGGGCACCCGGAGATGACGAACCACACACATCCAGGCCGAAGGTGCCTGGGCGTGGACGAACCTCTCTCAGAAGATGTCTGACCCTTTTATATCCTCTCCCGGCACGCACAGCAGGTTCCCCGCCCCACTGTATGGCTGCCAAGAGGGGACACAAAAGGCACAGCACTGCGATCGCGGCTCAACCCTGGCCCAGAATGGCAGCGCCACCCACCGGCCACAGGGAACACACCACGAGCATTAACCCCTGAGAACAAAAAATGGTCCATGAATCCTATCAATTCAATGTGTCTGAGCCTGGTTATCATTCAGACACTTCCCCTAAATTGAACACCCCGCTACAGACGCTATAACTTTTGCGCAAACCAATCAATATACACTTATTGCAATTTTTTTACCGAAAATATGTAGAAGAATACAAATCGGCCTAAACTGAGGAAGAAATTTGTTTTTTTATATAGTTTTTGGGGATATTTATTATAGCAAAAAGTAAAAAATATTGCTTTTTTTGTTTATAGCGCAAAAAATAAAAACCGCAGAGGTGATCAAATACGACCAAAAGAAAGCTCTATTTGTGGGAAAAAAAGGACGTCAATTTTGTTTGGGTACAACATCGCACGACCGCACAATTGTCAGTTAAATTGATGCAGCGCCGTATCGCAAAAAATGCTCTGGTCAGGAAGAGGGTAAATCCTTCCGGGGCTGAAGTGGTTAAGTAGTTAAGCTTTTGCATCAGGTTTCTCAAACCGTTGCATGCCTGCAGTTTTTGGGAATGGGTGACCTTAAAATGATGCCCCCCCCCCCCCCTGAAAAAATGTCTGCAGACGCCCATGTCCTCATACACACATTCAAGGTGAGGTAAAAAATGATCAATGCATGGGCTGCGTAAAGCGTTACATGGGTGGCAAGAGGTTAAAATGACAATAGTCCCACAAAGACGGTATATTAGAATCCCATTCTAGTATATTCCGCTGCACAATAAATGGGCGATATGACGAGTGTCCTGTGCATCTGGCGGTACAGGATACATATACAGCTACCATGATAGTAAGGTGGTCAGCACTGGAGACTGGGGCATGTTTTGTACATCCTCCATGTGTCTTCTTCCCATAATCAAGAACATATTGATCAGTTAGTAATGTAAGTGACCATGGAAGGTGCAGCAACACTCCATCAAAAATTGATGTTCAGTAATGCAGGGGCTAAAACACCCTCTGGCTTCCTATTTCTCATGGGGGGGGGGGGGCTATATTTGTTTGCTTATTGTGACTTATAATGAAATTCAGTTTATCTCAGCAGTTGTTCAGCAAGAATGCTTACTGTACTTTCTGACGTACTAAGAGCTGCTAAAGGAAGAAGCTGATATCCCATATAAGAAATATGGGATATTTGGCGGGAGAGATGTTTCTCGGCAAGGTCCCGGCCGGCCAGCTTGGCGTACAGTAATATAACAAAGGCATAGCTCACCTTACCGCCAAGCAGGGGGGGGGGGACGACTCCCCACCCCTGCCCCATCCAGCCCATTTACTGTAATCCTCCAGCTACTCAAAATACGCAGAAGGGAACTATTAAAGCGTTCATTCTCGGGCGCGATCCTTGCTGGCAGGCTCACATGTTTAAATAAATGCCTCTTTTATGTGATGTCCAGATGTTCTCTAGACACATTAAAGGGATCTGCAATTAGCCTGGCAGTACAGGCCTGCCCCGTAGGACTGCGGCGAATGGAAAGGGTTAAAGGTGCTGCGATAATTGGGAGAGCGCTGATATCAAGCACACGATCATTATGTGGC
This sequence comes from Rana muscosa, assembly GCA_029206835.1. Lineage (NCBI taxonomy): Eukaryota > Metazoa > Chordata > Amphibia > Anura > Ranidae > Rana > Rana muscosa. The sequence continues at coordinate 200,010,629 of CM055126.1, read as the reverse complement.
CAGCTTTCTGGAATGACATCAATATTCGCAGGATAAATACAAATCAAGGAGCGCCGGCTTTCTTTGCCGTGTTTTCAACAGACTTACCAATTCTTCCCGACTTCTAATCCTCATTCATACGTGTTGTAGTGTTTGACGCTCCTCTGAAAAGCGATTGGCAGTGGTACGCTTTTCAGAGACGTATGACAAATGATATGTTGCCTCCTTACCGTCTGCTTTAACTTTCAAAATGCAGACCTACTGGTTGCATCACAGCCCCATTCACTTGAATGGGCTGCAGTCATACTGGCAATGGCATATGGGCACTTGAATGGGCCTCTTTCCACCTGGAAATGACGTATGGGTATGTGACTGGGTCTCATTCAGTGGCAGTACCGCCTGCCAAAAGCAACATGCCGTTCAGTTCTTGCTGCTGCTACGAGGGCAAAGCATTGTGGCATGGGTACAGCCCTGAATGGCTACATTTGTCTGTTTAGGTGGGCAGTCAGGTAAGGCAGTAAAACTGTGGCTCACTTGCTGCTTTTACCACCCATCCCCCCCCCCCCCCCCAGCCACCTGTTTGAACGAGCCCTAGAGCCTCATTCACACTGGAAATGACATACAGTGCCTTAAAAAAGTATTCATACCCCTTCCTTGAAATTTTCCACATTTTTGTCACGTTACAACCAAAAATGTAAATGTATTTTATTGGGATTTTATGTGATAGACCAACACAAAGTGCCACATAATTGTGAAGCGGAAGGAAAATTATAAATGGTTTTCCAAATGTTTTACAAATATCTGAAAAGTGTGGCGTACATTTGTATTCAGCCCCCTTTACTCTGATACCCCTAACTACAATCTAGTGGAACCAATTGCCTTCAGAAGTCACCTTATTAGTAAATAGAGTCCACCTGTGTGTAATTTAATCTCTGTATAAATGCAGCTGTTCTGTGAAGCCTGCAGAGGTTTGTTAGAGAACCTTAGTGAACAAAGAGAAACATGAAGGCCAAGGAACACACCAGACAGGTCAGGGATAACATTGTGGAGAAGTTTAAAGCAGAGTTAGGTTATAAAAAATATCCCAAGCTTTGATCATCTCACGGAGCACTGTTCAATCCATCATCGGAAAATGGAAAGTGTTTGGCACAACTGCAAACCTACCAAGACATGGCCGTCCACCTAAACTGACAGGCCGGGCAAGGAGACTATTAATCAGAGAAGCAGCCAAGAGGCCCATGGTAACTCTGGAGGAGCTGCAGATATTTTTTTTTTTTTTTTTTATGGTTGAACTGGATGGCATTGTGTCTTTTTTCAACCTGACTAACTATGTAACTATGTAACTATCCAGAGCTCAGGTGGGAGAATCTGTCCACAGGACAACTATTAGTCGTGTTCTCCACAAATCTGTCCTTTATGGAAGAGTGGCAAGAACAAAGCCATTGTTGAAAGAAAGTCTTAAGAAGTCCCGTTTGCAGGTTGTGAGAAGTCATCTGGGGGACACAGAAAACATGTGGAAGAAGGTGCTCTGTACAGATGAGACCAAAATTGAACTCTTTGGCCTAAAAGCAAAACGCTATGTGTGGCGTAAAACTAACACTGCACATCACCCTGAACACACCATCCCCACCGTGAAACATGGTGGTGGCAGCATCATGTGGGGATGATTTTCTTCAGCAGGGACAGGGAAGCTGGTCAGAATTGATGGGAAGATGGATAGAGCCAAATACAGGGCAATCTTAGAAGAAAACCTGTTATGCCTAGTACACACGACCGTTTTTTCCGACGGGAAAACTGCTATGAGAGCTTTTCGTCGGGAATCCCGGCCGTGTGTATGCTCCATCGCAGTTTTTTAGACGGGAAAACTGCCGGGAAAAAAAAGAGAGCAGGATCTCTTTTTCCCCGTCAGGAAAAGATCCTGGCGGGAAAACCGTTCGTCTGTATGGTTATCCGACGAGCAAAAAAACGCGCATTCTCAGAATCAAGTATGAGACGGGAGCGCTCTTTCTGGTAAAACTAGCGTTCGTAATGGAGATATCACATTCGTTGCGCTGTAACGGACTGAAAAGCACGAGGCTGAAAAGCGCGAATCGTCTCTCACCAAACTTTTACTAACACGAGGATCAGCAAAAGCATCCCAAAGGGTGGCGCCGTTGGAATGGAACTTCCCCTTTATAGTGCCGCCGTACGTGTTGTACGTCACCGCGCTTTGGACGGGTGGACTTTTGTCTGAGCGTGTGTATGCAAGGCAGGCTGAGAGGAATTCTGTTGGGAAAACGGTTGTTTTATTATCCAACGGAAAAACCAGTTGTGTGTACACGGCATTAGAGTCAGCAAAAGACTTGAGACGGGGGTGGAGGTTCACCTTCCAGCAGGACAACGACCCTAAACATACAGCCAGAGCTACAATGGAATCAAAGCATATTCATGTGTTAGAATGGCCCAGTCAAAGTCCAGACCTAAATCCAATTGAGAATCTGTGGCAAGACTTGAAAATTGCTGTTCACAGACACTTTCCATCCAATCTGACAGAGCTTGAGCTATTTTGCAAAGAAGAATGGGAAAAATTTCCCTCTCCTAGATGTGCAAAGCTGGTAGAGACATCCCCAAAAAGACTTGCAGCTGTAATTGCAGCGAAAGGTGATTCTACAAAGTATTGTCTCAGGGGCGCCATACAAATTCACACCACACTTTCACATTTTTATTTGTAAAAAAATTGAAAACCATTTATAATTTTCCTTCCACTTCACAATTATGTGCCCCTTTGTGTCGGTCTATCACATAAAATCCCAATAAAATACATTTCCGTTTTTGGTTGTAACATGACAAAGCAAAACAAGGACAAAAATGTTGGGGCTTTGAACGAGGTTGGGACTTCCCCTCCCCTTATTATTTGGTTGTAACATGACAAAATGTGGAAAAATTTCAAGGGGTATGAATACTTTTTCAAGGCACTGTAAGCCTAGACAAAATTACTGACTGGAGCGCAGCTCTTTAGATTAGAAGATTGAATAGAGAGACAGACAGATGGAGGGTAGAATATAGATGGATGGATGGATGGATGGATGAACGGTCAAAGATGGATGTTTGGTAGTAGATTAAGGTGACCAGATTTTTTAAATGAAATCCGGGGACATCGTTTTTTTTTACTAGTAATGGCAGCAATCAGCGACTCTCTTGCCCATCGCCGCCGCCCGCCTCACAGCCTGTCAAGTCTTAAAGCCTCGTACACACGACCGGTTTTCTCTACAAGAACCAGCAAGAAAATTGCCGGGAGAGCTTTCTTGCCGAGTAAACCGGTCGTGTGTACGCGGCTTTCAGGTTTCTCGTCAAGAAAACTGGCCAGAATCTCGACGAGAAAAATAGAGAACCTGCTCTCTATTTTCTCGTCGGGATTCTTGTCGGCCTGTTTCCCGACGAGAAACCCGAGTGTGTGTACGCTTACCTGTCGCTGTGGAAACCCACGCATGCTCGAAATGACTTTGACGCATGCGCGGTAGCTTCCTAGGCATAGGTAGGGTAGCGCACGTTCGTTCGTTCCATTCAAAAGAACAGCGGTTCTTTTGAATGGAGCGTGTGTACACTCGGCCGGGACAAGATTCTTGTTAAGAATCTCGTCAGGGAAAAACGGCAGGTTTTTTCCTGACGAGATTCTCGGTCGTGTGTACGAGGCTTTACTCTCCGGCCCCCGGCTACTACTGGGTGGGGAGCGGAGGAAGATCACTCCGCCAGGGAAGGCAAGGAGATAAGCTGGCAGGCGGCTGGCCGGGACTTGAGCCAAGGCAGAAGAACAGCAAGCGGAGCTGAATGGGCACCCGAAACTGAAGAAATATTCCCTCCGCTCCGACCAGCACATGATCATCAGAAAGGGGCACAGATATGGGAAAAAATACACCCCCTAAGCTAGTAGGAGCGGCAGAGCGCGCGCGGGGGGGGGGGGTTGAAATTCAGATTTTTTTTTTCATTCTGCACTGACTGTCTTTGAAATTGCCCCAGCCCCTGTTCAAATCCAATCCAGGGACAGAATCGGGGACAGATTTGGTCTGGGGACAGTGTCCTCAATCCGGGGACTGTCCCAGGAAACTGGGGATGTCTGGTCACCCTATAGTAGATGGATGTATGGATATCGATGGATAGCGATAGATAGATAGATAGATAGATAGATAGATAGATAGATAGATAGATAGATAGATAGATAGATAGATAGATAGATAGATAGATTGATTGATATACTCGTGTGGCTAGATGGATGGCTGGATGCATAGCTGAATGAATGGTTTGGTTTGCTGTAGAGAGATGGATGGATGGATGATCATGGATGGATGGTAGTAGATCGATAGACACATGAACATTTCTTTGCTGTGTGTATTTATTATAAATGTAGGAGTTATGGACTGCACAGGCTTGTTGGAGGGGCCCGGGGCCCCTGAGTTTGTTTCCTATGACCTGTCCAGATGATGGGAAGTTGGACTGTGCAGAGAGGCAGACAGCTGTCACAGAGACAATGCTCCATCCAAGGTCATCTCATTGTCAAGGTCAATGATGGAATGTCTCCGGCTGGCCCTCTTGGTTCTCACACTTGGCCAGGGTTGGTGTTCAGTCCTGATGGCTCTCCAGTGGCCAGGAGGCAGAGCATGTCCTAGTCTGGGGATTTCCATGGCCGGGGAGGGGAGGGGAGGGGAGGGGGGGCACACATTGCATATTCCAGTGGCAAGCCTCATCATAGTCTGCATGCTGTCACATGGATTTGGTCATCCATTCATCATCTGGACGGTGTCTGGGGTACGGTGGCCCTCCCTGTCCTCCCATTGTTCAGCTGTGACCCCAGGCAGGGGGGGGAGCAGTCCAGACATGAGGACCAGGGGGGCTGTGCAGACTGTGGGAAGACCCCATTAGAGGGGACAGAGAATGACAGGGCAGCCTCTTCCCTCTGGCAGGGGGGGGGGGATGACTGATGGCTTGGAGAGCCCCCATCCCACCCCACCCCCCACTTCTTGCTGGTTTTAGCCAATGATCCCATGCATTCTTCTCACTGTCCATGCTGCATGAGAAGCGCAAAGCCTGGGGGACCCTCAGACATCCAAGAGGGGCACCACCTGCTTCCCGATCAGCGGCACAGGCCCAGACACTCTGCCCTCCATATCAATGAATGGAATCCGTACAACACAAATAAAAATGACACCGGCACTCAATGGCTGCTGCTCCAAGGGGGGTGGGGGGGCAATAAAACCTGAGCGGACTGGGAGCGCGGACATATGCTGCGCAAAGCTAGACGTGATATATTCATGATGGGCAAATGTCACAGATCTGCCTCTATAGATAAATCTCATTTATATAGCGCTGACATATACGGCGGCGTGGAATGTTAGTCCCAAAAGAGCATTTGAAGACATCATTGCCCGGTGGTTGGCGGCTTCTTTGTCCCAAATTTTTGGTAAAGTACCCTGAGGGCTCATTCATACCAGAAACGGCGTGTTTACTGTGCGTCTTTGCAGGTGTAGTGACATGCATTTCACATGCGTTTTTTTGCGCATTTGTGATGCATTTTTACTAAGCTTGCATTTCCATGCTGTACTTATTTTTCACAGCACTTCTCTGCAAGCGGGGGGGGGGGGGGGCGTTTGGACAACAAGTTATTGAGCGGGGGGGTGGCTATCGCAGGACATTGACGCCATTCGCGGGAGGGGGGCGCGCCGATCGCACAATATTACAGTGGATATGTGGTGGGGTGGGAGGGAATGTCTTACCTCCTCCCGTGCTCGGGGCCCCAAGTTTGCCTGTCCTGTTCTGACGCCCCTGCCCATAGGATCACCTGGAGTTTGAACAGTCTATGTAGTTGGAGTGCGCACAAAAATGCAGCCCACTGCACCTGGTGTAAATGAGTCCTTAAAGTGGTTGTAAACCTCAGACTTGAAATGTGAACAAAGCATTTCCCTCTATAGTGTGTGCTTGTCTCAATCCAGAGCACTAAGTGTCATTTCTGTCTGCTGCCTCCTTCCTCTGATATCAGCATGAATCACTTCTGACAAATTTTCCTGACACCAAGAGAAAAAAGGTGACAGGGGAGGGACCTCCAGCTGATTGACAGCCTCAGCTCTGTTCCTGTGTGCTGTGTGAAAGGCGTGTGTCCCTTTTCTCCAATCAGCTCTCAAAGCTTTCCGCACTGAGCTCTGCAGAGTGTAACTTCACCATGAATCACTTCTGACAAATTTTCCTGACAGCAAGAGAAAAAAGGTGACAGGAGGGACCTCCAGCTCGTTGACAGCCTCAGCTCTGTTCATATGTGCTGTGTAAAAATGGAACAAATGTATGGACAGCCGCACTCCAAAAGATCGTTTAGGTTGCCTTTTATTGGTAAAAAAATGTGGAGCACTACAAATCACAGCAGACAGCTATGACTAAGCACTGAACCCCAGTGCGAAACGCATCAACTGTACCCCATTGTCTGCTGTGATTTGTAGTGCTCCACGTTTTTTTACCAATAAAAGGCAACCTAAACGGTCTTTTGGAGTGCGGCTGTCCATACATTTGTTCCATTTTTGCTTTGTGCATTGCCAGCACCCGTGGTTTCTGAGAAGACATTGATTGCCCATTGCATCCATCTGGAGCAGTAAACTCGCTTTCCTTGTTCATATGTGCTGTGTGAAGGGGGGGTGTCCCCTTCCTCCAATCAGCTCTCAGAGCTCTCCTCACTGAGCTCTGCAGAGTGTAACTTTAGCTCTTCATCCCTTTTTTTCTGCACTCTCAGACAAGCTTTATAAATTTTGGACTTGGAATAGATGTACTGTAGAGGGGAGAAGACTGCAGATAAACCGGTACAACTTATGTAGAAGGATTTGTTCCATCTCTGTGTATCACCTGAGGCAAGTCACTTCACTGGGTACATGTTAGGCCCCTTTCACACTTGTGCGACTTGTCCTGCGACTTGAGACTGCAAAGTCGCATGACAAGTCGTACCCCATGATTTCCAATGAGCACCATTCATATCTGTGCGACTTCAAGTCGCGCCAACTACAAAGTAGTCCCTGTGCTACTTTGGCCCGACTTTGATGTGAGTTGAGGTCCATAGACCTCGAGTTTACACAGGCATTCCCTGAAATCGTGGTAAAATCGCAGCAAAATCGAGCGACTTTGAAGTCGCAGTAGTGTGAAAGGGGCCTAAGAGTTTACAACCTCTGTAAGCTTGGTTTAGGATCCATTCACACTAAAAACTGCACATCTATTGCACGTGTGCATGCACTTAATGTGCGTTTGTATGTGCATTTACATGCAGTAGATGCCTGTTTACATGCAGCTGATGTGCTTTTTTCTATCTGCATTTGTCCTCTGAGGTCACGTCCCGCTTCTTTCTTTCCTTAGGCTTTCATGTTGCAGTGTGTTTGCATTTACATGCGTTTGTGTGCGTTTTTCTACGTTTACGGTGCCGGAAAAATGCATCACGTTTTAATTTTTCCCCTGTACTGCACTACAATGGTGTGAACTATGCCCATAAAATAATCTGGAGTTTGAACCATCTATGCCAGGGATCCTTAAACTACGGCCCTCCAGCTGTTGCGGAACTACAAATCCCATGAGGCATTGCAAAACTCTGACATTCACAGACATGACTGGGCATGATGGGAATTGTAGTTCCTGAACACCTGGAGGGCCGTAGTTTGAAGACCCCTGATCTATGCAGTTGGAGTGCAGACGAAAATGCAACCCACTGCACCTGGTGGGAATGGGCCCTTACACCAATTGCGTTGCGTTTTGCGTTGACGCATGCTAAAAGTGCTTGAGCTAACATATGTTGGCGTGTATTGTGGCTTTTTTTTTCTCCCTTAATGCACATTGTAATGTGTGGCGCTGCATTTATATACAGCATATTCCATTTTCACCCAGTGCGTTGGTGTCATCTGGGCCTAATGGGAACAATGGATTTCCGCTTGTCATTATCTTAGGAATGCATGGAGTGTAAATGAGCATTAAAGCCCCCCCCCTCCCCCCACACACACACACTTTACAATCTGATTGTGCAAGCTCCTTTAAGGCCTGTTCATACCAGATGCAGTACAGTGCGTTTTTTTCTGGATGGACAGTAGGTTATATGGCTTCCAATGGCCTAGTTCATACCAGTACAGACAGTTCCAGTGCATTCCAATGCAGAAACAAAAGAACATGCTGCATTTTTTTTCTGCACTGAACTGTACTGGAACATGGAAAAACGCATCAAAAACGCACCGGAACGCACCTCGATGCAGTAACGCACCAGGACACACATGCCCCTATTGAAGTTGAAGAAAAAAAGGGGGAAAAGCACACTGGAATGCATCCAAAACGTGTCAAAAACGCACACAGGAACGCATCACAAGGGCTCATGCAGAAACGCATCCAGACTGCGTTTCTGTGGTGTGAACTGGCCCTTAAGGAGACCATACGCTGTACAATCTGATTGTATCCTCCACTCTGTAGTACAAGAACATGCCTGATTGGATACAAACTGAAAGCATTGCTTAGGCCAGCCTTATGCTGCGTACACACGATCAGACATTCCGACAACAAAACCCTGGATTTTTTCCCAAGGATGTTGGCTCAAACTTGTTTTGCATAAACACAGTTACACAAATGTTGTCGGAAATTGTGAACGTCAAGAACGCGGTGACATACAACACGTACGATGAGCTGAGAAAAATTAAGTTCAACAGCCAGTGCAGCTCTTCTGCTTGATTCCGAGCATGCGTGGAATTTTGTGCGTCGGAATTGTGTACACACGCTCAGAATTTCCAACAACAAGCTCTCAAATTTTTGTTGTCGGAAATTCCGACAGCAAATGTCCGATGGAGTCTACACAAGCTCCTATCGAACATTTGTTGTTGAAAATTCCGACCGTGTGTACGCGGCATTAGAGTGATCGAAATTCATCCAGCTCAGCAGGAACCGGATGAATTTCTATGCATGGCAGTGCCAGATTTATATTGGGGGCAAAAGGGAAAACTGCCCTAGGCCCCCTGACAACAGGGGCCCCTCTCTATACAAAATTAATATAAAACAAAATAAAAAATGATATAAAATAAATAATAATAAAATAATATAAAATATATAATAATAAAAACGACTTTCCTTTATTAAATGTATCTTGGGAAGTAATATTTTGCCGGCCATCATCTGTGAAAGGTCTTACTCTGGACTGGTATATTGTATCATTTTTAAAAACAAATTTTGGCAGCTCAAGTGAAACTGTGTGTGTGTGTGTATGTGTGTTTGTGTGGGTGTGTCTGTGTGGGTGTGTCTGTGTGGGTGTGTCTGTGTGGGTGTGTCTGTGTGTGTGTGTCTGTGTGGGTGTGTGTGTATGTGTGTCTGTGTGGGTGTGTGTTTGTGTGGGTGTGTCTGTGTGGGTGTGTCTGTGTGGGTGTGTGTGTGGGTGTGTGTGTGTCTGTGTGGGTGTGTCTGTGTGGGTGTGTCTGTGTGGGTGTGTCTGTCTGGGTGTGTGTGTATGTGTGTCTGGGCGGGTGTGCGTCTGTGTGGGTGTGTGTGTATGTGTGTGTTTGTGTGGGTGTGTCTGTGTGGGTGTGTCTGTGTGGGTGTGTGTGTATGTGTGTCTGTGTGGGTGTGTGTTTGTGTGGGTGTGTCTGTGTGGGTGTGTGTGTATGTGTGTCTGTGTGGGTGTGTGTTTGTGTGGGTGTGTCTGTGTGGGTGTGTGTGTATGTGTGTCTGTGTGGGTGTGTGTTTGTGTGGGTGTGTCTGTGTGGGTGTGTCTGTGTGGGTGTGTGTGTCTGTGTGGGTGTGTGTTTGTGTGGGTGTGTCTGTGTGGGTGTGTCTGTGTGGGTGTGTGTGTCTGTGTGGGTGTGTGGGTGTGTGTGTATGTGTGTCTGTGTGGGTGTGTGTATATGTGTGTCTGTGTGGGTGTGTCTGTGTGGGTGTGTGTGTATGTGTGTCTGTGTGGGTGTGTCTGTGTGGGTGTGTGTGTATGTGTCTGTGTATGTGTTTGTGTGTGTGTGTGTGTATAAGTCTGTGTGTGTGTATAAGTGTGTATATGTATGTCTGTATGTGTGTGTGTTTGTGTGTCTGTATGTGTGTATGCGTGTCTGTGTGTGTCTGTGTGTCTCTGTGTATGTGTATATGTGTGTGTGTGTGTATATGTCTGTAGGTATGTGTCTGTGTGTGTGTAATTGTGTATAAGTGTGTATAGAATGAGGTCAGGCACTGATGTTGGATGAGAAGGCCTGGCTCACAGTCTCCACTCTAATTCATCCCAAAGGTGTTCTATCAGGTTGAGGTCAGGACTCTGTGCAGGTCAGTCAAGTTCTTCCACCCCAAACTCGCTCATCCATGTCTTTATGGACCTTGCTTTGTGTACTGGTCCAAATCATTTGGTGGAGGGGGGATTATGGTGTGGGGTTGTCTTTCAGGGGTTGGGCTTGGCCCCCTTAGTTCCAGTGAAGGGAACACATAAGGCCTCAGCATACCAAGACATTTTGGACAATTTCATGCTCCCAACTTGTGGGTACAGTTTGGGGATGGCCCCTTCCTGTTCCAACATGACTGCACACCAGAGCACAAAGCAAGGTCCATAAAGACATGGATGAGCGAGTTTGGGGTGGAGGAACTTGACTGGCCTGCACAGAGTCCTGACCTCAACCTGATAGAACACCTTTGGGATGAATTAGAGCGGAGACTGACCTCACAAATGCGCTTCTGGAAGAATGGCCAAACATTCCCATAGACACTCCTAAACCTTGTGGACAGCCTTCCCAGAAGAGTTGAAGCTGTTATAGCTGCAAAGGGTGGGCCACCTCAATATTGAACCCTACGGAGTAAGACTGGGATGCCAGTAAAGTTCATGTGTGTGTAAAGGCAGGCGTCCCAATACTTTTGCTAATATAGCGTATTTTTTTGGGTAAAGGTGAACTATGCCTTTACGTGTCACTTTAAGGACAGTACCAACTTTGAAAGCCCCTGCCATAAACGTGCGCCTTCTCATAAACTTCCACCCCACAGCCAATCAGCCGGTCCCAGATAATTAGGGCAACATTCTTGGCTCTGTCCTTCACATACGGGAACCCCCTGACAAGCCCCTGTGGGCCCCTTTCCGTAATTTGCAAATTTGCATGACTCTAACATTTCAAACAGAGTTGTTTAAAGGTGGGAAAGAAGAAAAACAGAGAATAGACGTAAAAATAAACTGACCCCCCCCCCACCCAGAAAAGACCCGAGATCCGGGGAAGGTGAGCTCCGCTCTCATTTATCACCCCGAATAATCCAACAACAAGGTCCAGATGTTCTAATGCCTGGAATGTCTGTAATGTCATCAATGACTGCGGATGGAAGGTCACATCCCCCACCCTCCATACATTATATATGGAATCTCTGCCGTATTTATGGTTTGTATATCCTGGCTAGGTAGGGGCAGAAGGAGAACCGTTTATACGTTAGTGCCGGAGATCTGAACTTGTTGCCCTGTGACCCCCCCCCTCCATAGAACTCAATATTTTCCAGGGCCTTCTACAAAACACGGCTTTTAATTAGATCTGGCCTGAAGAGGCCCCTAAACCTCAACAATGGGAATGTCCAACATAGGCAACCTCGGCCCTCCAGCTGTGGTGAAACTACAAATCCCATCATGCCTCTGCCTCTAGGAGTCATGCCTGTGATTGTCAGGGTCTTGCAATGTCTCATGGGACTTGTAGTTTCACCACAGCTGGAGGGCCGAGGTTGCCTACCTGCCATACACGGTACAATCTGACCATACAATCTCTGTGCAGTCAACATTAGATCTACTGATTTTGAAGGAATTGCTTAGATGTGCATCCTCACAGGGTGACACTGTGGATGTACTGATACAAATGTGCCAACGTCCCGATATAGCAGGAGAGATACTAAATGAACTAAGAAATGGACTTTTGACGGCACATACATAAAAATTGTAGAAATCTAGTGTTTTTTTTATTTTATTTTAGAAACGTAGTAAAAAATACATAAATACTTTCAGAATTATCAAGATGACAATGACTAATACATGACCCAGGGTAATGCTCTAGTATCGCTTCAAAAACGACAGTAACATAGGTAAACTCAATAATAAAGGAGATACATATCCAGTAAACAGGAGATGATGACACAGAGTACATATGAAGCGAGTGATATTAGCCGTGGGTCCAGTATGTAAAATTGTTGTCTTGAATTGCTCTACATGTTTCGCGTATTGTAACGCTTCCTCAGGAGCATGATAATAAACAGCTCGAGTTGGGAGATGTAACACAAGTCTGGGTATTAATAAATTGGCAAACTATCTAAAATAAGTAGCCAATTGATTTGGTAGAAATCATAATAATAAACGACAGCAGGATGGTGAAACAAAACACAGGCTGCTGGTAAGCAGCAAAAGACGGTATCCTCCAGGACTCTAGAGCTAAGAACGCCAAAAGGGACACACAGGGAGGCTCCATCTAGGCCCGCTATCATACGCTGTGTCCAGGCTTTCAGCTCGGCCACACTTTTATCTTGGGGCTGTACTGTAGACAGAGATTCTCTGCCCAGCCCATGCACCAGGTCTCCACCGGTGCGCCACCTTTTTGGCGTTCTTAGCTCTAGAGTCCTGGAGGATACCGTCTTTTGCTGCTTACCAGCAGCCTGTGTTTTGTTTCACCATCCTGCTGTCGTTTATTATTATGATTTCTACCAAATCAATTGGCTACTTATTTTAGATAGTTTGCCAATTTATTAATACCCAGACTTGTGTTACATCTCCCAACTCGACCTGTTTATTATCATGCTCCTGAGGAAGCGTTACAATACGCGAAACATGTAGAGCAATTCAAGACAACAATTTTACATACTGGACCCACGGCTAATGTCACTCGCTTCATATGTACGCTGTGTCATCATCTCCTGTTTACTGGATATGTATCTCCTTTATTATTGAGTTTACCTACGTTACTGTAGTTTTTGAAGCGATACTAGAGCATTACCCTGGGTCATGTATTAGTCATTATCATCTTGATAATTCTGAAAGTATTTATGTATTTTTTATTACTTTTCTAAAATAAAATAAAATAAAACTAGATTTCTAATTTTTTTATCTATGTGCCGTCAAAAGTCCATTTCTTAGTTCATTTAGTATCTCTCCCATTAGATCTACTGACACATGTAATATGAGGACCTACCTCATCTAGTCAATCAATCTGTATCCAATCAGGCAAGCCCTTGTACTACATAGTTGTTGGTAGATCTAAAGGAGATTGTACAATCAGATTGTAATGTGTATAGTGATGCTAAGGTGGTGGTGCTCCTCCCAATCCGGCACCCAGGGCACACCCCCTTCCCCCTTCCTTCTTAGTTTTAGCCATGAGAGGATAAGCTGTCTTTCAGCTGCTGCAGGAGGAAAATACAGCCGTTCAGTTCTAGTAAATGCTGCCCCCGCCACCCCTCCTGCCCAGGAGTGACAGGGTGGCCCCCTGGAGCATGGGGACAGCCACGCCCCTCTCAGTGAGGCGCCCGGGGCACATGTCCCCTCTGCCCCCCCTCTAGTTTTGGCACTGCCCTATACATAAATTCATCATTTTTATTTTTTGTTCAAGCAGTAGATTAAACAAAAAAATAATAATATTGAATGTGTGGATGGGGGAATTCTTGACTGTGCTATTGTGTTCTGACAGTAGGTAGCCATTCCCTGCTGTCAGAATACAATGATGAGTGCCGCTGGCTATAACAGGTGGCATTGATCAATCCGGAAAAACCCAATAGCCTGGTTGTACAGAAGTTGATCGATAGATTGACTTTTGTACAGCTGGGATGACCATACATGGATTGAAATTACAATCCAAGTATGGCTGATTTAAAGTGGTTGTAAAAGGAGAAGGTTTTTTATCTTAATGCATCTTAAGATAAAAAAAACTTCTGTGTGCAGTAGCCCCCCTAATTCTTACCTGAGATCTCCATCCAGCGATGTGCAGGACAGCCTCGGCTGGCCGGGACTCTCCCTCCTCATTTTCTGAGGCAGCAGCGCGATTGGCTCCCGCTGCTGTCAATCAAAGTCAATGAGCCAATGAGGAGAGAGGGGCGGGGCCAGGCTGTGGCTCAGTGTCTGAATGGACTCGGCTTGGGTGCCCCCATAGTAAGCTGCTTGCTGTGGGGGCACTCGGCAGGAGGGAGGGTCCAGGAGTGCCAAAGAGGGACCCAAAAACAGGAGGATCAGGGCTGCTCTGTGCAAAACCAACTGCACAGAGCAGGTAAGTATGACATAATTTTTATTTTAATTAAAAAAAAACATGAGCCTTGAGTATCAATTTAAAGTGGAGCTCAACCCAAAGGGGGGAGCTCCACTTGTTCGCACCCTCCCCTCCTCCACTGCCACATTTGGCACTTTTTGGGGGGAGCAAGTACCTGGTTTTGACAGGTACCCGCTCCCACTTCCTAGTAAAATTGCCTCACGGCGATCTACGTCATTTCCACCATCTCCTCCTTCCCCTCGCTGCCTTATGGGACACACAGACGTCCCAGAAGACAGCGAGTCCAGAAGATGGAAGGACGACTCACGCAAGCGCAGTAGAAAACAGGCTGTGAAGCCGCAAGGCTTCACTTCCAGTTTCTCTTACTACAGAGGCAGGCGCCTCCACCCGATTGACGAATCGGCTGGGGGTGCCGGCAATGCCTGGACAGGTAAGTGTCCTTATATTAAAAGTCAGCCGCTACAGTATTTGTAGCAGATGACTTAATTTTTATTTTTTTTTACAGACTGAAACTCTGCTTTAAAGTGGTTGTAAACCCACTTAGACAACTTGCACCTACAGGTAAGCCTAGATTAAGGCTTACCTGTAGGTGCGAGAAATATCTCCTTAACCTACACGGTTAAGGAGATATTTGCTGAAAAACACAGCACCGATGACGTCACACGCATGCGCATTAGCGGGCCGGCATCATTGCCGGTTTTCTGAATGGGATCTTGCCAGCCCGAGCACGCATGCGTGTGATGTCATCGCCGCTCTGGCCAATCACAGCGCCGGAGCGGCGATAACAGGAAGTCACTCCGGGACAACATGTCGGCGGCCGGAGGGGGAGACGTGGACTGCTGCGGGGGCTTCGATCTGAGGTAAGTAAAACATAATCAGCTAGTATGCTTTGCATACTAGCTGATTATGCCTTTGTCTTGCAGGATCTTTATTTTTTTTGTTTTTGAACGGAGGGTTTACTTCCTCTTTAAGGCTCACCATATATGTTACAATCTGGGCAAACAATCTCTGTACAACCATCCTTAGATCTACCAATACTATGTCATATATGGAACTCCCTAAATTATACAATCATTTTGTACCCAGTCAGGCAGGTCCTTGCACTACATACAGTGGGGCAAAAAAGTATTTAGTCAGCCACCAATTGTGCAAGTTCTCCCACTTAAAAAGATTAGAGAGGCCTGTAATTGTCATCATAGGTAAACCTCAACTATGAGAGACAAAATGTGGAAACAAATCCAGACAATCACATTGTCTGATTTGGAAATATTTTTTTTTTTGCGAATTATGGTGGAAAATAAGTATTTGGTCACCTACAAACAAGCAAGATTTCTGGATCTCACGGACCTGTATCTTCTTCTTAAGGCCGGGTTCACACTTGTGCGACACCACAGCCTTCCTACTTTGGATCCGACTTTGCCCTGCGACATGAAGCCGACATACGTCCGACTTTCAATGAACGGGGATCCGAATTGGATCCCCGCCAATAGCAGGCACTGTGTTTGGTATGAATCTTGAGGGGGAACTCCACGCCAAATTGTACCCCTCTCCCTTGCTTTATCGGTTATATGGCTGTTGTCTAGGGGTACCTGGGAGAGAGAGATGATACACACCACGGCCCATGTCCTCCGTAACTGGTGGGTGAAGGCCAGAAGATTGGGCCTTTGTGTAGGCGTCCTAGAGCCAAGTCCAGTCCTTCGTCCCTGACTCCTTTGCTTAGTAACCCAAGTTCCACACAGTGAATAGGTCCAACTCAGTTTTATTCTTCTTGCCAAGCAATAAAACAATCGTTCTCCTTTGGAAAAAGGGGGACAGATCGAGGCACAATCCTTTCCCTTCTTCCTGCTGCCCACTGTGCTGTCACCAGTGGTGAATAGTCACTGCCACTGACTAGGTAATATAGAATATGAATTACCTTCACTCACTTTGCCCCTGTCAGGGGAAGAAATCCGTCCAAGGGAGAAGTGGAGGCCTCTCCGTCACCAGCGATGCTGCGCCGGGCTCTTCAGAGAAGTTACTGCGCACCAGTCCTCACAAACTCAGACACGGGCACCCAAGAAGTTAGGGACCCCTCGAATTCTTCCACCCTCGCGGAACTCAGTCGAAGGTACTGAGCCCCAGGCGTCCGCCATAGTACCTCACCCCAGGCTAAAGGTGCCTGAGATGGACTCCATCTCCGCTCCAGCTAGGCCAAGGGCGCCTAGGCCTGGAACACCGTAACGCCAGCACACAAGCTGAAGGTGCCTGGGTGCGGCCGCATCTTCTGACTCCGGACTCTGACCCCGTGATCAGGGCGTCCGCCCCTTTTATGACCTCTCCCTTCGTGCCAAAGCGGGTTCCCCGCCCCACTGTACCAGCTCCAGGGGAGGACAAAAAGGCACAGTTTGCGGTGTGAGTGCAACTCCGGCCCAAGGCAACAGCGCCACCCAGGGGCCCCAAGGAACCTCACACCACCAGAGTCCTGACATAACTCAAATACCCGCTACATATATATATATATATATATATACTGTATATACACACACTCCTATAAATAAATATAAACATGTATTAAAACAAGGACGGTATCCGAAGGGCAGTGGATGTGTCAGTAGAGCAGAGGTTGGTGTCAGTGGGATAGTGGATGGTGTCAGTAGTGTTTTATTTTTATTATTTTTTTAAATGTTATTTTTTTTTTAAAATCCACAATATTATTATTTATTATTTTTCTTACAATTTTATAATATAATTGTTTTAGGAGCCCTGTTGGGAGGCTTTGGTGAAATTTAAGGGGATATAAAAAGACCCCTGATGTCTCACTTTTGAGACAGAGAAAGGGACTGAGAACAGAGATTCCCCGGCTCCCTTCTCTCCAGCCTTAGTTGCACTGGCTTTTCCCCCACTCTCTATCCTGAAACATCCACCGCAGCAGCCGGCGGTAAGCTGGCAGTGCTGCGGGGCAGGGGAGGCACGTGGGGGGATCCAGGCAGCAGGGGGAATCTGCACCACACAGGGTGTTTGGGGTGTGCCCAGGCACACCTGGCACACCCCATGCGCACACCTATGCCTGTTATGCTAGTGAAAGGGGCAGCTGCAGCCAGGTGGGTTGGCAGTGCCTGAAGAGGTGGTGCTGGGATCAATAGCCACAGAAGTGATGCAAGCTGGACACTGAAACTCTGCTACACAACTAAAGAGCCTGGGGATCCTGCCTGTAATGGGCAATTGCTTCATGTGACTGAGTGTCTGTCAGGTATACACTGTGTTCCAGTTGGGTCCTGTAAGCAAGTGAGTGCTGGAGGAAGAAGAGGAGCTGGATATAGAGACTGTATATAGTTGTTCCTGAAGTTGTTGAAGTCAAACGGGCATCCCATCCGCATTCAAGTTATTATCCCTCAATAAACCACAAAAATAAAGTCACGGACTGTTCTTTGTCTCTGACGTGCCTGTGAAAATTCGGTGTGCCTGGCTGTGCAGGGTGGGGCTCCTTAGGGGGTGCCCGCCTTACACTTTTATGTAGCAGCCATGGGTAGAATGAAGGGGAATACTACAGAGTGACGGCTCTGAGTCTGTTGGGGCTTTTGTTGTCACATAAAAGATGGCGGCTCGCCAACAGCAGTCTCAGGGCTCTTGGATGCCTACACCGGATTTTATAGGAAATGAATGCACTAAATATGGTAAATGCACATATAATCTCATGGGAGGATTTTCACTGGAAGCTGACATTCCCTGCAAGCCAGTCACCTGACCTATTGTGGTCGTCCATTCGTGGTCACATGACACTGCAGAGTTATAAAATGAGGACACAGATGGCCACTTTGTAGCCGTTCTTTGAACTGGCAGCTGCTGAGATAAAAAAAAAAAAGAATGATATTTTTCATGTCGGAGTACTTCCTCTTTCTGTTCTGATTTTCACTGGTCGGACGGTCACCTTCCAACCAGTCTTTTACCATTCCGGAAGAGCAGAAGGCAATCCAGTGCTGCTCAGCCTTATTTACATGAAGAAATACCATGTACCTCACACACACCTGTCACACAGGAACTGAAAATATAGAACTTTAAAGCAGAACACCCACTAAAAAAATTAAAAGCCTGTTAAATGATAAAGAAAAAAAATTAGCTTCAATCTGGAGCTACAGCTTGCAGTACTTCCCTCCCACCACTAGATGTCTTCAGTCTTCCCAGTTGAATGACAACCAGCTCTAAAGCAGTAGTAAACCGCTGAAAAAAAAAAAAGCCTGCAAGACAATGGCATAATGTGCTAGTATGTATCACATTCTAGTACATTATGAAACACTTACCTCAGAACAAAGCCCCCGCAGCGGTGCCCGGTCACTGCTGCGGGGGCTGACATGTTCCTCCAGCGTTTCTTCCGGGTTTGCGGGCTCTGGCGCTGTGAGTGGTCAGAGCCGCGATGACGTCAAAAATGTGTCAAAAGTGTCCGATGTGTCCGCCATAATGTCGCAGTCACGAAAAAAAACGCTGATCGCCGCCATTACTAGTAAAAAAAAAAAATAATAATAAAAATGCCATAAAACTATCCCCTATTTTGTAAACGCTAAAACTTTTGCGCAAACCAATCAATAAACGGCGATTGCGATTTTTTTTTTTTACCAAAAATATGTAGAAGAATACGTATCGGCCTAAACTGAGGAAAAAAAATGTTTTTTTATATATTTTTGGGGGATATTTATTATAGCAAAAAGTAAAAAATATGTAATTTTTTTCAAAATTGTCACTCTATTTTTGTTTATAGTGCAAAAAATAAAAACCGCAGAGGTGATCAAATACCACCAAAAGAAAGCTCTATTTGTGGGGGAAAAAGGACGTCAATTTTGTTTGGGAACCATGTCCTACGACCGCACAATTGTCAGTTAAAGCGACGCAGTGCCGAATCGCAAAAAGGGGCCTGGTCTATATGCTGCATATTGGTCCGGGGCTTAAGTGGTTAAAGCAGTATTAAACCAAAAAGCAATAATTTCTTATATTGCAGGTTACCAATTCTTAGATGTTATGGCTGCATTGGTTTTCTTTTTTACGCTTTCTTTCTTCTATTTTCATCTGGTGATCTGGTCAGTAAGTCTGTTATTTTTGAAAAGCACAAGCTGTCCTTCAGATGTAGCAGTTACAAGGATGAGATAAACCATCTACCACTGACGGAGGTGCTTACAATGATCATCTTTTATTTATTTAACCTTTATTTACCCCAAAAGGATTTTTTTTTTTTGCTGTAAATGCTTATAAAGGAGTTTGGCTTAAATTTTTTAGTGTATTTAAATCTGATAGTACGTCTAACACTCCCCTCCCCCCAGACTGACAATGCCATTATCATAGTTGCCAACTGTCCCAGATTGGCCGCTGCTGCGGCGCCACCCACCCCCGCCCCGCTGCAGGTCCGTCTGTTATGGAAAGGGGTGGGGGTGGGCAGCGCCGCAGCTTATTTTTTGCAGCCACGCGGCTGGCTCCGCCTCTACTTTGTTCCCCTGCTGGGGACGCCTGATGTAAGGAGGGACTCCGCTGGGGACGCCTGATGTAAGGAGGGACTCTACTGGGTACGCCTGATGTAAGGAGGGACTCCGCTGGGTATGCCTGATGTATGGAGGGACCCCGCTGGGGACGCCTGATGTAAGGAAGGACTCCGCTGGGTACGCCTGATGCAAGGAGGGACTCCGCTGGGAATGCCTGATGTAAGGAGGGACTCCGCTGGGAATGCCTGATGTATGGAGGGACCCCGCTGGGGACGCCTGATGTAAGGAAGGACTCCGCTGGGGACGCCTGATGTAAGGAAGGACTCCGCTGGGTACGCCTGATGCAAGGAGGGACTCCGCTGGGTACGCCTGATGCAAGGAGGGACTCCACTGGGAATGCCTGATGTATGGAGGGACTCCACTGGGAATGCCTGATGTATGGAGGGACTCCACTGGGAATGCCTGATGTAAGGAGGGACTCCACTGGGAATGCCTGATGTATGGAGGGACTCCGCTGAGAATGCCTGATGTATGGAGGGACTCCACTGGGAATGCCTGATGTAAGGAGGGACTCCGCTGGGCACGCCTGATGTAAGGGGGGACTCCACTGGGAATGCCTGATGTAAGGAGGGACTCTGCTGGGAATGCCTGATGTAAAGAGGGACTCTGCTGGGAATGCCTGATGTAAAGAGGGACTCCGCTGGGAATGCCTGATGTAAGGAGGGACTCCGCTGGGAATGCCTGATGTATGGAGGGACTCCGCTGGGAATGCCTGATGTAAGGAAGGACTCCGCTGGGGGCACCTGATGGCATTTGGTGGCAGGCGGCGTGGCAGGTGACACACTCAGGGCTAACACTGATTCGGCATTATGGTGAGTTGAATAATTTCATTCTATATTACAATGTAATAATAGAAATAATGCGCTTCAATCATCCTGACACCATAACAACCATGGTGCCGGGATGATTGAAGCGTTAACACCAGGTGTTTGTAGTATCTTTATCTGCTGATTGTTAAACTCTGGAATACACATATTTCTATTGTAGTGTAGGATCTAGGCCTGCTGTCCCTCCATCCTTCCTTCTCTCTCCTTCCCTCCCTCTTTCTTTCTCCCTCCATCCCTCATTCATCTCAGACTCTAACCACACCCCCTTTGAGCCACGCCCATTTAAGCCACTCCCACTACTCATGTAAACCACGCCCATTTTCAGTGCGCCACATTTTTCTACTAGGGCGTGACACCTACAAAAGAATGCCACGCCCCCTAATTATTGAAAGGCTCCACCTACATGCAAAAAAATGTCCCGGATTTTTTTTTTGCAGTGTTGGAAACTATGCATTGTCCAAAGGTGCAAACCTCTGTCCCCATCTCCTGATTGTGTTGCCACACTGTCACCTGTGCCCCTTATGGAAACCACAAGGGTCCATACAATGGTCCACCATTGTCACAAAATTGAAGCCGGTCCAGAGCAATGATGTGCAGCCGACCATGGAGCTAGTACATGTAGGCAGGAAGTAGATCTTGTTTAGGCCCTTCCTGTTATAGGGTGACAATGCTCTGTTCCTGTCTCCTAATTGTGTTCCTGAGTAGGGATGAGCTTCGTGTTCGAATCGAACATACGTTCGACTCGAACATCGGCTGTTCGATCGTTCGACGAAGATCGAACGATTTGGGCCGTTCGCGCCAAATTCGAGTGACGCGAACGGCCCACAATGCACTACGCCATCGCAGTGTCATCCAGGCGCTGTGATTGGCCAAGCATGCACTGTGACCCCGCATGCTTGGCCAATCACAGCGCCGGCAGCGAGGAGAGCAATGATTGGCCACAGGCAGGATGCCTGTGGCCAATTATTGCTGAGGGTGTTTAGTACACGCCCCACACTATAAAAGGCCGCCAGCACGGCGGCCTAGTGTAGTGTGTTCCGGAGCAGGGATAGAGCAGCATAGGCAGGGACAGTGACTTTTATTTCTTTCTTGCTTAACCTGGATTCCTTTAGTTTAGGGAAAGAGAAGGATAGGTAGGGAGAGTGTCAGTGTGTTTTGTGCTTGTGCTATAGTGTGCTTAAAAAAAACATTTTTTCTAGGGACAGAAAACTGTAGGTAGGGAGAGTGTCAGTTTCTTTCACTGTGTAAGTCCTTGTTTCTAGGGACCTGGAAGGACAGTGAGTGAATTCTCCTTGTGCTATATTGTGCTTAAAAAAAACATTTTTTCTAGGGACAGAAAACTGTAGGTAGGGAGAGTGTCAGTTTCTTTCACTGTGCAAGTCCTTGTTTCTAGGGACCTGGAAGGACAGTGAGTGAATTCTCCTTGTGCTATATTGTGCTTAAAAAAAACATTTTTTCTAGGGACAGAAAACTGTAGGTAGGGAGAGTGTCAGTTTCTTTCACTGTGTAAGTCCTTGTTTCTAGGGACCTGGAAGGACAGTGAGTGAATTCTCCTTGTGCTATATTGTGCTTAAAAAAAACATTTTTTCTAGGGACAGAAAACTGTAGGTAGGGAGAGTGTCCGTTTCTTTCACTGTGCAAGTCCTTGTTTCCAGGGACCTGGAAGGACAGTGAGGTAATTCTCCTTGTGCTATATTGTGCTTAAAAAAAACATTTTTTCTAGGGACAGAAAACTGTAGGTAGGGAGAGTGTCAGTTTCTTTCACTGTGTAAGTCCTTGTTTCTAGGGACCTGGAAGGACAGTGAGTGAATTCTCCTTGTGCTATATTGTGCTTAAAAAAAACATTTTTTCTAGGGACAGAAAACTGTAGGTAGGGAGAGTGTCAGTTTCTTTCACTGTGCAAGTCCTTGTTTCCAGGGACCTGGAAGGACAGTGAGTGAATTCTCCTTGTGCTATATTGTGCTTAAAAAAAACATTTTTTCTAGGGACAGAAAACTGTAGGTAGGGAGAGTGTCAGTTTCTTTCACTGTGCAAGTCCTTGTTTCTAGGGACCTGGAAGGACAGTGAGTGAATTCTCCTTGTGCTATATTGTGCTTAAAAAAAACATTTTTTCTAGGGACAGAAAACTGTAGGTAGGGAGAGTGTCAGTTTCTTTCACTGTGCAAGTCCTTGTTTCCAGGGACCTGGAAGGACAGTGAGTGAATTCTCCTTGTGCTATATTGTGCTTAAAAAAAACATTTTTTCTAGGGACAGAAAACTGTAGGTAGGGAGAGTGTCAGTTTCTTTCACTGTGTAAGTCCTTGTTTCTAGGGACCTGGAAGGACAGTGAGTGAATTCTCCTTGTGCTATATTGTGCTTAAAAAAAACATTTTTTCTAGGGACAGAAAACTGTAGGTAGGGAGAGTGTCAGTTTCTTTCACTGTGCAAGTCCTTGTTTCCAGGGACCTGGAAGGACAGTGAGTGAATTCTCCTTGTGCTATATTGTGCTTAAAAAAAACATTTTTTCTAGGGACAGAAAACTGTAGGTAGGGAGAGTGTCAGTTTCTTTCACTGTGCAAGTCCTTGTTTCCAGGGACCTGGAAGGACAGTGAGTGAATTCTCCTTGTGCTATATTGTGCTTAAAAAAAACATTTTTTCTAGGGACAGAAAACTGTAGGTAGGGAGAGTGTCAGTTTCTTTCACTGTGTAAGTCCTTGTTTCTAGGGACCTGGAAGGACAGTGAGTGAATTCTCCTTGTGCTATATTGTGCTTAAAAAAAACATTTTTTCTAGGGACAGAAAACTGTAGGTAGGGAGAGTGTCAGTTTCTTTCACTGTGTAAGTCCTTGTTTCTAGGGACCTGGAAGGACAGTGAGTGAATTCTCCTTGTGCTATATTGTGCTTAAAAAAAACATTTTTTCTAGGGACAGAAAACTGTAGGTAGGGAGAGTGTCAGTTTCTTTCACTGTGCAAGTCCTTGTTTCCAGGGACCTGGAAGGACAGTGAGTGAATTCTCCTTGTGCTATATTGTGCTTAAAAAAAACATTTTTTCTAGGGACAGAAAACTGTAGGTAGGGAGAGTGTCAGTTTCTTTCACTGTGCAAGTCCTTGTTTCTAGGGACCTGGAAGGACAGTGAGTGAATTCTCCTTGTGCTATATTGTGCTTAAAACAAACATTTTTTCTAGGGACAGAAAACTGTAGGTAGGGAGAGTGTCAGTTTCTTTCACTGTGCAAGTCCTTGTTTCTAGGGACCTGGAAGGACAGTGAGTGAATTCTCCTTGTGCTATATTGTGCTTAAAAAAAACATTTTTTCTAGGGACAGAAAACTGTAGGTAGGGAGAGTGTCAGTTTCTTTCACTGTGCAAGTCCTTGTTTCCAGGGACCTGGAAGGACAGTGAGTGAATTCTCCTTGTGCTATATTGTGCTTAAAAAAAACATTTTTTCTAGGGACAGAAAACTGTAGGTAGGGAGAGTGTCAGTTTCTTTCACTGTGCAAGTCCTTGTTTCTAGGGACCTGGAAGGACAGTGAGTGAATTCTCCTTGTGCTATATTGTGCTTAAAACAAACATTTTTTCTAGGGACAGAAAACTGTAGGTAGGGAGAGTGTCAGTTTATTTCACTGTGCAAGTCCTTGTTTCTAGGGACCTGGAAGGACAGTGAGTGAATTCTCCTTGTGCTATATTGTGCTTAAAAAAAAACATTTTTTCTAGGGACAGAAAACTGTAGGTAGGGAGAGTGTCAGTTTCTTTCACTGTGCAAGTCCTTGTTTCTAGGGACCTGGAAGGACAGTGAGTGAATTCTCCTTGTGCTATATTGTGCTTAAAAAAAACATTTTTTCTAGGGACAGAAAACTGTAGGTAGGGAGAGTGTCAGTTTCTTTCACTGTGCAAGTCCTTGTTTCTAGGGACCTGGAAGGACAGTGAGTGAATTCTCCTTGTGCTATATTGTGCTTAAAAAAAACATTTTTTCTAGGGACAGAAAACTGTAGGTAGGGAGAGTGTCAGTTTCTTTCACTGTGTAAGTCCTTGTTTCTAGGGACCTGGAAGGACAGTGAGTGAATTCTCCTTGTGCTTTATTGTGCTTAAAAAAAACATTTTTTCTAGGGACAGAAAACTGTAGGTAGGGAGAGTGTCAGTTTCTTTCACTGTGCAAGTCCTTGTTTCCAGGGACCTGGAAGGACAGTGAGTGAATTCTCCTTGTGCTATATTGTGCTTAAAAAAAACATTTTTTCTAGGGACAGAAAACTGTAGGTAGGGAGAGTGTCAGTTTCTTTCACTGTGTAAGTCCTTGTTTCTAGGGACCTGGAAGGACAGTGAGTGAATTCTCCTTGTGCTATAGTGTGCTTAAAAAAAACATTTTTTCTAGGGACAGAAAACTGTAGGTAGGGAGAGTGTCAGTTTCTTTCACTGTGCAAGTCCTTGTTTCTAGGGACCTGGAAGGACAGTGAGTGAATTCTCCTTGTGCTATATTGTGCTTAAAAAAAACATTTTTTCTAGGGACAGAAAACTGTAGGTAGGGAGAGTGTCAGTTTCTTTCACTGTGCAAGTCCTTGTTTCAAGGGACAGAGAAGGACACCTGAAGGTAGCCCTTATTGCTTTTTTCCCATCTCCCTGCAGGCCATCTATTAGAATGTCTGGAAGGCAAACAAGGAGAGGCAGACAGTCAGGAGGCAATAAAAGAGGGCAAGCAGGCTCTGTGTCTGGGGGCAACAGTGCTGGTCGTGGACGCGGTGCATTGTCATCAGCACATGGCCATGGGACACGCTTGTCCTTCTTTTCCGCAGCTGGACATGTTGAGCCACATCATGCCGAAGACTTGGTAGAGTGGATGACCAAGCCCTCCTCCTCCTCATCCTCTCTCACCCAGGCTCAGGGTACTGGCAAAGCAGCTGCCAAAGCGCCCTCTTCCCTGGTATCAATGTCAGACTCATCATCAGTCACTCCTTCCCTAGACCCACCATGTCCTCCTCCTGAGGAGTCCCCCGAACTGTTTGAGCACAGTGTTGGGTACATGCTCCAGGAGGATGCCCAGCGTTTCGAAGGGTCTGATGATGAAACCCAGCTACAGGAAGGCAGTAGGGTGAGAGCAGACAGAGGGGATGCTCAAGAAGGACACCAATCTGGCAGTCATGTTCCAGCAGCTGCAGCATACTGCCAGATTGGCTCCAGTGATGAGGAGGGAGGGGATGATGAGGTCACTGACTCCACGTGGGTGCCTAATAGGAGAGAGGAGGAGGAGGATGAGGAGGAGGCACATCTCCAACGAGACAGGATGCCCTTTGGTGGCCAGCGTAAGGGCAGTACACCAACAGAATCACACCGCAGAGCTCCGCCTGTGCAGGGCGCTGCCTCTGCCCGTCATTCAAAAAGTTCCTTGGTGTGGGCCTTTTTTGAGGCTAGTGCATCAGATCGCACAGCTGCTGTTTGCAACATATGTCTCAAGCGTATATCGCGTGGCCTAAACATCAGCCGCTTGGGTACCACATGCCTGACCAGACATATGTTGACCTGCCATGCAGCTCGTTGGCAAGCCTACCTCAAAGACCCACACCAAAGAACAAAGCGGACCTCTCCTTGCACCGCATCAGCTGGGATTTCCAACCCCACTATAACTTCAGTCCTCTCTGAAACATGCACTGAGAGGAATGAAGGTGTAGAATTAGGTGTGTCACAGCCAAGTACTTGCGGCCACTCTGCTAGCAGTACACCGACGTCCGATTCTAGCAGGCAAATTTCCCTGCCCCAGCTGCTGGACCGTCGAAAGAAGTTCACTCCCAGCCATCCACATGCCCAGCGGTTGAATGCTAGCTTGGCTAAATTGCTAGCGCTTCAACTGCTGCCTTTTCAGTTGGTAGACTCGGCCCCCTTCCGTGAGTTTGTGCAATGTGCGGTTCCTCAGTGGCAGGTTCCCAAACGCCACTTTTTCTCACGGAAGGCTATTCCGGCTCTCTACCGGCATGTGGAAGGCAATGTCTTGGCCTCGCTGGACAGAGCGGTCAGCGGTAAGGTGCATATTACCGCTGACTCATGGTCCAGCAGGCATGGACAGGGACGTTACCTTTCTTTCACGGCCCATTGGGTCACTCTTTTGGCAGCTGGGAAGGATGCAGGACAAGGTGCAGTAGTGTTGGAGGTTGTCCCACCGCCACGCCTCCAAAATGCTACTACTGGTTGTGACACACCTCTCTCCTCCACCCCCTCCTCTTCTTCTTCCTCCATGGCCTCTTCCTGTGGTTTGTCCTATGAACCAGCAGTGCTCCGTAGCCGTTCACGGGGCTACGCAAGTACGCAGGCAAAAAGATGCCATGCCGTGCTTGCGCTGGTGTGTTTGGGGGACAGAAGCCACACTGGGGCAGAGGTCCTGTCTGCTCTGCAGGGCCAGGCCGAGAGGTGGTTGACGCCACGCCAGCTTAAGCCAGGAATGGTGGTTTGCGACAATGGCACCAACCTCCTCTCCGCCCTCCGACAGGGACAACTGACCCATGTGTCCTGTGTGGCTCACGTCCTTAACCTGGTGGTGCAGCGGTTCTTGGGCAGGTACCCGGGCTTACAGGATGTCCTGAGGCAGGCCAGGAAAGTCTGTGTGCATTTCCGCAGATCTTATAATGCCAGTGCTCGCCTGGCTGAGCTGCAAAAGGAGTTGAACCTGCCCAAGAACCGCCTTATATGTGACATGCCCACCAGGTGGAACTCAACGTTGGCCATGCTGCAGCGGCTGCACACGCAGCAGAGGGCCATCAATGAGTACCTGTGCGACTACGGCACCAGGACAGGGTCAGGGGAGCTTGGTTTTTTTTCTCCACGCCAGTGGGGCATGATCAGGGATGCATGCACTGTCCTGGCACCATTTGAGGAGGCCACGAGGATGGTGAGCAGTGACAGTGCATGCATCAGTGACACTGTACCTCTTGTCCACCTGTTGGAGCACACGCTGCGTGGAATAATGGACAGGGCACTTGAGGCAGAACAGAGGCAGGAAGAGGAGGACTTCCTTGCCTCTCAAGGCCCCCTTTACCCAGACAGTGTTCCTTCTGTCCCACCCATCGCACAGGAAGAGGAAGAGGAGGAGGAGGAGGAGGAGGAGGAGGATTGTGTCAGCATGGAGGTGGAGGCTGCCACTCAGCATCATCAGCAGCAGTCTTTTAGGGATGATTTACAGTCCCAAGAAACCAGTGGACTTGTACGTGGCTGGGAGGAGGTGACTGCGGATCATGTCGTCCTTAGTGACCCAGAGGACTCCGGAGCGAATGCCTCAGCAAACCTACGCTGCATGGCCTCCCTGATCCTGCAAAGTCTGCGGAAGGATCCTCGTATTCTTCGGATCAAGGAGAGGGACCATTACTGGCTGGCCACTCTCCTTGATCCACGGTACAAGGGTAAGGTTGCGGACCTTATGTTACCGTCGCAGAGGGAGCAGAGGATGAGACAACTCCGGGAGGCCTTGCAGAAAGGTCTGTGCAACGCGTTCCCAGAGACTGGGAGGTTACAAACTCCTGGTCCAGGACAACGAGTTGCTGAGGCTTCGGCCAGTCAAAGAAGGAGCGGTGGGGAAGGTGGCCGTCTGACCGATGCGTTCAGACAATTCTTTAGTCCGCAGCCCCAAAGTATGATTGGTTCCAGCAACCATCGCCAGCGTCTGATAAACATGGTGCAGGAATATCTAGGGGCAAGGTCAGACTTGGACACCTTCCCCACCGAAAATCCTCTGGCTTACTGGGTCTTGAGGATGGATCACTGGCCAGAGCTTGCACAGTATGCAATTGAGCTACTGGCCTGTCCTGCATCCAGCGTTCTTTCGGAACGCACATTCAGTGCTGCTGGAGGATTTGTCACGGATCACAGGGTGCGCCTGTCCACCGACTCGGTTGATCGACTGACTTTCATCAAGATGAACCAGTCTTGGATCACCACCAGCTACCACACACCTGATGCTGATATAACAGACTAATTGATTTTAACATGTCACATCCCTTCAAGACTGATGCTGATGCTGAGTGTCTGTGCTGTTATGTTGACTGGCTATCCTCCTCCTCCGAGTCCTCAATGATACGATTGATGATGATAGCTTGGAAGATCATTTTTGTTTATGGGTGCCGCCACCAGTGGCTAAGGCCCAATTTTTCAGCCCCTGTTTTACAGGGGCGTGTAATTACAATTTTTTTAGCAATAATTTGCCATAGGGCTCATTGCTGTGCTCCAAGTACAGTATCTGTGAGGGGTTGGAGTGTTGTGGCACCAGTGCCTAAGGCCCAATTTTTCAGCCCCTGTTTAACAGGGGCGTGTCATTACAATTTTTGAAGCAATACTTTGCAACAGGGCTCATTGCTGTGCTCCAAGTACAGTATCTGTGAGGGGTTGTAGTGTTGTGCCACCAGTGCCTAAGGCCCAATTTTTCAGCCCCTGTTCAACAGGGGCATGTAATTACAATTCTTGATCTAATAATTCACAACAGGGCCCATTGCTGCAGCCACCAAGAGTAACTCTGAGGGCTTACAGTGTTGTGGCAACGCCACCACCACCACCACCACCACGAAAGGCCCAATTTTTCAGCCCCTGTTCAAAAGGGGCATGTAATTACAATTCTTGATCTAATAATTCACAGCAGGGCCCATTCCTGCACCCACCAAGAGTAACTCTGAGGGCTTACAGTGTTGTGGCAACGCCACCACCACCACCACCACGAAAGGCCCAATTTTTCAGCCCCTGTTCAAAAGGGGCATGTAATTACAATTCTTGATCTAATAATTCACAGCAGGGCCCATTCCTGCACCCACCAAGAGTAACTCTGAGGGCTTACAGTGTTGTGTCAACACCACCACCACCACCAAAGGCCCAATTTTTCAGCCCCTGTTCAACAGGGGCATGCAATTACAATTCTTGATCTAATAATTCACAGCAGGGCCCATTGCTGCACCCACCAAGAGTAACTGTCAGGGCTTACAGTGTTGTGGCACCAGCACCACCATCAAAGGCCCAATTTTTACTACCACTGTTCAACAATTATATGTAATTACAATTCCTGATATAATAGTTGACAGCAGGGCGTTCCAGCACCAACCAAGAGTAACTGTGAGTGCTTACAGTGTTGTGCCAACACCAACAACTAAGGGGCCTATTTCTGCAGAGTATCTACGGCAGGTCCCTACTTTCAAACATCCAACTTACAAACGACTCCTACTTGCAAACGCAAGAAGACAACAGGAAGTGAGAGGAAATCTACCCCTAGGAAGGAAAATTCTCTCCTGTAAGAATTAATATGGGAGAAAGGTGTCTCCTCTGTACTGATGCTTTATCAGCAATCCTTGTTTCAAGAAAAACACCACATTTCAAAAACAGTTGTCATTGGGACGGAAAGTGAGGTGAAATGTTCTGAACAGGGGCACAGACAGCAAAACAAATGTTACAGGGGTGATAACCCTTACCTATGTTTTCCAAAAAGTTTAAAAATAGATTTTTGGGCTGGAGCTACACTTAAACAATGTACCTGTTCAAAATTACAAACAGATTCTACATAAGAACAAACCTACAGTCCCTGTCTTGTATGCACCGCCTGTATACGGCTGTTCAGAGTATATAGGGCCTTTTTTATTTTATGTGCGGGGTTCCCCTTAATATCCATACAAGACCCAAAGGGGCTGGTAATGGGCTGGGGTAGGGGGGGGGGGTCATGGGGTAGCTATGCCATTTTTCTTAAAGATTTTCATCCATATTACCGGGACCAGACATTACATTAAAGCCGCAAGCAGTTTTAAATGGCTTTTTTTTCCTTTAGAAGTGTCATTTTGTGCAGGGACAGTTCTAAACACGGGAAACACGTGGCACTTCACAGGCATACTTTAGACATCCCCCAGGTACGATATTTAAAGGAATATTTGGCTTTTTTTTTTTCACTTTGTGCATCATTAAAATGACTGCTCTCGAAAAACGACCGTTTTTAAAACTTCTTTTTGCATTGATACATGTCCCCTGGTGCAGAACCCGGGTTCCCAAACCCTTTTTAGGACAATAACATGCATAATAGTTGTTATAATTAGCACTTTAGAATTCGAACGTTCGCATCCATTGTATTTAATAGGGTTCTAATGTTCGTACGAACTTTCGGTCCGTTCGCGGGTTCTGGTGCGAACGGAACCCGGGGGTGTTCGACTCATCACTATTCCTGAGTTGTCACACTGTCACCTGTACTCTTGGTGGAGACCACAAGAAGTGTCTGTGTGAACACATAAAGCCACAGGTATGGTCCACCATTGTCACCATCAAGGCAGCTAGTCTAGAGCAATGATGTACAGCTGACCCTGGAGTGAGTACATGTAGACAGGAAGTGGTTCTTATTCGGGCACTTCCTGTTATAGGGTGACAACGCTCTTTCCTTTTCTCCCCGTTGTGTTCCTATGTTGTCACACAGGCGTACAAGGGAGATTTCAAATAATTGTTTCAACAAACATTATGCAGGCATGGCCACCAGGAAACCCAACCCGAGAAACACGATCGTTGTGGTGTATCCTCTCAACTTCCTGAGATGGCAAAAAGGGGACACCTTTAGCACAAAGTATGTAGGCAAAGGACACACCTTCTGTCACGCCCCCAGATACATTGATTATGACGAATGAATGCTCAAAATAAATGGTTAAACCCACACTTAATTACCCATAATAACAATATCCATTCCTTTTGGGATTGTATAAAAAGCTTAGATCAGTCTAACACCCTTAGGGCCAGTTCACACCACAGAAACGCAGTCTGGATGTGATCCGGTTTCTTTTCTGCATGCACGTTTGATGTGTTTCAGTGCGTTTTTTCCCCAATCTCTTTCCTTCACATTAATCGTTTGACGACCGGCTCACGCTGATATACGTCAGCAGAATGGCACGTAGAGGCAGATTAACGTACCTGTACGTCGCCTTTGAGACGCGGTATTGTTGGCGCGCCCGCCGCGAGCCCCGTGAGTGTGATCGCGGGTCCCGCGGACTCGATGTCTGTGGGGATACCCGCAATCGTCTCACGGAGAGGAAGAAACGCGGAAATGCTGATGAAAACAAGCATTTTCCCATTCTTCCTAGTGACAGGACACTGATCACGGCTCCCTGTAATCGGGAGTGGTGATCAGTGTCGTGTCACACACAGCCCATCCCGTCTACAGTTAGAACACATCCCTAGGACACACTTAACCCCTTCAGCGCCCGCTCCTGGTTAACCCCTTCACTGCCAGTCACATTTACACAGTAAATATTTATAGCACTGATCGCTGTTTAAATGAAAATGGTCCCAAAATAGCGCCAAAAGTGTTCGATGTGTCCGCCATAATGTCGCAGTCATGATAAAAATCACTGATCGCCACCATTACTAGTAAAAAAAAAAAAAATATTAATAAAAATCCCATAAAACTATCCCCTATTTTGTATAACGTTTGCGCAAACCAATCAATAAACGCTTATTGTGGGTTTTTTTTTTAACAAAAATATGTAGAAGAATACATATTGGCCTAATCTGAGGAAAAAATATGTTTTTTTATATATTTTTTGGGGATATTTATTATAGCAAAAAGTTTAATTTTTGTTTATAGCGCAAAAAATAAAAACCGCAGAGGTTTTTCAAATACCACCAAAAGAAAGCTCTATTTGTGGGGGAAAAAAGGACGTCAACTTTTCTTGGGAGCCACGTCGCACGACCGCGCAATTGTCAGTTAAAGTGACACTGTGCCGAATCGCAAAAAGTGCTCTAGTCAGGAAGGGGGTAAATCCTTCCAGGGCTGAAGTGGTTAAGTAGTTAAGCTTTTGCATCAGGTTTCTCAAACCGTTGCATGCCTGCACTTTTTGGGAATGGGTCACCTTAAAATGATGCCCCCCCCCCCCCCCCGAAAAAATGTCTGCAGACGCCCATGTCCTCATACACACATTCAAGGTGAGGTAAAAAATGATCAACGCATGGGCTGCGTAAAGCGTTACATGGGTGGCAAGAGGTTAAAATGACAATAGTCCCACAAAGACGGTATATTAGAATCCCATTCTAGTATATTCCGCTGCACAATAAATGGGCGATATGACGAGTGTCCTGTGATGTGCATCTGGCGGTACAGGATACATATACAGCCACCATGATAGTAAGGTGGTCAGCACTGGAGACTGGGGCGTTCCAGTGCAGTTCAGTGCACAAAAAATGCAGCGTGTTCTACTTTTTTTCTGGAACTGGAGCGCACTGGTGTAAATTATGCCATTGAAAACCATATAACCTAGTATCCATGCGTTTTTGATGCAGAAAAACACGCACTGGACTGCATGTGGTGTGAACTGGCCCTTCGTTTTTGGCGTGTATTTATGAAAAATTCAAAGAGCTATTTGTCCAGTGAAATTGCATGTACCATTGATCTGTAGGCATGAGGGCAAAATTATACATAATTAGACTATTTTCTCTCCAGGTCAAATGTTATTTATTCATAAAAAGTAGAGTGAATCAGGAAAATACTGCATTTTGACCACTAGTTGATGCTGACAATCATAGGAAATAAATACTTATTTACTATGATCTTCCATCTGGTGGCTGTAATGCAGTATTTTCCTGATTCGCTCTATTTCTCATGCATGCGTAACATTCAACCCGAGGAGAAAATATTTTAGCAATGTTCGTTTTTGTCCTCATTTTCACAGAATTAATGCACTTGCAGTGCCACAATATGAATAGCTCTGCAAATTTCTATAAATGCACCTGTATAGTGTTTTTTTTTTTGTCTAGGTGGAGGTACTCTTTAAGGAATGCTGTGACTTGTAGTTCTACCACCACGGAGCAGGCAATCTTTCGCTTCCAGGCTGGGAATCTGTAGTAGTCGGGGTTGTACGGTAGTCGCAGGCCTCCACGGAGCACTTGAACGTCATCTGTGTGTGTATCAGTTAAAGTGCAGCTATTTTAGGTCAGAGTAAATAAGTCATGCACTGTACACCCCGAGCTTTGTACAAGTGCTTTCAGCTTGTTAATAATACATGGCGCTGTCCATTATAGGGTCTCTGTGTGCCGGTGTTTAGATGGAGAGGCAGTCAGGCAGATAACCCTTCTCTTGCCGATATCTTGCCTAATGTTCTAAAGAAGAGGGCACAGGCCGTACAGGAGGAATGACCTGAAAGAGGGGCGAGAGGCCCTTCTCTGATCATCCTGCCACATGCATTATTTATGAGGGATTACTCCATATATAGAACGCCCGCTGGCATCTTTCCTACACCCTCTCACAGGCAAATGTACCAGAGTGCCATCAGGAGTATTAATTATCCAGACTGGGATAACGGCGGTCTGTCTGAGTGACCATCCATCTTTCCGTCTGCTCCTCTGTCTTATATCAGTTTTTCTATCTACCTTCCCAATCTGTATTGCTTTTCTATGTCTGCCCACCAGGGCCGCCATCAGGAATTTTGGGGCCCCTTACACAGCTTCAGGCATGGGCTCCCTGGAGCAGAGGAGAACGGGGGGGGGGGTGCTGCCGCCGCAAAAACTGAAAAGCGGGGGGGGGGGGGGTGCCACGAATTGTTGAAAAGCAGGGGGTGCTTCCGCCGCGAATAATTTGTTAGGGTCGGGGGGGCTTTGGGTGCTGGCGAACACAAAAAAAGGGGGGGGTTGCCATCCGGGGCCCTGGGGACCTTTGGGCCTCTGGGGACCTCTCATCCACTTACAAAAAAAAAAATAAACAAATTGTAAAAAAAATAATAATAATAATAATAATAAAAAAAAAAATAAAAAAAAATGGGAAGGTTGCCATCGGGAGCCCTGGGGACCTCCGGGCCTCTGGGCCCCTTACAATAAATAAATAAATAATAATAAAAAAAATAATTACATAAATAAATAAAAAAAAAACTGAAATAAAAAAAATGAATAAAAAAAAAAAAGGGGGGGTTGACATTCGGGGCCCTGGGGACCTTTGGGCCCCTTACAAAAAGGAAATAAATAAATTAAAAAAAAAAGGGGGGGCCATCCGGGCCCCTTACAGGTGTACTGCCTGTACCCCCCTGATGGCGGCCCTGCTGCCCACCCCTCCGTCTCATATCTCTGTTTATCTGTCCATCTTTTTGCATGTCTGTCTACCTAGCTCTCTAAACATGGCCATGCACTATAAGAGA
The DNA here is from genome assembly GCA_029206835.1 of Rana muscosa. Classification (NCBI taxonomy): domain Eukaryota; kingdom Metazoa; phylum Chordata; class Amphibia; order Anura; family Ranidae; genus Rana; species Rana muscosa. Next base: position 199,976,035 of record CM055126.1, on the reverse strand, counting down.
GAAATCCATCAGTTTTCCCATCCCACGCTAAACAGTATGGATGGGAGAATTATGTAACCCAAGGCTGTTGTATTTTAAGAGCCAGCAGCCGCCACTGTTGCATACTGACAGTCATCAGCCACTGCTATTTTATTCTAGCAGCCGGCAGCCACCACTGTTGTATTTTGACAGCCAGCAGCTGCCACTATCATATTTGACAGCCCGCAGCCGCAGTTATTGCATTTTACAGTAACAGCCGGCAGCTGCCACTATTGTATTTTGACAGCCAGAAGCCGGAACTATATTATTTTGATAGTTGTCGGCTGCCACTATCATATTTTGACAGTCGGCAGCTGCTGCTATTGAATTTTGACAGCCAGCAGCCGTCATTATTGTATTTTGACAGTCAGCAGTCGCCGCTATTGTATTTTGACAATATATATTGTATTTGACAGCTGGAAGCCGGTCCATCTTTCTGCATGTCTTTCTACCTAGCTCTCTAAAGCTGGCCATGCACTGTAAGAGAGAAATCCATCAGTTTTCCCATTCCACACTAAACAGTATGGATGGGACAATTCTTAAACCCAAGGCTGTTGTTTTTTGAGAGTCAGCAGCTGCAGCTGCTGCATTTTGACAGTCATCAGCCACTGCTATTTTATTTTAGCAGCCGGAAGCCGTCGCTATTGTATTTTGACAGCAAGCAGCCACCACTGTTGTATTTTGACAGCCAGCAGCTGCCACTATTGTATTTTGATAGCCCGCAGCCGCCATTTTTGCATTTTGACAGCCGGAAGCTACCACTATTGTATTTTGACAGCCGGCAGCTGCCTCTATTGTACTTTGACAGCCAGCAGCCGGTGCTATTGTATTTTGACAGCTGGCAGCTCCCACTATCGTATTTTGACAGCTAGTAGCTGCCACTATTTTATTTTGACAGCTGGCAGCCGCCGCTATTGTATTTTGACAGTCAGCAGTCCCAGCCACTGTATTTTGACAATATATATTGTATTTTGAAAGTTGGCAGCCTGTCTATCTTTTTAGATGTCTGTTTACCTAGCTCTCTAAAGATGGTCATGCACTGTAAGAGAGAAGTCCATTCGTTTTCCCATTCCTCAATAAACAGCATGGTTGGAGGAATTCTGAAAACTGTTGTATTTTGACAGCCAGCAGCCGCCGCTATTGTATTTTGAAAGCCGGCAGCCTCCACTATTGTATTTTGACAGCCCGCATCCACCGCTAATGTATTTTGACAGCTGGCAGTGGCAGACACAGCTATTGTATTTTGAAAACCAACACCCATGAAAATTGTATTTTGACAGCCACCCAAGCAGAGTCTGTACCTGCCTGGCTGCAGCCACTCTAAGGCCCCTTCCACACGAGGCAGACTCCGTCGCTACGGAGTCCGCCAGCTCCGGCCAGCTTAGCGGGAGAAGTCTGTTGATCTCCGCTGAGCCGGCGGATGACAGGTGCCTCTCTGCTCACTGAGCGGGGAGGGGCTTGTCCAGCGCCGCTGTCTCCTATGGAGAGATCGGATGAAACCGGACAGCATATCCGTTTTCAAACAGATCTCACCCGATCCGATCCGCCATGGACGGATGGGGACGTATCGCCATCCGTCTGATTTTAGCGGATCGGATCGGGTTGGATGTCAGCTGACATGTCTCCGCTGACATCCGACGCTCTATAGAGATGTATGGAGCGGCCGTTCAGGTCCGCCGACAAAACTGACAGGCGGACCTGAATGGTCCGACCGTGTGAAAGGGGCCAACACTTGCCTCCCTTCAGTTTTTAGATTGAAGTATAGTGGATACCATTAGGGCCACCCATAGCTCAAATTTCGGCTTGTTCATCAGAATTTGGTCCAAGTATGGCCAGCTTACCCCTTTGTTTTTTTCATTGGGGCCCTTTGCAGACCCTGGGAATGGAGGCATTGGTTTGCAAGGGGGTTGTAATATCAGTGATCTCCAGAAATCTCACATAGCATGTCCCCTTTCTCCGACTCCCTCCTGCAGTAGGTCACTAGTAGTGATGTGCTAAGGTTTTGGCCTGAACCTGCAGGAAACTGTCACATGATAACAGGCTGACGGCCCAATCAGCTGGGGAATTTGTCACCGTGCAGCCATGTGTAACAAAGGAGCAGAGTTGCTGGTGACACCATTAGCACAATATGGCACCATGGCCATATCTGGTCAATGACATTATCTAAATTTGGCTATATTAGGTCATTGATGTTACCAGCATCCCCTCACCTTTGCTATGTGCAGAAAATGCTCCAGCCGTAAATGATTGGGTTGGTGGCCTGCTATCAGGTGACAGCTTATGGTGGGTTCGGGCCAGAGTGGGTTTGGTCTGAACCTAACTCATCACTAATCACCAATCTCCAACAATACCTGTAGCATGTCTGCACTCTCTCACCGCCTTTGGCCACACTGCATCCTGGGAAGAAGAGGATAAAGCAATTCTCTAAATTCGTACCCCAAACGAATCGGCAAGGGAGTGAAGGAAAGGTGCGTTTGAGGGAGACGGGTGCAGATAATTAAGTGAACCCACTACTTTGTCCTTCATGGCAAAAGCTGCCCCTGCCACTTTGTGCTTTGTCAAGGCAATGGCAAAATTTTTAACATTCACTCACCTCTGTGGCCTACTCCCCCCCTAAACATCTGTAGCCCCCTGTTCCTAACATTGGGGCTATAATTTTTTTGGCTGAGCTGTAAACAGCCCAGACTGATTGTATAGTTTATTTGGTTTCTGCTCCAATCTCAACTGAGTTGTGCATTTCTCACCAGTGCCAGTAGGTATCACTGGTGCCACAGGCCAGTATGAGAATTACAACATGGTTGAGCTATGTAATGATTATTCTTTTTCCAGAACAGCCCAGTAGGAAGTTCCTGGCCGCTGTGCATTCTGGGAAAAGGGTATTTATTGGGCAGGGCCATGTGCTCTCTCTCTCTTTTCTCCCCAGGCCCTCCTGGCCTGAGGATGTGCCACTGCGAGTTTTGCAAAAAGGCCCAGGAGCCTGCCTGGGGCCTATTACTCCTGAGGTGGTGCTTAGGCTGTCTTGCCTGTGTGGAAGAAGCCGAGCCAAGCTGAGAAGATCCAGGGGAGGACCCTTGCTGGAGAGAGCCAGGAGGAAGGCTGGTCTCTCAGAAGGGCCTGGTGACTCGTTTGGAGGATGCACCTATACCTAAACTACTTTTACAGTGTTGCCAGATGGTTTAAAGGTTCTGACACTGTGAAGCTAAATCCTATTCTACAATCTAAACGTGGTAACTAGCTCCTGGCTGCTAAGTCTGTGAGAGAGGCTTGTCCAAAAATTCTACCGGCCTCTAGGTCTGTGAGAGAGGCTTGTCCAAATATTCTACTGGCTGCTAGGTCTGTGAGAGAGGCTTGTCCAAATATTCTACTGGCTGCTAGGTCTGTGAGAGAGGCTTGTCCAAAAATTCTACCGGCTGCTAGGTCTGTGAGAGAGGCCTATCCAGGTATTCAAGATCTGCTAAAAGAAAACTATTTTAACTTTGGATTCAAGGAGTCTGTAAGTGATCTGCATATGGTATCTGAAACCTCCCCTAACCCTCTCTCCTATTACTATTTTCAAGTTCCTCATTAAAGCATTGAAAAAAAATATCTAAAGTGACTGGCTCCCAATTTCTGTTCTAAACTTCCCATTACAGTAAGGTGACCAGATTTTTCAAATGAAATCCGGGGACATATTTTTTTTTTACTAGTAATGGCGGCAATCACCGACTCTCTGCCCATCGCCGCCGCCCGCCTCACAGCCTGTCAAGTCTTACTCTCTGGGCCCTGGCTACTACTGGGTGGGGAGTGGAGGAAGATCACTCCACCAGGGAAGGCAAGGAGATAAGCAGGCGGCTGGCTGGGACTTGAGCCAAGGCAGAAGAACATGCGAGCGGAGCTGAATGGGCATGCACCCGAAACTGAAGAAATATTACCTTCGCTCCGACCAGTACATGATCATCAGAAAGGGGCACAGAAAATGGAAAAATACACCCCCCTGCACTGACTGTCTGTGAAATTGCCCCATGGCCCCTGTTCAAATCCAATCCGGGGACAAAACTGGGGACAGACTTGGTCCGGGGACAGTGTCCTCAATCCGGGGACTGTCCCCTGAAACCGGGGATGTCTGGTCACCCTACATTACAGCCATGGACTCAGCCCTGGGGTGAATGTTACCTCGCTCCCTCACTCTGGAGGTACCTCTTTGCTCCCAGTAGATCCAAGGGGGGTGCTACACATCTCTCAACAATACGATTTGTTTTCATTCCCTACATTCCTGGTTTGGCGATGGCATGTCATGTTTTAAATAATGAATATTGCATCGTTTGCCGAAAAATCATAAAAATAAAGTATAATTATGGCCTTGCAGCTTTAGTTTTCACAAAACATTAAAGTGAGCAGTTACAACAATGCCAAAGTGAACAATAGGAAATTGTGTGCTGTAGATTGACAATACATTAGCAGCCTTGTGCAGATTTTATTCACAAATCAGGGTAAACTGCGCATTGCCTGCCGAGCAGCATTATTTACACATCACCTTGGGGCATAATAAATAATTGACGTGGCATTCAGACTTTAGGCCGATACCTTGACAAGCTACTTAAAGACAGTTACTCACTACAAATAAGTCTGTTTTCAGATGAATTTCAAGAGGTGTGCATAATAGGCTGAGACAGTTTTCTTTTTTACCAAAAGGAATGCTCCAGTCAAAATGGAAACTTACTAGCAACTCAGTGCTCAATGTGAACCAAAGGACTAAGTATAATTTATAAAACGTGAATGTATTTTGGAAAGTCATAATAAATACTTTTATATCTGCAACTTTCATTAAAATAATGCCTAATGATCCTGCCATTGAGGTCCTGTTTAAAGCACTTTCTGTTATAGGGTGACAACGCTCTGTAGCTGTTTCCTGCATTGTGGGCATAGGAGATAGTGAGGGAGTTGATTACAGAATTCTTGCAGAAGCATAGGCATGCGCACAGGGTGTGCCAGGTGTGCCCAGGCACACCCTAATCACCCTGTGCTGTACAGATTCCCCCTACTGCCCTGGCTTCCCCCTCCCCCCCACAGTGCTTCAGACTTCCCTCCTCTCCCGCCAGCTGTTGCTGAGAAGAGGTATTAGGATGAGTGGGGGAAGGGGGCGGTAAATGTGTAATTTACTGGTCCTTTCCCTTTGTGAATGAACACCGTGAGTGATCAGTAGTGTATGTTTGAGCTTTGGGGTGCACACCTTAATGCAATAGGCTGCGCACACCTATGAAGGGGTAGAGCCAGAGCTGACCATGAACCATACGAGAGAAAAGAGAGAGGTTGGCACCTGAACATTAACTTCAGGGGGAGAGAAGAGACAGGATGACAACAGGCTGTGGACCAAGACAGGAGACAGAGGGGAAGTTGACAGGAGACAGAGGGGAAGTTGACAGGAGACAAAGGGGAAGTTGACAGGAGACAGAGGGGAAGTTGACAGGAGACAGAGGGGAAGTTGACAGGAGACAGAGGGGAAGTTGACAGGAGACAGAGGGGAAGTTGACAGGAGACAGAGGGGAAGTTGACAGGGCTTGAAGAGGAAAAAGGATGGCTGACCAAAGGCACATTGGTAGAATGACCAAGGAGGAAAGAGAGAGGAAACAGTGAATTGGATGGTCAAGTATTGGGACAGTAAGAGAAAGATATATAAGGATGGAACAAGTCAAAAAATTGGTGGACTTTGTGGGCACATAATGAGAGGAAAGATCAGTAAAAAAAAAGTATAAATTTTATTACAACATAATTAAAAAACATATATGTAGCGGACCCCCAAAGTTGGGGTCGCTATGCCTTAAATTTAGGGGCAGCCTGAGCAATAGTTTGGCTCAGGTCTTTGATATTCTTAACTTTGCGCTCTGCTGTGGTGTTGCCTGGGTGTGTAGTTCCCCTTGATCTGCGGGTGGCGCTGTCGCTCAGGTCTCGGGTTGAACCACGGGTGACATTGTCGTGTGATTGGGTGCCCTCTCTAGGCAGCTATACAGTGGGTGTGGTCTACCTGCTGTGCATGCCAGGAGAGGGTACATAAGGGGCAGACGCCATGATCTAGGTGGAACCCCTGGTGGCAGAAGTCGCGCCCGTTGGCCCTGCTGGCCAGGGGTGCGTGAATTGGTCGAGGAGTCTGGGGCACCTTTAGCCCGAGGCTGTAGTGTTCCAGGTAGGCCCAGTACCTTCAACTGGGTCTACAGCTCAACCACTGGAGTCCCAGGGAACCCGAGGGAGGGTGGCCTGCTCTGAAAGAGAGGAAACCAGGGGAGGACCTGTCCGGAGGATCGGTGAAGGAAGTCACTGTCTCAGGAGAGGCCTGGTTGCCTATCAGAGGGAAGGATTCCGTGAGTTGCACAGTAGCGCCTGTGATGTGCCCCATTGGCACACATGGTCTCTAAAGGTTGCAGGCGCTAAAGAGTTCTAGATTCAGGAACTAAAGGATTCTGTGGCAGAGGATCTCTTGAACTTGACTTTGAAGGGGACTAAATTTGAAGTAATTGTTCGTGCTCCACTCCGGCTGCTAGAACTGTGAGAGGGATCTATCCGGGTGAGCAATACCCACTCGGGCTTGAGTGGAGAATAGGGTAACTGGGTGCCGCGTGCCTGAACCTATCTCCCTACCCAACTCTATCTCTGTCTTCAACCCTTTTCCCAATCTGTTCCAAGCAAGGAAAATAAACTTGTCTGTTGGAGTTTAAACACTGTCTGGACATTGGCCTTCTTTTGGGAGAAAGAATAGACTTATCCCTATATTCTAGGGACGAGAACCAATGGAGGGAGGTAACTCGCTGCAGGACCCAAAATAGTATGAACACCGCTCAACCTCTTATACCAGGAGGATACGGGCATGTGGCATGGTGTGCCTTACCCTGCAAGTGAAGGTAAGCAGGAAAAAGGGTCCGTGTGCTACATATAAATAACATAAAAACAACACCCTGTACGGCCACAGTTACCAGTTACCCAATACTGCAATATAGAGGGCTGGATCTAAAGTACAATAGTTGGTTAGATTATATATTAGGATAATAGAAGGATTTTTGATCCAGTAATTCCTTCAAGAACTTGCTCGTTGACGCATTTTACTACAATATTAGCTTCCTCCTCCAAATACTGGGTAAGTGCTGGTAAACCTGTGGCTCAGGGTATGAGAAGACCTCACAAAAGACTACACAGACAATCGAACAGATGTACCATAATACGCAAATATCATAGATAAGAGAAAGATAACAGAGAGCAGAGATGATCCTGGACCGAGCGATGAAAAAAAGAGGACAGCATGATCAGATCATAGATAGGAGGAAGTTAAGGAGGGAAGGCAGACCGCAGATTATCCTGGACTGGTGCAAGAGAGAGAAGACAGTGTGATATGATCATGGAGAGGGTAGATGATTCTGGAATTTGCGAAGAGAAGATTTGATCTGATCATGGAGAAGGTAGATGATTCTGGACTTGGTGAAGAGCGGAAACAGTATGAACTGTTCACAGAGAAGATAGATAATACTGAACTTGGGGAAGAGAGGAGACAGTGTGATCTGATCATGGAGAGGGTAGATGATCCTGGACTTTGGGAAGAGAGGATGGGATCTGATCATGGAGAAGGTAGATGATCCTGGACTTCGGGAAGAGAGGATGGGATCTGATCATGGAGAAGGTAGATGATCCTGGACTTCGGGAAGAGAGGATGGGATCTGATCATGGAGAAGGTAGATGATCCTGGACTTGGGGAAGAGAGGATGGGATCTGATCATGGAGAAGGTAGATGATCCTGGAGTTGGGGAAGAGAGAAGACAGTGTAACCCGATCATGGTGAGAGTAGATGATCTTGGAGATGGGGAATAGGGGAGGCAGTGTGAACTGATTATGAAGAGGATAGATGATCTTGGACTTAGGAAAAAGAGGAGACAGTGTGATCTGATTATGGAGAGGGTAGATGATCCTGGACTTGAGGAAGAGAGGAGACAGAGTGATCTGATCATGGAAAGTGTAGATGATCCTGGACTTGAGGACGAGAGGAGACAGTGTGATCTGATTGTGAAGAGGATAGATGATCTTGGACTTAGGCCCCTTTCACACTGAGGCGGGCAGGTGCAGTGGCGGTATAGCGGCGCGATTTTCAGCGCCGCTATACCATCGTATTTACCGTGATATTCTGCCGCTAGCGGTGCGGTTTTAACCCCCGCTAGAGGCGGAAAAAGGGTTAATATCGCCCGCAAACCGCGGCTACAGCCGCGGTTTGCAGGCGGTATTACCGCGGTGTGCCATTGATTTCAATGGGAAGGAGCGGTAAAGGAGCGGTATACACACCGCTCCTTCACCGCTCCAAAGATGTGGCTTGCAGGAGATTTTTTTTCCTCCCGCCAGCGCATCGCCTCAGTGTGAAAGCCCTCAGGCTTTCACATTGAGAATACTGGGGCAGGAGTATTTCAAGCGTTATTTATGCGCTATTTTTAGTGCTAAAACGCCTGAAATACGCCTCAGTGTGAAAGGGGCCTTAGGGAAGAGAGAAGACAGTGTGATTTGATTAAGGAGATCGTAGATGATCTTGGACTTGAGGAAGAGAGGAGACAATGTGATCTGATCATGGAGAGGGTAGATGATCCTGGATTTGGGGAGGAGAGAAGACAGTGTGATCTGATTGTGAAGAGGATAGATTATCTTGGATTTTGGGAAGAGAGGAGACAGTGTGATCTGATCATGGAGAGGGTAGATTATCTTGGATTTTGGAAAGAGAGGAGACAGTGTGATCTGATCATGGAGAGGGTAGATTATCTTGGATTTTGGGAAGAGAGGAGATAGTGTGATCTGATCATGGAGAGGGTAGATTATCTTGGATTTAGGGAAGAGAGGAGACAGTGTGATCTGATCATGGAGAGGGTAGATGATCTTGGATTTTGGGAAGAGAGGAGACAGTGTGATCTGATCATGGAGAGGGTAGATGATCTTGGATTTTGGGAAGAGAGGAGACGGTGTGATCTGATCATGGAGAGGGTAGATGATCTTGGATTTTGGGAAGAGAGGAGACAGTGTGATCTGATCATGGAGAGGGTAGATGATCTTGGATTTTGGGAAGAGAGGAGACAGTGTGATCTGATCATGGAGAGGGTAGATGATCTTGGATTTTGGGAAGAGAGGAGACAGTGTGATCTGATCATGGAGAGGGTAGATGATCTTGGATTTTGGGAAGAGAGGAGACAGTGTGATCTGATCATGGAGAGGGTAGATGATCTTGGATTTTGGGAAGAGAGGAGACTGTGTGATCTGATCATGGAGAGGGTAGATGATCTTGGATTTTGGGAAGAGAGGAGACAGTGTGATCTGATTGTGAAGAGGATAGATTATCTTGGATTTTGGGAAGAGAGGAGACAGTGTAATCTGATCATGGAGAGGGTAGATTATCTTGGATTTTGGAAAGAGAGGAGACAGTGTGATCTGATCATGGAGAGGGTAGATTATCTTGGATTTTGGGAAGAGAGGACACAGTGTGATCTGATCATGGAGAGGGTAGATGATCTTGGATTTAGGGAAGAGTGGAGACAGCGTGATCTGATCATGGAAAGGGTAGATGATCTTGGATTTTGGGAAGAGAGGAGACAGTGTGATCTGATCATGGAGAGGGTAGATTATCTTGGATTTTGGGAAGAGAGGAGACAGTGTGATCTGATCGTGGAGAGGGTAGATGATCTTGGATTTTGGGAAGAGAGGAGACAGTGTGATCTGATCATGGAGAGGGTAGATTATCTTGGATTTTGGGAAGAGAGGAGACAGTGTGATCTGATCATGGAGAGGGTAGATTATCTTGGATTTTGGGAAGAGAGGAGACAGTGTGATCTGATCATGGAGAGGGTAGATGATCTTGGATTTTGGGAAGAGAGGAGACAGTGTGATCTGATCATGGAGAGGGTAGATTATCTTGGATTTTGGGAAGAGAGGAGACAGTGTGATCTGATCATGGAGAGGGTATATGATCTTGGATTTTGGGAAGAGAGGCGACAGTGTGATCTGATCATGGAGAGGGTAGATTATCTTGGATTTTGGGAAGAGAGGAGACAGTGTGATCTGATCATGGAGAGATTAGATGATCTTGGATTTTGGGAAGAGAGGAGACAGTGTGATCTGATCATGGAGAGGGTAGATTATCTTGGATTTTGGGAAGAGAGGAGACAGTGTGATCTGATCATGGAGAGGGTACATTATCTTGGATTTAGGGAAGAGAGGAGACAGTGTGATCTGATCATGGAGAGGGTAGATTATCTTGGATTTTGGGAAGAGAGGAGACAGTGTGATCTGATCATGGAGAGGGTAGATTATCTTGGATTTTGGGAAGAGAGTAGACAGTGTGATATGATCATGGAGAGGGTAGATGATTTTGGATTTTGGGAAGAGAGGCGACAGTGTGATCTGATCATGGAGAGGGTAGATTATCTTGGATTTAGGGAAGAGAGGAGACAGTGTGATCTGATCATGGAGAGGGTAGATGATCTTGGATTTTGGGAAGAGTGGAGACAGCGTGATCTGATCGTGGAAAGGGTAGATGATCTTGGATTTTGGGAAGAGAGGAGACAGTGTGATCTGATCATGGAGAGGGTAGATTATCTTGGATTTTGGGAAGAGAGGAGACAGTGTGATCTGATCGTGGAGAGGGTAGATGATCTTGGATTTTGGGAAGAGAGGAGACAGTGTGATCTGATCATGGAGAGGGTAGATTATCTTGGATTTTGGGAAGAGAGGAGACAGTGTGATCTGATCATGGAGAGGGTAGATTATCTTGGATTTTGGGAAGAGAGGAGACAGTGTGATCTGATCATGGAGAGGGTAGATGATCTTGGATTTTGGGAAGAGAGGAGACAGTGTGATCTGATCATGGATAGGGTAGATTATCTTGGATTTTGGGAAGAGAGGAGACAGTGTGATCTGATCATGGAGAGGGTAGATGATCTTGGATTTTGGGAAGAGAGGCGACAGTGTGATCTGATCATGGAGAGGGTAGATTATCTTGGATTTAGTGAAGAGAGGAGACAGTGTGATCTGATCATGGAGAGGGTAGATGATCTTGGATTTTGGGAAGAGAGGAGACAGTGTGATCTGATCATGGAGAGGGTAGATTATCTTGGATTTTGGGAAGAGAGGAGACAGTGTGATCTGATCATGGATAGGGTAGATTATCTTGGATTTTGGGAAGAGAGGAGACAGTGTGATCTGATCATGGAGAGGGTATATGATCTTGGATTTTGGGAAGAGAGGCGACAGTGTGATCTGATCATGGAGAGGGTAGATGATCTTGGATTTTGGGAAGAGAGGAGACAGTGTGATCTGATCATGGAGAGGGTAGATTATCTTGGATTTTGGGAAGAGAGGAGACAGTGTGATCTGATCATGGAGAGGGTAGATTATCTTGGATTTTGGGAAGAGAGGAGACAGTGTGATCTGATCATGGAGAGGGTAGATTATCTTGGATTTAGGGAAGAGAGGAGACAGTGTGATCTGATCATGGAGAGGGTAGATTATCTTGGATTTTGGGAAGAGAGGAGACAGTGTGATCTGATCATGGAGAGGGTAGATGATCTTGGATTTTGGGAAGAGAGGAGACAGTGTGATCTGATCATGGAGAGGGTAGATTATCTTGGATTTTGGGAAGAGGAGACAGTGTGATCTGTTCATGGAGAGGGTAGATTATCTTGGATTTTGGGAAGAGAGTAGACAGTGTGATCTGATCATGGAGAGGGTAGATGATTTTGGATTTTGGGAAGAGAGGCGACAGTGTGATCTGATCATGGAGAGGGTAGATTATCTTGGATTTAGGGAAGAGAGGAGACAGTGTGATCTGATCATGGAGAGGGTAGATGATCTTGGATTTTGGGAAGAGAGGAGACAGTGTGATCTGATCATGGAGAGGGTAGATTATCTTGGATTTTGGGAAGAGAGGAGACAGTGTGATCTGATCATGGAGAGGGTAGATTATCTTGGATTTTGGAAAGAGAGGAGACAGTGTGATCTGATCATGGAGAGGGTAGATTATCTTGGATTTTGGGAAGAGAGGAGACAGTGTGATCTGATCATGGAGAGGGTAGATTATCTTGGATTTAGGGAAGAGTGGAGACAGCGTGATCTGATCATGGAAAGGGTAGATGATCTTGGATTTTGGGAAGAGAGGAGACAGTGTGATCTGATCATGGAGAGGGTAGATTATCTTGGATTTAGGGAAGAGAGGAGACAGTGTGATCTGATCATGGAGAGGGTAGATGATCTTGGATTTTGGGAAGAGTGGAGACAGCGTGATCTGATCGTGGAAAGGGTAGATGATCTTGGATTTTGGGAAGAGAGGAGACAGTGTGATCTGATCATGGAGAGGGTAGATTATCTTGGATTTTGGGAAGAGAGGAGACAGTGTGATCTGATCGTGGAGAGGGTAGATGATCTTGGATTTTGGGAAGAGAGGAGACAGTGTGATCTGATCATGGAGAGGGTAGATTATCTTGGATTTTGGGAAGAGAGGAGACAGTGTGATCTGATCATGGAGAGGGTAGATTATCTTGGATTTTGGGAAGAGAGGAGACAGTGTGATCTGATCATGGAGAGGGTAGATGATCTTGGATTTTGGGAAGAGAGGAGACAGTGTGATCTGATCATGGATAGGGTAGATTATCTTGGATTTTGGGAAGAGAGGAGACAGTGTGATCTGATCATGGAGAGGGTAGATGATCTTGGATTTTGGGAAGAGAGGCGACAGTGTGATCTGATCATGGAGAGGGTAGATTATCTTGGATTTAGTGAAGAGAGGAGACAGTGTGATCTGATCATGGAGAGGGTAGATGATCTTGGATTTTGGGAAGAGAGGAGACAGTGTGATCTGATCATGGAGAGGGTAGATTATCTTGGATTTTGGGAAGAGAGGAGACAGTGTGATCTGATCATGGATAGGGTAGATTATCTTGGATTTTGGGAAGAGAGGAGACAGTGTGATCTGATCATGGAGAGGGTATATGATCTTGGATTTTGGGAAGAGAGGCGACAGTGTGATCTGATCATGGAGAGGGTAGATGATCTTGGATTTTGGGAAGAGAGGAGACAGTGTGATCTGATCATGGAGAGGGTAGATTATCTTGGATTTTGGGAAGAGAGGAGACAGTGTGATCTGATCATGGAGAGGGTAGATTATCTTGGATTTTGGGAAGAGAGGAGACAGTGTGATCTGATCATGGAGAGGGTAGATTATCTTGGATTTAGGGAAGAGAGGAGACAGTGTGATCTGATCATGGAGAGGGTAGATTATCTTGGATTTTGGGAAGAGAGGAGACAGTGTGATCTGATCATGGAGAGGGTAGATGATCTTGGATTTTGGGAAGAGAGGAGACAGTGTGATCTGATCATGGAGAGGGTAGATTATCTTGGATTTTGGGAAGAGAGGAGACAGTGTGATCTGTTCATGGAGAGGGTAGATTATCTTGGATTTTGGGAAGAGAGTAGACAGTGTGATCTGATCATGGAGAGGGTAGATGATTTTGGATTTTGGGAAGAGAGGCGACAGTGTGATCTGATCATGGAGAGGGTAGATTATCTTGGATTTAGGGAAGAGAGGAGACAGTGTGATCTGATCATGGAGAGGGTAGATGATCTTGGATTTTGGGAAGAGAGGAGACAGTGTGATCTGATCATGGAGAGGGTAGATTATCTTGGATTTTGGGAAGAGAGGAGACAGTGTGATCTGATCATGGAGAGGGTAGATTATCTTGGATTTTGGAAAGAGAGGAGACAGTGTGATCTGATCATGGAGAGGGTAGATTATCTTGGATTTTGGGAAGAGAGGAGACAGTGTGATCTGATCATGGAGAGGGTAGATTATCTTGGATTTAGGGAAGAGTGGAGACAGCGTGATCTGATCATGGAAAGGGTAGATGATCTTGGATTTTGGGAAGAGAGGAGACAGTGTGATCTGATCATGGAGAGGGTAGATTATCTTGGATTTTGGGAAGAGAGGAGACAGTGTGATCTGATCGTGGAGAGGGTAGATGATCTTGGATTTTGGGAAGAGAGGAGACAGTGTGATCTGATCATGGAGAGGGTAGATTATCTTGGATTTTGGGAAGAGAGGAGACAGTGTGATCTGATCATGGAGAGGGTAGATTATCTTGGATTTTGGGAAGAGAGGAGACAGTGTGATCTGATCATGGAGAGGGTAGATGATCTTGGATTTTGGGAAGAGAGGAGACAGTGTGATCTGATCATGGATAGGGTAGATTATCTTGGATTTTGGGAAGAGAGGAGACAGTGTGATCTGATCATGGAGAGGGTAGATGATCTTGGATTTTGGGAAGAGAGGCGACAGTGTGATCTGATCATGGAGAGGGTAGATTATCTTGGATTTAGTGAAGAGAGGAGACAGTGTGATCTGATCATGGAGAGGGTAGATGATCTTGGATTTTGGGAAGAGAGGAGACAGTGTGATCTGATCATGGAGAGGGTAGATTATCTTGGATTTTGGGAAGAGAGGAGACAGTGTGATCTGATCATGGATAGGGTAGATTATCTTGGATTTTGGGAAGAGAGGAGACAGTGTGATCTGATCATGGAGAGGGTATATGATCTTGGATTTTGGGAAGAGAGGCGACAGTGTGATCTGATCATGGAGAGGGTAGATTATCTTGGATTTAGGGAAGAGAGGAGACAGTGTGATCTGATCATGGAGAGGGTAGATGATCTTGGATTTTGGGAAGAGAGGAGACAGTGTGATCTGATCATGGAGAGGGTAGATTATCTTGGATTTTGGGAAGAGAGGAGACAGTGTGATCTGATCATGGAGAGGGTAGATTATCTTGGATTTAGGGAAGAGAGGAGACAGTGTGATCTGATCATGGAGAGGGTAAATTATCTTGGATTTTGGGAAGAGAGGAGACAGTGTGATCTGATCATGGAGAGGGTAGATGATCTTGGATTTTGGGAAGAGAGGAGACAGTGTGATCTGATCATGGAGAGGGTAGATTATCTTGGATTTTGGGAAGAGAGGAGACAGTGTGATCTGATCATGGAGAGGGTAGATTATCTTGGATTTTGGGAAGAGAGTAGACAGTGTGATCTGATCATGGAGAGGGTAGATGATTTTGGATTTTGGGAAGAGAGGCGACAGTGTGATCTGATCATGGAGAGGGTAGATTATCTTGGATTTAGGGAAGAGAGGAGACAGTGTGATCTGATCATGGAGAGGGTAGATGATCTTGGATTTTGGGAAGAGAGGAGACAGTGTGATCTGATCATGGAGAGGGTAGATTATCTTGGATTTTGGGAAGAGAGGAGACAGTGTGATCTGATCATGGAGAGGGTAGATTATCTTGGATTTTGGAAAGAGAGGAGACAGTGTGATCGGATCATGGAGAGGGTAGATTATCTTGGATTTTGGGAAGAGAGGAGACAGTGTGATCTGATCATGGAGAGGGTAGATTATCTTGGATTTAGGGAAGAGTGGAGACAGCGTGATCTGATCACGGAAAGGGTAGATGATCTTGGATTTTGGGAAGAGAGGAGACAGTGTGATCTGATCATGGAGAGGGTAGATTATCTTGGATTTTGGGAAGAGAGGAGACAGTGTGATCTGATCGTGGAGAGGGTAGATGATCTTGGATTTTGGGAAGAGAGTAGACAGTGTGATATGATCATGGAGAGGGTAGATGATCCTGGATTTGGGGAGGAGAGAAGACAGTGTGATCTGATTGTGAAGAGGATAGATTATCTTGGATTTTGGGAAGAGAGGAGACAGTGTGATCTGATCATGGAGAGGGTAGATTATCTTGGATTTTGGAAAGAGAGGAGACAGTGTGATCTGATCATGGAGAGGGTAGATTATCTTGGATTTTGGGAAGAGAGGAGATAGTGTGATCTGATCATGGAGAGGGTAGATTATCTTGGATTTAGGGAAGAGAGGAGACAGTGTGATCTGATCATGGAGAGGGTAGATGATCTTGGATTTTGGGAAGAGAGGAGACAGTGTGATCTGATCATGGAGAGGGTAGATGATCTTGGATTTTGGGAAGAGAGGAGACGGTGTGATCTGATCATGGAGAGGGTAGATGATCTTGGATTTTGGGAAGAGAGGAGACAGTGTGATCTGATCATGGAGAGGGTAGATGATCTTGGATTTTGGGAAGAGAGGAGACAGTGTGATCTGATCATGGAGAGGGTAGATGATCTTGGATTTTGGGAAGAGAGGAGACAGTGTGATCTGATCATGGAGAGGGTAGATGATCTTGGATTTTGGGAAGAGAGGAGACAGTGTGATCTGATCATGGAGAGGGTAGATGATCTTGGATTTTGGGAAGAGAGGAGACTGTGTGATCTGATCATGGAGAGGGTAGATGATCTTGGATTTTGGGAAGAGAGGAGACAGTGTGATCTGATTGTGAAGAGGATAGATTATCTTGGATTTTGGGAAGAGAGGAGACAGTGTGATCTGATCATGGAGAGGGTAGATTATCTTGGATTTTGGAAAGAGAGGACACAGTGTGATCTGATCATGGAGAGGGTAGATGATCTTGGATTTAGGGAAGAGTGGAGACAGCGTGATCTGATCATGGAAAGGGTAGATGATCTTGGATTTTGGGAAGAGAGGAGACAGTGTGATCTGATCATGGAGAGGGTAGATTATCTTGGATTTTGGGAAGAGCGGAGACAGTGTGATCTGATCGTGGAGAGGGTAGATGATCTTGGATTTTGGGAAGAGAGGAGACAGTGTGATCTGATCATGGAGAGGGTAGATTATCTTGGATTTTGGGAAGAGAGGAGACAGTGTGATCTGATCATGGAGAGGGTAGATTATCTTGGATTTTGGGAAGAGAGGAGACAGTGTGATCTGATCATGGAGAGGGTAGATGATCTTGGATTTTGGGAAGAGAGGAGACAGTGTGATCTGATCATGGAGAGGGTAGATTATCTTGGATTTTGGGAAGAGAGGAGACAGTGTGATCTGATCATGGAGAGGGTATATGATCTTGGATTTTGGGAAGAGAGGCGACAGTGTGATCTGATCATGGAGAGGGTAGATTATCTTGGATTTTGGGAAGAGAGGAGACAGTGTGATCTGATCATGGAGAGATTAGATGATCTTGGATTTTGGGAAGAGAGGAGACAGTGTGATCTGATCATGGAGAGGGTAGATTATCTTGGATTTTGGGAAGAGAGGAGACAGTGTGATCTGATCATGGAGAGGGTACATTATCTTGGATTTAGGGAAGAGAGGAGACAGTGTGATCTGATCATGGAGAGGGTAGATTATCTTGGATTTTGGGAAGAGAGGAGACAGTGTGATCTGATCATGGAGAGGGTAGATTATCTTGGATTTTGGGAAGAGAGTAGACAGTGTGATATGATCATGGAGAGGGTAGATGATTTTGGATTTTGGGAAGAGAGGCGACAGTGTGATCTGATCATGGAGAGGGTAGATTATCTTGGATTTAGGGAAGAGAGGAGACAGTGTGATCTGATCATGGAGAGGGTAGATGATCTTGGATTTTGGGAAGAGTGGAGACAGCGTGATCTGATCGTGGAAAGGGTAGATGATCTTGGATTTTGGGAAGAGAGGAGACAGTGTGATCTGATCATGGAGAGGGTAGATTATCTTGGATTTTGGGAAGAGAGGAGACAGTGTGATCTGATCGTGGAGAGGGTAGATGATCTTGGATTTTGGGAAGAGAGGAGACAGTGTGATCTGATCATGGAGAGGGTAGATTATCTTGGATTTTGGGAAGAGAGGAGACAGTGTGATCTGATCATGGAGAGGGTAGATTATCTTGGATTTTGGGAAGAGAGGAGACAGTGTGATCTGATCATGGAGAGGGTAGATGATCTTGGATTTTGGGAAGAGAGGAGACAGTGTGATCTGATCATGGATAGGGTAGATTATCTTGGATTTTGGGAAGAGAGGAGACAGTGTGATCTGATCATGGAGAGGGTAGATGATCTTGGATTTTGGGAAGAGAGGCGACAGTGTGATCTGATCATGGAGAGGGTAGATTATCTTGGATTTAGTGAAGAGAGGAGACAGTGTGATCTGATCATGGAGAGGGTAGATGATCTTGGATTTTGGGAAGAGAGGAGACAGTGTGATCTGATCATGGAGAGGGTAGATTATCTTGGATTTTGGGAAGAGAGGAGACAGTGTGATCTGATCATGGATAGGGTAGATTATCTTGGATTTTGGGAAGAGAGGAGACAGTGTGATCTGATCATGGAGAGGGTATATGATCTTGGATTTTGGGAAGAGAGGCGACAGTGTGATCTGATCATGGAGAGGGTAGATGATCTTGGATTTTGGGAAGAGAGGAGACAGTGTGATCTGATCATGGAGAGGGTAGATTATCTTGGATTTTGGGAAGAGAGGAGACAGTGTGATCTGATCATGGAGAGGGTAGATTATCTTGGATTTTGGGAAGAGAGGAGACAGTGTGATCTGATCATGGAGAGGGTAGATTATCTTGGATTTAGGGAAGAGAGGAGACAGTGTGATCTGATCATGGAGAGGGTAGATTATCTTGGATTTTGGGAAGAGAGGAGACAGTGTGATCTGATCATGGAGAGGGTAGATGATCTTGGATTTTGGGAAGAGAGGAGACAGTGTGATCTGATCATGGAGAGGGTAGATTATCTTGGATTTTGGGAAGAGAGGAGACAGTGTGATCTGTTCATGGAGAGGGTAGATTATCTTGGATTTTGGGAAGAGAGTAGACAGTGTGATCTGATCATGGAGAGGGTAGATGATTTTGGATTTTGGGAAGAGAGGCGACAGTGTGATCTGATCATGGAGAGGGTAGATTATCTTGGATTTAGGGAAGAGAGGAGACAGTGTGATCTGATCATGGAGAGGGTAGATGATCTTGGATTTTGGGAAGAGAGGAGACAGTGTGATCTGATCATGGAGAGGGTAGATTATCTTGGATTTTGGGAAGAGAGGAGACAGTGTGATCTGATCATGGAGAGGGTAGATTATCTTGGATTTTGGAAAGAGAGGAGACAGTGTGATTTGATCATGGAGAGGGTAGATTATCTTGGATTTTGGGAAGAGAGGAGACAGTGTGATCTGATCATGGAGAGGGTAGATTATCTTGGATTTAGGGAAGAGTGGAGACAGCGTGATCTGATCATGGAAAGGGTAGATGATCTTGGATTTTGGGAAGAGAGGAGACAGTGTGATCTGATCATGGAGAGGGTAGATTATCTTGGATTTAGGGAAGAGAGGAGACAGTGTGATCTGATCATGGAGAGGGTAGATGATCTTGGATTTTGGGAAGAGTGGAGACAGCGTGATCTGATCGTGGAAAGGGTAGATGATCTTGGATTTTGGGAAGAGAGGAGACAGTGTGATCTGATCATGGAGAGGGTAGATTATCTTGGATTTTGGGAAGAGAGGAGACAGTGTGATCTGATCGTGGAGAGGGTAGATGATCTTGGATTTTGGGAAGAGAGGAGACAGTGTGATCTGATCATGGAGAGGGTAGATTATCTTGGATTTTGGGAAGAGAGGAGACAGTGTGATCTGATCATGGAGAGGGTAGATTATCTTGGATTTTGGGAAGAGAGGAGACAGTGTGATCTGATCATGGAGAGGGTAGATGATCTTGGATTTTGGGAAGAGAGGAGACAGTGTGATCTGATCATGGATAGGGTAGATTATCTTGGATTTTGGGAAGAGAGGAGACAGTGTGATCTGATCATGGAGAGGGTAGATGATCTTGGATTTTGGGAAGAGAGGCGACAGTGTGATCTGATCATGGAGAGGGTAGATTATCTTGGATTTAGTGAAGAGAGGAGACAGTGTGATCTGATCATGGAGAGGGTAGATGATCTTGGATTTTGGGAAGAGAGGAGACAGTGTGATCTGATCATGGAGAGGGTAGATTATCTTGGATTTTGGGAAGAGAGGAGACAGTGTGATCTGATCATGGATAGGGTAGATTATCTTGGATTTTGGGAAGAGAGGAGACAGTGTGATCTGATCATGGAGAGGGTATATGATCTTGGATTTTGGGAAGAGAGGCGACAGTGTGATCTGATCATGGAGAGGGTAGATGATCTTGGATTTTGGGAAGAGAGGAGACAGTGTGATCTGATCATGGAGAGGGTAGATTATCTTGGATTTTGGGAAGAGAGGAGACAGTGTGATCTGATCATGGAGAGGGTAGATTATCTTGGATTTTGGGAAGAGAGGAGACAGTGTGATCTGATCATGGAGAGGGTAGATTATCTTGGATTTAGGGAAGAGAGGAGACAGTGTGATCTGATCATGGAGAGGGTAGATTATCTTGGATTTTGGGAAGAGAGGAGACAGTGTGATCTGATCATGGAGAGGGTAGATGATCTTGGATTTTGGGAAGAGAGGAGACAGTGTGATCTGATCATGGAGAGGGTAGATTATCTTGGATTTTGGGAAGAGAGGAGACAGTGTGATCTGTTCATGGAGAGGGTAGATTATCTTGGATTTTGGGAAGAGAGTAGACAGTGTGATCTGATCATGGAGAGGGTAGATGATTTTGGATTTTGGGAAGAGAGGCGACAGTGTGATCTGATCATGGAGAGGGTAGATTATCTTGGATTTAGGGAAGAGAGGAGACAGTGTGATCTGATCATGGAGAGGGTAGATGATCTTGGATTTTGGGAAGAGAGGAGACAGTGTGATCTGATCATGGAGAGGGTAGATTATCTTGGATTTTGGGAAGAGAGGAGACAGTGTGATCTGATCATGGAGAGGGTAGATTATCTTGGATTTTGGAAAGAGAGGAGACAGTGTGATCTGATCATGGAGAGGGTAGATTATCTTGGATTTTGGGAAGAGAGGAGACAGTGTGATCTGATCATGGAGAGGGTAGATTATCTTGGATTTAGGGAAGAGTGGAGACAGCGTGATCTGATCATGGAAAGGGTAGATGATCTTGGATTTTGGGAAGAGAGGAGACAGTGTGATCTGATCATGGAGAGGGTAGATTATCTTGGATTTTGGGAAGAGAGGAGACAGTGTGATCTGATCGTGGAGAGGGTAGATGATCTTGGATTTTGGGAAGAGAGGAGACAGTGTGATCTGATCATGGAGAGGGTAGATTATCTTGGATTTTGGGAAGAGAGGAGACAGTGTGATCTGATCATGGAGAGGGTAGATTATCTTGGATTTTGGGAAGAGAGGAGACAGTGTGATCTGATCATGGAGAGGGTAGATGATCTTGGATTTTGGGAAGAGAGGAGACAGTGTGATCTGATCATGGATAGGGTAGATTATCTTGGATTTTGGGAAGAGAGGAGACAGTGTGATCTGATCATGGAGAGGGTAGATGATCTTGGATTTTGGGAAGAGAGGCGACAGTGTGATCTGATCATGGAGAGGGTAGATTATCTTGGATTTAGTGAAGAGAGGAGACAGTGTGATCTGATCATGGAGAGGGTAGATGATCTTGGATTTTGGGAAGAGAGGAGACAGTGTGATCTGATCATGGAGAGGGTAGATTATCTTGGATTTTGGGAAGAGAGGAGACAGTGTGATCTGATCATGGATAGGGTAGATTATCTTGGATTTTGGGAAGAGAGGAGACAGTGTGATCTGATCATGGAGAGGGTATATGATCTTGGATTTTGGGAAGAGAGGCGACAGTGTGATCTGATCATGGAGAGGGTAGATTATCTTGGATTTAGGGAAGAGAGGAGACAGTGTGATCTGATCATGGAGAGGGTAGATGATCTTGGATTTTGGGAAGAGAGGAGACAGTGTGATCTGATCATGGAGAGGGTAGATTATCTTGGATTTTGGGAAGAGAGGAGACAGTGTGATCTGATCATGGAGAGGGTAGATTATCTTGGATTTAGGGAAGAGAGGAGACAGTGTGATCTGATCATGGAGAGGGTAAATTATCTTGGATTTTGGGAAGAGAGGAGACAGTGTGATCTGATCATGGAGAGGGTAGATGATCTTGGATTTTGGGAAGAGAGGAGACAGTGTGATCTGATCATGGAGAGGGTAGATTATCTTGGATTTTGGGAAGAGAGGAGACAGTGTGATCTGATCATGGAGAGGGTAGATTATCTTGGATTTTGGGAAGAGAGTAGACAGTGTGATCTGATCATGGAGAGGGTAGATGATTTTGGATTTTGGGAAGAGAGGCGACAGAGTGATCTGATCATGGAGAGGGTAGATTATCTTGGATTTAGGGAAGAGAGGAGACAGTGTGATCTGATCATGGAGAGGGTAGATGATCTTGGATTTTGGGAAGAGAGGAGACAGTGTGATCTGATCATGGAGAGGGTAGATTATCTTGGATTTTGGGAAGAGAGGAGACAGTGTGATCTGATCATGGAGAGGGTAGATTATCTTGGATTTTGGAAAGAGAGGAGACAGTGTGATCGGATCATGGAGAGGGTAGATTATCTTGGATTTTGGGAAGAGAGGAGACAGTGTGATCTGATCATGGAGAGGGTAGATTATCTTGGATTTAGGGAAGAGTGGAGACAGCGTGATCTGATCACGGAAAGGGTAGATGATCTTGGATTTTGGGAAGAGAGGCGACAGTGTGATCTGATCATGGAGAGGGTAGATTATCTTGGATTTAGTGAAGAGAGGAGACAGTGTGATCTGATCATGGAGAGGGTAGATGATCTTGGATTTTGGGAAGAGAGGAGACAGTGTGATCTGATCATGGAGAGGGTAGATTATCTTGGATTTTGGGAAGAGAGGAGACAGTGTGATCTGATCATGGATAGGGTAGATTATCTTGGATTTTGGGAAGAGAGGAGACAGTGTGATCTGATCATGGAGAGGGTATATGATCTTGGATTTTGGGAAGAGAGGCGACAGTGTGATCTGATCATGGAGAGGGTAGATTATCTTGGATTTAGGGAAGAGAGGAGACAGTGTGATCTGATCATGGAGAGGGTAGATGATCTTGGATTTTGGGAAGAGAGGAGACAGTGTGATCTGATCATGGAGAGGGTAGATTATCTTGGATTTTGGGAAGAGAGGAGACAGTGTGATCTGATCATGGAGAGGGTAGATTATCTTGGATTTAGGGAAGAGAGGAGACAGTGTGATCTGATCATGGAGAGGGTAAATTATCTTGGATTTTGGGAAGAGAGGAGACAGTGTGATCTGATCATGGAGAGGGTAGATTATCTTGGATTTTGGGAAGAGAGGAGACAGTGTGATCTGATCATGGAGAGGGTAGATTATCTTGGATTTTGGGAAGAGAGGAGACAGTGTGATCTGATCATGGAGAGGGTAGATTATCTTGGATTTTGGGAAGAGAGGAGACAGTGTGATCTGATCATGGAGAGGGTAGATTATCTTGGATTTTGGAAAGAGAGGAGACAGTGTGATCGGATCATGGAGAGGGTAGATTATCTTGGATTTTGGGAAGAGAGGAGACAGTGTGATCTGATCATGGAGAGGGTAGATTATCTTGGATTTAGGGAAGAGTGGAGACAGCGTGATCTGATCACGGAAAGGGTAGATGATCTTGGATTTTGGGAAGAGAGGAGACAGTGTGATCTGATCATGGAGAGGGTAGATTATCTTGGATTTTGGGAAGAGAGGAGACAGTGTGATCTGATCGTGGAGAGGGTAGATGATCTTGGATTTTGGGAAGAGAGTAGACAGTGTGATATGATCATGGAGAGGGTAGATGATCCTGGATTTGGGGAGGAGAGAAGACAGTGTGATCTGATTGTGAAGAGGATAGATTATCTTGGATTTTGGGAAGAGAGGAGACAGTGTGATCTGATCATGGAGAGGGTAGATTATCTTGGATTTTGGAAAGAGAGGAGACAGTGTGATCTGATCATGGAGAGGGTAGATTATCTTGGATTTTGGGAAGAGAGGAGATAGTGTGATCTGATCATGGAGAGGGTAGATTATCTTGGATTTAGGGAAGAGAGGAGACAGTGTGATCTGATCATGGAGAGGGTAGATGATCTTGGATTTTGGGAAGAGAGGAGACAGTGTGATCTGATCATGGAGAGGGTAGATGATCTTGGATTTTGGGAAGAGAGGAGACGGTGTGATCTGATCATGGAGAGGGTAGATGATCTTGGATTTTGGGAAGAGAGGAGACAGTGTGATCTGATCATGGAGAGGGTAGATGATCTTGGATTTTGGGAAGAGAGGAGACAGTGTGATCTGATCATGGAGAGGGTAGATGATCTTGGATTTTGGGAAGAGAGGAGACAGTGTGATCTGATCATGGAGAGGGTAGATGATCTTGGATTTTGGGAAGAGAGGAGACAGTGTGATCTGATCATGGAGAGGGTAGATGATCTTGGATTTTGGGAAGAGAGGAGACTGTGTGATCTGATCATGGAGAGGGTAGATGATCTTGGATTTTGGGAAGAGAGGAGACAGTGTGATCTGATTGTGAAGAGGATAGATTATCTTGGATTTTGGGAAGAGAGGAGACAGTGTGATCTGATCATGGAGAGGGTAGATTATCTTGGATTTTGGAAAGAGAGGACACAGTGTGATCTGATCATGGAGAGGGTAGATGATCTTGGATTTAGGGAAGAGTGGAGACAGCGTGATCTGATCATGGAAAGGGTAGATGATCTTGGATTTTGGGAAGAGAGGAGACAGTGTGATCTGATCATGGAGAGGGTAGATTATCTTGGATTTTGGGAAGAGAGGAGACAGTGTGATCTGATCGTGGAGAGGGTAGATGATCTTGGATTTTGGGAAGAGAGGAGACAGTGTGATCTGATCATGGAGAGGGTAGATTATCTTGGATTTTGGGAAGAGAGGAGACAGTGTGATCTGATCATGGAGAGGGTAGATTATCTTGGATTTTGGGAAGAGAGGAGACAGTGTGATCTGATCATGGAGAGGGTAGATGATCTTGGATTTTGGGAAGAGAGGAGACAGTGTGATCTGATCATGGAGAGGGTAGATTATCTTGGATTTTGGGAAGAGAGGAGACAGTGTGATCTGATCATGGAGAGGGTATATGATCTTGGATTTTGGGAAGAGAGGCGACAGTGTGATCTGATCATGGAGAGGGTAGATTATCTTGGATTTTGGGAAGAGAGGAGACAGTGTGATCTGATCATGGAGAGATTAGATGATCTTGGATTTTGGGAAGAGAGGAGACAGTGTGATCTGATCATGGAGAGGGTAGATTATCTTGGATTTTGGGAAGAGAGGAGACAGTGTGATCTGATCATGGAGAGGGTACATTATCTTGGATTTAGGGAAGAGAGGAGACAGTGTGATCTGATCATGGAGAGGGTAGATTATCTTGGATTTTGGGAAGAGAGGAGACAGTGTGATCTGATCATGGAGAGGGTAGATTATCTTGGATTTTGGGAAGAGAGTAGACAGTGTGATATGATCATGGAGAGGGTAGATGATTTTGGATTTTGGGAAGAGAGGCGACAGTGTGATCTGATCATGGAGAGGGTAGATTATCTTGGATTTAGGGAAGAGAGGAGACAGTGTGATCTGATCATGGAGAGGGTAGATGATCTTGGATTTTGGGAAGAGTGGAGACAGCGTGATCTGATCGTGGAAAGGGTAGATGATCTTGGATTTTGGGAAGAGAGGAGACAGTGTGATCTGATCATGGAGAGGGTAGATTATCTTGGATTTTGGGAAGAGAGGAGACAGTGTGATCTGATCGTGGAGAGGGTAGATGATCTTGGATTTTGGGAAGAGAGGAGACAGTGTGATCTGATCATGGAGAGGGTAGATTATCTTGGATTTTGGGAAGAGAGGAGACAGTGTGATCTGATCATGGAGAGGGTAGATTATCTTGGATTTTGGGAAGAGAGGAGACAGTGTGATCTGATCATGGAGAGGGTAGATGATCTTGGATTTTGGGAAGAGAGGAGACAGTGTGATCTGATCATGGATAGGGTAGATTATCTTGGATTTTGGGAAGAGAGGAGACAGTGTGATCTGATCATGGAGAGGGTAGATGATCTTGGATTTTGGGAAGAGAGGCGACAGTGTGATCTGATCATGGAGAGGGTAGATTATCTTGGATTTAGTGAAGAGAGGAGACAGTGTGATCTGATCATGGAGAGGGTAGATGATCTTGGATTTTGGGAAGAGAGGAGACAGTGTGATCTGATCATGGAGAGGGTAGATTATCTTGGATTTTGGGAAGAGAGGAGACAGTGTGATCTGATCATGGATAGGGTAGATTATCTTGGATTTTGGGAAGAGAGGAGACAGTGTGATCTGATCATGGAGAGGGTATATGATCTTGGATTTTGGGAAGAGAGGCGACAGTGTGATCTGATCATGGAGAGGGTAGATGATCTTGGATTTTGGGAAGAGAGGAGACAGTGTGATCTGATCATGGAGAGGGTAGATTATCTTGGATTTTGGGAAGAGAGGAGACAGTGTGATCTGATCATGGAGAGGGTAGATTATCTTGGATTTTGGGAAGAGAGGAGACAGTGTGATCTGATCATGGAGAGGGTAGATTATCTTGGATTTAGGGAAGAGAGGAGACAGTGTGATCTGATCATGGAGAGGGTAGATTATCTTGGATTTTGGGAAGAGAGGAGACAGTGTGATCTGATCATGGAGAGGGTAGATGATCTTGGATTTTGGGAAGAGAGGAGACAGTGTGATCTGATCATGGAGAGGGTAGATTATCTTGGATTTTGGGAAGAGAGGAGACAGTGTGATCTGTTCATGGAGAGGGTAGATTATCTTGGATTTTGGGAAGAGAGTAGACAGTGTGATCTGATCATGGAGAGGGTAGATGATTTTGGATTTTGGGAAGAGAGGCGACAGTGTGATCTGATCATGGAGAGGGTAGATTATCTTGGATTTAGGGAAGAGAGGAGACAGTGTGATCTGATCATGGAGAGGGTAGATGATCTTGGATTTTGGGAAGAGAGGAGACAGTGTGATCTGATCATGGAGAGGGTAGATTATCTTGGATTTTGGGAAGAGAGGAGACAGTGTGATCTGATCATGGAGAGGGTAGATTATCTTGGATTTTGGAAAGAGAGGAGACAGTGTGATTTGATCATGGAGAGGGTAGATTATCTTGGATTTTGGGAAGAGAGGAGACAGTGTGATCTGATCATGGAGAGGGTAGATTATCTTGGATTTAGGGAAGAGTGGAGACAGCGTGATCTGATCATGGAAAGGGTAGATGATCTTGGATTTTGGGAAGAGAGGAGACAGTGTGATCTGATCATGGAGAGGGTAGATTATCTTGGATTTAGGGAAGAGAGGAGACAGTGTGATCTGATCATGGAGAGGGTAGATGATCTTGGATTTTGGGAAGAGTGGAGACAGCGTGATCTGATCGTGGAAAGGGTAGATGATCTTGGATTTTGGGAAGAGAGGAGACAGTGTGATCTGATCATGGAGAGGGTAGATTATCTTGGATTTTGGGAAGAGAGGAGACAGTGTGATCTGATCGTGGAGAGGGTAGATGATCTTGGATTTTGGGAAGAGAGGAGACAGTGTGATCTGATCATGGAGAGGGTAGATTATCTTGGATTTTGGGAAGAGAGGAGACAGTGTGATCTGATCATGGAGAGGGTAGATTATCTTGGATTTTGGGAAGAGAGGAGACAGTGTGATCTGATCATGGAGAGGGTAGATGATCTTGGATTTTGGGAAGAGAGGAGACAGTGTGATCTGATCATGGATAGGGTAGATTATCTTGGATTTTGGGAAGAGAGGAGACAGTGTGATCTGATCATGGAGAGGGTAGATGATCTTGGATTTTGGGAAGAGAGGCGACAGTGTGATCTGATCATGGAGAGGGTAGATTATCTTGGATTTAGTGAAGAGAGGAGACAGTGTGATCTGATCATGGAGAGGGTAGATGATCTTGGATTTTGGGAAGAGAGGAGACAGTGTGATCTGATCATGGAGAGGGTAGATTATCTTGGATTTTGGGAAGAGAGGAGACAGTGTGATCTGATCATGGATAGGGTAGATTATCTTGGATTTTGGGAAGAGAGGAGACAGTGTGATCTGATCATGGAGAGGGTATATGATCTTGGATTTTGGGAAGAGAGGCGACAGTGTGATCTGATCATGGAGAGGGTAGATGATCTTGGATTTTGGGAAGAGAGGAGACAGTGTGATCTGATCATGGAGAGGGTAGATTATCTTGGATTTTGGGAAGAGAGGAGACAGTGTGATCTGATCATGGAGAGGGTAGATTATCTTGGATTTTGGGAAGAGAGGAGACAGTGTGATCTGATCATGGAGAGGGTAGATTATCTTGGATTTAGGGAAGAGAGGAGACAGTGTGATCTGATCATGGAGAGGGTAGATTATCTTGGATTTTGGGAAGAGAGGAGACAGTGTGATCTGATCATGGAGAGGGTAGATGATCTTGGATTTTGGGAAGAGAGGAGACAGTGTGATCTGATCATGGAGAGGGTAGATTATCTTGGATTTTGGGAAGAGAGGAGACAGTGTGATCTGTTCATGGAGAGGGTAGATTATCTTGGATTTTGGGAAGAGAGTAGACAGTGTGATCTGATCATGGAGAGGGTAGATGATTTTGGATTTTGGGAAGAGAGGCGACAGTGTGATCTGATCATGGAGAGGGTAGATTATCTTGGATTTAGGGAAGAGAGGAGACAGTGTGATCTGATCATGGAGAGGGTAGATGATCTTGGATTTTGGGAAGAGAGGAGACAGTGTGATCTGATCATGGAGAGGGTAGATTATCTTGGATTTTGGGAAGAGAGGAGACAGTGTGATCTGATCATGGAGAGGGTAGATTATCTTGGATTTTGGAAAGAGAGGAGACAGTGTGATCTGATCATGGAGAGGGTAGATTATCTTGGATTTTGGGAAGAGAGGAGACAGTGTGATCTGATCATGGAGAGGGTAGATTATCTTGGATTTAGGGAAGAGTGGAGACAGCGTGATCTGATCATGGAAAGGGTAGATGATCTTGGATTTTGGGAAGAGAGGAGACAGTGTGATCTGATCATGGAGAGGGTAGATTATCTTGGATTTTGGGAAGAGAGGAGACAGTGTGATCTGATCGTGGAGAGGGTAGATGATCTTGGATTTTGGGAAGAGAGGAGACAGTGTGATCTGATCATGGAGAGGGTAGATTATCTTGGATTTTGGGAAGAGAGGAGACAGTGTGATCTGATCATGGAGAGGGTAGATTATCTTGGATTTTGGGAAGAGAGGAGACAGTGTGATCTGATCATGGAGAGGGTAGATTATCTTGGATTTAGGGAAGAGAGGAGACAGTGTGATCTGATCATGGAGAGGGTAAATTATCTTGGATTTTGGGAAGAGAGGAGACAGTGTGATCTGATCATGGAGAGGGTAGATTATCTTGGATTTTGGGAAGAGAGGAGACAGTGTGATCTGATCATGGAGAGGGTAGATTATCTTGGATTTTGGGAAGAGAGGAGACAGTGTGATCTGATCATGGAGAGGGTAGATTATCTTGGATTTTGGGAAGAGAGGAGACAGTGTGATCTGATCATGGAGAGGGTAGATTATCTTGGATTTTGGAAAGAGAGGAGACAGTGTGATCGGATCATGGAGAGGGTAGATTATCTTGGATTTTGGGAAGAGAGGAGACAGTGTGATCTGATCATGGAGAGGGTAGATTATCTTGGATTTAGGGAAGAGTGGAGACAGCGTGATCTGATCACGGAAAGGGTAGATGATCTTGGATTTTGGGAAGAGAGGAGACAGTGTGATCTGATCATGGAGAGGGTAGATTATCTTGGATTTTGGGAAGAGAGGAGACAGTGTGATCTGATCGTGGAGAGGGTAGATGATCTTGGATTTTGGGAAGAGAGTAGACAGTGTGATATGATCATGGAGAGGGTAGATGATCCTGGATTTGGGGAGGAGAGAAGACAGTGTGATCTGATTGTGAAGAGGATAGATTATCTTGGATTTTGGGAAGAGAGGAGACAGTGTGATCTGATCATGGAGAGGGTAGATTATCTTGGATTTTGGAAAGAGAGGAGACAGTGTGATCTGATCATGGAGAGGGTAGATTATCTTGGATTTTGGGAAGAGAGGAGATAGTGTGATCTGATCATGGAGAGGGTAGATTATCTTGGATTTAGGGAAGAGAGGAGACAGTGTGATCTGATCATGGAGAGGGTAGATGATCTTGGATTTTGGGAAGAGAGGAGACAGTGTGATCTGATCATGGAGAGGGTAGATGATCTTGGATTTTGGGAAGAGAGGAGACGGTGTGATCTGATCATGGAGAGGGTAGATGATCTTGGATTTTGGGAAGAGAGGAGACAGTGTGATCTGATCATGGAGAGGGTAGATGATCTTGGATTTTGGGAAGAGAGGAGACAGTGTGATCTGATCATGGAGAGGGTAGATGATCTTGGATTTTGGGAAGAGAGGAGACAGTGTGATCTGATCATGGAGAGGGTAGATGATCTTGGATTTTGGGAAGAGAGGAGACAGTGTGATCTGATCATGGAGAGGGTAGATGATCTTGGATTTTGGGAAGAGAGGAGACTGTGTGATCTGATCATGGAGAGGGTAGATGATCTTGGATTTTGGGAAGAGAGGAGACAGTGTGATCTGATTGTGAAGAGGATAGATTATCTTGGATTTTGGGAAGAGAGGAGACAGTGTGATCTGATCATGGAGAGGGTAGATTATCTTGGATTTTGGAAAGAGAGGACACAGTGTGATCTGATCATGGAGAGGGTAGATGATCTTGGATTTAGGGAAGAGTGGAGACAGCGTGATCTGATCATGGAAAGGGTAGATGATCTTGGATTTTGGGAAGAGAGGAGACAGTGTGATCTGATCATGGAGAGGGTAGATTATCTTGGATTTTGGGAAGAGAGGAGACAGTGTGATCTGATCGTGGAGAGGGTAGATGATCTTGGATTTTGGGAAGAGAGGAGACAGTGTGATCTGATCATGGAGAGGGTAGATTATCTTGGATTTTGGGAAGAGAGGAGACAGTGTGATCTGATCATGGAGAGGGTAGATTATCTTGGATTTTGGGAAGAGAGGAGACAGTGTGATCTGATCATGGAGAGGGTAGATGATCTTGGATTTTGGGAAGAGAGGAGACAGTGTGATCTGATCATGGAGAGGGTAGATTATCTTGGATTTTGGGAAGAGAGGAGACAGTGTGATCTGATCATGGAGAGGGTATATGATCTTGGATTTTGGGAAGAGAGGCGACAGTGTGATCTGATCATGGAGAGGGTAGATTATCTTGGATTTTGGGAAGAGAGGAGACAGTGTGATCTGATCATGGAGAGATTAGATGATCTTGGATTTTGGGAAGAGAGGAGACAGTGTGATCTGATCATGGAGAGGGTAGATTATCTTGGATTTTGGGAAGAGAGGAGACAGTGTGATCTGATCATGGAGAGGGTACATTATCTTGGATTTAGGGAAGAGAGGAGACAGTGTGATCTGATCATGGAGAGGGTAGATTATCTTGGATTTTGGGAAGAGAGGAGACAGTGTGATCTGATCATGGAGAGGGTAGATTATCTTGGATTTTGGGAAGAGAGTAGACAGTGTGATATGATCATGGAGAGGGTAGATGATTTTGGATTTTGGGAAGAGAGGCGACAGTGTGATCTGATCATGGAGAGGGTAGATTATCTTGGATTTAGGGAAGAGAGGAGACAGTGTGATCTGATCATGGAGAGGGTAGATGATCTTGGATTTTGGGAAGAGTGGAGACAGCGTGATCTGATCGTGGAAAGGGTAGATGATCTTGGATTTTGGGAAGAGAGGAGACAGTGTGATCTGATCATGGAGAGGGTAGATTATCTTGGATTTTGGGAAGAGAGGAGACAGTGTGATCTGATCGTGGAGAGGGTAGATGATCTTGGATTTTGGGAAGAGAGGAGACAGTGTGATCTGATCATGGAGAGGGTAGATTATCTTGGATTTTGGGAAGAGAGGAGACAGTGTGATCTGATCATGGAGAGGGTAGATTATCTTGGATTTTGGGAAGAGAGGAGACAGTGTGATCTGATCATGGAGAGGGTAGATGATCTTGGATTTTGGGAAGAGAGGAGACAGTGTGATCTGATCATGGATAGGGTAGATTATCTTGGATTTTGGGAAGAGAGGAGACAGTGTGATCTGATCATGGAGAGGGTAGATGATCTTGGATTTTGGGAAGAGAGGCGACAGTGTGATCTGATCATGGAGAGGGTAGATTATCTTGGATTTAGTGAAGAGAGGAGACAGTGTGATCTGATCATGGAGAGGGTAGATGATCTTGGATTTTGGGAAGAGAGGAGACAGTGTGATCTGATCATGGAGAGGGTAGATTATCTTGGATTTTGGGAAGAGAGGAGACAGTGTGATCTGATCATGGATAGGGTAGATTATCTTGGATTTTGGGAAGAGAGGAGACAGTGTGATCTGATCATGGAGAGGGTATATGATCTTGGATTTTGGGAAGAGAGGCGACAGTGTGATCTGATCATGGAGAGGGTAGATGATCTTGGATTTTGGGAAGAGAGGAGACAGTGTGATCTGATCATGGAGAGGGTAGATTATCTTGGATTTTGGGAAGAGAGGAGACAGTGTGATCTGATCATGGAGAGGGTAGATTATCTTGGATTTTGGGAAGAGAGGAGACAGTGTGATCTGATCATGGAGAGGGTAGATTATCTTGGATTTAGGGAAGAGAGGAGACAGTGTGATCTGATCATGGAGAGGGTAGATTATCTTGGATTTTGGGAAGAGAGGAGACAGTGTGATCTGATCATGGAGAGGGTAGATGATCTTGGATTTTGGGAAGAGAGGAGACAGTGTGATCTGATCATGGAGAGGGTAGATTATCTTGGATTTTGGGAAGAGAGGAGACAGTGTGATCTGTTCATGGAGAGGGTAGATTATCTTGGATTTTGGGAAGAGAGTAGACAGTGTGATCTGATCATGGAGAGGGTAGATGATTTTGGATTTTGGGAAGAGAGGCGACAGTGTGATCTGATCATGGAGAGGGTAGATTATCTTGGATTTAGGGAAGAGAGGAGACAGTGTGATCTGATCATGGAGAGGGTAGATGATCTTGGATTTTGGGAAGAGAGGAGACAGTGTGATCTGATCATGGAGAGGGTAGATTATCTTGGATTTTGGGAAGAGAGGAGACAGTGTGATCTGATCATGGAGAGGGTAGATTATCTTGGATTTTGGAAAGAGAGGAGACAGTGTGATTTGATCATGGAGAGGGTAGATTATCTTGGATTTTGGGAAGAGAGGAGACAGTGTGATCTGATCATGGAGAGGGTAGATTATCTTGGATTTAGGGAAGAGTGGAGACAGCGTGATCTGATCATGGAAAGGGTAGATGATCTTGGATTTTGGGAAGAGAGGAGACAGTGTGATCTGATCATGGAGAGGGTAGATTATCTTGGATTTAGGGAAGAGAGGAGACAGTGTGATCTGATCATGGAGAGGGTAGATGATCTTGGATTTTGGGAAGAGTGGAGACAGCGTGATCTGATCGTGGAAAGGGTAGATGATCTTGGATTTTGGGAAGAGAGGAGACAGTGTGATCTGATCATGGAGAGGGTAGATTATCTTGGATTTTGGGAAGAGAGGAGACAGTGTGATCTGATCGTGGAGAGGGTAGATGATCTTGGATTTTGGGAAGAGAGGAGACAGTGTGATCTGATCATGGAGAGGGTAGATTATCTTGGATTTTGGGAAGAGAGGAGACAGTGTGATCTGATCATGGAGAGGGTAGATTATCTTGGATTTTGGGAAGAGAGGAGACAGTGTGATCTGATCATGGAGAGGGTAGATGATCTTGGATTTTGGGAAGAGAGGAGACAGTGTGATCTGATCATGGATAGGGTAGATTATCTTGGATTTTGGGAAGAGAGGAGACAGTGTGATCTGATCATGGAGAGGGTAGATGATCTTGGATTTTGGGAAGAGAGGCGACAGTGTGATCTGATCATGGAGAGGGTAGATTATCTTGGATTTAGTGAAGAGAGGAGACAGTGTGATCTGATCATGGAGAGGGTAGATGATCTTGGATTTTGGGAAGAGAGGAGACAGTGTGATCTGATCATGGAGAGGGTAGATTATCTTGGATTTTGGGAAGAGAGGAGACAGTGTGATCTGATCATGGATAGGGTAGATTATCTTGGATTTTGGGAAGAGAGGAGACAGTGTGATCTGATCATGGAGAGGGTATATGATCTTGGATTTTGGGAAGAGAGGCGACAGTGTGATCTGATCATGGAGAGGGTAGATGATCTTGGATTTTGGGAAGAGAGGAGACAGTGTGATCTGATCATGGAGAGGGTAGATTATCTTGGATTTTGGGAAGAGAGGAGACAGTGTGATCTGATCATGGAGAGGGTAGATTATCTTGGATTTTGGGAAGAGAGGAGACAGTGTGATCTGATCATGGAGAGGGTAGATTATCTTGGATTTAGGGAAGAGAGGAGACAGTGTGATCTGATCATGGAGAGGGTAGATTATCTTGGATTTTGGGAAGAGAGGAGACAGTGTGATCTGATCATGGAGAGGGTAGATGATCTTGGATTTTGGGAAGAGAGGAGACAGTGTGATCTGATCATGGAGAGGGTAGATTATCTTGGATTTTGGGAAGAGAGGAGACAGTGTGATCTGTTCATGTAGAGGGTAGATTATCTTGGATTTTGGGAAGAGAGTAGACAGTGTGATCTGATCATGGAGAGGGTAGATGATTTTGGATTTTGGGAAGAGAGGCGACAGTGTGATCTGATCATGGAGAGGGTAGATTATCTTGGATTTAGGGAAGAGAGGAGACAGTGTGATCTGATCATGGAGAGGGTAGATGATCTTGGATTTTGGGAAGAGAGGAGACAGTGTGATCTGATCATGGAGAGGGTAGATTATCTTGGATTTTGGGAAGAGAGGAGACAGTGTGATCTGATCATGGAGAGGGTAGATTATCTTGGATTTTGGAAAGAGAGGAGACAGTGTGATCTGATCATGGAGAGGGTAGATTATCTTGGATTTTGGGAAGAGAGGAGACAGTGTGATCTGATCATGGAGAGGGTAGATTATCTTGGATTTAGGGAAGAGTGGAGACAGCGTGATCTGATCATGGAAAGGGTAGATGATCTTGGATTTTGGGAAGAGAGGAGACAGTGTGATCTGATCATGGAGAGGGTAGATTATCTTGGATTTTGGGAAGAGAGGAGACAGTGTGATCTGATCGTGGAGAGGGTAGATGATCTTGGATTTTGGGAAGAGAGGAGACAGTGTGATCTGATCATGGAGAGGGTAGATTATCTTGGATTTTGGGAAGAGAGGAGACAGTGTGATCTGATCATGGAGAGGGTAGATTATCTTGGATTTTGGGAAGAGAGGAGACAGTGTGATCTGATCATGGAGAGGGTAGATGATCTTGGATTTTGGGAAGAGAGGAGACAGTGTGATCTGATCATGGATAGGGTAGATTATCTTGGATTTTGGGAAGAGAGGAGACAGTGTGATCTGATCATGGAGAGGGTAGATGATCTTGGATTTTGGGAAGAGAGGCGACAGTGTGATCTGATCATGGAGAGGGTAGATTATCTTGGATTTAGTGAAGAGAGGAGACAGTGTGATCTGATCATGGAGAGGGTAGATGATCTTGGATTTTGGGAAGAGAGGAGACAGTGTGATCTGATCATGGAGAG
The DNA here is from genome assembly GCA_029206835.1 of Rana muscosa. Taxonomy (NCBI): domain Eukaryota; kingdom Metazoa; phylum Chordata; class Amphibia; order Anura; family Ranidae; genus Rana; species Rana muscosa. The sequence goes on along the minus strand of CM055126.1, from coordinate 199,940,422 downwards.
GGTAGATTATCTTGGATTTTGGGAAGAGAGGAGACAGTGTGATCTGATCATGGATAGGGTAGATTATCTTGGATTTTGGGAAGAGAGGAGACAGTGTGATCTGATCATGGAGAGGGTATATGATCTTGGATTTTGGGAAGAGAGGCGACAGTGTGATCTGATCATGGAGAGGGTAGATTATCTTGGATTTAGGGAAGAGAGGAGACAGTGTGATCTGATCATGGAGAGGGTAGATGATCTTGGATTTTGGGAAGAGAGGAGACAGTGTGATCTGATCATGGAGAGGGTAGATTATCTTGGATTTTGGGAAGAGAGGAGACAGTGTGATCTGATCATGGAGAGGGTAGATTATCTTGGATTTAGGGAAGAGAGGAGACAGTGTGATCTGATCATGGAGAGGGTAAATTATCTTGGATTTTGGGAAGAGAGGAGACAGTGTGATCTGATCATGGAGAGGGTAGATGATCTTGGATTTTGGGAAGAGAGGAGACAGTGTGATCTGATCATGGAGAGGGTAGATTATCTTGGATTTTGGGAAGAGAGGAGACAGTGTGATCTGATCATGGAGAGGGTAGATTATCTTGGATTTTGGGAAGAGAGTAGACAGTGTGATCTGATCATGGAGAGGGTAGATGATTTTGGATTTTGGGAAGAGAGGCGACAGAGTGATCTGATCATGGAGAGGGTAGATTATCTTGGATTTAGGGAAGAGAGGAGACAGTGTGATCTGATCATGGAGAGGGTAGATGATCTTGGATTTTGGGAAGAGAGGAGACAGTGTGATCTGATCATGGAGAGGGTAGATTATCTTGGATTTTGGGAAGAGAGGAGACAGTGTGATCTGATCATGGAGAGGGTAGATTATCTTGGATTTTGGAAAGAGAGGAGACAGTGTGATCGGATCATGGAGAGGGTAGATTATCTTGGATTTTGGGAAGAGAGGAGACAGTGTGATCTGATCATGGAGAGGGTAGATTATCTTGGATTTAGGGAAGAGTGGAGACAGCGTGATCTGATCACGGAAAGGGTAGATGATCTTGGATTTTGGGAAGAGAGGCGACAGTGTGATCTGATCATGGAGAGGGTAGATTATCTTGGATTTAGTGAAGAGAGGAGACAGTGTGATCTGATCATGGAGAGGGTAGATGATCTTGGATTTTGGGAAGAGAGGAGACAGTGTGATCTGATCATGGAGAGGGTAGATTATCTTGGATTTTGGGAAGAGAGGAGACAGTGTGATCTGATCATGGATAGGGTAGATTATCTTGGATTTTGGGAAGAGAGGAGACAGTGTGATCTGATCATGGAGAGGGTATATGATCTTGGATTTTGGGAAGAGAGGCGACAGTGTGATCTGATCATGGAGAGGGTAGATTATCTTGGATTTAGGGAAGAGAGGAGACAGTGTGATCTGATCATGGAGAGGGTAGATGATCTTGGATTTTGGGAAGAGAGGAGACAGTGTGATCTGATCATGGAGAGGGTAGATTATCTTGGATTTTGGGAAGAGAGGAGACAGTGTGATCTGATCATGGAGAGGGTAGATTATCTTGGATTTAGGGAAGAGAGGAGACAGTGTGATCTGATCATGGAGAGGGTAAATTATCTTGGATTTTGGGAAGAGAGGAGACAGTGTGATCTGATCATGGAGAGGGTAGATGATCTTGGATTTTGGGAAGAGAGGAGACAGTGTGATCTGATCATGGAGAGGGTAGATTATCTTGGATTTTGGGAAGAGAGGAGACAGTGTGATCTGATCATGGAGAGGGTAGATTATCTTGGATTTTGGGAAGAGAGTAGACAGTGTGATCTGATCATGGAGAGGGTAGATGATTTTGGATTTTGGGAAGAGAGGCGACAGTGTGATCTGATCATGGAGAGGGTAGATTATCTTGGATTTAGGGAAGAGAGGAGACAGTGTGATCTGATCATGGAGAGGGTAGATGATCTTGGATTTTGGGAAGAGAGGAGACAGTGTGATCTGATCATGGAGAGGGTAGATTATCTTGGATTTTGGGAAGAGAGGAGACAGTGTGATCTGATCATGGAGAGGGTAGATTATCTTGGATTTTGGAAAGAGAGGAGACAGTGTGATCGGATCATGGAGAGGGTAGATTATCTTGGATTTTGGGAAGAGAGGAGACAGTGTGATCTGATCATGGAGAGGGTAGATTATCTTGGATTTAGGGAAGAGTGGAGACAGCGTGATCTGATCACGGAAAGGGTAGATGATCTTGGATTTTGGGAAGAGAGGAGACAGTGTGATCTGATCATGGAGAGGGTAGATTATCTTGGATTTTGGGAAGAGAGGAGACAGTGTGATCTGATCGTGGAGAGGGTAGATGATCTTGGATTTTGGGAAGAGAGGAGACAGTGTGATCTGATCATGAAGAGGGTAGATTATCTTGGATTTTGGAAAGAGAGGAGACAGTGTGATCTGATCATGGAGAGGGTAGATTATCTTGGATTTTGGGAAGAGAGGAGACAGTGTGATCTGATCATGGAGAGGGTAGATGATCTTGGATTTTGGGAAGAGAGGAGACAGTGTGATCTGATCATGGATAGCGTAGATTATCTTGGATTTTGGGAAGAGAGGAGACAGTGTGATCTGATCATGGAGAGGGTAGATGATCTTGGATTTTGGGAAGAGAGGCGACAGTGTGATCTGATCATGGAGAGGGTAGATTATCTTGGATTTAGTGAAGAGAGGAGACAGTGTGATCTGATCATGGAGAGGGTAGATGATCTTGGATTTTGGGAAGAGAGGAGACAGTGTGATCTGATCATGGAGAGGGTAGATTATCTTGGATTTTGGGAAGAGAGGAGACAGTGTGATCTGATCATGGATAGGGTAGATTATCTTGGATTTTGGGAAGAGAGGAGACAGTGTGATCTGATCATGGAGAGGGTATATGATCTTGAATTTTGGGAAGAGAGGCGACAGTGTGATCTGATCATGGAGAGGGTAGATTATCTTGGATTTAGGGAAGAGAGGAGACAGTGTGATCTGATCATGGAGAGGGTAGATGATCTTGGATTTTGGGAAGAGAGGAGACAGTGTGATCTGATCATGGAGAGGGTAGATTATCTTGGATTTTGGGAAGAGAGGAGACAGTGTGATCTGATCATGGAGAGGGTAGATTATCTTGGATTTAGGGAAGAGAGGAGACAGTGTGATCTGATCATGGAGAGGGTAGATTATCTTGGATTTTGGGAAGAGAGGAGACAGTGTGATCTGATCATGGAGAGGGTAGATGATCTTGGATTTTGGGAAGAGAGGAGACAGTGTGATCTGATCATGGAGAGGGTAGATTATCTTGGATTTTGGGAAGAGAGGAGACAGTGTGATCTGATCATGGAGAGGTTAGATGATCTTGGATTTTGGGAAGAGAGGAGACAGTGTGATCTGATCATGGAGAGGGTAGATTATCTTGGATTTTGGGAAGAGGGGAGACAGTGTGATCTGATCATGGAGAGGGTACATTATCTTGGATTTAGGGAAGAGAGGAGACAGTGTGATCTGATCATGGAGAGGGTAGATTATCTTGGATTTTGGGAAGAGAGGAGACAGTGTGATCTGATCATGGAGAGGGTAGATTATCTTGGATTTTGGGAAGAGAGTAGACAGTGTGATCTGATCATGGAGAGGGTATATGATTTTGGATTTTGGGAAGAGAGGGGACAGTGTGATCTGATCATGGAGAGGGTAGATTATCTTGGATTTAGGGAAGAGAGGAGACAGTGTGATCTGATCATGGAGAGGGTAGATGATCTTGGATTTTGGGAAGAGAGGAGACAGTGTGATCTGATCATGGAGAGGGTAGATTATCTTGGATTTTGGGAAGAGAGGAGACAGGGTGATCTGATCATGGAGAGGGTAGATTATCTTGGATTTTGGGAAGAGAGGAGACAGTGTGATCTGATCATGGAGAGGGTAGATTATCTTGGATTTTGGGAAGAGAGGAGACAGTGTGATCTGATCATGGAGAGGGTAGATGATCTTGGATTTTGGGAAGAGAGGAGACAGTGTGATCTGATCATGGAGAGGGTAGATGATCTTGGATTTTGGGAAGAGAGGCGACAGTGTGATCTGATCATGGAGAGGGTAGATTATCTTGGATTTAGGGAAGAGAGGAGACAGTGTGATCTGATCATGGAGAGGGTAGATGATCTTGGATTTTGGGAAGAGAGGAGACAGTGTGATCTGATCATGGAGAGGGTAGATTATCTTGGATTTTGGGAAGAGAGGAGACAGTGTGATCTGATCATGGATAGGATAGATTATCTTGGATTTTGGGAAGAGAGGAGACAGTGTGATCTGATCATGGAGAGGGTATATGATCTTGAATTTTGGGAAGAGAGGCGACAGTGTGATCTGATCATGGAGAGGGTAGATTATCTTGGATTTAGGGAAGAGAGGAGACAGTGTGATCTGATCATGGAGAGGGTAGATGATCTTGGATTTTGGGAAGAGAGGAGACAGTGTGATCTGATCATGGAGTGGGTAGATGATCTTGGATTTTGGGAAGAGAGGAGACAGTGTGATCTGATCATGGAGAGAGTAGATTATCTTGGATTTAGGGAAGAGAGGAGACAGTGTGATCTGATCATGGAGAGGGTAGATTATCTTGGATTTTGGGAAGAGAGGAGACAGTGTGATCTGATCATGGAGAGGGTAGATGATCTTGGATTTTGGGAAGAGAGGAGACAGTGTGATCTGATCATGGAGAGGGTAGATTATCTTGGATTTTGGGAAGAGAGGAGACAGTGTGATCTGATCATGGAGAGGTTAGATGATCTTGGATTTTGGGAAGAGAGGAGACAGTGTGATCTGATCATGGAGAGGGTAGATTATCTTGGATTTTGGGAAGAGGGGAGACAGTGTGATCTGATCATGGAGAGGGTACATTATCTTGGATTTAGGGAAGAGAGGAGACAGTGTGATCTGATCATGGAGAGGGTAGATTATCTTGGATTTTGGGAAGAGAGGAGACAGTGTGATCTGATCATGGAGAGGGTAGATTATCTTGGATTGTGGGAAGAGAGTAGACAGTGTGATCTGATCATGGAGAGGGTATATGATTTTGGATTTTGGGAAGAGAGGGGACAGTGTGATCTGATCATGGAGAGGGTAGATTATCTTGGATTTTGGGAAGAGAGGAGACAGGGTGATCTGATCATGGAGAGGGTAGATTATCTTGGATTTTGGGAAGAGAGGAGACAGTGTGATCTGATCATGGAGAGGGTAGATTATCTTGGATTTTGGGAAGAGAGGAGACAGTGTGATCTGATCATGGAGAGGGTAGATGATCTTGGATTTTGGGAAGAGAGGAGACAGTGTGATCTGATCATGGAGACGGTAGATGATCTTGGATTTTGGGAAGAGAGGCGACAGTGTGATCTGATCATGGAGAGGGTAGATTATCTTGGATTTAGGGAAGAGAGGAGACAGTGTGATCTGATCATGGAGAGGGTAGATGATCTTGGATTTTGGGAAGAGAGGAGACAGTGTGATCTGATCATGGAGAGGGTAGATTATCTTGGATTTTGGGAAGAGAGGAGACAGTGTGATCTGATCATGGAGAGGGTAGATTATCTTGGATTTAGGGAAGAGAGGAGACAGTGTGATCTGATCATGGAGAGGGTAGATTATCTTGGATTTTGGGAAGAGAGGAGACAGTGTGATCTGATCATGGAGAGGGTAGATGATCTTGGATTTTGGGAAGAGAGGAGTAAGTGTGATCTGATCATGGAGAGGGTAGATGATCTTGGATTTTGGGAAGAGAGGCGACAGTGTGATCTGATCATGGAGAGGGTAGATTATCTTGGATTTTGGGAAGAGAGGAGACAGTGTGATCTGATCATGGTGAGGGTAGATGATCTTGGATTTTGGGAAGAGAGGAGACAGTGTGATCTGATCATGGAGAGGGTAGATGATCTTGGATTTTGGGAAGAGAGGCGACAGTGTGATCTGATCATGGAGAGGGTAGATTATCTTGGATTTTGGGAAGAGAGGAGACAGTGTGATCTGATCATGGAGAGGGTAGATGATCTTGGATTTTGGGAAGAGAGGAGACAGTGTGATCTGATCATGGAAAGGGTAGATGATCTTGGATTTTGGGAAGAGAGGAGACAGTGTGATCTGATCATGGAGAGGGTAGATTATCTTGGATTTTGGGAAGAGAGGAGACAGTGTGATCTGATCATGGAGAGGGTATATGATCTTGGATTTTGGGAAGAGAGGCGACAGTGTGATCTGATCATGGAGAGGGTAGATTATCTTGGATTTAGGGAAGAGAGGAGACAGTGTGATCTGATCATGGAGAGGGTAGATGATCTTGGATTTTGGGAAGAGAGGAGACAGTGTGATCTGATCATGGAGAGGGTAGATTATCTTGGATTTTGGGAAGAGAGGAGACAGTGTGATCTGATCATGGAGAGGGTAGATTATCTTGGATTTAGGGAAGAGAGGAGACAGTGTGATCTGATCATGGAGAGGGTAAATTATCTTGGATTTTGGGAAGAGAGGAGACAGTGTGATCTGATCATGGAGAGGGTAGATGATCTTGGATTTTGGGAAGAGAGGAGACAGTGTGATCTGATCATGGAGAGGGTAGATTATCTTGGATTTTGGGAAGAGAGGAGACAGTGTGATCTGATCATGGAGAGGGTAGATTATCTTGGATTTTGGGAAGAGAGTAGACAGTGTGATCTGATCATGGAGAGGGTAGATGATTTTGGATTTTGGGAAGAGAGGCGACAGTGTGATCTGATCATGGAGAGGGTAGATTATCTTGGATTTAGGGAAGAGAGGAGACAGTGTGATCTGATCATGGAGAGGGTAGATGATCTTGGATTTTGGGAAGAGAGGAGACAGTGTGATCTGATCATGGAGAGGGTAGATTATCTTGGATTTTGGGAAGAGAGGAGACAGTGTGATCTGATCATGGAGAGGGTAGATTATCTTGGATTTTGGAAAGAGAGGAGACAGTGTGATCGGATCATGGAGAGGGTAGATTATCTTGGATTTTGGGAAGAGAGGAGACAGTGTGATCTGATCATGGAGAGGGTAGATTATCTTGGATTTAGGGAAGAGTGGAGACAGCGTGATCTGATCACGGAAAGGGTAGATGATCTTGGATTTTGGGAAGAGAGGCGACAGTGTGATCTGATCATGGAGAGGGTAGATTATCTTGGATTTAGTGAAGAGAGGAGACAGTGTGATCTGATCATGGAGAGGGTAGATGATCTTGGATTTTGGGAAGAGAGGAGACAGTGTGATCTGATCATGGAGAGGGTAGATTATCTTGGATTTTGGGAAGAGAGGAGACAGTGTGATCTGATCATGGATAGGGTAGATTATCTTGGATTTTGGGAAGAGAGGAGACAGTGTGATCTGATCATGGAGAGGGTATATGATCTTGGATTTTGGGAAGAGAGGCGACAGTGTGATCTGATCATGGAGAGGGTAGATTATCTTGGATTTAGGGAAGAGAGGAGACAGTGTGATCTGATCATGGAGAGGGTAGATGATCTTGGATTTTGGGAAGAGAGGAGACAGTGTGATCTGATCATGGAGAGGGTAGATTATCTTGGATTTTGGGAAGAGAGGAGACAGTGTGATCTGATCATGGAGAGGGTAGATTATCTTGGATTTAGGGAAGAGAGGAGACAGTGTGATCTGATCATGGAGAGGGTAAATTATCTTGGATTTTGGGAAGAGAGGAGACAGTGTGATCTGATCATGGAGAGGGTAGATGATCTTGGATTTTGGGAAGAGAGGAGACAGTGTGATCTGATCATGGAGAGGGTAGATTATCTTGGATTTTGGGAAGAGAGGAGACAGTGTGATCTGATCATGGAGAGGGTAGATTATCTTGGATTTTGGGAAGAGAGTAGACAGTGTGATCTGATCATGGAGAGGGTAGATGATTTTGGATTTTGGGAAGAGAGGCGACAGTGTGATCTGATCATGGAGAGGGTAGATTATCTTGGATTTAGGGAAGAGAGGAGACAGTGTGATCTGATCATGGAGAGGGTAGATGATCTTGGATTTTGGGAAGAGAGGAGACAGTGTGATCTGATCATGGAGAGGGTAGATTATCTTGGATTTTGGGAAGAGAGGAGACAGTGTGATCTGATCATGGAGAGGGTAGATTATCTTGGATTTTGGAAAGAGAGGAGACAGTGTGATCGGATCATGGAGAGGGTAGATTATCTTGGATTTTGGGAAGAGAGGAGACAGTGTGATCTGATCATGGAGAGGGTAGATTATCTTGGATTTAGGGAAGAGTGGAGACAGCGTGATCTGATCACGGAAAGGGTAGATGATCTTGGATTTTGGGAAGAGAGGAGACAGTGTGATCTGATCATGGAGAGGGTAGATTATCTTGGATTTTGGGAAGAGAGGAGACAGTGTGATCTGATCGTGGAGAGGGTAGATGATCTTGGATTTTGGGAAGAGAGGAGACAGTGTGATCTGATCATGAAGAGGGTAGATTATCTTGGATTTTGGAAAGAGAGGAGACAGTGTGATCTGATCATGGAGAGGGTAGATTATCTTGGATTTTGGGAAGAGAGGAGACAGTGTGATCTGATCATGGAGAGGGTAGATGATCTTGGATTTTGGGAAGAGAGGAGACAGTGTGATCTGATCATGGATAGCGTAGATTATCTTGGATTTTGGGAAGAGAGGAGACAGTGTGATCTGATCATGGAGAGGGTAGATGATCTTGGATTTTGGGAAGAGAGGCGACAGTGTGATCTGATCATGGAGAGGGTAGATTATCTTGGATTTAGTGAAGAGAGGAGACAGTGTGATCTGATCATGGAGAGGGTAGATGATCTTGGATTTTGGGAAGAGAGGAGACAGTGTGATCTGATCATGGAGAGGGTAGATTATCTTGGATTTTGGGAAGAGAGGAGACAGTGTGATCTGATCATGGATAGGGTAGATTATCTTGGATTTTGGGAAGAGAGGAGACAGTGTGATCTGATCATGGAGAGGGTATATGATCTTGAATTTTGGGAAGAGAGGCGACAGTGTGATCTGATCATGGAGAGGGTAGATTATCTTGGATTTAGGGAAGAGAGGAGACAGTGTGATCTGATCATGGAGAGGGTAGATGATCTTGGATTTTGGGAAGAGAGGAGACAGTGTGATCTGATCATGGAGAGGGTAGATTATCTTGGATTTTGGGAAGAGAGGAGACAGTGTGATCTGATCATGGAGAGGGTAGATTATCTTGGATTTAGGGAAGAGAGGAGACAGTGTGATCTGATCATGGAGAGGGTAGATTATCTTGGATTTTGGGAAGAGAGGAGACAGTCTGATCTGATCATGGAGAGGGTAGATGATCTTGGATTTTGGGAAGAGAGGAGACAGTGTGATCTGATCATGGAGAGGGTAGATTATCTTGGATTTTGGGAAGAGAGGAGACAGTGTGATCTGATCATGGAGAGGTTAGATGATCTTGGATTTTGGGAAGAGAGGAGACAGTGTGATCTGATCATGGAGAGGGTAGATTATCTTGGATTTTGGGAAGAGGGGAGACAGTGTGATCTGATCATGGAGAGGGTACATTATCTTGGATTTAGGGAAGAGAGGAGACAGTGTGATCTGATCATGGAGAGGGTAGATTATCTTGGATTTTGGGAAGAGAGGAGACAGTGTGATCTGATCATGGAGAGGGTAGATTATCTTGGATTTTGGGAAGAGAGTAGACAGTGTGATCTGATCATGGAGAGGGTATATGATTTTGGATTTTGGGAAGAGAGGGGACAGTGTGATCTGATCATGGAGAGGGTAGATTATCTTGGATTTAGGGAAGAGAGGAGACAGTGTGATCTGATCATGGAGAGGGTAGATGATCTTGGATTTTGGGAAGAGAGGAGACAGTGTGATCTGATCATGGAGAGGGTAGATTATCTTGGATTTTGGGAAGAGAGGAGACAGGGTGATCTGATCATGGAGAGGGTAGATTATCTTGGATTTTGGGAAGAGAGGAGACAGTGTGATCTGATCATGGAGAGGGTAGATTATCTTGGATTTTGGGAAGAGAGGAGACAGTGTGATCTGATCATGGAGAGGGTAGATGATCTTGGATTTTGGGAAGAGAGGAGACAGTGTGATCTGATCATGGAGAGGGTAGATGATCTTGGATTTTGGGAAGAGAGGCGACAGTGTGATCTGATCATGGAGAGGGTAGATTATCTTGGATTTAGGGAAGAGAGGAGACAGTGTGATCTGATCATGGAGAGGGTAGATGATCTTGGATTTTGGGAAGAGAGGAGACAGTGTGATCTGATCATGGAGAGGGTAGATTATCTTGGATTTTGGGAAGAGAGGAGACAGTGTGATCTGATCATGGATAGGATAGATTATCTTGGATTTTGGGAAGAGAGGAGACAGTGTGATCTGATCATGGAGAGGGTATATGATCTTGAATTTTGGGAAGAGAGGCGACAGTGTGATCTGATCATGGAGAGGGTAGATTAGCTTGGATTTAGGGAAGAGAGGAGACAGTGTGATCTGATCATGGAGAGGGTAGATGATCTTGGATTTTGGGAAGAGAGGAGACAGTGTGATCTGATCATGGAGTGGGTAGATGATCTTGGATTTTGGGAAGAGAGGAGACAGTGTGATCTGATCATGGAGAGGGTAGATTATCTTGGATTTAGGGAAGAGAGGAGACAGTGTGATCTGATCATGGAGAGGGTAGATTATCTTGGATTTTGGGAAGAGAGGAGACAGTGTGATCTGATCATGGAGAGGGTAGATGATCTTGGATTTTGGGAAGAGAGGAGACAGTGTGATCTGATCATGGAGAGGGTAGATTATCTTGGATTTTGGGAAGAGAGGAGACAGTGTGATCTGATCATGGAGAGGTTAGATGATCTTGGATTTTGGGAAGAGAGGAGACAGTGTGATCTGATCATGGAGAGGGTAGATTATCTTGGATTTTGGGAAGAGGGGAGACAGTGTGATCTGATCATGGAGAGGGTACATTATCTTGGATTTAGGGAAGAGAGGAGACAGTGTGATCTGATCATGGAGAGGGTAGATTATCTTGGATTTTGGGAAGAGAGGAGACAGTGTGATCTGATCATGGAGAGGGTAGATTATCTTGGATTGTGGGAAGAGAGTAGACAGTGTGATCTGATCATGGAGAGGGTATATGATTTTGGATTTTGGGAAGAGAGGGGACAGTGTGATCTGATCATGGAGAGGGTAGATTATCTTGGATTTTGGGAAGAGAGGAGACAGGGTGATCTGATCATGGAGAGGGTAGATTATCTTGGATTTTGGGAAGAGAGGAGACAGTGTGATCTGATCATGGAGAGGGTAGATTATCTTGGATTTTGGGAAGAGAGGAGACAGTGTGATCTGATCATGGAGAGGGTAGATGATCTTGGATTTTGGGAAGAGAGGAGACAGTGTGATCTGATCATGGAGACGGTAGATGATCTTGGATTTTGGGAAGAGAGGCGACAGTGTGATCTGATCATGGAGAGGGTAGATTATCTTGGATTTAGGGAAGAGAGGAGACAGTGTGATCTGATCATGGAGAGGGTAGATGATCTTGGATTTTGGGAAGAGAGGAGACAGTGTGATCTGATCATGGAGAGGGTAGATTATCTTGGATTTTGGGAAGAGAGGAGACAGTGTGATCTGATCATGGAGAGGGTAGATTATCTTGGATTTAGGGAAGAGAGGAGACAGTGTGATCTGATCATGGAGAGGGTAGATTATCTTGGATTTTGGGAAGAGAGGAGACAGTGTGATCTGATCATGGAGAGGGTAGATGATCTTGGATTTTGGGAAGAGAGGAGTAAGTGTGATCTGATCATGGAGAGGGTAGATGATCTTGGATTTTGGGAAGAGAGGCGACAGTGTGATCTGATCATGGAGAGGGTAGATTATCTTGGATTTTGGGAAGAGAGGAGACAGTGTGATCTGATCATGGTGAGGGTAGATGATCTTGGATTTTGGGAAGAGAGGAGACAGTGTGATCTGATCATGGAGAGGGTAGATGATCTTGGATTTTGGGAAGAGAGGCGACAGTGTGATCTGATCATGGAGAGGGTAGATTATCTTGGATTTTGGGAAGAGAGGAGACAGTGTGATCTGATCATGGAGAGGGTAGATGATCTTGGATTTTGGGAAGAGAGGAGACAGTGTGATCTGATCATGGAAAGGGTAGATGATCTTGGATTTTGGGAAGAGAGGAGACAGTGTGATCTGATCATGGAGAGGGTAGATGATCTTGGATTTTGGGAAGAGAGGAGACAGTGTGATCTGATCATGGATAGGGTAGATTATCTTGGATTTTGGGAAGAGAGGAGACAGTGTGATCTGATCATGGAGAGGGTATATGATCTTGGATTTTGGGAAGAGAGGCGACAGTGTGATCTGATCATGGAGAGGGTAGATTATCTTGGATTTAGGGAAGAGAGGAGACAGTGTGATCTGATCATGGAGAGGGTAGATGATCTTGGATTTTGGGAAGAGAGGAGACAGTGTGATCTGATCATGGAGAGGGTAGATTATCTTGGATTTTGGGAAGAGAGGAGACAGTGTGATCTGATCATGGAGAGGGTAGATTATCTTGGATTTAGGGAAGAGAGGAGACAGTGTGATCTGATCATGGAGAGGGTAAATTATCTTGGATTTTGGGAAGAGAGGAGACAGTGTGATCTGATCATGGAGAGGGTAGATGATCTTGGATTTTGGGAAGAGAGGAGACAGTGTGATCTGATCATGGAGAGGGTAGATTATCTTGGATTTTGGGAAGAGAGGAGACAGTGTGATCTGATCATGGAGAGGGTAGATTATCTTGGATTTTGGGAAGAGAGTAGACAGTGTGATCTGATCATGGAGAGGGTAGATGATTTTGGATTTTGGGAAGAGAGGCGACAGTGTGATCTGATCATGGAGAGGGTAGATTATCTTGGATTTAGGGAAGAGAGGAGACAGTGTGATCTGATCATGGAGAGGGTAGATGATCTTGGATTTTGGGAAGAGAGGAGACAGTGTGATCTGATCATGGAGAGGGTAGATTATCTTGGATTTTGGGAAGAGAGGAGACAGTGTGATCTGATCATGGAGAGGGTAGATTATCTTGGATTTTGGAAAGAGAGGAGACAGTGTGATCGGATCATGGAGAGGGTAGATTATCTTGGATTTTGGGAAGAGAGGAGACAGTGTGATCTGATCATGGAGAGGGTAGATTATCTTGGATTTAGGGAAGAGTGGAGACAGCGTGATCTGATCACGGAAAGGGTAGATGATCTTGGATTTTGGGAAGAGAGGAGACAGTGTGATCTGATCATGGAGAGGGTAGATTATCTTGGATTTTGGGAAGAGAGGAGACAGTGTGATCTGATCGTGGAGAGGGTAGATGATCTTGGATTTTGGGAAGAGAGGAGACAGTGTGATCTGATCATGAAGAGGGTAGATTATCTTGGATTTTGGAAAGAGAGGAGACAGTGTGATCTGATCATGGAGAGGGTAGATTATCTTGGATTTTGGGAAGAGAGGAGACAGTGTGATCTGATCATGGAGAGGGTAGATGATCTTGGATTTTGGGAAGAGAGGAGACAGTGTGATCTGATCATGGATAGCGTAGATTATCTTGGATTTTGGGAAGAGAGGAGACAGTGTGATCTGATCATGGAGAGGGTAGATGATCTTGGATTTTGGGAAGAGAGGCGACAGTGTGATCTGATCATGGAGAGGGTAGATTATCTTGGATTTAGTGAAGAGAGGAGACAGTGTGATCTGATCATGGAGAGGGTAGATGATCTTGGATTTTGGGAAGAGAGGAGACAGTGTGATCTGATCATGGAGAGGGTAGATTATCTTGGATTTTGGGAAGAGAGGAGACAGTGTGATCTGATCATGGATAGGGTAGATTATCTTGGATTTTGGGAAGAGAGGAGACAGTGTGATCTGATCATGGAGAGGGTATATGATCTTGAATTTTGGGAAGAGAGGCGACAGTGTGATCTGATCATGGAGAGGGTAGATTATCTTGGATTTAGGGAAGAGAGGAGACAGTGTGATCTGATCATGGAGAGGGTAGATGATCTTGGATTTTGGGAAGAGAGGAGACAGTGTTATCTGATCATGGAGAGGGTAGATTATCTTGGATTTTGGGAAGAGAGGAGACAGTGTGATCTGATCATGGAGAGGGTAGATTATCTTGGATTTAGGGAAGAGAGGAGACAGTGTGATCTGATCATGGAGAGGGTAGATTATCTTGGATTTTGGGAAGAGAGGAGACAGTGTGATCTGATCATGGAGAGGGTAGATGATCTTGGATTTTGGGAAGAGAGGAGACAGTGTGATCTGATCATGGAGAGGGTAGATTATCTTGGATTTTGGGAAGAGAGGAGACAGTGTGATCTGATCATGGAGAGGTTAGATGATCTTGGATTTTGGGAAGAGAAGAGACAGTGTGATCTGATCATGGAGAGGGTAGATTATCTTGGATTTTGGGAAGAGGGGAGACAGTGTGATCTGATCATGGAGAGGGTACATTATCTTGGATTTAGGGAAGAGAGGAGACAGTGTGATCTGATCATGGAGAGGGTAGATTATCTTGGATTTTGGGAAGAGAGGAGACAGTGTGATCTGATCATGGAGAGGGTAGATTATCTTGGATTTTGGGAAGAGAGTAGACAGTGTGATCTGATCATGGAGAGGGTATATGATTTTGGATTTTGGGAAGAGAGGGGACAGTGTGATCTGATCATGGAGAGGGTAGATTATCTTGGATTTAGGGAAGAGAGGAGACAGTGTGATCTGATCATGGAGAGGGTAGATGATCTTGGATTTTGGGAAGAGAGGAGACAGTGTGATCTGATCATGGAGAGGGTAGATTATCTTGGATTTTGGGAAGAGAGGAGACAGGGTGATCTGATCATGGAGAGGGTAGATTATCTTGGATTTTGGGAAGAGAGGAGACAGTGTGATCTGATCATGGAGAGGGTAGATTATCTTGGATTTTGGGAAGAGAGGAGACAGTGTGATCTGATCATGGAGAGGGTAGATGATCTTGGATTTTGGGAAGAGAGGAGACAGTGTGATCTGATCATGGAGAGGGTAGATGATCTTGGATTTTGGGAAGAGAGGCGACAGTGTGATCTGATCATGGAGAGGGTAGATTATCTTGGATTTAGGGAAGAGAGGAGACAGTGTGATCTGATCATGGAGAGGGTAGATGATCTTGGATTTTGGGAAGAGAGGAGACAGTGTGATCTGATCATGGAGTGGGTAGATGATCTTGGATTTTGGGAAGAGAGGAGACAGTGTGATCTGATCATGGAGAGGGTAGATTATCTTGGATTTAGGGAAGAGAGGAGACAGTGTGATCTGATCATGGAGAGGGTAGATTATCTTGGATTTTGGGAAGAGAGGAGACAGTGTGATCTGATCATGGAGAGGGTAGATGATCTTGGATTTTGGGAAGAGAGGAGACAGTGTGATCTGATCATGGAGAGGGTAGATTATCTTGGATTTTGGGAAGAGAGGAGACAGTGTGATCTGATCATGGAGAGGTTAGATGATCTTGGATTTTGGGAAGAGAGGAGACAGTGTGATCTGATCATGGAGAGGGTAGATTATCTTGGATTTTGGGAAGAGGGGAGACAGTGTGATCTGATCATGGAGAGGGTATATTATCTTGGATTTAGGGAAGAGAGGAGACAGTGTGATCTGATCATGGAGAGGGTAGATTATCTTGGATTTTGGGAAGAGAGGAGACAGTGTGATCTGATCATGGAGAGGGTAGATTATCTTGGATTGTGGGAAGAGAGTAGACAGTGTGATCTTATCATGGAGAGGGTATATGATTTTGGATTTTGGGAAGAGAGGGGACAGTGTGATCTGATCATGGAGAGGGTAGATTATCTTGGATTTTGGGAAGAGAGGAGACAGGGTGATCTGATCATGGAGAGGGTAGATTATCTTGGATTTTGGGAAGAGAGGAGACAGTGTGATCTGATCATGGAGAGGGTAGATTATCTTGGATTTTGGGAAGAGAGGAGACAGTGTGATCTGATCATGGAGAGGGTAGATGATCTTGGATTTTGGGAAGAGAGGAGACAGTGTGATCTGATCATGGAGACGGTAGATGATCTTGGATTTTGGGAAGAGAGGCGACAGTGTGATCTGATCATGGAGAGGGTAGATTATCTTGGATTTAGGGAAGAGAGGAGACAGTGTGATCTGATCATGGAGAGGGTAGATGATCTTGGATTTTGGGAAGAGAGGAGACAGTGTGATCTGATCATGGAGAGGGTAGATTATCTTGGATTTTGGGAAGAGAGGAGACAGTGTGATCTGATCATGGAGAGGGTAGATTATCTTGGATTTTGGGAAGAGAGGAGACAGTGTGATCTGATCATGGAGAGGGTAGATTATCTTGGATTTTGGGAAGAGAGGAGACAGTGTGATCTGATCATGGAGAGGGTAGATGATCTTGGATTTTGGGAAGAGAGGAGTAAGTGTGATCTGATCATGGAGAGGGTAGATGATCTTGGATTTTGGGAAGAGAGGCGACAGTGTGATCTGATCATGGAGAGGGTAGATTATCTTGGATTTTGGGAAGAGAGGAGACAGTGTGATCTGATCATGGTGAGGGTAGATGATCTTGGATTTTGGGAAGAGAGGAGACAGTGTGATCTGATCATGGAGAGGGTAGATGATCTTGGATTTTGGGAAGAGAGGCGACAGTGTGATCTGATCATGGAGAGGGTAGATTATCTTGGATTTTGGGAAGAGAGGAGACAGTGTGATCTGATCATGGAGAGGGTAGATGATCTTGGATTTTGGGAAGAGAGGAGACAGTGTGATCTGATCATGGAAAGGGTAGATGATCTTGGATTTTGGGAAGAGAGGAGACAGTGTGATCTGATCATGGAGAGGGTAGATGATCTTGGATTTTGGGAAGAGAGGAGACAGTGTGATCTGATCATGGAGAGGGTAGATTATCTTGGATTTTGGGAAGAGAGGAGACAGTGTGATCTGATCATGGAGAGATTAGATGATCTTGGGTTTTGGGAAGAGAGGAGACAGTGTGATCTGATCATGGAGAGGGTAGATTATCTTGGATTTTGGGAAGAGGGGAGACAGTGTGATCTGATCATGGAGAGGGTACATTATCTTGGATTTAGGGAAGAGAGGAGACAGTGTGATCTGATCATGGAGAGGGTAGATTATCTTGGATTTTGGGAAGAGAGGAGACAGTGTGATCTGATCATGGAGAGGGTAGATTATCTTGGATTTTGGGAAGAGAGTAGACAGTGTGATCTGATCATGGAGAGGGTATATGATTTTGGATTTTGGGAAGAGAGGCGACAGTGTGATCTGATCATGGAGAGGGTAGATTATCTTGGATTTAGGGAAGAGAGGAGACAGTGTGATCTGATCATGGAGAGGGTAGATGATCTTGGATTTTGGGAAGAGAGGAGACAGTGTGATCTGATCATGGAGAGGGTAGATTATCTTGGATTTTGGGAAGAGAGGAGACAGGGTGATCTGATCATGGAGAGGGTAGATTATCTTGGATTTTGGGAAGAGAGGAGACAGTGTGATCTGATCATGGAGAGGGTAGATTATCTTGGATTTTGGGAAGAGAGGAGACAGTGTGATCTGATCATGGAGAGGGTAGATGATCTTGGATTTTGGGAAGAGAGGAGACAGTGTGATCTGATCATGGAGAGGGTAGATGATCTTGGATTTTGGGAAGAGAGGCGACAGTGTGATCTGATCATGGAGAGGGTCGATTATCTTGGATTTAGGGAAGAGAGGAGACAGTGTGATCTGATCATGGAGAGGGTAGATGATCTTGGATTTTGGGAAGAGAGGAGACAGTGTGATCTGATCATGGAGAGGGTAGATTATCTTGGATTTTGGGAAGAGAGGAGACAGTGTGATCTGATCATGGAGAGGGTAGATTATCTCGGATTTTGGGAAGAGAGGAGACAGTGTGATCTGATCATGGAGAGGGTAGATGATCTTGGATTTTGGGAAGAGAGGAGACAGTGTGATCTGATCATGGAGAGGGTAGATGATCTTGGATTTTGGGAAGAGAGGAGACAGTGTGATCTGATCATGGAGAGGGTAGATGATCTTGGATTTTGGGAAGAGAGGAGACAGTGTGATCTGATCATGGAGAGGGTAGATGATCTTGGATTTTGGGAAGAGAGTAGGGATGAGCTCGGTGTTCGAGTCGAACATACGTTCGACTCGAACATCGGCTGTTCGATCGTTCGACGAAGATCGAACGATTTGGGCCGTTCGCGCCTAATTCGAGTGACGCGAACGGCCCACAATGCACTACGCCATCGCAGTGTCATCCAGGCGCTGTGATTGGCCAAGCATGCACTGTGACCCCGCATGCTTGGCCAATCACAGCGCCGGCAGCGAGGAGAGCAATGATTGGCCACAGGCAGGATGCCTGTGGCCAATTATTGCTGAGGGTGTTTAGTACACGCCCCAGCACGGCGGCCTAGTGTAGTGTGTTCCGGAGCAGGGAAAGAGAAGCATAGGCAGGGACAGTGACATTTATTTTTTCTTGCTTAACCTGGATTCCTTTAGTTTAGGGAAAGAGAAGGATAGGTAGGGAGAGTGTCAGTGTGTTTTACTGTGCGAATCCTTGTTTCTAGGGACAGGGAAGGACAGTGAGGGAAATTCTCCTTGTGCTATAGTGTGCTTTAAAAAAACATTTTTTCTAGGGACAGAAAACTATAGGTAGGAAGAGTGTCAGTTTCTTTCACTGTGATAATCCTTGTTTCTAGGGACAGGGAAGGACAGTGAGGGAAATTCTCCTTGTGCTATAGTGTGCTTTAAAAAAACATTTTTTCTAGGGACAGAAAACTATAGGTAGGAAGAGTGTCAGTTTCTTTCACTGTGATAATCCTTGTTTCTAGGGACAGGGAAGGACAGTGAGGGAAATTCTCCTTGTGCTATAGTGTGCTAAAGCATTGATCATCAATCAGCTTTAAAAAAACATTTTTTCTAGGGACAGAAAACTATAGGTAGGAAGAGTGTCAGTTTCTTTCACTGTGATAATCCTTGTTTCTAGGGACAGGGAAGGACAGTGAGGGAAATTCTACTTGTGCTATAGTGTGCTAAAGCATTGATCATCAATCAGCTTTAAAAAAACATTTTTTCTAGGGACAGAAAACTATAGGTAGGAAGAGTGTCAGTTTCTTTCACTGTGATAATCCTTGTTTCTAGGGACAGGGAAGGACAGTGAGGGAAATTCTCCTTGTGCTATAGTGTGCTTTAAAAAAACATTTTTTCTAGGGACAGAAAACTATAGGTAGGAAGAGTGTCAGTTTCTTTCACTGTGATAATCCTTGTTTCTAGGGACAGGGAAGGACAGTGAGGGAAATTCTCCTTGTGCTATAGTGTGCTAAAGCATTGATCATCAATCAGCTTTAAAAAAACATTTTTCTAGGGACAGAAAACTATAGGTAGGAAGAGTGTCAGTTTCTTTCACTGTGATAATCCTTGTTTCTAGGGACAGGGAAGGACAGTGAGGGAAATTCTCCTTGTGCTATAGTGTGCTTTAAAAAAACATTTTTTCTAGGGACAGAAAACTATAGGTAGGAAGAGTGTCAGTTTCTTTCACTGTGATAATCCTTGTTTCTAGGGACAGGGAAGGACAGTGAGGGAAATTCTCCTTGTGCTATAGTGTGCTAAAGCATTCCTCATCAACCATCTTTGAAATCCTTGTTTTTTGGACAGTCAGGGAAATTGTCGTTGTGCTATTCTGTGCAAAAGCAATCATCCTCAACCATATTTAGAAATCCTTAAGTAAAGGGACAGAGAAGGACACCTGAAGGTAGCCCTTATTGCTTTTTTCCCATCTCCCTGCAGGCCATCTATTAGAATGTCTGGAAGGCAAACAAGGAGAGGCAGACAGTCAGGAGGCAATAAAAGAGGGCAAGCAGGCTCTGTGTCTGGGGGCAACAGTGCTGGTCGTGGACGCGGTGCATTGTCATCAGCACATGGCCATGGGACACGCTTGTCCTTCTTTTCGGCAGCTGGACATGTTGAGCCACATCATGCCGAAGACTTGGTAGAGTGGATGACCAAGCCCTCCTCCTCCTCATCCTCTCTCACCCAGGCTCAGGGTACTGGCAAAGCAGCTGCCAAAGCGTCCTCTTCCCTGGTATCAATGTCAGACTCGTCATCAGTCACTCCTTCCCTAGACCCACCATGTCCTCCTCCTGAGGAGTCCCCCGAACTGTTTGAGCACAGTGTTGGGTACATGCTCCAGGAGGATGCCCAGCGTTTCGAAGGGTCTGATGATGAAACCCAGCTACAGGAAGGCAGTAGCGTGAGAGCAGACAGAGGGGATGCTCAAGAAGGACACCAATCTGGCAGTCATGTTCCAGCAGCTGCAGCATACTGCCAGATTGGCTCCAGTGATGAGGAGGGAGGGGATGATGAGGTCACTGACTCCACGTGGGTGCCTAATAGGAGAGAGGAGGAGGAGGAGGATGAGGAGGAGGCACATCTCCAACGAGGCAGGATGCCCTTTGGTGGCCAGCGTAAGGGCAGTACACCGACGGAATCACACCGCAGAGCTCCGCCTGTGCAGGGCGCTGCCTCTGCCCGTCATTCAAAAAGTTCTTTGGTGTGGGCCTTTTTTGAGGCTAGTGCATCAGATCGCACAGCTGCTGTTTGCAACATATGTCTCAAGCGTATATCGCGTGGCCAAAACATCAGCCGCTTGGGTACCACATGCCTGACCAGACATATGTTGACCTGCCATGCAGCTCGTTGGCAAGCCTACCTCAAAGACCCACACCAAAGAACAAAGCGGACCTCTCCTTGCACCGCATCAGCTGGGATCTCCAACCCCACTATAACTTCAGTCCTCTCTGAAACATGCACTGAGAGGAATGAAGGTGTAGAATTAGGTGTGTCACAGCCAAGTACTTGCGGCCACTCTGCTAGCAGTACACCGACGTCCGATTCTAGCAGGCAAATTTCCCTGCCCCAGCTGCTGGACCGTCGAAAGAAGCTCACTCCCAGCCATCCACATGCCCAGCGGTTGAATGCTAGCTTGGCTAAATTGCTAGCGCTTCAACTGCTGCCTTTTCAGTTGGTAGACTCGGCCCCCTTCCGTGAGTTTGTGCAATGTGCGGTTCCTCAGTGGCAGGTTCCCAAACGCCACTTTTTCTCACGGAAGGCTATTCCGGCTCTCTACCGGCATGTGGAAGGCAATGTCTTGGCCTCGCTGGACAGGGCGGTCAGTGGTAAGGTGCATATTACCGCTGACTCATGGTCCAGCAGGCATGGACAGGGACGTTACCTTTCTTTCACGGCCCATTGGGTCACTCTTTTGGCAGCTGGGAAGGATGCAGGACAAGGTGCAGTAGTGTTGGAGGTTGTTCCACCGCCACGCCTCCAAAATTCTACTACTGGTTGTGACACACCTCTCTCCTCCACCCCCTCCTCTTCTTCTTCCTCCATGGCCTCTTCCTGTGGTTTGTCCTCTGAACCAGCGGTGCTCCGTAGCCGTTCAAGGGGCTACGCAAGTACGCAGGCAAAAAGATGCCATGCCGTGCTTGCGCTGGTGTGTTTGGGGGACAGAAGCCACACTGGGGCAGAGGTCCTGTCTGCTCTGCAGGGCCAGGCCGAGAGGTGGTTGACGCCACGCCAGCTTAAGCCAGGAATGGTGGTTTGCGACAATGGCACCAACCTCCTCTCCGCCCTCCGACAGGGACAACTGACCCATGTGCCCTGTGTGGCTCACGTCCTTAACCTGGTGGTGCAGCGGTTCTTGGGCAGGTACCCGGGCTTACAGGATGTCCTGAGGCAGGCCAGGAAAGTCTGTGTGCATTTCCGCAGATCTTATAATGCCAGTGCTCGCCTGGCTGAGCTGCAAAAGGAGTTGAACCTGCCCAAGAACCGCCTTATATGTGACATGCCCACCAGGTGGAACTCAACGTTGGCCATGCTGCAGCGGCTGCACACGCAGCAGAGGGCCATCAATGAGTACCTGTGCGACTACGGCACCAGGACAGGGTCAGGGGAGCATGCACTGTCCTGGCACCATTTGAGGAGGCCACGAGGATGGTGAGCAGTGACAGTGCATGCATCAGTGACACTGTACCTCTTGTCCACCTGTTGGAGCACACGCTGCGTGGAATAATGGACAGGGCACTTGAGGCAGAACAGAGGCAGGAAGAGGAGGACTTCCTTGCCTCTCAAGGCCACCTTTACCCAGACAGTGTTCCTTCTGTCCCACCCATCGCACAGGAAGAGGAGGAGGAGGAGGAGGAGGAGGAGGAGGATTGTGTCAGCATGGAGGTGGAGGCTGGCACTCAGCATCATCAGCAGCAGTCTTTTAGGGATGATTTACAGTCCCAAGAAACCAGTGGACTTGTACGTGGCTGGGAGGAGGTGGCTGCGGATCATGTCGTCCTTAGTGACCCAGAGGACTCCGGAGCGAATGCCTCAGCAAACCTACGCTGCATGGCCTCCCTGATCCTGCAAAGTCTGCGGAAGGATCCTCGTATTCTTCGGATCAAGGAGAGGGACCATTACTGGCTGGCCACTCTCCTTGATCCATGGTACAAGGGTAAGGTTGCGGACCTTATGTTACCGTCGCAGAGGGAGCAGAGGATGAGACAACTCCGGGAGGCCTTGCAGAAAGGTCTGTGCAACGCGTTCCCAGAGACTGGGAGGTTACAAACTCCTGGTCCTGGACAACGAGTTGCTGAGGCTTCGGCCAGTCAAAGAAGGAGCGGTGGGGAAGGTGGCCGTCTGACCGATGCGTTCAGACAATTCTTTAGTCCGCAGCCCCAAAGTATGATCGGTTCCAGCAACCATCGCCAGCGTCTGATAAACATGGTGCAGGAATATCTAGGGGCAAGGTCAGACTTGGACACCTTCCCCACCGAAAATCCTCTGGCTTACTGGGTCTTGAGGATGGATCACTGGCCAGAGCTTGCACAGTATGCAATTGAGCTACTGGCCTGTCCTGCATCCAGCGTTCTTTCGGAACGCACATTCAGTGCTGCTGGAGGATTTGTCACGGATCACAGTGTGCGCCTGTCCACCGACTCGGTTGATCGACTGACTTTCATCAAGATGAACCAGTCTTGGATCACCACCAGCTACCACACACCTGATGCTGATATAACAGACTAATTGATTTTAACATGTCACATCCCTTCAAGACTGATGCTGATGCTGAGTGCCTGTGCTGTTATGTTGACTGGCTATCCTCCTCCTCCGAGTCCTCAATGATACGATTGATGATGATAGCTTGGAAGATCATTTTTGTTTATGGGTGCCGCCACCAGTGGCTAAGGCCCAATTTTTCAGCCCCTGTTTTACAGGGGCGTGTAATTACAATTTTTTTAGCAATAATTTGCCATAGGGCTCATTGCTGTGCTCCAAGTACAGTATCTGTGAGGGGTTGGAGTGTTGTGGCACCAGTGCCTAAGGCCCAATTTTTCAGCCCCTGTTTAACAGGGGCGTGTCATTACAATTTTTGAAGCAATACTTTGCAACAGGGCTCATTGCTGTGCTCCAAGTACAGTATCTGTGAGGGGTTGTAGTGTTGTGCCACCAGTGCCTAAGGCCCAATTTTTCAGCCCCTGTTCAACAGGGGCATGTAATTACAATTCTTGATCTAATAATTCACAACAGGGCCCATTGCTGCAGCCACCAAGAGTAACTCTGAGGGCTTACAGTGTTGTGGCAACGCCACCACCACCACCACCACCACCACGAAAGGCCCAATTTTTCAGCCCCTGTTCAAAAGGGGCATGTAATTACAATTCTTGATCTAATAATTCACAGCAGGGCCCATTCCTGCACCCACCAAGAGTAACTCTGAGGGCTTACAGTGTTGTGGCAACGCCACCACCACCACGAAAGGCCCAATTTTTCAGCCCCTGTTCAAAAGGGGCATGTAATTACAATTCTTGATCTAATAATTCACAGCAGGGCCCATTCCTGCACCCACCAAGAGTAACTGTCAGGGCTTACAGTGTTGTGGCAACACCACCACCACCACCACCACCACGAAAGGCCCAATTTTTCAGCCCCTGTTCAACAGGGGCATGCAATTACAATTCTTGATCTAATAATTCACAGCAGGGCCCATTGCTGCACCCACCAAGAGTAACTGTCAGGGCTTACAGTGTTGTGGCACCAGCACCACCATCAAAGGCCCAATTTTTACTACCACTGTTCAACAATTATATGTAATTAAAATTCCTGATATAATAGTTGACAGCAGGGCGTTCCAGCACCAACCAAGAGTAACTGTGAGTGCTTACAGTGTTGTGCCAACACCAACACCTAAGGGGCCAATTTCTGCAGAGTATATACGGCAGGTCCCTACTTTCAAACATCCAACTTACAAACGACTCCTACTTGCAAACGCAAGAAGACAACAGGAAGTGAGAGGAAATCTACCCCTTGGAAGGAAAATTCTCTCCTGTAAGAATTAATATGGGAGAAAGGTGTCTCCTCTGTACTGATGCTTTATCAGCAATCCTTGTTTCAAGAAAAACACCACATTTCAAAAACAGTTGTCATTGGGACGGAAAGTGAGGTGAAATGTTCTGAACAGGGGCACAGACAGCAAAACAAATGTTACAGGGGTGATAACCCTTACCTATGTTTTCCAAAAAGTTTAAAAATAGATTTTTGGGCTGGAGCTACACTTAAACAATGTACCTGTTCAAAATTACAAACAGATTCTACATAAGAACAAACCTACAGTCCCTGTCTTGTATGCACCGCCTGTATACGGCTGTTCAGAGTATATAGGGCCTTTTTTATTTTATGTGCGGGGTTCCCCTTAATATCCATACAAGACCCAAAGGGGCTGGTAATGGGCTGGGGTAGGGGGGGGGGGTCATGGGGTAGCTATGCCATTTTTCTTAAAGATTTTCATCCATATTACCGGGACCAGACATTACATTAAAGCCGCAAGCAGTTTTAAATGGCTTTTTTTTCCTTTAGAAGTGTCATTTTGTGCAGGGACAGTTCTAAACACGGGAAACACGTGGCACTTCACAGGCATACTTTAGACACCCCCCAGGTACGATATTTAACTTTTTTTTTTTCACTTTATGCATCATTAAAATGACTGCTCCCGAAAAACGACCGTTTTTAAAACTTCTTTTTGCATTGATACATGTCCCCTGGTGCAGAACCCGGGTTCCCAAACCCTTTTTAGGACAATAACATGCATAATAGTTGTTATAATTAGCACTTTAGAATTCGAACGTTCGCATCCATTGTATTTAATAGGGTTCTAATGTTCGTACGAACTTTCGGTCCGTTCGCGGGTTCTGGTGCGAACCGAACCCGGGGGTGTTCGGCTCATCACTAGAAGAGAGGAGACAGTGTGATCTGATCATGGAGAGGGTAGATGATCTTGGATTTTGGGAAGAGAGGAGAGAGTGTGATCTGATCATGGAGAGGGTAGATGATCTTGGCTGTTGGGGAAAGACATACAGTAGAGTGAGCGCGGTTCATGGACAGAGGAGAGAGGAAGCAGAGGGAAATGTGCTTGTTACTCAGGTTTGGAGAGGAACACGGAGCAGCATTTGATCACGTTTCACTGGAAAAGCATGCTGAGGAGGAACTGATCACAAGCTAGAGGGTGAAAACAAAGTAGTCAGAGGAGCTTGCACTTGTCTGGGAGGATTCAGGTATGAGCTCAGCCCCCCTTCCTTCTGTAACCTATCTCTCATGTTCCAATTTTTGTGTAATAAGGGCTAAAGTGAGTTCAAAAACAGGGCAGAGCTACAACCAGGGAACACTCCGCCTGGATTTTTTCCATTAGATGAGGCTTTAGAAAATATATACACTTAGCCAAAATAGCTGTCATATTACAGAGACTGTTGCAAAATACCACTGACCTTACAGAGAAGCCGTGCAAATCACCAGAGTGCACTTAGCAGAGATATAATGTATCATCCCGCAAGGAAGCTAGCGTCATTGATATCAACATTGACTCCATGTCAGGTAACCCATGGGTGTCATTTCACCTCACGGTCATTCCTCAGCACTGCAACATAAAGCGTAACTCCACTTTTGTTGAGAAAAAAACATTCCCCTCTGGGTGATCTATGTACAATGCAAGGATTTTAACAAACTTTGTTGCAAATTTCTACCTTTTTTTATCCTGAAGAAATCCCTGTGTGTTTGTCTGTGTCCATGTACTTAGTGAATTTGTATGGGAGTGGTTTTATCATTATCAATCAGCTGTTGCATCTGCAGGGCTCTAATGAGGGAATTGGCAGGGTCTGCATTCCTTTATGCCCTGTACACACGATCGGTTTTACCGATGAAAACAGTCCGATGGACTTTTCTCATCGGACAAACCGATCGTGTATGGGCCCCATCGGTCTTTTTTCCATCGGTGAGAAAAAATAGAACATGTTTTAAATTTATCCGATGGGGGAAAAAAAATGGGGAAAAAAAAACGATAGCAAATTCCGATCGTCTGTGTGGAACTCCATCGGATAAAAAACCCACGCATGCTCAGAATCAAGTCGACGCTTGCTCAGAAGCATTGAACTTAATTTTTCTCGGCTTGTCGGAGTGTTTTACGGCACAGCGTTTGGGACGGTCGGATTTTGGACTGATGGTGTGTAGGCAAGACTGATGGCAGTCAGCTTCATCGGATTTCCGATGGAAAAATCCATCGGATTAGAATCCATAGGAAATCCGATCGTGTGTACAGGGCTTAAGATGTGATTTCCCTTTGGGAATATCTCACCATAAATTAAATTTTTGTTGTAGGGGATGCCAAAAATCTGACTTGTATCTTAGTTTGAAAATCAGTAAGCCAATCACACAAGCAGGAAATGTCATTTTAAGGGGGCGTTCTGTATACTATCTGTGTACAGAACGCCTTCTGTTAGCCATATCGCATTTTACAGAAAATTACAGTGGCTGCAGATGGAAAAGGAAAGGCCATTTTTAATAACATTCAATTACAAAATTACTTTAGTGACAACTGTATACAGTATATTTTTTTTATTTTTATTATTTAGAATTTTTTTTCAGATGAAAGTGGAGTTACCCTTTAAATCATTCTGCGGTGCACACCTGCCGTTACTTTGCAGCTGCCCATTCAGTTCATGGCATAGCTGGAGAGCAGAGACTAGAGGTCAGCTGACTGGTGAGGAATGTGAAGTGGGAGGGGCTGGAGGAGACTCTATCTCCTGATTTCGGCATAGGTGTCACTGCTACGAGACACCACAAAGTCAGAGACGCAGTGAGCAACACGACCTGTGATTATAGTTGCCAATAAAAGTCACCACTACCGTTCTCCGATCAGCAGATGACCTTGATCAAGAGCACCTAAATTGGCTGATCAGAACTCCCCCCAGCAATGCCACTCATCCCAACTACTCCCACCCCCCACCAAGGAGTAGGAGAAGGAATAAAAATAGAGAATACATGTGAAGCAGGTATCAATAATTAGGGGAAGTGTCTGGGCGGTAGCATGACCCAGATGTACTAATTAAGAGGGTTTTATGGTTGTTTTTATTCGTGGAAGATATTAATGGTGTCCAGTTCCCTGCAGCCCCTGGGTGGCGCTGTCGCCTTGGGCTGGGGTTGAACCACCATTGTAGGGCCGTGCCCTTTTTGTCCTCTCGCGGCGGTAGTACAGCGGGGCGGGGAACCTGCTGTGATTGCTGGGAGAGGGTATAAAGGGGGCGGACATCTTGCGCACGAGGAGTCCGAGCACCAGGCACCTTCAGCCTAGAGCTGCTGTCCGTTCGTCCGTGTCCAGGTGCCTTTGGCCTGGGCACGTGGAGTCGAGTTCCATCCTAGGCACCTTAAACCTTGGTACTTTGCAAGAAGGCCTGGGGCCCAGTACCTTCCACTGGGTCCCGCGAGGGATGAAGTATTCCTAAGGTGCCCCCTGGAATTGGGTGCCCGAATCCAGGGCGTAAGGGACCAGAGATGTGACCCTCCCGAAGAGCTGGTACAGCATAATGCCGGTGACGGTGTGGGCCTCTGGAGACTGTTCGGATGGATGTCTTTCCCTGACAGGGGCCATTTATCCTAACGGAGATATTCTATGTTCTTATGGTCAGTGGCGTGGATCCAACTGAACCAGGTCGGTGGCAGAGACCTATTAACAAGGTCTGTGGCAGAGGCCTCTGCTTTCACCAAGGTTTGTGGCAGAGACCAAATTCACGGTCGGTGGCAGCCAAGCCTGTTTGCGCTATTCGGAACAGGAGTGAACGTTAATTCTTTGATTGTGCCTGGACCTTCTCCTTCCCACACCTGCCTGTTCTTCAAGTTCAACCAGTCTACTATTTGTTGCTCTAACAGAATAAATAAGTGTTGGACTTCATTTGGTGTGGAACTCAAGTTACTGGGAGCTAAGCGCCTGTGACAGGGGCAATCATCCTCCATAAGAGAAGCTGAAGCTCCGGACGTGAACACAGACCCGAAGGTAAAAGGTTTCCGCGATACCCGGAAGTAACTGGGAGACATGTCGCCGGCCAAAGGGGTGTGCCGGAACCGCTGCGGGGGCTTCGATCTCAGGTAAGTATTTCATAATGAGCTATGCATACTAGCTCATTATGCCTTTGTCTTGCAGGTTTTTGTTTTTTTTCTCCCTGTGGGTTTACAACCACTTTAATCAGGAGGGCTTAAAGTGGTAGAAAACTCTGTTACACCACTTGTACCTACAGGTAAGCCTATAATAAGGCTTACCTGTAGGTACTGTAAATATCTCCTAAACTTGCACCCTTTAGGAGATATTCAGAGTGCATGCGCATGCGCTCTGAAGGTCTGGCTTACAGTGCTGGACCTTTAGAGCCTGTGCCATAAACGGCGGCTCCCGTGCGCATGCACGGGAGTGACGTCATCTCGCCCCCCCCTTCTGGCTCATGTAGCCGGAGGCCGCAAACCCAGAAGGAAGACAGATGAAGATGTCAGCTGTCTTAGCGTTAACATTGAGGCGCTAGAGGGCTTTGTTCTAAGGTAAGTCTATCATAATGTGCTAGTATGCGATGCATACTAGCACATTATGACATTGCCTTTCAGAGATTTTTTTTTTTTTACCACCTGCGGTTTACTACCATTTTAAACAAATTTTGAATACTCTGTACCTGATCAAAGGCTCTGCGTTTTCTGCAATTTGGGTTTCTTTCAGTCTTCTATTAGAGTTGCACCATAAGCAGCCCTGGTGAAGACTTGACACGTCAGGTGTGCCTCTGCAGGCTTTTTGCACCCTGTACTGGTGACATAGTAGGTCCACTGAACTTCTTGACAGCAAGATAAGGTTGTGGATCCCTTTAATCACTCGGTGCCTGACACCCTGCAGTCTCTGATTCACTGGATTGGAGAATGCAGCTTTCATTCATTAGACTGGAGGCTGCAAAGAAATTTCGAACTATCGCTGTGCAGGTACCGCTGCAGCGCACACACACAAAAATCAAATACATGCAACCTGCTATGATGTAAATGACCCCAAATGGTGTTCTCCTTACAAAACTATTTGTATTTCCCCCTAGGACTTTTAGGCAGCAAAGAGTGAATCAAATAAGTACAATGGTGTAAGAATTGACAACTTTATTCATACATAGTGAAAAAAATCCCCATATTATGCAAAATAATAACCCTATTGTTGGCAGGCATATAATCCACACAAATACATTTCTAAATACTAGTCCTAACAAAAGGAACGCCAACGTGTTTCGATCGCAAAAATCACAATCTTCATTGGGGGGGATCAGGAATATCTAAATCAAGAACACATAGCGGTAAAACATTACACAGTACATAGGTAGACACGTAGCATTTTAACTGCTTGCTGATCAGCCACCGTCAATATACTACGGCAGGGTGGCAGGGCTGCAGTATACGCCGTAGGTGTATGTTGGCCGCTTTAAAAAGCTATAGGGGTGCACGCGCCTGCGGTGTGACGCCGGAGCCGATGCGCATGGCCGGCGGCCGCGATGTCCGCCGGCGACCCGCAATCGCTCCTTAGAGAGCCAGGACGGGGATCTGTCAATGTAAACAGATCCCCGTTCTGTCAGGAAAGTAGAGAGAGATCTGCTGTTCCTACTGATCAGGAACAGCGATCTCTCTCTACTCCTGGTCAGTTCCATCCCCCCACAGTTAGAAAAACTCCCTAGGGAACATTTAACCCCTTGATCGCCCCCTAGTGTTAACCCCTTCCCTGCTAGTGTCATTTATATAGTAATCAATGGCTATTTTTAGCTCTGATCGCTGTATAAATGTCAATGGTCCCAAAAAAGTGTCAAAAGTGTCCGATCTGTCCGCCGCGATGTCGCAGTTCCGCTAAAAATCACTGATCACCGCCATTACTAGTAAAAAAATTATAATAATAAAAATGACATAAATCTATTACTTTGTGATTATTGTAATTTCATGGAAAATTTTCAATAAAGATACAATAAAAAAAAAATGCCATAAATCTATCCCCTATTTTGTAGACGCAATAACTTTTGCGTAAACCAATCAATATACGCCTATTGCGATTTTTTTTACCAAAAATATGAAGAAGAATACATGTCGGCCTAAACTGATAGACATTTTTTTTTTATTTTATTTTTTTATATTTATTATAGCAAAAGTAAAAAATATTGTTTTTTTAATTTCAAAATTGTTGCAAATTTTTTTGTTTATAGCACAAAAAATAAAAAACGCAGAGGTGATCAAATACCACCAAAAGAAAGCTCTATTTGTAAGGAAAAAAAAAAAGACATACATTTTGTTTGTATACAACGTCGCACGACCGCGCAATTGTCAGTTAAAGCGAAGCAGTGCCGTATCGCAAAAAACGGCCTGGTCATTAAGGGGGTAAATCCAGAGTTGAAGTGGTTAAATATAATATAAAGCTTCACTAAGTATATGTTTTTGTGCATAATACAATTACCTTACAATGTGGGGATGGTGAATATAAACCAGAGTGAATTAAAATTCAGGTGTTTTCTCCTCAGTCAATTTGACCGCAAACTAGGAGGGGCGCCGCCATCAGGGGCTTACAGGAGGCCACATGGGAAACTGCGCCAGGGGTGGAGGAGACCACACACCTAGCACTCTAAAGGAAATTCCAAGAAGAAATCATCATGGGCAATACATGTATTTGTGCTGGTTCTTACTATATGACGGAGGTGTTGGCTGGAGTTACTACATGAACGAGGTCCTTAGAGAAGGCATCATGTAAATAATATCTTTAAATTATTGGTCTCAAAATGGCACAAGACCTATAAAAAATATTTGAACTATATACTCACCGGCCACTTTATTAGGTACACCTGTTCAGTTGCTTGGTAACATAAATTGCTAATCAGCCAATCACATGGCAGCAGCACAATGCATTTAGGCATCTAGACGTGGTGAAGACGACTTGCTAAAGTTCAAACTTAGCATCAGAATGGGGAAGAAAGGGGATTTAAGTGTCTTTGATCATGGCATGGTTGTTGGTGCCAGACGGGCTGGTCTGAGTATTTCAATAACTGCTGATCTGCTGATCTACTGGGATTTTCACACACAACCATCTCTCGGGTTTACAGAGAATGGTCCAAAAAAGAGAAAATATCCAGTGGAGGAAAATGCCTTGTTGATGTCAAAGGTCAGAGGAGGATGGGCAGACTGGTTTCAGATGATAGAAAGGCAACAGTAACTCAAATAACCACTCGTTACAACCAAGGTATGCAGAATACCATCTCTGAACACACAACACATCCAACCTTGAAGCAGATGGGCTACAGCAGCAGAAGACAAACACCGGGTGCCACTCCTGTCAGCTAAGAACAGGAAACTGAGGCTACAATTCACACAGGATCACCAAAATTGCACAATAGAAGATTGGAGAAACGTTGCCTGGTCTGATGAGTCTCGATTTCAGCTGCAACATTCAGATGGTCGGGTCAGAATTTGGCGTAAACAACATGAAAGCATGGATCCATCCTGCCTTGTATCAATGATGGTGGTAATGTAATGGTGTGGGGGGGGATATTTTCTTGGCACACTTTGGACCCCTTAGTACCAATTAAGCGTCATTTAAACGCCACGGCCTACCTGAGTATTGTTGGTGACCATGTCCATCCCTTTATGACTACAGTGTCCCCATCTTCTGATGGCTCCTTCCAGCAGGATAATGCACCATGTCACAAAGCTCCAATCATCTCACTACTGGTTTATTGAACATGACAATGAGGTCACTGTACTCCAATGGCCTCCACAGTCACCAGTTCTCATCCAATAGAGCACCTTTGGGATGTGGTGGAATGGGGGATTTTAATCATGGATGTGCAGCCAACATATCTTCAGCAACTGTGTGATGCTATCATGTCACTATGGACCAAAATCTCTGAGGAATGTTTCCAACACCTTGTAGAGTCTATGCCATGAAGAATGAAGGCAGTTCTGAAGGCAAAAGTGGGTCCAATCCGATACCAGCAAGGTGTACCTAATAAAATGGCCGGTGTGTATATATATATGTCACACCTCCGTGTTAACTACTGGCGTGAGTTTGAAGGACTTCTTCTTTGTTCTGAGATTTAGGCCTCATGCCCACGGACGTTTTTACAGCCGCGTTTTTTACAGCTTAAAAACGCCTGTCCATGTTATTGTATACATTTTTTGACCTTTTTTTTTCGAAAAAAAAGAAAAAAATGTAATAAAACGTCACAGCTCAAAAACGCAATTGCGGCGTTTTTGCGCGTTTTTTAACGCTTTGCGGTTTTTTATGCCTAACGCCGATGCCGAGGAACGCCTAGGTGGGCATGAAGCTATAGACCAGTGATGGCGAACCTTGGCACCCCAGATGTTTTGGAACTACATTTCCCATGATGCTCATGGACTCTGCAGTGTAGTTAAGCATCATGGGAAATGTAGTTCCAAAACATCTGGGGTGCCAAGGTTCGCCATCACTGCTATAGACTAACATGGACAGGCGTTTTTAAGCTGTAAAAAACGCTCAAAAACGCGGCTGTAAAAACGTCCGTGGGCATGAGGCCTTATACTCAAAATACTAGTAATAAAAAAATAGTTAAGAAATGTGTATACGGTATTACCAAATCCAAAATTTGTATCTAATTCCCTAATAGCACTCAGTAAATGCGCTCTCCTTTAATTCAGGTGCATTAAATGGAGTTTGACAAAGTTAACTCCGTCAGACGCGCTTCATCAGAATCGGAGGTAATTTGCGGCCCAAGTAGCCATTAAGACCTATTCATCCGACATTCCCCCAGACAGCCTACATTTTTCCACACTCACGCGCCTTACAATTTAGCATTAGTTAATGAACGTTCATATTATACAGTTACCACAATACGATCTGCA
The DNA here is from genome assembly GCA_029206835.1 of Rana muscosa. Lineage (NCBI taxonomy): Eukaryota > Metazoa > Chordata > Amphibia > Anura > Ranidae > Rana > Rana muscosa. The sequence continues at coordinate 199,907,082 of CM055126.1, read as the reverse complement.
TTTTTTTCATTAATAATGTCACTGGAAGTCCAGTTCCCCGGCGCTCGAGCAATTGAAGGCACCGCCGGGCCGGGCAGACTTTTGATATTAATTAAATTGAAGGATGACAGCGGTGTAGAAAAAAAAAAAAAAAATGGCAGTACAATTTTGTTGCTTATAAAAATGACCTTTTCTCGAGTGTTTGTTCTTCTGTAAGAACTGGTCATTACTTGAAATTACCGAGAATTTTCAATAAAGCTTCAACGCTGGAGTCAATTTGTGACTTTAGACAGAGAGAGATGTTTTGTAATGAACAATCTAGTATTATCAAAGCCTTTACTTTATCACAGCTGGGAGCCCAGAATTCACAGAGCCAGATTAAAAACAAAGGTAGCGGAAATCTTACTGCCCTCGCGCGGCTTTGCTTGCGTTTTGATATTCGCAGCTCTTTTGTTATGATCACCCCAAGTATGCAGAGATCATCTTAATATTGAAATATTCAGGCAATGAATATACAGGCGTTCATTCTATGGGGGGGGGGGGGGGTGGTGGCCTTATAGGGCTCAGGATTTGCAAGCCAGGCAGCAGAATTCAGTATCGTTTTTGACGGGAAACTTTAAGTGAAGCTAAGCCAGCGTATAGAAACATGGCCGAAGGTTTGTGTGCTTGAGGCATGTTCCAAGCACTCGCCTTAAAACAGGTAAAAAGTGAAGGCTGTCATTGTGTACCTGCTTTTGAAAACCCTATTTGAATGGCTGCCAGTTCCAGAGTGGGCCTTTAATGCAAAAAACACAATACATAACTCAATTTTTGTTGTAAAATTTAAAAGATGATGTTACGCCGAGTAAATAGATACCAAACACGTCACCCTTTAAAATTGTGCATGCCCGTGCAACAGCAACAAACTACGTACATTTTACTATCAAAGGTGATGCTTTAACCACTTAAAGTGGTTGTAAACCCTGGCAGGAAAAAATAAATAAAAAATCAAAGACCTGCAAGACAAAGGCATAATGAGCTAGTATGCATAGCATACTAGCTCATTATATAATACTCATAGTATGCATAGCATAGCTCATTATATAATACCTGGGATCAAAGCCGGTGCCCGACACAGAACCGGCCGGCAACATGTCGTCCCGGAGTTACTGCTGGCACTGTGATTGGCCGGAGCCTCGATGACGTCACTCCCGCGCATGCCATTGCTTCAGTGCGTATGTGACGATTACATCGGCATATGCAAATACAGGGGATAGCTCCTAAGCCGTAGGTGTCTGGGGTAGCTACAGGTAAGCCTTATTATAGGCTTACCTGTAGCAAGAAGTGTGTTGTAAGGGTTTACAACCACTTTAAGGAACGGAAGATTTGCCCCCTCAATGACCAGGCCATTTTTTGCGATACGGCACTGCGTCGCTTTAACTGACAATTGCGCGGCGTGCGACGTTGTACCCAAACAAAATTGATGCCCTTATTTTCCCACAAATAGAGCTTTCTTTTGGTGGTATTTGATCACTTCTGCGGTTTTTATTTTTTGCGCTATGAACAAAATAAGACCGACAAGTTTTTAAAAAAATATATATTTTTTGCTATAATAAATATCCCCCAAAAAATTTGAAAAAAATTACCAATATATGTATTCTACATATTTTTAGTAAAAAAAAAAATCGCAATAAGTGTATATTGATTGGTTTCTGCAAAAGTTATAGTGTCTACAAAATAGGGGACAGATTTATGGCATTTTTATTATTTATAAAAAAAATTTACTAGTGGCAGTGACAGATCAGACACTTTTTTGGGACCACAGCAATCAGTGCTGTAAAGATGCACTGATTGCTGTATAAATGTCACTGGCAGGGAAGGGGTTAACACTAGGGGGGGCAATCAAGGGGTTAAGTGTTCCCTAGGGAGGTGTTTCTAACTGTGGGGGGATGTTACTGACAGGGAGTAGAAAGAGATCGCTGTTCCTAATCACTAGGAACAGACGATCACTCTGAACTCCCCTGTCAGAACGGGGATATGTTTGTTTACATTGACAGATCCCCGTTCTGGCTCTCTGAGGAGCGATCATCGCGGGTGTATTGTTTACACAAGGAGAAGCACAGACGCCTTCTAGGTGCAGCTGTATAGTAAAGATTTATTACAATAAAAGAAGAACTACTCACAAGTGTAGTATAAAATCAGGCATGTACAGTAGCTCTGGGTGTAAAAAGATGCCCGCTTGGCGACTTCAGACTGTAGGCTTACTGCGGACGAGTGTGGTTGTACCAAGATGGCCGCGACAGAATGTCACTAAGGTTGCATTTTCTGATGGGTAGTGGCTTTCTGATAAAACACTGATATGTCTTTCAGCTGTATCCAGGAAGTGACATTATGTCCGCCCTCCCAGTGCGTTCCACGGACCAGGAAGCGCCAGAATCCACCGCCGCGAACCATCCGAACCATCTGACAGATGACCATATCCCCTGTGGACCCCCCCCCCCCCGAATTTAGGGTTGCCACATTATCCCTTTAATCCAGGACACATATTACACAGGTTCTGTGGCTGATTAAGGTGGTAATTAAACTCACGTGGTGCCTTATCTGAATGAAATCAGCCTCAGAACCTGTGTAATTCATATGTGTCCTGGATTAAAGGGATGATGTGGCAACCTTAGCCGGATTGTATTGCCAAGGACCATCCCACAGTGCCAGAGCTACTGTACATGCCTGATTTTATACTACACTTGTGAGTAGTTCTTATTGTATTGTAATAAATCCTTACTATACAGCTACACTTGCCTGTGCTTTTCCTTCACGGAGCTGCCTCAGTGAGCTGCACCCGGACTTTTATATGGACTTCAGTCTCTAGTGGACTCGGGTTTATGAGCCATTTTTTTCATACTACTTGTCATAAAACTGTTCATGAGTTGGTTCCTCATTCACTTGAAGATTGTTTGCATGTTTAATGCCCACTTTGCGCCATTAACCACCCCCTCTCCTTGTAAATGTATTGTTGAGTCTCCTATCCCAGTGGACGCCTATTACGGAGAGCACAAAAAGGAAAAAGAGGGATTTAGCGCCACAGAACCTGCTGAACAATTATGGATTTCAGCTGAGAGTGCTGCTACTGAATCACTAGTAAGGAATGAAAATAGACAATTCATGTGTTCAAATATCTGATGTGCTCCTTCATCAATAAAGTCCTAAAATGACTCACCAGAGACTGTGGCTGGTCAGATTATAAACCAGCAATAACGCCGTGCCTATAATTAAGAAGATCCACTTTCACTTTATGTTTATATAGACACATATACAGTGTGCTAGCACTTGCATTTCACTATATGCGCTACAAATATTTAATATATATTTAATAGAGGTAGAATATTGATAGGAAGGTGCTGGTATATGTATAAAACAATTAGGAATCCATCTTTGTTGATTTTAAGAATGGTTCATGCAAATGTGGATTTTCTATAGATTTGCGCAATTTTTTTTTCTATTTTAGCCTATTACGGAGAAATGCATCAGTTGGAGCTGGATCTGTGACGTCATCACGCACAGGCATGCCAGCAAGTTGATTGTTATACCGCTTGTCCTTTTTCTTCAATGTGTAAGTGTGTTAAATGTGATGCCGCGTACACACGACCGCTTTTCTCGACGAGAAAAACGGCATTTATTTTTTTCGCCGAGAAAAACGACCGTCTGTGGGCTTTATGTCGTTTTTCTCGTCGAGAAAAACGGCATAAAAAACGACGAGAAAAATTAGAACATGTTCTAAATTTTCTCATCGTTTTTTCCAGCATTTTTTTTCCGCGGCAGCTTTCCCATAGGGAGACACTGCCGCGGAGCCCACAGACGGTCGTTTTTCTCGTCAAGAGAAAAAATGACGGGAAAAACGACCGTGTGTAGGGAACCAAGCGGTTCCCTCGTTTTTCCTGTCATTATTCACGGCGGTTTTTTAACCGCCATGAATAATGATCGTGTGTACGCGGCATTACAGTATGTGGCTTCTCCTTCTTTGCTTTTAACGGATGCCTTTGTTGGAGACAGTTATGAGGGTTGATTAGCTGAATATTCCTGCTGCATCTTTCTGGCAGGGTTAAAAACATATTTGGAAGTCTGATAGTGGGAGCATCGATCCTACTTTTGAAAAAAGCACTTGTGATCTCCTTTATTTGACATTATTCCTGTCCGGTAAGAGTTAGCGTTCAGGCCCCATTCACACCTCAGCATTTGTAGCTTGAAGCCCCAGAGCGCTAAAGGAGAAAAAAATAAAAATTCTTCTCTATGGAGATGGTTCACTTCTCCGCTCCAAGTCGCCTGAAGCTCCAAAAATTCTGGAGCTTTTTTTTGTAGCGCGAATGAGGCATGAGTGTGTGTTGCGTGTTGCGTGTTTTTATTCTCATGACTGAAAAAGCGCCATTTGCACGTTTTCATGCACATTTGCACGTTTTGGTGTGTATTTGAGCGTTTTGTTGTGCGTTTTTGCTCGATTTTCTGCTCAAATGAAAAAAAAATATATAAATAAAATAGTAATAATATATGAAAAATAAATGTAAAATAAATACACAAATAACTAAAAATCATCATAAATAAATTAACAATATGTAATAATACATAAATAAATAATAATGCCTGACTTTATTAATAATAATAACAAAAATAATTATAATAATAAATAAACACCCAAACCCGAACAACAAAATTAATTACTATTATTATTAACAATAATAAAAATATTAATTTATTTATTATTATAATTATTATTATTTAAGGGCTAGGGGGTTCATTGTTTATTTATTTTTACTTAGTATTCATTTATTATTTATGTTTATTTGTATTTATTTGCATATTTATTATTATCAGTAGTAGTAGTAGTGATTATTTTTTTTTTAAATGAATAATAATAATTAAAAAATAAATAAATGCTAATAGAAAAAAGCTGAAATACCTAGCAACAAATGATGCAACAGATGATAGTTTTCTCTATTGGCTAATAAAAACCGCCAATGCTCAAAAACGCTGTATAAAAATGTGCAAGTTGCGCATCAGAACTTTCCAAAATTGCGCAAAAAAAAAAAAATTACGTTCAGGTGTGAATGCAGCCTCAGAATCACCACTTTAAACACAGGTTTGTTTACATTTGAGCACAATATTTTTTACTTTCTGCTATTATACATATTGATTGGTTTACACCAATGCCCCGTACACACGATCCGAATATCGTACGACAGATCGTACGACTTTTTTCGCTTAATAGTCGCAAGTAAAATTAAATAGGTTATTAAAGTCACGAAAATTCTCGTACGACAGAAAAAAAAATTGGAAGTGATGTCATGTGTTGTAATGTATTTGTATTGTATAGAGTTGAGCGGACACCTGGATGTTCGGGTTCGATGGGTTCGGCCGAACTTTGGAAAAAAGTTCGGGTTCGGGACCGAACTTTAACCCAAACATGAACCCGAACCCCATTGAAGTCAATGGGGACCCGGACTTCTAAGGACTAAAAAGGCTCTAAAAAAGTAATGGAAAGGGCTAGAGGGCTGCAAATGGCAGCAAAATGTTGTTAAGAGCATGGCAAGTGCTCTGAAAACAAATGTGGATAGGGAAATAACTTAAAATAACATTAAAAAAATAAAAAAATAAAAAAATATGCTGGAGGCCCCCTTTTCAGCAGAAGAGGTACGGGAAGTCATTAAGAACCTCAGAAACTCAACGGCATGATGCCACACATATGGTGGGAATGCCCCAGAATACGTCCTTTCTGGAATAAATTATTCAATTTAATGGATAAGCTAGTGGGAAAATAAAATACTTTGAAATAAAAATGTAGCGGGGTGCTAAATTTAAGGGAAGTGTTTGAGTGGTAAATAGGCTCAAACACCCTAATTCTGTAGGATTCATGGACCATTTTGTCCTCGGGGGACAGTATTGGTGTGCAGTTCCCTGCGGCCTACAGGTGGCGCTGCCATGGTAGGCTAGGGTTGAACCGCCGATACAGTGCTGTGCCTTTTGTGTCCCCTCTTGGCAGTAGTACAGCGGGGCGGGGAACCTGCTGTGCATGCCGGGAGAGCATATAAAAGGGGCAGACCTTTGGCCTGGGGGCTGATGTCCAGTGGGGTCCACGCCCAGGTGCCTTCGGCCTGGGTGCATGTGTTCCTGTTCCATCTCGGGTACCTTTAGCCCGGGGTGAGGTACTATCCTGGAGTTCCTGCTGCCCTGGGTATGGGGGCCTAGGTGCGGGAGTAAAGCCTGGAGTCCAGAGCCTTCGTCTGGAGTCCACTAGGAGTCGAGGAGTCTTAGGGTGCCGCCTCGTGTAGGGGACCATGTTCCAGGGAAGAGAGGATCATTCTGATGGACCGATGCAGGAGTCACGGTGAAGGAAGGGTCTGTTGACTCCCTGGAGAGATGTCTTCCCCTTGATATGGGCTAGGTTCGTAGAAGTTGAAGCTCAAGGTCATCTTGACTGTATCAGAGGCCTTATTCACCCGGCCCGTGGCAGGGGCCTTATACACCCTGGTCTGTGGCAGAGACCAAAGTTCTCCAGGTCCGTGGCAGGGGCCTTGTACACCCGGTCTGTGGCAGAGACCAACCTCAAGGTCTGTGGCAGAGACCGTGCACCTAAAACTGTTTGAGAAACCTAAGCAGTGAAGTGAATGTGCTACGTTTGTGCCTGGACCTCCTCCACACCTTAAGCTGTCCTGTTTCTTTGCTCTAACCTTTTCTATCCGAGTAGAGTTTATTTTGCCATGAGAGAATAAGAGTTGTAATTTCAGCTGGTGTGGACATTGACTTTACTGGGAATTAAAGGACTTGCCTCTACCTACAGTAGAGGTGAGAATCATCCTCTGGAGGAGTTTTGACTCCGGCTGTGGACACGGCCCGTCAAGTACACCGCTCAACCTCTATAGGAGGGTACAGGCTGGTAGTGCGGTGTGCCTTTCTCCCTCCTGCGAGGAGCCAACAACATAAAGGCAGGTAAGGGGGAAAGGATCTGTGCGCTACAAAAAAATAAAATAAAAATTATAATCTTGACCTAGGAGGACGAGGTGCATATGGAGTAGGAGGTTGAGGTGGCGGTGGATGTGGCTGTGTAGGTGGAAGCGGCGGTGGAGGAGGACGAGGTAGCCAACACTGGTTCAAAAATACAACAATGGCTGGGTAAGGCCGGTGATGTGTCGAATTCTGTCCCCCGTCAAATAGTGTCCACCCTGTACTGCGCTTGCTCAGTATGTAGGACAAGGGGATTTCGAAAATCTCCCAAGACGAACGGCGCCTGCGTGGTGAGTTCAGGTGAAGGCCACACCATCTGTGGTTCAAGCCGAGCCAAGTGAGGCCGTGCCCGAAGCGTGGCGATCGAACCGAGCCCGTGAGGGGCCCTGTTACTATGTGCTACCGTATGTCCACTTGGATGGTGGGGCTTGAACCTGCACTCACTGCGCAGGCGCCGTTCATCTTCTGAGATTTTGTGAATCTCCTTGTCCTCTGTACTGCGCAAGCGCTGCGCATTCGCAGTATGGGCCGGGCACAATCCAATGGCCGGACAGTTTTTGTCACAACACCGGTATACATGTTATCAGGCTACGTACTTACCGAGGCCGAGATGCCGAGAGTGGTTCACCCTTGCACCCAAGCGCACTCCGCCCCCTGGAGGTGAGACAGGGAGAGGACAGCACGAGTGAGCACTGGCCACCAGCAGGTAGAGGTGTCTTGAGCACTGGCCACCAGCAGGTGGAGGTGTCTTGCTGAAGAATCTAGCAGGGATGAGTCTGAAGAACAGGCCAGGAGTCAAACACCAAGGGTAGACAGGGTCAAACAGCAACCAGAAGCAAGGCACAAGTCCGTTTAGGAGCTTAGCAGGAAGCACCAGAATAGTCAGGTTAGGCAAGAAGTCCAGGGTACAGGCAGAAGGTAGAGGGCTGGAGACAGGCAGCAGATCCGGGTCACAGGCCGAGGGTCAAGCACAAGGAGAGAGGTAGAAGTCCGTTTAGCAAGCCAAGGGGTCAGGTTCAGGAGAAGCAGAAGCGTAGTCAAATCCGGTCCGGGTCACAGCAGGAGAACTTTAACTTCTTTCAGGCACAAGGAAACACAGTAAAGCTGACAAACCAGCAACCAGATAGTGTTACTGCGTCTGTTTAAATAGGCCCGCCTGTAGTCCCATTGGCGAGCTATTGCGCATGCGCATTCGTCGTTGCGCCGGTGCGCGCACCCGAGCACGCCGAAGCGCCGTCCCGCCACGCACGCGCATGCGCCGATGCGCCGTTTTGCCGCGCATGCGCACTGAGCGCAGATTGGTGACAACAGATGGGGAATTTCCCTGACAGTGCCCCCCCCCGAGGGGCGGACTCCGGACGCCCAGACTGGCCATTAATTCCGGATGTTCTTGGTGAAAGGCTCGTATTAGGCGAGGAGCATGCAAGTTCCTGGATGGTTCCCAGGAGTTGTCTTCCGGGGGGTACCCCTTCCATTTAACCAAGTATTGTAACTGTCTGCCTTTTTTCCTACAGCCCAGGATGGATTCCATCTCAAATTCCTTTTCCCCATCTACTTCAACTGGTGGTGGAGGAGGTTCATCTCTTCCAGGAAAGGCGTTGGGAATGACGGGTTTTAATAAAGATGAGTGGAACACTGGGTGAATCCTATAGGAATCAGGTAATGCTAGTTCAAAAGCCACAGGATTAATAGCTCGTTTGATCTTGAAGGGCCCGATAAATCTAGGGCCGAGCTTTCGAGAGGGAATAGGCAATCTGAGGTTGGCGGCGGAAAGCCAAACTTTTTCCCCGACTCTGAACGCCGGGTTTTCCTTCCTTCCCCGGTCATAAAATTTCTTGTAGGATCCTTGGGCATTCCGCATCATCTCCTGGAGTCTTTGGAAATTCGCCTGGACAGAAGCCACTCGGTCCTGGACCGCGGGAACAGGGCTCTCGGGGATGTTTTCAGGGAGAAAGGAGGGATGAAAACCGTAATTGGCCCAAAAGGGGGTTTGATTGGTAGCAGAATGCATTGAATTGTTATAGGCAAACTCTGCGTAAGGAAGTAGAGATGCCCAGTCATCCTGGGAAGCAGAGCAGAAACAACGGAGGTATTGCTCCAGGGTCTGATTGGTTCTTTCTGTCTGGCCATTGCTTTGGGGGTGGTACGCTGACGAGAGGCAGGTTTTGACTTCTAGTGACTTGCAGAGTTCCTTCCAGAATTTTGAAGTGAACTGGACCCCTCTGTCGGAGGTGATACTCTTTGGTATTCCATGAAGCCTGGTTATCTCCTTAAAAAAGATTTGAGCAGTATCCATGGCTGAAGGTGTCCCAATCATCGGTAAAAAGTGAGCAATTTTTGAGAGGCGGTCCACAACGACCAGAATCGTGGTAAACCCTCCGGAGGAAGGCAAGTCCACGATAAAGTCCATGGACACGTCCGCCCAAGGGCGCTCAGGAATGGGTAAGGGCTTGAGCAGGCCCCAACTCTTGGTGTTTGGCCCCTTGTTATGCTGACACTGAGTGCAGGAAGCGACATAAGACTTACAATCTTGCCTCCAGCCTGGCCACCAGAAGGAGCGGGAGACAAGTTCCGACGATTTACGTGCTCCGAAGTGACCTGCCAGTTTGAGATCGTGGAAGGTCCTCAAGACCAGCGGTCTTGTTTCCAGAGGGATGAAAATCTTGTCCTGGGACCAGAATAGGCCGTCCCGCTTCTCCAGGGAGGTAGTGACCGGATCAGAGCAGAGCCCGGAAGCGATTTTAATAGAGGTGAGTAGATCGGCCCGGGGAATCAACAGAAAGTTCTGAGCTCACAGAATGGTGCCCGGTTGGGCCGACTGAGGGGTTTCCGGAAACATCCTGGATAGCGCATCCGCCTTCCCATTCTTGGAGCCGGGTCTATAGGAAATGTGAAAGTTGAACCGGGTGAAGAAAAGGGCCCAACGGGCCTGCCTGGGGCGTAGACGTTGAGCTGTTCTTAAGTACTCTAGATTTTTATGATCTGTGAAGATCATGATGGGGTGTACTGCCCCCTCCAGAAGGTATCGCCATTCCTCCAGTGCGAATTTTATGGCCAGTAATTCCCGGTCCCCTACATCATAGTTTCGCTCCGGGGGAGTCAACTTTTTAGAGGCAAAGGCTACTGGATACAGGAGAGCCTTGGGGCCTCGTCTTTGAGAGAGGATGGCTCCGATGGCTGTCTCAGAGGCGTCCACTTCCAGGGTGAACGGCAGTAGAGGATCCGGGTGCTGAAGTACTGGTGCTGAAGTGAAGACGTCCTTGAGGCGAGAGAAGGCCTCTTGAGCTACTGGAGACCAGTGAAAACGGTTATTTTGCCGGGTAAGTTGGGTTATTGGGGCCACAATGGAGGAAAAGCCCACGATGAATCTCCTATAGAAGTTGGCGAAGCCTATAAACCGCTGTACCCCCTTCTTGTCGGTTGGGGCTGGCCAGTCCTGAATGGCCTTCACCTTCTGCGGGTCCATCGCGACCCCATCGATGGAAATGATAAAGCCGAGGAACTGTACGGTGGTCTTTTCGAACTCGCATTTCTCAGCTTTGAGGTAGAGTTTGTGCTTCCGAAGGATGGTGAGGACCTTCATGACATGAGCCCGGTGGAGTTCGATGTTGGTGGAAAAGATGAGGATATCGTCCAGGTACACTACTAAGAAGTCATCAAGGTGCTGTCTGAAAATGTCGTTGACTAGGTGTTGGAAGGTGGCTGGAGCATTACAAAGACCGAACGGCATGACCGAATACTCAAAGTGTCCGAAACGAGATCTGAAGGCGGTTTTCCACTCGTCTCCGGCCCTGATTCTGATAAGATTGTAGGCCCCCCGTAGATCCAGTTTGGAAAAGACCCGAGCAGATCGGAAGCGCTGAAATAGCTCCGGAATAAGGGGTAGTGGGTACCTGTTCTTAATGGTTATCTTGTTTAGGTCCCGGTAATCAATACAGGGTCTTAAGGACCCGTCTTTCTTTTCCACAAAGAAGATTCCTGCACCGGCTGGAGAGGAGGAAGGGCGAATAAATCTCTTCTGGAGGTTTTCATCAATATAAGCCTTGAGGGCTTTCAACTCGGTTTCGGACAACGGAAAGATACGTCCGAACGGAATTTTGGAGCCCGGCAAGAGATCGATAGGGCAATCATAGGGCCGATGAGGTGGTAGATGGTCGGCTTGCTGCTTATCGAACACGTCCCGGAATTCTAGATAGACTGAAGGAACATGCTGTAGGTTGTCCGGCTTGGCAATCATGGAAGCGCAGACCGTAGAGGCAGAGGCAAGACAGTTCTGGGAACAATAGGAGGAGGTGAAGCTAACCTCTTTCTTCACCCAATTTATGAGGGGCTCGTGTGCCTGTAGCCAGGGAAGACCCAGGATGATGGGGAACATCGGGGAAGGTATGAGGTCTAACCGGAGAAGTTCTTGATGACCCGAGTCAGAGATGGCAAGGATAGGTTTGGTTTCCTGCGTGATCAGCCCTGAACGGGGCAAGGACCCATCTGCCAGGTGGATCTGAAGGCAGTGGTCCTTAGGTTGAGTGGGGACATGGAATCTTGAGGCTAGGGCAGAGTCCAGGAAGCAGCTGCAGGCTCCAGAATCAATAATTGCCGGGAGGCGGATTGCCCCTTCCGGCAGCTGTAGAGACACAAAGAGAATGACATAAGACTGAGGGTTGTCAAAGAGTTGATAGTTTAAAGTGTCTTTAGAGATAGACTTACTAGGTCTTACGGGGCAGTTGAGGAGGAAGTGGCCGGCACCCCCGCAATATAGGCACAGATTGGCCTGACGCCTTCGCTGTTTTTCCTCAGGAGTCAGGGGAGCCCGAACCAACCCGAGCTGCATGGGTTCTGGCTCAGGAAGAGGTGTGACTGCAGGCGCAGAGGTTGGTGGGTAGTGAGGTACAGTCCTGGATGGAGGCCAGTTGGGACGAGGAGATTGAAATCGCTCCGCCCGTCGTTCACGCAGACGCCTATCGAGTTGTATGGCGGATTGGATCAGGTTCTCCAAGGTAGTGGGGGTTTCGATCCTGGCCAGCTCGTCCTTGAGAGTCTCAGATAGTCCCTGGCGGTATTGGTATCTGAGGGCCGCCTCATTCCATTTGGTGTCGGCGGACCATTTCCTACATTCCGACGTATAGTCTTCGTCCGGTCTTCTCCCCTGAGTTAGGTTATGGAGGACGGACTCGGCCGTGGCTGATCACTGGGGATCATCGTATAATTGAGCCATATGTTCAAAAAATTTCTCTACTGAGTCCAATATGGGGCTCTGTTGCTCCATCAGGCCATGGGCCCAGGCTTGAGGGTCATCCGTTAAGAGAGAGATGATAAACCCCACCTTTACTGCTTCCGAAGAGAAGGTCCTTGGTTGGAGGGCAAGGTAGAGGGAGCAGGCGTTTTTAAAGGCCCGGTATTTTTTGCGGACACCCGAAAAACGCTCCAGAATAGGGACCCTGGGTTCAGGGGTGGCCATCACTACTGTTGAACTCATAGGTACTTGGGAGTTGGTGGCGGTGTTGGCAGAGGTGGCAGCTGTGGGGCCTGGCCCTAGGAGACCGGTGAGCTGTTGAAGACGGCCATCAATCTGGGTATATCCCTCTTGGAGTCTTTGGACAGTGTCCGTTAGGGTGGAGACCTGCTGGCAGAGGGTGTCAAATGGGGAACGCACTCTGTCGGCCTCAGACATCTGGCTGGTTTGTACTATCAGGCTACGTACTTACCGAGGCCGAGATGCCGAGAGTGGTTCACCCTTGCACCCAAGCGCACTCCGCCCCCTGGAGGTGAGACAGGGAGAGGACAGCACGAGGGAGCACTGGCCACCAGCAGGTAGAGGTGTCTTGAGCACTGGCCACCAGCAGGTGGAGGTGTCTTGCTGAAGAATCTAGCAGGGATGAGTCTGAAGAACAGGTCAGGAGTCAAACACCAAGGGTAGACAGGGTCAAACAGCAACCAGAAGCAAGGCACAAGTCCGTTTAGGAGCTTAGCAGGAAGCACCAGAATAGTCAGGTTAGGCAAGAAGTCCAGGGTACAGGCAGAAGGTAGAGGGCTGGAGACAGGCAGCAGATCCGGGTCACAGGCCGAGGGTCAAGCACAAGGAGAGAGGTAGAAGTCCGTTTAGCAAGCCAAGGGGTCAGGTTCAGGAGAAGCAGAAGCGTAGTCAAATCCGGTCCGGGTCACAGCAGGAGAACTTTAACTTCTTTCAGGCACAAGGAAACACAGTAAAGCTGACAAACCAGCAACCAGATAGTGTTACTGCGTCTGTTTAAATAGGCCCGCCTGTAGTCCCATTGGCGAGCTATTGCGCATGCGCATTCGTCGTTGCGCCGGTGCGTGCACCCGAGCACGCCGGAGCGCCGTCCCGCCACGCATGCGCATGCGCCGATGCGCCGTTTTGCCGCGCATGCGCACTGAGCGCAGATTGGTGACAACAGACGGGGAATTTCCCTGACACATGTCTATTCTGCAGAAGGTACGGACAAGTCCTGTGGGATCCATGCCTGGTTCATTTTAATGAACGTGAGCTTGTCCACATTGGCTCTGGACAGGCGGCTGCGCTTGTCTGTGATAACGCCCCCTGCCGTGCTAAATACACGTTCAGATAATACACTGGCTGCAGGGCAGGCCAGCACCTCCAAGGCATAAAGGGCAAGCTCAGGCCATGTGCCCAATTTGGAGACCCAGAAGTTAAAGGGGGCAGACCCGTCATCCAGTACATGTAGGCCTGTGAACACATACTGCTCAACCATGTTGGTGAAATGCTGCCTCCTGCTAAGACGTTCCATCTCAGCTGGTGGTGCTGGTTGTTGTGGCGTGCTGACAAAGCTTTTCCACATTTCAGCCATGCTAACCCTGCCTTCTGAGGTGCTGCCGGTGCCCCGGCTGCGTTGGCGACCTCTTCCTCCTCCTCTGCCTTCGCCTTGTGCTTCCACCGTACGCCCGATGTCAGGTGGGAATGCCACCAGCAGCGCGTCTACCAGCGTGCGCTTGTACTCGCGCATCTTACGATCCCGCTCCAGTGAGGGAATTAAGGACGGTACGTTGTCCTTGTAACGGGGATCCAGCAGGATGGCCACCCAGTAATCAGCACCAGTTAAAATGTGGGCAACTCGGCGGTCATTGCGGAAACACTGCAGCATGTAATTGCTCATGTGTGCCAGGCTGCCCAGAGGCAAAGAAAAGCTGTCCTCTGTGGGAGGTGTATCGTCTGTGTCCTCTGTATCCCCCCAGCCATGCACCAGTGATGGCCACGAGCTGGTCTGGGTGCCACCCTGCTGTGAAAATGGCTCCTCCTCCTCCTCCTCCTCCATCTCCTCCTCCACCTCGTCATCCTCCAGAACTGTGCCCTTTCTGCCGGACAATTGTGTACCTGGCGTTTGTTGGTGCAGGAACCCACCCTCGTAGCCACTTGTGAAAGACTGCCCTGAAAGCCTTTGAAATGATCCCGCTTCCTCCTCCTCCTCCTCATCCTCCTGTGCCACATCCTCTTCCATCATCGCCCGAAGCGTTTTTTCAAGGAGGCATAGAACTGGGATAGTAACGCTGAGAACGGCGTCATTGGCACTGGACATGTTGGTGGAGTACTCGAAACAGCGCAACAAGGCACACAGGTCTCGCATGGAGGCCCAGTTATTGGTGGTGAAGTGGTGCTGTTCCGCAGAGCGACTCACGCGTGATTGCTGCAGCTGAAACTCCACTATCGCCTGCTGCTGCTCGCACAGTCTGGCCAGCATGTGCAAGGTGGAGTTCCACCTTGTGGGCACGTCACATATGAGGCGGTAAGGCCGAAGTTACGCTGCAGCGCTGACAGGCGAGCAGCAGCAGGGTGAGAACGCCGAAAGTGCGCACACACAGCACGCACTTTCTGCAGCAGCTCTGGCATATTGGGGTAATTTTTAAGGAACCTCTGGACCACCAAGTTCAGCACATGCGCCAGGCAAGGGATGTGCGTCAAACCGGCTAGGCCCAGAGCTGCTACGAGATTTCGCCCATTATCGCACACCACCAGGCCGGGCTTGAGGCTCACTGACAGCAACTACTCATTGGTCTGTTGTTCCATGTCCCTCCACAACTCCTGCGCGGTGTGGGGTTTTTCCCCCAAACAGGAAAGTTTTAAAACTGCCTGCTGTCGTTTACCCCTGGCTGTGCTGAAGTTGGTGGTGAAGGTGTTACGCTGATCGGATGAGGAGGCGGTAGAGGATGAGGAAGCGGAGTAGGAGGAGTTAGCAACAGGAGGCAAACTGAAGCGCCCTGCAATCCTCGGTGGTGGAAGGACATGCGCCAAACTGCTATCTGCCTCAGGCCCAGCCGCCACTGCATTTACCCAGTGTGCTGTTAGGGAGATATAACGTCCCTGACCGTGCTTACTGGTCCACGCATCCGTAGTTAGGTGGACCTTGCCACAGATGGCATTGCGCAGTGCACACCTGATTTTGTCCCCCACTTGGTTGTGCAGGGAAGGGATGGCTCGCCTGGAAAAGTAGTGGCGGCTGGGCACGACGTACTGTCGGACAGCCAATGCCATCAGGCTTTTAAAACTCTGCGTCTCCACCAGACGGAATGAGAGCATTTCAAAGGCCAGGAGTTTTGAAATGCTGGCATTCAGGGCCAGGGATCGCGGGTGGCTAGGGGGGTACTTCCTCTTCCGCTCCAATGTTTGGGCGATAGAGAGCTGAACGCTTCCATGGGACATTGTGGAGATGGTTGGTGACCCAGGTGGTAGTGTTGCTGGCAGATCCTCTGTTTGCGGGGTGGCAGGTGCCACTGTCACTACAGAGGTGGATGAAGAGGCCGAGACTGCAGCAGAAGAGGAAGCAGGAGGAGCCAGAGACCTTTCTTGGTTTTTGAGGTGTCTACTCCACTGCAGCTCGTGCTTTGCACTTAGATGCCTGGTCATGCAGGTTGTGCTCAGGTTGAGAACGCTTATGCCTCGCTTCAGGCTCTGATTGCACAGCGTGCAAACCACTCGTGTCTTGTCATCAACACACTGTGTGAAGAACTGCCACGCTAGGGAAGTCCTTGGACCTGGCTTTGGTGTGCTCGGTCCCTTGCTGCGTTGGGCAGTAGCAGACATACTGTCTAGCGGACGGACGCTCCGCTTTTGCACCCTGCTCCCTCTTCTGCTGTGCTGGTGGCTCTGTGCGACCACCGCCTCTTCCTCCAAACTACACTGGTCACCTGCATAACGTTCATTCCATGTGGGGTCGAGGACCTCATCGTCCTCCACATCATCTTCCACCCAGTCTTCACCCCTGCCCTCCTTGTCTGTCTAACCAATTGCGAAAGCAGCAGCAGTTGGCACCTGTGTTTCGTCATCATCCGAGACGTACTGCGATGGTCCTCCCATGTACTCATCATGAAACATAAGTGGTTGGGCATCGGTGCACTCAATCTCTTCCACTTCTGGGGCAGGGCTAGGTGGATGGCCCTGGGAAACCCTGCTAACAGAGTCATCGAAAAGCAGAAGAGACTGCTGCATGGGTTGGGGCTCAGACTGCTTGGCTGATTTGCAAGGGGGTGAGGTGAAAGACTGATGGACATGGGTTTCAGGTGCCAACTCTGATCTTTCATCAGAAGAGTGGGTGGGAGACAATGTGAAGGAACCCGAGGCACTGTCAGCAACCCAATCTACTATCGCCTGTACTTGTCCTGGCCTAAACATTCATACAGCCTCATTAGGTGCGACAAAATACCGCCGCAGGCTCGGTCGCCTACTCGCACCTGAGGAAGGTGTTTCACTTGTGCGTGTATCTGGCACAGATCCACCACGTCCTCTCCCTGCAACAGGAGCTCCACCAGCAGCACCACGACCGGGGCCACCACGTCCCTTTGACCTTCTCCTCATATTTTCCAGATGTAGGATCTTGCCCTAAATGGGTGTTTTTGGAAGAGCAGAACACACCCACAGTACGTAACCGCTGAATCGCACAGCTACAGAACTGCAGAAAATGCTATTAAAAAAAAATGTTTTTTTTTTAGTATAGCACAGTAGGAGAAAACTATATAGAAATTGTTTATTTCACACACCTCCACATATGTATAACACACTGCAAACTATTTTTTGTGCCCCTAAATGGCGTTTTTTGGAAGAGCAGAACACACCCACAGTACGTAACCGCTGAATCGCACAGCTACAGAACTGCAGAAAATGCTATTCAAAAAAAATGTTTTTTTTTAGTATAGCACAGTAGGAGAAAACTATATAGAAATTGTTTATTTCACACACCTCCACATATGTATAACACACTGCAAACTATTTTTTGTGCCCCTAAATGGCGTTTTTTGGAAGAGCAGAACACATCCACAGTACGTAACCGCTGAATCGCACAGCTACAGAACTGCAGAAAATGCTATTAAAAAAAAATGTTGTTTTTTTAGTATAGCACAGTAGGAGAAAACTATTGTCAGGACCTGGGCTTGAACCCGGGACCTCATCGGTGTCTGGTGTTGACTCTTCCCACTGAGCTATCTGGGATGCTGGACAGCTCCCTACCTGATCTGCTGGACAAACCTATCTGATCCAATGGACAACCCTGCCTTGAGTCTTGATTACCGATGAACCTTGAACTCCTTGCTCCTCCCATGAACTTCCAATATAAGCCTTGTCTCAGCACTTCCTCTTTGCCAGGTTATTGTGCCTTCCCTGCCAGTGCCTTGCTGTTGGTTTTCCTGTTGCCATCTGTACCTACAACCACTCGTGATTGACCTTTGGCTTGTTCCTGGACTTCTCTACTGCCTGATCCCAATCTGCAACTACCCGTGTTTGACCCTCGGCCTGTTTTCTGACCACGCTGCTGTTTCATCCTTGTCTGTTTATCCGCTATTGGAGCCCGGCCTGCTCACACCCTGGTGGGGCAAACCTGAGGACCGCGACCTGGTACTAGCTTGCAGCCAAATCCATCTCCACCACCCGGAGCTCTGGGGAAAACCAGCTAGTACTTAGACTCTGCACCTCAGGTGAGCCTGTGTCATCTGCCAGAAGTGACTGTCTGTATGCCTGTCCTGCAACTGCTATTGCAATTGGTCTTCAACCCAGACGCCTGATCGTGACAGAATAACCTGGCCCCATAAACATGAAGGCCGCTATAGCAGATGCTCTGGCTCCTGTCAGACAGCAAATCTCAGACCTGCAGCAAGAAGTTCTGTTACTGAAAGGTACAGTACACCCAGGCCCGGAACCAGCCTGTCCTGAGCCATTTGTTGTGATGCCCAGGAGGTTTGACGGTAGCCGTGCATCTCTTTCATCCTTTAAGATGGATTGCGAGCTGTTGTTTGCTCTTAAGCCTAGGACCTATGCCACAGATTATATAAAGGTTCTCGCTACTATCAACCTGCTCACTGGACCAATCAAAACATGGGCTCATCAGGTATTACAGGAAAGGAGTCCAGTCTTGGACAGCTGGGAAGCTTTTATGTTAGCCCTGGACTCTCACTGTACAGTTTCCAAGAAAACCAGGGTTCCCAAGTCTGCTCCTAGCTCATGTGGCCTTCGGGGACCCAGAGACAGGAATACCCTGTACAGATATGACTTCGAGCCATCCCAGTACGTGCCAAGCCATGAAGCCCTAACACCACAAAGCCTTGACATTCCTGTGGATATACACACACCTACCCTGGAAGATGTGGAACCTATGGAGATCGGGGTCATCCAGACCACACTGTCTAAAGCTGAAAGAGAGCGGAGGAGAGGCTCTGCCCAACTCGGCCACCTCGGCCAAAGGTTCTTCAAGTGGGTACTATTGGGACTCATCCTGCTATCGCTGCTGTTCGGCCTGTGAACTGCCAAGGTTGCTGTAAGGCCTGTCCATGTTCAATGACACAAGTAGGTTCCCAGACTACGGTGGTCAACGATACCAGTGCCCCTCTTGAACCCGCAACCAATACCCCTGTGAAACTCCTACCATCTGGCCTAGAGGCAACTATGCAACCTCCCGAAAATAGACCAGTTCCAGTAGTAATCCCACGCTGCACAGTGGTAAATGCAGTAACATCACCCTGTCCTGCCAAAGAACCACCTCCTGCTCCAGAGACGCCTTTGCTACTTCCTAAGAAAACACCTGTTCTTGATACCGTCACCACTTCTGTAAAGTCTGACTCCATTACTAATTCCTGTCCTGCCAAAGAAGTTCTACCACCTGACTGTATGTATGCTTCGAATGGCACCCTTATCCGTAAGCAGGAGCTGGAGATGTTTGAAAAAGCCTTGCAAGTGAGGAGAATCTCCCCGGCAGGAATTTCTAAAGAAAAAAAATGCCCAAAGATGGATAAGGTTCACTCCCCTAGATTAACAAGAGTATTCCACCAGAGGTTTCCTCACAAGCCAAGCCCTAGGACATCCGGGGGACGTCCTGAGAGGAAGGGAGTACTGTCAGGACCTGGGCTTGAACCTGGGACCTCATCAGTGTCTGGTGTTGACTCTTCCCACTGAGCTATCTGGGATGCTGGACAGCTCCCTGCCTGATCTGCTGGACAAACCTATCTGATCCAATGGACAACCCTGCCTTGAGTCTTGATTACCGATGAACCTTGAACTCCTTGCTCCTCCCATGAACTTCCTATATAAGCCTTGTCTCAGCACTTCCTCTTTGCCAGGTTATTGTGCCTTCCCTGCCAGTGCCTTGCTGTTGGTTTTCCTGTTGCCATCTGTACCTACAACCACTCGTGATTGACCTTTGGCTTGTTCCTGGACTTCTCTACTGCCTGATCCCAATCTGCAACTACCCGTGTTTGACCCTCGGCCTGTTTTCTGACCACGCTGCTGTTTCATCCTTGTCTGTTTATCCGCTATTGGACTCCGGCCTGCTCACACCCTGGTGGGGCAAACCTGAGGACCGCGACCTGGTACTAGCTTGCAGCCAAATCCATCTCCACCACCCGGAGCTCTGGGGAAAACCAGCTAGTACTTAGACTCTGCACCTCAGGTGAGCCTGTGTCATCTGCCAGAAGTGACTGTCTGTATGCCTGTCCTGCAACTGCTATTGCAATTGGTCTTAAACCCAGACGCCTGATCGTGACAACTATATAGAAATTGTTTATTTCACACACCTCCACATATGTATAACACACTGCAAACTATTTTTTGTGCCCCTAAATGGCGTTTTTTGGAAGAGCAGAACACACCCACAGTACGTAACCGCTGAATCGCACAGCTACAGAACTGCAAAAAATGCTATTCAAAAAAAAATGTTTTTTTTTTAGTACAGCACAGTAGGAGAAAACTATATAGAAATTGTTTATTTCACACACCTCCACATATGTATAACTCACTGCAAAATATTTTTTGTGGCCCTGAATGGCTCTTTTTGCAAGCGTACATTAAAGTGCAATTTTTTTTTGCCCTAAACGGGTCTTTTTTTGCACGAGCAAAATATAATGCAAATTTTTTATTTTTTTTGCCCTAAATGGGTCTTTTGGAAAAGAGCACAATAAAGTGCCTTTTTTCCCCCCTAAATGGATCTTTTTCAAAGAGCAGAATACACCCACAGTATGGAAACGGTGTATCTCTCAACATAATATATGCAATGCTGGTGCACTGAGCTTGCAGATAAAAGTTAGATTTTCTCTGACACTGGGCTCATGGCAGTGTAAAAAGACTGCACTGCAACACAAATAGGTAAACCTATGCAGATCGCTGATTTTAATCTCTGAATCTGGACTCCTATATAATAAATCTCTCTCCCTGAAAGCACCAACAGGAACCTGGCCCTACACTACACTATCTCTCTATCTTTTCCCTCAGATTGCAGAATCAGGACTACCTCATGTATTTTACAATCTCTCCCTATTAGCAACAGCAGCAGCCAAGATCCTCTCCCTATCTATTCTGAAGCAGAGTGACGTGTGTGCTGTGTGCCTCTAGCTTATATAGAAGCTGGGTCACATGTTGCACTGACCAATCACAGCCATGCCATTAGTAGGCATGGCTATGATGGCTTCTAAGGGCACACCAGCTAATCAAAAGGTGATTGGTTGGCCCCTGAAGCATTTCTAACTGCGTAATTAGATTGCCGAACCCGAACCCGAGCCCGGACTTTTGCGCAAAGTCCGGGTGGGGGTCCGGGTTCGGGAAAAAGCTAAAGTTCGGTACGGACCCGAACTTTACAGGTCGGGTTCGCTCAACACTAGTATTGTATTTTCGGACGACAACTGTACTAACTAAAGGAAAATCGTCCGATTTGTTATCGTACGAGGAAAATTTTCGTGCACGTCCGATTAAATAATATCGCATGAACTGTCATGATCGGCTCTCGAAGCTCTGTACTAACGATCCGATTAATGTACGATTCTTCATCGGACAACATTTTTCGTACGATATTCGGATCGTGAGTACGGGGCTTAACGTTATAGCATCTACAAACTATGGGATGTATTTATGGAGTTTTTATTTTGTTATTATACTAGTAATGGCGGCAATCAGTGACTTATAGCGGGACTGCGATATTGCGGCAGACATTCAGACATTAACTGGCACTTTTGACAGTGATCAGCGCTAAAAATATGCACTGTTACTGTACTAATGACACTGGCTGGGAAGGAAGTAAACATCATGGGTGATCAAAGGGTTAACTGTGTGCCTAGCTGGTGTTTGTGTGTACTGTATGTGCTGCTTTTACTAAGGGAAGAGATGGATCCATCCCTTCCACCTTGTCAGAACGGTGATCTGCCTTGTTTACATAGGCAGATCCCCATTCTGTGCTGTTTACCGATGATCATCTCGTGTCCCGGAGGACATTGAGTGCCTGACACCCCCAGATCAGCTTCACAGCAGAAGCAGGCCCACTGGTTGCAAGCATTCGCCCCCTGCAGGTGGAAGTGCAGGATCACGTATATATATGCGATCATGTGCAGAGTGGTTAAAGTGGTTGTAAACCCTCACATATACCCAGTGAAGTGATGGGTCTCAGGTGATACACAGAGATGAAACAAATATTCCTACCTACCTGTTTATCTGCTGTTTTCTCTTCTCTACATCTGAATTGCTAAATTTATTAAGCGTGTCTGAGCTGTCAGAAAAAAAGGGGGCGGAGAGCTGAAATTAAACACTGCAGAGCTCAGTACAGAGAGCTCTGAAAGCTGATTGGAGGTAAGGGACACACTTCCTTCACACAGTAACAGAGCTTAGGCTGTCAATCACAGGCTGTACGCTGGAGCTCCCTCTCTTTTTTCTCTTGCTGTCAGGAAAACTTGTCAGAAGTGACTCATGCTGATAGCAGAGGAATAGGGCAGCAGACAGAAATGACAGTGCTGTGGCTTGAGATAATTACACACTATAGTAGGGTTGCCACCTCATCCCTTTAAAACCGAACACATATGAATTACACAGGATCTGTGGCTGATTAAGGTGATAATTAAACTCACTTGGTGCCTTATCTGCATTAAATTAGCCTCAGAACCTGTGTAATTCATATGTGTTCGGGTTTAAAGGGATGAGGTGGCAACCCTACACTATAGAGGGATATGCTTTGTTCATATTTCATGTTGGAGGTTTACAACCACTTTAAGTGATATAAACCATAACTGCAAAACCCTCTCCTCTGTAGACCATGCCTATGCCATATGTGTTTGTATGGCCAATTAGAGTCTCCTCCAGGGGCCCAGGTGACAAACTGACCACACAGGAGCACAACTGGGAGACAGGGGGAGAGTTTTGTCACCCTAGAATAGTAAATACTTGAACAACAACCTTCATGGAAGGAACACATGTACCCTTTAACCATTTCAGCCCTCGGAGGATTTGGCTGCCCAATGACCAGGCCATTTTTTGTGATTTGGCACTGTGTCGCTTTAACTGACAATTGCGCGGTCGTGCGACGCTGTACCCAAACAAAATTGACATCCTTTTTTTCCCCCCACAAATAGAGCTTTCTTTTGGTGGTATTTGCACTATAAACAAAAAAAATTACTTCTTGCTATAATAAATATCCCCCAAACGTGACACGATCGCTGGACACGGGCAAACATCTAGTCCGCGTGTCCTGCGGGCATGGTCACGGAGCTCGCGGCAGGGGCACGCGGCCGCATGGCGCGAAATTCAAAGCAATGTAAATATACGTTGCTTTGCGCAGCCGTGCCATTCTGCCGACGTATATCGGCGTGACATGGTCAGCAAGCTTGGTTCACACTACTGTGATGTCATTTTCAGTGTGATTATGTAGTGCAAACAAATAGCCCGCTGTCTACGGAAAACAGGTCACAGGAGTGCAGAACAATCTGTGATCCACAGGAGAAGTAAACAAGCTTTGGCTGTACTTCTCCTTTAACCACTTGCCGACCAGCAGCCGCCATCAATATACTGCAGCAAGGTGGCACGATCCCGCGAATCGCCGTAACTGTACGTCGGCTCGGGAACTCGCTTTTGAGGTCGCTCGCCCCCATTGACCAGCGGGGGAGCTAATCAGCAGGTCTGCCGGCCACCCGCAATTGTTTCCCGCAGTGAAAAAACGGGGATCTGCCTGTGTAAACAAGGCAAATCTCAGTTCTGACAGGGGAGATCACACAGATCCTGTCTTTCTGCTAAGCAGGAAGACGGATCTGTGTGTTTCCCCAGTCACACAGCCCCCCCTCCCCCCCATACAGTTAGAGCACACCTGCAGGGAACACATTTAACCCCTTGATCGCCCCTGATGTTATCCCCTTCCCTGTCAGTGTAATTTATACAGTAATAAGTGCATTTTTATAGCACTGATGGCTGTATAAATGTCACTGGTCCCAAAAAAGTGTCCGATCTGTCCGCCGCAATGTCGTAGTCCTGCTAAAAAATCGCTGATCACCGCTATTACTAGTACAAAAGAAATACCGTATTTATCGGCGTATAACACGCACCCTAACTTTAAAAGAGAAGTTTCAGGCGAAAAACTTTCCACAGCCCCCAGTGTATAACACACAGGCACAGTTTACCCTTTATTTTCAGGGTAACGTTAAAAGTGAGTGTTATACGCCAATAAATACAGTAATAATAATAAAAATGCCATAAATCTATCCCCTATTTTGTAGACGCTATAACTTTTGCGCAAACCAATCAATATACGCTTATTGCGATTTTTTTTTTTACCAAAAATATGTAGAAAAATACATATTGGCCTAAACTGAGGAAGACATTTTTCTTTTATATATATTTTTGGGGATATTTATTATAGCAAAAAGTAAAAAATATTGTTTTTTTTTCAAAATTGTCGCTTTTTTTGTTTATAGCGCAAAAAATAAAAACCGCAGAGGTGATCAAATACCACCAAAAGAAAGCTCTATTTGTGGGAAAAAAAGGACATCAATTTTGTTTGGGTACAACGTCGCACGACCACGCAATTGTCAGTTAAAGCGATGCAGTGCCGTATCAGAAAAAATGGTCTGGTCATTAAGGGGGTAAATCCTTCCGGTCCTTAAGTGGTTAAGTCACATAAGAAATCGCAGTAGTATGACCCGGGACTTAATGAAAGCTGCATAATTAGAAAGGTTAAAAACTCTTGATATTAATATTGTAAAGTTTACATGGGGTTTGAGGGATTGGGGTTACGTCTACTTAAAGCCGAATTCCACCCTAAAGTGGAACTTCTGCTCATCGGAACCCTCCCCCCCTCCGGTGTCACAATTGACACCTTTCAGGGGGGAGGGGGGTGCAGATACCTGTCTAAGACAGGTATTTTCACCCACTTCCGGGAGTCCTCTCTGCGGGAAATCTACGGGAAGCACGTCACTTCCCACAGAATACCTGTAGTGTTCTGGGAAACACTCGGCTCCCAGAACACAGGGGGACCAGTGAGAACGGCGCAGCGTGACTCGCGCATGCGCCGTAGGGAACCAGGCAGGCTTCACTTCCTGGTTCCCTCACCGAGGATGGTGGTGGGGGCAGCAGAGTGATGAGCGATCGCTCGTCCTCTGCTGCGGGACGTCGCTGGACTCCAGGACAGGTAAGTGTCCTGAATATTAAAGGTCAGCAGCTGCGGTAGCTGTATCTGCTGGCTTTTAAAAAAATTTTTTCCGGCGGAGCTCCGCTTTAAAAGGCAAGTGTGCACCCTAAAAAAGCTATCATTTTAACAGAACATTTTTTTAGCCTTGGTATATGGAGAGAAAAGTGCAGAGCTACGTTGTTCTTCATCTCCTTTGGCTGATTTTAGTCCAGGAATATAATTTCCTCATTTGCATTTTCTGGTGCCCGAAACTGTCCTCCCTCCCACCCGTACAGCGCCTGCACTTCCTACACCATCGCTCCTGACAGCTGAGCCCCAAGTGAACTGTGCGCTCGTATTCTTCCAGCAGCCATGCCTCGCTCCACATTATTCTCCTGTATAAGTGACTGAAGCCAGAATGGGGACAATTTGACCTTTATTAGCCAAGTGAACTGTCACCATCACCTCAGGTATAGAACTAATGACCAAGTAAGCAGACCTGAGGAAGTTTGACAGTTTACAGAGATGTCCAAAAATATAAACGGAATTTCATTCGAGGCTTGGAAGGAAGGGAAAGGGCAGGAGCAGCACAGTCGTTTAAAAAAAAAACAGAAACTGTTGTAAAAATTAGAAAAATAATATCCAAATAAATGTACTTTGAACAATGCCGTGAGATACACTATATGATCAAAAGTATTAGCACGCCTGCCTTTACATGCACATGAACTTTAATGGCATCCCCGTAGGATTCAATATTGAGTTGGTCCACCCTTTGCAGCTATAACAGCTTCACCTCTTCTGGGAAGGCCGTCCACAAGGTTTAGGAGTGTCTATGGGAATGTTTAACCATTCTTCCAGAAGTGCATTTGTGAGGTCAGGCACTGATGTTGGACAAGAAGGCCTGGCTCACAGTCTCCACTTTAATTCATCCCAAAGGTCTATCTGGTTGAGGTCAAGGCTCTGTGCAGGCCAGTCAAGTTCCTCCACCCCGCTCATCCATGTCTTTATGGACCTTGTTTATTGAACCCCACAGACTAAGACTGGGATGCCAATAAAGTTCATATGTGTAAAGGCAGGTGTCCCAATACTTTTTAAAAAAATGCTTAAATGTGCATCCTCACAGGCTGACACTGGATGCACTGGTATAAATGTGCCAACGTCCCGATAATAATGGAGGAACACTGATTTGACTAAGAGATGGACTTTTAATGGCACATAGGTAAATAATGTAAAAAATCTATGGGTTTTTATTTGTAGAAAAAATTGTAAAAAGTACATTAATACATTTGACAAATTGACATTATAGTAAACATCAATATATGACCCAGAATAAAGCTCAAATTCCACTTCCAAAGGCTAAAATAGCATTTTCATTTAGCATTTTCTTTTATGTTTTATGTATTAAAATTATGACAATTGCTCCTGAAGAAGCGCCAGGATACGCGAAACATGTAGAGCAAAGCAAGACTACGTCTCCATATATTTGGACCCATGACTAAGGCTATCCACTTCCCACGCACACTGTTCAACCCATTTTCTGTGTTTGTTGGATATGTATCTCTTTTATTTTGAGTTTACTAATGTTACTATAGCCTTTGGAAGTGAAACTTGAGCTTTATTCTGGGTCATATATTGATGTTTACTATAATGACAATTTGTCAAATGTTTTAATGTACTTTTACAATTTTTTCTACAAATAAAAACCCATAGATTTTTTTACATTATTTACCTATGTGCCGTTAAAAGTCGATCTCTTAGTCAAATCAGTGTTGCCCCAATACTTTTGACAATATAGTCGATAACAGGGCCTTAGTCAAGATGTACCAGAGTATGCCATCCTGTTCTGGTCACCAGTCCTCAGGAAGGATGTACTGGAACTGGAGAGAGTCCAGAGAAGGGCAACACAAATCTAATACAGGGACTGGAGGACCTCAGTTATGATTAATGACTACAAGCATTATGGCTTTTTCACACTGGTGGACTCTGCTAGTGGATCTGCCTGCTTGGCAGGGGGAATCTGTCCTCTGATCCCTGCTGAGCAGGCAGAAGACAGGTCCGTGTCTGCTCCGCTTATGCAAAGTGGACACAGAGATAGTCCGCTCTCCTCTATGGTCGGTTGAATGTAAACAGACCACTTGTCCATCTACATTCTACCATCAACCAATCTGATCCATCAAACGGATCCTCCATTCGTCTGTTTTTAACGAATAGGATCCAATGTCCGTTTACATCCGCCGCTCCATAGAGGGCAATGGATGGTCCGATCGGGTACGCCTGTCAGTTTTTTAGGTGGAGCGGATCGAACCATCCATTGCCCTCTATGTGAAAAAGCTTAAGTAGACACACCCTATTACCCTAACACTTCATATTCCTGATATGTGTCTGCTGTACCATGTACTTGTAAGAGAAAGTATCCTGTTGCTTCCTTTGTGTGAAATCCCTGGTGTTCCTGACAGTCTTTCTGCTTTCCTAATAAAAACTGACCACACTAAGCAGGAGAGCGCCGCGTAGTCAGTTCTCTTGCTATTCTGGGAACTCAGTGTGCGCTCCTCCAATGATCAGACTTGTCCTGACATGCCCCCCATTGCACAGCCATTCACTGGGAAGCTTAGTGTGCTGCTGCTGCTTCTCAGAGATCACTTATAAAAAAGGGAAAAAGGGTATTTAACATGATTTTTTTTATATCTATACAAAAATGATTTGCCTTTCAATCCTAATTGAAACTGAATAGGTTATTTTACAAGGTGATCGTTTACAACAGGGATGCCCAACCTTTTGAAGAGCGAGGGCCACTTAAGTGACTTGGTAACCGGTCGTGGGCCACAACGAGCGGGCGGATGACAGGTCAGGCCTACTCTATAGGCCCTCCGATCCGATTGGAGGTAGGAGGGCATAAATGGACAAAAGCCCGTTTACATCTGCCACTCTGTAGAGGTGAATGGAAGGTCCGTTTGGGTCGGGGCGTGTGAAAAGGGCCTAAGACTGCGTTCACACTGAAGCGCTGCGGTTTACCCACACCGCGGGTGCAGCGCAGTGCACCTGTGTCTTTCCTGCGGGTTAGTCGCACTTTGCCATAGACTACGCCAGTGGCAAGAGCCGGCGCTGTACAGGAAGCATCGGCTTATGGGGCTCTGCTCTGCAGCCGCTTACTTTATTTACCATCGGCTTCATTTATAACACTGATGCTGTGGGATGGCGGGTCGGTAACTCACGATCTGGGCTTGCCAACCCTATCCAAGAGCAGGAGGTCATGGACCACATCAGAGGGCACCGCGGGCCACTGGTTGGGCATCACTCGTTTACAACTACAAGATTTTCTAAGAATGGAAACAGTGGCAAGAGAGTGTGGTAGGTATGCCAGTGTTCAGAGAAAGGCATGCCTATGGTGGGAAGTGGTCATGGATGACCCCACACAGGGTTTTCTGGCCACATTCAGCTGGCAGCCAGGAGATTCCCCAGCCAAAAGCTAAATGTAAAAATTGAGACCAGGGATACTGGAAATGTTGTTACCCAAAGGAGAGGCAGACCTGATGGGAAACCAGTTCTCACAGCCGCAGCACCTGTTGGGTAAGTGGAGCCCAATTAGGAACTGAAAGGCTGTGTGACGGGTACAGTGGATACAGAGGGAGCGCCCTCTGACCTCAGCGCCAGCCTCTGACAGCTTCATGTGCCTGATTCGGACAGGTACACAAACCTGCAAAAGCACTGACAATTGTGATGCAGAGGCCCAATAGAAAAGTGTGTACATCACCATTCATAATTTCTCCCAAGCGTGTCTCTTCTCCAATAAGAATGCTTCCTGCTTGCAAATATTTTAAATCAGGGTTAAGTTTTACTTTAAAGCGGTTGTATACCCCAAATAATGACATGCACCTACAGGTAAGCCTACATTAAGGCTTACCTGTAGGTGCTTGCAATATCTCCAGGGATATTTGCAAAAAAGTCTGTAACGATATTTACGGCGCAGGCGCACCATAGATAACGGTGCAGGCGCACTGAGCGCGGCGGCTCTTGAATCGCAGCCCGCCGGACACTGCTGGATTTCGCACATGCGCTTGGATCGTGCCGTTCCTCGCGCATGTGCGGGAGTGACGTCATCGCCGCTCCGGCCAATCACAGCGCCGGAGTGGCGATACCTGGAAGTCACTCCGGGTATCATAGCGGCGACGGAGGACGTGTCCGAGGACCGCTGCGAGGGCTTCGATCTAAGGAAAGTGATTTATAATGAGCTAGTATGCTAGTCATACTAGCTCATTATAGCTTTGCCTTGCAGGTTGAAAAAAAAAAAAGTTTTGCGGTATACAACCGCTTTAAGTTATACTGCAGTTTGCGGAATCGGAGCCTTCTTCAGAGAAAGCCTCGACCACACGGGGTGTACTACAGCATACAAGTGCATCTCAAAAAATTTGAATATCTTCAAAAAGTTAATTTATTTCAGTAATTCAATTCAAAAAGTGAAACTTGTATATTATATAGATTCATTACACACAGAGTGGTTGATTTACTAAAACTAGAGAGTGCGACATCTAGTGCAGCTCTGCACAGAAACCAATCAACTTCCAGTTTTTTTTTTGTTAGTTAAATTCTGATTGGCTACTATGGACAACTTTACCGGATTCGGCAATCTCCAGTTTTAGTGAATCAACCCCACAGTGATATATTTCAAGCGTTTCTTTTTTAAAATTTTGATGATTATGGCTTCCAGCTAATAAAAACCCACAATTCAGTAGGTCAGAAAATTAGACTATTGTGAAAAAGTTCAATATTCTAGACTCAAGAGGGTTCATTTACTAAAGCTAGAGAGGGCAAAATGAATCATAATTCTGCATAGAAACCAATCAGCTTCCAGGTTTTATTGCCAAAGCTTAATTAAACAAGCTGAGGTTAGAAGCCGATTGGTTTCTATGCAGAATTGTGACTAATTTTGCCCTCTCTAGTAAATAAACCCCATGGTGTCACACTCTAATCAGGTAATGAAGGCAAAACACCTGTACAGGTTTCCTGAGCCTTTACACCGGGTTCACACTGGTACGACATACACTCCATCATTGGGAGCACATGTCACATGATGTGTATAAATCAATGGTTCCCTATGAGAGCCATCTTAACTGGTCAGATAACAAGTCCTGGAAAGGGGGGGGGGGGGGAGCGAGCGAGCCATACCATACCTTGACCATACCAGGCCACGTGCCCTCAATATTGGGGGGGTGGTGGTGGGTGCTTTGGTGCATGGAGCCTCTGCGGCCCCCACCCCAAAGCACCTTGTCCCCATGTTGATGGGGACAAGGACCTCTTTCCGACAACCCTGGGCAGTGATTGCCGGGGTCTCATCGGAATCTGGAAGCCACCAGATCCCCCCCACCCTATGTGAATGAGTATGGGGTACATTGAACCCCTACTAATTCACCCCAAAAAAGTGTCAAAGATAAAAACAGTACACAGGTTTTTGACAAGGCAATTTAGTAACCCCCGCTTAGCGGTATTCCCGAGTTTTTCATGCGGTAACCCCGAGCCTGACTCGGGCTGCATCGCAGTATCCAGGGGAAGTTACTTACCTTGTTCCCTGGATCCTGTGATGTCCTCCCGCAGTGTGTGCGAGCCGTGTCTCGCTCGATCCTCACTGCCGAGCTCCGTTCCCTGCGACGTTGCGGCGCACGGGGGTGGAGTTTTGCGCCAAATTCAAAAAGTGAAAAACATAGTATAGATACAGTATACTGTAATCTTACTGATTACAGTACTGTATCAAATAATAACACACACCCTTTGACCCTAGTGGTCTGTCCAGTGTCCTGCATGCAGTTTTATATTATAAATACTGTTCTTTCTGCCTGGAAACTGGAGATTGTCCATAGCAACCAAAAAGTGTCCCTTTATGTCAAAAGTGGTTTTAGACCAGCTAGAAAACAGCGATAATAAATTAGAATCACTCGCAGAATTGAGCGATAGTGATTTGTGGGAAAATTCGTCATCAAACCCTAAATCTAATGACAGCGACAATTCTGCAACTGAGCAAATTTCAGTGTTTTCGATTTGATTACATTAGTGAATAATTTTTATAATAATTACATTACTATTTGGCATAATTATTTATTATATTATAATTTATGATTTTGTGTTTCAAACTTTATCACACCCGGGATGTCTACTAGACTCTTGTTTGGTCAGGTTTAAGTAAGTAATTACTAAGAATTGCAGGCCTACAATACATAACACCAAATTTCCATGCAAAATAATTGTACCGCTTTTGGTACAAAATTCCAGACAGAATCATACCGCCAGGGAGGTTAAAGCAGCTTCAGCGTTTCTTCTCCTTCCGATTTCTTCTCCTTCTGGTGATGTTTTCATCCTCCAGTTCTTCTCCCTCCACTGACAACTTCTTCCTCCGGTTCTTCTCGCTGCACTGAGGTCTTCTTCCGCTGTCGGTTCTTCTTTCTTCTCTGTCTTCCTCATCTGCCGGTTCTTCCTCCGATCATCTCTCGACGTTCGCTCCCGCTGTAATGTTAGGTCCGGTGTGTGCCATAACTTATATAGCCATGGCCACCCGGTGACATCACACAGAGACCCTGCTCCCTTGTGACGTCACCGCCTCATCATGCCCCGGGCCCGAAGAGTCTGGTATGGTCTTGGAGGGGGGAGTCCTATGCAGTTTTTTTGTAAATTTTGGCATGGGGTTTCTCCTCAAGAACCATACCAGTCTCAAAGGGCCTGGTATTGTCGGGATCAAAGTCGGATGGAATTCAGAGATGTAGTCGCCGGGCAAAGTTGGATCCACAGTCGTACCAGTGTGAACCCGGCCTTAAATGGTCTCTCAGTCTGGTTTAGTAGGTTACAAAATCATGGGTTAGACTGCTGACTTGACAGTTGTCCAGAAAACAGTCATTGACACCCTCCAAAAAGAGGGTAAGTAACAAAAGTTCATTGCTAAAGAAGCGGACTGTGTCCAAGCATATTAAGGCCTCTTTCACACTTTGTGTGACTTTTCCTGCGACTGTGGATATCAGAGTCGCATCCCATGATTCCCAATGATAATTATTCATATTTGCACGACTTTAACTCGCACCAACTTCAAAGTAGTCCCTGTACTACTTTGGTCGGACTTTGATGCGAGTTGAGGTCAATAGACCTCAAGTTTACACAGGCATTTCCTGAAATCGCATCAAAATCGCAGCTGCAAAATCGCGCGACTTTCAAGTCACGGCAGTGTGAAAGGGGCCTTAGGCTCCATTTACACTTGTGTAACTTGTCATGCAAGTTTGGACATCACAGTTGAATGACAAGTTGTTCCCCATGTTTTTCAATTATACCCATTCATATATGCACGACTTACAGTTGCAGAAACTTCATGCTCCGACTTTCATGTAACCTGGGGGCCATAGACTTCAATGTTACCCTCAGAAGTTGCATGAAAGTCTTACCTGAATGTTATACAATGCAACTTGTGTGCAACTGTTGTCCATTATCACTGGTCAAAGCCAAAGTTGTCTCCAAGTTGCACTCCAAATTCGGCACAACTTTGGAGTCGTACAAGTGTGAATGGAGCCTAATGGAAAGTTGAGTGGAAGAAAAAAGTGTGGTAGAAAAAGGTGCACAAGCAACAGGGATAACTGCAGCCTTGAGAGGATTGTGAGGGAAAGGCCATGCAAGAATTTGGGGGAGATTCACAAGGAGTGGACTACAGCTGGTGTCAGTGCTTCAAGAGCCACCGCCACGCAGATGTATCCAGGACATGGGCTACGACTGTCGCATTTGTGTCAAGCCACTCCTGAACCAAAGCCAACGTCAAAAGCATCTTACCTGGGCTAAGGAGAAAAAGGACTAAAGCTCAGTGGTCCAGAGTCCTCTTTTCTGATGAAAGTAAATTTTGCATTTCATTTGGAAATCAAGGTCTCAGTCTGGAGAGGCAAAGAATCCAAGTTGCATGAGGTCCAGTGTGAAGTTTCCACAGTCAGAGATGATAAAACATAGTGGACTAACACCAGCAGATGACATGGCTCTCCAAATCAAGTCCAAAGTTAGCGCAGCCCTCTGCCAGGAAATTAAAGCAGAGTTCCACCCAAAAATGGAACTTCCGCTTTTCGGAACCATCCCCCCCCTCCGGTGTCACATTTGACACCTTTCAGGGGGGAGGGGGTGCAGATACCTGTATAATATAGGTATTTGCACCCACTTCCGGGGAGAGACTCGCTACTACACGCTACTCGCGCAGTAGGGAACCGGGCAGTGAAGCGCCAATGCTTCACTTCCCGATTCCCTCACCGAGGATGGTGGTGGGGGCAGCCGAGAGACGAGCAATTGCTCGGCTTCGGCTGCCGTCATCGCGTGCACCGTGGACAGGTAAGTGTCCATTTATTAAAAGTCAGCAGCTGCAGTATTTGTAGCTGCTGGGTTTTAATATTTTTTTTTTCGCGGGACCTCCGCTTTAAAGAGCACTTCATGCTTCCCTCTGCTGACCAGCTTTATGGAGATTCTGATTTCATTTTCTAGCGGGAATTGGTACCTGCCCACACTGCCAAAAGTAGCAATACCTGGTTTAATGATCATGTGATCACTGTGCTTGATTGGCCAGCAAACTCGCCTGACCTAAACCCCATAGAGAATCTGTTGGGTATTGTCAAGAGGAAGATAAGAGACACCAGACCGAACAATGCAGACAAGCTGAAAGCCGCCATCAAAGCAGCTTCCATAACACCTCAGCAGTGCCACAGGCTGAACCCCTTCATGCCACGCCACATTGATGCAGTAATTCATGCAAAAGGAGCCCTGACCATGTATTAAGTGCATACTATACATGGACATACTTTTCAGTAAGCCAACATTTCTGTATTAAAAATCCTTTTTTATTAGTCTTATGTAATATTCAAATTTTCTGAAATAGTGAATTTTGGGTTTTCACTGAGTCATAATCGTCAAAATTAAATGAAAAAACGCTTGAAATATATCACTCTGTGTGTAATGATTCTATATAATATAGGAGTTTCACTTTTTGAATTGAATTACTGAAACGTGCGGGTAAACACAGCCCTCGCACAGGCATACGTTGTAGTATGCCCCTTGTGAACAAGGCCTAAAACAGCTATTAGTCGTATGTTTCACCTAAATATTTAGCAGTCAGGCTGCGGTTGCCCCGTAAATCACAATCTGACGCACACAAACAAGCAACGAGAAATAATGCAACACCACAATTCATTTACGTCTCTTTTTAATGATGATTTCAGGGGGAAAAAAAAAAGTAGCTTTGAAAATGTTTTGCTACCATGAGATCCAGAGGAGCCAAGAATCAATCCTGACCTGTCACTTGGGAGATTTACCCCAGTAACCCTCAGCCCCTCCAAAACTGCTCTGGTTAAAGCTTTGTGTGAACCCGTACGCCTCCGAACTCCCAGTGACTGAGCGTGCTGTAATGTGATTCACTGTCATAAAATATATACTGTATATATATCTTTTTTTTATTTACACATATATATTAACTTAAACCAACAGCTTCTATCACTTCTTTGTGTCAAGGGCCAACATTTTCTTGAACGTAAACCTGTCTCCAACTAAACATATTAAAAGTATAGAAGCAGAGGTCTCCTTCAGTTTTAAAAATAAAAACGAATGGCAACAGGGTCAGCGATCCAGGCTGCAAAAGCTATAAGCAAATCTAATGTCAATCTTGGCCCTGCCCATGCACTCCTCATGAAGCTCCCCTATTGGTTTCGAAAATCTATTCACAATATTAAAGAATAGGGAAGCTTGGGAGGAGGTGGGACCTAGAACAACTTTTTAGAGCAAAGGTCAAGATCTGCGTGTAGCTCCAGCTGTGTCTATAGTTGAGGATCTACAGATCACTTTAACAAACTTTTTACTAAAGGTAACCTTACTTGGGAGTATTTTTTAACATTTGCTCAGTTTAAGTTACCCTATTTCCCTACAGACTTTTAAGGAAATCACTAATTAAGGCAGTCCCCAGTGTGAGAAAGCAGAAATGAATAGGAACACAGCAGCTTCCTTTTGAGGTTTCTCACACAGATCCCTATATCATCACGAGAAACATTTCGGACCTCCTTGCTAAATCTTCCAGGGTGGTCCAGCCAATCATTGGGCTTTGTTATTAGTAAAGTGACTAAGCTGGATAAGTAAGCAAGCAATGGCGCTGGAGACTTATTCCTGGCTGGCACCTTCTTGTAAAGGAGCTGGATGGTCCTGGAAGATGTTGCTTGCAAAGAAGGACCAAAGTGATTCGCCTCCCTCCAATACAAATCACTGTAGAAATTAAAGGAAAACCTCTAGCTAACTGCTTAACAGGGGGATCGATTTGCTGGAGAGTACAAAAGCTGGTGAAGCTCTGCATAAAAACAAATCAGAATCCAGGTTCTGGTGTCAAAGCTTAACTGAACGAGCGGCAGGTAGAAGCTGATTGGCTACCATGCACAACTGCACCAAATTCTGGGTGCACCAGTTTTGGTAAATCAACCCCATAGCTTACAGGTCACCTACAGGCTTTTCACGTAGATCCTGGGATTTGCCCAAGTCTTAGTACTTCATCTGTGCATCCTCCATAAAATCTATGAAGGTTCTTCATAGACCAAGGTCACAATAGAGCGAGTAGTAGATAGTCACATGCAGCTGGACTTGTCCCGTAAGGTTTCATGTTTTTTTCTTTTTTCCCCCCAAGATGTTGCTGCCATTGTAGGTACCACAACCCAATATTGTACATCACAACCCAAAAAGAAAAAAAGAAAAACTTTACTGGTACTAGTGAAGATAATATAAAGTATTGTATAAAATCCTTATCCAGTTTTAATACAGCATTAAAACATGCAAAAGTTTAAATCAAAACAGGAAATGCATCTCTCACAATCATTTGTACATAGATACATCCTTCAGATGATTCTACGTGACTCCTTTGCATTAGAAAATCCAAGAGGTTAACGCATTTCATGCTTCTTCAGGACCTCTCGCTTGGAAACGAGAGGGAGAAACCTAAGAAATATTATATTACACACATGCAGTATGATATTTATTCTAAAGTCTAGTACACAATGGTAGAATGTCGGGCGGCATCAGGCGGTTCAATAGAAATCGGTCAACATTCGGCCCGTGTGTACGGAAGCCGGGCAGGCTTCTGTTGAAATGGCATGACCAAAAAGGGGCTGCCGACCGCCATCCGTTGTGTTCTGGCAGGGGGGGCCTTCCCCTGTAGGAACACAATAGTTCAGCAGGGGAGATTGCTGTACTAACATCACATAGCACATAGTTAGTACAGCGGCTCCTCCTGAGCCCACTGGGTTGAACGAAAAAAAAACTCAGTGTGTACCAGACTTTATACAATCATGAGAAAAATATTCCATGCAAATTCACATGTAATTTCGGAACGTCAGGTGAAGGCGGCAGTTAATGGCCGTCAAAGGCTGTTACAAGCTGGTATGATGTGTCAATCAAATACAGCCTATATTTTATGGGGCCATAGGGGAACTGGTATAGTATAGCCAACTAGCTAAACATAAAGAAAGCACAGAATACACAAATCATGTAACCCTGGTGGCATAAATATAAAATATCATATCTGATGTTCTGAAGTGACAAGTGAGTATAGTTTTTCTCATGATTGTATAAGAATACACATTGTACTACGTGTGTAATATATTATTTTCTTAGGTTGCTCTCTCCCGTTCCAAGAAAAAAAAGGTCCTGAAGAAGCATCGTATGTGAAATGTGTTGACCCGTTGGATTTTCTGAGACAAAGGAGTCATGTACAACCACCCAAACAATGTATTTATGTACAAATGATTATGAGAGATGTGACCATAAATTTAAGTTTTATGTCCTGCTTTGATTTTAACTTCTGTAGGTTTTAAAAATTAGATAACGATTTTATACAATAATGACTTCCTCTTCCCTAGTACCAGTCAGGTTTTTTTTTTTTCCCCTCTGTTTTTGACATTTCATAGTTTCTCCTGTGTGGATATAAATGCTGGGGCATGTTTCTGACATTCATTTGAAATGAAAAAGCGGCTAAGAGAAGCTATGAAACACCTTCAACTTTACAGAACAAGCCCAGTTGAATGTGACAAACTACTACTAGTTATCCTACAGAAAGAACTAACTGGAGCAAGCAAAACAACACTTGACATGTCTCTGAGCATTCAAAGCAGCTCTGACCATCCCTGGTACTTCTGAAAGGAGGTAAATTCTCTTCAGGATGACAGTTCAGCAACTTACAAGCCATAAATCACTTGTATGCGGGCAGGCCAAGAGCTGCTTGCGTCCAAGTCCTTACCAGGAAACAGTGGTGCCAATGATGACTGCTTGCTTGGAAATGTACTACTTCAGATGCCTACAGAACTAAATACTTTTCCTAATAACCAGCCCACTTCAGCATGTTTGATTTCAGATAAGGTCTCAGACTTAACACAGCTTTTATACTTTTAGTTGCCGAGTTGAAAGCTGCATGTCAAATAATCCCCTTCTGTACATAGGAATACATTTACTTTTACGGGAAGAGCTTATTTTTGATTGTGTTCAATACCAGTTAAGTGATGAAGAATGCAGGTACCTGTTGGCAGTCTAGGAATGCATTATCTTTACAGTGATCTTGTGTCAAATTACTACAAACCCATCCTAAATCAGAAGCTTAGGAAACTGAATAAAGATGACCACTGTCTACTCAGCACGACCTCAATCCACAGAACTCAAGGCTAAGAAAAATGACAAGTGCCAGTGTGCCACGTCAGCCTCTGGTGAGATCTGCAATGCTTCAAGAACCAGAGGGGCCCCTCCATCATCATCATCTACCACTCTGCAGATTGATCTAACTCAATAAAGAGAACTCCAACTCCTAATTCCACAATACAATGTAACCACCACCCATTGCTACCCTATTGTAAACAACTGCAGGAAACTCAGCGGTGTAAACCTGCTGTAAGAAAAATATTGTGGCTGACCTCCTGAAAAGCTATCAGCTAGGCTGTTAGGCTGAACCACTGACTGTTTCTGAAATATTAACTTAGTAAAATTAAGCCCATTTAGTAGGCTGAAAAAAAAGTCTCTATCTAAATACTTGTTCAAGGTTAGTGGCTCAAAGTAATGGTGCATGACCCCAAGCAACAGGAATATTCTGAAAGGGAACTTAGCATTGAAAGCCTTTATACTTTCCTCATAAAAATAAACTTTCAGGCTGGATTTACATCTAAGGCGCATGCAGCTCGCAGCATGGGTTTGGTGCGTCCCCATTCTAGGTCTGATTTCAGCCCGAAATTTTGGCTGAATTCAGACCTGAAAACGGGCCAAAAGACGCACAGGATCCGGTGCAAATTCGCACCGGAGATATGTGAACTGGCTTCATAGAGAGCCGGTCACAATCTCCTGCTATTGCAAATTGGATGCAGGGAACCCGCATCCAATTCACGTTAGTGTGAAGCCAGCCCTAAAGTAGATTTGTGGGCCGTGCTATGGGTGTTCAAAATATTTATGTAATCTTTAAATAGGCTGTAAAATGAGCTCTGTATCAACCTCTGTAGGCGCAGGCACTGTATATCACTTGATTCTCAATGTCTACAGGAAAAAGTCTATCATTATTTCAGAAACTTTATTTAGCTTGCCTCTATCAGCAGTCACTTGGCAGCCAGCCAATCACAGAGCAGGCAGACAGGAAAACAGGAGAGTGTTGAGAACGGACTTGTAAGGTTTCCATGCATCTGTTGGAAAATGAATTACTCTACAGTGCCTGCAGCTACCGAGGTTAATGAGAGCTTCTTTCAAATCTCATTTACTGCTTTATTTCCTGGAGCGAGCGAAAGCCCGGGGAACTGAGATGCATGTAACGGTCCCCTGCCTCCACACCGCCAAGGCAGGATCTTCGGCCAGGCTGGGAGGATAGAAAGAAGTCCGGACCCCCCTACCTGTCAGAGAATGGCCCCAAGGGATAAAGGCAAAAAAACAATAAATGTATGCTTGGGGAAAAAAAACTTCCATGCCTGGAGAAAGCATAGCACACCCAAGGTTCCCCACAGCTCTTCCACCATGGCAAAGGAAACACTACAACTGAGGCTATGGTTGAAATGTCCTGCCTATTAAAGACTGAGACTGCAATCCGGGGAAAGTGGGCGGAGCTACGCTCTCTTCAGGTGCTGTCCTGAAAGATGATTTGGAAAAATATATTTTTTATTATTTTTAATGCCTTTAAAGCCTGGCCACGGTTCTACCTAAAAAGGTATTTAATTGCTCATTAACTTGAAACTACCGTCTTTTGAGCAATAAACCAATATACTTATGTAAGTTATCTCCTCCTCATTCTCAATGCCACGTGCGTTTCAATAATCAAATTATATGTAATTTGGTAGATACTTAATTTCCATTTTGAGAATAGATGAACGAACATAGTCTTTCTGTTGTTAAACTGAACTGTCTGATCCCTCCGATCTATTCTTTGCTTATACACACATACACTCCGCTATTCAAAATGTTCGGAATCCACAATACCAACAATCATGTGTCAGTATCATTACAGCCAGTCACACATATCCAATAGTGCTCATGGGACTTCATTGGAAAAATCGCTAAACCAGGTCGTACCTGCAGATGGATATTGTTGAACTAGAGAGGGATGCTTTTTATCTCTGCATTGGCAAACCTTAATATTCTTCAAACTAAATGGTAAACTTGTCATAAAAATGCCAAAACTAACAGTCTCTTAAAAAAAAAAAAAAAAAAAAAGTCAAGTAAATGATATTTTTTAAAAGTGTAAATCTCCTTCAGGCAACTTCTTGCAGGTCCAGGCATCGATCTATAATGTGTTATCAGCAGAAAAATTTCCACGGTGCTTGAAAAAACGTAACAGGGCTTGATAGATCAAATCCATGGACATGCTAAATTGTTGCCTATTCCTGCATTATTCCTTTAGACAGGTACCCAAAATGGAGGGAAGAAAAGTGCCTGCATTGCCCACAGCAGCTGAACAAGTCCCATCTGGCAGTGGTCTGGGACAGTTTCAGAATGACAGCTGGAACCTCACTGGTGGCCAGACACAACGCAAAAACTTTTCCTTTCCTCCACGCACTTCTTTTAAGGTCAACATAAAAAAAAAAAAAAAAAAACAACAAAGCAGCAACATCTTTATCTGCCAAAAACTTAACAAGTGAACACAGCAATGAAACTGCACTGTTTCGAAAAAAACTCTGTATTTCTTTCTAAATCTCAAAGTCAAAAATAGTTCACAATTGCACTTGAGACTCTTCGGTGCACTCCGCAGAAATCTCTTTGGCGTCTTTGGTTGCTTCCTCCTCTGGGAGGACGGTAGAGCTTTCAGACTTGGTCCCATTGAGCAGAGAGTCTTTTCTGTTGACGTAACCATTTTCGGTGAATTCGGAGATTGTGAGGGCCTCCTGGATTTTGAGCTCAGCCGGATCCATGTCTTCTTCGTCAAGGTTCCTTAGCACCAGGGGAAGTTTGGAGTCTGATGAAGTGTTCTCCAAAAAGGCAATGTTGCTTTCTTCGTATTTTGGAAGGGGGTCGCCATCCTCTAATCGTTTGCTGTACAGCTTGCGGTTGTCGGAAGTGCTTTTTACAGCTTTCTCCAAGATCTCCTTCTCCACCAGACGCAGCTTGACAGCCATTGCTGCGTGAGGTGAAAGGTTGCCATGCTCTAAAAGGTGTTTATCCTCCTAAAAGAGTAGAAAAAATAAATTAAATTTAAGAAATTGTGCAAAATATTCAAAAAGCATTGGATTGTCATGGGCTAATAAAAGCAGCCTTAAAGTGATTGTAAGGCTTCATTTTTTTAAAATACCAAACATATCATGCTTACCTCCACTGTGCAGCCATTTTTGGGGTCCTTCGGCGGCTCTCGTGGCTCCTCCTCGTTTCCGATAACCCCCTAGGACAGTGATGGCGAACCTTGGCACCCCAGATGTTCTGGAACTACATTTCCCATGATGCACATGCACTGTGCATAGTAGTGGAGCATCATGGGAAATATAGTTCCAAAACATCTGGGGTGCCAAGGTTCGCCATTACTGCCCTAGGAGAAACGCTCTCCAGGGGGGTTACCTTTCGGGCGTGCTCACCAGTCAAGCATCTGCGTCCATAGACACGAATGCCGGACTTGGCCCCGCCCTCGCTTCATTGGATTTGATTGACAGCAGCAGGGGCCAATGGCTGCGCTGCTATCAATTTATCCAATCAAGAGCCGAGACACCGTGCAGAGAGGGAGAGCGCGTCTCCGCCGAGTGAATGAAGGGGCTCAGGTAAGTAAAACAGAGGGGCTGGGGGGCCAGTCACTGACAGAAGTTTTTTTACCTTAATGCACAGGATGCATTAAGGTGAAAAAAACAAGGGTTTACAACCCCTTTAAAGCCGAACAAAAGGGAAAAATACTGTATATACCCTTGCTGTGGGTCCCCTCCGCACTAGAAGGCCTAGCTGCTTATTTCGCCTAACCCTTCACTGCCACTAGCTTCCACATCTTTGTGCAACCGTTCCCTGGAAGTCTTTCATTTGGTGCCCGACTGGTCCCAGAAGTAAATCACCTATTCATTATCCCTTGGCAAAAGCAGCAAACCCTTGCAGTGGGTAGGGGCTGCAATTGGCCCTGTCTGTACCATGTGATCACTGTGACCAATCACAGCTAGCAACATAATTGTACACAAAGAATAGCATGATTGGAAGCCATCCATTGTTGACAATTGTCACGTGATCTGCTGTGATTGGTCCCAGTGATCACATAGGACTGGCGGCGGCACGGTACAGTGATTGGTTATCGGCCGTGTCTGGTGGACATAGACTGTGACAGATCGCGTCACAGCGCAGCCTGTGTGGCATGCGCAAGGCACGTTTCGGGACTGACGAATGCCCCCCCCCCCCCAGCCGTCATTTGTCCATAGGCTAGGCGGGAACTGGTTAATAAACAGTGTAGGTGAGGTGGCTTACTCCTTCATTGCTTGCCTGTCATTACGGCTGGTTTAATAAAAACTGGATGTACAAGAATGCTTAACCACCTATGAAACATTCACAGTACAATTATATATATATATATATATATATATATATATATTTATTAGAATAGTGGTCATGTTTATTCCCACAGAGCTCTAGAGTACACACGGCCACTAAAAATACCTGCATTTATGCAATACACCACTACTGTATATGGCCAAAGTTTTATGAATGACAGCTTTTGTATTAAAGCAGAACGCCAGTCATAAATAAGATAAAAATGAAAGGAAAAAGTCCATTAAAAATAAAAATAACAAAATGATTTTTTGTTGCAATATTTCACCTTCAAGCCACAGTTTTCCTTGCAGTACTTTTTTCTGTAGCTAGATGTTCTTAGTTTAGTGGGTAGCATCATTCAACTCACTTCATCTGAGCCCAGGTCCTCCTGGACCCGACCCCAGTCTGTGACTGGACAGTGAAAGTAGAAGCAGTTCATCCCTGCTCTATCCTACTTAGCATGCTTCTTGCCAGCACATGAACTGATTGGCTGAAAGGTCTAATGTGCTGCAAATACATCCGTCTGTGTATTTTTAGCCATTGGTATTAAAGTGGTAGCAAACTCCCCATCTTACCTTTACCTACAGGTAAGCTTATAATAACCTGTAGGTAAAATGCATATCTCCTAAATGTGCACCGTTTAGGAGATAATTTGCATGTTTTGCTGCTGGTTATGTCACCGACGCATGCGCACTGAATTGAGGGCACAGTGAATGTGCCGTCAGTCCAGAGCTCTGTGTCACACCCGTGACTCCCATGCGCATGAGTGACGTCATCGTGGTTCGGCAATTCGAATGGCCAGAGCCTGTGAACCAGAAGGAAGACCGGGTGAAGATGGAAGCCCTGACAGCACGCCACTGGAAGGCTGATTTTAAAGATAAGTCTGTCATAATGTGCTAGTATGTGATGCATACTAGCACATTAATGCCCTTGACTTGCAGGGGGACTGGGTTTATTTTTCTAGCTAAGCCAACATACTGTGGACTGAGTGTTTTTTTATGGACTTGTATGTAGAAATCAATGCCAGAGATCCAAAGTGGAATTGAACCCATCGATTTAACGGTTAAAAAAAACGGTTACATTCCATTGTAACGAATGAAATAAATGAGCTACCAGCACAACCAAAAATGGTCCATGTACCATTTCTGGCAGGGCATCACACCTCTGTTAACAAGGTGCGTGGAGGTGCTGTCCAGAATGAATGGCACCACATAGCACCAATGCATGTTTTGTGCATTACTGTAAACTAACAGCTTCAGGAAAAGATAGTAGACTGCACTGACTTTGGACAATTTTGGTTGAATTTGTTTGAAATTGCCTTAAACTAAAAAAAATATATATCTGTTAAAAATACACATGTTGCCCATAGCAATCAAACTAAATGGCAGCTAGCACACAAGGTCCTAAAGAGTACCTCTACTGTGGTTCTGTAGGTCTTCAGCAGCAGTGAAGCTCTCGCCTCCAGGAAAGTCCACAGCTTGATCTCATTGTCCCAACTGACTGGAAACTCGCTATTCCCCAGAGTGAAGATCTTATCGATTGCATGCTCTCCAATCAAGTGTTCCTTCAGCTCCTCTGGAAGGTAGGAAAAATTCTAAGTTAGATTATAGGAAGCCACACAAATGGACCCAAAATTCCTTTACTTATCCCCAGAAACTTTCCTCAAATCTTTCTGAAGAACAGTCAAGGCCATGACAGAGAGGTGATGCTCAGATTCTACCATATTCTTTACATTTCTCCACACCCGACCTGCCTAATGGGCCCAAGTCCTTGTATTCAAGGCTTAAAATATGGATACCCCCGAAGCAGACCTTCTCCATGCTTTCTGGACATGTCCCAAAATCAAACAATTCTGGAGAACATAGTGCAATACCCCAATGTCCTTACCATCATTTTGTGGTCAAAAAGACTATCTTGCATATATGTCATTTATCCTATGCTGGGGCCACGATGATTCCCTTTGCAGTGAAAATGAAGCGGCACGTTACATTCAGTTACTGCTGCAAACAGGATCGTGCCGCGACTGTGGCGGAGTGGGTTTGGCATTTTAAGGATTAAATGATAAATCACCTTTTGCAACATGTTACACCCATATTCAGGGTTTAACATGTAACATGTTACAAATCCACCAGCTCCCGCCCCTCCCCGACTCCCAGATGTGGCAGGTGGCGAGGGATCTTCTCCCCCGCTCTCTGTCACAATGTGCAAAGAATGCGGCCGTGCGGGTCTCCACTCCCGCCAGACCATGTCACTCGTTTACAGCGAGCTGTGAATAGAAAACTACAAGGTCTGGCAGCCTTTGCGGCTGTCAGCGTGTAGTTTTCAATGAACCAACATGGCGCCGTTGAGTGCTGCAGTAGTTAATTGATGCATCCTGCTAGCGTGCAACTGCTTGGCCATACGATGTACAGCCAAACAGCTTACACACAGAGCCTGCAAGAGCCCTGCATAGCACTCACAATCTGCTGATTGTGGGTGTAATGCTTTCCAGGCTCCCAATAAAATAAAATAAAAAATGCACATTTCATTACCTGAAAATAAGATGTGCATTTATTTTTATATTTTTTTTTAAAAGGTGAACTTATTCTTTAAAAACGCCTTTTTAAGGACAATCCACCTTGGATCGCTTTTCAGAGGGGCGACAGTATAGCTACACATATGAACAAGCAGAAATACTGAGCAGGAATAAAAAAACAGAAACAGAATTCAGAATATTAAGGCAGTGCAAAGAGCTATGATATGGAAAAGCTAATAGACAAAATTTCAACTTGAACAACCAGAACTAAGGCCCCTTTCACATTGAGGCGTATGTCAGGCGTTTTAGCGATAAAAATAGCGCATAAATAACGCCTGAAATACTCCTGAAAATCTCTTGCAAGCCGCATCTTTGGAGCGGTGAAGGA
The DNA here is from genome assembly GCA_029206835.1 of Rana muscosa. Classification (NCBI taxonomy): domain Eukaryota; kingdom Metazoa; phylum Chordata; class Amphibia; order Anura; family Ranidae; genus Rana; species Rana muscosa. Next base: position 199,862,396 of record CM055126.1, on the reverse strand, counting down.
GCGGTGTGTATACTTGCTCCTTCCCATTGAAATCAATGGGACACCGCGGTATTAACCCTTTTTCGTCCGCTAGCGGGGGTTAAAACCGCACCGCTAGCGGCTGAATATCGCGGTAAATATGACGGTATAGCAGCGCTAAAAAACGCGCCGCTATACTGCCACCGCACATGCCCACTCCAGTGTGAAAGGGGCCTAAGCAAAGTGGATTCTGATTCCTCTTTAAAATTGGGGTAAGTAAAGAAAAAAAAAAAAAAGTAAAGCAGAACAAATGGCAGACTGCTATTGTTTTGCGTCTGCCACTTGTTATGCACATGAAATGCCTAACCCTCATGAATGCGCCTGGAATAAAACAAATCACTTAGCTGCTGAGGTTCTGTTCCAAGTCATAATGGAAATTTTTATGAAAGCCAAATAAATGACAAAAGTGACAGATTATGGTCAGATCAGTTCTCCCCGAAATAGAACACCTGACTCGTGTTATTCAGTAAATGTGAGGTCTATACAGAACTGACCCAAATCTCTAGAGTAGCCTCAAATCTATGGTTTGTTAATCGAATACAGAAATGGGACCATATTTATGTACCGCACAAAGAAGAACAATGTAGAGCTGTTAACCAACCATTCAAAAATTTTGGCCAATGTAAAATGGGCAGGTAGAAATATTGCTCATTTCCATAAGGCTCTGAGCATCGGGGTCCTCCCCATGAGCCTACAATGGCGCATGCACAGGACTTTAGGTCCTTCAGCATCAGCCCCACTCACAGGGAGACAGCCATTGTTGGATAGAATCGTGACTGGTTCAACAGGGACCGTCTGAGATTTGCTCCATCTACGGGCAGGTTGATTGTACTGAAGTCGATCCATCAAATGACTTGGGTACAACTGGCCTGTCGGATTTTTTACATATGGCTAAAGCCGCTAGCAGTAATCACTGTGTTCTGCCAGCTGGAAAGGCTCCCTGCCGGCGGAACACAATGGCACAGGCGTGAGAGATTCACCCATCAACATGGACTGTGTTGATGGGTGAATCGAGCAATTTTCTTTCCTTCCACCATAAAAAAATCACAATTTATGGGAAGCTTAACAGATGTGCTTGTTATCCCCCTCAAGTTGTATTAAGGGCAGATCAATTGCAGGGGATACTCAAAGGCAGGATCATTATTTGCTTGTATCAGGATAGCTAAATAAAATAGAATTACGACTGGTCATATTGTTATAGTTAACTGCATCCAGCCATAGCAGACAGTTCAGATATCTCACCTTCACTCATGCAGAAGACTCTCAGAAAGGCCAGCAGCTGAGCAGATATCGGAGACTCTGTGACATGCAGAGCAAACACACTGGACCTGTAAAAAGACCGATGATGATCAGCATCTAACAGAATAATCAGGACACCAGGTCAAAACAAAATGCCAGCTTGATGATTGGGCAATGAAGGAGCAGCAGGCCGATGATCTCCATACCAGCAGGAGGCAACTGAGGGGCCATGAGGTGAAGGAAGACTACAGTGTCACCTCACACAAACTTCTCAACACAACTTACAGGACTAACCCTGGCTGCCCCCCCACCCCATAAATACAACACTAGAGCAAGGTTTGTGGTACAGCAATGGTTACACAAGCACAGGTGTACCAAGAAAAGGCAGAGAAATGCAACTTACGTTGGGATGCCGGCCCGGGCTAGGACCTCGGCCTTCATGGCGTACAGCCTGTCGCTCTTACTGACGCCCAGCTTTATCTTCACCCGGTCATGAGCGTTGTTTTCAAAGAAGAACCCGTTATGGATGACAAACTCTGCGTTTGACCGAGTGCCGTAAAAAATGTAAATCTGCGTTTGGACGAGAGAAAGGGCGAGATAAGAAAGAATGAATCACAAAGAAAGGGGAAAGCTTAACATAAAATATATTTTCTGCATTTGGACAAGAGATACCCACTGCTCTGTTTATCCAACTATGATAGCAAAATTATTACTATCCATCTCCCACCCCGTAAAAGTGATTGTGTGGTTTATGTGCGAGACGCTTATTCGATCCATAAAAGGTATGTGATGCTGACAGGCTTAGACAAGCAGGCAATGACATGTATGGGGAGGCCTGAGCCGTGTGGTGGACGGGATATTAAAGAGGCCAGTCTGTACAAGTGGGACACTTCAGCTTTTCATGTAAAAATATCAGCATTGATATAGCTTCATAATGGACAATTAGGATCCAATACCAAAGCTTCAGGCACTAGATAAGGCAGGCATGCACATGTAGGGGTTAAGTCACTGTTAGGCATTAGCTTTGAGGTTAGGTCACGATAGTGGGTTAACATTAACCGGTCAGCCATTTTAAAGTTTTGAAACTCAAGTCAAACATCTTTTTAATGTAATAGGTTGGGACAAAGTAGAGAAGGACTTGAGCCCCCTTTTTTCACATTTGGTTTGGTTGGACATTCCCAGTCTCTAAAATATCACATTAAAATAATTTGTTATAGTTCATCTCAAAAGTATTTTTGTTCTTCTTTAAATCTGCAGCTTTCATTAAGGAATACCTGGCTACCTTGCCATTAAAGCCTTTATTTAGACATTTTCCGCTATGGGGTGATAACAGTCTCCCAGTTGTGCTCATGTGTTGTCACCTTGTTACATCCGCAAAAAAAAAAAGACTACAAGCGTTCATGCTAATTCTTATTGCGCAGACATGATGCACTGTTATCACCATCAGGAATCTGGTCCAGACAATGATTTGAAGCTGACACAAGGACAGGTGCATTTAGACATGAAGTGGCTAAAAGAGGCTGTTGGAAATCAGCATGACTAAGATGCAAAAATACGTAAAAAAAATAAAAAAAGTGAGAACAGTTATATATATATATATATATATATATAAAAAAGGCAATTTTTTATGCTACACGGTACCTTAACAAACTCCATATCATCCTGTTTGGTCTTAGATCTAGTACGGTAATGTATTGGTGCGGCAGGTAGCTTTGCCTTTTAAGGATAATTGGCTTACTAAATCAGATAACGTGGGCAGATTCCTTCTGCTTACACATAAAGGGGAATTTTCGATCAGGTTATTTATAAACAGATGTATGTGAATATTCTCAGCCTGTATAAGAAGTCGCAATAGTAATTATTCAGGCTCTCTGTAGACATCCCTCAATTGCCCTCCGGCTACAAACTCACAATATGGTTCTTAATTCACAAATGGTCCTCTCTGCCACATCTTACCTGTTCTCCGGCTTTAAACTCCTGCAACGCCACGCACTCGCATCGGTCATCCTCTAAATTATAACCGGTAGTTATCTAAGCAAGAGGGGAAAAAAGTAATGAATAAAGATTTCAACTCATTAGATACTATTTTACCTGCAGGGAGATTGTCTCTTTAGACGGCATGAAACATTAATGAAAATCATTCAACGTGCGACTCTGTTCCACCTGACGTGACAGGTTTGGAGCTGAATATTTTATGAAACCTACTGGGGATCACAAACACGCCGTATTAAGAGAAGCAAAACTGGGTTCTCATTTAACACCTGCTTGCTGCAGCCGTTCTGCTGAAGGTGCCAATGGGAGGATGGGCTCAAGATGGGGTTTATTTCACGAGGTACTGCAAAGTGCACTAAAGAGATTTCAGATTAAAGGGGACCTGTCATAACAAAAAGAACTTTTATGCCATCGCAAATTTCCTTCTGTGTGGTTCCATTTCTTGGTCAGGTGCTTTTCGGTTTTAAAAAAACATGTTAAATTCAAAAAAGTTTGAAAACAATTTTCTTGACCTGTAACCAATCACTAACCTTTATCCTAACCCTAAAAAAGGACTAAGTGAATGTCAATACTTAGAAAAACACAAGGTAAAAAAAAACAAACAAAAAAAAACTTATTTTAAAATAGAAGGGTTAATAGTTACACTTCCCTGAGTCCATGCTGCTGATCTCCATGGTCTTCAAGTGCTAACCTGTCTGAAAACTCTTCCGCATTTCCAGGATTGTTGGATGGCTGATCCCAATCTGTGCTCCCATCTGCCAGCCTCTATGCCACTACTGGACACAAGGGCAAGCAACAGGAGACCACCCATTAACCCTGACCGCCTACCAGGGCCTCACCAAAAACTTCCCTTTGTCTCCCACTACACAGTGCTCAGCGCTAAGTGGCCAATCACCAGCCCTGAGTGTTATCACATGGAGAGTGAATGTAGCCTTTTGCAAATACCGACTAGAATAAAGTCAGTATTTGCATATAATTTACAGGAGGCTCCATTGGCAGACTAAAGCCCCATACACACCATTAGATTTTCTGCAGATTTTTGTCTTCAGATTTACCAAAACCATATAATATACAAGGTCAAACCTCAATTTGTATGCAATCAGGCAGGCCCTTGCACTACATGAATTTGGTAAAACCGAAGACAAAAATCTGCAGAAGATCTAATAGTGTGTATGGGTCTAAGACTGTGAGCATAGTGAAAAAAAGAGCAGCAACCTTACTGTTAGGGCACAAAAAAACGGAGAGATCGCTATACCAACACAAGCAGTGATCTCCCCCCACTGTGCTATTGTATGCTGACCCCCCAGAATACACTGATCTGCAGCCATTAGCTGCAAACACTGATCAGATGCTGGTTTTCCAGCATGTCCCTTCAACAAAAGCTGCTCATTGGACCAGCTCCTGTCAGCCAATGTGAGTGTGTACCCAGCTTTACTTTGCAATTTTTTCCCGATTACATTGGTTTTTCTTTATCTTCGAATTGCCCCTAGCAATCATAACCCTCATCCTAACAGGCAAACTAATCAATAAAATGAACGTGATTCTAAAGGTTGCGATTAGAAAAAAAAAAAAAACACACAACAACCACCATGTTATACTTACCTGTTCTGTGTAATGGTTTTGCACAGAGCAGCCCTGATACTCTTCTTTTTGGGTACCGCGGTGGCGGTCCTGGCTTCTCCCCCTGCCGAGTGCCCCTATAGCAAGTCTCTTGCTATGGGGGCACTCGAGCAGTCTCACTTCTGGGCTGCGCTCCTTTGAATGGACATTGTCTATCACTGGCTGTGATTGACAGCAGCAGGAGAGCAGCTGCTCTCATGCACAACGCTGGATAGAGATGGGGCTCAGGTAAGTATAAGGGGGGACTGCACCCACAAGGTTTTTAACCTTAATGCATAGAATGCAATAAAGTGTTTTGTTTTTTTAAGGGTAACAATGGATCCAGTTTTTTTAAAGCATGGGTCTTCAAACTATGGCCCTCCAGTTGTTCAGGAACTACAATTCGCATCATGCCTAGTCATGTCTGTGAATGTCAGAGTTTTACAATGCCTCATGGGATGTGTAGTTCTGCAACAGCTGGAGGGCCGTAGTTTGAGGATCCCTGCTTTAAAGTATGAATAACAGCACAGTGGTTGTGCTGTGTAATTTGGCCCTTTGTGTTATCTGAAATACCTGGCTGATCCTCCCCGTTCTGTCCTCCCCCTGTAAACTGGCCACGGTTTATCATGGCTGCTGAGCCCTGACACTGGAAAGTTTACCTGCTTCTGTCATCCAGAACCCTGGTCAGTCCTTCTCTGTCTTTTCTCTCTGCCTGTCAGCTCTGTGTCAGGGCCTGTCCCCCCTTCCTGCTGCTGAAATAACTTTTTGATTATCAGGCAATCCCCTTTCTTCCATAATGACCTGTATATGTACTTTTTTTTTAAAATGCTGTTATATACCTTATTTGCTAGCGCTGCTCGGCACTCACGTGACCGGCCACCTCTCTTCTCTCGACTGACATCAGTGGAGGATGCTCGGCCCCTCCTGCTCTAGCTGTCTGATCGGGAAAGAGGAGAGAGGCGGCCAGTCACGTGAGCGCCAAGTGGCGCTAGCAAATAAGGTATATAACAGCATTTTTTTTTTAATAAGGCACATATACAGGACACTTAGCATTCTGGAAGACAGGGGTTTGTCTGATAATCACTAAGTGGGTTTACAACCACTTTATGATTTAAAACCTTTAGAACCACTGTAACCCTTAAGTTGAGCCGTAACAATAAACCTAACACTTTACACCAGGGATGCCCAACAAGTGGCCCGGGGGCCACATGTGGCCCGCGACCTCCTGCTCGGGAATGGAATAGAATATAATACTGTTATTAAAGGTAATTTTATTACTAAAATTACATTGTATATATGGGCATATCTCTTCTGCAGTGGTTACTGGGCTGCTTTCAAACTGATCCACAGGTGCAGAGCAGTACACCTGCAGGTTACCTGCACTGAGCCATAGACTTCTGTTACCTGCGAGTTTGGTGAGCCTTCTAAAAGGGAACCAAACCTGCAGAATATAATAGAAGTCTATTGCAAAGTGCAGGAAAGCCAAAAGGTACACTCTATTGCACCCACGGTGCAGGAAAAACCGCAGCGCATCAGTGTGAAAGCTGCCTTGGGCCCCTTTCACACGGTCAGTCCGACCCAATTCGACCATCCATGCACCTCTAAAGAGTGGTAGACATAAGCCGACTTGTGTCCTACCTCCAATCTGATCCGCTAAAAAATAAATAAAAAAAAAAATAAAAAAGAAAGAAGGAGTATAGTGGGCTGTGTACGTGTCCACTCTGCATTTGCAGAGTGGACACGGACATCCCGTCCACCATCTCTGCTCATTGTGGCCCGCAACCGGTTACTAAGTCGCTTAAGTGGCCCTCACTCTTCAAAAGGTTGGGCACCCCTGCTTTACACCATAACAGCCATTAAAACACTCAACCCTAAATGTAAACTTCCCACTCCATACATCCCCCCCCCTCTCAAACACAAACTTTTCTGTCAAAAATGGGGTGCCAAAAATCATTTAACAATGCCAAAGATTCAGTGCTAAAGGTACCAATCCCTCTGAAAGTTTCCACCTCCCCAATTAGGCTTAGGCTGGAATTCCACTTTAATTAGCCAGTCCCAATCCAGAAACAGTTAAACAGGTCAGGAATTCTGACTTCCACAAGTGCCACTTGCTATGGGTCAGTGGTTCCATAAGTAGGGAAGCAGATGGATCAACATGACAGCCATGAGAGTAGAAACTTCCGAAGGAGTTTGGCAATGCCATTTCTCTTGGCAGTGTCACTCTTTGTCCAGCCAGTTAATTACTTCTGATTGGCTGCTTGCTAGAATAATGTGTGCTGCTAATCAGCTTGGCTCTTTACACTTACTTGTATTGAATAGTCTAAAAATGTCTAAAAGTATAAAAAGCAAGCATGTTTTCTGCCATTATTATGTGACACAAAGGGTCTAAAATTGAACACAAAAAGGCTGGTTTAACACTGGGGCTGTGGGTGCGGTATAGCGCCGCTATTTTTAGCGGCGCTATACCGTCGGAATTGCGGAGGTATTCGGCCGCTAGCGGTGCGGTTTTAACCCCCGCTAGCGGCCGAAAAAGGGTTAATACCACCCGCAAACCGCAGCTACAGCCGCGGTTTGCGGGCGGTATTACCACGGTGTCCCATTTATTTCAATGGGAAGGAGCGGTGAAGAAGCGGTATACACACCGCTCCTTCACCGCTCCAAAGATGTGGCTTGCAGGAGATTTTGTCTCCTCCCGCCAGCGCATCGCCTCAGTGTGAAAGCCCTAAGGCTTTCACATTGAGCATACTGGGGCAGGAGTTTTTTATGCACTATTTTTAGCGCAAAACGCCTGAAAAACTCCTCAGTGTGAAAGGGGCCTAAACAAACGCACAATTCAAATCTACATTTCACAAAAGTAGCTCACTGTGGAAGCTCCTGGCTTCTGGAAAAGTAAAGCTGTATTGACCTCAACCAAAGGAAGACTTCCTACCCATCAGTGAGTCAAAGGTCAGCACTAATATACATCTGCACAAAAAAAAAGCGTCTTGGAAAAACAGTTTGATGATTGATTTGAACACCGGTGTGGTGGATGCAAGAAAACTGGAACCGTTGCCTGTATCAATCAAGTTCCACTTGAGCTTAGACAAGGGCTCCATACTTCCTATAAATGGACCCAGAAAGCCATTTAAAAAGAGTAACTCCACTTTCGTCAAAAAAAAAAAATTCCCCTCTGGGCGATTAATGTACATTGCAAGGATTTTAACAAAGTTCCTACCTTTCGTTGTTCTGAAAAAGCTGTTTGTCTGTGTCTATGTGCAAAGTACAGGTAATTGGGAGTGATTTTATAATATTCAACCAGCTGCTGCACTTTCAGGGTTCTAATGAAGAAAGTGGCAGGGTCTGCATCCCTTTAGATGTAATTTCACATTGGTAGCATATCAACAGTTCTGGAAAAATCAGTAATCCAATCACCCAAGTAGGAAATGACATTTTTGGTGAGCATCTCATACACTATATGTGTACAGAACGCCTCCAGGTTGCCATATTGCATTTTACAGAAAATTACACAGCTGCAGATTGAAAAGAAAAAGGTAATTTTTAATAACATTCAAATAAAATATGACTTGTGCAGCAAATGTACATGCTATAATTTTTTTTATTTGCCATTTGTTTCCCCACAAAAGTGGAGTTACCTTTAAGGGCTTTTAAATGTGAACCAAGAACTCAAACAGAACTTTTAATTTCAACTACAGAAACAGCAGCCAAGGTCATTTTGTATCCATGCCCCGTCCACCTTGTACATAACTGTATAAAGTTAGTCTTTGTCTTGACACATGTTCTTCCACCCTTTCGCTGCTAGCCTAAAAATTAATGTTATTTTGCTCTGCCTAGTTATAGAGACATCCTTAAGGCTCCCCAACCCCACAAATGCTTATATAGTAAAACCTTGGATTGCGAGCATAATTCGTTCCGGAAACATGCTTGTAATCCAAAGCACTTGTATATAATATCAAAGCGAATTTCTCCATAAGAAATAATGGAAACTCGAATGATTCGTTCCACAACCATTTATTCATAAGTCATTCAGTTTATAGTCCATATAAAAAGTTTATAGCAATGTGATCGGTTGTATAACCATAAAATGTCCATCCACAAATGGCACTCTCCCCAAGGGGATTAGAAGCAAAATCCAGCAGGAGCTACAGAGTATAAAAGAGAAGAGAGGCGCCTCTAAGTGTAGCAATATGGTTACATTTAATGAAGGTACAACATTTAGCAACTCACATGGTTGATGAATAAAAAAGGCACATCTAAGTATGCAGGCATTCCGGGGTAAAGCTTTCCACATAGACCATCCTCCACACGGCCGGCTCTCACAGCTGTTAATCTGCAATCGTGACCGGGAAGACTACCTTGCAGTAGAGCAAACTGAAGGCAAGGCTTGAATCGCTCGTGGAGCGCAGCGTGAAAAGGACGCCGCCAATGGTGGTGAGGAGGATGGTCCATGTGGACAGCTTTACCCTGGATGCCTGTCTGTATACTTAGATGTGCCTGTTTTAATCATCAACCATGTGAGTTGGGTAATGTTGTACCTTCATTAAATGTGACTATATTGCTACACTTATGCCCTGTACACACGATCGGAATTTCTGATGAAACAAGTCCGATGGACTTGTTTCATCGGAAATTCCGATCGTGTATGGCCCCCATCGGACTTTTTTCCATCAGTGTAAAAAAATAGAACGTTTTAAAAAACGCTAGGAAATTCCAATAGTCTGTGTGGAACTCCATCGGAGAAAAATCCACGCATGCTCAGACTGAATTAGGAGACGGGAGCGCTCGTTCTGGTAAAACTAGCGTTCCTAATGGAGAGAGCACATTCGTCATGCTGTATCGGACCGAAAAGCACGGGGACTGAAAAGTGCTAATCAGCTAACACCAAACTTTTACTAGCACGCGGTAACACGAAATCAGCAAAAGCAGCCCAAAGGGTGGCACCATTGGATTTGAACTTCCCCTTTATAGTGCCGTCGTACGTGTTGTACGTCACCGCGTTTTGAACGGTTGGAATTTTGTCTGATGGTGTGTATGCAAGACAGCTTTGAGCGGAATTCCGACGAAAAATTCCATCGGATTTTGGCCCATCGGAATTCCGATCGTGTGTACAGGGCATTAGAGGCGCCTCTCTTCTCTTTTATACTCAGTCGTGACGTGATGTTACTTGTATATCAAGACATCGCCTGTATATCAAGTCAAAATGTATTTACAAATTTTGCTTGTCTTGCAAAACGCTCTCAAACCAAGGTTTTACTGTATTATGTAAACGGCTGTGTCCTAACCCTGGGTAAGCTCTATGTCAGATTTTATCGGAGCTTACAAAGGGTTGACTGGTGATTAGATGCTCAGGCTTGAACAGGAGATCACCTGCACCCCCTATTTATGAAAGGGACAGGTATTAAATTGACAGCTAATAGCCCCATAATAGTTACATTTTTCACATGCTTTATAAATTTATAGACTTAAAAACGCTAATTAAAATCCCCCCTATGTATTCTCTAAAATCAGAGGATGTGAATAATTAACAGATCTATGCCCTATGATACGATATACAGATCAATACATATTTCTACCAGCCCTTACTAACACAGAACAGAAAGAATCACTTACCAGGCCATTGGTGTGGTTGCACATGTCCCAGAGCGGAATTAATGCCAGAGTCACCCGTGAACCATCCTCTGTAGGGATCTGATTCTGACGCGTCATGACGGAGGACACGGCCCATCTGCACCCAGGAAAAACACATGTTGACAAATGTCTGCTTGTGCAGTAAGAAATCAAACTCAAACACTGGAGATATACTCTACTGCAGTGGTTCTCAACCTTCTAGTGCTGTGACCCCTTGATAAAATTTCCCAAGTTGTGGGGACCCCCAACAGTAAAATTATTTTCGTAGCGTGGGTTGTCAGCACCCAAGGCAAGACAAGTAATTTGCGCCTCTAACTCACAGACATTTAGCGCTACCCGAGTCCTTTAAATGGCAACTATAATCACAGGTAGTGTTACTCACTGTGTCTCCGGCTTCACTGTGTCTCTGACTTTGGGGTCTCTCGTAGCAGTGACACCTCTACCGAAATCAGGAGATGGGGTCTCCTCCAGCCCCTTCCACTTCACATTCCTCACCAGTCAGCTGACCTCTAGTCTTTGCCCCCCAGCCATGCTGTGAACTGAATGGGCGCCTGTGAAGAGGCTGAGTGGGCGGCTGCGGGCTCTAGGAACAGCCCAGCTGGGTGGCCACAGGCTCCAGGGATAGCCCTGCTGGGTGCCGCAAAAAGGCTGGGAGAGTGGTGCGGGCTTCAGGAACAGCCCAGAATTCGGTGACCCCTGGCAAATCATCATTCGGCCCCCGAGGGGGTCCCGACCCCCAGGTTGAGAACCACTGCTCTACTGCAATGTGAAAATTAGGTATACAAATAGTCTTAAAGGGGTTGTAAAGGTTCGTTTTCTATTTTCTAAATAGGTTCCTTTAAGCTAGTGCATTGTTGGGTTCACTTACCTTTTCCTTTGATTTCCCTTCTAAATGTTTTTTTTCTTTGTCTGCATTTCTCACTTCCTGTTTCTCCTCACTAAACTTCACACCATCATCCGAGTGGTGTTTAGTCAGCCAGAACAGCTTACTGAACAGCTTACTGAGGAGGAACAGGAAGTGAGAGATTCAGACAAAGAAAACAAAGAAAAAAAACATTTAGAAGGGAAATCTAAGGAAAAGGTAAGTGAACCAACAATGCACGAGCTTAAAGGAACCTATTTAGAAAATAAAAAAACAAACCTTTACAACCCCTTTAAGCCCTGTACACACGGCCGAAAATCTCGTCAGGAAAAAACCTGTTGTTTTTCCTGACGAGATTCTTGACAAGAATCTTGTCCCGACCGAGTGTACACACGCTCCATTCAAAAGAACCGCCATTCTTTTAAATGGCACGAACGCGGTGACGTCATCGACTACGACGAGCGTGCGCTCGTCACTTTCGATGCCATCGCCGCCATCTTGCTTCACCCTACCTATGCCTAGGAAGCTACCGCGCATGCGTCAAAGTCATTTCAAGCATGCGCGGGTTTCCACGGCGACAGGTAAGTGTACACACACACACACTCGGGTTTCTCGTCGGGAAACAGGCCGGCGAGAATCCCGACGAGAAAAAAGAAAGCAGGTCTTCTTTTTTTCTCGTCGAGATTCTGGTCAGTTTTCCTGACGAGAAACCTGAAAGCCTCGTACACACGGCCGGTTGTCTCGGCAAGAAAGCTCTGCAGTTTTCTTGTCGGTTCTTGCCGAGAAAACCGGCCGTGTGTACGAGGCTTAACAACGTCTTTTGTAGACTTCACCCAATAAAACCCTATTTCTGCCATTACCTTGGTGCATTAACATTCTCCAGTAATGAGCCTGGAGGCTGCCAGACTGCCTCCTGAAAATGCTAGCTGCCTGGCTGTCGAAGCTGACCCTCTAGCTTCTAAAGTTTTAACCACTGAACCAACACAAGTGAGCCAATAAGAACTCCTGACTTTGTCAATCTGCATACCTGGTTCAGGTCAGAAAATGATCCACTGGGTTAGAATATACTGGATTTAGGTAGGGAATACCTGAAGGACAATTTGCACGTCTAAGACGAAATTGTACAGATATGAATGATTTAAAAAATAAGCTGATATAATTAAGAATAGTTTTTTACAGAAAGGATATGAGGGAGATCTTGATAAAGATATTTCTTGTGCATTAGATTATGATCGGGAGAGTTTGTTATAAACAATTAGAAAATCGGAGTCTGGTGATAATATGGCTAGTCCTTCTGTATAAACTTATTCTAATCAACACTATATGGTGGGAAAAACCTTAGAGAAACACTGGGTTATTTTGAAAAATTATAAAGTCCTAGGAAACAACTTACCTGAAAAACCTGTCCTGATTTTTAAGAAGGCCCGTAGCCTTGGGAATTACAGAAGTCCCTAATGTAGGTGAACGTCCTAAACAGATGAGCACATTTGGTGGTCTAAAAGGTTTTTTCCCTTGTTGTAGATGCCAAGTATGTAAACATGTTGTACAGAACATTATAAAATGGGAATATACATCTAGGATTACTGATAAGAACTTTTTATGATGTGTTCCACCAGACATGTAGTGCATCTCCTGCAATGCCTGTGTGGTTTACAGTATGTGGGGAGGACCACGTGGGCACTGCAGGTGAGAATAAATGAACATATAAATAATAAAAAAGGCTTTTGTGGACACAGCTTGTCTAGGCATTATGCCAGTTGCCACACTAAACAGCTCTCTAGTTTAAAATTTGCGGGCATAGATAATAGAGGAGTAATATGATGTGTTTCTAAACTGGAAACCAAATGGATTTTTGATTACGCTCATATATCCCATATGGTCTAAATGTAGAGTGGGACTTTAATAAATGTATTAAAGCGGAGCTCCACCCTAAAGTGAAACTTCCGCTCATCGGAACCCTACCCCCCTCCGGTGTCACATTTGGCACCTTTCAGGGGGAGGGGGGGTGCAGATACCTGTCTAAGATGCCTGTATTTGCACCCACTTCCGGGAGTCCTCTCTGCAGGTATTCTGTGGGTAGTGCGTCACTTCCTGCCCCCACCCGTTGTGTTCTGGGAAACACTCGGCTCCCAGAACGCAGCGGGGACCAGTGAGGACGGCGCTGCGCGACTCGCACATGTGTAGTAGGGAATCGGGCAGTAAAGCCGGAACGCTTCACTTCCTGATTCCCTCACCGAGGATGGCGGTGGGGGCAGCAGAGTGACGAGCGATTGCTCGTCTTTTGCTGCAGACGTCGCTGGACTCCAGAACAGGTAAGTGTCCATATATTAAAAGTCAGCAGCTGCAGTATTTGTAGCTGCTGGCTTTTAATTCTTTTTAAACGGCGGAGCTATGCTTTAATAGCCGATTTAAAATTTCTAATAAATTTATTTAGAATTTAGTAGGATTTTGAAATTGTATTTTAACGTATGGTAGTTATTGTGGGTGGATAAGTAAATGGAAGCGTATCTTTTTTATTATGGAACTATTTAAGGCTGTAAATATTTGTTTGACCACAAGATGGCAATATCTTTGATGAAATATATTCTTTAATATACACTTATGCTTTTATTTAATTTTGAGTTTTTACTGTGACTTTTTTTTGGGACCATCGTAAATGAGATTATAAATTGGCATTCTTGAAATTGCAGTCCCATGTGGAAAAAGCGGCTTCCATTGGTGGCGGTGTGAATATAAGAGCGATCCGTTGGCATAGTCGGCTAACCCTCTTGGGAATGTCTTTCTATGATGAAACATGTTAGGGCTGGACTACAGCAGACGTCATCATGCTCCAAGACCGGCTGGTCGGTTTGTAACGCTGCTCTGTTTGTTTAGCATAATGTGATAACCTTTTTAAAACAATAAAGCTGTGTATGCAGGTTTTACACCATGTGGCTTTTGTCATTCATGTTTTGCTGGCCCATTGCACATTTTTGCTGGTGAGGCCTGTGGTTCCCTATGTTCGGTCCAAATACAAGCCTTTACTGAAAAAGCATCATTTGACCTTCTATAACCTGGGGTCTATTACTCGGGATAGATGCTGGTGTTTATGTGTGGTGGAGGAGTCACATGAGCCACAGAGGAATATGTCTGCTCACCGAGGAGTTTTGTCTCAGCACAATTTAGACATGTTGTGTTTTTTTGCAAATCCATGGAATGAACTTTGACACTTGTTATGAATTTTTACATGGATTATTTATTTATTGGTATATTTGCACTATTCATGATAATTTGTATGGAATAGAAGTTTTATTATAAGCAGTGTAATTATTATGATTTTGGCATGTTTGCATATTTGCACAATTAAATTGAATATTTGAAGATACAGTGCAACAATATTTAGTGTTACCCTGAGTAACAGCCAGGAAACTGACATTTTCCAAAGGTGGTCAGCAGTGAAAGCCTCCTTATTTCTCTTATGACAGGTGACAAGATTATGACACATTGACACAGGCCCATACAGCAAGTTTGTGTGTGTGTGTGTGTGTGTGTGTGTGTGTGTGTGTGTGTGTGTGTGTGTGTGTGTGTGTGTGTGTGTGTGTGTGTGTGTGTGTGTGTGTGTGTGTGTGTCCAGAAGTGACAGATGTTCAGTGCAGCAGCTGACCGTGTTAAAACTCATTGACAGGTTGACAGATGCAGCAGCAGCTTTATGGATCTCCCTACACATGGTAACATCTATATAGGTACAGGGATGGATGCATGGCCTTGAACACAGACTGTAAAAAGGCTTGGATGTGTGGAAAGATCCAGGCACTCCAGCCACTGATCTTTAACAAGCTACTGACGGCGGCGGTTGCACAGAGCATCCATCACTCCTGGGTGCATAACCAGACACACAAACATACAATATACAGGCCTCAGTGTCCATGTGAATGAGACACTGTGGGACAGCAGCAGGGGCCTATGGTACTTGCTGCTCTCAAACTCCTGTGAGGAGGAACTGGGGAGCAGGGCCGGCCCAGTGGGCACTTGCCCCGGGTGCTGTGTTGAATGGAGGCACTACAGAGTTTCCCGCTCTTTACTGACAGAAATGACTGCAGTGTCACTTCTGTTAGAAGGAGCAGCGGCAGATAGCTGCTGCTGGAGGAAGGATTCAGCTTTCCCCTCCCTCCAGCATGCATGGGGTGGAAAAGAGCCGATGCTGCACTGGTGAGGAAGGAGGGCGGACTGTGTCGGTCTTTCCTCTCTCCCCATCATGTTACATGACCGGAGATAGGAGGGGGACAGAGCGAATACCGATCTCCCAGTACAAGGGGGAAAGGTGGAGGAGCGACAACAACTCGGGAGCATGGGGACTCTACTGGGGGCACCTGATGAGGGGGGGACTCTACTGGGGGCACCTGATGCAAAGGGGGGGGGACTTTACTGGGGGCACCTGATGCAAAGGGGGGACTCTACTGGGGGGCACCCGATGCAAAGGGGGAGGGACTCTACTGGGGGGCACCTGATGCAAAGGGGGGGACTCTACTGGGGGGCACCTGATGCAAAGGGGGGACTCTACTGGGGGGCACCTGATGCAAAGGGGGGGACCTGATGCAAAGGGGGGGACTCTACTGGGGGGCACCTGATGCAAAGGGGGGGACTCTACTGGGGGGCACCTGATGCAAAGGGGGGGACTCTACTGGGGGGCACCTGATGCAAAGGGGGGGACTCTACTGGGGGGCACCTGATGCAAAGGGGGGACTCTACTGGGGGGCACCTGATGCAAAGGGGGGACTCTACTGGGGGGCACCTGATGCAAAGGGGGGACTCTACTGGGGGGCACCTGATGCAAAGGGGGGGACTCTACTGGGGGGCACCTGAAGCAAAGGGGGGGACTCTACTGGGGGCACCTGAAGCAAAGGGGGGGACTCTACTGGGGGCACCTGAAGCAAAGGGGGGGACTCTACTGGGGGCACCTGATGCAAAGGGGGGGGAGACTCTACTGGGGGCACCTGATGCAAAGGGGGGGGGGGACTCTACTGAGGGCACCTGATGCAAAGGGGGGTCTCTACTGGGGGGCACCTGATGCAAAGGGGGGGTCTCTACTGGGGGGCACCTGATGCAAAGGGGGGGACTCTACTGGGGGCACCTGATGCAAAGGGGGGACTCTACTGGGGGCACCTGATGCAAAGGGGGGGACTCTACTGGGGGCACCTGATGCAAAGGGGGGGACTCTACTGGGGGCACCTGATGCAAAGGGGGGGGACTACTGGGGGCACCTAATGCAAAGGGGGGGGGACTACTGGGGGCACCTAATGCAAAGGGGGAGGACTCTACTGGGAACCACACTTGCTGGGGGACGCAATTCGCCATATTCACCCTGGGCACTGGATGACCTTGTCCTGGCACTGCAGGGGAGTAGCTTACCGGCGCTTTGTGCTTAGAAGAAATGTGCACAGGTGCCTCCACAGCACCTGTCTTGGAGGCACTTGGAGGAAGAGGGAGAGGACAGACCAGTGAAGGACCACCAAAGTGGCAAGGCACCGCTCTGTGCAATATTGTTGCACAGAGCAGGTAAAAATATCATCTTTTTTTATTTTAATAAAAAAAAAAAATAGGATTTTTTACTCACCGTAAAATCCTTTTCTCTGAGTCCATGGACCGACACAGCTTCTCTATTGACAAAGTGGGTATTATCCGTTAATTAGGAGTGACTAGGCAGAAAAACTTGTAAAAAGTGTTGCATCACACCTTCTACAGTACCGCCCAGGGGGCGGACCCTCTGGGTATACCCTCTCAGTCTGCATCTTCGCAGATCAGTTCGTCAAAAAGCAGTACAAACTTAAAAGGAGGGGTGGGTGCTGTGTCGGTCCATGGACTCAGAGAAAAGGATTTTACGGTGAGTAAAAAATCCTATTTACTCTTTCGTCCATGGACCGACACAGCTTCTCTATTGACAAAGTGGGACGTCCCAAAGCAGTGTCAGAGAAAAAACGAGGGGTGGTAACAGCATAAAAATAAACTTCACCCCAAACACAAAACAGCACTCCTCCAACAGAGGAGTTGCAACTCTAAACAGCCGCTTGCAAAACCTTGCGGCCAAAAGAGGCATCCGAAGATGCACCTACATCAACTTTGTAGAATTTTGTGAAAGTGTGAGCGGACGACCAAGTCGCCGCTTTACATAATTGGGAAACAGACGCTTGATGTCGGAAAGCCCAAGAGGCACCTATTGCCCTGGTCGAATTCGCCGTGATAGGAAAGGGGGGCGCCTGACCCTTTAAGGCGTAAGCCTGGGATTACTATCTGTCGGATCCACCTAGAGATGGTGGCCGATGAGACTGCTTGGCCCTTCTTGGGACCAGCCACCGAAACAAACAGTGAGTCTGACTTCCGGAACAGGGAAGTAGCAGATAGGTATACTCTCAAAGCTCGGACAACGTCCAAGGAATGAAACGCCGACTCCTTAGGATTCGACGGCTGAGGACACAAGGATGGAAGTACAATGTCTTCGTTGAGATGAAAAGCCGAAACGACTTTCGGAAGAAAGGAAGGCTGCGGCCGAAGCACCACCTTATCCTTGTGGAAAATCAAATAGGGAGCCTTGCAGGACAAGGCTGCCAGCTCAGAGACTCGTCTAACTGACGTAACAGCCACCAAAAAGACCACTTTCTGAGAAAGTGTCAACAGGGGAATATCTCTAATATTCTCAAACGGTGCCTTCTGAAGCACCGAGAGGACCAGGTTCAAGTCCCACGGAGGTAACTGGGGACGGACCGGAGGGGCCACATGTCGGACCCCCTGCACAAATGTACTCACGAGAGAGTGAGTCGCCAGGGGTCGCTGAAAAAAGACAGCCAGGGCAGATATCTGTCCCTTAAATCGTACTTAGGGCAAGCCCTTGGTCCACCCCATGCTGTAAAAACAGCAGGATTCTGGAAACCAAATAGGTATGCGGATGCCATTTCATTTCCTCACACATGGAGATGTAGGCCCTCCAAGTGCGGTGATAGACCTTCCTAGAGGACGGTTTTCGAGCACTTCTCATAGTAGAGATTACTGAGTCTGACAGGCCCCGGTCTCTCAGTACCTGGTTCTCAACAGCCATGCCGTTAAAGCCAATGACTGTAAAGCAGGATGGAATATGGGACCTAGCGATAGCAGGTCCTTCCGTAGTGGTAGGCGCCAGGGGACGTCTGCTACCAGACGTACTAGATCGGCGTACCAAGGACGCTGAGGCCAATCTGGAGCGATTAGGATCATTGGAATTCCCTCTGCCTCTACTCTGCGGAGCAGAAGAGGAAGAAGCCTTAAGGGAGGGAAGGCATAGATTAGCCGATACTGACCCCACGATTCTACCAACGCATCCGTTGCGTCTGCCCATGGGTCTCTTGACCGGGCCACAAATCTCAATACCTTCCGATTGAGTCGGGAAGCCAGAAGATCTACGTCTGGTGTGCCCCATCTTTGGCAGAGGAGTTGGAACACCTCCGGGTGTAAGGACCCTTCTCCCTGGTCCAGCATCTGGCGGCTCAGGTAGTCCGCCTGCCAGTTTTCCACACCCGAAATGTACACGGCCGACAGTGCCGGTACGCTCCTCTCTGCCCACTTCAGGATGCGAGCGATCTCCGATGTTGCAGCTGAGCTTCTTGTTCCTCCTTGATGATTGACATATGCCACTGCTGTGGCGTTGTCTGACTGGATCCTGACTGGACGCCCTTGCAGCCTCTGAGACCATTTGAAGAGGCACAGCCTGATCGCCCGGATTACCAGGACATTGATCGGCAGGAGGGCTTCCTCTGCGGTCCAGCGACCTTGCGCCGACTGAACACCCCAGACTCCCCCCCAACCTGTAAGGCTGGCGTCCGTCGTGATCACTATCCAGTAAACCGGAAGAAATTACTTCCCGGCCATTAGAGCCGGTGCTGTCAGCCACCATACCAGGGATCTCCTGACTATGTGGCTCACTCGGATTTGATAATCCAGAGATGATGGACATCTGTTCCATCTGGACAGAACTTCCTTCTGTAACACTCGAGTGTGGTCTTGAGCATATGGAACCGCCTCGAAGGAGGCTACCCTGAGGCCCAACACTCGCATGCAAAAAACGGAGTGACGACCAATTCCTGGAAGTCAGCTGCCGTACTGCAGCCCGGAGGGTCTGCAACTTCTCCACAGGGAGGAATACCTTTGCCTCTGAAGAATCCAGAATCAACCCCAGGTACCCTAGGCGTTGAGTGGGCACCAATACTGACTTTTGCGTGTTTAGTATCCAACCACAGTCTCGAAGAGTCTGACAGGTAATGGACACGCTTACCTCTAATTCTGAGCTTGAAGGGGCCTTCAGTAGAAGGGCGTATAAGTAGCCTGTGATAGCGATACCCCGCTGTCTTAGAAGTGCCAGAATCGGAGCGAGCACCTTGGTGAACGTCCTGGGTGCTGAGGCAAGGCCCAACGGGAGGGCCACAAACTGGTAGTGGTCCTTCCCGACAGCAAATCGCAGAAACCTCTGGTGTCTGGAGTATATGGGGACATGCAGGTATGCGTCCTTGATGTCCAAGGAGGCCAGAAAGTCCCCCGGATGGAGAGCCGTGACTACAGATCGAACCGACTCCATCCGAAAACTTTGTACCTTCACAAAGCAATTGAGGGCTCTGAGATCCAAGCTTGGACGAACCCCCTCCTTCTTCGGCACAATGAACAGATTTGAGTAAAAACCCCGTTCCAGTTCTGGAACTGGAATAACTACCTCGCGTTCCAGTAGACCCTGGACCGCCCCATACAGGGCCTCCCGACGGGTCGGTAGTAGCTGGAGATAAGAGGTGTTGAATCTGTCCGGTGGACAAGAGAGAAACCATCTTGTAGCCTGAGGAGATTACTTCGCAAACCCACCTGTCGGAGATTAGTGCTGTCCACTGAGTCGCGAATTTGCGAAGACGTCTCCCCACCCGAGAGCTGGGTGGGGGTGGACCTTCATGCGGACGCAAATTTGTCCGCAGGCTTATTGGGTATGCGGGACCAGGGACGCTTTTGTCCTTGGGCAGGCGCTTTATCGGCCTGGGGTCTTTTCCCTGTCGCCCTAGGGGGACGAAAAAACCACTTGTGTGCAGTAAAGGAGGGCCCTTGCCCTTGGCGTGGCCCCTTACCCTTGCTAATTTGGGGAAGCAAAGTGCTTTTACTTCCTGTGGCATCCTTGATGATGTCATCCAGAGAAGCCCCAAAAAAAGTCTGTCGCCCTTAAAAGGCAGATCCAACAGGGCTTTCTTGGAAGTCTGGTCCGCAGACCAGCCTTTTAGCCAGATCAGGCGGCGTATTGCTACTGCATAAACCGAAGTTTTAGACAGCAGGGGAATAGTATTCATGTCTGACTCGCAGACAAACCTAAGGCCCTGGACCAACAGGTCGGCCAATGTTATCTCATCAGGAGGAGCATCTCACTCCTTAACCCCTGGAGTAGCAATCTTGCCCATTCAGTAAGTGTGTGAGACACTAGGGCCCCCGCCAATGCCGGGCGTACTGCCGAGCCTACCACTGAGTATAGGTAGCAAGCGAGTGCTTCAGCCTTCTTATCCACAGGGTCCTTGAAAACAGGAGCCCCTTCTACAGGAATTGTGGTGGCTCTATTAAGTCTGGACACCGGAGGGGGGGAGAGGTCCATTTCTTCAGAAAACTCTCCTCAAAAGGGGTACCGTACCGCAAACCTCTTTGGGGCTGTAAAGACCCTCAGTGGGTTCTCCCATTCCTTGTATAAGAGTTTATCAAAAGACACACAAGGGAACACCTTAGCAGTGCGGGCAGGTCTATGAAACCCAAGTGGATCGGAGTCTCTGCTGCTTCTGCAGTATTTTCCAATTTTAGCATATCCCGCACTGCAGTAATAAGGTCAGATACCAAAGCCGTCTCGCGTACTGACCTGGACTTTGAGTCATTCTCACTGTCCGGTCACGGTCTGCAGTCTCTGATGCGTCAGAATCTGGGCCCCGAGCCGTAGCTGGACCTGGTTCTGCACCAGAATTATCCCCAGAAGCTTGCAGGGGATGGGGCGTTTACTACCCCCTGTATTCCCGTGTGCTGCTTCCACCCTGGCAGCAAACGCCTCTAGGATTGCAGTCATAGCGTTCATAGACACCTCAGGGGCACCAGCTGCTAAATCTGGTGTTTCAGGGGAGAAGACATCTGGCTCAGATGCCATGCTGACCACACGCTGACACTCACAGGGCTCCAGGCAAGATATCAATAGGCCACCCTCCTGTGCTGCAGAGAGGCCGGGTCACCCAGAGGACTCACCACCCTGGATAGGTACTGCTATGCTGCGCCTGTGATGCTGTCCCCCTGCTGCTGTGTCAGTCTGCTTCTTTTATCAGCACTTCCTGTGTGAATTTTCGCGCCAGTGTAATGCACCCTAGAGGCCGGAGGCTCTCGAAAAATGGTTGCCAAAAACGTCTGTATGGAAGATAATGTGGGCTCTAAGAAAATGGGCGCCGACAGAAGATAGAGGTCAAGCAGCCATAGACCACAAAAAGATGGCCGCCGAACGGCAATATCTGCATACAGGGTGGACAAACATGGCCGCCGATCAGCTGATAGGGGCCAGTGGGTGTGGCCGAACCACAGGAAGATGGCCGCCGGGCAGTCACAAGAGGCCAAACTTGGCATGGACCACCTCAAAATGGCCGCCGACAGCATGGAGGAGGAAGGACACAAACACAGGTAAGAAAAAATGACATTTCTTTTAAATGTTAGTTACAGCCAGCCCCGCTCCAGTGGGACCCCCTAGGTGACCCCCAGAAACCTTTAGCTAGAAGCCCAGGGAGGAGGGAAAGGCAGGGAGAGAGGGAAGAAAGGGGCCACAACCACTTACTTGATCTCTCCAGGAATGTCCAGCTAAATCACCCAGCCGAGGCAGGGGAGTTTTACTTACCTATCCTGCATGTATTCTGCTGGAAGACATTCCAAACAGATCATCGTCCGCGCACGGAAGGTGACTGTTGGCCAGGCATGCTGTGATTGGACCCAGAAGGGACGATCATATGTATGCCCTGGAGCATGACGTTCACCGGACAGGCTGCTTCGACTCGGCCGTAAGGTCAGCCGAAGCTGAGCGGTCCGATGCAAGCCTTGGAGCGTAAGCTCACCGGCCAGGCTGCTGCGACTCGGCCGTAAGGTCAGCCGAAGCTGAGCGGTCCGATGCAGGCCCTGGAGCGTAAGCTCACCGGCCACCCGTGGAGCGACGGGCATGTCGTGGAAAACCCAGCGCGTAGCTAGGGTCGGCACACGCTCGATGGCCGAAACTGGGGAGACTACAAGGATCGAGGATCCAGCCTGTCACCCAGTCGGCAGTTGATCGAAGATCGCAGGAAACAACAAATGTAGCAAAAAAAATAAAAATATATATATATATCTTTTTTCCCCGGACCAATGGGCCCGAAGGGAGCCATGTCCTACTCCTTGCTAGACAGAAAAAAACTGATCTGCGAAGATGCAGACTGAGAGGGTATACCCAGAGGGTCCGCCCCCTGGGCGGTACTGTAGAAGGTGTGATGCAACACTTTTTACAAGTTTTTCTGCCTAGTCACTCCTAATTAACGGATAATACCCACTTTGTCAATAGAGAAGCTGTGTCGGTCCATGGACGAAAGAGTAAAATCATCTTTAGTATTACGGTACTTTAAACACCACGGTTCAGTCACAACCCCTCCCCTAAGACTTTCACAACAAAGCAGCAGACTAATTAGCTCATTCCTCCGCTCACAATGCTCTCTCCACCCATCAGCATGTTCCTTCTTAGCACATGTGCTCTGCAGCACACCTGATTGGTTAGTAATGCTGACCCTCCCTCTCCCAGTGTGAATGCTGCTGTATATATGGTATTACAAGTGGCTAGTACAAATTCATATTCATGTTCTTACCCTAGTAGCATATCTAAATACATTTAGTAATGTTAATGCATGCAACTTCATTACTTCTCTTTTATATCTGCCTGGAGTTCAGCTTTAAGCAAAACGCCAAGGACTGTCAAGCTCATTCTAAAGTCGATAAATGAAAGCCAACCTCCCTCCTTGGGTGCTTTTATAAAGCGATGGAAAAACGAAATAACCAACCTGTAGTCATCAAACGTGAAGGCGTCCTTTAATGGCAGCTTGCTGGCATTAGGATGAGTCTGAGGGCAAGAAAGAGAAGAAGAGAGAAAACCCATCAGAACACACTGTGTAAAATTTCATCACTTTCCTTCCTAACCGATCCTAACAAGAGCCAAATGAAGCGGGAGGTGCCCGGCGATGTAACGCAGGGATCATCATGCTATTATGTTCTCATACATCAACGTCAACTTAATTTGTTGTGCCCAGCAGCTTCCATTAATCTGCGTCTCCGGATTCTGAGACGGCAACTCGCAGGCAGCGCAACTTTAACGATATAAGGTGGACGCTGCGGACAGGCAAGCGGCCATCATTTATACATGTCAGCCAGGAAGCAAGAATTAATTAGGCATTTCAGCTTACGCTCTCTAAACAAATGTTTCAAAGAAGGCTTTTTTTTTTTCCCTCTCCCGTTTCCCTCAGAAATTTTAATTTTCAATTTCACACTGTGGCAGGCATCGACGTATTAAAGGGATCGTTCCAAAATCCTTTGTCGCTTTATTCTACGGGTTAGAAAATTAGCAGCTATTTTGGGGGGGGGGGGGGGGGGTTGGATGTACCGACTAGAGCGCAACTTGAGTCTTTGTGGTGATGGAAGCCATTTTGAATGCAGCAATGGTCACGAATACTTTATATAAAACCAGTTGATGGTTTCCCCTCGCAAAAATGGTTGCCAACACTGACATCCATCGCCACTTTACTAATATACGTTCTGGAGGCGCTGATGTATGTATGTATGTATTGGAAGAAGCCATTTTGAAAGTGGACTGACTAATGTCGACTCTAAGGGCCCATTTACTTCTTTGCAGCACGGTATGTCGTGTGTTGCTTTAGCCACTTTACCTCGGAAGGTTTTACCCCCTTCCTGACCAGGCCATTCTTTGCGATACGGCACTGCGGTGCTTTAACTGACAATTGCGCGGTCGTGCGACGATGTCCCCTAAAATAAAAAATAATTGATGTCCCCACAAATAGAGCTTTCTTTTGGTGGTATTTGATCACCTCTGAAGTTTTTATTTTTTGCGCTATAAACAAAAAAAGACGACAATTTTGAAAAAAAATTAATAAAAAAATACTATATATATAAAAAAAAAAAAATTTTTACTTTCTGCTATAAAACATACCCAATAAATAGAAATAAAAAAAATCTAATTTCTTAATCAATTTAAGCCAATATGTATTCTGCTACATGTTTTTGGTAAAATAAAATCCCAAGAAGAGTATATTGATTGGTTTGCGCAAAAGTTATAGCGTCTACAAACTATGGGATATTTTTATGGACTTTTTATTATTTTTACTGGTAATGGCAACGAGACAAGCCATGTACTACTGACGGGTGCTTACAATGATCAGCTTTTATTTTATGTAAAATATTTATCCCAAAAAGGAACAAAACTATAGCTGTAACTGCTTAGAAAGTGTGAGCAGAAGTCTGGCCTTAAATTGTTAGTGTATCTAAATCTGCTAAAACATCCAACACTCACCTTCCCGCAGACTGACAACACTACTGTCCAAAAGGTGCCCCCTGTGCTCCTTCATCCAGAATGGAGGCACTCTAATACAGGAAGTGTGTTACTGGCCAGATCACCAGGTGAAAACAGAGGGACTAAAAAAGAAAACAAATTCAGCCACCAAATCTAATGATTGGTTACCTGTAATATATTAGGCTTCATGTACACCCTGCCTTCCTTTACTGTGCCGCGATTTTACGTTTTCCCGTGGCCAGCGGACAAAACGTTCCTATCCTGAATGTGTTTTTCCACATTCCGCAAAAAAGAAAACAAATGCAGCCATCACATCTAATGTTTAGTAGGTTGCAATATACACACATTAACGGCTAGTTTACACTTGCTTCAAAACATGGCTTCGGACAGGCTTTGTTAAAGCTCTCTGAATCCCGTCACTAAATAAAATGGTTAGCTTACAGTCCTGTTTACACCTTGCTTTTGCTTCGCTTGAAAATTTTTACCCCATGTGGGTTTAGTTGTGCTTCATATAGGTCTATGGCAAAGCTCGCTTGAAGCCCCACAAAGCTCCACCGAAGCCTCATCCAAGCACCAAGCAAAAGCAGGTGTAAACAGGACTGTAAGCTAACCATTTTATTTAGTGACAGGAGCATTGAGTGGCGTTCAGAGAGCTTTAGGCCCCATGTGCACGGGACGCTGGTAAACGGGTGTTCAGAGGCAGTTGGACACTTTTTTCAACTGCCCCTGAACACATTCAATGTTATCCTATGTGTCCATGTACACAGTCTCGTTTATTGCCGTTTTTAGGCAGTTGCGTTTAACCTCGTTTTTCTGAAAGCAAAAAAATGGTTTCAGACGCCAAAGATTTCCACGTTTCAGACGCCAAACTTGTTGCAGGTGATGTGGCAGGTGATACGCTAAATACAGGTACACTGCTGCTCTCTCAGCTGCTGCTACTCACTCTGGTCTCACTAAATGGCTGAAATGGTTAATACTGTTTTTTGAGCTTAGGGAGGGTCCTTATGATGTTTCTTAACTAAGCGCTTATAGACGCAAAGGCGGTAAAACGCCGCTAAACGCAGCATGCAAACGCGGCAAAACAGGCGTTTCTAAACGCCGGTTTTAACCTTCGTTCAGAAGAGCTTGCACCAGCATCCCGTGTACATGGGGCCTTAACAAAACCTGTCCAAAGCCATGTTTTGAAGCAAGTGTAAACTAGCCCTAATGAGCAGCTGTGGCTAAGTGGTCAGCACTTCCACCTACTAGCACTTGGGTCGTTGGTTCAAATCTCAACCAGGGCACTACCTGCCTGGAGTTTGCATGTTCTCCTGTTGGGTTTCCTCCGGGTACTCCAGATTTCTTCCACACTCCAAGGACATGCTCGGAGATTAACTGGCTCCTGTCTAAATTGGTCCTAGTACGTGTATGTAGGAATGTGAGTTGGGGACCTTAGATTGTAGGCTCTCTGAGGGCAGGGACTGATGTGAACATACAATATATATATGTGTAAAGCACCGCGTAAATTGAAGGCGCTATACAATTACCTAAAATAAATAAGAAAGCTGCTTGATGTGAGAAATAAAAGTATTTGCAGAGCTTTTAGCAGACTGCTGTACACATTGCTCTTAGGCAAGCTAAAGAAAGTGTGGCCAAGACCTGAAAGAAACTCATACTAGTACAAGACCATGAAGCCCACCACTACCGACCTTCTAAAAATGCAGATGAGAGAAGTCAATGTAAAATCAGATCTGCTCATCTACATACCTGTCCCAGGTCATTGTCTCAAAGCACTGAAACCACTGGACCAGCACGATGCTGGAGATCTAGCATTCTCAGATAGGGGAGAGGACAACAATGTCCTCAGTACGGATGTCCTTTTAAAACTCTTGTTCATAATAAAGTAAAAAAAAAAAAAAAAATACCATTATGGAAATAAAAGAAAACCTATTCTAAGACTTTCCAAGTACATTTTCTTGCCTACCCTTGTCGGGCCAACAAAGGATATCGGGAGCTTCAAAGGATGCGGCTGCCTTCTTGTTATGCTGAAAAAAATGTAATCAAACACTTGGGCACGGCTGAGAGGAAATGTGAATACGCGGGGAGGCCTCCTACCACTGCTAATGAAGCCCCCGTGTTGTCCCCAGTTTTACTTCTGATGCATTAGCATCTCAAGTGCGAGGTAATTTATCATCGCTCACTGTAATGTACTCGCTGGCACTGCGTGCAGGACAGTAGGGGATGAGGTAAAAGTGGCTCAAACTATAAATCAATTATGAAACAAAAGCCGAGGCTCAGCGAGCAATTTGAGGAAAATTATACACTGCACGACTGCCAATTGGGTGGGAAATTTCCGTGGCTTCTTCTCCCACCCCCTCCTCGCGTAACCCTTTCATCGCCGCCTCGTTAAAGGGCTCCGGGGTCTGCCGTCCCTGACAGCTAGAGAGGGATTTTACCCACCAGGGTTTGAAATGGAACTATGAGCAAAATAAAACACATATGATGCAATCTGTCACTCAAAAAATCATTTTTTTTATCCCCCAGTAACAGTTTTGTTACCTGTTGATTCTGCCAGTAGATTCGTTATTTTTTTTTCCTTCTTTAATTGCTTCAATACCGGGCACTTTCACCCCCTTCCTACCCAGGACAATTTTCAGCGCTGTCGCATTTTGAATAACATTTGCACAGTCATGTAATGTCGTGCCAAAATTACATTTTTATCATGCCTTTGAGGCAGCTAGAGCTTTCTTTTGGTGGTATTTAATCACCACTGGGTTTATTTATTTATTTTATTTTTTTCAAAATTCTCTCTTTTTTTTTTTTAGCAATAAAGACCGACTGAGAATTTAAACCAAAAAAAATAAAAATGAAAAATGTGTAAATAAAGTAATTTTTCTCTTTCACTGATGAGACTGCACTGTGGGGCACTAATAGGCTGCACTGATGAGGAGGCACTAATATGCAGCACAGATAGGCGGCACGGATTTGCATCACTGCTGGGCACAGATTGGAACCACTGATAATTAAGGATGGGCTCGGGCGTGTTCGCAACCCCACGTGCCCGAGCCCGCCAGAAAGCTTACACTGCACAGCACTAAATCACAAGCAGGGAGAATTTTTCCCGATCTGTGCAGTCACGGAGTCACTTCGCTTTGCGAGATGGCAGATGAGATGAACCAGATCCTCCTACATAAGTTGTACCTGTCTATCTGTAGTCTTCTCTACATCTTTTTAAAGTCCTGAATTTATAAAGCTTGTCTGAAAGTTCAGAAAAAAGGGGGCGGAGAGCTGAAGTTACACTCTGCAGAGCTTAATGAGGGCTTTGACAGCTGATTGGAGGAAATGGACACACACCCCTTCACACAGTAAACAGGAAAAGAGCTGAGGCTGTCAATCACAGGCTGTGTGCTGGAGCTCCCTCCCATGTCACAATTTTTCTCTTGGTGACAGGAAAACTTTTCAGAAGTGACTTATGCTGATAGCAGAAGAACAAAGACATGTATGACTCATTGGGGGTAATTTACGAAAGGCAAATCCACTTTGCACTGCAAGTACACTTGAAAGTGCATTCGCTGTAGATCTGAGGGGAAGCTCTGCTGATTTTATTATCCAATCATGTGCAAGCTAAAATGCTGTTTTTTATTTTCCTTGCATGTTCCCCCTCAGATCTACTGTGACTGCACTTCCAAGTTTTTTTTCAGTGCACTTGTAGTGCAAAGTGGATTTGCCTTTCGAAAATAACCCCCATTGTGCTCTTAATTGAGACAAGTACACACTGTAGAGGGATATGCTTTGTTCATATTTCATGTCTGAGGTTTTTCAACCACTTTAAATATATTTTTTTACATGTAGTATGTAAAGCTCATCTCCAGCTTGCTTTAATTTTGCCCCGATTTAATGCCTTCATCCTGCTTTATGGCAGCCCTTTAAGTGGGTTTTAATGCCAGGCAGGCATCAAGGCTTCTGTATCACATGGCCGCTGTTATTGGCTCTCACAGCGGTCACGTGATTGAGGGCCCGTCCCATTGACTCCCAATCGGAAGCCGTGATGGTGAGCTGTCGGCGACAGCTCGGTCAGTGTCCTCAATCAGCAAACAACCTCATGCCGCTGTGAACATATACGAGTGGCGGCTGTGCGTTAAAGTCCACCTTGCCACTGGATATATGCATTATGCAGGTGGCAAGAGATTAAAAATTAAGGGCTCTATATGCTCCAGCTGTGTCCTTCACTAGACTTCATCCCATTTCCAGGATGAATGATGCCCAGCATCATCCAATCCCTTCCTAGGAGCCCTGGCTGTCAGGGACACACCTCGCAGGGCTCAGCGTCATCACATGGGCTCACCGTGGAAATGTTAGCAGCACTGAAAGAGGTTTATAACACTGGAGATGAAGGACATCATGCTCGTCATGTGACCGCATGGAATACATTTGTAATTAAGACATGTATGACTTAAATTGTTAAAAATTAGATGTATAAAAATATTGCACGGGTGAGGTGGGGTGACGGAGCGATGGGCTTTGTTTTTTTTAAGGGGGGGTGGGGGAGTTGGACTTTAAAGTGGAACTAAAGTTGGAAAAAAAAAAAAAAATTGGGAAGACGCAAGCTTTTTATTGCAAAAGAATCATACAATTCTGGCACTGTGACCATGTGACGGGAGGACTGTGCTCCTGCGCATGCACAGGAGTGACGTCATCACATGCAAGCAAATCAAGACAGCCAAAGAGCTACACACGGAAGAAGCCCGGGAGAAGACGCCATTAGAATAATAGGAGGTAAGCATCTTTGAGTTCCACATTTTTTGGTGTGTCCATGTTGAAGCGATTTATCTTTAGATCTTGTGCCTCGGTCACTCACTAAGTGCCGGTTCACACAGACTCTGAAGCCGCCCCGTACAGCGCGACTTCAGCACGGCTTGCAAAACGACTTCTATTTAGAAGTCAATGCAAGCCGCTCTGAAGTCGTCCCAAAGTAGTACAGGAACCTTTTTTTAAGTCGGAGCGACCTGAGTCGCTCCTATTAGAACAGTTCCATTGCAATGCATGGAGCGCGACTTGTCGGGCGGCTAAGTCACCCGACAGGTCGCCCCTGTGTGAACCGGCACTAACAGGCACACAAAATAGCAATAAAGCATTTCTTTTATAAAGCACAGAGAAGGCGTAGAACCTCTGCCAGGTGTTACTTACCCTCTATGTCTCCATTTAGGTGGTGGATCCCTTAACCCGATATCCCAGCCACAACATGTGCACCGGCCTGTGACAGAAAGGAGGGGGAATCTCCTAAAGGAGGACATTGTCTGCATTAAAGTGTTACTAAATCCAGGGCCCTGCTTTCACTATATCTGGTCTCCCACAGTACACAAAACATGGAAATGCAATTACCATATATACTCGAGTATAAGCCGAGTTTTTCAGCACATTTTTTGTGCTGAAAATGCCCCCTCGGCTTATACTCGAGTCACGTTTTTGCGCCTGATCTTCCGGACTGAGGACCCGGTACCGACACATATGTAGCCCCACTTCTCCTCTATAAGTGTGCAAAGTTTTTTGTCCAGGGGACCTACGGCCGGGGAGCACCGATTTTTCAAAGCCGGGCACCCCTTCCATAGACTCCCATGTTAAACGGTAATTTCTCTGGTGACTTTGGGGACCCGGTACTGGACGGTCGTAGGTCCCCCGGACCCGAAACTTAGCACACATGTAGCCCCACTCTTCATCTACAAGTGTGCAAAGTTTTTTGTCTGGGGGAACCTACGGTCGGGGAGCACCGATTTTTCAAACCCAGGCACCCCTTCTATAGACTACCATGTTAAACGTCAGTCTAGTCATGGACACAGTGAGGCAAAGTGAGGCATGCAGATGGACACCCTAGGCTTATACTTGAGTCAATACGTTTTCCCACTTTTTTGTGGTAAAATTAGGGGCCTCGGCTTATAAAATATACGGTATTTTAGTACATATAAACTGCAAAATACCTTGCTCTACGACTGTCTGGTTAAATCTCATAGGAGGAATTTTCATTCTACTCTGACTGCCCTATAAGGCTGCTAGACCTCTGACCCTCTGTCTGGACAGTGCTGATTGGCCCTGTGCTAATCACATGCACCCCCCCCAAAAAAAAACTCTCTAGCAATACACAATAAACTGAGCATGTGCAGAGTGCCCCCAAGGCTCTGTACTATCAGATGGATTGGGGGCTGTGGAAGACAGGGAGGATCAGAGAAGACAGGATCAAACAGCCTTTTTGCACAACGTGGAGGATGAACCCCTTAGGTTTCACAGTGAGTATAACAAGCACGCTTTACGGCATATACAGACTGATTTTACTGTTGTGGGTTTAGTAACACTTTAAAAACCTGACAAAAGGTCCCAACAGTTCTCCGTTCTTGTAGTTGGTGTAATGTACAGGTGAAACTCGAAAAATTTGAATATTGTGCAACAGTTCATTTATTTCACTAATGCAACCTAAAAAGTGAAACTAATATAGGAGATAGACTCATTACATGCAAAGTAAGATAGTTCAAGCCGTGATTTGTCATAATTGTGATGATTATGGCTTACAGCTCATGAAAACCCCAAATCCACAATCTCAGAAAATTAGAATATTACATGCAATCAATAATACAAGGATTGTACGTAGAACAATATCGGACCTCTGAAAAGTATAAGCACGCAAATGTACTCCGTACTTGGTTTGCGCCCCTTTTGCAGCAATTACTGCCTCAATGCGGCGTGGCATGGAAGCCATCAGCCTGTGGCACTGCTGAGGTGTTATGGAAGACCAGGATGCTTCAATAGCGGCCTTCAGCTCTTCTGCATTGTTCGGTCTCATGTCTCTCATCTTTCCCTTGGCAATGCCCCATAGATTCTCTATCATAGATTCTCTATGGGGTTCAGGTGAGGTGAGTTTGCTGGCCAATCAAGCACAGTAATCCCACGGTCATTGAACCAGGTTTTGGTGCATTTGGCAGTGTGGACAGGTGCCAAGTCTTGCTGGAAAATTAAGTCAGCATCTCCATAGAGCTCGTCTGCGGAAGGAAGCATGAAGTGCTCCAAAATCTCCCGGTAGATGGCTGCGGTGTGCCCGGACTTAATAAAGCACAGTGGACCACCACCAGCAGATGACATGGCTCCCCAAATCAACACAGACTGTGGAAACTTCACACTGGACTTCAAGCATCTTGCAGTGTGTGCCCCCCCCCCCCATTCTTCCTCCATACTCTGGGTCCTTGGTTTCCAAATGAGATGCAAAATTTGTTATCAGAAAAGAGGACTTTGGACCACTGAGCCACAGACCAGGTCTGATTTTCTTTAGCCCAGATAAGATGCTTCTGACGTTGTTTGTTGTTCAGGAGGCTTGACAAGAGGAATACGACATTTGAAGCCCATGTCCAGGATCCGTCTGTGTGTGGTGGCTCTTGATGCACTGACTCCAGCCTCAGTCCACTCCTTGTGAAAGTCCAACACTTTTGAATGGCCTTTTCCTGACAATCCTCTCCAGGCTGCGGTCATCCCTGCTGCTTGTGCACCTTTTTCTTCCACACTTTTCCCTTCCACATAACTTTCTATTAATGTGCTTGGATACAGAACTTTGGGAACACCCAACTTCTTTTGCAATTACCTTTCAAGGCTTTTCCTCCTTATGGAGGGTGTCAATGATGGTTTTCTGCAAAACTGTCAGGTCTGCAGTCTTTCCCATGATTGTGATTCCTACTGAACCAGACTGAGACCATTTAAAGGCTCAGGAACCCTTTGCAGGTGTTATGGCTTAATTAGCTGATTAGAGTGGGACACTTTGAGCCTAGAATATTGCACCTTTTCACAATATTCAAATTTTCTGAGAATGTGGATTTGGGGTTTTCATGAGCTGTAAGCCATAATCATCACAATTATGACAAATCACGGCTTGAACTATCTTGATTTGCATGTAATGAGTCTCATATATTAGTTTCACCTTTTAAGTTGCATTAGTGAAATAAAAGTGAAACTTTTGCATGATATTCAAATTTTTCGAGTTTTGCCTGTATAATAGCAACAATTTGTCATCTGTACATTCCCCCATCACTGATGTCCAACATGCCTCCTGCTGGCTCAGATCTCAAAGATCTGCAATAAGCAGGCTCACTGGTAAAATGTCTGACTTGGCGCAGGCTTATACTAAATATCACCCCCTGAATTGTCCGCTTTACTTCTATAGCTGCTGTAATAGAGCAACATTTTGATCTTAATTATTACATTTTATGAATACAAGGAGGGTGTCAGATCTCTTCAGAGGAACCACTGCTTCAACAGAGAACAAGGATTCTTCTCTGCAGCATGATGGCAGGGGGATAGGCTTTCTTTTTTCACTAAGGCTATGGCTACTTTATGAAGAAAGCCAACCTCAAGGACTTGTCCATTGAGCTGCACTTTTCTGCACACCACTGTATGTGCATGGTGAGAACACGGCACATAGAAAACAGACATGGTGTGAACAATCCCGAAGAGTTTGCATAGGTTTTGATTTATTGCACCTGCAAAAGTATTTAGCGGTTCCTGAAAATGCTAGATGGTTCTACTGTTGGCAAAATGGCTTTAAAACTCTGGGGTAGATTAAAGTGGAGTTCCACCCAATTTTTTTTCTTTTTTTTATTCCACTCCTCACCCCCTTACATGCCACATTTGGCATGTAATTTTTTTGGGGGGGAGTGGGGGCTTCAGTAGGAGTGGGACTTCCTGTCCCACTTCCTCCTTCCGCCCTGGAGCCGCCTAGGCGATACGTCATATCGCCTTGTGGCGGCTCCTCCCTGTAGGCGATCACCTGAGACGTGACAGGTCCCAGGCGATCGCCTGTCCACTCACAGAGCGCTGCGCCTTTCGCGCATGCGCAGTGAGTGCCCGGCCGTGAAGCCGAAAGCTGTCACGGCCGGGTGCCCATACTGTGAATGGACGCGCCGGCGGAGGAAGGGGGGAGAGGAGCGGAGCTTCAGGCGGCGCGTCGCTGGACAGTGGAGCAGGTAAGTGTATGTTTATTAAAAGCCAGCAGCTACACTTTTTGTAGCTGCTGACTTTTAATAAACATAAAAAAAGGGTGGAACTCCGCTTTAACTACAACTGATGCAATCAGAATCTGGTGCAGCTGTGCATAGCAACCAATCAGCTTCTAATTTCAGCTTGTTCAATTAAGCTTTGACAATAAAACCTGGAAGCTGATTGGTTACTATGCAGAGCTGCGCCAGATTCTGTGTGCACCAGTTTTAGTAAGGCCCCATTCACACTTGTGTGACTTGACATGCGACTTGGGACCCCAAAGTCCCAACCCATGATTTCCATCGAGTACCATTCAGATCTGTGCAACTTAAAGTGGCAGCAACTTTAAAGTAGTTCCTGCACTACTTTGGTCCGACTTTCATGCAACATGAGGACCAAAGACTTCAATGTAAACCCTCAGGAGTTGCATTAAAGTCGCACCTGAATGATATACATACGACTTGTGTGCAACTTTGTGAAGAACATACAGTCAGATGGTCAAAGCCAAAGTTGCACTCGTCCAAAGTCACATCAAAGCCGCACTGTAAATTCGTACAAGTGTGAATGGGTCCTAAATCCCCCCTCTGAGTCACGGGACTGGAACAATTGTGCAGATCAGAAATCCACTTGGTTCACATGCTGTATGCCTGTCATAGGTCAGGGACTCAAAGTACTGATGCATTCAGAATGCTAGCATCTTCAGAAGGCATTTAGCAATGACATTCCCAAGATCATTCTTAGAATAGGTTTCCTCTGAAATCATCCTATATCAAGTCATTCTAACAGCATATGCAATTTCTGTGAATTATCTGATGAGTTTTAGGCAGCCGTGTAATGATGTGCAACGACGACATCACAGTCCGTGGAACACTTGAACATAAAGATTTTCTATATCCAGGCACCTTTGGCAATAAATAAGGACACTGACCAATCATCAGTAATCAAATTATCGTATATAACATCCATCACTAGACCCATTCTGTTCTCTTTACTGGTAGTAGGTACTGACCGCACAATCTTCACGCTTACAAAAACAGAGAACTTGTTGGATTTTAAAAATAATTTTTTTTTTGGAAGTAGAGAAAAAGTAATGCAATTTATTTAAAACCACATACATGTCCATAGACCAGAAAGGACTTTCAAAAAGCTACAGAAAAAAAATAAAAGCAAATTTTTTCAGATTTGTGACATTCTACTGCCCTCTAGTGGTAAAATATGACATACGCAGACACCAGAAATCACTTACTAGCCTATATGCAACCAAGCAAAGGGACCCTGGAAAGTGAATACAGAACGCTTTTTTTATTTTTAAACATGCTAAAATATTACTTAAGTAACCATATACACATTCAGAGGTTCCTCACATGAACTTTTTAGTTCTATGTGTTCTGAGGGTCATCTCTGGACTTTTTAAAATCTTTATAAATGATATCGGGTCTGCGATTAAAAGTAACATTTCTGTCTTTGCAGATGACACTAAGCTATGCAGTGGAATAACGTCCTTACAGGATGTCTCCAACTTACAAGCCGACCTCAATGCTCTGTTTAATTGGGCGACTATGTGGCAGATGAGGTTTAATGTTGACGAATGGAAAATTATGCACTTGGGGGCTAAGAATATGAATGCATCATACATACTAGGGGGAGTACAACTGGGGGGGGGGGGATCAGTGGTGGAGAAAGATCTTTTAGTAGATCATAAGCTCAATAATGGCATGCAATGCCAAGCTGCGGTTACCAAAGCCAGCAAAGTCCTTTCTTGTATTAAGAGAGGTGTGGACTCCAGAGAGAGAGAGAGATATCATTTTGCCCCCCTGTACAAATCATTAGTAAGACCTCATCTGGAATATGCAGATTAGTTTTGAGCACCAGTTTTAAAAAGGATATCAGGGAACTGGAGAAAGTGCAGAGAAGGGCAACCAAACTGATAAGAGGCATGGAGGAGCTCAGCTATGAGGAAAGATTAGAGGAACTGAATTTATTCACTCTTGAGAAGAGGAGATTAAGGGGGGATATGATCAACATGTACAAATATATAAGGGGTCCATATAGTGAACTTGGTGTTGAGTTATTCACTTTAAGGTCATCACTGAGGACAAGGGGGCACTCTTTGCGTCTAGAGGAAAAGAGATTTCATCTCCAAATACGGAAAGGTTTCTTCACAGTAAGAGCTGTGAAAATGTGGAACAGACTCCCTACAGAGGTGGTTTTGGTCAACTCAGTAGAAGGCCTGGATTCTTTCCTAAATGTACATAATATAACTGAGTACTAACATTTATAGGTAAAGTTTATCCGGGGAAAATACGATTGCCTCTCAGGGGATCAGGAAGGAATTTTTTTCCTGCTGTAGCAAATTGGAGAATTCTCCGCTGGGGGTTTTCACCTTCCTCTGGATCAACTGTGGGTATAGAATTGTGTATATGGGATTGTATGAGTTATATATATATATTTTTTTATTGGTTGAACTAGATGGACTTGTGTCTTTTTTCAACCTAACTATATAGGGATCATATGCTATACACAGTGGTATAGCCTGTTTACTATACTATTGTTTTAGGAAAGCACCCTTCACGATGTTTTTTTTTCATTTTACAAACCCTTCGTAATAGAGTACAATTTTGTTCTTTAAAGCGAAGATCCACTCAAAAGTGGAAGCTCCGCTTGTTTGCACCACCACTGGCACATTTGGCACTTTTTTTGGGGGGGGGGGGGGGGGGGGGGAACGGGTACCTGCTCCCACTTCCAGGTAAGATTGCCAATCGGCGATCTACAACACTTCTGGCCTCTCCTCTTTCCCCAGCTACCTTCTGCACACACAGGTCCCAGAAGGCAGCGGGGCCA
This sequence comes from Rana muscosa, assembly GCA_029206835.1. Classification (NCBI taxonomy): domain Eukaryota; kingdom Metazoa; phylum Chordata; class Amphibia; order Anura; family Ranidae; genus Rana; species Rana muscosa. Next base: position 199,825,650 of record CM055126.1, on the reverse strand, counting down.
TTCAGAAAGCGCAGCGCAACTCATGCATGCGCAATAGGAAACAGGCAGTGAAGCCTGAAGGCTTCACTGTTGGTTTTCCTTACTTATAATTAGAGGTGCACCAAAATTTCGACCGCCGAAACATATCGGCCAAAAACTGTTTTTTTCCATTCGGCTGAATTTTTTTTAAAAAAAGGTGCCGATCCACTCTGGGTCCTGCTGATCCAATGCCGGGAAATTGAATCAGTGTGACCTCTATCATAGGAGGCGGGACTTTGTTACTGTGGCCGCCCAGCCCAGGCAATCCAGCTCCATGACACAGCGGGAGATCGCCGCTCTGTGTGATCCGGGCACTGGCGAGCCTGCATTTGATGGGCACTGGTGAGGCTGCAAATGATCTCTTGTATCATGTCTGCAGTCTCTGACCATCTCCGGTATCATGTCTGCTAGAGGTGCACGGAATGGAAATTTTTCTAATATTATTAGCAATGTGTTTAAGTTTAAGTAAGAGATTGTAGACCTGATACAAGAGATGTTAGAGACTGCATTTGTCTTGAGCTTTTCTTGCACTAAAGGTGCCAATAATGGCCAACAATAAATTTATATTAATTTAAATTGATGATATTAATTAAAAAGTCAAATATAATACAATTATATATACAAATTTATTTATTTTTAAACGGTCATTTTTGGTTTTTAGTTTTTGGCTAAGTGCATCCTGCATTTTCAGGTTCAGTACCAAAATTTCCATTCGGTGCACCTCAACTTGCAGTGCCGGCACCTGCACCCAAAGCCGACTGACAAATCGTATTGGGGTGCCAACGTCATGGGATCCCTGGACAGGCAAGTGACCTTATATTAAAAGTCAGCAGCTACAGTATTTATAGATGTTGACTTTAATTATTATTATTTTTTTACAGACTGGAGCGCCTATCTACAGAAGAATTCCATGCAAGGTATATTTTCGAGCTTGGACCTATGTAGCTATGTATATACCATACCTGACCAATGTCCCTGGAAATCTCTGAAGTACAGTGCAACTCCAGTGCTCTCTACTTGTTTCCAGGTCCTGTGCTGAACGGCGGCCCTGCTGCATTCTGAACACAGGAGGTCAGCAACTCGGCTCGGGCGCCATTCAGAGAATGCATTGCATTTACTGAAAGAAAAGAAAAGCCTTCCCTGATTGGAGGAGAGGTGGGCCGGTGACATCTGCATTTTCACGTCTTTTAAATCAGAGAACGCTTTGCATTTACACAGTACATGTCCTTTGAATGGCGATTGTGCCGAGTGGCTGAACGTGTTCAGAATGTAGCAGGCCAGTCGCTAAGCACGGGACCCGGTTGGCAGGTGGAGATCACCGGAGTAGCAGTGTCTATTGTGGGGATTTTCAGCTTCCAGGGGCATCGGTCAGGTATGGTATATACAGTTATATTAATCCAGGTTGGATCAATGTAAAAAAAATATCCATACCTATATATTTTTTTTTATTTTATTTAAACCATGTGCATTCTAACACAGTACGCTGTAAAGATGACCAAACCTACACCAATCTGCGCAAGTAATTGTACCTTTGATTCTGGAGTGTTGGTTCATGTTGCTGGAATCTGGTGTAAGCACATAATCTCCTGTGTGAAGGAGACCTTAAAGCTTAATCCGGTAAACTTGGAAACTCTCCTTTGTAGTGGGGCTGTGCCCACACTGCATTGGTTAACCTTAGACCACTGGAGCATTGGGGGGGGGGGGGTGGTCTAGAAGCATAGAGGAGCAGAGGATCGGGTAAGTAAATCTTTTTTTATGCCTCCTAGACCTCAACGAGCGGTTAAAACTTGCACTGTGATTGGAGAAATTTTACGTGTCCCAGGGTTGGGCCTAAAGTTAATGCGGTTCGGGACACCACATGCAATTTGCAGAGGAATCGCAGCACATTCCTGTGCAAATTACATGGGGTGTCTCTGGGGTGCGATTTGAGGCATGGATTGGTATGGCTCAAATTGCACCGCATTCACACCAAACTCATGCAGGACCCTTCAGATTTTGTTCACACCAGAATGTAAACACCCATGCGAACAGATTCTGAAAATCGCTCTGCGTTTTGCAAACAGATTTCAGAGTGTTAACACACACACTCCGCAATCGGTTTGCATAAACAGGTTGCGATTTTGATGCGCGCGGAATCCGCAGAGAATTTGCACTGCATCTAGTGTAAACCAAAGCTAAAAGTGGACATTTTTGCCCAGAAATTAGCTTTAAACTGGTGTGTTGGCAATTGTTTAGCATAATTTGTGCGTTCCTCCCTCAATGTCATGCTTTAAGCTCCATTCAAATTTGTGCGACTTGAAAGGTGCGCTATTTCCGGTGCAACTTTGGGGTGCTACTTTAAGAGTGCGACTTCTTTACGCTCTCTGAACCCAAGTTGCATCAAAATAGTGCCGGCACCGTCTCAAAAAGCGTTGCAACTTTAAGTGGCACAGATCCGAACAGGTTCCAATTGAAAAGAATGGGATGAGCCTTGCCCAAAGTCGCATGACAAGTCCCACCAGTGCGAATGGAGACTAAAGCCTGGTACACACGATCGGATTTTCCACGGACAAAGCGTAGGACTTTTGTCCGAAGGGCGTTGGTCGTGAACTTGTATTGCATACAAACAGCAAAGAATTGTCGGCCAATAAACACGAAACTATGTGGTTTTTCAGCTCTTTAGCGCCACCCTTTAGCAACTTCTGCTAATGTTATGTTATGGTTAGCATTGCTTCTGAGCATGCGTGTTTGTAATTTGGATTTTTGTCCGACGGACTTGTGTACACACGATCGGAAAACCCGACAGGAAACATTTGTTGTCGGAAAATTTTAAAGCATGCTATCCAACATTTGTTGGTGGAAAATCCGACAACAATTGTCCGATGGAGCATACAAACGGTTGGATTTTCCGACAACAGCCTGCCATCACAGAATTCCTGTCAGATAATTTGATCGTGTGATTTCCTGTCTGGGGGATGGGACACCTGCACCAGTGACTGGTCACCACCAAGGCCCGGTGTAGATTTCTGCGGGATCGCAAACTCTCCCTTCCCGGCATCCTGATATAGCAGGATCATCCAGCAGCGTAGGATTACGTCCCAGGCATTAATATAAGATTTTATTATTTATTTTTTGCCTACAGCTTGGAAATTCTAAATATATTATGTATAACAACTGCAATTGGGAAGAAGGACCATGGTATGCCAGAAAGCCTGAAAATCAAAAGATGAGCTTTAACACTTTGTCTTCCAGTTCCCGTGTTACGGAGGTCAATATAGATCTGATTTACAGCCTTCTATTATTCTGCGTTACCTTTTTCCAGCCAAGCCAAGTAACATCTGAAAACTGGGAGGGGAGAGTAGCTGAAGGTTTTACGAGATGATAAATCCATTTTTATTAAATGAGAGCAACTCGACGGTGCTGAAAAGCGATTTGGTAAACAGCCTTGCTCCGCCACATATATGGGCTCCACTCCCCCGCCGCGACTTAATCAGAATATTAAATGGACCTGTTTACAAGATTCAAACAAGAAGCCAGAGCTGTAGGAAGATCCTCAGTGCAATGCAGACAAATTATAGTCTACATCCCGTCTACATTCCACCAATATATACTGAGGTATTAGAAGGAATACAATGGTGTATTTTCAGTTTCACATTTCCAGTTATTACTGTAATGTTCAACTTTAACCCCCTCCCCCAACACCGACCTCCTGCCACTCATTCAGTGGGCTTTAATGCTCGGTAATGTATCATGTGACTGCTGTGATTGGCTCTCACAGCAGTCACATAAGGAGTCCATCCAGCTGGCTCATGATTAGAACCGGTGACAGCTCAACCATTGTGCTGGGAGATCACACTCGGCACACAACCTCAAGAGGCCGTCAATGCATATGTGTGGTGGCTGGGTGCTAAAGACCACATTTCCTGCAGTCGGTATGAGGTTAAAGTAGTTGTAGACTTCAGACATATAAATATGAACAAAGCATATTCCTCTATAAAAGTATACTTGTCTCAATTAAGAGCACCAAGTGTCATTTCTGTCTCCCGCTTCATCCCTCTTAGCTGTACGAGTCAATTCTGACAAGTTTTACAGACACCAAGAGAAAAATGGTGACAGGGTAGGGACCTCCTGCTGATTGACAGCCTCAGCTCTGTTCCTGTGTGCTGTGGGAAGGGGAGGGGGAGGGGTTATTGCTTCCCTCCAATCAGCTCTCAGAGCTCTTTTCACTGAGCTCTGAAGTTTGTAACTTCAGATCCAGTCCCAACCCCCCCATTTTCTGACAGCTCAGACAACAGGACATCTTTCCAATAGGGTTACACCGATACCAATTTTTATAGACAGAGTACAAGTACCGATACTTTTTTTCAAGTACTCGCCGATACCGATACTTTTTTTTTTTTATGTCATGTGAAAGTGGCAGCACTGATTAGGCATGCACAGTTTTTTTTTTTACAATGTATTTTATTTAAAAAAAATATTATCAGAGGAGGAGCCCACGGAGGAGCATAGAGGAGGATACAGGGTACACTCAGTAATGATCAGTGCGGCGGTGGGGGAAGTTATAATCACTGATCTCCCTCGGTGGCTTTCAATAAAGCAGCTGAAAGCCATGGGGGTGGGGGGGGGGGGGGAGAAGCAGCAGAGGGAGATCAGTGATCATAACTTCCCCTGCCGCCACACTAATCATCCCCGAGTGTCTAGGTATTGGACTAGGCATCGGAAGCATTTGTACGAGTACAAGTACGCCTGCGAATACTAGTATCGGTGCAACCCTACTTTCCAAAATGTCTCTCAGGCAGCTGTCATGGAAACAAGTGTCCCCAATGGAAGATTTATGGGAATCCTCTCTCATGTTCTGATTAGTAGGACAAATAGACAAGGTAAATCACCCTAGTGGGGTCCCAGACAAAGTTTTGCATTTGGTTAAAGTAATTGTAAATTAAAAATAAATAAAATAACCAACAGGTCTATACTTACCTGCTCTGTTAAATGGAAATGCACAGAGCAGCCATGAACCTCCTCTTTTCGAGTCCCCTGCCGGCGCTCCTGGCTCCTCCCCTCTGTTCAGTGATCCCATTGGAAGCTGGTTCCCATGGGGGCACTCATGCACGCTCACACCCGAGCACCTCTGCTGTGTCCATTGACACAGACAGCGCGACTCTGCCCCCCCCGTCACTGACTTTGATTGATAGCAGCGGGAGCCAATGGCTCCCAGTACCCCAGTGATACCCGGGAATTGTGGGGAGAGAAGAGCTGCAGGCACGCACGGCGCTGGATCGAATGAGGGCTCAGGAAAGTAAAAGGAGGTGAGGGGGGGGGGGGGGTTGCTGCGGACAACTAAACATTTTTTACCTTAATGCAAGGAATGCATTAAGGTAAAAAATGTTTTGGCTTTACAACCACATTAAGTTTTAAGCTGGAAGGTCATCCCAGCTGCAGTCAGTCACCAGTGTCCACCATGAAAAAGCAAAGTCCATATTTGATAAAGCGGATTTGAATAGTGAAGGTTTTCTATCTTATAGGCAACATCTAGAATTGTTAACTGTACCTAAGTAGTACCCTGATAAAAATAAAAAATAAAAATTCTCCGTTATCTTTAATGCCTCCTCAATAAATAGCAGTGCATAGAATCAAGATAAATATTGCGCTAGTCAAAAAATGTAAAAACTTGTGTAATAAAAACAAAAAGCTGCTACATAAAATGGGACTAGAATTCTTCATTCACAATAAATAGAAGTGCACTTTCTGGTATGTGTGTCTAGTGCATACAGCCTCATATAGCTGTATATCTGCAGTGTGAGATCTCAGGCACTGCAGCCCCAGTGACAACTAGTCTCATGAGATTTGGAGATGTCACTACTATTCTGCTCAAGGTCTCCCTTGCTGAAGAGGAAGCAGTACCTCAGGACCTGCACTAAAAAGGATCCCCCTGCTTCATTCATTCTGTGGATTTGTGCTTCCTCCACCTCTCCTGAAGCTTCTTAAAAAGAGAAGTATGGGATTTTTTTTTTTTATTTAGATTCATACTTACCTAGGTGGATGACGCGTCGGTCCGATGCTGCATCTGCCCCCGGCCGGCTCTAAGGCAGAGAACCAATCGATCAAACCGCACTCCCGGGAGTTCTGGGCTGTGGAGGGGGCAGGAGTGGCCGGTTCAGGCTCTCAGCGGCTTGTTGAGAGGCTGAACCAGGTACCGGTGCAGGCATGTGGGCCGATCCTGGCCATATAGACGCAATCTTTCCTGAGCCTGGATCGCCTCTGCTGCAGCCCGCTGTGCAAAACGATCTGCAGTCCTGTGATCCACAGAAGTACAGGCAAACAAGCTTTGGCTGTACTTCTCCCTACCAGTCATTAGGGGGGCAGCTATGACACGTGGAAGCAAAGCCCTGCCGCTACCTAGATGGCCACCTCTACCAAGACACAGTGCAGAACAAGGCATGCTAAGTCAGTAATGGGTAAAAGACCAGCTGCAGGAAGACCACAGGTAATACTGGTGACTAGTCTTTTGCCATCTACTTGCCTTTTTTGGGCACAGCTTCCACATTACAGATCCTCTTGAAACAAAACCTGTACTAAGAGTAATTGAGAAGGGGGGGGGGGGGTTGCTGATTACCTTTTGAAAATGCTAGATGCCTGGCTGCCTAGCTTTCTTAGACACCGACCTTAACACAAGCAAGCAGCCCCGGAGCTCCTTATCTGCATACTTGTTTTGTGCAAGTGACTCAAATACTGAAGCCACTGGGTTAGCATGAAAGCTAGGCAACTAGTATTCTCAGGAGAGGTAACTAATGGCAGCCACCGTAGAAATAGATGGGAGTAAAGATTTTGGTCCTCCCTTTGGCCCGGGATATCGATGTCCTCTGGACCCAGAAGCGACAAGCCTTATCTGTCTACTATTTCTATTTCTCCCCTTCTTCTTGTCTCCTTTTACTTTTCTTTTTTACTTTGTATGAACCCAACAGGCACTTGCCGGGTTTCTTTGGGTTTGGAATCACTGGTTAAAATATCTCGAGAATGTACTGCATAGATTCTGTTATTGGCTCGCTTGACCCCTCAGTATTATAGCCAACCTCCAGTTATAGAACTATGTGACATCTTTATCGCTCACACTCAGGTTTTCCATGTATTCCTATGTGTGCATGCTATGTCCGTTTGTTACTGGAAGTATGCATGCCCCCCAGCGATTGTTATCCTTTTCTATTTTTGTATTGTAAAATCTTTTCAATAATTTTTTTTTTTTTTTATAATTGACAGAGAGAAATAGACGGAGTAATTGGACAAATGTACCTCTTTGGGTGTCCTGCCTGCCACATAGGGCTGTGCTCTGGGGCAAAGCTGTGTAAAAATCTCAAGACAGGGCAAAAAAAAAAAAAAAAAAAAAAACTTTGAAAAGTAAAACAGCTCCCTTTTTATATATGCATTTCATGTGTGTGATTCATCAGTCTGCCTAAAGTTCAACTTAAAGTTAGCATAGATATGTAATGATTTAAACCTAAATATTTAGATCTAGCTGAAGCCCAATTATGACTGGTTCTCTTTTTCCCCTAAGTTGAAGTAAATAAGGCTTCGAAAGACTGGTGTAAAGAATATGAAGCTTCTACCTGGGGAAGTCATCAGACTGACTGTCCACCAGTGTAACAACTTGATAAGACAGAGAGGAATCTTATCATTATATATGCTATCTGGCTGAGGAAGTGGGAAATGATGAATGAACAGGGCTCGGTAGATGCTGATTATGTTATTCCCTGGTTGTGCGTACATGAAAGCAGACGACGTGTAGAAACATTACTAATGTTTGGAAGGCACAAGGGCCGATGGGGCGATTAGGCTCCATTCTGCTGCCTCAATGGATGCTTGTCATTAGGTAAAAATCTTGTTTTCTGCACTGGGACTCATGTTAAAGTATTTTCAAAGAGAAAAGGATACTGCAGAAAGTTTACTATGTGAAAGATTTAAAGCTGAACTCCAAGAAAACAGTTTTGGTATAAGACAGCAACACAAATACGTTTTATTAGCCAATGGATCTTGAATTATTTATTTTTTTAAACCCATCTCAAGCCAACCACATTAAATACCCTCCACCTCCATCCTTCCTCCCTAGAACCTGTTCAGCATGTTTTTCCTCCAAATATCTTGTATGCTCACACAAGTTTGCTGTTCAGACTTTTGCTGGCATTGTTTCCGGGTGCAGGAGATTGGTATTCCAGTGCTGCAGATATGCCTGCACCACCATGTCCCCTCCTGCTGAGGTCATTGCCTACAGGACCTCAGTGCTGGAGAGCCAATAGAAAGTCTAGGCACCACTCGGACATTGACATGAAAACCCGAAGAGGCTCCTGCCTCCTCTGTGCACAGAACAACAACCTAGACCTGAACCCACCTGACCACAAATGTAGAAATTTAGGCGACTAAAAAAAGGGGCAGTCAGATTTAAAAATAACGATTAGTTAGTTAGAGGCAGGTAGGAGTTTAACCGCTTCAGGACCGCCCACCGAACATATACTGTGGCCCGGTTTCGCAAAACATGGTAACTGTATGTTGTTTTGTCTTATGGGTCTGGGGCGCGCCCGCCACCAGAGAGCCGCTCCCGCTGTGATTGGACACAGCGGGAGCCAATCAGCGTGTCCAACGGCCACGATGGCCGCCGGCCACTCGCAATTGTTCGTTGAGAGGTAGAACGGCGGTCTGCTTAGGTAAACAAGGCAGACCATCGTTCTGTCACAGGAGGAAAAGAGAGAGCTTGTGTTCATGCTAATCAGGAACACAGATCTCTCTTTTCTTCAAGTCAGTCCATCCCCCCATAGTTAGAAAGCATTCCCTAGGAGCACACTTAACCCTTTGATCGCCCCTGATGTTAACCCCTTCCCTGCCAGTGTCATTTATACAGTGACAGTGCATTTTTTTTTTTAGCACTGAGCACTGTATTAGTGTCACTGGTCCCCAAAAAGTGAAATTTAGCGTCCGATTTGTCAGCTGCAATGTCGCAGCCAGGCAAAAAACACTGATAGCCGCTATTACTAGTAAAAATAAATAAATTAATATGCCATAAAAATATCCCATAGTTAGTAGACGCTATAACTTTTGTGTAAAACTAAGCAATAGACGCTCATTGGGATTTTTTTTTATTTTAACAAAAATATGTAGCAGAACACATATTGGCCTAAATTAATGAATAACTGATTTTTTACACATTTTTATTGGATATGTTTTATAGCAGAAAGTAAAAAATATTGTTTTTTTTCAAAATGGACGCTCTTTTTTTTGTTTATAGCGCAAAAAATAAAAACCGCAGAGGTGATCAAATACCACCAAAAGAAAGCTCCATTTGTGGGAAAAAAAGGACATCAATTTTGTTTGGGTACAACGTCTCACGACCGCGCACTTGTCAGTTAAAGCAACGCAGTGTCGTATCGCAAAAAATGGCCTGGTCAATAAGGAGGTAAAACCTTCTGGGGCTGAAGTGGTTAAACAGGCAGCCCGGCGTTCAGCTTTAAGTCAGTCGTGTTATCCAGGCTTCTCTGGAGACTATACTACTGTTAAGTAATCCAGCTTGGGCCAGGACCCACTCTAGTCACTGAATGAAAAAGTAGCACGTTAGGCTGCTTTAACCATGCTCTGTGGAAAAAAAAAATGCATCAAAACACATGCGTTTTTGATGTGTTTCTGTTGCGTTTTTGGTTGCTCGACTCCCAGTATGCCCCTGTGAAACATGGACATGTGACTCAAAAAATGCACCCGTGGTGCATTTTTTATGTGTTTTTCATTCATTTCAATGGAGAGGTGTATTTTTGGTGCGTTTTTTTTTTTAACATGCACTAAACATGCATCAAAAATGCAGCAAGCAGGACTTTTAAAAATGCAACCAAGCCCCTTCCACACTGCCATGGCTTGAGACGCACGATTGTGCTGCGATTTCAGGAAATGCCTGTGTAAACTTGAGGTCTATGGACCTCAACTCGCATCAAAGTCGGACCAAAGTAGTACAGGGACTACTTTGAAGTCACACAGATATCAATGGTTATCATGCGGTACGACTTGACATGCGACTCTGGAAGTCGCACAAGTGTGAAAGGGGCCTGACTGGTGTGAAGAGTTCCACAGAATTTATTAAATGGATGCATTTTAATTCCACTTTTTTAAACTGAATAATGGATCAAAAACTGATCCGTGTGAAAGGGCCCTTATAGAAATGAGGAGGAGTAAGGGGGTGTACTGTGGTACTTAAACACTTCTTGTCCTAGAGTGACAACGCTGCTCCTCCATAGATACAGTACAGTAGATAAAAACAACAAAAAAAAATTACAGCATATATACATACACACACCCACCATAGTTTGTACTTTTATGCAAACCAATCAATAAAATGTACACTTTTGGGGATTTTTTTTTTTACCAAAGACATGTAGCAGAACACATTTTGCCCAAAATTTATGAAGCAATCCAATTTTCTTTTAATTGTAAAAAATATATATATTTTTAGCCTTTTTTCAATTATAACACAAAATCTATAAAAAACAAAACACAGTGGTGATCAAATACCACCAAAAGAAAATTACTGTATATACTTGAGTATAAGCCGACCCGAATATAAGCCGAGGCACCTAATTTTACCACAAAAAAATGGAAAAACGTATTGACTCGAGTATAAGCCTAGGGTGTCCATCTGCATGCCTCACTGTGCCGATGCCTCACTGTGCCCATGACTAGACTGACGTTTAACATGGGAGTTTATGGAAGGGGTGCCTGGATTTGAAAAAAAAAAAAAATCGGTGCTTCCCGGTCGTAGGTCCCCTAGACTAAAAACTTTGCACACTTATAGAGGAGAAATGGTGTTACATGTGTGCCAAGTTTGAGGTCCAGGGAACCTACGACCGGCCGGTACCGGGTCCACAAATTCACCGGAGAAATTACAGTTTAACAAGGGAGTCTATGGAAGGGGTGCCCGGCTTTGAAAAATCGGTGCTCCCCGGCCGTAGGTCCCCCGGACAACAAACTTTGCACACTTGTCGAGGAAGGGTGGGGTTACATGTGTGCCAAGTCTGGGGTCCAGGGGATGTACGGCCGGCCGGTACCGGGTCCCCAAATTTCGGGAGATCAGGCGCAAAAAGGTGACTCGAGTATAAGCCGAGGGGGGCATTTTCAGCACGAAAAATGTACTGAAAAACTTGGCTTATACTCGAGTATATACGGTATATAAAATTTTGTTTGGGTAGAGCGTTGCATGACTGTGTAATTACCAGGTAAAGTAGCGCAGTGCTGAATACCAAAAAGTGGCCTGGCCATGAAGGGGGTAAAAACCTTCTGTAGCTGAAGTGATTAAAGGTATGGATTTTGTGGCATTGCAGCTGTAGTTGTATTGGTACCTGCTACCAGGTTTCTTTACTTGCGGTTTAAAGCAAAGTGATTACTTTAATCGATTTGCCCCCCCTGCTTTTCATTACCCAATTACAGACTGGGGGAGGAGCGTAACTAAAAAAAAAAAAAAAAAAGCAGAACCTCTACGGCTTACTTTCCTACAATCACTCATCAGATAGCAAACATTAAATGATTTGGGAAAGGAGGGGTCAGGCCGTTGAGACTGCTTGCAACTGTGAAACATACAGTAGTAAGCGCCTTTATTTTCATAAAATGTCCCATTTATAGAAATCATTTTACAGATGTGCATGAACTCACACAGATGTCTCTCAATTCAACCCTGAAGTCGGACTGAAATGTGGGTTCGAAATCGTGCAAGTTCAGCTGAACTCGCACGATTTCAAACCCGTATTATTATTATTTAGGTACTTGTATAGCACCGTCAATTTACGGAGCGCTTTACATATACATTGTACATTCACATCGGTCCCTACCCTCAAGGAGCTTACAATCTACAGTATATACTCGAGTATAAGCCGAGTTTTTCAGCACATTTTTTTGTGCTGAAAATGCCCCCCTCGGCTTGTACTCAAGTCACCTTTTTGCGCCTGATCTCCCGAACTTTAAGGACCCCATACCGGCCAGCTGTAGGTCCCCAGGACCCCAAACTTGGCACACCTGTAGCCCCACTCTTCGTCTACAAGTATGCAAAGTTTGTTGTCCAGTGGACCTACGGCTGGGGAGCACGGATTTTTCAAACACGGGCACCCCTTCCATAGACTCCCATGTTAAACAGTAATTTCTCTGGTAACTTTGGGGACCCGGTACCGGCCGGTCGTAGGTCCCCTGGACCCGAAACTTGGCACAGATTTAGCCCCATTTCTCGTTTATAAGTGTGCAAAGTTTTTTGTCTGGGGGACCTACGGCCGGTGAGCACCGATTTTTCAAAGCTGGGCACCCCCTCCATAGACTCCCATGTTAAACGTCAGTCTAGTCGTGGACACAGTGAGGCATGGGCACAGTGAGGCATGGGCACAGTGAGGCACAGTGAGGCATGCAGATGGACACCCTGGGCTTATACTCAAGTCAATAAGTTTTCCCAGTTTTTTGTGGTAAAATTAGGTGCCTCGGCTTATATTCGGGTCGGCTTATACTCGAGTATATACGGTAAGTCCCTAACTCACATTCATATACTAGGGCCAATTTAGACAGAAGCCAATTAACCTACCAGCATGTCTTTGGAGTGTGGGAGGAAACCGGAGTACCCGGAGGAAACCCACGCAGGCACAGTGAGAACATGCAAACTCCAGGCAGGTAGTGTCATGGTTGGGATTCAGTGTGAACCTGGGCTAAAACCTGGAAGTCGATTGGTTACAATGCGGAGCTGCACCAAATTCTGGGTGCGCCAGTTTTAGTAAATCCCCCCACATTGTCCTCTCTATTAGCAGAGGTGGAAAATATTGATCTGTAAGGTCTGGTTCACGCCTACATGTTTTTAGGTGCTTTTTGCAGAAAACGCATTACAGTTCATTGAATGTGGTTTCCTATGGGACACGTTCACATCTGTGCTTTTTTTCACCCGCTGCATTTTTGGAATAGGTCAGGGACTTTTTTTGAACACGACTAAGGCTATTGCCGAAACGCGTCAGCACTATTGTTTTACTGTCACTCTGATGTACCAATAAACGACAATTCAAGGATTAGTCTTGCCGGCTCTTCTTACTATTTGCTACATTGGAGTGTGATGGGATACATCGAGCCTAGGCACCTGTGAGTGGAACTGGTGTATGGATTGGGTTGTCCCTGCAGAGAGCGCTGTTACCCTTTTCTTTTCCACTTTTTTTAAACACAACGGTGCTTTTCATGCTTTTTTGGTTTAATAGACTTCAATGGAGAAGCTACAGAAAAGCATGTGCGTGCGTGCGTTTTTTTTCTTCCCAACAACAAATTGGCAAAAAAAAAAAAAAAAAGCATAAAAATGCAAAACGCAAATCGCTTGTGTAAAAACGCAAAACACACAGCAAAAAGCACTGCACAAAAGGATCAAAAGCAAACTGCATAGGTGCGAACCGAGCCGAAGATTATTTCTACCAATAGGACGTTCTCCCCTGTTGTGTCTACTACAACACTCAAGTCTATTTTTAGCACTACAGCTGCAAAAAGATCCTTCAAATAGCATTAGAGTGCCACCTGCTGGCTGAAAATGGTAAACACTATACATATTTGATTGGATGCACTGGAAGGAATAGTCCCCAAAACTGCAGGCTGTCTTCCGCCAGTGGTTTGGAAATGCAGAATTGCAGCAGCACTTAAAATGAAGCCTAAAGACCCTTTTCTCCTTGGATCTCGGCTTCCAAAGATGGACTTGTGACCATTGCTGTCAGCGAGGTTGTTTGCCTAGGAGGTTGCAAGATTTATTCCTAACATGTTTCACACCTGTTTCTTTTCATCACACAGGGACACGGCCTGGCTGGAAATGGCAGCTGCAAAACATAAAATGTCTGTTTTACGCTCCATCCCCGAAGTCTGGCGGCCAAGCAGAGTTGGGACACTCTCCTCTTAGAACACAGCCATTTATGGGCAAGCCCATGAGAAGAAGCAGAGGCCAGACACACGGTTTATGAGAAGCAGAACAATCTAACCCTCAAGGCTGCCGGCCTTCTCCCCAGGATTCATTATAACTTGGCGCTTCACACCCACCTTATCCGGTGCAATAAAAGCAGAGGGGCCCAGATAAAGCCTTGTGTATAAGATACAGACATTCCACACACACACCAAGTGGAACGGAGGACAGATCTGGAGCGGCTTGGCATTCTGCATGACTCAAAACGTCTGTGTGACCCAGTGGCCTAAACATGAGTGTTGCAGGAAGTTTATGCCGAGGGCTCATTCATACCAGAAGGGACATCATGTACAGAAAACACTTGCACGTTGACATGCGTTGTTCTGCATTTTGCTGTGCATTGAAATTCATATATTTTTTTTTTTTTATGCATTTTTTTTCCTGTACAGGATTTTGGCTTGCTTGTAAAAAAACTTTTCTTCAGTACATCACAGGACACATTATTGGCTATTATTGAGTTATGCTCCACCGCCAGATTATCAGACACTTACAGATAAAGCTGAAACCTAGCCTTACATAACCCCTCCCACTCCCAGCATGCCTCGCTTTTATTAGGAAGCATTACGGAACAATCAAAAAGACTATGCGATGTCCCTGCAGATGCGTTTTTTTAAAAAGGTGCATTTTTTTATTTATTTTTTGCACAGCAGCCCATTTATTTGACATGCCATTGGCAGGTGAAGTGCATGCAAGTATTAATTGGCTGAAATTTAGAGGTTCAATATTGAATAACTCCAAACACCTCCAAAGCATATGGGCTAAAGTACCTGTGTCACTCAGACATCTGGGACAATCAGGGGATGCTGAGAGAGAGAGAGAGAGAGAGAGAGAGAGAGAGAGAGAGAGAGAGAGAGAGAGCGAACCCTTAAATGGTCCTCAAGGCCCCGGACTTGTCCAAATCAGACTGCAGGAAGAGCAAAACTCGCTCCACAACATACTTTGTGGGGGTACAACTTCTCTTCACACCAAGAAAGCCAAGCCATTAAAGCTAGGTGACCATGAACTAGGATGGAACATACAAGTCCTTGACATAATGGATCTGGATGACCTAGCAGGGACAACAAACCGCGACAGAGGCCAATGTCTTAGTACCATGCCCTCCTGGCACAATTTGGGGAATGAGGATGAATGCCTTTCTTTTCTATCCTTCATAGCAAGTGAGGCAGGAGCTTGAAGGGGGGGGCAAAATCCCATGGAGTCACAAGGGATTCCAGAATGTCTACGTCGGGTGTCCCCAACTTAAAACAGTGTCCACAACACAGGGTGGAGAGACCATTCTCCAGGATCCACACATTGGCAGCGAAGTCCGCCAATTTTCCACACCTGGAACGTGTCCTTGCGATGAGCCCGCATTGAACTTTGCGAATGATTGCATCTCAACATATCTGCTGAACGAACCCTTAAAGCGCATCTAAGCCCGACAACAAAATTGTGATCTATTGCAACTTACAGCCCTCAGATGTGGTGGCGACATAAGTTTCCTTTTTCAGGCCTTTTTTTTTTCCCCTTATCACTTGGTGATCCTACCAGTAACACTCCCCCTGACCGAGGATGACCACATTTACTCACTGTAATGTACCTATAAACAAACAGTGTTGTCACCCTAGGCTGATTTGGACTACTAACACCTCCATCTCACCTAATTTCCATTATAATGGAAGGTGATGTTGTAGAGTTCACAAAAAAAAAAAAAGAACTGGGACAGCTGATAACATTGTGAAGGATTTCAATTCAGTACAAAAAGTTACAAGGATACTGTATTTCTGGCAGGATCAACAGGATCTGCTCTTTGCAGAAAATGCTCAGCCTGCAAAAAGAAAACTAATGCAGACACCACATCTAAGAACAGGTAAGATCTGGTAAACTGATGTTTTATATAACTTTCCTTATTTATGGAAAAGATTTTCCTAATCAGCATGTATTACTGGGCACTTGAATGACATAGAGCAGTGGTTCTCAACTCCTGTCCTCAGGACCCACTAACAAGCCAGATTTTAAGTATTACCTTGGTGAGATGCAGACTAGAATACTGCAATCCCTGAGCAGCAAATTATATCACCTGTGATGCATTTCAGTTATCTTGCAAACCTGGCCTGTTGGTGGGCCCTGAGGACTGGAGTTGAGAACCACTGACATATAGTTTGTTGGGCTTATTGTCTGCAATCTTTGTGGCTGCCTGGATGAGTAACAGGTAAGCTGCAGTATATTACATCTTTTTCCTGGATATAGTGTCAATTCACATTGACTTGCACTAAAATGCATAGACATTTCCATGCATTATAGTCGCGTTTTGACGTGCGTTTTTAGTGATCAGGGAAGACAAATTTGTATTTGGAGAATTTTTGTGTAGATTTCCCCCCATTTTTTGTAAACAGGATGTCTACCACAACAACCCTAATCATTGTGATAGCGCTGGCAGGTCAAGGTCAAGGCGAGGTTAGGGTCAGTGTTAGGGTCAGGGTCAGTGTTAGGAGGGACAAAATAAGTCATAAAAGCAACCTTATTTTCTCCTCTACTTGTGCTGCATTGCGTTGACCTGTGTTGTACTCAAATGCATACATATTGCATTTTAATGCAACACAGGTTAACAGAGTGTTGTGGTGTGAACAAGACACAGATTTTTTTTCTTTTTAGGTGTCCTTGCGTTGGCCTGCGTTTTTCAGCTGCGCTAAAACGCAGATGAACGCAATAGTGTGAATAAGCCCTTAGATATATTTTCTGCTGAATAAAGACTATAGAAGGGAAGGGGGACAAACTACTGCTGAGATCTGCATTGGATATTTGATTGCGATTTTGGACAGACAAAGCAGAGAGGAAGTTACACAATGCAAGATTCAGGAAGTACACTTACATACTATACATATACTGTATATAGATCACAAAAATAAAATTCATAAACAGTACTAAATACATTCAACAGTATCATTACACGTATTAACTGAATAAAATTATCAGAATGAAAATGTTTTCACTATAGTGGGTACGAGCACCACTGATTGGTACCATACCTGAATGACTTTGTAGAAGTAGGCATACTGCCGTGCGGTGTTCTTGTACTGGCTGTATACATCATGTATGGCTTGTGTACACTGCAGGTAGCGAACTTCATCCTCCTCAAAATACAGAGGAGTGTCATACGTGCTGGGGAGGGTCTTTATGTAGGGCAGCCAAAAGGAACCGGGATCCGCTCTCTCGCAGAGCAGGTGGAAGGCGAGGGTGATGTTCCCCATTGCTTGTAAAATCCGGTCCTGTGAGTACAGGGATCCTAAAGAAATAAACAAGCAGATTTACACTTCACATTCAGCTCTCATTTTCTTATACATCACATTGTCACCTTTTTTCCCTTTATAATGGTTTTGGGATACTTTATTTTAGCTGTTTCTTTTACCATTGTGAGGCACTGGCTGGCAGGATTGTAGGCAGTGTGTATGTGTCACCTAGCTTTTTCATCCACAAATGGTATGGGGCTACAGAGTTTGTGTCTGATATGGAGAGAGCAAACTTTTTGTATTCTCAGATCTTAAGTCCTGGTCTTCTTCCTGGAACCTGGAGGCTTTGTAGAGCTTTGGCGGGAATAAGCCTCTATAAATAGGTCCACATCTTACCTGGTAGACAGACCTCATTATAAGGCTGGGCAGGGCAGCCATCAGAAATTTTGGGGCCCCTTACACAGCTTTAGGCCCAGGCCAACCCACCAAATCCACCCAGCCCCTCCACATCTGTACACACCCAGCCTCCCATCACATCTGTACACACTCAGCCCCCTCTGACACACACACACAGTACACAATACACCAAACAGCTCTAGCCCCCCTGTACACAAACAGCCCCTCCCTTCACTTGTACACACAGCTCCTACTTGTAAAGGAGGTCTTCCTAGTCCCAGTTCGTTTCCACAAAGCGGACACAAGTCCCTGAGAGGAGCTGCAGCCGATCACAATCCAGAATACAGTAAAAGCAGCACTCACACGAGGAGTGCACATGCAGGAAGCAGCCAATAAAGAGCCGGTTGTGAGCAAAATAACAGAGCAGCAGCTGCCGACTCTTCTGTTGTGAATCAATGCATAGAGCAGGGGTCTCAAACTGGTGGCCCTCCAGCTGTTGCAGAACTACAAGTCCCATCATGCATCTGCCTGAGGGAGTCATGCTTGTAACTGTCAGCCTTGCAATGATTAATGGGAGTTGTAGTTTCGCAACAGCTGGAGGGCCGCCAGTTTGAGAGCCCCGGCATAGAGAAAGACAGGGCAGCCACACTCCTCCTGGCCCTGTTCGGCAGTCGGGCCCCTGGGGATTCCCGGGCCCCTCTCATGTGTATTGGTTGTCGCCCCCTATGGCGGCACTAAATCTGGGTATACATGTACAGTTTTCGTTTTTTTTTCAACCAGCGGGTTGAAAAAAAATAATTTAAAAAAATGGACAGATACCTGCATCAACACAAGCGATGTTGATGAAGGGTTCTCTGCCGCTTATTGTATTTCCAATATACACAAAACAGATGCTGGTTTTCAAGCATGACTGTTTGACAGAAGTCAGTGAATAGACCAGCTTCTGTTGAACAGACAGTGGTACACATGTACCAAAAAATGTCCGATTCCCCTGCTGAACCGGCTGAATTTCGGTATAAGTGTGTACCGGGCTTTAGACTCAAACATGTGAGCGAACGGATGCTCAGGACTCTCATTTTTGCCCTCCGTTAGGCCAGCCTGCTGCTGGGTGAAAAAGGTGGATTGCTGATAGAATAATAGTAATCAGAGCTGCCTGTTTGTGTTGGGGAACCCATTGAGGGGCGCCTTGTTAGCCAGGAACTGACCTGAGTTTAGTTAGTGGTTCCGATGAGCAGATGTTTAAATGTTTGTTTTGTTCTATAGACCTGCTGTACAAATCCCTTCCGCACTGATGCTTTGTTTGTTTGTTGCCTTGCTGAATAAAAATGCTTTGACTGTTCCCGAGCGTTCCTGTCTTGCTCGGTTTACCACTACAACATCGGCTGAGCAGCCTCCCTTATTTAGGTCTTATTTACTATCTTTTTAGAACCTTTGTTCAGAAATAAACATTAAACATGACAAAAGGATTCTCAAAAGCAATTTCTGTCACTGTGACAATCATAAAATGTTACAGTTGTCACCAGAGCAAGAGACGAGGGGAAATATTTCAATGGGGACATTTGCTCAGAGACAACTCTCTCGAAAAAGATTTCCCTTCAGTTTAAAGGGACACTAAAGGTTCCCGTTTAAAAAAATTAAAATAACAAACATGTAATACTTACCTCCACTGTGCAGCTTGTTTTGCACAGAGTGGCCCCGATACTGGTCTTCTGGGGTCCCTCGGCAGCTGTCTCGGCTCCTCCCGGCAAGAATTCACCCCCTTCATGGGAGCGCTCTCTCATGGGGGTTAGTTCTTGCGAGCGCGCTCCCGTGATACCGCCGGCGGCAAAAGGCCGCAGACTGTATCACTCGGCCCCGCCCCCCGGTGCGCCGCGTCATTGGATGTAAATTCACAGCAGTGCGAGCCAATGGCTGCGCTGCTATCAATCCATCCAATCTAGCCGATCAACCGCCAGACTGAGTGGAGAAGAGGACATTGGGGGCGAGCGCAGCAGGTGAACGGGCTCAGGTAAGTAAAAAACGGGGGGGCTGGGGGGGCCGTCATTGCCAGTTTTTTTTTGTTCACCTTAATGCATAGGATGCATTAAGGTGAAATAAAACAAACCTTTACAACCCCAGTAAAGAGATTTCATGTTACTTCCTCTTGGATCTTCATGACAGGAAGTGAAGGGAAAACTCCCCAGTGGGACACAAACAACAAAAAGGACATAAAACCTGACAGGCATTTCACCCATTTCCTACCATCTTTAGACAGAACTGTAGTGTATTTGTCAAAGGAGCAGAGGAGGCCTCCAAGTAGTTGGGCATTTAAGCAGACTCTTCTAACCAAACGCGACACTGAATATCCTCAATAGGACATGCACAACAAACAGGTAAATGGTGGCCGTCTACATGAGCCCAGCAACATGGTCACAAGTACTAGACCGTATGGAGGCTAGTAAAATTATAGAATGGATATTCCATACTATTTATGACACCATGCTAGTTTTTAATAGGAAGTGGGATTTCTGGTCCTAATGTTTTCTTGATTTGTTATAGAACGGTATTAGTTGTTTCTGGCTTAAATTTGCCTCTTTGGCGTGACCTGTCTTCTCCCATCTGACATTCATTAGGCTAGTAACGTCATTAGCCAATTATTTTTGCCATATCTTTGTTGTTTACTGTACAATGTTTCTTACAGAATCACGTTTAGGATCATGATTTCGATTGGTATGATGTCACCTTCTACTTGCATTCCAAACAAGTAATCACGTTGATTCGCTTTAAAAGAGAAGTATGGAATTTTTTATTTTTTTGGGGGAATCATACCATACCTAGGTGGATGCTGCATCTGTCCCCTGCCAGCTCTAAAGGCTGAGAACTGAGTGATCAAACACCGCTGATCGCTCATTTCTCAGAACTCCCTGAGCAGAGAGTTGGTGACTGTCAGGCTCTGTGACATCAGCACGCTCTCTGCTGAAAACTGGTCACAGGAATGCAGTTCGTTCTTTGGGCTGTTCTTCTCCTTTAAAGCTATTTTTCTGATGTTCATTATACAAAGGATACATTTTAATTAGATTTTTACCCTAGCTAAAAAAAAAAAGTTTTATGTTCTGGTCTGTGATTATTTTACTTCTCTTCCAGTCTTTGCGGCGGCAGCAGCACAAGAGACAGGGGAATTCAGAGTCACTGTAACAATCTGCCAAAGGTGCCAAATCCTCTGTACTTTGGTAAAAAAAGTGCTTTTGTAATCTGTGACCACACGGGACAGATTTCCAATCACTTTACGTCCATACAGGAAGCGAGAGGAAGTCTCTCTAATGAGGTCACAGGCTGCAATACAGAACAAACAGGGTTTATACCGTCCCCACTCTGTTTAGGCTGGGGTAGGGCTTTAAGTTGTGTCAGATCCAAAAAGTGGCTAAGCTAAAAATACAGCTGAAGCTATGCGCTAGGACCTGACTCCAAAGTGGAACTTAAAGTATATATAAACCCTCACCTTGTAAAACAACCCATTCAGTTTAACCACTTCAATACCGGGCACTTTCCCCCCTTCCTGCCCAGGCCAATTTTCAGCTTCCAGTGCCGTCACATTTTGGATGACAATTGCACGGTCATGCAACGCTGTACTCAAACTAAATTTTTATCATCTTGCTTCCACAAATAGAGCTTTTTTTTGGTGGTATTTTATCACTACTGGGGTTTTTATTTTTTCCTAAAACAAATAAAAAAAGACCAAAGATTTTGAAAAAAAAAAATATGTTTCTTTTATAGAATTTTGTAAATAAACAAGTTTTCTCCTTCGTTGATGGGCACTGATGAGGTGGCACTAATATGCAGCACTGTGGGGAACTTATATGCAGCAATGATGGGCATTGATAGGCCGCCATTACGGATGGGCACCTCTAATGGCCACTGATTAGCAACCCTGGTGGTCATGGGTGGGCATCCTGGGGGGATACACTGATGATCAATCAGCGCAGACCCCCCGGTCAGGAGAGCAGCCGATCTGCTTTCCTCTACTCGGGTCTGTCAGTGCGAGTGGAGGAAAAGCCAATATACGGCTCTTCCTGTTTACGCTGTGAACAGATGTGATTGGACACAGCTGATCACATGGTAAAGAGCCTACGTTAGAGGCTCTTTACTGAGATCGGTGATGCGGTGTGTCACACCACACCAACGATCGCCGCGCTGCGTGCTTTTGCGGCTTATCCTGCTGGATGCCATACGACGTCCAGTCAGGAAAACTGAACCACTTTCCGGCCGTCATTCTGCTATATGGCAGGCGGGAAGTGGTTAAAATAGAAATGAACATTTGTGTATACATATAAAAAAAACAAATTCTAAATACCCTTTACCCCCCCCCCCCTTTTTTTTTTTAAGGGATCACAATCCCTCTGTTCTCAGCTGCATAAGGAGCTCAGAGAGCTGAGGGAGGAGAAACAGCAGTACACTGGTCTTCCCAGTGAATGGCTGTGCAGGAGGGGGGGGGGGGCGTTAAGACAGGTCTGATCGTTGTTTAGTGCTTGAAAATAGGATTTTTATAACAGCTTACCTGTAAAATCCTTTTCTTGGAGTACATCACGGGACACAGAGCGACATAGTCATTACTAATGGGTTATATAGATACCGTCAGGTGCTGGCACTGGCAACTTCCAAAACCGGAAGTACCCTCCCCTATATAAGCCCCTCCCATCCGGGAGCACCTCAGTTTTGTAGCAAAGCAATAAGTGTCCCCAAAGAGGGGCGGGAGCTCTGTGTCCCGTGATGTACTCCAAGAAAAGGATTTTACAGGTAAGCTGTTATAAAAATCCTATTTTCTTTCTCGTACATCACGGGACACAGAGCGACATAGTCATTACTAATGGGATGTCCTAAAGCAATGCCAAATGAGGGGGGGGATACACCATATATAAGCTGAGCGCTATCAGACATGAGGATCTTTTGCGGCCTGCAACACACTGCGCCCAAAGGCGACATCCTCCTGACTTCTAACGTCCACCTGGTAGAACCTAGTAAACGTGTGAACTGAAGACCATGTTGCGGCCTTACAGATTTGAGCCAGGGAGGCCTGGTGATGCACTGCCCATGAAGTTCCAACTGCTCTCGTGGAGTGCGCTCTAACTTTGAACGGAGGCGGTCTCCTTCTCAAGCCATAGGCTTGCATAATGACCTGTCGAATCCACTTGGCTAAAGTAGATTTTGACGCTGCCTGACCCTTTCTGGGGCCTTCCGGCAGAATAAACAAAGTATCCGTTTTGCGAATCTGAGCAGTGGCTTTTAGATAAGCTTTAACTGCTCTTACTACATCCAAAGAATGCAATAACTTTTCCTCTACCGAAGTAGGTTTGGGGGAAAAAAGAAGGAAGAACCACATCTTGGTTCAAATGAAACCTCGATACCACCCTAGGAAGAAAGGCTGGATGAGGACGTAACACTACTCTGTCCTTATGGATAACCAGATATGGCTCCTTACAGGACATAGCTGCTAATTCCGATACTCTTTTAGCCGAACAAATGGCTACTAGAAAAATCAATTTCCTGGTGAGAAGCACCAAGGAAATATGCTGTAATGGTTCAAATGGTTGTTTCTGTAGAACTGACAGAACCAAGTTTAGATCCCATGGACATATGGGAATATTAACCGGAGGGCTAATACGCATTACTCCTTGTATAAAGGCTTTGACTAGTGAATGCGAAGCCAAGGGCCTTTGAAAAAATATTGACAAGGCCGAAATCTGACCCTTGATAGTACTCAAGGCAAGCTTCCTATCTACAGCCCACTGTAGGAAGTCCAGAATCCTACCTATTACGTACTTATGTGGATGCCATTTCTTGGCCTCACACCACGCGATGTACGCCTTCCAGATTCTATAGTAGATCTGCCTGGATACCGGCTTCCTGGCATTGATCATGGTAGATACCACAGCATTAGAGAGCCCTCTCTTTTTTAGAATGTGGGCTTCAATAGCCAGGCCGTCAAACCTAGGGCTGGTAAGGAAGGGTGGTATATCGGTCCTTGCGAAAGCAGGTCCGGACGACGTGGGAGAGTCCAAGTACTCCCCACTGAAATTTTACAATCTCCGCGTACCACGCTCTTCGGGGCCACGCTGGAGCCACCGGAATCACTGGTTTCTTTTCTACCCTGATTCTGCGGAGTAATCGAGGTAACCATTGTGGCGGTGTGAATGCATATATCAGCTTGAACTGATCCCAAGGGAACACTAGGGCATCCGAGCCGCAAGCTAGGGGATCCCTTGTCCGAGAGACAAACCTGTCCCCCTTTGCGTTGAATCTGGATGCTAGAAGATCTACATCCGATGTTCCCCACCGCTGACATATTGTCCAGAAAACCTCGGGGTGAAGGGACCCTTCCTCTGGGCCTAATTGCTGGCGACTTAGAAAGTCCGCCTTCCAATTCTCCACTCCTGGAATGAACACCGCAGATATGGCTGGGACATATTTTTCTGCCCATTTCAGGATGTAATTTACTTCCCTCTGGGCTGCACGACTCCTGGTGCCCCCCTGATGATTGATATATGCCACTGCTGTGGCATTGTCTGATTGAATTCTGACAGGGGACCCTTGGAGTTTGGATGTCCATGCTACTAGGGCATACCGGGCTGCTCGTATCTCTAAGAGATTGATGGGCAGGGCCTTTTCTGAATCCGACCATCTGCCCTGGAGAGACTATTGCTCCAGTACTGCTCCCCAGCCTATAAGGCTGGCATCTGTAGTGACCACCTTCCAAGAAATCGGACTGAAGGATTTCCTTTTTTCCAGATTCTGGGGAACCAACCACCAACGGAGGCTCTCGCGAACGGAAGGGGACAAGGACATTGTAAGTCTAGGGCCTGAACTTTTTTGTTCCAGGCTGACAGTATGGCCCCTTGCAAATTCCTTGAATGGAATTGACCGTAGGGTACTGCTTCGAATGATGCCACCATTTTTCCCAGCAGCCTCATATACAGGCGTATGGACGGCTGTCTTTTTTGTACCCACTAAGTGGATCAAATCTTTCAAAGACAACACCTTTCCTCGAGGCAAGAATATTTTTCTCTGGCCTGAATCCAACCTTAGCCCCAAGTATTCCAGACTTTTGACTGTTTTTTAGGGCTGACTTGACTCGGTTGATAATCCAACCGTGAGATTCCAGATACTTGATTGTCTTGTGAACGACCACGTCTAGTTTTTTCACTGAGTGGTCTATCAGCAACAAGGCATCCAGATATGCCATTATCATTACACCTTGTGTTCTTAGATTGGCCAATAAAGGGCCAGAATTTTTGTAAACACTCGTGGTGCTGTGGCCAAACCGAAGGGTAAGGCTCTGAACTGAAAATGGCGCCCTTCTACTGCAAAGCGTAGAAATTTTTGGTGGACTGGAAAGATGGGAATGTGCAAATAAGCATCTTTGATGACGATCGCGGCTAACCAATCCTCCCCTTGTAGGGCAGTGGCCACCGATCGGATCGACTCCATCGGAAAGTCCTGATATACAGGAATTTGTATAGCCCTTTTAGAATTAATATGGGCCTCCCGTCCGCGTTTGCTTCGGGACTGTAAAGAGGTTTGAGTAAAACCCGAACCCTCATTCTTCCAGGGGAACCTCCATAATTACTCCTTGGAGCAATAGTTGTTCTAGTGCCAACAGGAGGGACTCTCTCTTCCGGGGATCCCTTGGCACGTTTGACCTCAAAAATGGGAAGGAGGAGAGTCTTTTAACTCCAAAATGTATCCCAAACCTACTGCGGAGAGCACCTATCTGTCTTGATCGTGTCCCGCCAGGTCTCTTGTGAACAACTGGAGTCCTCCCCCCACCCGACTGAGTGGGGGCTTCAATGAATTTAACTTTGGGGGAGGTTTTGTACCTCCCCTGACCCAGGGTTTCTCATTACCCTGCTACTGTCCCTGATTTTTACCCCCGGGAATTGACCGAGGAGGCCGTCGGAACTGTTTCACAGCCGATGCCCCAGGGACTGGAGAAGCAGGCCTCTTAAAAGAGGGACCTCTAACTCTGTTTTTAACCGGCAAGAGCGTATTTTTACCGCTGGAAATTTTCTGGATATATTTGTCCAGGTTTTCCCTGAATAAGCGTTCACCATGAAATGGGACGCTAACCAGCCATTCTTTACAGGGAGCTTCAGCAGACCAGTTTTTGAGCCATAGGAGCCTACGCATATGTACTATAGACAGCATAAGGCGGGAGGCCTGATGGACTGAATCCTCTATGGCGTCAACCGCAAAGCCGAAGGCTCTAGGTAGATCAGCTAGGGCAAAGCCTGCTGATCTGTCAAGTCCCTCAAGACCTGTTTCAACTGATCCTTCACTGCTTAGCAGACCCCAATAGCTGCTACTGCTGGTTGTATCACCAAGCAGATTTTCATAAGGACTCCAATCTTTTATCTATTGGGTTCTTGAACATTTGGACATTATCCACTGGACATGTCAGTGATTTATACATACAAGAGATGGCTGCGTCCACTGTAGGGACCTTCCATTTTTTTTTTTGATGAACTTATCCTCCATGGGATAGACCACCGGAAATCTCTTGGGGGAATAAATATTTTCTCAGGACGTTCCCAATCCTGGTAAATGAGCCCTTTCAGTAAAGGGTGAAGTGGAAATGAACAAACAGTCTGGGGGCTTCTAGCGACCCCAACGAGGATACAGTAGTGGTTGATGGTTCCGCAAGGTGCATTTTTAAATGCTGATCGGACCATGTTAGTCAGAGACTGAACCCATAATCTTTCAGCTTGAGATGCTGAGAAAAGGTTCCCCCACTGTTGATTCCTCTATAACAGAATCAACCTCATCCTGATCCCCTTCAGGCAGGTCGATCCCTGTATGGGACTGTTGCTCTGCTAACAGGCACTCTGAAGGAGGAGACGGAGATCGGGCGTGCTTTCCCTGACAGGGAGGCAGCGATAAATGTTGACAATCTCTCTCTAATCCTCCCAGAGCTGAGGAAAAAACCTCCTCTGTTACATACACAGGAGCAGGTGAACTGAGGACAGCCACAGTACCAAGTACCCCTGCGGGGTCTCTACGGTCACTTACCTCTGAACTTCAGGGGAGACTGGTGCAGCAGAAGTATGCCCAAGAAAGATCCTCCGAGCCAGATGAGACCCCCTTCGCTTCCTGGAAGATTCAGTTCCGGAGCTTCTGGACGGCATATTCCTAAGCCTAAAGCTGAGGTATTCCAGCCGTAATACACCACTTTTACTGAGAATAGTCTAGCACAATTGCTGCTATATCACAGTTGGTGTCTACTAATGTGCCTTTCTAGGGGATGCCTGTATCAACCGCTTGCTGTATGCCCTTTTTTTTTAAATGTTGCCAGCTCTGTCTCTGTACTTCATAGCCAGCTCACCACACAAAACTGTGGTTTTTACATGCTGGGACGCCCGCACATGCGCAGAAGCGCTGCGGCGCGCACAGAGCGTCATCCCCCAGGCTCCGCCCCCTTTCCTGGCTCACCTCTATATATAGAGGCGCGTGCACGCGCACGCGCATGCACGCGCACGCGCGTGGCAACGTGCGCCTTCGGCGCTAATTTTGAAAAATGGAGACTAGGGACAAGAGCCAGGGCCCCTCTTTGCCGCAGGCCGGAAGATGGACGAGCATTGCAACATGGCAGAGGAAGCAGTTTCCCATAAGAGAACTCACCATCTGCCTGGACTTGCTCTGCTGAGAAGAAACTAGTCCACATGACAAGAAAACATTCCACAGCGGCCTCTAGTGGACAAACACAGGTACCGCAGTCTAATATCTTAAATATATATAAAAAAAATTTTTTTTTTTTTTTTTTCTTGACCACCATTAAAAATTATTACATTTTTTTAGTAGTTACAGGCATGCACAGAATTTTGCGGGAATACCATTAGGTAACAGACAGAAAGACAAATTAGGCTTGGGGGTCCCCCAATAGAACCAAGTTCCTGGGGGCCCCCACTTACCTGTTCCCCGCCGCAGGACTTTGTTTGGTCCACAAAAGCCCAAACTTCACCTATCACGGCAGGCATTGTAATCAAACCTTCAGGGACCGGGTTCCCAAGGATTCCACTCCCCTGGACCTGTATAGCACCCTGCACAGAAAACATCTTGGTCGTGGGTATGACCAGAGCTCTGGATCCCAGGGTCCAGCTCTCCTAAGAGAAGCATTACAGGCAAAACCTTGCTCTTCTCTGCAAGGCCCGGGTACCGACCGTTTAGCTATGAAGCTTTTTTGGTCGGATCCGGAATAGCTTACTGAGGCCCAAAAGAACCTGTACGCAAGCTCAGTGAAAAACACATGTTTCTTCTTGGCCAACACCTTAGACACTGGCAAAAAACTGAGGTGCTCCCGGATGGGAGGGGCTTATATAGGGGAGGGTACTTCCGGTTTTGGAAGTTGCCAGTGCCCGCACCTGACGGTATCTATATAACCCATTAGTAATGACTATGTCGCTCTGTATCCCGTGATGTACGAGAAAGAAATTGTTCCTTGTAAATGGAGGTCCTCCAGTCCCCTTATTAATATTGTTGCCCTTCTCTGGACTCTCTCCAGCGCATCCTTTCTGAGGCCTGGTGACCAGAACTGGACAGAATACTCCAGATGTGGCCTAACCAGAGTTTTATAAAGTGGAAGGATTATAGTTTTATCTCTGGAGAAAAATTCCCTTTTTAATGCATGCTAATATTCTGTTAGCTTTGCTTGCTGCAGCTTGACATTGCATGCTATTTGCTCAGTCTGTCATCTACTAGGACCCCTAGATATTTCTCCATCCTGGATTCCCCCAGAGGTTCTTCCCCTAGCGAGTAACTTGCATTTATATTTTTAGCCCTACAAGTGCATTGCTTCACAGTTTTCAACATTAAACCTCATTTGCCATGTAGTGCCCACCCCATTACTTTATTCAGTCTTCTTTTAAAATTTCTATATCCTGATGTAAAGTTATTGCCCTGCTTATTTTTTGTGTCATCCACAAATACAGAGATTGAGCCATTTATCCCATCCCCTATATCATTTGTGAATAAATTAAAACACAATTGGTCCCAGGACAGAGTCTTGGGGTACCCCACTTACCACTCCAGAGTACAGATTATCTATCACTACCCTTTAGACACGCCCCCTTTTCTATCCACGAATAAGCACATGTGTGTTCCAGTGCGTTTTTTTATTAATTTTATCGCGTTCCAGTACAGTCCAGTGCAGGAAAAATGCAACATATTTAACTTTTTTTTGTCTGTAACTGGAACGCACTGGTGTGACCTATGCCATTGAAAACCACACAGTGTCATGAAAAAGCATTCATACCCCTTGAAATTTTGTCATATGTTACAACAAAAAATGTAAACAGATTTTAAATCGGGTTTTTTTATTCGATAGACCAACTCAAAGTGGCACATAAATTGTGACGTTGAAGGAAAATAAAAAAATGGCTTTCAAATTTTTTGTACAAATAAAATAAATACTTTGTAGAACCGCCTTTCACTGCGATTACAGCTGCAAGTCTTTTTGGGGATGTCTCTACCAGCTTTTCACATCTAGAGAGGGACATTTTTGCCCATTCTTCTTTGCAAAATAGCTCAAGCTCTTTCAGATTGGATGGAGAGCGTCTGTGAACAGCAATTTTCAAGTCTTGCCACAGATTTTCAATTGGATTTAGGTCTGGACTTTGACTGGGCCATTCTAACACATGAATACAATATGCTTTGATCTAAACTATTCCATTGTAGCTCTAGCTGTATGTTTAGGGTCGTTTTCCTGCTGGAAGGCGAACCTCTGCTCCAGTCTCAAGTCTTTAGCAGACTAACAGGTTTTCTTCTAAGATTGCCCTGTATTTGGCTCCATCCATCTTCCATCAACTTTGACCAGCTTCCCTGTCCCTGCTGAAGCAAAGGACCCCCACAACATGATGCTGCCACCACCATGTTTCACAGTGGGGATGTTGTATTCAGAGTTATGTGCAGCGTTAGTGTTACGCCACACATAGCGTTTTGCTTTTAGGCCTTAAAGTGGAGGTCCGCCCACCGCTGGAAAAATTAAAAGCCAGCAGCTACACATACTCAGCTGCTGACTTTTAATAATCTGACACTTACCTGTCCTGGAATCCAGCGTTGTCAGCAGCGCAGGGTGCTGCCGTCTTCATTGCGAGTAAGGGAATCCGCCAGTGTAGCCTTACGGCTTCACGCCGGGAACCCTACTGCGCACGCGCCGCTCCTCTCTCCTACTGGCCCGGCGGCCGAGAAAGGAGCCCCACGGTGACGTCAATACCCACGGCTGAGGCTTCCGGAAGTGGGGACAGCATACCTGTGAAAGACAGGTATCCTGTCCCCCCTCCGCCCGAAAGGTGCCAAATGTGGCACTGGAGGGGGAGGAGTACAATGAGGGGAAGTTCCGCTTTTGGGTGGAACTCCGCTTTAAAGTAAAATTTTGGTCTCATCTGACTAGAGCACCTTCTTCCACATATTTGCTGTGTCCCCCAAATGTCTTCTCGCAAACGAGACTTCTTATGGCTTTATTTCAACAATGGCTTTCTTCTTGCCACTCTTCCATAAAGGCCAGATTTGTGGAGAGCACGACTAATCGTTGTCCTGTGGACAGATTCTCCCACCTGAGATGTGGATCTTTGCAGCTCCTCCAAAGCTACCATGGGCCTCTTGGCTGCTTCTCTGATTAATGCTCTCCTTGCCCGGCCTGTCAGTTTAGGTGGACCACCATGTCTTGGTAGGTTTGCAGTTGTGCCATACTCTTTCCATTTTCGGATGATGGATTGAACAGAGCTCCGTGAGAGGTTCAAAGCTTGGGATATTTTTTTTATAACCTAACCATGCTTTAAACTTCTCCACAACTTTATACCTGACCTTCATGATGTTGTTTCTTCACTAAGGTTCTCTAACAAACCTCTGAGGGCTTCTCAGAACAGCTGTATTTATACTGAGATTAAATTACACACAGGTGGACTATTTACTAATTAGGGGACTTCTGAAGGCAATTGGTTCCACTAGATTTTAGTTAGGGGTATCAGAGTAAAGGGGGCCGACTAGAAATGCACGCCACACTTTTCAGATATTTATTTGTAAAAAAAAATTGAAAACCATTTATAATTTTCCTTCCACCAAAACAATTATGTGCTACTTTGTGTTGGTCCATCACATAAAATGCCAATAAGATACATCTATGTTTTTGATTGTAACATGACAAATGTGTGCTCTGGTCATACAGATACAACTGGCCCTTTGTAGGGCGACCATAATGCTGATACGGCCCACGATGAAACAAGTTTGACACCCCTGCTCTAGAAGATGATGCTATGGCCAAACAATGATCCTGTGCCTGACCTTCCCTTGCCGATCATGTCCTTACCCAGCACTGAATTCTTAGCAGACTCCACAGTCATTAATAACTTCCTTGGTACCCAGAGGAACAGCTCTTCAGCCTAAATGGGAAGAAAAAGATTTTGGTCAATAAATGGACCAATTTTTATTTTTTCATTGACCTCAATAAATTTTATGAAAACCTGTCACAAATCCTAAACCAAGAAACTAGCATTCAGTATGAAAGGATTCACGCCAATTCGGTGCCAATCTCTGCCACCTGATTGTGAACTTGTGAAAGCCCCTTTGGAAAGTTGGCATTAAAACGGAAACCCCCCACCTCATTTTAACACAAGACTTGGATCATTTGAATTATTTAATATAATTTAGTGGATATTTCCATATGGCTTTTTAGTACTGAATTTGACTTTGGTCTCAATTTAAACAGCTGCCAAAATGTATTTTTTAAATGTGATGGTGATAACTGGCCTCTGAGGTTCTTGTACAAGATTGATGACTGCTGGAGTTGGGACTTTGTAATGAGTGGAAGAGGCTGAAAACTACATAGTTAGTCAGGTTGAAAAAAGACACAAGTCCATCCAGTTCAACCATAAAAAATAAAATAAAAAAAAAAAATAAAAAAAAATCGTACAATCCCATATACCCTATAATTCTATACCCACAGTTGATCCAGAGAAGGGCAAAAAACCCCAGCAGAGCATGATCCAATTTGCTACAGCAGGGGAAAAAATTCCTTCCTGATCCCCAGAGAGGCAATCGGATTTACCCTGGATCAACTTTACCTATCAATGTTAGTACTCAGTTATTTTATGTACATTTAGGAAAGTATCCAGGCCTTTCTTAAAGCAATCTATTGAGCTGGCCAGAACCACCTCTGAAGGGAGTCTGTTCCACATTTTCACAGCTCTTACTGTGAAGAAACCTTTCCGTATTTGGAGATGAAATCTTTTTTCCTCCAGATGTAAAGAGTGTCCCCTTGTCTTTTGTGTTGACCGTAAAGTGAATAACTCAACACCAAGTTCACTATATGGACCCCTTATATATTTGTACATGTTAATCATATCCCCCCTTAATCTCCTCTTCTCAAGAGAGAATAAATTCAGTTCCTCTAATCTTTCCTCATAGCTGAGCTCCTCCATGCCTCTTATCAGTTTGGTTGCCCTTCTCTGCACTTTCTCCAGTTCCCCGATATCCTTTTTGAGAACTGGGGCCCAAAACTGAACTGCATATTCCAGATGAGGTCTTACTAATGATTTGTACAGGGGCAAAATTATCTCTCTCTCTGGAGTTCATACCTCTCTTAATACAAGAAAGGACTTTGCTTGCTTTGGAAACCGCAGCTTGGCATTGTGGACAATACTCTAGGATCTCCATGCAAAACAAAACTATCTGGAGAAATAAATGGGTACTATACACTACATGGCCAAAAGTGTGTAGGCATCTGACCATCACACCAACTCCATGTTCAAAAGTATCTGGACATCCTTTGTTAATGCTACACCATACAAAGACATTTTAGACCATTGTAAACTTTTAACCTTGTGACTGAGCCCAAAACCAGCTTCATGAAGAGATGGTTTGAGGAGTTTGGTGTAAAGGAACTGGAGTGGCCTTCATAGAGCCCTGACCGCAACCCTTCTGAACACCTTTCTGAGATTAATTAGAACGCCAACTGCAAGCCAGGTCCTCTCCAAGTTCAGTACCTGAACTCACAAATGCTCTTTAAGCCAAATGGGTACAAATTCTTCTACTCTTTCAAAATCTTGAACACACTCCAAATTCTTGCAGAAAACCTACTCAGAAGAGTGCAGACTGTTAAAGTTGCAAAGTCGGGCAACTCCAAATTAAAGTTGCTCTAAAGGATCAAGGTTTTTTTACCTTACATTCTATGTATTAAGGTACAAAACCTTCTGGGTGCAGCTCTCACCCCCCCTATCCACTTGCCCTACAGAATATTTACCCCCCTTCATGACCAGGCCATTTTTGCTATACAGCACTGTTACTTTAACTGACAAGTGCTCGGGCATACAAAGCTGTATACAAATTAAATTTATATATTTTTCCCCCCACAAATAGAGCTTTCTATTGGTGGTATTTGATCACCACTGAGCTTTTTATTTTTTGCGCTATAAATTAAAAGAAAAGGCAGACATTTTTGAAAAAAAAAATATATATATTTTTTACATTCTGCTATAAAATGTATCCAATATAAAAAAGTAAGAACAAACAAAAAAAAAATCAAATTTCTTCATAAAATTGTGGCCGAAATATATTCTGCTACATATTTTTGGTATCAAAATCCCAATAAGCGGATATTGATTGTAGATGCTATAATGTTTTTGTAAACCAAACTATGGGATATATACTGGAATTTGCATTTATATATATTTTTTTTATATTAGTAATGGTGGCGATCAGCAACTTAAAAATATCCACTGTCACTGTATTAATGACACTGGCTGGGAAGGGGTTAACATCAGGGGCGATCAAACAGTTAAATGTGTGCCCAACAGTGCTTGGCGCATTCACTGCGAGGTGCTTTTACTAAGGGATGTTCTGTTTTTTCCCCCCTGCTCGGCACAAACAGCACATACCCCGCTGACAGGACAGAGCTCTGTATTGTTTACATTGACAGAGCTCTGTACTGAATTCCTCCTCACCGATCAGCCAGTGGCGGCGGTCAATCATTGGCCGGCACCAGCTGAACGGCTTGGGCTGTGACTAATCATGCCCCCTATCCAGAAGTGCTGGATCACACACTGGGTAAGCGATCCGGCACAGGAGAGCCGCTCTGCCGCCGTACTCATACATGAGGCGGTTGGGCAAGCAGTTATACTTACCTGAGCCCCAATCTCGATTGAGTGATGTGCATGAGAGCAGCGGCTCTCCCAGGTCTCTCTGCCCTCAATGGCTCACACCGCAGCGGTAGCCATTGGCTTCTGCTGCTTTCAAACACAGCCAGCGAGCCAATGAGGGGAAAGTGGGGACAGGGACCGAGTCGTGCTGGGTGTGTATGGACACACAGAGCACGGCCCGGGAGCAAGCCTGCTCGAGTTCCCCCATAGCGAGAGGCTTGCTATTGAGGCAGGAGGGGGGGGGGGGAGCCAGGACTGCCAGTGGAGGACCCAAAAAGAAGAGGATCAGGGCAGCGCTGTGCAAAACAACTGCACAGAGCAGGTAGGTATAACATGTGTGTTATTTTTTATTTTTATTTTAAATTCTTTACTTTAGAATCACTTTAATGTCCATGGTTTTGGAACGGGATATCAAACAGGGTCCTATAGATGTGATTGTCAGGTGTCCACCGACGTTTGCTGTGTATCTTCTGGCTTTTTCTGAGTAACATTCTAAATAAGGGGGGGGGGGGGCATATTCACTGTAAACATGTTTTTTTTGCATTTAAAACTACTGAAAAAAAATGTTCTTAGAACACCACTTGCATACAACTGGGTGGAGGTCTCCTAATAAATTTGATCCACAAATACTACCAACCTCTGTTCAGTTAATTGAAACCTGTGCTTTATAACACTGGTAGAAATTCATCCTGTGATTCGGTTTGCTGATAAGATTACAGATGCTGAAGCTTGGCATTCCATTACAGAGTCACCCATTAATATACACAAGCTACCTGCTGACTCCATTTACTAAAGACAGAACTCAATCTAGATTTTTTTTTTTTGCACCGAATACATATCATGTCAAAGTGATCTGGAGGCCCAGCAGGAACATGGTGCATGCAAATAGAAAACAACAAGCCCCAACAAATCATAAGCTTACTGGAAATGCTTTGGTAATATACAAAGAGTCTAATAAAATATTAAACAGCAATCATGGGCTGTAAGGATACAGCTATATTCATTAAACACTACAACCTAAAAGTCTGCAGTGGAGGCCTAGGACACACAGATAAGTGTACAGTACATGGCTCCCTAGTGTCTACAAGTTCCATTGTGATAAAAATATGAGTGGCTGAGCTGCAGGTTTACCACCCCCGGTCCAGCCAACCAAACTGTAAAATAACAGCCAGATGGGGCTGTTTACATGCTGCGGCCAAGGCAATTTTAAACCAGAGTGTAAAGCTTTGAAGTGCTTGTCAAATTCACCCCGTTTAGTTTAATGGGGCTGCACCGCAACCACACGCACTGCTTGTGATGACAGTGCAGCATTATAAGGTTAAAGCAGGTGGGGAGCAGGTGATATAACTCCTCCTCACTGCTTGTCAAATGATCTCTGTGACTAGAAGGAGAGAGCCTGAGATTGGTACAGTGAGGATTTCTGCAGATCCTGACCTGCAGTGAAGGACGGGTGCACGGGTCCTGGGATTTGCAGCATGCAGGAAGGACTTGGCCACATAGCAGAGTGGAAGGAGAATGTCAGGACATCTCCTGGGCAATGTATATTTTGCCAGAATCCAGCTTCCCTGCTGTACTGATCAGATCACCAGGCTCTCTCCTTCCAGTTCCTGCAGCTCTCCCCCATGGACATCTGTAAGCATTACTCAGTGAGAGAAGCTGAAAGGCTCAGAGAGGCATGCTGCAAGTGGAGGCCTCAAGGGCCAACCAGACACAGCCAAAGGGCTGGATGTGGCCCTGGGGTCATAATTTGCCCAGGTCTGGTGCATAAAGTAGATTAAAACGCTGTTTTTTGTCTACAGCTTGAGAAACCAAATGAGGCTCCAAAATCAGAGGTGTTGTATAGAGTAACCAATCTGCAGCTATTTTTCCACTTCTAACCTGCAGAAAAACTACAACCTAAAGTGTTATTAAACCCACAACAGTAAAATCAGTGTGTATATGCTTGTTATACTCACTGTGAAACCTAAGGGGTTAATCCCTCTTTTGTATTGTGTAAAAAGGCTGTTTGATCCTGTATGGAAAGATCCTCCTCTTCTTTCACTGACTCCAGGACATGTCCAGATAAGACAGAGTTGCTCAGTTTGGTGTGCATTGCTAGAGGTTTTTTTTTTCCCTTTGGGAGGGTGTATGTGATCAGCACAGGGCCAATCAGCACTGTCCAGACAGAGGGTTAGGGGTCCAGGATCCTGATTGGACAGCTCAGTGCAGTAAGAAACCTCCTCCTACAAGCTTTACCAGGAACTGATAGAAGTCACAAGATTGCTATATACTGCTGATGAGAAAAGCTACTTAGCAGTTTATATTTGCTAAAATAATTGCATTTCTATGTTCTGTGTAACTGTGGGAGAGCAGATATAGTGAATGCAGGCTCCTGGGTTTAGTAACACTTTAAATCTGGATTTTGGCCTACTCTGACAGTTTGCACTGGCTTCTATAAATGTATCTATGGGCTTGTGTCAACAAGCAAATGCATTCAGGTGCATTATGCTTTATGATTGCATTTAAGATCATGTCATTCAGAAATCATCGACAGGGAAATAGGAGCTGCAGTTGACCTCTTAAGCTGTATTGAACCGCTTTTGAAGTCTCCTATACTTGTATGGTAGAGAAACAGTTCTGACGTCAACACAACTCTAAGGCAGAGGAGAGATGGGAATCTAGGCTATTCCAGTGGAGAATAATTTATATTTTTCAAAAACACACCTTTATCTCTCTTGTAGCCTTCAGTCCGAAGCCTTCATTAGGAAACTCTACAAGTTCAAATCCTTCAGTTGACGCCTCATTTGTTCTTGCCCACTCAATAAGTTCATGGAAATAATCTTCTCTGTTCCCGTCAAACACAATGGACAAGCCCACTACAAAATGTCAAAAGAAATTATTTAAGGAAAAATAAAAAAAACAACTAAAAAGGCATCACTAGCAGGTAAAGCGGAGGTCCACCCTAAAAATAAAACTTCACATTAGTAGGTTCCTTTTAATATAAAAAAAAAAAAACATTTTGTTAAAAAAAAAAAAATTTTTTACTTTCCTGAAAATGTCTGTTACTAGGCAGATTTCATAATCTGCCTAGTTCCTAGTCTGTGGTGGACCTACTTCTCTTCCTGACTCGCCTGGCCTGCTGGGAAATGAGTGTCATCATTTCCCAGGAGTCTGTGGGCTTTACTTTGTTGAAAAATCACGTTATTTCCATACAGGAAATGACGCGATTTAAGGTGGATTCTGTGGGAGAAATTCCAGCATGCACCTCTCTCAGAAAAAACAGGAAGAGAAAACAACTGGCCTTCACATGCCCATAGCCAACATGGAAACGGCGACACAAGATCAATGACAACATATCGTGTAAGTTTTTGCACTGATTACGGAACCGATCGGAAACTATTGATATCTTTTACTGAATATATATTGTAATAATGTTGAGATTGTAAAAATAAAAAAAAAAATTATGGCTGGAACACCGCTTTAAGTTAAACCTGTAATAAAGAAAAAAAAAGGGAACCTGTCACATTGCTCATTTAGAACAAAACGACAGGTTTTCTTCACAACCACCTCCTCTGCTACCTTGGTCACAACAACACTCCCTCATTTCTCCTTTTATCTGAGGCTTTAGAAAATAGGATTTTTATAACAGCTGTAACCTGTAAAATCCTTTTCTTGGAGTACATCACGGGACACAGAGCGACATAGTCATTACTATGTGGGTTATATAGAGTTACCTTCAGGTGCTGGCACTGGCAACTTCCAAAACAGGAAGTACCCTCCCCTATATAAGCCCCTCCCATCCGGGAGTACCTCAGTTTTGTAGCAAAGCAATAAGTGTCCCAAAAAGAGGGGCGGGAGCTCTGTGTCCCGTGATGTACTCCAAGAAAAGGATTTTACAGGTAAGCTGTTATAAAAATCCTATTTTCTTTCTCGTACATCACGGGACACAGAGCGACTTAGTCATTACTAATGGGACGTCCCAAAGCAATGCCAAATGAGGGGGGGGGATACACCATACATAAGCTGGGCGCCATCAGGCATGAGGATCTTTTGCGGCCTGCAACACACTGCGCCCAAAGGCGACATCCTCCTGACTTCTAACGTCCACCTGGTAGAACCTAGTAAACGTGTGAACTGAAGACCATGTTGCGGCCTTACAGATTTGAGCCAGGGAGGCCTGGTGATGCACTGCCCATGAAGTTCCAACTGCTCTCGTGGAGTGCGCCCTAACTTTGAAAGGAGGCGGTCTTCTTCTCAAGCCATAGGCTTGTATTATGACCTGTCGAATCCACTTGGCTAAAGTAGATTTTGATGCTGCCTGACCCTTTCTGGGGCCTTCCGGCAGAACAAACAAAGAATCCGTTCTGCGAATCTGAGCAGTGGCTTTTAGATAAGTTTTAACCGCTCTTACTACATCCAAAGAATGTAATAACTTTTCCTCTACCGAACTAGGTTTGGGGAAAAAGGAAGGAAGAACCACATCCTGGTTCAAGTGAAACCTCGATACCACCTTAGGAAGAAAGGCTGGGTGAGGACGTAATACTACTCTGTCCTTATGAATAACCAGATATGGCTCTTTACAGGACATGGCGGCTAATTCCGACACTCTTCTAGCCGAGCATATGGCTACTAAAAAATAGGATTTTTATAACAGCTTACCTGTAAAATCCTTTTCTTGGAGTACATCACGGGACACAGAGCGACATAGTCATTACTAATGGGTTATATAGATACCGTCAGGTGCTGGCACTGGCAACTTCCAAAACCGGAAGTACCCTCCCCTATATAAGCCCCTCCCATCCGGGAGCACCTCAGTTTTGTAGCAAAGCAATAAGTGTCCCTAAAGAGGGGTGGGAGCTCTGTGTCCCGTGATGTACTCCAAGAAAAGGATTTTACAGGTAAGCTGTTATAAAAATCCTATTTTCTTTCTCGTACATCACGGGACACAGAGCGACATAGTCATTACTAATGGGATGTCCTAAAGCAATGCCAAATGAGGGGGGGGGGATACACCATATATAAGCTGAGCGCTATCAGACATGAGGATCTTTTGCGGCCTGCAACACACTGCGCCCAAAGGCGACATCCTCCTGACTTCTAACGTCCACCTGGTAGGACCTAGTAAACGTGTGTACCGAAGACCATGTTGCGGCCTTACAGATTTGAGCCAGGGAGGCCTGGTGATGCACTGCCCATGAAGTTCCAACTGCTCTCGTGGAGTGCGCTCTAACTTTGAACAGAGGCGGTCTCCTTCTCAAGCCATAAGCTTGCATAATGACCTGTCGAATCCACTTGGCTAAAGTAGATTTTGACGCTGCCTGACCCTTTCTGGGGCCTTCCGGCAGAATAAACAAAGTATCCGTTCTGCGAATCTGAGCAGTGGCTTTTAGATAAGCTTTAACTGCTCTTACTACATCCAAAGAATGCAATAACTTTTCCTCTACCGAAGTAGATTTGGGGAAAAAAGAAGGAAGAACCACATCTTGGTTCAAATGAAACCTCGATACCACCTTAGGAAGAAAGGCTGGATGAGGACGTAACACTACTCTGTCCTTATGGATAACCAGATATGGCTCCTTACAGGACATAGCTGCTAATTCCGATACTCTTTTAGCCGAACAAATGGCTACTAGAAAAATCAATTTCCTGGTGAGAAGCACCAAGGAAATATGCTGTAATGGTTCAAATGGTTGTTTCTGTAGAACCGACAGAACCAAGTTTAGATCCCATGGACATATGGGAATATTAACCGGAGGACTAATACGCATCACTCCTTGTATAAAGGCTTTGACTAGTGAATGCGAAGCCAAGGGCCTTTGAAAAAATATTGACAAGGCCGAAATCTGACCCTTGATAGTACTCAAGGCAAGCTTCCTATCTACAGCCCACTGTAGGAAGTCCAGAATCCTACCTATTACGTACTTATGTGGATGCCATTTCTTGGCCTCACACCACGCGATGTACGCCTTCCAGATTCTATAGTAGATCTGCCTGGATACCGGCTTCCTGGCATTGATCATGGTAGATACCACCGCATTAGAGAGCCCTCTCTTTTTTAGAATGTGGGCTTCAATAGCCAGGCCGTCAAACCTAGGGCTGGTAAGGAAGGGTGGTATATCGGTCCTTGCGAAAGCCGGACGACGTGGGAGAGTCCAAGGACTCCCCACTGAAATTTTACAATCTCCGCGTACCACGCTCTTCGGGGCCACGCTGGAGCCACCGGAATCACTGGTTTCTTTTCTACCCTGATTCTGCGGAGTAATCGAGGTAACCATTGTGGCGGTGTGAATGCATATATCAGCTTGAACTGATCCCAAGGGAACACTAGGGCATCCGAGCCGCAAGCTAGGGGATCCCTTGTCCGAGAGACAAACCTGTCCCCCTTTGCGTTGAATCTGGATGCTAGAAGATCTACATCCGATGTTCCCCACCGCTGACATATTGTCCAGAAAACCTCGGGGTGAAGGGACCCTTCCTCTGGGCCTAATTGCTGGCGACTTAGAAAGTCCGCCTTCCAATTCTCCACTCCTGGAATGAATACCGCAGATATGGCTGGGACATATTTTTCTGCCCATTTCAGGATGTAATTTACTTCCCTCTGGGCTGCACGACTCCTGGTGCCCCCCTGATGATTGATATATGCCACTGCTGTGGCATTGTCTGATTGCATTCTGACAGGGGACCCTTGGAGTTTGGATGTCCATGCTACTAGGGCATACCGGGCTGCTCGTATCTCTAAGAGATTGATGGGCAGGGCCTTTTCTGCATCCGACCATCTGCCCTGGAGAGACTATTGCTCCAGTACTGCTCCCCAGCCTATAAGGCTGGCATCTGTAGTGACCACCTTCCAAGAAATCGGACTGAAGGATTTCCTTTTTTCCAGATTCTGGGGAACCAACCACCAACGGAGGCTCTTGCGAACGGAAGGGGACAAGGACATTGTAAGTCTAGGGCCTGAACTTTTTTGTTCCAGGCTGACAGTATGGCCCCTTGCAAATTCCTTGAATGGAATTGACCGTAGGGTACTGCTTCGAATGATGCCACCATTTTTCCCAGCAGCCTCATATACAGGCGTATGGACGGCTGTCTTTTTTGTACCCACTAAGTGGATCAAATCTTTCAAAGACAACACCTTTCCTCGAGGCAAGAATATTTTTCTCTGGCCTGAATCCAACCTTAGCCCCAAGTATTCCAGACTTTTGACTGGTTTTTAGGGCTGACTTGTCTCGGTTGATAATCCAACCGTGAGATTCCAGATACTTGATCGTCTTGTGAACGACCACGTCTAGTTTTTTCACTGAGTGGTCTATCAGCAACAAGTCATCCAGATATGCCATTATCATTACACCTTGTGTTCTTAGATTGGCCAATAAAGGGCCAGAATTTTTGTAAACACTCGTGGTGCTGTGGCCAAACCGAAGGGTAAGGCTCTGAACTGAAAATGGCGCCCTTCTACTGCAAAGCGTAGAAATTTTTGGTGGACTGGAAAGATGGGAATGTGCAAATAAGCATCTTTGATGTCGATCGTGGCTAACCAATCCTCCCCTTGTAGGGCAGTGGCCACCGATCGGATCGACTCCATCGGAAAGTCCTGATATACAGGAATTTGTATAGCCCTTTTAGAATTAATATGGGCCTCCCGTCCGCGTTTGCTTCGGGACTGTAAAGAGGTTTGAGTAAAACCCGAACCCTCATTCTTCCAGGGGAACCTCCATAATTACTCCTTGGAGCAATAGTTGTTCTAGTGCCAACAGGAGGGACTCTCTCTTCCGGGGATCCCTTGGCACGTTTGACCTCAAAAATGGGAAGGAGGAGAGTCTTTTAACTCCAAACTGTATCCCAAACCTACTGCGGAGAGCACCTATCTGTCTTGATCGTGTCCCGCCAGGTCTCTTGCGAACAACTGGAGTCCTCCCCCCACCCGACTGAGTGGGGGCTTCATGAATTTAACTTTGGGGGAGGTTTTGTACCTCCCCTGACCCAGGGTTTCTCATTACCCTGCTACTGTCCCTGTTTTTTACCCCCGGGATTTGACCGAGGAGGCCGTCGGAACTGTTACACAGCCGATGCCCCAGGGACTGGAGAAGCAGGCCTCTTAAAGAGGGACCTCTAACTCTGCTTTTAACCGGCAAGAGCGTATTTTTACCGCTGGAAATTTTCTGGATATATTTGTCCAGGTTTTCCCTGAATAAGCGTTCACCATGAAATGGGACGCTAACCAGCCATTCTTTACAGGGAGCTTCAGCAGACCAGTTTTTGAGCCATAGGAGCCTACGCATATGTACTATAGACAGCGTAAGGCGGGAGGCCTGATGGACTGAATCCTCTATGGCGTCAACCGCAAAGCCTAAGGCTCTAGGTAGATCAGCTAGGGCAAAGCCTGCTGATCTGTCAAGTCCCTCAAGACCTGTTTCAACTGATCCTTCACTGCTTAGCAGACCCCAATAGCTGCTACTGCTGGTTGTATCACCAAGCAGATTTTCATAAGGACTCCAATCTTTTATCTATTGGGTTCTTGAACATTTGGACATTATCCACTGGACATGTCAGTGATTTATACATACAAGAGATGGCTGCGTCCACTGTAGGGACCTTCCATTTTTTTTTTTTTTTTTTTTTTGATGAACTTATCCTCCATGGGATAGACCACCGGAAATCTCTTGGGGGAATAAATATTTTCTCAGGACGTTCCCAATCCTGGTAAATGAGCCCTTTCAGTAAAGGGTGAAGTGGAAAAGAACAGACAGTCTGGGGGCTTCTAGCGACCCCAACGAGGATACAGTAGTGGTTGATGGTTCCGCAAGGTGCATTTTTAAATGCTGATCGGACCATGTTAGTCAGAGACTGAACCCATAATCTTTCAGCTTAAGATGCTGAGAAAAGGTTCCCCCACTGTTGATTCCTCTATAACAGAATCAACCTTATCCTGATCCCCTTCAGGCAGGTCGATCCCTGTATGGGACTGTTGCTCTGCTAACAGGCACTCTGAAGGAGGAGACGGAGATCGGGCGTGCTTTCCCTGACAGGGATGCAGCGATAAATGTTGACAATCTCTCTCTAATCCTCCCAGAGCTGAGGAAAAAACCTCCTCTGTTACATACACAGGAGCAGGTGACTGAGGACAGCCACAGTACCAAGTACCCCTGCGGGGTCTCTACGGTCACTTACCTCTGAACTTCAGGGGAGACTGGTGCAGCAGGAGTATGCCCAAGATCCTCCGAGCCCGATGAGACCCCCTTCGCTTCCTGGAAGATTCAGTTCCGGAGCTTCTGGACGGCATATTCCTAAGCCTAAAGCTGAGGTATTCCAGCCGTAATACACCACTTTTACTGAGAATAATCTAGCACAATTGCTGCTATATCACAGTTGGTGTCTACTAATGTGCCTTTCTAGGGGATGCCTGTATCAACCGCTTGCTGTATGCCTTTAAATGTTGCCAGCTCTGTCTCTGTACTTCATAGCCAGCTCACTACAATATTGTGGTTTTTTTAAACTGCTGGGACGCCCGCACATGCGCAGAAGCGCTGCGGCGCGCACAGAGCGTCATCCCCCAGGCTCCGCCCCCTTTCCCGGCTCACCTCTATATATAGAGGCGCGTGCACGCGCGCGGGCACGTGCGCCTTCGGCGCTAATTTTAAATATGGTAACAAGGGACAGGAGCCAGGGCCCCTCTTTGCCGCAGGCCGGGGGATGGACGAGCACTGCAACAT
Source organism: Rana muscosa (assembly GCA_029206835.1). NCBI lineage: Eukaryota > Metazoa > Chordata > Amphibia > Anura > Ranidae > Rana > Rana muscosa. Next base: position 199,782,224 of record CM055126.1, on the reverse strand, counting down.
GGCAGAGGAAGCAGTTTCCTATAAGAGAACTCACCATCTGCCTGGACTTTGCTCTGCTGAGAAGAAGCTAGTCCACATGACAAGAAAACATTCCACAGCGGCCTCTAGTGGACAAACACAGGTACCGCAGTCTAATATATTAAATATATATAAAAAAAATTTTTTTTTTTTTTTTCTTGACCACCATTAAAAATTATTACATTTTTTTAGTAGTTACAGGCATGCACAGAATTTTGGCGGGAATACCATTAGGTAACAGACAGAAAGACAAATTAGGCTTGGGGGTCCCCCAATAGAACCAAGTTCCTGGGGGCCCCCACTTACCTGTTCCCCGCCGCAGGACTTTGTTTGGTCCACAAAAGCCCAAACTTCACCTATCACGGCAGGCATTGTAATCAAACCTTCAGGGACCGGGTTCCCAAGGATTCCACTCCCCTGGACCTGTATAGCACCCTGCACAGAAAACATCTTGGTCGTGGGTATGACCAGAGCTCTGGATCCCAGGGTCCAGCTCTCCTAAGAGAAGCATTACAGGCAAAACCTTGCTCTTCTCTGCAAGGCCCGGGTACCGACCGTTTAGCTATGAAGCTTTTTTGGTCGGATCCGGAATAGCTTACTGAGGCCCAAAAGAACCTGTACGCAAGCTCAGTGAAAAACACATGTTTCTTCTTGGCCAACACCTTAGACACTGGCAAAAAACTGAGGTGCTCCCGGATGGGAGGGGCTTATATAGGGGAGGGTACTTCCGGTTTTGGAAGTTGCCAGTGCCAGCACCTGACGGTATCTATATAACCCATTAGTAATGACTATGTCGCTCTGTGTCCCGTGATGTACGAGAAAGAAATATCAATTTCCTGGTGAGTAGAACCAAGGAAATGTGCCGCAAAGGTTCAAATGGCTGCTTCTGCAGAACCGACAGAACCAAATTTAGATCCCATGGGCATATGGGAGCTTTAATCGGTGGAATAATACGAGTCACCCCTTGCATAAAGGATTTGACAAGTGAATGCATAGCCAGGGGCCTTTGAAATAGTATTGATAAGGCCGAAACCTGACCCCTGATAGTACTTAAGGCAAACTTCCTGTCTACAGCCCACTGCAGGAAGTCCAGAATTCTGCCTATAACGTACTTACGTGGATGCCATCTTCTGGCCTCACACCAAGCGATGTACGCCTTCCAAACTCTATAGTAGATCTGCCTGGATACAGGCTTCCTGGCATTGATTATAGTTGATACCACAGAGTTAGAGAGACCTCTCTTTTTTAGGATGTGGGATTCAATAGCCAGGCCGTTAAACTTAGAGTTAGTAAGGAAGGGTGGTATATCGGTCCTTGCGAAAGCAGGTCCGGACGACGTGGAAGGGTCCAAGGACTCCCCACAGACATTTTTATGATCTCCGCGTACCAGGCCCTTCGGGGCCACGCTGGAGCCACCAGGATCACGGCTTCTTTTCCAACCTGACTCTGCGAAGGAGTCGAGGCAACAATTGTAGCGGAGGGAATGCATATATCAGTCTGAACTGATCCCAAGGGAACACCAGAGCATCCGAGCCACAAGCGAGGGGATCCCTTGTCCGGGAGACAAACCTGTCCACCTTTGCGTTGAATCTGGATGCTAGCAGATCTACATCCGGTGTTCCCCACCGCTGACATATTGCTCGGAAGACCTCGGGATGAAGGGACCATTTCCCTGGGCATAACTGTTGGCGACTCAGAAAGTCCGTCTTCCAATTCTCCACCCCTGGAATGAAGACAGCTGATATACATGGGACATGCTTTTCTGCCCATTCCAGGATGTGACTTACTTCCCTCTGGGCTGCACGACTCCTGGTGCCTCCCTGATGATTGATATATGCCACTGCTGTGGCATTGTCTGATTGAATTCTGATAGGGGACCCTTGGAGTTTGGATGTCCAGGCTACTAGGGCATACCGGGCTGCTCGTATCTCTAAGAGATTGATGGGCAGGGTTTTTACTACATTTGACCATCTGCCCTGGAGAGACCATTGCTCCAGTACTGCCCCCCAGCCTATAAGGCTGGCATCTGTAGTGACCACCTTCCAGGATATCGGACTGAAGGGTTTTCCCTTCTGGAGATTCTGGGGGATCAACCACCAGCAGAGACTCTTCCGAACGGAAGGGGACAAAGCCATCGGGAAGTCTAGAGCCTGAATTTTTCCGTTCCAGGCTGACAATATGGCCCTCTGCAAATTCCTTGAGTGGAATTGGGCGTATGGCACAGCTTCGAATGATGCTACCATCTTTCCTAGCAGCCTCATGCAGAGGCGTATGGACGGCTGTCTTTTTGCACAAAGCAGACGGACCAAGCCCCTCAAAGAGGATACCTTGTCTAGAGGTAAGAAAATCTTCCTCTGGTCTGAATCCAGCCGTAGCCCTAGATATACCAGGTTTTTCACTGGCTGTAGGGCTGACTTGTCCAGGTTGATGACCCAACCGTGAGATTCTAGATACTTGATTGTATCGACAATTACCACTTCTAGCTTGGCAACTGAGTGGTCCATCAACAACAGGTCGTCTAGGTATGCCATTATCGTTACACCTCGTGTTCTTAGATCGGCCAACAGTGGGGCCAGAATTTTTGTGAACACTCGTGGTGCTGTGGCCAGACCGAATGGTAAGGCTCTGAACTGAAAATGGCGCCCTTCTACTGCAAAGCGTAGAAATTTTTGATGACCTGGAAAGATGGGAACATGCAAGTAAGCATCTTTGATGTCGATCAAGGCTAACCATTCCTCCCCCTGTAGGGCAGCGGTGACCGATCGGATCGACTCCATCCGGAAGGACCGGATGTTTAGAAATTTGTTTAGACTCTTTAGGTCCAATATGGGTCTTATGTCCCCGTTTGGTTTCGGGACTGTGAAAAGGTTTGAGTAGAAACCCAACCCCCACTCTTCCATAGGAACCTCCATAATTACTCCTTGGAGCAATAGTTGTTCTAACGCCAATAGGAGAGACCCTCTTTTCAGAGGGTCTTTTGGCATGCCTGACCACATAAAATGGGAAGGAGGAGACTCTTAACTCCAACTTGTATCCCAGAGTTACTGCGGAGAGCACCCATCTGTCTTTGATCGTCTCCCGCCAGGTCTCTGCGAACAACTGAAGTCTTCCCCCCACCCGTTTGAGTGGGGGCAGCCCTTCATAGGCTTGACTTGGAGGCTGGTTTAGTACCTCTTCGGATCCAGGGTTTCTTATTACCCTGTGACTGTCCCTGATTTTTACCCCCTGAGTTTGACCGAGGAGGCCGTCGGAACTGCTTAGTAGCAGACGTCCCAGGGATAGGAGAGGTAGTCCTCTTAAAAGATGGACCCCTAGACCTCTTTTTAATCGGTAAGAGAGTACTTTTACCACTGGAAATCTTCTGGATATACTTATCCAGGTCTTCGCCAAAAAGGCGTTCCCCATGAAATGGGAAGCTAACTAAGAGCTTCTTACAGGGAGCCTCAGCAGACCAGTTCTTGAGCCACAGAAGCCTACGCATATGTACCAAAGACAGCGTGAGGCCTGATGGATGGAATCCTTGATGGCGTCAACCGCAAAGCATAATGCTCTAGGCAGATCAGCCAGAGCCTGGGCCTGCTGGTCTGGCAAATCCCTCAGGACCATTTTCATCTAATCCTTTAAAGCTTGGCAGACCCCAATAGCTGCCACTGCTGGCTGTGTAACAGCCCCTGCTGTGGAAAAAGCAGATTTTAATAAAGATTCCAATTTTTTATCTACTGGATCTTTGAACATTTGAACATTATCTACTGGACATGTCAGTGATTTGTTCACAGAAGAGATGGCTGCGTCCACCGTAGGAACATTCCATCTCTGGGTGAACTTTTTCTCCATGGGATAGATCACCGGAAATTTCTTAGGTGGAACAAATAGTTTATCAGGATGTTCCCAGTCCTGGTTTATAAGTCCTTCCAATAAATGGATGAATTGGAAAGGAGCAATTAACCTGGGGAGCTTTTAGCGACCCCAATGAGGAGACAGCAGTAGTTGATGGTTCAACAAGAGGCATTTTAAATGCAGATCGAACCATGTCAGTTAGGGTCTGGACCCACAATCTTTCAGTCTGTGATGCTGAAAATGGTTCATCTACTGTCGATTCCTCAAAAACAGAGTTAACCTCCTCCTGATCCCCTTCAGGTAGGTCAATCCCTTCCTGGGACTGTTGCTCTGCCAACAGGCACTCTAATGGAGGTGATGGAGATCTGGCGCGCTTTCTTTCCTGTAGAGAAGAAGCGATCAATGCTGCCAATCTCTGCTCCAATCCCTCCAGAGTTGAGGCAAAAACCTCCTCTGTTATATATGCAGGAGCAGGTGGACTGAGGACAGCCGCAGTACCTGGCACTCTCGGGGGTTCCTTAAGGGTATTAACCTCTGATTTCTCAGGGGAGGAAGGTGCAGATGACTGCTCCAGATCCTCAGAGCCCGAAGGAGACCCCCTACACTTCCTGAGAGGTATATCCCGGAGTTTTTTAGGCGGCATATTCCTTAGTTCAAAGCTGAGGTATTCCAGCCGCAATACACCCCTTTACTGAAATAGTCTAATGCAATTTGCTGCTATGTACATCAGTGGGTGTCTACCAATGCGTCTTTCTGGGGATGCCTGTATCAACCGCCCGCTGTAAGCCCCTATACCATGCTACCAGCTCCTCTTCATGCTCTGTGTCCATAGCAAGCAGCGTGGACTGAGTCCTTTTATCTTGCTGGGACGCCCGCACATGCGCAGAAGCACTTGGCGCACAGAGCGCGTCATCCGCCAGGCTCCGCCCCCTTTTTTGAAGCTAAATCTTTAAAAGAAAGCGTGTGTGCGCGCGAGCGCGTGCACGCTCTTGACGCTATGTAGGGAGAGGAGCCAGGGTCCTTGTTTCACCAGGACCCGGGGATGGAAAGAAACTACTTGGCAGCATGACAGAGGAATGCAGCTTCCCTGATAGAGAGCTCACTCATCTGCCTGGACTTTCACCATGGAAGGAATAGTCCCAAGAAAAAAAGACGTTCCACAGCGGCCTCCAGTGGACAAACACAGGTACCGCACTTTGTCTCTTTTTTTTTTTTTCCCAAAACTTCCTTTATGAAAAACATTTCCAGGTTTACAGTTTTTTTTTTTTTTAAAAAACCTCCTTTATGAAAAGACATTTCTAGGATTTTTTAGGCATATACAGCTATTAGCGGGAATACCTTTAGGTAACAGGCAGAAAGACATATTAGGCTTGGGGATCCCTTCAATAGAACCAAGTTCCTGAGGGGCCCCCACTCACCTTTTCCCCGCCGCAGGACTTTGTTTGGTCCACAGAAGCCCAAACTTCACCTCTCACGGCAGGCATTGTACTAGACCTTCAGGGACCGGGTTCCCAAGAATTCCACTCCCCTGGACCTGTATAGCACCCTGCACAGATAGCCTCTTGGTTTTGGGTATGATCAGAGCTCTGGATCCCAGGGTCTAGCCCTCCTAAGAGAGGCATTACAGGCAAAACCTTGCTCTCTCTGCAAGGCCCGGGTACCGACCGTTTAGCTATGAAGCTTTTTTGGTCGGATCCGGAATAGCTTGCTAAGGCCCAGAGAACCTGTACACAAGCCCAGATGAATACATGTTAACCTTGGCCAACACCTTAGACACTGGCAAAAAACTGGAGGTACTCCTGGATGGGAGGGGCTTATATAGGGGAGGGTACTTCCTGTTTTGGAAGTTGCCAGTGCCAGCACCTGAAGGTAACTCTATATAACCCACATAGTAATGACTATGTCGCTCTGTGTCCGGTGATGTACGAGAAAGAAATACCCAGTACCTTTAGGTAAGGGAGGAACATCTGGTCTTCTCCCTCTACTCCCACGATGCAGTTGCTCAGGCCTAAGCGGCCATTTGCTAGGCCCAAACACTCATGGGGACAGAAAGAAATCCATTAACCCCGTGCAAACTCCAATACAAAAAAACGTATACAGGGATCCGACTTGGGGCTCCAGCAGGCAAACAGCATGGCAAAGGAAGCAAAAATCATTGGGCACAGGGGTGGGTTCTCAGGAGAACCTGTCACTTTGCCCTAAATGGACAAAGTGATGGATTTACTTCAGAACCCAATTCTGAGCAAATAAAACATTTCCCTTTGCAGTGGGGCTGTGCCCATACTGCAAGCGTTAATAGCTCTTTTTGTCCAGGGGAGAGGAGAAACCGTTTTACTTACCTGATCCTGGTCTCCCCCGGCTAGTGATGCTTCCCCATGATCCGGTGGTGGGCTGTGCCTTGGCGTCCTCACATCCAGTGCAGGACCCTAGACCGGTAGAGTGTGGGGGGTGCACATGCTGCGGAGACCTGTCTTAGCTGCGGGGATGAGCAGAGGATGGGGCAAGTAAATCTCCTTTAATTGTCCCCCTCGATATAAACAACAAATGTATCCTTCTGTCACAGGTCCCAGAAAATTGCCTGTCCACTCGGAAAGCGCATCGCGCGCCCGGCTGTGAAGCCACAAGCTGTCACGGCCGGGTATCCACAGTTCCAACGACGGCGCCACGGAGAAGAGGGGGGGGGAGAGAAGCGGGGGCTTCGGGCGCCCGCATCGCTGGACCGTGGGACAGGTAAGCGTCTGTTTATTAAAAGTCAGCAGCTACACTTTTTGTAGCTGCTGACTTTTAATAAACGGAAAAAAGCCTGGAACTCAGCTTTAAACAGAGTGCAACATTTACTTTGCCTGTCTGCACACCACCATTCTACTGGACCTTCTGTCCTTCCAAGTTGTGCAGTGTGACAAATGTTGCATATGGGCAATTAGGCATAATGTGTCACCTCATATTGGTGTAAATAAAACAAAATGTAAATTAAAAATTCCTTGTACAAGAAAAAAAAAAGCCTTTACTGACCTTTCTGCTTTTTACGGATTCTTTCGACAAGACTGCGGATCTGTACATATTCTTCCCACTCTCTCCCCGGAGCAGAACTGGGATTACTGCACTCTGCAGAGAGAAAACACAACAACTTTAACAGGAGATAGCAATTCTAATGTACAGCGCTTTTATTCACTTAACATGCACCAACTATAGTTGGTGGAGAAAAGTTAGAACACCTATCAGGTTTTATTGTCTGGGGCTCCGTTAGGGATATTTCCCCTCACTTTCTGTAGTCACCTTTTATCAGACAGGAAGTGAGAGAAAATCTGCAACAGAGAAACAAATGACAATTTAAGAAAAAAATACTTTTACCTTTCAGAACCACTTTAAAATATATATACCATATACACTCGAGTATAAGCCGACCCGAATATAAGCCGAGGCACCTAATTTTACCACAAAAAACTGGGAAAACGTATTGACTCGAGTATAAGCCTAGGGTGTCCATGTGCATGCCTCACTGTGCCCAATCTCCCTACCTGATCTCCGGCGCTGTGTGACTAGACTGACTTTTAACATGGGAGTCTATGGAAGGGGTGCCCGGGTTTGAAATATTGGTGCTCCACGGCCATAGGTCCCCTGGACAAAAAACTTTGCACAATTGTAGATGGAGAGTGGAGCTATAGGTGTGCCAAGATTGGGGTCCAGGGGACCTAGGGCCTGCCGGTACTGGGTCCCCAAAATCACCGGAGAAATTACCGTTTAACATTGGAGTCTATAGAAGGGGTGCCCGGATTTGAAAAATCGGTGCTCCCCGGCCGTAGGTCCCCCGGACACCAAACTTTGCACACTTGTAGAGGAAGAGTGGGGCTACATGTGTGCCAAGTTTGGGGTTCAGGGAACCTACGGATAGCCAGGATCAGGCGCACAAAGTTGAAGTCGGACACAGACTCGAGTATAAGCCGAGGGGGGCATTTTCAGCACAAAAAAAAATAGGATTTTTATAACAGCTTACCTGTAAAATCCTTTTCTTGGAGTACACCACGGGACACAGAGCTAGTCATTACATAATGGGTTAAGGGTCACCAGCGGTGATTGGACACTGGCACAACCAATGGAAGACAGTTCCCCTCCATATAACCCCTCCCATCAGGGAAGTACCTCAGTTTTGTAGCAAAGCAGTAAGGTTCCCATAAGAAGGGGGGGACCTCTGTGTCCCGTGGTGTACTCCAAGAAAAGGATTTTACAGGTAAGCTGTTATAAAAATCCTATTTTCTTTATCGTACACCACGGGACACAGAGCTAGTCATTACATAATGGGACGTCCCAGAGCAATGCTCATATGAAGGGGGGGAGACACAGATCAAAACAGGCCGCTTGCGGACCAGAAGCCCTATACTGCTGCCTGCAGCACACTTCGCCCAAAGGCGGAATCCTCATGTCCTTTCACATCTATTTGATAGAATTTGGAAAATGTATGGACTGAAGACCAAGTTGCAGCTTTACAGATCTGAGCCATCGAAGCCTGGTGGTGCACTGCCCATGAAGCACCTATCGCCCTGGTAGAGTGCGCCTTAACAGGAAAAGGAGGGGTCCTGTTCTTTAAACCATAAGCTTGAATAATTACTTGTCTAATCCACCTGGAAATGGTGGATTTTGATACCGCTTGGCCCTTCTTGGGCCCATCTGGTAAAATAAACAAAACATCTGTTTTACGTATCTGAGCGGTTGCTTGCAGATACACCTTTACCGCTCTCACTAGATCTAGAGAGTGTAATAATTTTTCCCCCGCCGTCCGCGGGTTTGGAAAAAAAGGAAGGCAGAACAATGTCTTGATTCAAGTGAAAAGCCGACACCACCTTAGGTAGAAAAGCCGGATGGGGTCGTAGTACGATTTTGTCCTTGTGACAAATTAGATAAGGCTCTTTACAAGAAAGAGCTGCTAGCTCTGATACTCTCCTAGCAGAAGCTATAGCAATCAGAAAGGCCAACTTCCTACTCAATATAATTAAAGGAATATGGCGAATAGGTTCAAAAGGTTGCTTTTGCAACACTGACAATACCAAATTCAAATCCCATGGACACAAGGGAGTCCTAACTGGAGGATTTATCCTCAGTACCCCCTTAATGAATGTCCGAACTAGGGAGTGAGATGCCAATGGTCTCTGAAAGAGGACTGATAGAGCCGATATTTGCCCTTTGATGGTGCTAAGGGCTAAATTCATATCCACTCCTAACTGGCAAAAAGCAAGAATCCTACTTATTTCATATTTCTGAGGATTCCAACATCTGGATTCACACCAGGAAACGTATGCTCTCCAGACTCTATGATAGATGAGTCTGGAGGCTGGCTTTCTAGCATTAATGAGCGTAGAAAGAGCCGGACCAGAGACCCCTCTCTTTTTAAATATGTGGGTCTCAGCAGCCAGGCCGTCAACTTTAGCCTTTGTAAGGAAGGGTGGAATACTGGACCCTGTGACAGCAGGTCGTGTCGAAGTGGAAACTTCCAGGGCCTTCCTATCGCCATTTTTACAATCTCGGCGTACCAAAGCCTCCTGGGCCAGTTTGGGGCCACTAGGATTACTGGTATTCCCTCCTCCTTGATCCTGCGAAGCAGTCTTTGTAGAAGAGGGATCGGAGGGAATGCATAGATCAGTGAGAACAGATTCCATGGAGTTATTAGAGCGTCTGTATTATTAGAGCGTCTGTCCCGTAGGCTAGAGGATCTCTCGTTCTGGACACAAAGTTGTCCAATTTCTTGTTGAACCTGGCAGCTAGCAGGTCTACATCTGGGTTTCCCCATCTCAGACATATGGCCTGAAAGATCTCGGGGTGAAGAGACCACTCTCCTGGTAGCAGCTGCTGACGACTCAGGTAGTCTGCTTGCCAATTTTCTATCCGTGGAATGAAGATTGCAGAAAGGCAAGGTACATTGCTCTTCTGCCCATGCCAGGATCCGGTTCACCTCTCTTTGGGCTGCCCGACTGCGGGTGCCTCCTTGGTGATTGATGTAAGCTACTGCAGTAGCATTGTCGGATTGAACCCGAACTGGGTAGCCCTGTAACCTGTATGTCCAGGTTTTGAGGGCTAGATATACCGCCCGGATCTCTAGCACATTGATGGGCAGGATCCCCTGAGTCTTGGCCCAGATTCCCTGGGTAGAAGCCTCCTCGAATACTGCACCCCAGCCCGATAGGCTGGCATCCGTAGATACCACCTTCCAGGCCACTGGGAGGAAGGACTTTCCCTTCCGTAAATTCCTGGCTTCTAGCCACCAATCGAAGCTGTGGCGTACTTGTGAGGACAGGCGCATGGGTATATCCAGAGCTTGGCTCTTCCTGTTCCAGGAAGCTAAAATATTGCCTTGAAGTAGTCTCGAATGAAACTGGGCGTAAGGGACCGCCTCGAAGGAGGCTACCATCTTTCCCAATAGTCTCATGCAAAGGCGAATAGACGGCCACTTGTTTGCTTTGACCTTGTGGATCAGGTCTTTCAGAGACTGTATCTTCGGTTCTGGCAGGTATACCCTGTTTTGGGCTGTATCTATGGTCATGCCCAGGTACACTATCCTTCTTTGGGCCTGGAGAGAGGATTTTTGTAAATTTATAATCCATCCTAAATGCTCCAGGTATCCTACTGTAGTGTGTACAGCGTGACCCAATCCCTCCTTTGACTGATCTATTACTAGTAGATCGTCCAGATAGGCTGTTACCGCAATGCCCCGTGTTCTTAGGTTTGCTAACAGAGGAGCTAGCACCTTTGTGAATACTATGGGAGCGGTGGCTACACCAAACGGCAGAGCCACAAATTGAAAGTGGCGATCTTCTACCGCAAACCTTAGGAATCTTTGGTGAGCGGGGAGGATGGGTATGTGTAAATGTGCGTCCTTGATATCTATGGGCGCCATGAATTCTCCGCCTTTTAAAGTGGCGGCATCGGATCGTTTCCATTCGAAAATGGCGAACGTTCAGGAACCGATTTAGGGATTTTAGATCCAGGATGGGTCTGACATCTCCATTTGGCTTTGGAATCACAAAGAGGTTTGAGTAAAAACCTGAACCTCGCTCTTTTTGGGGTACGTCTGTAACTACCCCTTGAGCCATTAAGTGATTCAAACCTTTGAAGAAGGATTCTCTTTTTTGTGGATCCTTGGAGAGTCTTGAACCTCGGAATTGAGAAGATGGGATCTCTCGAAATTCCAGTTTGTACCCTGAGGATATTGTGGATAGCACCCAATTGTCCTGGATTTCTGACCGCCAAGTCGCTGAGAACTGACAAAGCCTTCCTCCCACTCGGCCGAGCGGGGGCGCCCCTTCACTGAGAGGTTTTGGGGGCTTGCTTATTAGCTCTTGCACCCCACGGCTTCTTGTTCTTCTGAGCTTGCCCCTTGGCTTTTGTGGGCGGCTAAAACAGGCCGCCGCCACTGGTTGGAGTCAGATTTCCCGGGAGCTGGGGAGAGAGAGCGTTTAAAACAAGGTCTCTTGTTTTTCTTTCTCTCAGGTAAAAGTCGTTTTACCACTTGATATCTTCTGTATATATTTTTCTAAATCTTCCCCAAATAGGCGTTCGCCATGGAACGGGAACTTGCCAACAGCTTTTTGCATGGGGTTTCCGCTGACCAATGCTTAAGCCAAAGTACTCTGCGCATCTGTACCAGCTGGAGTGTAAGGCGTGATGCCTGTATGATAGAATCTCTCATGGCATCCACTGTGAAGCATAAGGCTTTAGGCAAATTTTTCCAATTTCTAGCCTGCTCTGAAGGCAGTTCCTTCAGCCCCTGCTTTACCTGTTGGCTGATGACCTGACACATACCGACTGCTGCTACTGCAGGTTGGGTAATTGAGCCGGCCAAAAGGAAGGAGGATTTCAACTTCCTCTCAGAAGGATCTTTTAAACCCTTGTACATTATCCACCGGACATGTCAGGTTTTTATTTACACAAGAAATAGCCGCATCTACCGCAGGCAGGCTCCATTTCTTTAAAAAAAAAAAAATTCCCCCATAGGATAAAGAATGTTAAACCTTTTTGGAGGTGAGAAACGCTTATCTGGATGTTGCCAGTTTGCGTATATTAGATCCTCTAGTAACGGATGAACCGGGAAGGAGCATGCACCTTGCAGGGATCTTAATGACCCTAGGGAGGAGACAGGTAATTCCGTTACCTCCGCAGAGGTTAACTTAAATGCACTGCTATAGCATTGTACCTGTGACCTTAAAATCTGGCTCCTCATCCTCTGCTGATGTAGCCTCCTCCTCCTCATCCTCCTCCCTCAGGTACTTCTGAAGGGAGGTCCAATACTGGAAGAGACCTGCTTCGCTTATTGTCCCTTTTTAGAGGACTTAGCGATTAAGGTAGCAATTTTTTCCTCCAGATTATTTAGGGCAGCTGATAAAGTGTCCTCAGTGACATATACAGGCCCAGGCTTCACTGGGGAAGCCGCCATACCTGACAGAGGTAATGGCTCATCCTGAACAGGTGCATTTAGCAACACAGGAGAGAAAGGTACAGAGTCAGCACAGTTAGAGCCTCCTCTCAGGCGGTGGTGCTTTCTTATCTCTTTTTGTCCGCATTACTTCCCCTGGAAGGCTTACTGCTTAGACAAAATACAAGGTACCTAAATGCATATACTACCGTGTTCAGTTTAGCAAATACATTAAGTATGCAACTTTTAACACATAACTATGCATAACATGGATGTCTTCTAGGAAGTACCCAATCCAACCACATGGAGTCTTACGTCCCTGTATAGCTGCTGTGTTTCTCTGCCAGGAACAAGAGAACTAACGAGCTTGCTTGCTGCTGCAGTGCTTCTCACACTGACAGTCTTTTAAATTTGGCGCCGTTTCTGTGCCTGCGCGCGCCACGTGCCCGCGCACGCCTTCGCCCCCCCCCCCTCCGATAAAGCGCGCTCCCGCGCGCGCGGCCCTTAGCGCTATGGCGGTGGCCATAGTGAGAGAGGACTCTCATCAGCCCTTTTTCCCACTTACCTGCATCTGCAGGTGTCTGGTCGGCCACCGAAAGGAGGATCGGGGTGCCCCAGCAAGCTCAGCAGCGGAGGTGACGAGCAGTGTACTTCGCCGAAGCCGACACTGAACAGAGTGAGGTGAGTATATTCAGCTCTTTACTCCCCCCAGTGGTGGAAAAAAAGAAGACATCCACTTTTTGAAAAAAGATCCCAACCTAGTTATGGACCTTCTAATCTCACCTTATCCACGCCGCAGGTTTTTCTGCTGAAAGATTTCAGACAGATACCAAACTTCACCCTTCACGGTGGGCTGTGTGTGCCAACCTTCAGGGATATGGGTTCCTATTTAAAGGATACCTCTCCCCTGGGCCTTGTACAAGACTCTTACCAGGACTTTATAGCGAAATAGCGAAAGTGCTGGATCTTAGAGCCCAGTCCTCCGAAGAGAGACATTACAGGCGACGCCTCATGGATGAGGCCCGGATCCCATCCAGATTCAGCTCATTTGTAGGCGTCTTGGATGGATCCGAAAGCATAGCTCTTTTACCCCCAGAGGGTCTCTTTGGTAGAGCTTTCCTTTAGCACCTCCTAACGCGTCCAACACCTTTCGACACTGGCGAAAAAACTGAGGTACTTCCCTGATGGGAGGGGTTATATGGAGGGGAACTGTCTTCCATTGGTTGTGCCAGTGTCCAATCACCGCTGGTGACCCTTAACCCATTATGTAATGACTAGCTCTGTGTCCCGTGGTGTACGATAAAGAAAATGTGCTGAAAAACTCGGCTTATACGTGAGTATATACGGGATATTTTTTTTTTTAAGAATCATACTTGCCTAGGTAAGACAATGAGAAGACAATGAAAGGACAATTAAAAAAAAAAAAAACACAACCCCATACTTCTCTTTTAACATGATTTCTTATAAAATAAAATAAAAATTATCCTACATTTACTGGTAAGTCAGTGGCACTTTAAACCGTCCCACCCTTAAAAACAATCCCCATCATTGGTGGTTAGTGGGAGCCCCACTTTCTGCCAACTTTTCTTCCTGCTGTGTTTATAAACATTAAGATAAGAAAAGTGCAGCGCTTGCGATTTAATGTGTTTGCAAACATTAAGCCGGTAAAAATGGAGGAAAGGGAACTGTGATTGGTTCATACGAGCCACTCTGGTTGTCTCTGTAAATAGTGACTGTGGTCTGTGAGCTGGTCTACAGTTTTTTACAAAATCTACAAAACTATCGAGGGAGGAAATTCTTGAGTTATATGCAGCTAGTAAATACTAAGAACAGATGTTGTCTTGTTATCACTGAGCACAGAGTTCTCTCCATACTTACTCTGCAGTAATTCATTGATCAGGTTCATCATCTCCTTCGGGGACACAGCTGCTGCTGCTCCGCTGCCTGACTTCTGGGTTTTCACCCTGCTCTTCTTCCCCATCTCTGGATCTGCCTGCAATTATTATCAGAGTCAGCATCATAACAAGAGATCGGCTGCACCAAACACAAAGGTTATTTATACAAAGAAACAAAATGTGTTATTTATATTTTGGGGCATCTCAGTTAGTGCCGGTTCACACAGGGGCGGCGCGACTTGCCGCGCGACTCGGCAAGGCGATCTGCACACGACTTCAGAGGCAACTTGCAAAACGACTTCTGTATTGAAGTCAATGGAAGTCGCCCTGAAGTCGTCCAAAAGTAGTACAGGAACCTTTTTCTAAGTCGGAGAGACTTCAAGTCGCTCCTATTAGAACGGTTTCATTGTACAGAACGGAGCGCGACTTGTCAGGCGGCCAAGTCGCCTGACGAGTCGCCCCTGTGTGAACAACGGGGTCTCACAGTACTTCCTAAAAAATACCAAAATAGTTTGAAGTTAACACAACAGAAAAACTTTTCTTTTCTCCCAGGTAGCTAGAATAGTCACCCCAGGGGCTTCTGTTGCTGTAGCTTTAACCACTTCACCCCCTTCCTGCCCAGGTTACATTTCACGCTGTCACACTTTGAATGACAATTAGTCGTGCAACACTGTATCCAAATGAAGGTTATATTTTTTATATATTGCTTTCCTTTGTATTTAAAGTGGTAGTAAATAGGGATGCACAGATATATCGGCCAGCGAAAATCGTGTTATTGGCATTTTGCAGATAAAAAAAAAAAAAAAAAGATGCAGATAATAGCTGCCAAAAAAAGAGCGCAATTTTGCCGCGTTTATCATAGGTCGTGTAACTCAAAAAACGCATCAAAAATGTAACACGGGTGCGTTTTTGACCAGGGTGGATTTGATTTAAAGCGCTAGTAAAAAGGCTTGTTTTAAAATTTACTTGATTTAAATCCTAATTTTTAACCACATCAGCTCCGGAAGAATTTACCCCCTTCCTGACAAGAGCACTTTTTGCGATTCGGCACTGCGTCGCTTTAACTGACAATTGCGCGGTCGTGCGACGTTGCACTCAAACAAAATTGACGTCCTTTTTTTCCCCCACAAATGGAGCTTTATTTTGGTGGTATTTGATCACCTCTGTTAATTTTTTGCGCTATAGAAAAAAAAAAAAAAAAAAAACAAGATTTTGTACTTTTTGCTAGAATACATATCCCCAATTTAAAAAAGAAATATTTTTTTTTTCAGTTTAGGCCGATATGTATACTTCTACATATTTTTGGTAATAATAAAAAAAATAAAAATAATAAATCGCAATAAGCTTATATTGGTTTGCACAAAATTGATAGCCTCTACAAAATAGGGGATAGATTTATAGCATTTTTATTATTATTTATTTTTTTACTAGTAATGGCGGCGATCTGCGATTTTTATTGGCGGACAAATCAGACACTTTTGACACTATTTTGGGACCATTGTCATTTATACAGCGATCAGTGCTATAAAAATGCACTAATTTTTGTGTAAATGACACTGGCAAGGAAGGGGTGAAACACTAGGGGGCGATCAAGGGGTTAAGTGTGTCCTAGGGAGTGATTCTAACTGTGGGGGGGGGGGGATGGGCTACCACTGACATGACAGAGATCACTGCTCCAGATGACAGGGAACAGTAGATCTCTGTCATGTCACTAGGCAAAACAGGGAATTGCCTTGTTTACATAGGCATCTCCCCGCTCTGCCTCTCGGTCTCACGATCGTGGGCCGCCGGTGAACATAGAGTTTACGGGACCCGCGGGCGCGCACAAGGCGGCAAATTCAAAAAGGGACGTACCTGTATGCCTGCCTGTGCCGTTCTGCCGACGTATATGTGTGTGCGGCAGTCGGCAACTGGTTAAAGAGCAACTGTCATCTCTGTCCCACAGCGGCTCCTCTGACCCGCTGTTGACTCACCGACAGTCCTATATACTTTAATGGGACAGCTGGTACTGTGGCAGTGACACAAGTTTTTTTTGTTTTTTTAAACACAAAAAACTGTCAATAACAGGACCAAAATCCAAGCAGAACCTTCAGGCGTTCTAGGGGCATAAAACATATCTAATTTCCTGACTACCTCATCATGTTTTTTGAGGCTCTGGAGCAACAGGACAATAGAAACACCCTCAAAATTACCACATTCTGGGGAGTAAACACCCATGGTGTTTTCTAAGAGGCATGTTGTGTCTTTTGCCACGTTTTTGGAAAATGAAATGGAAGAACAATAAAGTTTGGTCTCAGGAGTGTAGTTGTCCACAGGGGATGGCTGCGACTGGGGACTCACAGGAACATAGTCAGTTGGACGTGCAGATGGGTCAGTTCAGGTGGCAGACAGAGACATGGTCAGCAAACAGACAAAGGAACAATCCAGGCAGCAGGCAGAAATAGGGTCAATAAAAAGACCAGAGTCAGTACAGGCAAAGGCAACACTGTGCACTGGTGTGGTGGTGGTGATCAGGAACACTGCTCCTGCCTTACATTGGTCAGGTGACACTGGAACTGGTGTGGCGATGATTCGAAAAACTGTTGCTGGTTGTACTGGTCTTGTGTGGTAGCAATCAGGGACATGGATTCTAGCTACGCTGGTCTGGCAACACATTTTTATATTATCGTTGACAATCAGTAACATGGCAATAGTGAAAATGCAGAGATTCTGAATAATGGACTGGCGGTTTCTGCACACTGAAGGGCTTCATTGATCACCTTGTGTTGTGATGGCAATTTGAAACAAAAGCACCATTATTTTGGATTATGCATTATGTTGCAAAGCCATCATGTTTTAGGGGCCATAATCCCACCCCCTTCATCACGGCTTAAAAGAATCAGCAGCTGGTTCAAGAAGGCTGCTTGAACGAGCTGCTGACTCAAAACACTCCAACAACAAACAACTACAACTTTATGTTACACCCATATTTAGTGCGCAACATGAAATATGGTTGCATACACCATTCCCAGGACCCAAATCACCCCCTCCCCCTCCCTCTTATCGCAGGGTGCCAGATACAGCATAATGCTGTCATGTGAATTCATCTAGGTATGGGATCACTCCTAGTGAATGACTACATGCCCCATCTGCCTACCTTTTTTTTACAAAAGGTAGACTAAGCTTTTAACCACTTCCCCCGGGCAGATGTCATATGATGTAATTTACATTGAGTGGAGATATCTGAACGATGCCACCTTTTTTTTCAGCTAGCGATTCCCTACAGACTAAAAGCCATCTTAATGGCTGTTGAGCCGCTTGTTGTAAGTTGTCCACCCCCCCCCCCCCCCATCCCGTCGCCCTGCGGTGCTTCTTTGGTCTCTCCCAGGCGATCGGGGAGCCGGAGAATGAATCTGCAGCAGCCAGTGGTTTACCATAGAGTTGGCTGTGGACCTGATGGCCCCCGGCCATCTCTATGACCCTCGGAGGCCGAAAGCGATGTCATGGCACCACCTCCGGCTCTGGCAGATGTAAACACTGCCATTTTTATCTATCAATTTATTTATTTATTTTTTGATCTCAGGCTTTCCAGCATAGAGGAGAAATGTTAGGACTTATAGACCCCAGATCTTGCCGTAAAGACTCTAAACACATCAAAAATACACCAGAGTGCATTTAAACGCATCAAATATGCAGCAGGGTGCATCTAAAACGCATCCAAAATACACCAGAGAGCATCTAAACACAATAAATCAGGGTTCGACAAACCCCGGGTGCCAGGTTGCCATTGCGACTAGAATTAGCGACCTGGGGCATCCTAGCAACCTCATGCATAGGCGAATGGAAAGATCATTCTTTGCGTTCACCACATGGACAAGCTCTATTATAGCCCTGACTTTTGTCCGAGGCAAAAATACTTTTTCTATACCCAGACCCAAGTACTCCAGCCTTCTTACTGGCCGTAAGGCTGACTTCTCTAGGTTGAGAATCCAACCCAGGTGGTCCAGGTACTTGACCGCGTTGGACACACTCTGGTCTAAGCGTGCAACTGACTGATCTATCAGTAGCAGGTCGTCTAGGTATGACACTACTGCTATACCTTGGCCCCTCAGTCTTGCTAGTACTAGGGCCAGCACTTTTGTGAACATCCGGGGCGCAGTGGCTAACCCGAAGGGCAAGGCCACGAACTGAAAGTTCTACCACAAAACACAGAAACTTCTGGTGAGCAGGAAAGATTGGCACATGCAGATATGCATCTTTGAGGTCTATTGATGCCAGGAAGTCTCCTCCCCGGAGGGTGGATACGACTGACCGGATTGACTCCATGGGAAAAGAGCGGACAGTTAGGAACTGGTTTAGACCCTTGGAGATCTAGAATGGGTCTGACATCTCCATTCGGTTATGGCCCTGTGAAGAGATTTGAATAAAACCCCATGCCCTGCTCTTCTGAGGGAATCTCTATGATTACTCCCCGAGACATCAATCGGTCCAGAGCCTGGAACAAAGACCTTCTTTTTACTGAGTCTTTAGGAACGTTCGACCTTAAAAAACGAAAAGGAAACTCTCGAAACTCTATTTTGTACCCTAGAGATACGGTGGAGATGACCCATCTGTCTCGGATCTCTTCCTGTCAAGCCTCTGAAAAATGCAGAAGCCTTCTCCCCACTCGAGCGAGCTTGGGGCACCCTTTCATAAGGAGGCCTTGGGACTCTGCTTTGCAGATTTCTGCCCCCATGGCTTCTTCTGGCCTTGTGTTTGGCCTTGAGGCTTACCTCTCGCACCTGACGGAGGAGGCTGTCGCGGCTGGTATCAGGGAAGAAGAACGTTTAAATGAAGGACGTCTACTCCTTTTCACTGGTAAAAGGGCACTCTTACCACCTGAAATTTTTGGGATATATCTATCCAAATCATCCCAGAACAACCGTTCCCCATGAAAGGGAAAACCTGCCAAAAGCTTTTTGCATGGCAATTCAGCTGACCAATGCTTCAACCAGAGAATTGTACGCATATGCACTGATAAGAGAGCAAAGCGTGACACCTGATGACTAGAATCTTTCCGAGGGTCAACTGCAAAACATAAGGTCCTAGGTAGCTCAGTTAACTCACGGGCTGCTTCTCCTTGAGCAGGGACACTTTTAATAACCTGCTTAAGCTGGTCTTTTAGGGATTGCTGCTGCACCTGCTACAGCAAACAAGGCTTTTAGCAAAGATTCCAGTTTCTTATCGGCTGGATCCTTAAAAACCTGGACATTGTCTACTGGACAAGTCAGACATTTATTCACAAAAGAAATAGCAGCGTCTACTGCTGGTAAACTCCACTTCTTAGTGAATTTTTACTCCATAGGATAGAGAAGAGAAAATCGTCTAGGGAGGAAGAAAATATCTATCTGGGTGATCCCAGTCAGCACATATCAGCTGCTCCAGCAATGGGTGTACAGGAAATGCATGTGGACCCTGTGGAGGCCTTAAGGAACCAAAAAGAGGAAAAGGGGACCTCAGCTACCTGTGCTGGGGGCAACTTGTATCCAGAACGGACCAATTCCGTAAGGGATTGCACAAGGCTGAAAAGGTCTCTTCTGAGAGTGAATCCTCAGAGGGGGAGTCAACCACCTGCCCTTCCTCCCGGTCACCCAATGGTATCTCAAGATCATCAGCCCATTCATGTTCTAACACCAGAAGGTGAAGTGAAGGAGAAGGGGACCTATCACTTTTTTTCCCGGACTGGGAGGAAGACACGAACATATCAGCTATTTTTCCTTCCAAACCATTTAAAGCTGAAGCCAAATCGTCCTTGGTGACGTATGCAGAGGCTGAAGTATTGGAAGTGGCTACTATGCCCGAGAGCCTGAATGACTCAGACTGGCCAGTTGCTTCTGGTCCTTCAGGGAGGATAGAACTGTGGAAGCGGGACTAGGATCCTCAGACCCTGACTTTGCGCTCCTTCCCTTCGAATGCTTCTCACCTTTCTTTCGGGAAGACATAGTCCCAAGCACAAAAAGCAGAGGTACTTACAATGTGCATCTACTGCCGAGCTTTAGTCCAGCAATGGAAATATGCCTCTATCACTGCTCAGCGTGAGCCATCTACTGCTCAGCCTGATGCTGAGTAGACGTGCCCTTAGGAATGCCTGTAACCAACACCAAACAGTGCTTACATGCCCTTGTATTCTCTGTGTCCCTCCGTCAGCCACCAGAGTAAAAGCTTTATAGGCAGTGAGCCTTGCGCCTGCACCGTATATTACGTAAATGTTCGTTTCCACGTGCATGCCGGCCGCGCCAAGCCATGCCCCCGCGTCCTAGGATAGCTTAAACAGAGCTATTCCCGCGCACGAACTAATGAACGGTCCCGCGAACAAGGGGCTGCATCCCTAGGGAAAGCCGACCTCATGTTTCAGAGGCAGCGATCCCCCCAGGCCCATCGGCAGCCATGACAGAGCGGAGTAAGTAGGCAACGCTGTTCCACAGGCGCGCTGGCAGACACTGAGCACAATGCAGGGCTTGAAGCATGGTAATGTTGAACACCAGGTATGTTATAATTACACATTTTAGTGTTAACAGGCAAGGCAACGTTTACTTATAAGAAGTCCAAAAGTGAACCGTAGAAGTTCCTTAGGATCTTCTTTGACTTGCCATACCCGCCGCAGGATGCTGCTGGAAAAACACAGCCAGATCCAATCTTCACCTATCACAGCGGGCCATGTCATGACGGACCTTCAAGGACCGGGTCCCCCTTGCATACTGGGGTCCACGCCCTTGGACCCGTACAGTACCCTGCCAGGTAGAGCTGCACAATTAATCGTTAAAAAATCGTGATCTCGATTCAACCCCCCCTGACGATCTCCAATGCAGAGTTTGCTGATTCTTTCATATAACAAGTGGAGAGACTTTATCTGCTCACTCAGCTGTCAAAAGAAAATATCCGGGCAGTTTGCCAAGTTTAGATCAAAGGGATAAACTTCTGTGTGTGTGTAAAGAAAATATCTGCCAAAGTTTTTAACAACTTGAAACATTGTAACTAACTTCCTTCTTAGATCAAACTCCTGTGTGTAAATGCAGGAAGTTTACCACTTAAAGTCCAAATCTTTAACTGACACTTGTTTCTTAAGTTAAAATCAATATTTTTTGCTAGAAAATTACTTGGAACCCCCAAACATTATATATATTTTAGCAGAGACCCTAGGGAATAAAATGTCAATTGCTGCAATATTTTATGTCACACTGTATTTGACCAGTGGTCTTTCAAATTCATTTTTTGGGGAAAAAATACACTTCAATTAATAAAAAAAAAAAAAACACGGTAAAGTTAGCCCAATTTTTTGGGTTTTAATGTGAAAGATGATACCCTGCGAGAATCGTGATCTATCTTCTAAGCAGAAAAATAGTGATTCTTATTTTAGCCAGAATCGTGCAGCTCTACTGCCAGGACAACCCTTGGTTTAGGTATGCGACAAAGGTGCCGGATCCCAGGGTCCAACCCTCAACAGAGGAGCATTACAGGCAAGTGACCTTGGTTTTCCACGAGGCTTGGGTACCATCCATTTTGGCCATTGCTTTTTGGCATCTGGGATGGATCCGACTGCATAGCCTCTTGATCCTGCTTAAGGATTTCAGAACGGGGCTTCTTCTTTAGCATAGCACTTCATCAACCGTGACCAACACCTTCAGACACTGGCGAAAAAAACTGAGGTACTTCCTGTGTGGGAGGGGTTATATAGAGGGGGACTTCCTGTCTTGGGTTGCCAGTGTCCAATCACCAAGAGGTGGCATATAACCCACATAGTAATTACTATGGCTGCTCTGTGTCCCGTGATGTATGAAAGAAAATGTTAAAGTATCACCTATGGGGATTTTTAAGTACTGTAGTTTGGCACCATTCCACGAGCATGTGCAATTTTAAAGCGGGACATGTTTGGTATCTATTTACTTGGGGTAACATCATCATCTCTCTTTTACACAAAAAAATTGGGGTAAATAATGCGTCTTTTTTCCCCCCAAAAAAATTGCATTTGGAAAAATTTGTGCAAATACCATGTGACATAAAAAAATTGCAACTGCCTTTTTATTCCCTTTTATTTTGCTAAAAAAGAATATATCATGTTTAGGGGGTTCTGATGAATTTTCTAGCAAAAAAATAAATAAAAAATAGGATTTTTACATGTAGGAGAGAAATGCCAGAATTGGATTGGGTGGCAAGTGGTTAAAAGTGAACTTGTATGCCAATATTAATCTCATGTTAACAATCCTGCTGGAGTGGAATAAGAGTAAGGGTTGATGAAGGTAAAGTTCAATTTTACAGATTTTTACAGCAATTGAGGAGTTGCTGGGGAGAGCTTGCAACACCTTCTATACACAGATACTGTTAGGTGGGATGCCAAGAGGCATTGCAGAAGTCCATTTCATTCATGCAAAGCTCTCTTAGTAGATAAGGACTTTGATTCCAATTTAGCAGTGCAGTGGATGGCTACTTTTCTCAAATCAGCTTGCTTCCATTTTTACCTTTACTTGCTAAACTGAGATCCTGCGATGAAGTCCCGGAGCACCTACCAAGGAAAAAAAATCAAAGTCAGCAACAAGGAAGAGAAAATACTTTCAAAAACATGAACATAATAATATGCAGTGACACATTGCCTACACACAGCTCCCAGTCCCCATTTTAGCCCAAATGTTAGGGCGAGCAACGTTACCACAATTGAGCAATAAACAGATTAAAATGTAACAAAAGTTTTCTAAAATTATATGAATCACAATGTTGGCTGTATTTTTACTTATTGGCAGGGCTTGACAAATTTGCTTTGAATTTAGGAGCCAGCTAAAAAAGTTAGTACCGGTTCACACTACCGCGACTTGGGATCCAACTTGTGTCACCCCCAAGTCGCGCGACATGAGAAATTACATTGAAGTGAATGAGAGCCGTCTTAATGTACATTACTGAAGTCGCTCTGACTTCAGAGAAGGTTCCTGTACTACTTCAAGGCGACTTCTAGGTGATTTGTACCCATAGATTTCAATGGAAGTCGCCTCCAAAGTCGGATCAGTGTCTTAACTGAAGCAACTTTACAGGAAGAGAAAATAGTTTTCTCAGGCAAACCCTTCCCTCCCCCCTCCCTCCCACAGAGCCAATTATTCTTTGATTGGCCACTGGCAAAAATTTGCCTGTCCTGGAGGCGACTTGAAGTCGTGTTGTAAGTCGCTCCAAGTTGCCTCACAAAGTGGCGCTGGAAGTCGTGTTGCCCCTGTGTGAACCGGCACTTAGGAGTCAGTTTTTTGAACCAACACAGCTTACAGGTAGAACATGCAACATGTTCCTAAAGGTGAACTTATCCCTTTAACCCTTTTGCTGCCAGAGACGTTTTGGCGTTTTCTGCACATATGTAAAAAAAAATATTTTAGTCCTGAAGATTACATAAAGCCCCAAAAACATAAATTTTCTGAAAGCAGAATAAAATAGTTGTACAATAGTTCAATTTTTTGAAATGATCACAAAGGTCTAGGAAACACAAAGTGTCATTAAAAACACATTAACGACTTCAGCCCTGGAAGTATCACCCCCTTCCTGACCAGAGCATTTTTTGCAATATGGCACTGCGTTGCTTTAACTGAAAATTGCGCGGTCGTGCGACGTTGTACCCAAATAAAATTGATGTCCTTTTTTCCCCACAAATAGAGATTTCTTTTGGTGGTATTTGATCAGCTCTGCGGTTTTTATTTTTTGTACTATAAACAAAAAGACCGACAATTTAAAAAAAAAAAAAATAGGGGGCGTGTTCGGACGTGAAGCAGGGAAGACGTGCTGGTGCTGGGCTCTGTACCCACGGGGACAATCCTTAGCCATCCCTTGCTTATTTTACCCCACTGGGCATAAAAAGTGTCCTTACCCGTACTTGGGCATCTCCTGCCGCAGCCCCATCCGGTTTTTGCGGACTTTGCCGGGTCGGACTCGTCCTGGGATTGCAGCTGGCTTGACGCTGCCGAGGCCTGCCGCCATCTTGAGGCCTACGGAACCTCCGGCGATCCCCGACCTCGCCTGCCGAGACCCGCGAGGGATTCGGACTCTCCATCCCTCTCCACCACAACCCGTGGGTATACAGCGACTCTCCTAGGGGCCACTTACAGCGCTGATCCCCCGCAGGAGAGCTCCGTGATCCGGCGGACCCGACGCCATCTTGAGACCTTCAGACCCGGCTGCATCCTCTCAGGTACAGTGATAGGCGCTCGGCGCTGCTGTGATACAGCCAGCACCTCCGGTGCCGATAGACTGACTGATCGCTGGCTGGGATCCGTCGCCAGCCCTTAGTGGGGAAGTTGTGGCCCAAACGCAGCGGAGCTCTTCCGGGCGGCGGCCGAGCGTAGGAAAGTCCGCGGCTTCGGCCTAGTCCCGGAAGACGGCGGCCATCTTGCTGCACCCGAGGCCCCAAAACAGTTAAAACACGGCCTGCTTTAACCCCTCAGCCGCCCAGCTCTCCCTGCACAGGGCCCCTACCTCTTTCCTCTTCCCACAGCCACTGCAAGGATTCCCTTTTACTAGTTAAAAGCTGTGCATGGCACCCCCTGTCTGCGGCTTGCAGGTTGTGGATCGGATACAACACTGTGCTAGATGGCCATCTTGCTGCACCATAGTGCCCATTATTCAGACTTTTCTCATTTAACAAGTTGCCCCTGGAAGCCTAGGTGCTTTGGCCGGCCAGGCTTTGGCCCCTAAACCAGATAGCTATATATAATAAATTTTGCTATGTACTGAACCTACAGCCCTGGGGGGCAACTACACAGAGTCGGGGAGGATGACAGCTTGATCTCCCTGCTCTGCGCCGTCGGACCGCTCAGTCTCGGCGAACAAGACACATCCTGAATCCCTGACGCCACCGCGCATGCTCCCTGAGTGACGGACATCGCCTAACATTACCTATGCACAATACTTCCCGAAACCGACAGCGCTACCGCTCCCAGCAGAAGGCCTCTCCCACCGTGGGGAAGGGGAAGAGCAAAATGGCACCCGAGCCTCCGGAACCGGATGACACCACTCAGCATTCTGAGGACAGCTTGCTTCAGTTCCCCTCCAACCTGGCAAGCCCCACTGACGCTGGCTCTGATGCCATGCTCCAGAAGTTCTGCAGTATAGTGCGAGATGAAATAAACGTTGCCTCCCGTAAGCTCTCAGCAGAACTGGTGAAGGGTCTCAAGGAGATAGGCCACCGCACCAACAAACTGGAACAGCGGATGGATTTAACAACAACAGTCCTAGAGGGTCATGAGGACGAAGTTGAAAGACTGAATGCTGAACTGTTGAGCCTACAGGATAAATTAGGGGACTCTGAGAATAGGGCTCGCAGGGATAACCTCCGCATCCGTGGGCTCCCAGAGGCCATAACCGACCTGCAGGGGACGGCCACGGCTTTCTTTCAGGAGCTGGCGCCTGACGTCCCTTTGGAGCGCTTGGAATTTGATCGCATACACAGGTCCCTAGCTCTCAGGCCCACCGAGGGTCCCCCCAGAGACGTTATAATTAAATTTCACTTTTACAAGACCAAGGAGCGGCTCCTGCAGGCTGCACGGGATATCCCGGACCTCTCTTACCGGGGTAGTCCCCTCCAGCTATTTGCAGACCTCTCTCCGGTCACCATAGCCAAACGGCGGAGTCTGAAGCCTTATTTGCAGATTCTACAAGCTCGGGGCATTCGTTATAGATGGGGGTTCCCCTTCAAGCTCTCCTTCTATCACCTTGGCCGCCAGTTTCATGCCTCCTCCCTGCCGGACTTACGGCGACATTTTCAGGATCTGCAGTTTGATCTCCCTCCCTCCCAACCGGAGCCTTCTTCGGCCCAGCCACGATCATCCAGGCCACCCCACGGTTCCTCGCAAATGTCTCAGCAGGGGTCCCAGGCGCTTCGATCACTGCAAGCACAGCGATTCCAGGATGTCCCTAAAGGATGATAGCACCGATTCTCATTTGTCACTCTGAGGAGCTAACCTGCCAGCACCCTGTTATTCTGAACTGTCAGCAGTATCTCACCTTGAACTATAAGTTTAAATCTAAATTTCACCTTTAGACTCCCCATTCTGTGGGCCCAATTGCAGTACATGAACATTTCTGCCTTTCAACCAAAATGATATGATATCTGGACTGTTTTTTTTTTCCCTGGGCCCGGTGGCCCCATTGTGTTCCCTACTTCCCTGCTCCTGGAGGCCTTGTCATGTGGCTGACCCCTTGTCAGATGTTGCCCCAATTGAGGGACGGCGACATTGGGCCCCTGTGCTGTGGTTACGTTCGCATGGTCATTTGGCCCACCTGGATTCTTGTCCCCTGTCCCCCCCCCCCCTTTTTTTTTTCCTCAGGCGAAGGCTTTTGATCTGTCGCTCGAGAGGAATGTCCTTGTACTGTGCTGCACGCCCCCATTAAAGTTGTGGGTGTGCCCTGCCCATCACGATCCACGGTTTGTGGCCTTCGCAGTTTTGGCCGTAGTATGTGTATGTTATTGTCCTTGTGTTTGCGGTGGGTCGGCTTCGTGTCCTGGACTCCCCGTACTTTGGTTGGGGGCTCCAGGACGCGAGGATGACCACGGCCCACAATAATTCGTTCACAGTTTTAAGTTGATATGTTACATAATTTTGATTGAGACTGCTTTAATCCTTATTTAGGTGGTGTCTATTGAACATGTTTTTTCTGTTTACCTTATGCTGATGTCGATCTGATCTCATTGTTCAGACTACTTTAAAAATATGCCGAGCGGTGTCCGACGGACCACTGCTCCCTCTTGGCTTGGAACTTGGCCCGAACAAAAGTTTTGGCCAACTTCCGAACTTTTAGTGGGATTCCAGCCCCACTACCAATTGCAACCTAGATGACTGGAATGTTTTTACTCCGAGTTTTACTCGGTCTATTTGTTTTCCTTTTTCTGTTTCCTTTCACTGTCTCCCTACTTGACTCTCTGGTCTTTCACCTTTGTTTTCCCTCTACAAGGTCCGCGGGGTGTGTGCTTAGGGAAATGATCTTCTGCCGATTGCTAGTCCTACTATGACGCTTAATTGGCTGTCCCTGAATGTTCAGGGTATGAATTCTCCTCAGAAAAGGGTGAAGATTTTTAAGTATCTTAGGAAGCAGCGGATTGACATCGCCTGCTTACAGGAAACCCATTTTTCGGCGTCTTCCTGCCCTAAATACTTTGATGCTCAGTTTCCCCAGGTATTTTTGGCCACGGCTCCAACCAAGCAAAAGGGGGTGCTCATAGCTTTCCGCAAGTCTGTTTCATTTAGTTGCACTAGACAGATCGCAGACCCTGATGGCAGATATCTATTGCTACAAGGCACTATCCAAGGAAAGGAGGTTACCATCATGACTTATTATGCGCCAAACTCCAATCCAGGACCCTTCTTGACTCACGTCTGCGCCCTGCTAGCATCCCATCACAGGGGTACTCTCTTTCTTTCGGGTGATTCAAATTTAGTTTTGAATCCCTCACTGGATAAATACCCCTCGGAGCGTATCGCTCCCTCGCCTGGCGCTAAAAAATTTGCTCGCTCTTTACAACTACATGATCTGGTCGATCTTTGGAGGGAATGCCATCCTCAGAGTAAGGACTTTACACATTATTCCCACCCTCATCACTCTCACTCCAGAATTGATCATATGTTCATGCTACGACGCCACCTTCCCATGGTGGTCAGGGCCTCTATCCTGGCTGTTCCATGGTCTGATCATGATCCTGTTTTGGTGGTCTGCCACTCCGTTTTGGACAGACCCCAATTCTCACCCTGGGCGATGAATGATTCGCTCTTATCGCTTAAAGAGGTCCGGGAAGGTATTTTTAAGGCCTCAGAGGACTACTTCCGTGAAAATCAGGGGTCGGTTACGCTTTGGGAGGCTTATAAGGCGGTACTCCGTGGTCACATTATTCGGGTAGTGTCAGCCCGTAAGCGGGAAAGGGGTTTGAAACAAAAAGCCCTGGAGACCCGTCTGGAGGCATTATCTGCGGTTTTTAAACAATCCCCCACCTCTGGCAACCGTAAACTCTTGGAACAGGTTCGTTCGGAGTTGGATCTTTGTCTCACCGAGGGGGCTGAACGCGTCTTACGTTGGTCCCGCCAGAGGTGGTATACCAGGGCGAATAAACCTAATCGAATGTTAGCCAACAGACTCCGGACTTTCGCTCCTAAATTCACCCCCATCACTTTGCGCAACCGACACAATGTACTTACGGGTAATCCGTTGCGTATATTGGAGGAGTTTCGATTCCGCCTTACTAAATTGTACTCTGATCCAGAGCAGTTTAACGCCCAGGACACTGCTGATTTCCTCGGCCGTCTCCCTCTCCCGACCCTGACGGAGGCGCATGTTACTCTTATGGACCGGGATATACAAATTTCAGGAGGTCCTCCAAGGTATAAAAGATCTTAAGGTGGGAAAGCGACCGGGGCCGGATGGCTTTACGGCGCTTTACTACAGGAAACTGGCAGTTATGGTAGCTCCGCATCTAACGGCAATGTATAACTCTGTTAAAAATGGATGCTCCTTTACCCCGGACCTCGACGGCAAACATAGTGATGATCCCTAAACCGGATCGCGATCATTCCTCCTGGGCTAATTTTAGGCTTATCTCCCTAATTAACGTTGACATGAAAATTTTGACCAAAATTCTGGCTAATCGCCTAAATTCTTTTCTTCCTCGATTAATCGGGAAGGACCAGGTCGGCTTTATACCTCAGAGACAGGCCGGTGACGCTATTCGGCGTATATTGCAACTCCAACACATAGCTCATACTCGCTCGCTAGAATCTATGCTCTTGTCTCTGGACGTAAACAAGGCCTTTGACACTTTGTCATGGCCTTACCTCATGTCTGTTCTTTGACATTATGGCTTCGGGTCTTCTTTTATGCACTGGATATCTGTCTTATGATTCCCCCCGGGCAAAAATTAAGTATTATGGATTCGAGTCTCCTCTCTTTAATATCAAGAGGGGCACCCGTCAGGGGTGCCCCCTATCACCTCTTCTTTTTGTATTGGCTCTGGAACCCCTGGCAGAGGCGATTCGCTCTCATCCGGATATACGAGGCATCGAATTAGCGGGTTGTCCCCATAAAATTTCCCTATTTGCCGATGATGTCCTTCTCACTTTGACCTCCCCCAGAATTTCTTTACCAAACTTGCAAACCCTTTTGGATACCTTTGCTTCCCTTTCGGGGCTCCGGGTTAATCCCTCAAAATCGAAAGCGTTGTCGGTTAACCTCTCTCCTGGCCTGATGAGGGATTTACAGTCGGCATTCTCCTTTCAGTGGGTTTCCTCGCTGCCCTATCTGGGAATCCACCTTACCCCCACGTACTCCGGATTGTACCAGGCCAACTTTCCACCATTGTTCAAGAGACTAACGGATATGCTGTTGTCTTGGTCTCATTTGCCTTTGTCTTGGTTCGGCAGAATAACGGCTGTTCGTATGTCCTATCTCCCGAAATTATTATATTTTTTCCGTGTCTTGCCTGTTCAGGTTTCTTCGCATATCCTCCGCATACATCAGCGAAGAATTATGCAATTTATATGGGGTTCGACCCGCCCTCGAATCGCCAAACAGGTCTTGTTTGCTAAGCGAGTCAATGGGGGTCTTTCGGTTCCTAATTTACGGGCCTATTACATAGCTGCTAACATAGCCCCACTTTCGTGCCTTCATGAACCCTATCAGCTCCCGCTCTGGGCTATGCTTGACCTGGTTGACATCGACCCTATTCCTATCTCCTCATTACCCTGGCTCCCACCTGTGCATCGTCCGGCGGTCATGGGGCCCTGCTTGGCCCACTCCTTGCGACTATGGGACTCGGTAAAGTACTCTGCAGGGCTGATCTCCCCACATCTCCCACTCTTACGACTCTTACACTGCCCGCTGTTCCCTCCAGGTTGTGATAATCCCTCCCAATTTCTATGGTGGACCATGAACAGGTTCACAGATGTTCACTCACTGCTACGGCCTACCAGGATTTTGGCATTTGACGCTTTACGCTCTTCTCATGGTATTCCCTTGCGTGAGCACTATCGCTATTTACAAATTCGCCACTTTCTTCAGAGCCTTATTAGGTTTCAATCTACCCCTTATACCTTGACCCCCTTCGAGAGCCTTTGCAGAGCCAGGCCCCATTCTCCGGGTCTAATATCACTGATATACTCGGCGGTGATATCAATAAAGAGACCCCCATTGAGGCCTTACCACCTTCAATGGGAGAAAGAGCTGGGGAGGCAGTTGGACCCTGAGGACTGGCAGGCGATGACACTAACTCTGTCCAAATGCTCACGTAATGTGTCAATTTTGGAAAATGCCTATAAAGTATTGTATAGGTGGTACTACACACCGGCAAGATTGGCTCGCTTTATCCCAAATTATTCTCCACTTTGTTATAGGGGGTGTTCCCAGGAAGGCACCATGGCACATATTTGGTGGTCATGCCCGCGGGCGTGCAGACTGTGGATTAGGGTATATACTCTCCTCCGCAACCTTTTTCAGATTAATATCAAAAGAGACCCCTATGTAGCTCTCCTTGGTAAGCCCATCGTGGAACTACTGCGTCCAGAACGGCAACTAGCCCAACATCTTTTTACTGCAACTAGATTGACAATTGCGAGAGCATGGAAAACCCCTACACTAAGCTTTGAGGCAGTCAAGAACCGCCTGAACGATATCATGGTCAACGAGAAACTAACAGCTATTCTTTCTGATACGCATGACAAGTTTCTCAGAGTCTGGCAACCTTGGATCACATATTACCACCCTTCTAGATTCGACACTGCATTGCTGTCACTATAGGACCCCTCTTGTGCGCACCCCGTGGACCTCCTACTTCCCTCTTCTCTTTCTCCCTCTTCTCCTCCTCTTCTTCTTGTCCTGCCTCCTTTTTTTCTTTTTCTCTTCTCTCTCTCTCTCTCTCTCTCTCTCTCTCTCTCTTTCTCCAATTTTTTTATTTATTTTTTTCTTCTTAGGCTATTACTTGAGGTTTAACTGTTCTATCTTTTCTAGAGGATGCCAACTTTCAGGTTTTATTGTTGTGTATTATACACCCATTCTACAGGTTTACGCCCATCTGGGCATGGCCCAGGTTCTGGACCATCGGGTCCTGAGGACTTTCTCATTTATTTTTATCTTGAATATAACATCAGATCACGGCTCATGCTTCCTTCCTGTTGTTGAGGGCTTTCGAGTCCAGATCTACTTTGTATACTGAATGCTATAACACTCTATTGCAAACCTGTACTGTTGATTTAAATGACAATAAACTTTTTTTTTGTAAAAAAAAAATAAAATAAAAAAAATAAAAATATATATATTTTTTACTTTCTGCTATAAAACATATCCAATAAAAAAAATCTAATTTCTTTGTCAATTTGGTCCAATATGTATTTTCACATGTCTTTGGTAAAAAAAAAAAAAAAAAAAAAATCCCAAAAAGCATATATTGATTGGTTTGCGCAAAAGTTATAGCGTCTACAAACTATGGGATAGATTTATGGACTTTTTTTTTTTTTTATTAGTAATGGGGCCAATCAGCGATTTTTAGCGGGACTGCGACATTGCGGCGCACAAATCTGACACTGACACTTTTGGGGGACCAGCGACACCAATACAGTGATTTTATTTATTTATTTAATACACATCATTTAGTTTTTTTTTAATTTGTTCCAACATTATTGCCATCACATGAGATAAACAACAACCCTTGTGACAGCATGGGACGTGACAGGTCCTCTTTATAGAGAGATCTGTGGTCTATTAGACTCCAAATCTCTCCTCTGGCCTTCCTTGTAGCCGATCATAGAGAGATCGGTCCGATCGGCTACTTCCCTGGCAGGTGGGGGCCAGGTAAACAAAGGGGCGGAACCGGAAGTGACAAACTACCCGTCGTGTTAGAGAGAGAGAGGGGGGAACGACATTTGTTCCTCTCTCTGTACAGGGCAGCCATCGCAATGGGAACGGAGAGCTCGGGACAGGCGATGGGAGGGGAGGTGGTACCCCCTTTTGCCATCCGCAGAAGTGATCAAGTGGCTAATTAGCCACTCAGATCACTTCTGCCCTGAACTGAAAAGAAGGATACTGGGATGATGCCTGTAGGTGCAGGCATCATCCCGGTATAACCACTGAAACCTGAGGACATACCGGTACGTACCTTGGGAAGGAAGTGGTTAAAACAAAAAATTGCTTGTTCCGTTATCTTTCGTGTTTGTCCCTTAGAAGACTTTCGTATGAACTGTCGTGATCGGTTCTCGAAAGCGGTGTACTAACGAACAGATTATCGAACGATCGCTCCGAATCTGTTTGTTGCCCTAACGATTTTTTCATTGTGTGTACTAGGCGTTAGTTACATTGGTCCCAGCTGGACCAATGTACAGTGCCTTGCGAAAGTATTCGGCCCCCTTGAACTTTTCATCCTTTTGCCACATTTCAGGCTTCAAACATAAAGATATAAAATTTAAATTTTTTTGTGAAGAATCACCAACAAGTGGGACACAATTGTGAAGTGGAACGAAATCTATTGGATATTTTAAACTTTTTTAGCAAATAAAAAACTGAAAAGTGGTGCGTGCAAAATTATTCGGCCCCTTTACTTTCAGTGCAGCAAACTCACTCCAGAAGTTCAGCGAGGATCTCTTAATGATCCAATGTTGTCCTAAATGACTGATGGTGATAAATAGAATCCACCTGTGTGTAATCAAGTCTCTGTATAAATGCACCTGCTCTGTGATAGTCTCAGGGTTCTGTTGAAAGCGCAGAGAGCATCATGAAGACCAAGGAACACACCAGGCAGGTCCGTAATACTGTTGTGGAGAAGTTTAAAGCCGGATTTGGATACAAAAAGATTTCCCAAGCTTTAAACATCCCAAGGAGCACTGTGCAAGCGATCATTTTGAAATGGAAGGAGTATCAGACCACTGCAAATCTACCAAGACCTGGCTGTCCCTCTAAACTTTCAGCTCAGACAAGGAGAAGACTGATCACGGATGCAGCCAAGAGGCCCATGATCACTCTGGATGAACTGCAGAGAACTACAGCTGGAGGTGGGAGAGTCTGTCCACAGGACAACAATCAGTCGTACACTGCACAAATCTGGCCTTTATGGAAGAGTGGCAAGAAGAAAGCCATTTCTCAAAGATATCCATAAAAATTCTCGTCTAAAGTTTGCCACAAGCCACCTGGGAGACACACCAAACATGTGGAAGAAGGTGCTCTGGTCTGATGAAACCAAAATCGAACTTTTTAGCCACAATGCAAAACGATATGTTTGGCGTAAAAGCAACACAGCTCATCACCCTCAACACACCATCCCCACTGTCAAACATGGTGGTGGCAGCATCATGGTTTGGGCCTGCTTTTCTTCAGCTGGGACAGGGAAGATAGTTAAAATTGAGGGGAAGATGGATGCAGCCAAATACAGGACCATTCTGGATGAAAACCTGTTGGAGTCGGCAAAAGACCTGAGACTGGGAAGGAGATTGATCTCCCAACAAGACAATGATCCCAAACATACAGCAAAATCTACAAAGGAATGGTTCACAAATAAACATATCCAGGTGTTAGAATGGCCAAGTCAAAGTCCAGACCTGAATCCAATCGAGAATCTGTGGAAAGAGCTGAAAACTGCTGTTCACAAACGCTCTCCATCCAACCTCACTGAGCTCGAGCTTTTTTGCAAGGAAGAATGGGCAAGAATTTCAGTCTCTCGATGTGCAAAACTGATAGAGACATACCCCAAGCGACTTGCAGCTGTAATCGCAGCAAAAGGTGGCTCTACAAAGTATTAACGCAAGGGGGCCGAATAATTTTGCACGCCCCACTTTTCATTTTTTTCTTAATTAAAAAAGTTTCAAAAATCCAATAGATTTCGTTCCACTTCACAATTGTGTCCCACTTGTTGGTGATTCTTCACAAAAAATTAAAATTTTATATCTTTATGTTTGAAGCCTGAAATGTGGCAAAAGGATGAAAAGTTCAAGGGGGCCGAATACTTTCGCAAGGCACTGTAACTATGTATAATAGCAATGGCTGGAATTATTCTTTAATTCATTGATACATCAATAAAATGTATTTTTCAAATACACGTAGTGTAAGTACCTAAATGTGACCTGGCATCAGCCTCTTGCAGTCCCTGTACAGCAGGGCCAGAGAGTGAGAAGAATAAGCAGCACAAAGCCATTCGGTTCATATGCCATTAAGAAGTATGTGGATAGGAAGAGAAAACAGAGTGAAAGAGAGGAGCTCATCACCATGCTGCTTCTCTTTTCATCCTCCAGTCCACACAGGCTGAGGGCAAGTCCATGACATGAATGATGTCGGCTGAAGTACTGCAGGCGTCTGATCCGGGTTGAAGGCGAGTATTGCAGCAAAAGCTGCTATTTTAATCCTATTTAATGCAATTTTATGAAGCCTTTTTGCCAG
The DNA here is from genome assembly GCA_029206835.1 of Rana muscosa. Classification (NCBI taxonomy): domain Eukaryota; kingdom Metazoa; phylum Chordata; class Amphibia; order Anura; family Ranidae; genus Rana; species Rana muscosa. Next base: position 199,747,694 of record CM055126.1, on the reverse strand, counting down.
TAGTTCTAATTTAAGTCATCAACGATAAAACAAAACAAAAAAAAAAAATTGTTGTTAGGAGTCACGGATGATTTCCGCATTTTTTTTTTTTTTACTTAGACACATGAGCTAGCTGGCTCCTGGGATTTGTCTCGGCTTGCTTAGGATTAGAATAGTAAATTGTAAACCATACCGCACACTGGAAAGAACATAAAAAATGTATGAACAAAAAAAAAAAAAAAAAGGATGTACAGATGACATTCATGTTTTTATTTTATTAGGCCCTTTGCCGGCCAATACCCATGAACAAAGGCTGCGACCGGCAGAACCCATTATTTTTTGGAAATGTACAGATCTTTCATTCGGCGTCTTCCTGTTTGAAATGGAGATGAGGTAAACCATGTTTGCACAAGAACCCTGCATCATTTCAGCTACAAAAAGCATAATTATTTTGTCACCAGCTCCATGGAAACGGAGTAAAGGGATTTATTTAAATATCATAGTGATCACAGCACAAAAACACCGCACTATATATGATGGCGAGAAGATCGTCGGCTTCCTTTGTAGGGGTTGGCCTAGCCTGCCGACCACACGCAAATATGAGGCCTCTCAGCGGCCGCATATTTGGGTGAATTGGTGTAACTACAGCTGTGCCGAGAGCGCGCTCCATCCCGCCACAGTTACCGGCAGCTAACAGAAAGTTCCTGATCGTTACTTGCGGGAGCTTGCCAATCATGTGACTGCCGCAACAGCCAATCACATGATCATAAACCCCACCCAGCCTCCCGGTATGCTAAACCTCTTAAAGGACTGGGGGGCGCCGGCGTCAAGAGGTTAAAGAGGAGGTCCAGCCTGGGTGAAATTTTTTTTTTTTTTTTTTTAAAGTCAGCAGCTACAAATACTGTAGCTGCTGACTTTTAATATTGGGGGATTTACCTGTCCAGGGAGCCCGCAATGTCGGCACCCCAGCCGATCTTCTGATCAACTCCCGGGTTCTGCTGCCGCCATTCCTGGTAAGGGAGCCCTTCGGCTTCACAGTGGGTTCCCTACTGCGCATGCGCGAAGTGCCGCTGCGCTTTTTAAATTGGCCCGGTGGCGGGGGGGCCCGAACTTCCGGGAGATCGGTCCCCTGTTCCCGCCTGAAAGGTGCCAAATGTGGCACTGGAGGGGGACCAGTCTACCAAACCCCATTCATGAAATCTGACCTGGACACAAAAAAAAAAAAAACCACGTAGTTTGTTATAAAATTTAGCAAAATAAGTAAATTTTCTTCTTTGCTGATGAAGCTGCACTGATGGGGCTGCACTGATTATCAGTGTAAATGCTGTAATCACTGTACCCTGAAAGATCGGTTTTTCTTTCCTCACACGGTGTCTCTGTGTAAGGAAAGGAGAGCCGATAACCGGCAACACTGTTTACATGTAAGCAGCTGTGATTGGCCCCTTACCCTGAGCTGTGATCAGCTGTGTCCAAGGGAAATAGCAATCACAGACACTTTCCGATGCGCGCCCCAGTGGGCGCGGGTAGCACGTTCTCAAGAGGACATCCATTGATGCCCCCCAGAACTGCAGAGCCACACTGTAGCCGTTTATCGACTATAGCGCGGTAGCCAAGTGGTTAAAGGGGCCCAGTAGAATGCCAGCTCATTACTACCCCCGCTCAGAAATCCACACTTGGCAGATCCCCAGCTCATTAGTACCCCCTGCTGAGCAGATCCCCAGCTCATTAGTACCCCCTGCTGAGCAGATCCCCAGCTCATTAGTACCCCCTGCTGAGCAGATCCCCAGCTCATTAGTACCCCCTGCTGAGCAGATCCCCAGCTCATTAGTACCCCCTGCTGAGCAGATCCCCAGCGCATTAGTACCCCCTGCTGAGCAGATCCCCAGCTCCTTAGTACCCCTGCTGAGCAGATCCCCAGCTCCTTAGTACCCCCTGCTGAGCAGATCCCCAGCTCCTTAGTACCCCCGCTGAGCAGATCCCCAGCTCCTTAGTACCCCCGCTGAGCAGATCCCCAGCTCCTTAGTACCCCCTGCTGAGCAGATCCCCAGCTCCTTAGTACCCCCTGCTGAGCAGATCCCCAGCTCCTTAGTACCCCCTGCTGAGCAGATCCCCAGCTCCTTAGTACCCCCTGCTGAGCAGATCCCCAGCCCCTTAGTACCCCCTGCTGAGCAGATCCCCAGCCCCTTAGTACCCCCTGCTGAGCAGATCCCCAGCCCCTTAGTACCCCCTGCTGAGCAGATCCCCAGCTCCTTACTACCCCCTGCTGAGCAGATCCCCAGCTCATTAGTACCCCCTGCTGAGCAGATCCTCAGCTCATTAGTACCCCCTGCTGAGCAGATCCCCAGCTAATTAGTACCCCCTGCTGAGCAGATCCCCAGCTAATTAGTACCCCCTGCTGAGCAGATCCCCAGCTCATTAGTACCCCCTGCTGAGCAGATCCCCAGCTCATTAGTACCCCCTGCTGAGCAGATCCCCAGCTCATTAGTACCCCCTGCTGAGCAGATCCCCAGCTCATTAGTACCCCCTGCTGAGCAGATCCCCAGCTCATTAGTACCCCCTGCTGAGCAGATCCCCAGCTCATTAGTACCCCCTGCTGAGCAGATCCCCAGCTCATTAGTACCCCCTGCTGAGCAGACCCCCAGCTCATTAGTACCCCCTGCTGAGCAGACCCCCAGCTCATTAGTACCCCCTGCTGAGCAGACCCCCAGCTCATTAGTACCCCCTGCTGAGCTGACCCCCAGCTCCTTAGTACCCTTGTTCAGCAGACCCCCAGCTCCTTAGTACCCTTGTTCAGCAGACCCCCAGCTCCTTAGTACCCTTGTTCAGCAGATCCCCAGCTCCTTAGTACCCTTGTTCAGCAGATCCCCAGCTCCTTAGTACCCTTGTTCAGCAGATCCCCAGCTCCTTAGTACCCTTGTTCAGCAGATCCCAAGCTCCTTAGTACCCTTGTTCAGCAGATCCCCAGCTCCTTAGTACCCTTGTTCAGCAGATCCCCAGCTCCTTAGTACCCTTGTTCAGCAGATCCCCAGCTCCTTAGTACCCTTGTTCAGCAGATCCCCAGCTCCTTAGTACCCTTGTTCAGCAGATCCCCAGCTCCTTAGTACCCTTGTTCAGCAGATCCCCAGCTCCTTAGTACCCTTGTTCAGCAGATCCCCAGCTCCTTAGTACCCTTGTTCAGCAGATCCCCAGCTCCTTAGTACCCTTGTTCAGCAGATCCCCAGCTGCTTAGTACCCTTGTTCAGCAGATCCCCAGCTGCTTAGTACCCTTGTTCAGCAGATCCCCAGCTCCTTAGTACCCTTGTTCAGCAGATCCCCTGATCAGTAGTACCCCCACCCCAGCTCTGCTGATGACCCACTCTTGAAATCAGGAACTTAGGCTGCTGGATAGTAGGGGAGTAGATGCTGACCACTCTAGTAGCATGGGGGAGCAGAGGATTGGGTAAATAAATCTTCTTTTCTATGTCCCCTTGACATAGACAGCTAATAGCTGAAATGATGGTGCAGCCCCACAGCCACATAAGCACACTAGTAACATAGTTACCATTCACAGCATACTTTGAATTGAACAGTTTTGGGAAACAGGCCAGGTTCACACATGTGCGGTGCAAATTTTAGGTTCGTTTTCACAGCAAATTTCCAAAATAGCTGGTCAGCTGCGATTTAAATACGGTTCTGGTGTGAATTTTAGGAGCAGGTGGCCGCCGGCATCCTTAAAGTGAATTTAAACCCCATTCATAAAATCTGACCTGGACACATCTGTAGTGTTTACTTCTCTTTCCAAAGCCCTAAGTCCCGTGTCTTTCAGCTGCTCCCTTCCTCTGTTATCAGCATGATAACTTCCGACAAGTTCTCCGACACAGGAGATAAAAGCAGTTGGAAATTTGTGTCAGGGAAAAAAACTTAGAGATAGATAAGCAGAGAGCTTGTCTATTCACAGCACAGCTCTGCAAGTTTCTTCCTTCCTCTGTTTATGTGGCGGGGGGGGGTGCCTTTCCTCCAATCAGCTCTCACACAGTGTATGCCCAGACTCCCCTCCAACAGCTGGAACAGGAAGAAAAATGTGTAACATGATGTGCACTTTCTAAAGAGTCTAGAAAGCTGAAGACAGCAGATATACATAAAGCTTATGTAGGGAGATTTGTTTCTTCTCTGTGTATCATCTGAGGCTGTTCACTTCACTGGGTATATGTGAGGGTTTACATTCACTTTAACAATAGCTGATTGATGAGAAGCAAACTGGCAGCCGCATCCTTAACAATCGATGACTCATCAGCTGCTAGCAGGTTTCCAGCTGACAGCTAAATGTAAACCAAAGAATTGCTAGCAATAAAATTTGAGAACAACTCAGCGTAGGGTCGTCAACCGGCCAGCACAGGGGGATCACGTGAACACACTGCGGCGGCGCGGGAAAATATTTTTAGCCTTTTCATTTAAAAAATAAAATAAAAATCGTATACGCTGTTGATGGCAGCCTAAATCAGAGGGGGTACATGTATTTATGCTGCATATTGCAGCTGAATAGCGGAGGGAAGAACGGGGAGGAGAGCTGATCTCACACTGACAGGGAGAGAGGGAGAGGAGAGAGACTGTCAGAGCAGAACAGCGTGATGACGGTGGCACCTAACCTGACCACGGTAATCATGGATCAGCAGCCAAGATTATTGTGGTCAGCACAGACAGGAGGACACAGGAATTGGCAGGATCAACCAGGTATTTTACAAGATAGGAAGGAAAAACCAATTACATAGCACGAGTGCTATACAGCATGCCTTCAAGGAACAGGATCTCAAATTTTATTTTATGTCGTGAACTGAGTCGCACGCCGGAGCGAGGAATCAGCACGCTCGATGGTCGGACAGGGAAGACTACAAGGATATCTTGTACCCAACCTGTTTCCCAGCCGACAGTTGATAGAAGATCTCAAAAATAAAATAATAAAATTCCAAAAGGAATTAAAAAAAAAAAAAAAAAAAAAAAAATCTCAGGAGACTGGCTTCTAAGAGAGCCACGTCTTCTCCTCTGCTAGGCAGAAAAAAAACTGAGGGCTGCTGGCTGCAGGTAGAAGGGTTATGTCCGGAGGGGCCGCCCCCTGGGCGGGGCTGTTCAGCTCTGGTTTTTAGAATGTATGTTGTAACATCTAACATTCTGTCTAGGCTTCTCCTCCGAGCAGGGACATATACCCACGTGTTTGAGTATGAAGAGGCTGTGTCAGTCCATGGATGATAAGTGAAATAACAAATAATTGTAGCGTCAGTGAATGCGAATGAAAAAAAAAAAATGAATAAATAGCACCCTGTAAAAGGAGATAACAATCCAGAATCAAATGTCAATAGTCCGTCATGATGAGAACCAAATCAAAAGTCTCTGGTAAATAATATCAAAACAAGTTTGTGATAGTTGAATAATATTCCAATAATACTCCAAACAGGTTTGTGATAATTAAACAATACTCCAAACAATCTTGAGTGAATGTGAAGATAACCACCACCAGTACAAAGGAGGCTTACCGGACTCTGTGGACCCTACTAGACATACGTCACAACCAACGGTGGGAGGATGAATGAGAAGTTCTCATTCATCCTCCCACCGTTGGTTGCTGTGAGTGATGTCCTTTGGGGAATCACCAGCTGAGGATCCTTCAGGGATATATATCCAAAGCTTGAGCCGACCCTCTAGCTTTGAGATCTAAAAAAAAATTTAATACAAAAAAAATAAAAAAAATCACCATCATATGCTTACCAGCAGCAGTCGTGGCTTTGTTTACAATCGGGGCTCGGAACGTGACATCATAACGCCACGCCTGGGCCTCCGACAGTCATAGAGACCGAAAATCTCTATGGTCGTCATCCTATGATTATTCTTATGGTGCACAGAATCACCGTCTGAAAGCGAGGATATCTGAATGATGCCTTTAGCTGCAGGCATTATTCAGATATTCCCACTGAAAGTCAATAACGTCCTTGGGCTGGAAGTGAAATTTTTGATTTCAAACCTTTATTTTTTTATTTTTTAAATAACAAACACGTTAAACTTACCTGCTGTGTAGTGGGTTTGCACAGGACAGCTCAGGGGGGCTGGGGGGAAATTATCAGCACAAAAGGTTTTTTTTTTTTTACACCTTAATGCAGAGAATGCATTAAAAGTAGAAAAAAATAATCTTAAGACTTTAGAACCACTTAAAATCACGAGTAGTTTTAAGGCATGGTGTGAATGATGACTGCTACAGTTGCTTGTGCTCGCAACTGAACTGTCAAGTTATCAAATAGCTGGTGTCCTAACTGATCACATGTGGAGACCATGGCAAGCACAGATCAAACAAAAGGTTAAGATGGCAGCTTCCTTGACTATAAAGGATAGGAGGGTTTAGTTCCACTTTAATTATTCTTTTGAAAGTGTTTTTGTTATATTTGTTCAACAAGTGGGGAAAAAAAAAATAGCTGTTCATCCATTCAGAAATCTTGTAAACTGATCAATTCCCCTCTGTTTTTTTTTTTTTTTGTTAACAAAAGGATACTTTACAATGATTTTAAGCTCACAAGAACCAGTACATTGCATTATAGTGCAACAGTTGTCAAGCAGTCCACTTAAAGATAACACAGAGGATATTATCAGCCTCCTACACAGAGCCCAAAGCAAGTGACACTGTTCAGCTAAACTAACCGAAAATGATTGAATAATGTTATCCATCAGGCGAGTGACCTTTACACTGCGGGTCTTCGCTGGCACAGAGCACAGTGCGTCTTCTCACATTTATGGGTTTCGCTGTTGATGCGGCTTTTAAAACAACGATTATCCATTTAGATTTAAAATGTTAAATATTTATACAAAGCATGGCTCTAATAAAAAGTGCAGTGACCCCTGAGAACAGCCAGAGAAAATGTCCAGTAAACAAAATACTAGAAATAATATACTAAATACAAATCAGATATACAAACATCCCAACACTGTGTATTATAAAAAACAGTAAAACACAACCTGTCCATATAACTTATATACTAACCTCTGAAATATAATCAACCACATGGCTTAAAATAACAGCCCGGGGTCCATCAAAGCCAAACTCCCACCGGAGAATTTTTTCTTTAATTTAACCACTTCGGCTCCGAGCCTCTTTTTGACACTTGTTGTTTACAAGTTAAAATCATTTTTTTTTTTTCTAGAAAATTACTTAGAACCCCCCCCCCAAAATATATATATATATATATATATATATATATATATATATATATATATATATATATATATATATATATAAACTTTTGGGGATTATAGCTCCACGGACCAAGTGCATAAACCGTTTGATCTTGAACCAAAAAGGCTTTTATTTGTAAACAAACCAAAATAAAGCTTCATTCAGCACACAGGAAAACTATAAGGGCTCTTTCACACGGAGGTCCGTTCAGGTCCGCCTGTCAGTTTTTTAGGCGGACCTGAAACGGATCCTCCATGCACCCCTATGGAGGCACGGATGTCAGCGGAGACATGTCCGCTGACATCCGCTCCGCCAAAGTGCGACGGAGGAAAACCCTATTTTCCTTCCGTCGGCGGAGCGGATCGGACGACAACGGACTCTACGGTCCGTCATCATCCGATTCCCCATAGGGGAGAGCGGCGCTCTGACAGGGCGGTCCCTGCACAGTGTGCGGGGACCGCCCAGTCATCCGTCGGCTCAGCGGGGATCAACGGAGCGATCCCCGCTGAGCAAGCGGAGCTTCACGGGGCGGATCTGCACGGATCCGCCCCATGTGAAAGAGCCCTAAAACAAAGTCCACTTAGCTTCAGCATAAAATAAAGTCTGCTTGTCTTCAGCACAAAACAAATGAAAGAAAAGGCACATACAGTTTTTTTGCAGATGGGTCTGCTCTTCGCCCCAAAACTTCAAGAGTCCTTGTTAAATCCTTGGCAGCTCCCGGCAGACACACAGCTCATCACAACAGGTGCAATCCCCATACTCCTCCTCGCCACCTCTAGCACCACTTCCTGTCTTATGAGCTGTTTCCTGGAAGCCTTTAAGGCTCTTTCCCACCCGAATATCACTTTAGAGCAGGGGTCTCAAACTGGCGGCCCTCCAGCTGTTGCAAAACTACAATTCCCATCATGCCTCTGCTTGTGGGTGTCATGCTTGTAACCGTCAGCCTTGCAATGCCTCATGGGACTTGAAGTTTCGCAACAGCTGGAGGGCCGTCAGTTTGAGACCTCTGCTTTAGAGCCTCCGAAATTCCGTGCCCCAAATGACTCTCTATCAAGACAGAGAGGGCTGTGAGCCAGTCTTCTCTGGATTAATTTTATTGCCGGGAATTCCTCACCCATTCTGGGTGACCCCCTGAACATTATCACAATTCCCTTAAAGGGACCACAACGCAAATACTGGTGCTATATAGCACCCGTTCAGGACGTTTGACGTCACTTCTGCCCTCCCATGTTATGGAGCCGAGCAGGGGCCATCTTCCCCTCAGTCAGCAGCCAGGCATCCACAGGAAAGGACGCCGGAGCGCGGCGGGAGGGGGTTGGCACCTCTCCCGCCACCGGTAAAAGTGATCTTGCGGCAAATTTGCAGCGGAGACCACTTTTATCCTAAAGAGAAACGCACAGCGTTCCCGGAAATACCAGGGTTTTGGCAGCTAGCTGCACTGATAATCAGTGTCGATGTCCGTTTAACATAAGCGGGTTATAGGCTTACTTGGCGATTACAGAGCGAGTCGGGCGATCATGGACACCCTCCCAGGAAACTAAGCCCTCGCTGTAGCAGTCTTTCAACTATAGCGCAGGAGGGAAGTAGTTAAAGTTTCTATAATTCTCTGATGTGTAAGAAGGAGCGTCTGGTACACTTGAAGGACTTTATAAAACATTTAATGGTTAAGAGCATCAAACACAGCGAACATATTTCAGGAGAAACAAAGCCTCCTTCTTCAGGGCTTGAGCAGTCAATGTTAACCCCTTCCCGACCAGCCGCTGCAGTTATACTGCGTCAGGTTTGCTCCCCTGGGCGAGCCGTCGTAGCTGTACTTCGGCTCTTTAAGACGCTGTAGGAGGCGATGACCGCCCGGCACCCGCGATTGCTGCAGACAGAGCGAGGACTGGGATCCGTGTGTGTAAACACACAAACCCCGGTTCTGTCAGGGGAGAGGAGACAGATCATGTGTTCCTCCTCCTAGGGCTGGGCAAAAAATCGATTTTAATCTTGAATCGAGTTTTGAGTTCAAATTGATTCAGATTTGAAGAAAATCGATTTTTTTTTTGATTTTTTTTTATTATTATTATTATTATTATTATTATTTTTTTCCTTCAGTTTCCGTAGCAGGGCTGCAGGGGGCTAATCCAGAATGGCACAGGGCGGCGTTACCCCAATTACATCTACTCGCTGCAGCCGCTGCGAGTAGATGTAATGTAACACTAACTAACCACAAGCCGCCGTCTGCCTACCTGATCAGCGTGTCATGCAGACAGACGGCAGCCATTGCAGTGTTCAAAAGCTGCGCCTCCTGAGTCCTCGTTGTCTGTGATAGGCGGAACACTCAATTTCACAGCAGGCAGTGTTCCGCCTATCACGGACATCCTCTCATCCTCGTCTGTGTTATGAGGATGAGCGGATGTCCGTGATAGGCGGAACACTGAGTGCTGGGAAATTGAGTGTTACGCCTATCACAGACGAGGAGGAGGCGCGGCTTTTGAATACTGGAATGGCCGCCGGTGTAGCAGTAAAATCCGTATCACATGAAAATCTGCATCAGGTACGGGCACAGTGATTAAAGCACGGGCACAGTGAGGCACCGGCACAGTTCAATTCAACTAAGTGTAACCTCAGGATTTTTTGTTGTTTTATTAGCTAAATCCAAATACAGTATTAATAATTTGGATGTTTAACAATCTTTGTTGCACACTGACTTTGCAGTTAGAGAAAGGGTTTGCCTTTGCAATTTTGTTTGTTGATGCACTTTAATTAATATATTAAAAAAAAAAATCCAATCAAATCGTAAATCGAGTTTTTTTCTAAAAAAAAAAAATAAAAAAAATAAAAAAAATAAAAAAAAATCGCAGATTTTTTTGGGGGGGGGGGGGGGGGGGGAAATCGCCCAGCCCTACCTCCTCCTCTAGTCAGCCACATTTCCCCCCCAGTCAGAACACATCTAGGGAACACAGTTAACCCCTTGATCGCCCCCTAGTGATAACCCCTTCCCTGCCAGTGACATTTATACAGTAATCAGTGGCTATTTTTAGCTCTGATCGCTGTATAAATGTCAGCGGTTCCAAAAAAGTGTCAAAAGTGTCCGTCGCAATGTTGCAGTCCTGATAAAAAACACAGATCACCGCCATTACGAGTAAAAAAAATTAAAAAAAATGTATAATAAAAATGCCATAAATCCATCCCCTATTTTGTAGACGCTATAACTTTTGCGCAAACCAAAAGAATACATGATGAAGAAATTAGTTTTTTTGGGGGGGGGGGGGATATTTATTATAGCAAAAAGTACAAAATATTGTGGTTATTTCAAAATTGACGCTATGGGGGAAAAAAAAAAAAAAGGACACAAATTTTGTTTGGGAGCCACGTCGCACGACCGCGCAATTGTCAGTTAAAGCGACGCAGTGCCGTATCGCAAAAAATGGCCTGGTCAAGAAGGGGGCAAATCTATCTGGGGCTTAAGTGGTTAAAGTGATTGTAAATGTCACAAGTGATTGGGTTCGGGGTGCAATGCTCTGCACCCCTAGCCCAATCTTTTTCAAGCTAATTAGAGCCTCAGGCTCTAATCATGTGGCTTAAAAAAAAAAAACTCATACGAATGTACGAGTCTGGCACCCTGAAGGGGGGTGGCGCCCCAGCACCCCTAATGGACCGGCCGTTCCTGGTAAGACCCCTTTCACATGGCGTGGACTGTCAAGCAGATCCGCTTGCTCAGCGGGGGATCTGTCTGCTGATCCCCGCTAAGCAGGCAGATGACATGTCCGTGTCCGCTCTGCTGATGCAGAGCGGACACGGACACAGCCCGCTGTTCTCTATGGGGTGGTCGGATGGAAACAGACCGCCTGTCCATTTCCATCCGATACGATCTGCTAGATGGATGATGGATGGGATCCCCATCCATCTGTTTTTAGCAGACTGGACCGGATGCAGGCGGGTGTAAACAGACACATGTCCATTTACATAGAGAACAATGGGTGGTTCAATTGGGCCCGCCAGAAAAACGGAGAGGCAGATCCAATCGGTGTGCTTGTGTGAAAGGGGCCTAAGGCCTTGTTCACACAGGGCATACACAGCGTACCTTTACAGGGATGCGCAGGTGTTCCATGCATCTCTGTGCAGTCAGTCCCATCAATGTCATTTGGGATATAGCACCTGCACGAAAAGAGCCGTTGCTCCCAATTTTACATCCATGTAGGTCCGCATGCATGTCCCCGAGCTTACACGTTCTGCGTTTGGGGTCATGTACCCACACCGATATCAGATTGGAAACAGCAGCTATGCCTGTGCAGCCATTGCATCCCACTTGACATAAATGGGAGAGCTGGTCACAATCTCCTACAACCCGGTAGAACTGTGTCCTATTGCGGAGATTTCCCTTCACGTACTGTCCCATACAGGAAGCGAGAGGAAATCCCTGAAAATTAAGGGAATCTCTTGGGGACCCCCAGGTCACAAGAATTAGAGTCCCCATTGGAATATTTCCCCTCTATTACTTTTCTGGGGACAACCAAAAATTTTAGATTTTCTTTTACCTTCAATGATAATGGTAAACAGGACAAATAGAGAGGGTGACAGGGGCACAGGCAGCAAACAAAAACTGACAGGTATTCTAATCCATCTCCCCTATATCCAAAACGGTAAAAAAAAAAAAAAAATTGCCCTAGTTTCCGAAGCTATAAAAGGATGCCAACATGCAATTTAGATCTGTCCTAACCCAAATACTCAGAACGCTTTGCTTGTAGTCATCCTGCTTAAACCAACCCATTCATACAGGGGACATTTGGAAAACTTTAAAACTGTTGACTTACCTCTCAGGTACAGGTGGTGGTTCTGTAGCCTCTTCCTCTCAAAGCAGAAGTGTCAGCCTGAAGCCCCTACAATAGTTGTCCCACCTGCCTCAGCTCAGCGCTCACAACTGTCATAATGCTGTCAAATAAAAAAGGAAAAGTTTTGATAGTTATACAAGCCTTTACTTTCATGTAATCCTAAAAGGTTTACCTTGCTTAAAAATAAGTTCTAGCCTGAGGAAAAAGAAATTAAAAGTTAGCAGCTACAAATACTGCAGCTGCTGACTTTTAATGTATGGACACTTACCTGTCCAGGGAGCCTGCGATGTCGGTACCCCAGGCGATCTTCAGATCGGCTATCGGGTGCTGCCGCCGCCATCTCTACTAAGGGAAACCAGCAGTGAAGCCTTTCGGCTTCACAGACGGTTCCCTCCTGCTCATGTGCGAAGCGCACCACGCTTTCCAATTGGAGGAAGGAGGAGAGGGACCGATCTTCAGAGGGACGTTGCCGCGGCGCCGTCTCCAGGAGTGGGGAAGGGGGACCCGTCAAAAACAGGTCCCCGTTCCCCCCTCCCCCCTTAAAAGGTGCAAAATGTGGCACTGGAGTGGGGAGGAAGCAAATAAGCAGACGTTCCACTTTTGGATGGGACTCCACTTTAAAAGGAGAAGTACAGCCAAAGCCAAAGCATGTTTGGTTGTACTTATTCTGTGGATCACAGGAGTGTAGTTCATTCTGCACTCCCGTGATCCATTTTCAGCAGACAGTGGCCTGAAGCCTGCTGAAGTCACAGAGCCGGTCCAGGCTCTGGAAAGATTGCGACCATATGGTCAGGATCCATCCACATGCCTGGATCGGCACCTGGCTCAGCCTCTTAGCCAGTCACTGACAGCCTGAGCTGTCCGCTGTCACCTCCCCCACAGCTTAGGGCTCCAGACTACAGGAGTGCCTCCACTCTGGATGAAGGAGCACAGGGGTCACCTTTCGACAGCAGCACTGTTCATCTGGGAGAAAGTAGTGTTAGATGTACTAGCAGATTTAACCACTTCCTCACCGGGTACTTTCACCCCCTTCCTGTCCAGACCAATTTTTTTAGCTTTCAGTGCTGTAGCACTTTGAATGACAATTGCAACACTGTACCCAAATTAAAATATATATCTTTTTTTCTTTTTCTTTACACAAATAGAGCTTTCTTTTGGTGGCATTTAAAGCAGAGCTCCACCCAAAAGGGCTTCCATTTATCTGCCTCTCTTCCCTACACCTCCACTGCCACATTTGGCACCTTTAAGGGGGGGAGCGATACCTGGATTTGACAGGTACCTGCTCCCACTTCCTGCTGACTTCACCGCGGCAAACTCATCCAGAAGTTTGCCCCCCCCCCCCCCGCCGTGGGGCAATTCACAGAGCGCAGCACGATTCGCGCATGCACAGTAGGGAGCCGGCTTCCCTTAACTGAGATAGCGGCGGCAGCACCTGAGAGCGGATTAAAAAATTCGGGTGAAAACACCACTGGATTTGTGGACAGGCAAGTGTCCTAATATTAAAAGTCAGCAGCTACAGTATCCAGACCTACTGGTTGGATCACCAGGTATAAATAGAAGTAAGAAAGCCTAAAACGAACACAGCCATCACATCTAAGAATTTGCTTAAGTTACAGTGCCTTGCAAAAGTATTCACCCCCTTGGCTTTTTACCTATTTTGTTACATTACAGCCTTTAGTTTAATGTTTTTTATATTAATATATGTGATGGATCAGAACACAATAGTCTAAGTTGGTGAAGTAAAATTAGAAAAATATATACTGTATTTATTGGCGTATAACACTCACTTTTTTACCCTGAAAATAGAGGGTAAACTGTGCCTGCGTGTTATACGCAGGGGCTATGGAAAGTTTTTTTCCTGAAACTTCCCTCTTATATAGTTAGGGTGCGTGTTATACGCCGATAAATACGGTACATAAAACTATTTTTCAGAAATAAAAAAACTGATAATTGGCATGAGGGTATGTATTCACCCCCTTTGTTATGAAGACCATAAAAAGCTCTGGTGCAACCAATTACCTTCAGAGGTCACATAATTAGTGAAATGATGTCCACCTGTGTGCAATCTAAGTGTCACATGATCTGTCATTACATATACACACCTTTTTGAAAGGCCCCAGAGGCTGCAACACCCAAACAAGAGTCACCACTAACCAAACACTGCCATGAAGACCAAGGAACTCTCCAAACAAGTAAGGGACAATGTTGTTGAGAAGTAAAAGTCAGGGTTAGGTTATAAAAAAAATATATAAATCTTTGATGATCCCTAGGAGCCCCATCAAATCTATCATAACCAAATGGAAAGAACATGGCACAACAGCAAACCTGACAAAAGACGGCCGCACATCAAAACTCACGGAACAGGCAAGGAGGGCATTAATCAGAGAGGCAGCACAGAGACCTAAGGTAACCCTGGAGGAGCTGCAGAGTTCCACAGCAGAGACTGGAGTATCTGTACATAGGAAGACAATAAGCCGTACGCTCCATAGAGTTGGGCTTTATAGCAGAGTGACCAGAAGAAAACCATTACTTTCAGCAAAAAACAAAATGGCGCGCTTTGAGTTTGCGAAAAGGCATGTGGGAGACTCCCAAAATGTATGGAGGAAGGTGCTCTGGTCTGATGAGACTAAAATTTAACTTTTTGGCGCAAACCCAACATATCACATAGGGCTGGGCGATTTTGGCAAAAAAAAAAAAAAAAATCTGCAATTTAAAAAAAAAAAAAAAAAAAACCTCGATTCACGATTCGAATCAAGTTTTTTTTCCTGATGAACACCGCGCCGGCAGGAGTTTTTAGGCGAGGACGCGGCTTTGGCCTAGTTCGCCACGATCCTAGGAAAAGGCCGCGGACTAGGCCGAAGCCGCGGCCTCGCCTAAAAAATCCTGCCTGCAGCTCGCCGCGATCCTGGGAAAAGGCCGCAGCTTCGGCCTAGTCCGCGGCGTCCGGCCTTTTCCCAAGATCGCGGCGAGCAGGATTTTTTAGGCTAGGCCGCGGCTTCGGTCTAGTCCGTGGAGCGCCGGTCCAATGAAAAAAAAATTAAAAATCTAAAAGAAAATCGATTCGGTCAAAATCTGAATCGATTTGCCCTTGCAACTCGATTCAGATTTTAAATCGTTTTTTTTCCCAGCCCTAATATCACATCACCCAAAAAACTCCATCCCCACTGTGAAACATGGTGGTGGCAGCATCATGCTGTGGGGATGTTTTTCAGCAGTCGGGACTGGGAAACTGATCAGAGTTGAGGGAAAGATGGATGGTGCTGAATACAGGGATATTCTTGAGCAAAACCTGTACCACTATGTGTGTGATTTGAGGCTAGGATGGAGGTTCCCCTTCCAGCAGGACAATGACCCCAAACACACTGCTAAAGCAACACTTGAGTGGTTTAAGGGGAAACATGACAATGTGTTGGAATGGCCTAGTCAAAGCCCAGACCTCAATCCAATAGAAAATCTGTGGTCAGACTTAAAGATTGCTGTTCACAAGCGCAAACCATCCAACTTGAAGGAGCTGGAGCAGTTTTGCAGGGAAGAATGGGCAAAAATCCCAGTGGTAAGATGTGGCAAGCTCATAGAGACTTATCCAAAGCGACTTGGTGCTGTGATAGCCGCAAAAGGTGGCGCTACAAAGTATTGACTTTAGGGGTGAATAGTTATGCACATTGACCTTTTCTGTTATTTTGTCCTATTTAATGTTTGCTTCACAATAAAAAAAAAAAAAAATCTTCAAAGTTGTGGGCGTGTTCTGTAAATTAAATGATGCAAATTCTCAAACAATCCATGTCAATTCCAGGTTGTGTGACAGCAGGAAGGTAAAGTCACCTGGTTGCATCCAGGGGGGTAGATATATTTCGCCCAGATTCAGGCTTTACGCCGACTTATACAACTAGGTGGAGAGTTGTATAAGCCCAGCTGGGGCTAGTGGGCTCATGGATGATTCATACCTCTAGGGAGAGTGTGGGGCGTCGTGCAGACAGGGAGTTGATGAGACCAGCTGAAGCTTGTCAGCTCATTTAGGCCTCTATAAGAACTCCCAGCTTCATTAGATGTTAGCTCATGCCTGGAACCAGACCTGTGTGGACTGTCCTAGGGAGAGTGAACCCCTGTGCGGTGAGACAAAGCCTGTGTGGCTATTTGCTTGGACATTTAAAACCAGGGACTTAGGGACTAGGACAGCACTAGGCTGATCCCAGTTGTTAGTTAGGAAACCTGTATGTTTAGTCAGAGGTCAAGTTGACCAGGATTTATTTTGTTTATGTTTCTTTTGCTTTGCTGTGTTTTGTCACTGTAAATAGAAAATAAACCGCACCTTTTTGATTTTGAAAACCACAACCTCCGTTTGCTGGGCCTGTTTTTGTGTGGGGAGCCCATCCCGGGGGTCACACACACCCGCTGCCGAGCTAACCCCCTCACAGTTGGTGGAGAACCAGTGGCAGTTTTTTTTTAAGCCAGCATGGAGGAGATACTGAAACAGCTGGCTCTAGCAAATGCCAATCAACAGCAGACAAATGCAGGTTTGCAAAAGAGCCTTGCAGCTCATCAACAGAGCCTTGCAGCTCAACAACAGAACTTCGCAGCCCAGCAGCAAGCTCATCAACAGAGCCTTGCAGCCCAGCAGCAAGCTCATCAACAGAGCCTTGCAGCCCAGCAGCAGACAAACGCAACTTTGCAACAGAGTCTGGAGGCTCAGCAACAAGCCCAGCAGCAATCTGAGGCCCGCTTCATAGACCTGTTGCAGAAGCAAGAGCAGAGACTACAACAACAGATGGAAGCAGTAATGCAGCAACGTCCGCAGACCAGTGAGGAAAGCCGTCCCACTAATACCGCGTCCTTTGGGGTGAGTCGTTTGACAAAAATGACTGGAGAGGATGATCCAGAGGTATTTTTGACCACATTTGAAAGGACCGCTGAAAGAGAAAAGTGGCCTGAGGAGCAGTGGGCTGGACTGGTGGCTCCTCTGTTAACTGGTGAATCGCAGAAGGCTTACTATGACCTAGAGCCTAACCAAGCAAAAGACTATGTGATGCTAAAAGCTGAAATATTGGCAAGGCTGGGTGTCACCCAGGCTGTCCGGGCTCAGCGTGTGCATAACTGGACTTTCCAGCTTGGAAAACCCCCCAGGTCTCAAATGTATGATCTCATTCACCTGAGCAGAAAGTGGCTACAGCCAGAGACTTTGTCCGCACCAAAGATTGTGGAACGTGTTGTAATGGATCGGTTTTTGAGAGCTCTTCCTACTGCCATCCAAAAGTGGGTAAGCCATGGAGACCCAGAGACGGCCGATGGTCTTGTGGATCGTGTGGAGAAATACTTGGCTACAGAGAACCTGACGGCCTCTTCCAGAGACACTCGGACTTTCCACCCTAAGACCAGACCATCCCCAGGGGCGGATAAGAGGATTCCAAGGGGTGAGGGTGGAGAGAGTGAGAGGGTGGGAGCTCTACCCCAAGTTTGGCGAGAACAGCCTGGGAAATCAGCGGCTCAAGAGGCGGCAAGAAGGATCGTTTGCTACCGCTGCCGGCAAGCGGGAAATATTGCAGCCAATTGCCCAGTTGTGGAGGAACCCATGCAGTGTGACTTTCTGACGGGCAGACGTCAGTCGCTGTGTGCGACAGTCGCATGCACTGCCATTCGAGGAACTGAGAAACATTTATGCAAAATGTGTGTTAATGGTAGAAATGTTGTGGTATTGCTGGATTCAGGTAGCCTTGTGACCCTGATAAAGGCTGAGTTAGTTAAAACAGAGGTCTCTGGGAATAGCAAGGTAGCTGTTATTTGTGTGCATGGGGACACCCGAGAGTATCCAGTGACTACAGTGTGTTTCGAGACCCCCAAAGGTACCCTCTTTCATCCAGTGGGCTTAGTATCTCAGTTACCGCATGACGCCATTGTGGGAAGGGATTTTCCGAAGTTCTGGGAACTGTGGGATGATCCTGAGCCCCCCACTGGTGCCCCTATGTACCAGGAATGTGATAGCCAGAACTCCCCTGAGAGTGGTGAGGACTCTCCGGAATTTCCCTTATCAGTATTGGCAGGGGAGACTCAAGAAACTGGAGAGGAGCCCACCTCCTCAGACGAAAACCTACCGTCTGTGGAGTTTTCTGATCTTGAGGTTCACAGGGAAAACTTTGCCACAGAACAGTTGAAAGACCCCGCCCTAATAAAGGCACGGGAAAACGTAGTGAAAATAGATGGCGAGTTAGTGAACCCAGATAATACCTGCACTTACCCATACTTCAGCGTAGAGAAGGACCTACTGTATCGGGTGGCAAAAAGGGCAGAAGAAACCGTTGAGCAGCTTGTGGTGCCCAAACCTTACAGGAAGTTGGTGTTGGAGTTGGCCCATGGGCACATTCTTGGAGGTCATCTGGGGACAGAGAAAACCCGAGAGAGGGTATTACAGAGATTCTATTGGCTGGGGGTGATGAAGGACATAGAAAATTATTGTTCCTCCTGCCCTGTGTGTCAGAGGTCGGCCCCGATGCCACATTTCCGTAGCCCGCTGGTCCCTCTACCCATCATTGAGGTCCCGTTTGAGAGGATCGCCATGGATTTGGTAGGTCCTATAATCAAGTCCGCTAGGGGGCACCAGTACATATTAGTTATAATGGACTATGCCACCCGTTATCCAGAAGCGATCCCTCTCCGAAATACCTCGGCCAAAACCATAGCCAAAGAGCTATCTCTTGTGTTTAGCCGGGTGGGTATTTGTAAAGAACTGCTTACGGACCAAGGTACACCCTTTATGTCCCGGGTTATGAAGGAGCTGTGTAAATTGTTCAAAGTGACGCAATTACGTACATCTGTGTATCACCCCCAAACCGATGGGCTGGTTGAAAGATTCAACAAAACCCTAAAACAAATGTTGAAGAAAGTGGTGGATAGAGATGGAAAGGATTGGGACTGTCTACTTCCTTATCTGATGTTTGCTATTAGGGAGGTGCCCCCATCCTCTACGGGATTCTCCCCCTTTGAGTTACTGTATGGGAGACACCCAAGAGGGCTGTTGGATATTGCCAAGGAAACTTGGGAAAGTGAGAGTTCTCCCCACAGGAGTGTGATTGAGCATGTCGCCCTGATGCAAGACCGAATTGCACAGGTAATGCCCATCGTGAAGGAACATTTGGCCCAAGCGCAGTTAGCACAGCAGAGAGTGTACAACCGTGGAGCCAAGACCCGTACCTTTTCCCCAGGGGATAGGATACTGGTACTTGTCCCTACGGTTGAAAGTAAATTCCTTGCCAAATGGCAAGGCCCCTACGAGATAATGGAAAAAGTGAGCGAAGTGAATTACAAGGTCAGACAACCAGGAAGGCGAAAGCCCGAACAGATCTATCACGTTAATCTGTTGAAAGCCTGGAGGGATAGAGAGTCCCTAGTCGCAGACACTTGGTCACCAGCTCAAACTGGTTGCGTGATTCCTGAGGTTGGAATAGCAGCCACCTTGTCACAACCCCAACAACAGGAGGTTAAGGAGTTTGTGCTTCGCAACAAGGAGGTATTCTCTGAGCTGCCGGGACAAACATCTGGGGTAGAGCATGACATCATTACCCCGCCTGGTGAAAGGGTGAAGTTAAAACCCTATCGGATCCCAGAGGCCCGACGGGAGGCAATACGGGAGGAAGTACAGAAAATGCTGAACTTAGGGGTGATAGAGGAGTCCCAAAGTGATTGGTCTAGTCCCATTGTGTTGGTGCCTAAACCGGATGGGAGCTGGCGATTTTGTAACGATTTTCGTCAGTTGAACAAAGTTACAAAATTTGACACCTACCCCATGCCACGTATAGATGAGTTGATCGACCGGCTGGGAACAGCCCGATACATGACGACTCTTGATCTCACAAAAGGGTATTGGCAAATCCCCCTGGCCAAGTCGGCCAAAGAGAAAACCGCATTTGTAACCCCAGACGGGGCGTTCCAATATAAAAGAATGCCGTTCGGGTTACAGAATGCGCCGGCCACATTCCAGCGGAAAATGGACCAGATGCTGAGGCCCCATCGGAAGTATGCTGTGGCTTACCTGGATGACGTAATTGTCCATAGCACAGATTGGGCCTCACATCTGCCAAAAGTGCAAGCAGTCCTGGACTCTGTTCGGGAAGCGGGGTTTACGGCTAACCCCAAGAAGTGTACCATTGGGCAGGAAGAGGCCAAATATCTTGGGTACACCATTGGGAGGGGAGTAATAAAACCCCAACTCAACAAAGTCGAGGCCATCCAGAGTTGGCCACGTCCCAACAGCAAGAAGCAGGTACGAGCCTTTCTGGGAATCGCTGGGTATTATCGGCGATTCATTCCCCACTTTGCTTCTAAGGCTGTGCCCCTAACCAACCTGACGAAGGGGAAAGGGTCGGTCATGATTAAATGGACCCCCGAGGCTGAGGCAGCATTCCAATTCTTGAAACAAGCCTTATGTAGCCAGCCAGTGTTGTACTCACCCGACTTCTCTAAAGACTTTGTCGTACAAAGTGATGCGTCAGATGTGGGGTTAGGAGCAGTATTGTCCCAGGTCTGGAACGGGGAAGAGCACCCAGTCATTTACCTCAGCAGGAAGTTGAAGTCCCATGAGGTAAATTACGCCACCGTTGAAAAGGAGTGTTTAGCGGTGAAGTGGGCTCTAGATTCCCTTCGGTACTACCTGCTAGGTAGGCACTTTGACTTGGTTACGGATCACGCTCCGTTAAAGTGGATGGCTCAAAACAAGGAAACAAATAGAAGAGTGAATAGGTGGTTCCTGGCCCTCCAGGAATTCAACTTCACAGTAAAGCATCGCCCTGGCGTTCAAATGGGGAATGTGGATGCTTTGTCTCGAGTACATGAATGCCTGATTGCTGGTGTTCCAACCCCGAGGTTAAAACAAGAGGGGGGGGTATGTGACAGCAGGAAGGTAAAGTCACCTGGTTGCATCCAGGGGGTAAGATATATTTCGCCCAGATTCAGGCTTTACGCCGACTTATACAACTAGGTGGAGAGTTGTATAAGCCCAGCTGGGGCTAGTGGGCTCATGGATGACTCATACCTCTAGGGAGAGTGTGGGGTGTCGTGCAGACAGGGAGTTGATGAGACCAGCTGAAGCTTGTCAGCTCATTTAGGCCTCTATAAGAACTCCCAGATTCATTAGATGTTAGCTCATGCCTGGAACCAGACCTGTGTGGACTGTCTAGGGAGAGTGAACCCCTGTGCGGTGAGACAAAGCCTGTGTGGCTATTTGCTTGGACATTTAAAACCAGGGACTTAGGGACTAGGACAGCACTAGGCTGATCCCAGTTGTTAGTTAGGAAACCTGTATGTTTAGTCAGAGGTCAAGTTGACCAGGATTTATTTTGTTTATGTTTCTTTTGCTTTGCTGTGTTTTGTCACTGTAAATAGAAAATAAACCACACCTTTTTGATTTTGAAAACCACAACCTCCGTTTGCTGGGCCTGTTTTTGTGTGGGGAGCCCATCCCGGGGGTCACACACACCCGCTGCCGAGCTAACCCCCTCACAGTTGTGAGGCAACAAAACACAAAAAATGCCAAGGGGGTGAATACTTTTGCAAGGCACTGTATAAATAGACACAGTGAGTGATAAGTACCGATCACCCACTGTGTTCATTCAGGAAAGGAAGGGGGTCGCTAAATTATATATTTACTGGCCCCTTCCCCCGCTCTCCATCCTGAAATTATCCTTGTGTACCCGCAGCAGCTGCCAGCGGAAGAGGAGAGAAGCTGGCAGCGCTGTCGGAGAGGGGTTGGACACACAGGGGGCCCTGGAGACAATGGTCTCCAAACCATGGCCCCAGGAGCCAGATGTGGCCCTTTGCTTGTCTTTTTCTGGCCCTTCGGGAACTCTTCCTCTCATTGATACAAAATACTATTTCTACAACTGACACTAACTATGGGACACTATTCTTCCTACTGACAACAATAGTGGGGTACTAAGTCCTTCAACTGACCACTGATGGACGAATATTCCTCCCACTGACACCAACGATGGGGACCTAGTCCTCCCACTGACACCAACGATGGGGACCTAGTCCTCCCACTGACACCAACGATGTGGTTCTATTCCTCCCACTGACACCAACGATGTGGTTCTATTCCTCCCACTGACACCAACGATGTGGTTCTATTCCTCCAACTGACACCAACGATGTGGTTCTATTCCTCCAACTGACACCAACGATGTGGTTCTATTCCTCCAACTGACACCAACGATGTGGTTCTATTCCTCCAACTGACACCAACGATGTGGTACTATTCCTCCAACTGACACCAACGATGTGGTACTATTCCTCCAACTGACACCAACGATGTGGTACTATTCCTCCAACTGACACCAACGATGTGGTACTATTCCTCCAAATGACATCAACGATGTGGTACTATTCCTCCAAATGACATCAACGATGTGGTACTATTCCTCCAAATGACATCAACGATGTGGCACTATTCCTTTAACTGACACCAACGATGTGGTACTATTCCTCCAACTGACACCAACGATGTGGTACTATTCCTCCAACTGACACCAAAGATGTGGTACTATTCCTCCAACTGACATCAACGATGTGGCACTATTCCTCCAACTGACATCAACGATGTGGCACTATTCCTCCAACTGACATCAACGATGTGGCACTATTCCTCCAACTGACATCAACGATGTGGCACTATTCCTTTAACTGACACCAACGATGGGGACCTAGTCTTCCCACTGACATCAACGATGTGGTACTATTCCTCCAACTGACATCAACGATGTGGCACTATTCCTCCAAATGACATCAACGATGTGGCACTATTCCTTTAACTGACACCAACGATGTGGTACTATTCCTCCCACTGACACCAACGATGGGGACCTAGTCTTCCCACTGACACCAACGATGTGGTACTATTCCTCCAACTGACACCAACGATGTGGTACTATTCCTCCAAATGACATCAACTATGTGGCACTATTCCTTTAACTGACACCAACGACGTGGTACTATTCCTCCAACTGACACCAATGATGCGGTACTATTCCTCCCACTGACACCAATAATGGAGTACTATTCCTCCCACTGACCCCAACATCCGGCCCTCCTAATGTCTGAAGGATGGTAAACTGGCCCTTTGTTTATCCTAGGGCCCCTGCCCTAGAATACGATTATCCTTGCAGTACAGGCGCAGCCCCCACTGCTAGGTAGAATTTTCAAGGTTCCCAGAGCTGTACTTTAAAGCAACCCTATCGCCTAAAGAAAAATCTAACCGGTAATTCCCTACAATAGAAGAGCTTATTTATATACTCACCTCTCCAGTGACCTAGGCCCCTTATCTTCACACTGGTAGACCCTTCAGCATTTACCTCTACCAGCAGTATCAGATGCCTAAACTACCCCCTCCCCTGCTGCGGTTCCATCTTCTGATCCTACATGACAACAGGACATGGCACTGATGTAGGGGGTCAGGAGATGAAACCACAGAACTCCATTTACAAAAGCATCCGACAATACCGGAGATGTCATATACTGGAGGAGTCTGCAGCCCAGGAACAGAGCAAAACGTAGGAGACGGGTTGCTGGAGAGGGGAGTATGATGGCTCTTCTATTCCTTTTTCAGGGGATTGATGGGGCGCTATAAGCAGCCCAGAGAGGGTTGGTTTTCAGTAGGGGTGCAAGGGTTCAAAAAACTCACGGATCGGATCGATCCTCGGATCAGAGTCACGGATCGGATCATTTTTCGGATCAGCAAAAAAAAAAGACAAGACAAATCTTGTTACCCCCACCGGAGTTTTAGATTTCACAGTTATTTTCAACACAAAATGGAGCTTATATGCTTAAATACAGTATTTGTAAATCCGACGGACTGTTTACAAACCTGCTGACCTTACATGGTTGCTAATGTGACAAAATACCTCTGATTTTCACATTTAACTAAATGTTAAATGTGAAAATCAGAGGTGTTCTGTCACATTAGCAAGCATGTAAGGTTTGCTGCTGCTGCTTTTAAAATTTAACATGTAAACAGTCCGTTGGATTTCCAAATACTGTATTTAAGCATATAAGCTCAGTTTTGTGTTGAAAATAACTGTGAAATATAAAACTCCGTTGGGTGTAACAAGATGTCCGCTTGCCCACTTCTCACTATCATTACTGTGCAGAAGTGTGGGGTGGAGCAAGATGGCGGCGACGAAACGTCACTTCCTGACGAGACAGCCGCTGCCGGGTGTACCAAGATGGCCGCCGCTCCGGAGCTAGGCCGAAGCCGGGGCCTTTCCTATGGTCGAGGATGCGGAGCGCTCCGCAGATCGCGTGGTGTGCCGATCCGAACAGGGTGACCCGTTCGGATCACGGATCGTCACCGATCCGTTGCGCCACTAGTTTTCAGCGCTAAGTGAAGTCTGGAGAGAAGACGGCATCCATGGGAGGGGGAAATAAATAAATAAAAATCACACACTCTCCTGACCTGAAGGGAGAAAAAACAGAAACAAAAAAGGACCATGCTGGTGATTGGTCCAACATTGTCATATGGGGAGAGGAGAGCAGCTTTAAGTGGAACGTCACCCTCTCATTCCACATTGACTATTTTAAATCCTCATGCTGCTACCATTAGTAAATCGATAGGAAAATGTATTGCATTTACTAGTTTTAACCTTTTTTTTTATTTTCACATTTCTTCAATTACTTCCTGATGTCATACATCCCAGGAGTCTTCAGGAGGTGAGGAGGATGTTTTCTCAGCTAAGCATAGCCTCCTGCCTGCATGTCTGAGCTATGGGCAGAGGGATTCCAGGAAGTAAATGCTACATGAATCATCTGCCCTTACTAAGCATGGAGACATGGATGGATGGGTGAGTTTGCTTTGAATATTAAAAATGAATGAAATAGCATTTTTGCTTTGTCGTGCTCAGATGTAGTGTAGTTCCACTTGCCGACCGGGCCATAGCCGAATGACGGCTACAGTGTGGCCAGCCAATTCTGGGAGGGCATACAATGACATCCCCCCACAATCGCGCTTCCTGCGTTCTCAGGACCCGGCGCGTCACGGTTTGGGGTAAAGGGCCAATTCCAGCGGTGATCGCTCTGTCCAATGATGGAGCGATCACTGTCAACAAACTGGTGTCATGTCCGGTTTTCTCTCCACTGCTCACACCGTTCATGTGAGGAGAGGAGGGAGAAGCTGCAGCGTTAGGGTGCTTGTGGTTTGTTTTTGCAAGTGCCCAGGAGTGCCACATCTGTGCCATATCAGTACGAAGCAGTTCCACATCTGTGCCCAGCAGTGCTCTACAGTGCCACATCTGTGCCATGTCAGTGCCACAGCAGTGCAACATGAGTGCCACTAGCGCCAATACAGTGCCCACCAGTAACTGCACATCAGTGCCACCCTATCAGTGGATCCTCATCAACGCCCGTCAGTGCCGTAAAAATGTGTAAAAAATTCGTTTTCATTTTCTTTCCACATTTTCCAAAAACATGTTGAAAAAAATGACATGTTCAAAAGACTCATTATGCCTCATAGAATTAACGTAGGGGTGTTTTCTTTCCAAAATGGTGTCATTCTGTGGGCGTTTTCCTTGTCCTGGTGCTCCAGGGCCTTCAAAAGTGCGATAGGTCGTCAGGAAATTATGTGTGTCATTTATGTCCCTAGAATGTCTGACGGTGCTCCCTGCATGTTGGGCCTTTTCTATGTGGCCAGGCTGTGAATAAGTCTCACACATGTGGGATTGCCAAACTCAGCAGCAGCAGAATGTGTTGTGGGGTGTAGTTGCAAGTATGCATATGCCTTGTGAGAGAAATAACCTGTTAATATGACAATTTTGTGAAAAAAATAAAAATCTTCATTTTGCAAAGAATTGTGGGGGAAAAAAAATTACCATGCCCCTGACTAAATACCTTGGACTGTCTACTTTCCAAACAGTCATTTGGGGGGGTATTTGTACTTTCCTTACTTTTTTAGGGTCTCAAGAAATGAGATAGGCCGTCAGTACATCAGGTGTGATCAATTTTCAATGGTTGGCACCATAGCTTGTAGACTCTATAACTTTCGCAAAGACCAAATAATGTTCACCGATTTGGGTTATTTTCCACAGATATGTAGCAGTATACATTTTGGACAAAATTTATGAAGAAAAATTACTAATTTGCAAAATTTTAAAACAGAAACGAAGAAATTTTTTTTTTTTTTTGGGGTCTTTTTCATAGTGCAAAAAATTAAAAACCCCAGTGGTGAATAAATATCACTAAAAGAAAGCTCTATTTGTGTGAAACATATGGGTACAGGGTTGCGTGATGGAGTAATTGTCATTCAAAATGTGAGAGCAATGAAAGCTGAAATAAAGCCTGGTTAGGAGGGGGGTTTAAGTGCCCAGTGGGCAAGTGGTTATGAAGAATACTGGATAATTGGATATGTATATTTTATACATTGATCAGCTTGGACAGGTGTAATTATGTACACACCATACCTGGCCAGGGCGTGCCCCTGAAAGCTGGAAACCGCTGTATAGACACCGCTACTCCAGTGATCTCCACTGCCTTCCGGGTCCCGTGCCGAGCACCCAGCCTGCTGCACAGTAGGTTGGCTGCTTGGCACAGGTGCCATTCAGAGAATGCTTTCAAGCAAAGTGTTTTCTGATTGGGCGAGGTAGAGAGGCGGGGAAGTGACGCCTCAGTGCAGCAATGTACAATGCAGGGGGAGGTGCCAGTGCTCCTACTTCATAGTCTAAAGTCAATATTTGCATACAGATCTCCCTCAGGCCCAAAGGCTCGTCGAGCCTAAAAAGATATGTGCATGGGCCCGTCCAAGTCAGCTTTTCATTTGTTGGGTCCATTTCAGGTGCCTAACCTGCAGTGCCAGGGGCCACAACTTGGTACTCTCGTGGAGATTTTAAAGACCCTGGGATTGGTTTGCAACGAACCTGCATTAGCAGTGATCTCTAGCATTCTCTGACTGTCTCCTGCAGCTCGCCCGTGCTCCCTGAACCTCTCCTGCAGCTCACCCACGCTCTCTGACCGTCTCCTGCAGCTCGCCCCTGCGCTCCCTGATCGTCTCCTGCGGCTCGCCCCTGCGCTCTCTTTCTGTCTTCTGCGCTCCCTTTCCATCTCCTGCGCTCTCTGACCCTCTCCTGCGGCTCGCCCCTGCGCTCTCTGACCCTCTCCTGCGGCTCGCCCCTGCGCTCCCTGACCCTCTCCTGCGGCTCGCCCCTGCGCTCCCTGACCGTCTTCTGCGCTCTGACCCTCTCCTGCGGCTCGCCCCTGCGCTCCCTGACCGTCTCCTGCGGCTCGCCCCTGCGCTCCCTGACCGTCTCCTGCGGCTCGCCCCTGCGCTCCCTGACCGTCTCCTGCGGCTCGCCCCTGCGCTCCCTGACCGTCTCCTGCGGCTCGCCCCTGCGCTCCCTGACCGTCTCCTGCGGCTCGCCCCTGCGCTCCCTGACCGTCTCCTGCGGCTCGCCCCTGCGCTCCCTGACCGTCTCCTGCGGCTCGCCCCAGCGCTCCCAGACCGTCTCCTGCGGCTCGCCCCAGCGCTCCCAGACCGTCTCCTGCGGCTCGCCCCTGCGCTCCCTGACCGTCTCCTGCGGCTCGCCCCTGCGCTCCCTGACCGTCTCCTGCGGCTCGCCCCTGCGCTCCCTGACCGTCTCCTGCGGCTCGCCCCTGCGCTCCCTGACCGTCTCCTGCGGCTCGCCCCTGCGCTCCCTGACCGTCTCCTGCGGCTCGCCCCTGCGCTCCCTGACCGTCTCCTGCGGCTCGCCCCTGCGCTCCCAGACCGTCTCCTGCGGCTCGCCCCTGCGCTCCCAGACCGTCTCCTGCGGCTCGCCCCTGCGCTCCCAGACCGTCTCCTGCGGCTCGCCCCTGCGCTCCCAGACCGTCTCCTGCGGCTCGCCCCTGCGCTCCCTGACCGTCTCCTGCGGCTCGCCCCTGCGCTCCCTGACCGTCTCCTGCGGCTCGCCCCTGCGCTCCCTGACCGTCTCCTGCGGCTCGCCCCTGCGCTCCCTGACCGTCTCCTGCGGCTCGCCCCTGCGCTCCCTGACCGTCTCCTGCGGCTCGCCCCTGCGCTCCCTGACCGTCTCCTGCGGCTCGCCCCTGCGCTCCCTGACCGTCTCCTGCGGCTCGCCCCTGCGCTCCCTGACCGTCTCCTGCGGCTCGCCCCTGCGCTCCCTGACCGTCTCCTGCGGCTCGCCCCTGCGCTCCCTGACCGTCTCCTGCGGCTCGCCCCTGCGCTCCCTGACCGTCTCCTGCGGCTCGCCCCTGCGCTCCCTGACCGTCTCCTGCGGCTCGCCCCTGCGCTCCCTGACCGTCTCCTGCGGCTCGCCCCTGCGCTCCCTGACCGTCTCCTGCGGCTCGCCCCTGCGCTCCCTGACCGTCTCCTGCGGCTCGCCCCTGCGCTCCCTGACCGTCTGCTGCGGCTCGCCCCTGCGCTCCCTGACCGTCTCCTGCGGCTCGCCCCTGCGCTCCCTGACCGTCTCCTGCGGCTCGCCCCTGCGCTCCCAGACCGTCTCCTGCGGCTCGCCCCAGCGCTCCCAGACCGTCTCCTGCGGCTCGCCCCAGCGCTCCCAGACCGTCTCCTGCGGCTCGCCCCAGCGCTCCCAGACCGTCTCCTGCGGCTCGCCCCAGCGCTCCCAGACCGTCTCCTGCGGCTCGCCCCAGCGCTCCCAGACCGTCTCCTGCGGCTCGCCCCTGCGCTCCCTGACCGTCTCCTGCGGCTCGCCCCTGCGCTCCCTGACCGTCTCCTGCGGCTCGCCCCTGCGCTCCCTGACCGTCTCCTGCGGCTCGCCCCTGCGCTCCCTGACCGTCTCCTGCGGCTCGCCCCTGCGCTCCCTGACCGTCTCCTGCGGCTCGCCCCTGCGCTCCCTGACCGTCTCCTGCGGCTCGCCCCTGCGCTCCCTGACCGTCTCCTGCGGCTCGCCCCTGCGCTCCCTGACCGTCTCCTGCGGCTCGCCCCTGCGCTCCCTGACCGTCTCCTGCGGCTCGCCCCTGCGCTCCCTGACCGTCTCCTGCGGCTCGCCCCTGCGCTCCCTGACCGTCTCCTGCGGCTCGCCCCTGCGCTCCCTGACCGTCTCCTGCGGCTCGCCCCTGCGCTCCCTGACCGTCTCCTGCGGCTCGCCCCTGCGCTCCCTGACCGTCTCCTGCGGCTCGCCCCTGCGCTCCCTGACCGTCTCCTGCGGCTCGCCCCTGCGCTCCCTGACCGTCTCCTGCGGCTCGCCCCTGCGCTCCCTGACCGTCTCCTGCGGCTCGCCCCTGCGCTCCCTGACCGTCTCCTGCGGCTCGCCCCTGCGCTCCCTGACCGTCTCCTGCGGCTCGCCCCTGCGCTCCCTGACCGTCTCCTGCGGCTCGCCCCTGCGCTCCCTGACCGTCTCCTGCGGCTCGCCCCTGCGCTCCCTGACCGTCTCCTGCGGCTCGCCCCTGCGCTCCCTGACCGTCTCCTGCGCTCCCTGACCGTCTCCTGCGGCTGGCCCCTGCGCTCCCTGACCGTCTCCTGCGGCTGGCCCCTGCGCTCCCTGACCGTCTCCTGCGGCTGGCCCCTGCGCTCCCTGACCGTCTCCTGCGGCCCCTGACCGTCTCCTGCGGCTGGCCCCTGCGCTCCCTGACCGTCTCCTGCGGCTGGCCCCTGCGCTCCCTGACCGTCTCCTGCGGCTGGCCCCTGCGCTCCCTGACCGTCTCCTGCGGCTGGCCCCTGCGCTCCCTGACCGTCTCCTGCGGCTGGCCCCTGCGCTCCCTGACCGTCTCCTGCGGCTGGCCCCTGCGCTCCCTGACCGTCTCCTGCGGCCCCTGACCGTCTCCTGCGGCTGGCCCCTGCGCTCCCTGACCGTCTCCTGCGGCTGGCCCCTGCGCTCCCTGACCGTCTCCTGCGGCTGGCCCCTGCGCTCCCTGACCGTCTCCTGCGCTCCCTGACCGTCTCCTGCAGCTCGCCCGCGCTCCCGGGCGCGCTGCAGGAGAGTATCAGAGAGCGCGGGCGCGCTGCAGGAGAGTATCAGAGGGTGCAGGCGCACTGCAGGAGACAATCAGAGAGGGTGCTGCAGGAAAAGGATCAGGAAGCTCCAGAAAGTTGAAGAATATAGAGTGCTAGCGAGCGTCTCTTGCAGATTGCCCTCTGACAGCCTTTACAAATATTTTGTGTGGCCCTATGGTGCTTTTGAGGGCCCCTGTAGCTCATGTGTTTACCCCAGTTGCGGGCCACACTCCTATGATTGGTAGGGCGGGTGGCATTGCCAGGCTCTCTGTTACCCACACTGATCTCCATTCACACTCTGTGTCGGGGGGGGGGGGGGGGGGGCAGTGATGTCTGGCGCCCCCTCTGGACACCCCTGGATATGACAGCCATGACATTTTGTATGAACCATTGTGACTAGCGAGGCCGAGTGTGAGGAGAATGTCAGCTGACCCCCCGGGAGGATAACCTGGGCTCCCCATCCTGTCACCTGCACACACATACAGAGTACTAGCTCCTTGGTGTCACCCCGCGGGGGGTCGGGAGGAAGACTCAGTACTTACCTCCTGTCTCCCCCCGCGGCCCTCCAATGCCTCCAGCAGCTCCTCAGCGGGGGTGAGGCCAGAAGACAGCGCCTGGCAGGATGGAGAGAAGAACCCCGCACACCCTAACCTTCCTCCGCCAGCGCCCAGCTCCTCTCAGCCCTTCCCCACACGCTATTGGACCAGCCCCGACCAAGCCCCTGCCGTCACTGGACAGCCGCCCTGTCACTCGCATAAACACCCCGCCCATTTCGCCTTCCAACCATCAAGTTAGGTTGCGGCGAGGCGGCGTTTTCCACGCCCCTCTACCCGACGTCCCGGGCGGCCATTGGGCTAGCCGCAACTGTGTCCTTTTAAGAGAGGGCGAAGGGGGCGTGGCCTGGCGTCACGACGTCACCTCGCACGTTCGCTTCCAAGATGGCGGCGGGGAGAGCTCTGCGCTCGTAGCGGATCCTTTACCGGCGGAAGGTTCTGGCCGGCCGGGGCGAGCGGGTAAGTGCGGGAAGACGTACACCGAGCAATGGGATGGGGGGTCCTCTAGCTTTGCTGTTGCTACAGTGACCTAAAGGTGTGCTGAGCCTTGTAGTTCCCGAGGTGCTGGAGGGTCACGTGACCCTGGACAGAGTTATCAGGCCCTCCAACAGCCGCACTCCTCACTGTCTGCTGAGGAGCCAATCACTGTGCCCGATCAGAGCAGCCAATCACAGAGCACAGGAGGAATCTTCATCTGTCTGATATGACAGGTTCTCTTTATAGCTGACATTCTCTTCCCTTCATCTGCATGATAATTACATCCTTTATTTTACATCTCATGATGTCATCACTGGGACTTTGTGCTTCTCTATGCAATGCAGGCAGATCATAGCTGGTGGGGGGGGCTGGCAGTGTGCTGTATACACTATACACCTAGATTCCTGAAAACATCACAGCCTCCCCCTTAGTGCTCCTCGGGAGTCCTCAGTACTGATACAAGCAGTGTGGGGGCTCTTGGGAAAAGTCATGCACATATCAAAATGCCTTGATGGGTGGCTGTCAATTAGGGGGCCAATCGATTATCAGAGCGGCCGATATTTATGTTTTTCAAAGTATCGGTCAAAAACGTACCGATATCGCTTCAAGGGGTTATACCGGGGTGATGCACGCAGCTGCAGACACCCCTCCCCCCCGGTACCGTTCTTTAGAGAAGGTCGGCTTTATTGTAATAACAATGCAGCTCAGCAGCCACTCGGCTCTGGTTACAGTCAGGGTAGTTGGATCTAAATCACTAGTAAAATAGCTTGATTTAAATCATAATTTTTAAAGAGCAACTGTCCCCGCTGTCCGGCCCCTCCTCTGTCCCCGCTGTCCGGCCCCTCCTCTGTCCCCGCTGTCCGGCCCCTCCTCTGTCCCCGCTGTCCGGCCCCTCCTCTGTCCCCGCTGTCCGGCCCCTCCTCTGTCCCCGCTGTCCGGCCCCTCCTCTGTCCCCGCTGTCCGGCCCCTCCTCTGTCCCCTCTGTCCGGCCCCTCCTCTGTCCGGCCCCTCCTCTGTCCCCTCTGTCCGGCCCCTCCTCTGTCCGGCCCCTCCTCTGTCCCCGCTGTCCGGCCCCTCCTCTGTCCCCGCTGTCCGGCCCCTCCTCTGTCCCCGCTGTCCGGCCCCTCCGCTGTCCGGCCCCTCCTCTGTCCCCGCTGTCCGGCCCCTCCTCTGTCGGCCCCTCCTCTGTCGGCCCCTCCTCTGTCAGGCCCCTCCTCTGTCCCCGCTGTCAGGCCCCTCCTCTGTCTGCTCACCGACAGTCTCATTCACTTTAATGGTATGGCTGGTGATGCGGCAGGGACACAACAAGGGGAGGGACGTGGTGGCAGCAGGTAAGTGGATGCTAACAGGCTCTGCCATGATGGATCTGTAATGACAGGTGCTCTTTAAATGTAAGGACTTATTCTTGCTGGTAGTTGGAATCTTTTTAGATTAGAATTAGTTGGGAAACCTTCATTTTGTTTGCAAATTCTATTTAGAATAATAAGTTATCAGGTTAGTAAAAATTCTCAAACTGGGTCTTTTATGGCCTGCTTACATGTTGCTCCTCACGGGAGGAATAAAGCACTTCAAGGTGCGGAAAGATCACAAGATTTATAAGCTGCTTAGAGGGTTTCAGTTTCGTTTGTACTGCTTGCCCTTCCTCCTCACACTTAGAACCTGGTACAGATGCATTTCTCTTCCAACAATCATACAGTTTTTAATGTACATAGATTTACAAAACAATGGGATAAAGGAATATTCCGGAACTTTATTTTATCTCATGGTTACTGTGAAATTGTGTGAATACATCAATGCAGTGCATGTTATCTCGGCTTGGATTCATTGAATGAGTTTACCAAAAATGTTAATATTGTAGAATATACAGCCTCATGCTACATAACCAAGCTCAATTTCATGCTGGAACTTCCTCCTCCTCCTTAGCAGAAGTATGGCCTCCCACAATAGTTTGAGCAGAACACTTCTTTGATGAGGATCAATTCATCCCCCATGCCACTTTAGCCACTAAAACGACGACCGGCACATTCCCCTTCTGGACATGTATCCAAATCAGACACTTTTTTGATAAAACCAAAACCTTGAATGGTCAAGATCATCCACCCCCTTTGAATCACTTTGAGTACTGAACCCCCAAACCACCTGATCTCATGCACATTACTATTCTCAGACCAGAACCCTGAACTGAACTGGGCCAGCCATAAATGGGAACAGGAACTCTCCATTCACCTAACAGACCAAGACTGGGAAAGCAGATACACTTGTATCCACAAGGGAGCCGTAAATCTACACACAGGAAAACACTTTCGAGATGGTACAGAACCCCCCTTCGGCTGCACCCCATATCTACCCCTCCCCCCACACTGCTGGAGATGTGGGACGGAAAGTGGCTCCCTTTTACACATTTGGTGGACATGTCCTAACTAATCTACGACCTTTCTGGCAGGAGGTCCACCGACTCATCCGTCAAATAACCACTTGCCAACTAGACTTCTCACCGGCACAATTTCTATTACACCGATCCACACTACCGAAACAGGCCTATCTACGCTCTCTGGCTATGCATATGGTCAACGCGGCAAAGATGTGCATCCCATCCAAATGGCACTCCCCGGATCCGCCATCCAAGACTGACTGGTTCAAACGCAT
Source organism: Rana muscosa (assembly GCA_029206835.1). Taxonomy (NCBI): domain Eukaryota; kingdom Metazoa; phylum Chordata; class Amphibia; order Anura; family Ranidae; genus Rana; species Rana muscosa. Next base: position 199,714,118 of record CM055126.1, on the reverse strand, counting down.
ACAAAAAATGGAGGAACTGATACATCAGACACGCCCTCTAAGTTTGGTAAATCTTGGTCTTGCTGGGTACACTTTACCACGACAGATGAATATAAACAATCCATGGCATGAATGATCATCGAGATCTGTGGTAGAGAATCGAGCAATCTGAGAAACCCACCCCCTACTTTCTCCCCCCCCGACCTAGTTTGGCTCGCTTCCTCCCCCACCCAGAACAGCACCTCCTATTCAACCTCGGTGTGAGGCACCGACCTGAGACACCCTTCCTTGAGCTCCCAACACCCACTATCACTACCTCCGGCGATACTCCTAACTGTAGGGTCCTCACACCAATACTTAACTATCAGATCCATCATCCCAATGCTTACACTGACCCCCTACAACCGATAGCTGATAGAATATCAACACGATGTTTCCGTATCATTAATGCGTCTAAAGTACCTACAACACAAGCCGTGCTATATTCTATAGGATTTGTATATTCCTCTGATTGAAGATACTGTTTTGTTTTATCTGTATACTCTACATAATTGTAAAATTGCGGATGCAGCCACTATCTGTCATGTTATGTTCTGTTCCGCTACGTTTCAATAAAAACGTTTGGAAAAAAAATAAGACGCAATTTAGCATTGAAGTCAATGGGATGCATTTTTTGCATTGAATTTGATGGGGGGAGAGCGACTTTGCATTGAAGTGGATGGGGGGAAAGCAAAGTTGCTCCACCACATCAACACCAATGTAAAGTCGCTCTCCCCCCCCCCCCCCCATCCACTTCAATGCAAAGTCGCTGCACCCCCCAGCCACTTCAATGCAAAGTCGCTGCACCCCCCAGCCACTTCAATGCAAAGTCGCTGCACCCCCCAGCCACTTCAATGCAAAGTCGCTGCACCCCCCAGCCACTTCAATGCAAAGTCGCTGCACCCCCCAGCCACTTCAATGCAAAGTCGCTGCACCCCCCAGCCACTTCAATGCAAAGTCGCTGCACCCGCCAGCCACTTCAATGCAAAGTCGCTGCACCCGCCAGCCACTTCAATGCAAAGTCGCTGCACCCGCCAGCCACTTCAATGCAAAGTCGCTGCACCCGCCAGCCACTTCAATGCAAAGTCGCTGCACCCGCCAGCCACTTCAATGCAAAGTCGCTGCACCCGCCAGCCACTTCAATGCAAAGTCGCTGCACCCGCCAGCCACTTCAATGCAAAGTCGCTGCACCCGCCATCCACTTCAATGCAAAGTCGCTGCACCCGCCATCCACTTCAATGCAAAGTCGCTGCACCCGCCATCCACTTCAATGCAAAGTCGCTGCACCCGCCATCCACTTCAATGCAAAGTCGCTGCACCCGCCAGCCACTTCAATGCAAAGTCGCTGCACCCGCCAGCCACTTCAATGCAAAGTCGCTCTACCCCCCCATCCACTTCAATGCAAAGTCGCTGCACCCCTCCATCCACTTCAATGCAAGGTCGCTGCACCCCCCCATCCACTTCAATGCAAGGTCGCTGCACCCCCCCCATCCACTTCAATGCAAAGCCGCTGCTCCCCCCCATATTCACTTCAATGCAAAGTCGCTGCACCCCCCCATCCACTTCAATGCAAAGTCGCTGCACCCCCCATCCACTTCAATGCAAAGTCGCTGCTCACCCCCATATTCACTTCAATGCAAGGTCGCTGCACCCCCCCATCCACTTCAATGCAAAGTCGCTGCACCCCCCATCCACTTCAATGCAAAGTCGCTGCACCCCATATCCACTTCAATGCAAAATCGCTGCACCCCCATCCTCTTCAATGCAAAGTCGCTGCACCCCCAATCCACTTCAATGCAAAGTCCCCCCCCACTTTGATGCAAAGTCTCATTGATCGTATGATCAGGAGTCGGGCCCACTGGCTACCGATCATTAGTTTCCAAGAGCTGTTTTTCACAGCCCAGTCTTGGTGCTGGGAGCATGCAGTGAAGACACACACTGCACAGACATGGCAGCCGCCCAGTGATGTATATGTTTGGTGTGTGGGCATTAACCATGTCCCAACCATAGGCCGTCCTTAGGTTGAAGTGGTTATAAGGGGACAATACCTGCCGCTACAGTCATTATCACAGTTGTTTTTTTTTTTGTTTTGTTTTTCATCCAGCAATTAGCTGCTGGATTGCTTTTACAGGCATCAGGTGGGGACCACCCATCAGCGCCTCTCTGGGCTCTCCCGTGTGAATGGACAGCCTGGTATGTGATCTGGCAGTTCTGCCGGGTTACCATAGAGCCGTCCGTGGACCAGATGGTCCCCGGCCATCTCTCTGGTCCTGGGAGGCTGGAAGTGACGTCATGACTTCATTTCCAATTCTGGAAGATGTAAACACTGCCTTTTTTTTTTTCCTGGAAAGCAGAGATCAATGTGTTTTTCTTTTTCGATCTCATGCTTTTCAGAGTAGAGGAGAGTTCTGGGGGCTTATAGACCCCAGATGTTTCCAAAACGATGACCTGTCATGCCTTATTTCTGTCACAAGGAATGTTTAGATTTCTTGTGATAGGGATAAAAGTGATAAAAATAAATGAAAGGGACCGTGTAAAAAAAAAAAAAAAAAATTTACAGCACCCCTCGTCCGCAGAAGCAAACGCGCTCATATATGCAAATGGTGTTCGCACCACACATGTGAGGTATCGCTGCAAACATAGTGGGAGCAATAATTCTAGTGCAAAAACTCCTCTGTAACCCTAAACTGGTAAACTGTAAAAACTTTAAAGTGTAGCCTATGGAGATTTTTAAGTACCGTAGTTTGGCACCATTGCACGAGCGTACGCAATTTTCAAGTGTGACGCGTTGGGTATCTATTTACTCGGCATAAAATCATCTTTTATATTTTACCAAAAATTGGGTATTGTTTTTTGCATTAAAATTCATTAAAGTGTATTTTTTCCAAAAATGGCGTTTGAAAAACCGCTGCGCAAATACCATGCTACATAAAAAAATTGCAACGCCCACCATTTTATTCTATAGGGCCTCTGCTTAAAAAATAATAATTTTTGGGGGTTCTGATTTATTTTCTAGCAAAAAATAATTTTTACATGTAGGGGAGAAATGGCAGAATTAGCCCGGTAGGGAAGTAATTTAAAGCTCCACTCTTTAATCATCGCACGTATGTGTTAGGCGGTCATAAAGGGGTTAATCATTTTTTTCTGGACTCGCACTAACCTGTGGCGCTCTCATCCTTTCATTACGGTCAGATTATTTTCAGGTACCATCACGGGATACCCGGCATGACAGGAATGGAGATCGGACTTGTTTTTCTCATTTGGTTTCAGCCCTCCTGACACACCTGTTGCCATTTTGATTTTTCTTTCAGATCTTTTTCATGAGTGGAAGTAGTTGCGATGAAGGAAAATAAAGAGAATTCAAGCCCTTCGGTGGCATCTGGCACGTTGGACCCTGCCAAGCCCTGCTGGTATTGGGACAAGAAGGACTTGGCTCACACCCCTTCCCAGCAGGAAGGCCTTGACCCGGCCACTGAAGCCAGATACAGAAGGGAAGGAGCTCGGTTCATCTTTGATGTTGGAACACGGCTCGGGCTGTATCCTTCTATGTTTTCTATTCCTTTGTACCAGAATGTTCTGATATCTTGTTGCTAATATTCTTAGCCTACACACACACACGATTCAGGGGTTGAAGTCTAAGTCCAGCACATACTTTTTAATATTTGTTTTGGTTGGCATGGAGGAAAGTGTTGGAATATCTGTCAGGGGTAAGATTCCTTATCCTGTCACTGACATGGTATGAGCATACAGGTGTGAGGAGCTAACTTCACCAGCTCCAAGAATCGCCAAGTAGTGAAGCAAGATAGTATGGCTGATATCGCACTGCATTCGGACCAAACACGCACAGGACCCTTTTCTTTCTCGTACATCACGGGGCACAGAGCGACATAGTCATTACTAATGGGTTATATAGATACCGTCAGGTGCTGGCACTGGCAACTTCCAAAACCGGAAGTACCCTCCCCTATATAAGCCCCTCCCATCCGGGAGCACCTCAGTTTTTTGCCAGTGTCTAAGGTGTTGGCCAAGAAGAAACATGTGTTTTTCACTGAGCTTGCGTACAGGTTCTTTTGGGCCTCAGTAAGCTATTCCGGATCCGACCAAAAAAGCTTCATAGCTAAACGGTCGGTACCCGGTCCTTGCAGAGAAGAGCAAGGTTTTGCCTGTAATGCTTCTCTTAGGAGAGCTGGACCCTGGGATCCAGAGCTCTGATCATACCCACGACCAAGATGTTTTCTGTGCAGGGTGCTATACAGGTCCAGGGGAGTGGAATCCTTGGGAACCCGGTCTCTGAAGGTTTGATTACAATGCCTGCCGTGATAGGTGAAGTTTGGGCTTTTGTGGACCAAACAAAGTCCTGCGGCGGGGAACAGGTAAGTGGGGGCTCCCAGGAACTTGGTTCTATTGGGGGACCCCCAAGCCTAATTTGTCTTTCTGTCTGTTACCTAATGGTATTCCCGCAAAATTCTGTGCATGCCTGTAACTACTAAAAAAAATGTAATAATTTTTAATGGTGGTCAAGAAAAAAAAAAAAGTTTTTTTATATATATATTTAATATATTAGACTGCGGTACCTGTGTTTGTCCACTAGAGGCCGCTGTGGAATGTTTTCTTGTCATGTGGACTAGCTTCTTCTCAGCAGAGCAAAGTCCAGGCAGATGGTGAGTTCTCTTATAGGAAACTGCTTCCTCTGCCATGTTGCAGTGCTCGTCCATCCCCCGGCCTGCGGCAAAGAGGGGCCCTGGCTCCTGTCCCTTGTTACCATTTTTTGAAATTAGCGCCGAGGGCGCACGTGGCCGCGCGCGTGCACGCGCCTCTATATATAGAGGTGAGCCGGGAAAGGGGGCGGAGCCTGGGGGATGACGCTCTGTGCGCGCCGCAGCGCTTCTGCGCATGTGCGGGCGTCCCAGCAGTTTAAAAAAACCACAATATTGTAGTGAGCTGGCTATGAAGTACAGAGACAGAGCTGGCAACATTTAAAGGCATACAGCAAGCGGTTGATACAGGCATCCCCTAGAAAGGCACATTAGTAGACACCAACTGTGATATAGCAGCAATTGTGCTAGACTATTCTCAGTAAAAGTGGTGTATTACGGCTGGAATACCTCAGCTTTAGGCTTAGGAATATGCCGTCCAGAAGCTCCGGAACTGAATCTTCCAGGAAGCGAAAGGGGTCTCATCGGGCTCGGAGGATCTTGGGCATACTTCTGCTGCACCAGTCTCCCCTGAAGTTCAGAGGTAAGTGACCGTAGAGACCCCGCAGGGGTACTTGGTACTGTGGCTGTCCTCAGTTCACCTGCTCCTGTGTATGTAACAGAGGAGGTTTTTTCCTCAGCTCTGGGAGGATTAGAGAGAGATTGTCAACATTTATCGCTGCCTCCCTGTCAGGGAAAGCACGCCCGATCTCCGTCTCCTCCTTCAGAGTGCCTGTTAGCAGAGCAACAGTCCCATACAGGGATCGACCTGCCTGAAGGGGATCAGGATAAGGTTGATTCTGTTATAGAGGAATCAACAGTGGGGGAACCTTTTCTCAGCATCTCAAGCTGAAAGATTATGGGTTCAGTCTCTGACTAACATGGTCCGATCAGCATTTAAAAATGCACCTTGCGGAACCATCAACCACTACTGTATCCTCGTTGGGGTCGCTAGAAGCCCCCAGACTGTCTGTTCTTTTCCACTTCACCCTTTACTGAAAGGGCTCATTTACCAGGATTGGGAACGTCCTGAGAAAATATTTATTCCCCCAAGAGATTTCCGGTGGTCTATCCCATGGAGGATAAGTTCATCAAAAAAAAAAAAAGAAATGGAAGGTCCCTACAGTGGACGCAGCCATCTCTTGTATGTATAAATCACTGACATGTCCAGTGGATAATGTCCAAATGTTCAAGAACCCAATAGATAAAAGATTGGAGTCCTTATGAAAATCTGCTTCTTTCTACAGCAAGCTTGGTGACACAACCAGCAGTAGCAGCTATTGGGGTCTGCTAAGCAGTGAAGGATCAGTTGAAACAGGTCTTGAGGGACTTGACAGATCAGCAGGCTTTGCCCTAGCTGATCTACCTAGAGCCTTAGGCTTTGCGGTTGACGCCATAAAGGATTCAGTCCATCAGGCCTCCCGCCTTACGCTGTCTATAGTACATATGCGTAGGCTCCTTTGGCTCAAAAACTGGTCTGCTGAAGCTCCCTGTAAAGAATGGCTGGTTAGCGTCCCATTTCATGGTGAACGCTTATTCAGGGAAAACCTGGACAAATATATCCAGAAAATTTCCAGCGGTAAAAATACGCTCTTGCCGGTTAAAAACAGAGTTAGAGGTCCCTCTTTAAGAGGCCTGCTTCTCCAGTCCCTGGGGCATCGGCTGTGTAACAGTTCCGACGGCCTCCTCGGTCAATTCCCGGGGGTAAAAAACAGGGACAATAGCAGGGTAATGAGAAACCCTGGGTCAGGGGAGGTACAAAACCTCCCCCAAAGTTAAATTCATTGAAGCCCCCACTCAGTCGGGTGGGGGGAGGACTCCAGTTGTTCGCAAGAGACCTGGCGGGACACGATCAAGACAGATAGGTGCTCTCCGCAGTATGTTTGGGATACAGTTTGGAGTTAAAAGACTCTCCTCCTTCCCATTTTTTGAGGTCAAACGTGCCAAGGGATCCCCGGAAGAGAGAGTCCCTCCTGTTGGCACTAGAACAACTATTGCTCCAAGGAGTAATTATGGAGGTTCCCCTGGAAGAATGAGGGTTCGGGTTTTACTCAAACCTCTTTACGGTCCCGAAGCAAACGTGGACGGGAGGCCCATATTAATTCTAAAAGGGCTATACAAATTCCTGTATATCAGGACTTCCCAATGGAGTCAATCCGATCGGTGGCCACTGCCCTACAAGGGGAAGATCGGTTAGCCGCGATCGACATCAAAGATGCTTATTTGCGCATTCCCATCTTTGCAGTCCACCAAAAATTTCTACGCTTTGCAGTAGAAGGGCGCCATTTTCAGTTCAGAGCCTTACCCTTCGGTTTGGCCACAGCACCACGAGTGTTTACAAAAATTCTGGCCCTTTATTGGCCAATCTAAGAACACAAGGTGTAATGATAATGGCATATCTGGATGACTTGTTGCTGATAGACCACTCAGTGAAAAAACTAGACGTGGTCGTTCACAAGACAATCAAGTATCTGGAATCTCACGGTTGGATTATCAACCAAGACAAGTCACCCCTAAAAACCAGTCAAAAGTCTGGAATACTTGGGGCTAAGGTTGGATTCAGGCCAGAGAAAAATATTCTTGCCTCGAGGAAAGGTGTTGTCTTTGAAAGATTTGATCCACTTAGTGGGTACAAAAAAGACAGCCGTCCATACGCCTGTATATGAGGCTGCTGGGAAAGATGGTGGCATCATTCGAAGCAGTACCCTACGGTCAATTCCATTCAAGGAATTTGCAAGGGGCCATACTGTCAGCCTGGAACAAAAACGTTCAGGCCCTAGACTTACAATGTCCTTGTCCCCTTCCGTTCGCAAGAGCCTCCGTTGGTGGTTGGTTCCCCAGAATCTGGAAAAAAGGAAATCCTTCAGTCCGATTTCTTGGAAGGTGGTCACTACAGATGCCAGCCTTATAGGCTGGGGAGCAGTACTGGAGCAATGGTCTCTCCAGGGCAGATGGTCGGATGCAGAAAAGGCCCTGCCCATCAATCTCTTGGAGATACGAGCAGCCCAGTATGCCCTAGTAGCATGGACATCCAAACTCCAAGGGTCCCCTGTCAGAATTCAATCAGACAATGCCACAGCAGTGGCATATATCAATCGTCAGGGGGGCACCAGGAGTCGTGCAGCCCAAAGGGAGGTAAATTACATCCTGAGATGGGCAGAAAGATATGTCCCAGCCATATCTGCGGTATTCATTCCAGGGGTGGAGAATTGGAAGGCGGACTTTCTAAGTCGCCAACAATTATGCCCAGGGGAATGGTCCCTTCATCCCGAGGTTTTTCGGACAATATGTCAGCGGTGGGGAACACCGGATGTAGATCTGCTAGCATCCAGATTCAACGCAAAGGTGGACAGGTTTGTCTCTTGGACAAGGGATCCCCTAGCTTGCGGCTCGGATGCCCTAGTGTTCCCTTGGGATCAGTTCAAGCTGATATATGCATTCCCACCGCCACAATTGTTACCTCGATTACTCCGCAGAATCAGGGTAGAAAAGAAACCAGTGATTCTGGTGGCTCCAGCGTGGCCCCGAAGAGCATGGTACGCGGAGATTGTAAAAATGTCTGTGGGGAGTCCTTGGACCCTCCCACATCGTCCGGACCTGCTTTCGCAGGGACCGATATACCACCCTTCCTTACCAGCCCTAGGTTTGACGGCCTGGCTATTGAAGCCCACATTCTAAAAAAGAGAGGGCTCTCTAATGCTGTGGTGTCTACCATGATCAATGCCAGGAAACCGGTATCCAGGCAGATCTATTATAGGATCTGGAAAGCGTACATCGCCTGGTGTGAGGCCAGGAAATGGCATCCACGTAAATACGTAATAGGTAGGATTCTGGACTTCCTACAATGGGCTGTAGATAGGAAGCTTGCCATGAGTACTATCAAGGGTCAGATTTCGGCCTTGTCAATATTTTTTCAAAGGCCCTTGGCTTCGCATTCACTAGTCAAAGCCTTTATACAAGGAGTGATGCGTATTAGTCCTCCGGTTAATATTCCCATATGTCCATGGGATCTAAACTTGGTTCTGTCGGTTCTACAGAAACAACCATTTGAACCATTACAGCATATTTCCTTGGTGCTTCTCACCAGGAAATTGATTTTTCTAGTAGCCATTTGTTCGGCTAAAAGAGTATCGGAATTAGCAGCTATGTCCTGTAAGGAGCCATATCTGGTTATCCATAAGGACAGAGTAGTGTTACGTCCTCATCCAGCCTTTCTTCCTAAGGTGGTATCGAGTTTTCATTTGAACCAAGATGTGGTTCTTCCTTCTTTTTTCCCCAAACCTACTTCGGTAGAGGAAAAGTTATTGCATTCTTTGGATGTAGTAAGAGCAGTTAAAGCTTATCTAAAAGCCACTGCTCAGATTCGCAGAACGGATACTTTGTTTATTCTGCCGGAAGGCCCCAGAAAGGGTCAGGCAGCGTCAAAATCTACTTTAGCCAAGTGGATTCGACAGGTCATAATACAAGCCTATGGCTTGAGAAGTAGACCGCCTCTGTTCAAAGTTAGGGCGCACTCCACGAGAGCAGTTGGAACTTCATGGGCAGTGCATCACCAGGCCTCCCTGGCTCAAATCTGTAAGGCCGCAACATGGTCTTCGGTTCACACGTTTACTAGGTTCTACCAGGTGGACGTTAGAAGTCAGGAGGATGTCGCCTTTGGGCGCAGTGTGTTGCAGGCCGCAAAAGATCCTCATGTCTGATAGCGCTCAGCTTATATATGGTGTATCCCCCCCCTCATTTGGCATTGCTTTAGGACATCCCATTAGTAATGACTATGTCGCTCTGTGTCCCGTGATGTACGAGAAAGAAAATAGGATTTTTATAACAGCTTACCTGTAAAATCCTTTTCTTGGAGTACATCACGGGACACAGAGCTCCCGCCCCTCTTTGGGGACACTTATTGCTTTGCTACAAAACTGAGGTGCTCCCGGATGGGAGGGGCTTATATAGGGGAGGGTACTTCCGGTTTTGGAAGTTGCCAGTGCCAGCACCTGACGGTATCTATATAACCCATTAGTAATGACTATGTCGCTCTGTGTCCCGTGATGTACTCCAAGAAAAGGATTTTACAGGTAAGCTGTTATAAAAAATCCTATTTTTTTGGTCCGCACCAGAATCGGATTGCATAGGTGTTCACACCCATGCAATCCGATTCATGTCTGAACTGTCAGTTCACAGTGTGATATGCAAGCTGAAATGGGGGTGTCGTTAATGTTGTACGACACTCCCCAGCAGTGTGAGTCGGATGCGGTGCAGGAACGTGCAGTGAATTGGCAGGGTTCCCGCATCCCACTAGTGTGAACCCAGCCTAAAGGAAAAAGTTTTTTTTTTTTTTTTTTGGATAAAGTGGAGAAAGATTAGAACAACTGTCAGTTTTTATTGGTGTCTGTATCCCCCCGTTAAAGTGGTTGTAATGTCAGAAAAGTTTTTTATCTTAATGCATTCTATGCAAACCATCTGTGTGCAGCAGCCCCTCTAATACTTACCTGAGCCCCATCTCGATCCACTGATGTTGCAGGAGTGTCTGGGCTGCCCAGGACTCTCCCTCATTGGCTGAGATGGCAGCACGGCGCCATTGGCTCTCACTGCTGTCAATCAAAATCTGAGCAATTTAGGAGAGAGAGAGGGGGCAGGGCTGAACGGACACACAGAGCCTCAGTGCCCCAATAGCGAGCTGCTTGTGGTGGGGGCACTCTGCAGGAGGGGAGGGCCGGAAGAGCCGACGAGGGACCAGAGGAAAGGAGGATCGAGGCTGCTCTGTGCAAAACCACTGCACAGAGGAAGTAAGTATAACATGTTTGTTATTTTTAAAGAAAAAAAAAAAGTTGACTTTATTATCACTTTAGGCTTGGTTCACATCAGTGCGCTGTGCGAGATCGCATGTGATTCATACCGCATTGCTGTGCAGATCACATGCGATGTCTGTGCGATGTGATTTCAGCCATACAAACTGTATGGCTGAATTTGCATCCGGATCAAAGTCGTGCATGACCCTTTTTTTAGTCCGCACCAGAATCCGATCGCATGGGTGTTCACACTCATACGATCCTATTCATGTCCGAATTGACAGTTCGCACTGCAATATGTGAACCGATCTGGGGGTGTCATTAACTTTCTATTGATACTCCCAGTGGTTGGCATAGGGCAATCTGAACTGCCTTGCGAGTCTGGTGTGATGCGGGAACCCGCAGTGGATATGCAGCGTTCCCGCATTGCACCTATGTAAACTGAGCCATAAGGAGATTCTCCCTCTCTTTTTGTCCTGTTTGTCATTTTAATTGAAAGTAAAAGAAAATCTTATATTTTGGGTTGTCCCCGAAAAAAGTAATGGGGAAATATTCCAATTGGGGGGTCCCCAAGAGATTCCTATAATTTGCAGCGATTTCCTCTCACTTCCTGTTTGACTATGGGACAGGAAGTGAAGGTAAATCTCTCCAATGAAGATGGTAAACATAAACCTTACAGGGTTCTAAATAACAAAATTGTGCCTAATAGTTCTACTTTAAAGCCCAATTCTGGGAAAAATAGGACCCCCTTGTCCCCTCCTGCAGCTTGTACTGCAAGTTTGTTTCTGTTGCTCTTACCCGGGCTTATCCAGTGCTGCAGATAGTTCCTCGCTGGCCAGTTTCCTTCGTCTTCTGGATCCTGTCACTGCACAGCCAATAAGGTGTCCACAGCGCATGGTTTGTGGGCTCTTTACCTTTCCTACAGACTAATAAACACTGATTTGGGTTATTTTGACCAAAGAAATGTGTCAGAATACATTTTGACCTAAATCTATAAAGAAAGATGATTTATTTGCAAAAAACAAACAAAGAAAAACATGTGTATTGTCTACATTTTTCAGTCTTTTTTTGTTCAGCAAAAAAAAATGTAAAACCCAGTGGTGATTAAATGCCACCGAAAGAAAGCTCTTTTTGTGTGACAAAAATATATAAAAATGTATTTTGGATACAGTCTTGCATGACTGCGAAATTATTCAAAGTGTGACGGCGCTTAGACCCCTTTCACACTGGAGCGCATTGCAGACGCTATAGTGTTAAAAATAGCGCCTGCAATCCGCCCTTAAACTGCTGTTACATTCACTCCAGTGTGAAAGCCCAAGGGCTTTCACACTAGAGCGTTGCGCTAGCAGGACGGTAAAAAAAGTCCTGCTAGCTGCATCTTTGGAGCGGTGATGTCGCGGTGTGTTTACCGGTTTTAATCCTTACCGCCCATAGCATCGGCGGTAAAAATAGCGACGTTTTACCGCCGACGCTATGGGCGCCTCAGTGTGAAAGGGGTCTTGGGCAGGAAGGGGGTAAAAGTGTCCGGTTTTTAAATGGTTAAACATGCCACATAGATCTCTGTCCAAGTGTCATTCATGTAGCAGTAATGTTGCATCAAACGGACTGCACACAATAGAATGTGCTCCGTGTTTGTGCTTATATCAAGACTTTTAATAGCTTACATACATTTGGTATTCTGTAAATAGTTCATGTGTCTGGCTAAATCTTGCCTCAGGTGTATATACAAAGAGTCACACTTCTTGGCTTCTATTGGTGATATCTCATCCAGTGTAAGTGTCAGACGAGGCGTTGAATTTGCTTAGAAAACTTGAGTACTGTGATTTTATTCTGACATGACTCCATATTTCTAGCAGCACACCCAGTGATTGATGAAAGTGAGGCTTTCCCGCCTGTTAGCCGGGTGTGTCACCACACAGCAGAAGCAAAGAATGTTACATCACTTCCACTTTCAAAGCGAAACATGTCATCACTTTCACACCTGCAAATCACGTAGTGTTTCCATATTTTTGTCCAGCCACTGTGTATGTGTGCACACACACACACACACACACACACACACACACACACACACACACACTAAAATAAGTAATGAACATGTCTAGAGGTTGGCCGTTCTTTCCATAGATTTTCTATTGGATTCAAGTCAGGTGATTGGCTGGGCCATTCTAGCAGCTTTTTTTTCTTTCTTTGAAACGAATTTAGAGTTTCCTTGGCTTTGTGTTTGGGATGATTGTCTTGTTGGAATGTCCTCCCTCGTTTCATCTTCATTATCCTGGTAGATGGCAGCAGATTTTTATCAACAATGTCTTGGTACATTTTTCCATTCATCCTTCCTTCACTGACATGACGTTTGTCAGTACCGTATGCTGAAATCAGCCCCACACCATGATGTTCCCACCTCCCAACTTCACTGTTGGTATGGGGGGTGTTTTTAGGGTGATGTGCCATTTCACCTCCAAAGAGTTCAATTTTGGTCTCATCTGACCAGACTATATTCTCCCAATATTTCACAGGCTTGTCTAAACGTTGTGCAGCAAATTTTAAATGAGCTTCAACATGCTTTTTTTTCAGCAATGGAGTCTTGCGTGGTGAGTGTGCAGACAAGCGATGTTGGTTGGGTGCATTACCCATCATGAGATGTTTCTTGTGTGACACCTTGGTAATAAGACACCTTTTTAATAGGCCATCAGTTGAGACTGAACCAGCTGATATTAATTTGCACTGACAAGGGGCAGGATTGCTTTCTAATTACTATAGAATTCAGCTGGTGTCTTGCCTTTGGAGGCGTCTTGAAGCTGTCATTACTAAATTTCATGCCAATCGCACCTTAAGCCCGCGTTCACACTGGGGCTGCGGGAGTGAAGCCTGCGAGTTCAGCTGAACTCGCACGATTTCACTCCCGCTGGCAGTCCCGATTTCAAAGACATCTGAAACAGATGTCAATGTAAATCGTGGCTGAAATCGCAAAAAAGTAGTACAGAAACTACTTTTTGTAATCGGTGCAGCGCCGCAGATGCGGCGTCGCACCGATTAGGACGGTGCCATTGCCCGCAATTTGCGTCAAATTTCGCCGATTTGACATGTCAAATCGCACCAGTGTGAACCAGGGCTAAGGGCCAGTTCACGACAGACGCAGTTCCATTCAGTTACGTGTGCTTTATTTCTTCACAAAATGCATGCACAGTGTTTTCCATGTATTCCAATGGCTCTAGTTCATACCATGCAGTCAGTTTCTGGTCAGTTTCTGCACCGGAAACTGACTGAATGGTGTGAACTAGAGCCAACTAGAGCCATTGGAATACATGGAAAACACTGTGCATGCATTTTTAGTGCAGAAAAAATGCGCACGGAACTGCGTCTGGTGTGAACTGGAAATATATTTACTGGAAAAAAATGGTGATGTGTTCATTACTTATTTTACCTGCTGTGTGTGTGTGTGTGTGTGTGTGTATATGTATGTATGTATGTGTGTGTATATATATATATATATATATATATATATATATATATATATATATATATATATATATATATATATATAAATAAATAAATATAAAATCTCTATCTCGGTTTGATCACTTGGCACATTCACCTTTTTGTATCTTTGTATACATGTTAATAAAAAGTAGTGATTTGTTTGCACCCTGCGTTGCCAACACTTACTATGTACAGTGTTAATGAAGACTTTATACCTGTGTGTGTGTGTGTGTGTGTATATGTGTAATATATATATATATATATATATATATATATATATATATATATATGTGTGTGTGTATATATAATGTAGTATATGTTCTAACAGTAAGGTACACAAAAACCATTTAAAGCCTTATTTTCCTTAATGTGACCTTCAGACATTATGACACTTTAGCTACTGGAATTATATATTTTCATCGATTCTATATGTTTCATTCCTTTAAGCAATTTGCAAGATATGTAAGTTTGTCAGAAGTGTTTGTGTGCTGCAGTATTTTTTATGTTTTATTATTGTAGTCCTGTGTTTTATGTTTTTCTAGCTTGTCCTCATTCTCCTTCTTGTCCTCTAGGTAACCGGTGCCTGCTGTCTGTTCCTGGCGGGTAAGGTGGAAGAAACGCCCAAGAAATGTAAAGATATAATAAAGACAGCTCGAAGCTTGTTAAATGATGTGCAGTTTGGACAGTTTGGGGATGATCCAAAGGTAAGTCTCTTGAATGTAGTATTATCTGGCGAGCATGGCCTTTCTGAATCGGTAAGGCCCCTTTCACACTGGGGTGGGAAGGTGCGCTGTGGGTATAGCGGCGCTATTTTTAGCGCCGCTATACCTTCGTTTTTTACCGCGGTATTCGGCCACTAGCGGGGTGAATTTAACCCCCGCTAGCGGGCGAAAAAGGGTTAATACCGCCCGCAATGCGCCTCTGCAGAGAGAGGCGCATTGCGGGCGGTATTACCGCGGTTTCCCATTGCTTTCAATGGGCAGCAGCGGTAAAGGAGCGGTGAACACACCGCTCCTTTACCACTGTAAAGATGCGGCTAGCAGAACTTTTGGAGCGGTCCTACTAGTGCACCGCTTCAGTGTGAAAGCCTTTGGGCTTTCACACTGAAGACTGCAGGGCACGATTTTTTTTCAGGCGGTATAGCAGCGCTATTATTAGCGCTAAACCGCCTGAAAAACGTGTCAGTGTGAAAGGGGCCTAAGAGTTTTAAAGGCATAGTTCACCTTTGCGCAGTTTGTTTTTATCTACAGGTGCATAGGCAGTTTTTTGGTAAAGGTGAACAATGCCTTTAACCACTTAAGGACCCCACACTGTATATATGCGTCGGCAGAATGGCTCGTACAGGCACAATCACGTACCTGTACGTGGCCCTTTAACTGTCAGGGTCACACGCCCGCCGACGGCGGCGGGCTCGTGACCCCCCTGCCTTCCCTGTGAGTCGGACCGCGGGTCCTGCGGACTCGATTGCCGCGGGTCCTGCGGACTCGATTGCCGCGGGTCCTGCGGACTCGATTGCCGCGGGTCCTGCGGACTCGATTGCCGCGGGTCCTGCGGACTCGATTGCCGCGGGTCCTGCGGACTCGATTGCCGCGGGTCCTGCGGACTCGATTGCCGCGTGTCCTGCGGACTCGATTGCCGCGGGTCCTGCGGACTCGATTGCCGCGGGTCCTGCGGACTCGATTGCCGCGGGTCCTGCGGACTCGATTGCCGCGGGGATCCCCGCGATCGTCTCACGGAGGCATGGAGCTAGGAGATGTTAGTGTAAACACAACATCTCCCCGCTCCCCTACTGACAATGTCAGTGATCTCCGCTCTGTGTAATCAGAGCGGAGATCGGTGACGTGTCACTAGTAGCCACGCCCCCTCTCAGTTAGAAACACGCCCCTAGGCACACACAACCTCTTCACTGCCAGTGTCATTTTTACAGTAACCAGTGCATTTTTATTGCACTGATCGCTGTAAAAATGACAATGGTCCTAAAAATGTGTCAAAAGTGTCCGATGTGTCCGCCATAATGTCGCAGTCACGAAAAAAACCGCTGATCGCCGCCATTACTAGTAAAAAAAAAAAAATTATAAAAATGCTTTAAAACTATCCCCTATTTTGTAAACACTATAATTTTTGCACAAACCAATCAATAAACGCAGATTGCGTTTTTTTTTTTTTTTTTTACCAAAAATATGTAGAAGAATACGTATCGGCCTAAACTGAGGAAAAAAAAATGTTTTATATATTTTTTGGGGATATTTATTATAGCAAAAAGTAAAAAATTTTATTTTTTTTCAAAATTTTTGTTTATAGCGCAAAAAATAAAAACCGCAGAGGTGATCAAATACCACCAAAAGAAAGCTCTATTTGTGGGAAAAAAAGGACGCCAATTTTGTTTGGGAGCCACGTCGCACGACTGCGCAATTGTCAGTGAAAGCGACGCAGTGCCGAATCGCAAAAAGGGGCCTGGTCCTTATGCTGCGTATTGGTCTGGGGCTTAAGTGGTTAAAGCCCAGGCACCATCCTTTTTCATTGGTTTGCCGTCCCTCGTAAACCTTTGCATGGAATGTGCCTTTATTTGTTGTCACTGCAGGAAACCTATGAAACTAGCTTGTCTTACTCTTGCCACATTGTGATGATATCAAAGGCTGTTCTTTGTGAATGGCAAAACAGGGAGAGTGGAAAGAGATACAACACCTGAACAGTAATCTGTAACACCAGGAGTTGGGCATAATCAGTTTTGCTTCCACTGATGTGTAAGGCTTAGGTCGGCAGAAGCATGGACTTTTAAACGCTCTCATGGCATTAGGGCTCAAATAGACTTCTAATGCCTACTTAATGCGGAGCTCCATTCAAAAGGGGAAGTGCCACTTGTTTGTCCCCCTCCGCTGCCACATTTGCCACTTTTTGGGGGGGGGGGGGTGACAGGTACACACTTCAACTTCCGGCCTAACTTCGCAGCGGCAAACTCGGTCAGGAGTTCGACCTGCTCCTTCTCCCACCATTCATAAAGCACAGTGTGCTTCACGCTTGCGCAGTTGGGAACCGGCTATGAAGCCACAAGGCTTCACTGTTGGTTTCCCTTAGCCGAGATGGTGGTGGCTGCACCTGAGAGTCTATTGAAAAATTGGCCCTGGTGAGGACACCGCTGGTTTAATGGACAAGTAAGTAAGTGTCCTAATATTAAAAGTCAGCAGCTACAGTATTTGTAGCTGCTGAATTAAAAACAATTCTGAAGGAGCCCGGAGCTCCACTTTGAGGACCTGTCATTTTAATTATGCTATCACATGGGAGGCTATTAGCAACTCTGCTTTTGTAATAACGTTTGGTTCGTTTTAACTAATCTTCAGACCAAATCTATGCATTTAACGTGTGCAAAAACTGCTCCGGCAGTGAAAGTGTTAAAGGATATTTGTACTTTAGGACAAAGAGCCCCTAACCCACGCTCCCCCTCAACAGATACACAATGCATACTTCCCTCAAATCCAACTCCAGAAGTTTTCACCGTTTTGTTTGCATTCAGCGATGGAGGTATTTTTTTTTCTTTTTCAAATTCTTTATTTAGGTATTTTCAGCATACATCAGAAAATAAAAAGATCACATGCGCCTAAACATATGACACAAAAGCCTAGAGGGTAATCACACATTTCAAAACCCAACATAGGCCTACTAATAACACACAAAAAAAATGAAGAAATGGTAATATAAAAGCATAACGAGAACAAAAAACAACTAATGTGATGTCCTCAAGACATGTCCAGGGGACCAACCTCAGGATTTGAAATACTAGCTGATGGGTCTAGAAACATATTACCCTCAGACAAGTGGCACAATCAGTACAGTAATATAAGGTAGGAACATCAGTGGGATGTCCTATGTAAGGTTCGCTTGTGCCCTCTACATACTGGCGAGGACTGGTCCAATCCAAGAAAAAAAAAACATACAGAAAAAATGTGGGAGAGAAATATCAGTGGTGGAAGTTTCAACTGTCCTGACCACACCTGCTCATTATAGCTCCATGGCCTTCTAAGGGACCATCTCTGATTTTCTCTGGCTTTGGGACACAATCCTATAGAAGTCTATAGGGTTTTATTACACCGGTGTGCCCAGGAAAATAAAATGTTCCTTCCTGTCTTGGAAGAAAGAATAATTTCCATCTGGTCAGATTGTTCCTGTGTACCATAATAAGCCCCTGCAACTAAAGTGTTGGTTTAGTTTGTTCCATTAGTTCTCCCTTTCATTGCAAGCAGAGATGTTACAACAGTTTAACCATACAGTGCATCCGGAAAGTATTCACAGCGCTTCACTTTTTCCACATTTTGTTATGTTGCAGCCTTATTCCAAAATGGATTCAATTTAATTATTTTCCTCAAAATTCTACAACCAATACCCCAAAATGACAATGTGAAAGAAGTTTGTTTGAAATCTTTGCAAATTTATTAAAAATAAAGACAGTCCCATGTACGGAAGTATTCACAGCCTTTAAAATGACACTCAAAATTGAGCTCAGGTGCATCCTGTTTCCACTGATCATCCTTGATGTTTCTATAACTTGATTGGAGTCCACCTGTGGTAAATTCAGTTGATTGGACATGATTTGGAAAGGCACACACCTGTCTATATAGGGTCCCAAAGTTAGTGCGTGTCAGAGCACAAACCAAGCTATGAAATCCAAGGAATTGTCTGTAGACCTCCGAGACTGGACTGTATCGGCACAGATCTGGGGAAGGGTACAGAGAAATGTCTGCAGCATTGAGGGTCTCAATGAGCACAGTGGCCTCCATCATTCCTAAATGGATAAAGTTTTGAACCACCAGGACTCTTCCTAGAGCAGGCCGCCTGGCCAAACTGAGCGATAGGAGGAGAAGGGCCTTAGTCAGAGAGGTGACCAAGAACCCGATTGTCACTCTGACAGAGCTCCAGCGTTTCTCTGTGGAGAGAGGAGAACCTTTCAAGAAGAACAACCATCTCTGCAGCACTCCACCAATCAGACCTGTATGGTAAAGTGCCAAAAGGAAGCCACTTCTCTGTACAATGCACATGACACCCCACCTGGAGTTTGCCAAAAGGCACTTGAAGGACTCTCGGACCATGAGAAACAAAATTCTCTGGCCTGATGAAACAAAGATTGAACTCTTTGGGGATGTTTTTCAGTGGCAGGAACTGGGAGACCAGCCAGGATCGAGAGAAAGATAATTGCAGCAATGTACAGAGACATCCTTGATAAAAATCTGCTCCAGAGTGTTCTGGACCTCAGGTTGGGGTGAAGGTTCATCTTCCAACAGGACAACGACCCTAAGCACACAGCTAAGATATCAAAGGAGTGGCTACAAGACAACTCTGTGAATGTCCTTGAATGACCCAGCCAGAGCCCAGACTTGAACCCGATTGAACATCTCTGTAGAGACTTAAAAATAGCTGTGCACCGATGCTCCCCATCCAACCTGATGGAGCTTGAGAGGTCCTGCAAAGAAGAATGGGAGAAACTGCCCAAAAGTAAGTGTGCCAAGCTTGTAGCATCATACTCAAAAAGACTTGAGGCTGTAATCGGTGCCAAAGGTACTTCACCAAAGTATTGAGCAAAGGCGGTGAATACTTATGTATATGGCATTTTTTATTTTTAATACATTTTTAAAGATTTCAAACAAACTTCTTTCACATTGTCGTTATGGGGTCGTATTTGTAGAATTTTGAGGAAAATAATAAATTGAATCCATTTTGGAACAAGGCTTTAACATAACAAATTGTGGAAAAAGTGAAGCGCTGTGAGTACAGTACTTTCCGGATGCAATGTATATGACCAACTTTGTATTCAGCCTCTTTCAGTATCTTGTGATTGTGTTTTTCTGTATATATAACGTGATATATTTTTTTTTATGTCCTTAGGAAGAAGTGATGGTTCTAGAAAGGATCCTTCTACAGACCATCAAGTTTGACTTACAAGTAGAACATCCCTATCAGTTTCTCCTAAAGTATGCCAAACAGCTAAAAGGTAACATTACCTGTATTGTAGCTCCCGCATTCTGTCTTAATATGTAATACAAGATGTAGCTGACACATTCCTTTCATTCAGGAGACAAGAACAAAATCCAGAAGTTGGTGCAGATGGCATGGACTTTTGTTAATGACAGGTAGCTATGATTTTAGGGTTTTCAAGATTCTCGTCTTGCCCCCCATACCGCCATGACCTCAATTTTTTACATTCATTATGACCCCCTCCTCCCCTTTTTTTTTTTCCTATTTTAGTTTGTGCACTACGCTGTCCTTGCAGTGGGAGCCTGAGATCATTGCAGTAGCAGTCATGTATCTTGCTGGACGACTGTGTAAATTTGAAATACAGGAGTGGACGTTAAAGCCGATGCATAGGAGGTGGTGGGAGCAGTTTGTTCAAGATGTGCCAGTCGATGTTCTTGAAGGTATTTTGTGAACTTGGGGGTCGAGGACTATGCATCTCCGTAATAATGCCTTCATGTTATCCTTATTTAAAGTGACCCTTTTGTCATTGAATAGGTTAAAGCGGGGTTCCACCTGCGATTTTTTTTTTTTTTTTTTTTTTAAAGTCCGCAGCTACAAACACTGTAGCTGCTGAATTTTGATAAGGACACTTACTTGTCCTGGGCGCCCGTGATGTCAGCCCCCCGAGAGCAATCCCTCGATTGTGCCATCCTCATGAAGGGAAACAGGCAGTGGAGCCTTGCGGCTTCACTGCCCGTTTCCTACTGCGCATGCGCGAGCCTCGCGGCGCTGTGTGAATGGGCGGCTGCTCTCTCGGATATACACAGTACCCAGAAGGCAGTGCATCCCATTCCCCAGCAGACAACGCAAGGACGACGAGGAAGAAGACCTGCCGCGGACTAGGAAGAGGCAGATTGGGAAGATCCGCATAGCAACCGCAATTTCTGGTAAGTAAAATTTTTTTATTTTTTGGAGCATTTTGGTGTATTTTTTTTTTTTTTTTTTTTTTTTTTAGGGTGGGACTCCACTTTAAAGTATATGTGAGCCCTATCCTGTTAAAAACATCCCATTCAGTTACAAATTTGTTGCCTTGCATTTAAACTTTTATGTGTATGTGTGTATATACATTTGTGGGGGAAATAATTATTTGATCCCCAGCAGATTTGTAAGTTTGTTAAAAAGTGTTAAATCTAAAAAGAAATAAACAGTAGCGCTAAAGGATACTACTACACAATGTCTGTATCTAGCAGACTATAGGTGATGATGTCCTTCAAAGATTACACCCTGTGACATAAGTGAATATGTGCACAAGCTAAATAAAGTATCAAGTCCACACAATGTATCATTAAATCCAGTGCATATGATCTCTTCCAATCTTCCACCACACCCAGTGTTAGGTGATTCCTCTTCCATCAGATGCAACACTCACCACAGCAAGTTGCCTCACACTCTTGTGTTTGGCGTGTAAGCGTAAACAAAGTCTCACAAATAGGTGTAGTCGGTTTTCCAGATTCCAACCAAATGACTGTCAGGTTGCTCCACATGCAAATATGTAAAAAAATAAAAGTTCCAATAGCGTGATATCGTGAAATCAGTTTTAATAACACACTTGTAAACACTTCAACTATTGCACTCACATGAATCTCAGAAAATTTGAGCATTGAACCACAGCAAACTTATAAACTGCACCAAAAACGAGTGTATTGGTGGCGGCGGACCAACAGTAAATCACTGATCTCTCACCGCCTCCTTGCCGCTTCTCCCTGGACCTCCACTGCCTAGTTAGACTTAGTGACGTCACACGTTCCTTCAGACGGTTGCCGCACAGCCACGCCCCGACATGTTTCGTCGTAAAGACTTAATCATGGTAGATTAAGAATCCCATGATTGAGACTAAGAATCCCATGATTAAGTCTTTATGATGAAACATGTCAGGGCGTGGCTGTGCGGCAACCGCCTGAAGGAACGTGTGACGTCACAAAGTCGAACTAGGCAGTGGAGGTCCAGGGAGAAGCGGCAAGGAGGCGGTGAGAGATCAGTGATTTACCGTTGGTCCGCCGCCACCAATACACTCGTTTTTGGTGGCGATTGTTAATGGTTAGATAAATGGCTTGTGTAACAGTTAATTATGTTTTTTGGAAACGAGAATTTTGGTAAAATTTCCTCTGTTTTTGCAGACATCTGTCACCAGATCCTGGATTTATACTCTCAAGGAAAACAGCAAATGCCGCACCACGGCTCCCAGCAGCCTTCACCCCAGGTACAGGCACAGATTGCCGCTGTACAGGCTCAGCAGGCGTTGCTGATCGCTGAGTCCCAAGCACCTCAGACGAAGGACCCGCAGCCGCAAACAACAGCACAGCAATCCAAGAAACCCTCTCCACAGTCCAGCCCGCCAAAACAGACCAAAAGGCCTCTGGTATGTCATTTGTAGAGTATGGGCCTCTTGTGCAGAGACCTAATTGTGAAACTGATATACTAGTTGTGTTTAGGGATAGAGTATATTGAACTGCCAACATCCAAATTTTAAACCTATACAGTGGAACCTCGGATTACGAGCATAATCTGTTCCAGGAGAATGCTCGTAATCCAAAGTACTTGCATATCAAAGCGAGTTTCCCCATCTAAGTCAATGGAAATTAAAATAATTTGTTCCGCATTGACTTCAATGGCATGCAATACCGCATGCGGCCAGAGGCGGGTGGTGCCGGAGAGCCTCGGAAACGGTCGAAAAAGCCCGAGGACACCTCGACAAACCTCGGAAAGACTTTGTTCCCAAGATTTGCCGAGGTCAGCCGTGCTGTCCTCAGGCCTTTCCGTGCATTTCTGAACGACGACGATCGGCGACGCTCTGCTCCGGCGCCCCCCCCCCCCGGCCAAACGCGGTACAGCACACCGCTTTGGCCTGAATCGTGTTCGTTTTGCGAGACAACGCTCGCAAACCGAGTTACGTTTTTTAAAAATACAGTGCTCGTATTGCGAAACGCTCGTTAACCGCGTTACTCGCAATCCGAGGTTCCACTGTATGCAAATGCACAAAGTGCAATATAGAACAACCCCCTGTGGACTTTAAAGGCAGAAAATTGTGTATTAGGTAAGGTTCTTTAAAAGGCAATAATGCTACTTTAATTAATACAAATATAATAAAGGGACACAAAAGCCCTAGTATTGGGTGAGACACATATAACAAATATACAATTAATAGCATATGTACACTGTTCAAAAAGATTCATGTGACCAATACCCAAATAATATCAAATGCACCCCAGGTACTGCCAGAGATATACTGTTGGTCATTCCACATGAGTTTCTTTGATGCACCCCAACAGGTTTGGCAATTATATCCCTCCTTCAGGGGAGACTGGGTAATTTTCCCTTCTATAATACAAATATGAATTGTCACCAATTATCATAATAATATATATGAACAAGTTAAGACAGTTTACAGTATTATACTATATATCAAAGGACAATATAGGCTGTTTTTAATACTTACTATAATCAATACATGAACAAACAAGTGGATCGATCAAAAGATCCCAAATGGATGGGGCTGGAGTATAAATCCCTCACTGGACGAGCAAAAAATGGGCACCCAAGGTGGGACCACCATGTAACCACAAGGACCACCAACAGAGAACAAACGGCACCAGCAATAGAGATGGTAATATCTGAAATTGAATATAGTAATGATTAGTCAACTGTAATATAAATCAAAAGAATGGGGGGAAGGTTATGTGTTGTGGCGAAACCACATTGGTTCAATAACATATATTTTTTAACCACTTCCCGCCCGTCAATAGCAGATTGACGTCCGGGAAGTGGTTCTGTTAACCACACTGGACGTCATATGACGTTCTGCGGGATAACAGCCGCCGTGCGCCCGGGGGGGCGCGCATCGCGGCGATCGGTGGAGCGGTGGGTCAGTCTGACCCACCGCTACACTGATCTCGGTAAAAAGCCTCCGGTGGAGGCTTTTTACCACGTGATCAGCCGTGTCCAATCACGGTTGATCACGATGTAAACAGGAAGAGCCGTTGATCGGCTCTTCCTCACTCGCGTCTGATAGACGCGAGTAGAGGAGAGCCGATCGGCAGCTCTCCTGACGGGGGGGGGTTCGCGCTTATCGTTTATCAGCGCAGCCCCCCCTCGGATACCCACACTAGACCACCAGGGAAGCCCCCCAGGACGCCTCAGGAAGCCCCAAGCATGTGGATGGCCCCCATGGCCATCCACATGTGATAAAATAAAAATAAAAAAAATGCCAATCAGTGCCCACAAATGGGCACTGACTGGCACTATGATGGCACCACCACAATGTGTGGTGGCTGGCATTGCTGGACATCAGTGCCCATAAGTGCCCACCTATCAGTGCCTGTCAGTGCCGCCTATGAGTGCCAATCAGTGCCGCGTATGAGTGCCAATCAGTGCCGCGTATGAGTGCCAATCAGTGCCGCGTATGAGTGCCAATCAGTGCCGCCTATGAGTGCCAATCAGTGCCGCCTATGAGTGCCCATCAGTGCCGCCTATCAGTGCCCATCATCAGTGCCGCCTTATCGGTGCCCGTCAGTGTCGCCTTATCGGTGCCCGTCAGTGTCGCCTTATCGGTGCCCGTCAGTGTCGCCTTATCGGTGCCCGTCAGTGTCGCCTTATCGGTGCCCGTCAGTGCCGCCTTATCGGTGCCCGTCAGTGCCGCCTTATCGGTGCCCGTCAGTGCCGCCTTATCGGTGCCCGTCAGTGCCGCCTTATCGGTGCCCGTCAGTGCCGCCTTATCGGTGCCCGTCAGTGCCGCCTTATCAGTGCCCGTCAGTGCCGCCTTATCAGTGCCCGTCAGTGCCGCCTTATCAGTGCCCGTCAGTGCCGCCTTATCAGTGCCCGTCATTGAAGTAGAAAAGGTACTTATTTACAAAAAAAATTAACAAACAAAGAAAAACGTCGTTTTTTTTTCAAAATTTTCGCTCTTTTTTTTATTTGTTGTGCAAAAAATAAAAATCGCAGAGGCGATCAAATACCACCGAAAGAAAGCTCTATTTGTGGGAACAAAATGATAAAAAATTTGTTTGGGTACAGTGTAGCATGACCGCGCAATTGTCATTCAAATTGCGACAGCGCTGAAAGCTCAAAATTGGCTTGGGCAGGAAGCTGTATAAGTGCATGGTATTGAAGTGGTTAAATAAATATAAAAAATAGATGGACAAATACAGACATTCCAAGCTTAAAGCTGTGAGTTTACTACAAATTTGCAATGCATAAAAAATTTATCAGTTGTAACCAAAAACTCCCCTTAAAGTGGGGTTCCAATCACATTTTTCATTTTTTAAAAGCATGTTATTTCAGAATTCAATACAGTGATACATATAAGATGACTTTCTATTTTAAAAACCGCCACCGATCTAATGAGTTATTGCATAAAGAGAGCCCACAAGCATTTACTTCCTGGATTGTATTGACGAGTGATTCTAGCCATAGGGGAAGCGCACTGCATCCTGGGAAATGATGACACACATTTCCCAGGAGCAGTAGGGAGATGTCAGAATTCGAGGTGATTTAGAAGGCGGATTTCGTGGGACCGCATAGCAACAGGTACTTCCAGGTGAGTAAAAAAAAAAAAATTCAAATGTTTTTTTTTTAGGCTATTATATGCACAATAATGCTATTTTGTATTTTTGGTGGAAACTCCACTTTAAGTAGACTTACCATCAATAAGTTCTATAGACGGGGTACATCCAGCTCCCTGAGGTGCTCCAGCCGAGACCGGCTGCTGTCTTTAATTTCAGATATTACCATCTCTATTATTGGTGCTGTTTTCTCTCTGTGGGTGGTCCTTGTGGTTACATGGTGGTCCAACTTGGGTGCTATTATTTGTACATTTGTTATATGTGTCTCATCCAATACTAGGGTCCCATTTTTATATTTGTTTTAATAAAAGTGGTGTTATTTCCTTTTTAAAGAAACTTGCCTTATACACAATTTTCTGCCTTTTAAATGGGTGGTTGTTCTATATTGTACTTTGCATTTGCATATATAATTATGAAATTGTGTCTGCATTGTCCTTAGCAAATCTCCATTTCCTCCCATTGCAGTATAGGAGGATAAAAGGTTGCTTGAAGCAACTACATTTAAAGGGATTGTAAAGGCAGAAGTTTTTTTTATCTTAATGCATTCTATGCATTAAGATAAACAAACTTCTGTGTGCAGCAGCCCCCCTTAATGCTTACCTGAGTCCGTCTTTAGCCAGCGATGTTGCAGGAGAGTCTAAGCTGCCCGGGACTCCCCTCCTCATTGGCTGAGAAAGCAGCCTGGTGTGATTGGCGCCCACTGCTGTCAATCAAAGTTATTCAGGAGAGAGGGGGGGCCGGGTCGCAGCTCCGTGTCTGAATGGACACAGGGAGCTGTGACTCTGCTCGGGTGCCCCCATAGCAAGCTGCTTGCTGTGGGGACACTCAACAGGAGGGAGGGGCAAGGAGCGCAGAAGAGGAGGATCTCTAGGCTGCTCTGTGCAAAACCAACTGCACAGAGCAGGTAAGTATAACATGTTTGCTTGTTTTTTTGTTTTTTTTTACGAGACTTTACAATCACTTTAAGGGCTCTTTCACACGGGACGGATCCATGAAGATCCGCTTGCTCAGCGGGGATCGCTCCGTTGATCCCCGCTGAGCCGGCGGATGACTGGGCGGTGCCCACACACTGTGCAGAGACCGCTCTGTCAGAGCGCCGCTCTCCCCTATGGGGGGATCGGATGACGACGGACCGCAGAGTCCGTCTTTAAACCGATCCGCCGACGGATGGAAAAATAGGGTTTTCCTCCGTCACACTTTGGCGGAGCGGGTCGGATGTCAGCGGACATGTAACCGCTGACATCCGTG
This sequence comes from Rana muscosa, assembly GCA_029206835.1. Classification (NCBI taxonomy): domain Eukaryota; kingdom Metazoa; phylum Chordata; class Amphibia; order Anura; family Ranidae; genus Rana; species Rana muscosa. The sequence continues at coordinate 199,687,331 of CM055126.1, read as the reverse complement.
GCTCCATAGGGCTACATGGAGCATCCGTTCAGGTCCGCCTAAAAAACTGACAGGCGGACCTGAACGGACCGTCCGTGTGAAAGGGGCCTAAAGAGTATGTAAAAAGTAAATTATTTTTTGGGGGGTGTTTGAGTGGTGAAGGGTTAGGTCTGTTGTCAGGTTTGTATTGCTCTTTGTGTGAGATTCTCCCTCCATTTGTCCCAGTGACTATTGTCAACAGGGCAAACTGAGGAAGTGATGGGAAAGTTATAAACTTTGAGTTCAGAGCAAAAGGTGAGGGAAATCCTCCATAGGGGACAAATGTTCCTATGACTACTCACTGAGATGTAAAGTTCAATTTAAAGAGATTTCCTCTGATTTCCTGTTTCATTTCTGGAACAGGTAGTGAAGGGAAAATCTTAAATCTTCCTTATTCTGTCTAAAACGAGAAAAAAAAGTTTTGGCTTTACAGATTCTATATACATATACAAGGCCGCTAGTGCAAGAGTCTTTGGATGAGTCTCTTACAGATGTGTTCTCCTGTCTGGTTTATTCAGTCTTTTTTCATAAACCTGACCTGCTATTCAAACTAAGAAAAAAGCACCCAAGAGGTGTTGGAACTTTGATCTTGGTTCATATAAGTCGGTGGAAAGAAAAAAAACATTCAAAGGATTCACTGGCTAAGGTTAGGCTGCTTGCAACAGACAGGGCTGGCTGCCTTTTTGGCCCTGATTTTAATTTGCACTAAAAGAGAGCAAACACATTTCAGGGGCCAGAAACACTCCCCCTTCATCAGGGCTTAAACAGCATCAAAAAAGAAAAAAGTCACCAGGCTGTTTGTCATAATGTGCTAGTATGCATCGCACACTAGCACATTATGACAGACTTACCTGAAGTGCGCTGTCACTGCATGCACCAGCGACGTCACCGGCTGCATCTAAAGTAAATATCTCCTAAACCAGGGGTAGGCAACCTCGGCCCCCCAGCTGTGGTGAAGCTACAAGTCCCATGAGATATTGACAATCACAGGCATGACTCCTAGAGGCATGATGGGATTTGTAGTTTAACCACAGCTGGAGGGCCGACGTTGCCAACCCCTGTCCTAAACGGTGCACGCTTAGGAGATATTTACTGTACCTATTGATTAGCCTTATTATAGGCTTACCTATAGGTAAAATTCATACAAAGGAGGTTACTCCTATTTAAAGATGGAGAATAATGCATCTCAGACAGAACAGCAGATGTAAATTAACAGTACTTTGACAGGACTAGTGAGGGGTTTTATAGTCAAGCCGTGGAAGACTTTGCATACCTTTTTTTTATTTTGATGCGCTTGGAATGTATCTATCCGATTAAGTTCTTTACAGCTGCCAAACACATTTGTGTTGCGGCAGATAAACACCCATGCCCTGCACGTATATGTTGCTGGGCAGCCAAAGTTTATGTGCTGAGAGCATGCTTCCAACACAGACCGTTTTGGTCACGTGATCATTGATCCTTCCAGGCACAGGGGCATTCATGACTGTTTAAAGAATGGCGGGAAGATGTTAAACGAAAAGTTTGGTTGGTCTTTAAACCACTGAAAGCATTTAAATCTGTTAATTTATTTTGTTTCTCTTTCAGCCCTTATCACCCAAAGAAGAGGGAAAAACACAAGGTATGTATATATTGTGTAGTTAATACTTCCTCTAGTGTCAACCACATAATTAGCCACTTGCTGACCACCATACAGGTGATACTCGAAAAATTAGAATATCGTGCAAAAGTTAACTTCTTTCACTAATGCAACTTAAAAGGTGAAACTAATATATGAGATAGACCGATTACATGCAAAGCAAGATAGTTCAAGCCGTGATTTGTCATAATTGTGAGGATTTATGGCTTACAGCTCATGAAAACCCCAAATCCACAATCTCAGAAAATTAGAATATTGTGAAAAGGTGCAATATTCTAGGCTCAAATCAGCTAATTAAGCCATAACACCTGCAAAGGGTTCCTGAGCCTTTAAATGGTCTCTCAGTCTGGTTCAGTAGGAATCACAATCATGGGAAAGACTGCTGACCTGACAGCTGTGCAGAAAACCATCATTGACACCCTCCATAAGGAGGGGAAAGCCGCAAAAGGTAATTGCAAAAGAAGTTGGATGTTCCCAAAGTGCTGTATCAAAGCACATTAATAGAAAGTTATGTGGAAGGGAAAAGTGTGGAAGAAAAAGGTGCACAAGCAGCAGGGATGACCGCAGCCTGGAGAGGATTGTCAAGAAAAGACCATTCATTCAAAAGTTTTGGACTTTCACAAGGAGTGGACTGAGGCTGGAGTCAGTGCATCAAGAGCCACCACACACACACGGATTCTGGACATGGGCTTCAAATGTCGTATTCCTCTTGTCAAGCCTCCTGAACAACAAACAACGTCAGAAGCATCTTAGCGGGCTAAAGAACCTGGTCTGGTGCTCAGTGGTCCAAAGTCCTCTTGTCTGATAAGAGCAAATTTTGCATCTCATTTGGAAACCAAGGAGCCAGAGTATGGAGGAAGAATGGAGGGGCACACACTGCAAGAGGCTTGAAGTCCAGTGTGATGTTTCCAGTCTGTTGATTTGGGGAGCCGTGTCATCTGCTGGTGGTGGTCCCCTGTGCTTCATTAAGTCCGGGGTCACCGCAGCCGTCTACCAGGAGATTTTGGAGCACTTCATGCTTCCTTCCGCAGACGAGCTCTATGGGGATGCTGACTTCATTTTCCAGCCGGACTTGGCACCTGTCCACACTGCCAAAAGCACCAAAACCTGTACTGAATACATATGCATGCTTCTACTTTTCAGAGGTCCGATATTCTATGTACAATCCTTGTTTTATTGATTGCATGTAATATTCTTATTGTCTGAGATTGTGGATTTGGGGTTTTCATGAGCTGTAAGCCATAATCATCACAATTATGACAAATCGCGGCTTGAACTATCTTGCTTTGCATGTAATGAGTCTATCTCATATATTAGTTTCACCTTTTAAGTTGCATTAGTGAATTAAATTAACTTTTGCACGATATTCTAATTTTTCGAGAATCACCTGTATAACCGTTTTACTGCTACAGGGCGGCAGCTGTGCGCCAGATCACGTGTGTGTGTGTGTGTGTGTGTGTGTGTGTGTGTGTGTGTGTGTGTGTGTGTGTGTGTGTGTGTATGTATGTATATGTGTATATATTTATATTGTGTGTGTGTATATATATATTTGTATGCGTGTGTGATTCCACACTTCCGTCTGCAGGAGGTGCGCTGCTACTGCTGTGTATATTCACAGCAGAAGCCGATCTGCAGGTGCCGGGCACTGGATGTCCGCCTCCACCCACCGATCGTCGGCAGAGACTCAGAACTGAGCTCCATTCTGACACGGGGAAGGGATGGATTCTGTGTTCCTGCAAAGCAGGGACTCAAATCCATCTAGTAAAAAGAGCACACATAGTAAACACTAAGGCCCCTTTCACACTGAGGCGCTTTGCAGGCGCTATTGCGCTCTAAATAGCGCCTGCATAGCGCCCCAAAAAAGCCTCTCAATACTATCCAATGTGAAAGCCCGAGGGCTTTCACACTGGAGCGTTGCGCTTGCAGGAGGCTCAAAAAACTCCTGCAAGCCGCATCTTTGAGGCGCAATAGGAGCACTAAAAATAGCGCTCCTGTAGCGCCCCTGCCCATTGAAGTCAATGGGGTAGCGCCTCTAATACGCCCGCAAAACGCCTCAAAGAGGCGTTATTGCGGGCGTTTTTAACCCTTTTTCGGCCGCTAGCGGGGGTTAAAATACCCCCGCTAGTGCCCGCAAATCGCGGCAAAAAAACGATATAGCGGCGCTAAAAATAGCGCCGCTATACTGCCAGCGCCTCAGTGTGAAAGTAGCCTAACCCTGGCTAGACACAGTTAACCCTTTAATTGCCATAGATGTTTAACCCCTTCCCAGCCAGTGTGATTAGTGCCCGTGCATATTTTTAGCACTAATCACTGTATTAATGTCATTGGTCCCCAGAAAAGTGTCACAGTATCCGATTGTCTGCTGCAATATCGCAGTCACACTGTCACTGAATCGCCAACATAAATAGTATAAACAAAAAATAAAAACATTTCCAGTATTCCATAGTTTGTAGACGCTATAACATTTGCGCAAACCAATCAACATACACTTATTGGGATTTTTTTTTTTATCAATAATTTGTAGCAAAATACATATTGGCCTAAATTTATGAAGAAATTCAAATTTTTTTTTTTCATTTTAACTGGGTATGTTTTATAGCAGAAAGTAAAAAAAAAATATATATTTTTTTTTTCAAAAGTGTTTGCGTTTTTGTGTATAGCGCAAAAATGTTAAAACGCAGTGGTGAGCAAATGCCACCAAGAGAGACTATTTGGGGGAAAAAATGTATATACATTTTATTTAGGTACAGCTTTGTATGACCGTGCAATTGTCAGTTAAAGTAACGCTGTGCCGTATTGCAAAAAATGGCCTGGTTATGAAAGGGGGTGGGGGGGGTAAATGTTCCAGAGGTCAAGTGGTTACGGTAATTATGCCAATGGGACGCATATTTGCGTTAATTGCCTCCATCGCAGTTACCGACGCTTTGCCAAAAGTTTTTAATTGGCTGTCACGGCGGTCACGTGATCTTAAGCCTCCCGGTGTCATAAACCTCTTAAAGGGCCGGGAGGAGCCAAGAGATTAAAGGGGACACTAAAGGTTCATGTTTTTTCACCTTAATGCATCCTATGCATTAAGGTGAAAAAAATCTGACAATACCGCCCCCCAACCTCCCCCCCCCGTTTTACTTACCTGAGCCCTCGAAAGTCCCGCGCTCGCCCCCGACATCCTCTTCGCCGCTCAGCCTGGCCGTTGATTGGCTAGAATGGATGGATTGTAAGCAGGGCAGCCATTGGCTTGCGCTGCTGTCAATCACATCCAATGACACGGCGCACCGCCGAGTGATACAGTAAGCGGCTATAGCCGCCTGCTGTATCACGGGAGCGCGTCCGCAAGAACTCACCACTATGCGAGCTCGCATGAAGGTGGTGAATTCTTGTGTGGAGGAGCCGAGACAGCCGCCGAGGGACCCCAGAAGACCAGGTTCCTGGCCACTCTGTGCAAAACGAGCTGCACAGTGGAGGCAAGTATAACATGTTTGTTATTTAAAAAAAAAAAAAAAATTACCTTTTACAATTATTTAAGGTAGAGCTCCAGTCTACACTTTTTTTTTTTTTTTATATAGTTATTGTTACCTTTAATTCCTTTGGAAATATTTCCCCAGCACAGGAAGTGGAGACGCTCTTTCCAACAGGGGTACAGATGGCAATAAAAGCATGTTTAACAAAGTGGGAAGGGGGCAGAAGTTTTTAATGCTTACTGTGTCCTCATATTTTGCCATCACTTTCTGGGGGGGGGGGGGGCGCGCGGCGCATGAAAATGGTGAAAAATCTCCCAACTGGCTCAAGAAAACAGATGAAGGTCCTAGTTATTTCACCTATCCTGTGCAACAGTGAATGAGAAACAACAATAATAATTTGGATGACGTTCTGCTTTTACAAACCCTCCACACAAACAAATGCTTCATACAGATAATATCAAATATGTAAGCTGGACATTCTTGTCCAGCTAGGAAACCTTACTGATGTTTTCTTTGACATGGTAGAAAAAAGTTAAATGTTACGTTGATACATTATCAATACAAGTTAAAATTTTGTGTTCATGTCTTAGTATTTTGTTGTATTCACTATTATAACAATGATCACTCCATGCCTTTTATGTCTTTGCAGAGCAACCATTAAGTAAAATGACTAAAATTGACAATTCTCTGCCACTGTTACCACCTGTCCTCACACCATCAGGTGAGTCAATTTTTACGGTACATTTGTTGGGCTCGTCCCTTTTTTTGTCAACAATGACTTCAAAGTAGCAGCCCAATAGCTAAGCAGAAACTAGAGGTCTCCATAGGGAAACATTGCAGTTAGTGCTTCTCTATCCAAAACTATTTAGTTTTGGATAGGGTGTGGAAGGGTTAGAATAGCTGGTAGGTCTTTATTAATGTCTTTGCACCCACTGAAGAGATAAATACTGTACTCTGTTTTGTCCTGGTGACCATTGTCACTAGGAGTGGAGTGATTGAAAATGCAACATTTTTACAGTTATCACAGCAGCAGGAGGTAACATCTTACAATGAATGTCTAGCAATAGAGTAAGCACGTCAAAAGAAATCACAATACAGTGGAACCTTGGATTACGAGCATAATCCGTTCCATGAGAATGCTTGTAATTCAAAGCACTCGCATATCAAAGCGAGTTTCCCCATAGAAGTCAATGGAAACAAAGATACCGTATTTTTCGGACCATAAGACGCACTTTTTTCCCCCAAAAATATGTGGAAAAATGTCTCTGCGTCTTATGGTCCGAATGTACATCAGGCTCCGCCCCCCGCCGCCGCTGTCAACGCCCCCTCGCCACTGCTGGCAAAAAAAAGCCCCCCCCCCCCCCCTCGCACGAACCCCCACCCCCCTGACCTGTATTCCAGAGTCCTGGTTCCCACGGCCTCCTCCCGCACAGATGCCCAGCTTATTGCTTCAGCCACCGCTGCAGCCACGGAGGTGACTGCCTGGCCAGTGATCTGCAGCCTTGTGTGCTGCAGGTAGGAGAATTACGGTGTACAGAACACAGAACACCGGGGTCTGGGAGCCGGGACATGTCTTGAGAGAAGGGAAAATCATGTCCACTGCCCCACAATGCAGCGCGACATGCCGCCCAGACTCAGGTAGGAAACTATTGTAAGGGGAGAGTGGGGAGGAGTGGATGGAAGGCTGTGCAGTCTCCTAATGCTGTGTTTGGAGGAGTGGTGACAGCCTGCTCTGCTGGGACTTGTAGTGCCTCTGTGGGGGGGCTGAAATATGGCAATCTGCTCTGCTGGGACTTGTAGTGCCTCTGTGGGGGGGCTGAAATATGGCAATCTGCTCTGCTGGGACTTGTAGTGCCTCTGTGGGGGGGCTGAAATATGGCAATCTGCTCTGCTGGGACTTGTGCCTCTGTGGGGGGCTGAAATATGGCAATCTGCTCTGCTGGGACTTGTAGTGCCTCTGTGGGGGGGCTGAATTATGGCAACCTGCTCTGCTGAGACTTGTAGTGGCACAGGTCGGGCTGCAATAATGGCAATGGTCAGGCTGCATTATTGGCAATGGTCAGGCTGCATTTCTTTGGCACAGGTCAGGCTGCATTTCATGGGCACTAGTAAATATTTTAGTAGACCATTTGGTTCAGACTATATTTTTTTTCTTGTTTTCCTCCTCTAAAACCTAGGTGCGTCTTATGGTGAGGTGCGTCTTATAGAGCGAAAAATACGGTAATTCATTCCACATTGACTTCTATTGTATGCAGTACAGCATGTGTCCAGAGGTAGGGAGGCGCCGGAGAGACTCAGAAATACTGAGTGTTTCCGAGTGGCTCAGAGTGTCATCAGTGCCCCCGCACCTCTGGCCAACTGCGGTACTGCAACACTCGCAAATCAAGTCAGGATTTAAAAAAAATAATAGCTCGTTAACCGTGTTACTCGCAATCTGAGGTATTACTGTAATTAAAGTGATTTGTAAACGATCACCTTGTAAAACAACCCATTCAGTTTATAATGGAACTAAAATGAAAAACATTTTTGTATAGATTATTAAAAAAAACATTAAATACTTTTTTTTTTCCCCTCCTATTTTTAGAAGTGACCACATTCCCTCTGTTCTCAGCTGCATAAGAGCTGGGGGGAGGAGAAGCAGCAACACACTGAGCTGGCCAGTTTTTAATAGAAAAGCAGAGGGACTGTCAGGAACACCAGGGATTTCACATAAAGGAAAGCAATACAAAGAGAACAGAATACTTTCTTATACAAGTACACAGTACATCAGACACATATCAGGAATATGAAGTGTTGGGGGGTAATAAACGCTTTAAAGTGTTACTGAACCCACAACAGTAAATCAGTCTGTATCTGCAGTAAAGCATGCTTGTTATTCTCACTGTGTAACAGGGCTGTTTGATCCTGTCTTTTCTGACCCCCCCCCCCCCTCTTCTTCCACAGTCCCCAATCCATCTCCTGATATTACAGAGCCTTGGGGGCACGCTGCACATGCTCAGTTTGGTGAGTATTGCTAGAGTTTTGTTTTTTATAATACATTTTTGGTAGGGTGCATATGACCGGTAGAGTGTCGAGGGGTCCTGCAGCCTCATAGGACCGTCGGAGGAGAATAAAAACTCCTACAAGCTTTAACCAGACGCTGATAGAAGTCACAAGACTGCTATTGAGAAAAGGTGTTTAGCAGTTTATATTTACTAAAATAATTGCATTTCTGTGTACTGTGGGAGACCAGATGGAGTGAATGCAGACTCCTGGGTTTAGTAAACACTTTAAGCAAAACGGTGATGACAACTTGGTAAAAAGGGGTCTCCCACCCGCCAAGGAAATGTTGCCATCTTTTCTTATTTTTCTCCCCCTCTTGGTGTTAGTAATTTGTGTTATTTGTTTGTCCACATACACGATTATGCTTAGATTTTGGATCCAATTTATAAGCTGATATTATGTAATTATGAAATTATATTTACATTTGCTAAAATGCTATGGATTGCTAATGTTTGCAAAGGATATTTGGTAACTCTTATTTGCTATATTGCTGTTTATCCATATCTATCTTTCTAAAGAATTTTTGCTGCCGTATCTTAACCTATTTGGTGTACTTACTCTATTGCTACATATTGGGGTTGGTTTCGTAAAACTGGAGAGTGCAAAATCTGGTGCAGCTGTGCACAGGAACCAATCGGCTTCCATTTTTTTGTGAAAGCAAGCTAAAGTTAGTAGCTGATTGGCTACCATGCAGAGCTGCACCACATTTTGCACTTTCCAGTTTTAGTAAATCAACCTCAAAGTGTCTTTTGGTCTAAAAGATAGAACCAAATGAGATCAAAGCACCCAAAAATGCTTTAAAATGGATTAAGGACTTTAATAATACTGTTCAGGTGTCAGAACCTTAAAAGTGCACTAAACGATGCATACTGCACATCACATAGTCCAACTTGGCAGCAAGCAAGAACAGGTGGCTACATTTCTACATACAGTGAGACCATGGGGGAACATAGTCACCCTCTAACAGGAAGTCAGATCACAGCAGCAAAAAAAAGTAATTTGGAGGAGAGAACAATAGAAGGGACATTAAAGAGGAGTTCTGCCTAAAATAAAAAAAAAGTGAAAGTCAGCAGCTACAAATACTGCAGCTGCTGACTTTTTTTTTTTTTCAATTATAAATTTTTTATTGTTTTATATAAACAGACATAGAATAAAAGACATTACCATACAAACAGAGTGTGACATACAAGTTCGCAAGCATTTATTTCAGACAGGTCTGAATATTCACCCGATATGGATAACCCAACTCGGGGTACTGTTATCACTGAGCTCGTGGCTATCTATTTAGTATCCTCCCCGAATGTTCCTCCTTACTCCATAACCTTCCGGTAGGGGGCGTCACTATGTCACATCTAGGATAAATCCAATTCCCCGTCCAACTCACCCCCCCCCCCCCCCCGAGAGGGAGGGGGAGAGAGAGAGAACTAGAATAAAAACCTGGAAATAGAAATGGGGAACGGGGTTGGAGGGAAGAGGGGAAAGGTGGGGGAGGGGGGGGCTGACCCAGAGTTCTGAACACGTCTCCAGTCGTAATAATTATCAAGGCTGTTTCCCTTTGCCAAGTTAAGAGTTAAGTAGGGCCGATCCTTCATCCGAATAGATGAAGATGTTCCATAGCCTCCATGCCTCAGAGTGCCTCTCCTGTTTGTTTTGAGCAGCGAGGACCAGATCCTCCAGTTTTTTGATGTCCTTCACCCTACGTAACCACAGCCCCACCGTCGGGGGCGAACTTTTTTTCCATCTAAGGGGGATGCAGGATTTGGCTGCGTTCAATAAGTGCCGTATGATTGACTTCTTGTATCTCCTTGCCGGTATTGAGGTAGCGTGAAGCAGGAAAAAGGCAGGGTCGTCACTGATTACATGATCAGTGAATTTCTGAGTGATAGTCCTAACTGTTGTCCAGAAGTGTTGTAGACGAGGACAGGACCAGAATATGTGAAGAAGCGTCCCCACCTCCGTCTGACATCTCCAACATTGGTTCGTGGAGTTAGGGAAGTATCTATGCAGTATCTGGGGCGTATAATACCACCTGGTTAAGATCTTGTAATTAAGTTCTTGGGTTTTTGTGCATATCGATGTTTTCAATGAAAATCGAATTATCGTCTGTTTTTGGGCATCAGTGAATGAACATTGTAGGCCTACTTCCCATTTCTGTAGGAAAGGCAAGTCAGGTTGTGTGGGAGGGGAGTTAAGTAGTGCGTATGTTTTGGAGAGGACTTGAGACAACGTCCCCTCGTCCCTGCAGTATTCTTCAAAGGTGGTCAGTTCTCTCTGATATTGTGCCGGGTTTGGTAATGAATGTAGGAAATGATGTAAGCGAATTGCCCTCCAAAACGGAAGTCGGAAATGTCCTCCATCACTAGTCAGAGCTTGAACAGAGGGCCACTTAGCGTCCTCCACAAAATGTGAGGCCTGGTCCCTCCCCGTCAAAGTAAGTGACAAGTACTCCGCCGATTCCAGGCCCGGTGGGAACGCTGGATTTCCTAGGATTGGATAAAGGGGGGAATCACCCGAAGAGAGGTGGGTTGATAGTAAGTTTGCCGCCCCTATACGAAGGGTAGCGCCAATAATTGGGTGGGAAGTCAAGGTGGGGGGTAGTCGGTCAAAGCACCAAGTGGCGCCCTTCAGTGACACTGCTGTTTGGGCTTGTTCTAGTTGGACCCAGAGTTTAGATTTGCTGTGACGGTTCCAGTCTGATTCTGCCAAGATGCACCACCCCATGGTAATTACGTAGATCTGGCAAGGCCAATCCTCCGAGATGTTTCGGCATTGTCAACAGACGTCTACGGAGTCGGGGTTTGGAGTTAGCCCAAATGAAGTTAACGAAAAGGGAATTGACCTGTTTAAAGTACAGGGGTGCAATCCTGATTGGCAATGCCTGGAACAAGTACAAAAATTTAGGGAGGATAGACATTTTAATGAGGTTGCACCTGCCAAACCATGAATGCAAACCCTTGGTCCATTCCTGTAGCAGTAGTCGGGCCTTGGTCAATAAGGGCGGAAAATTGAGGTCGAAGGTGTGCTCCAGATTGCACGGGATCAGGGTTCCCAGGTATTTAAGAGAACTGTCCGACCATTTAAATTTGAACTGGGATTTCAGTGAGTTCAATCTGGTGGGAGGGATATTAATCCCCATCGCTGCCGATTTGTCGAAATTGATTTTTAAATTGGAAAGGTTTCCGTATCTATCAAACTCTCGGAGTAGGTTCGGTAGGGACACTGCCGGGTTGGTCAGGGAAAACAATAAATCATCTGCATACGCCGAGATTTTAAATTGTGTATCGCGCACAGTGACCCCTGTAATGTCAGGGTGTGCACGCACCGTGCACAGGAATGGTTCTAACGCCAACGCAGAAAGTATGGGTGAGAGCGGGCACCCCTGTCTGGTTCCGTTCGTTATAGGGAAAGTGTCAGACAAAATTCCATTGGCTTTGACCTGGGCCGAGGGTATGGAGTATATACTGGATATCCATTGGCGCATTTTAGGCCCCAATCCAATTCGTTTCAGGACGGAGAACATGAAGGTCCAGTTGACACGGTCAAACGCCTTCTCAGCATCCGTGCTGAGAAAGACGCAGGGTGTCTTTGACGTGGTAGCTATGTGGATTAAGTTGAGTACCTTAGTGGTATTATCCCTTGCCTCCCGGGCAGGGACAAAACCCACTTGGTCTAAGTGGATTATATTCGGCGTCTGTTGGGTCAATCTGTTAGCTAGGATCTTAGTAAAGAGCTTCAGATCCGTGTTCAATAAAGAAATGGGCCTGTAACTGCCGCACGCTGTTGGGTCCTTGCCTTCCTTATGAATAAGGGAGATGTGTGCTCTTAAGGAATCCCTAGGGAAGGAACCCCCCTCCCCTAAGCCGTTCAACATCCTCACCATATGTGGGCCCAGCAGTGGGAGGAGAGATTGATAATACTGCAAGGTGAACCCATCCGGTCCCGGCGCCTTGCCGGGTTTTGTCCCTCCCATCGCCCGTTGCAGTTCCTCCACAGTAATAGGGTCATCTAATCCCGTTCCGGATGTCGCGGGTAATTGAGGCATTCGTGAGGTGGCAATGTACTCTTCTATCGTCACGTCAGTAGGGGTCCTGGGAGGCAGGTTGTACAGAGAGGAGTAGTAATTCCTAAACTCCTGCACTATGTGAGTTGGCATAATGCTCTTACGTCCCGAAGGAGACATTATTTGGGGTATGAAGGTCCTGAGGCTCCTGACCGCTCTAGCGAGTAGTTTCCCGCATTTATTTCCCGATTCGTACGTGAGTTTCCGGCAGAATTGTAACGCCGCTTTAGCTCTATAGTGAAGTAAGTCTGTCTTCTAAGAGAAAGCAGTTCAGCTTCCAAGGAGGGCATCTGCGTTCCCTTGTGCTTAGATTCCACTACTCGGATCTTATCCAAAAGCTGTATCAGTTGTTGTTCCCGTTCTCTTTTAATGCGTGCGCCATGTTTGATTAGTATCCCCCTAATTACTGATTTATGTGCCTCCCATAAAATACCCGGGTCGCAGTCATCTACGTCGTTAGTCCTGAAGTAGTGGTGTAGTTCAGTTGTGACCTCCGCCACGACCTCCGGTGTCTGTAGTAAACTTTCGTTCAGGCGCCAGCACTTAGTTCTGGATATTGAGGTTGCTGAGAGGTCGTAGCGCATAGTAATGGGTGCGTGGTCTGACCATGTGATGCTACCTATCATCGGGTCATGTACCGCTTCCAGTTGACTGTGTGGGACGAAAAAACAATCGATCCTTGAACATACTTTGTGGAGATGAGTAGAAGGTGTAATCCCTCTCCCCAGAGTGATGTAGTCTCCATACGTCAACCAGCTGGGCGTTGTGTAAGTCCCGTGTAACGCGTTTATGTATGCCGGGGCGTATGGAGGAATGACCCGATGAGGTGTCGACCAAGGGGGCTAGGGGAATGTTGAAGTCACCTCCCACGATCAACTGTCCCGCTTTGAATTCCATCAGGAGGTCCAGCGTGTCGTGTAGGAAGGTGTCTTGTTGGTCATTGGGCGCATAAATAGTGGCCAGAGTCACCCTCTTGTCCCCTACCATTCCCTTTATGAACACATAACGACCCTCGGTGTCCACCAAGGTATCGCCACATGTCCAGGGCACTGCTCCAGATATGAGTATAGACACTCCCTTGGTTTTTGCTGTCTTGTTAGTGGCATGATACACCGAGGGAAAGAATCGGTTTCTAAGGCATGGAGGCCCTCCTGTTTTAAAATGCGTTTCCTGAATGAACGCTACGTCAGCCCTAGCTCTTTTAAGGTCATTCAGCAGCATACGACGCTTTTCGGGTACATTTAGTCCTTTTGCGTTTAGCGAAAAAATGTGAAGGGTATCCATCGTCCCTGGGTCAAAGGGGAAGGATCACTACAACGGGATAGGGGGAGGGAAGGAAAAGAGGAGAAGGGGAGGGCGTAGTAGACAAAAAGAGAGAAAGAGAGAGGAAAAAAAAGGGGAAGGGGAAAGAGGAAGGAGAGAGAGAGAAAAAGGGGAAGAAAGGAAAAAAAAGGGGGGGGGAAGTAAATAGAAAGAGGGAGAGAAAGAGAGAAGAGAAAAAAGAATATATATAGGTAAAGATTAGACAGAAAAAAGAGAGACAAAAGAGAAAAGAAATATGTTAAAAAGAGGAAAAGAGAAAAAAAAAGGATTGTGTATATATATATCTATATATACACAAATGGGCATGTGTCAACAAACCCAAAGCGCATAAACTAAGAAGTGAACGAAATTCGTTCGCAAAAAAGCCCACCCCGATTCACCCCAGGGATGGTACTTTGGCCTATTGGGGAGGAGGTTGGAGAGGACCGAGGGAAGCTAACCCAGTCCAGCCCGCCCCTCCCCAGCCTGGTAACTTAAATTAACCTTGTATCCCCATAATAAAAAGAACCTTGGGAAAGAACAACAGTGATGTTCAAAACAAAGAAAACATACCTCCTATCAAAAGTGCATTTATAACAGTAAACCGGTTCAACATGTAAATATCACATTCTATCCTATATTAAGCAGAGGGATCCACTGCCCGTATCCATCCCCCCATCTAAACTAGCCTCCCTCTCCTGATCCCGATCCCCCCCCCATCCAGGGGGGGTGACTATATAAGGAGTCTCCCCCTCCGTATCCCGAGGGGTAGGCGGGGGGGAGCGGCACCAGCTCCACCCCACCCACTTCCAGGCAGAGCTCACGTCCGCAATTCAAATACCTCATCTGTGGCGAGGTGAGCCCCCCCCCTATCTATAGATCTGAGCCCCCCTCCCCATGCGGGCTCCCCCTGTAAAATCGGGGACTCCACAGCACCCCCCCACCCCCAGTCAGCCGTCCACCACCGTCACTCAGCGAACGTGGGGGCCAGCAGCGACCCAGCATCAGAAGCCAGTCTAAACGCCGGGGGGTCAGAGAGAACACTCGGGGGGGAGGGGGGGCAGCAGAGAGAAGAGAAAAAAAAAATAATAAAAATAAATAAATTATAAAACAAAAGCAAACCCATAGGGAGGGGGGCCAAGGGAGAGGCATGAGAAGGAAAAAAAAACCAGCACCCGGAGATCTCAGGGAGAGCGTGTGTGGGCGGCGAGTCCGCCCAGGAACCAGCTCAGGCAGGGGGGGGGCGTAAATGTAACCAATCCGGGGGGGGGGGGGGACATCATTGAGGAGGACAATAGAAAAATAACCCGGGAGAAGGGAGAGAGAGTAAAATCACAAAAGGGGTAACCGGAGGAGCAGGACTAAGGCAGCGGCATCCGACGGCTTACCTCATCTCCTGTCGGTATCAGGCCTCTCTTGATGTATCCACGGGAGTGTATCTCGATCTGCGGCGATCGGTCTGGGGGGTCGCCCCGGGAAACCAGAGCGAGGGGCCGAGCGCTGCAGCACCTGAAGCCAGTCCGGCACGTCAAAGGGATCTACCTCCAGGAAAGCAAACAGGTCAGGCAGATCAGAGGAGGTGCGCAGGGAGAAGAACTGCTGTTCCTTTTTAAAGGTCACGGATATGGGGAATCCCCACCTGTATGTAACTCCGGCTTGTCGGGCCACCTCTAGCACAGGCTTCAACATAGCTCGTCTCTGTAGGGTCGCCCTGGAGAGGTCTGGAAGAATCCGAAGGGGGGCGCCGTCAAAGTCCACGTCCCCCTTCTCCCAAGCCCTTCGCAGCACCAGCTCCTTGTGCGCGTATTGATGGATGCGGCATATAATGTCCCGCGGCCTGTCCGGGTCTGTCGAGCGGGGACCTAGTGCTCGGTGAATCCTGTCAAATGACAGGTTAGCTGGGAAATCTTCCCCCAGCAGGTCCCGAAAAATGGCCAATGTAGACGCTGCCAGATCTTCCGCTTCTGTGGCCTCTGGCATGCCTCGCAGTCGCAGGTTGGTTCTCCTGCTGCGGTCCTCCATTTCTTCTGACTGAAGCTGTTGTGTGAGGACCGTAGCTGCCTGGGAGGATTGCAAAGCTTCCATCTCAGTCATTCGTCTCTCCAGGGCGATCACTGAGGTCTCTCCCGCTCCCATCCGTTCCGAGAGTGTCTTCACCTCCTCCTTTACCGTCGCAATCTCCTCTCGGTGAGCTGCTTCCAGCCTGCTAGCCAGCGCCTCGAAATCTGCTCTCGTGGGTAAGGCCTGAAGTAATGCCCGTAATTCAGCGTCAGCTCTCAAGGTAAGCGAGGCTAGATGCGGGTGTTGTGTGTCCTGTGACCCCGAGGGAAAGGCCTCCAAGGTGTTTAAGTCCATGTCTGCGGCTGAGGAGGGTGACAGAGGGAGAGGGGAGTCCCGCGGTCTCTGTATGTTGAGAGGGCCTTGCCTCGTGGTGTCTGCCATCTTGGTGTCCGGGGAGGCTCCGCAGCTATTCCGTAGGAATTTGAGTATCTCGCCGCTCGGATTCGTTTTAGGAGGGGTCTTCTTTTTGTTCTTTCCTCTCCGCTTCCCAGCGGAGTACATACCGTGGGGTACCGGTGAATATCACTGCTGTATAGGCTGGTAAAGGACGGGCCGGACCAGGAGCTCCTCAAGTATGCGACTCTACTCGGCCATGTCCAGACCACGCCCCGCTGCTGACTTTTAATATTAGCACACTTACCTGTCCAGGGCGCCTGCGATGTCTTCATCCGAAGCTGATCTGTCCCTTGGCTATCGGGTGGAGGCGCCGGCATCTTCAGTAAGGGAGTCATTAAGTGAAGCCTTGTGGCTTCACAGCCTGGTTCCCTACTGCGCATGCGTGAGTCGCGCTGCGCTATCTCACTGGTCCCTGCTGTCTTCTGGGACCTGTGTGTCTCC
This sequence comes from Rana muscosa, assembly GCA_029206835.1. Taxonomy (NCBI): domain Eukaryota; kingdom Metazoa; phylum Chordata; class Amphibia; order Anura; family Ranidae; genus Rana; species Rana muscosa. Next base: position 199,670,917 of record CM055126.1, on the reverse strand, counting down.
CAGAAGACAGCGGGGGGGACGGAGGAGGGGCCGGACATGGCGTAGATTGCAGCGGAACCTGCGGCGGTCTGTCACCAGAAGTGGGAGTGAATACCTGTATTATATAGGTATCTGCTCGCCCCTGAAAGGTGCCAAATTTGACATCGGAGGGGGGGAGGAACCAGAAATGCTAAAGTTCAATTTTTGGGTGGAACTCCAGGTTTAAAGTACAGCTCAAAGCAAAGCTGCTTTCTTTTTCTTTTATATTATTTTGAATAGCTTTATGGAAATGTTAAAACCCCCGTCATTTTTATTTTTGCCATGTGTGTCCCAGTGGGGTAGATTTCCCCCCTCCCACTGCCAAAATAGGAAGTAAGAGAAAATCTGAGTGAGGGAATCCCTAGTTGTCACCATAACCAGCGTCCCCATTGGAGGATTTCCCCTCTATTACTGTTCTGGGGAGAACCCAAATTTGGGTTTTACTTTCACTGATGATGGTAAATGTAACAGAGAGGGTGAATCTCACTACCGGAGGCACAGATCATAATTGTCAGATGTTATAATCTTTCTCCGCTCTATCCAAATTTAAAAAGGAAAAAAAAAGTTTTGCCTTTAGTTATACTTGAGGTTAGAGGAATTCCAGATATGGATATTTTATACCTAGTTACATTGGTTCAACTTGGATCAATGTAGCTTTGCAAATACTGATGGCTGATGCCCCTGGAAGCTGGTAAACACTCACGTGATGTCACCCCCCTGCCTCTCCACCTTGTCCAGTCATAAAATGCTTTGCAGTCATTCACTTAAAAGAGAAGTATGGGTTTAGTTTAGTTTTTTCCACAATCCTACTTGCCTAGGTGGATGCTGCATATGTCCCCTGCCAGATCTATACTGAGAACCGATCGATCAAACACCGCTGAGCTTCCTGAGCAGAGGGCTGCTGTCTCCAGCTCTATGCTCTGCTATGGCTGTACTACTTTAATCCAATTCATGTACTAAATAGCGCCTGTACTGAGTGCAAACCTCCTGTGCTCAGAATGTAGCCGGGCAACCGCTCAGCACAGGACCCAGAGGCCTGGAGATCACTGAAGTAGTGGTGTGTGTATAGAGTAATTTCCAGCTTCCAGGGGGCATCAGCCAGGCATGTTAAATAACATAAATACGTTGTTCAAAGCTGGACCAATGTAACTATATATAAAATATCCTTACCTGGAATTCATCTTTAGGAATACAATCTTGCATAGATTTTTTCATTTTAAACCACAGTTTAGCATCACTTTAATATATAAATGAAGCATTACAATGCAACACTTGTTCCTTGGCGCAGGGGGGGGCGCATATTTACGTGAATTACTGTACATACAGCTGTGTCGAGAGTGCGTGCTGTGCGTGCATCCGACAAAGTTACCGGCGCATAAGATCAGACATTTTTGCATCACGTGACCACCGTGACAGCCAATCACAGCGGTCACATGCTCTTAAGCCCCGCCTTCCATCATCAAAAACCTTAAAGGGCTGGGAGATACTGGCATGAAGAGGTTGAAAAAAACATATGCATTGATATGGAAATGCCACCCACTTTGTGGCAATAGCATCCTTTACTCTTCTCGGAAGGTCCTCAAAATTTTTGTAATTCATTTGTGGAAATTTGTGCCCATTTAGGTAGAAGAGAATTTTTAAGGTCCATTACTGATTTTGGATGTTAAATCCTGGCTCACAATCTGCATTCTAGGTTATTCCCAAGGTGTTCAGTAGGGTTGAGTTCAGAGCTCTGTGCATGAGACTCAAGTTCCTCCTCATCGAAACTTTACACAACCCCTGGCACAATAAGGGGAATGCTGACTGGACCCCGAAAGAGCAGCAGTGGGACTGATGGGGGCCATCCCTCTGCTCTGTCCTCCAGTCGGCTTATTCCTTTTTCTCATTTAATCTTCCAGGACAAAACATGACAGAGTGGTTTCACCCACCTAAAACAGGTATTGCATCATCCATAATCAAATAAAAGAGCACATTCACCTATTGTCCTCAGTATTTGTGTTTCCTCCGGTCTAGCAGGAACATCTAAATGGTCTGTTAGGTTTTCCTCAGGCCTTCGTGCTAGTGGCAGGGGCCTCCCTGTGTATACTTCCCCATGATTCCAGGAAAGTGGACTTGGAGGGGTCGCATTTCTAGTGTTTTCCAGGCTACTTTTGTATGTATCCTAGCTGTGGGACCTTCCCTCCCCAAGACCTTCTTGGTTTTCCCCAAGGTTCCTTCTCCGCCGGAGGAGAAGAAGTTATCCCCGTGGGCACCGAGGCTCTAGTGGTGCCCCTCTCTTACTCGCATTTGGTCAAGCTCCATGTCCTCGGTTGCTGGCTGAGCTCCCGATTGATATGGATGAATCGTGTCCACTGGCTTCCCCAAATTTTTTGGAGGGAGAGCTGAATGGCCGGAGCAGGCCACTCGCCAGGGATCATTAAGGCATCCAGAGTGCCCGATTACTTCCAGATCAGAGGGGTGCATGTCTGCTGAGGCAGGTAAAGTACTGTGCATAAGCCAGGACAGAATGCAGCCTGCTATGCTGCAGGTCCCCCTGATTGGATAGCAATATGGTGGATTTGGGAGTATACCCTGGTGCCATTATCCACAGACACCAGGGAAATAACGCAAACAGGTGGGGGATGGAGCAGTAGGCGGACCTGGATCTTCCCAGGAGTATTACAGCAGACTTCATCTGGTCGGCAAAGCTACACAATGCAGTCTGATTCCGCCATGACACCTGCTATGAATCTGGCAGATTGCTCCAAGGTAGGTTGTATGGAGTTTTTTTTTTTCTATAGTTCTTCCTACCATACCCGTACTGTGGGGAGGCACAGTGTGGGGTTACCCCTAGAAGGAGGTCCTCTCTTTGGGTATTGGTTGCTATGGGTGTTTGCATGCCTCCTTCAAGCACATGGTGAATGTGCTTTGTTCTGTCCACCATTAGTGTGGTAATTTTGGAGGCAGAGGCCCTAATGCTTGTCAAACTGCAGAGCAGAGGGCTGGCAAAAATCAGAGCAGAAGCTGCAACCTGTTAACTCCTTCCTACGTTTAGGTTACACTTGTGCATGTGTGGGGCTACTGGGGTCTGCAGTACTTTCTGTACTTGGGCAATAACCCACCCCTAGGCTGAAGTAGAAACATTAAGCCCTGGTTCACATTAATGCAAATTGGCATGCCATTTGACATGTCAAATGGCATGCCAAATCAGCGGTTATTGCCTGCTAATGAACCGTCTGAATCTGACTATGCGGCGCCGCACTGATTCCACAAAGTAGCTTCAGTACTACTTTTGGTTACTTCAGGTGCGATTTCAATAGACATCTGTGCAGGAAACCGCACAGATGTCTCTAAAATCCTCTGACTGACTTGCGGGAATGAAAGTGTGCGAGTTCAGCTGAACTCGCAGGATTTCAATCCCGCCGCAGTGTGAACCTAGGCAAAAGTTTGATCCTGCAACATTTAATTGACAGGCTCCTGGGCTTGACCTCTTTGCAAAGGTTGCATAGACAAACCTGTGTTTAACCACTTCAGCCCCGGAAGATTTGGCTGCTCAATGACCGGGCTATTTTTTGCGATACAGCACTGTCGCTTTAACTGACGGTCGTGCGACGTACTCAAACAAAATTGACATCCTTTTTTTTTTTTTTCACAAATAGAGCTTTCTTTTGGTGGTATTTGATCATCTCTGCGGTTTTTATTTTTTGCGCTATAAACAAAAGAAGAGCGACAATTTTGAAAAAAACACAACAATATCTTTTACTTTTTGCTATAATATCCCCATTTATTTTTATTTTTTTTAAAAAAAGCTATTTTTTTTTTCTCAGTTTAGGCCGATATATATTCTTCTACATATTTTTGGTAATTAAAAATCGCAATAAGCGTATATTGATTGGTTTGCACAAAAGTTATAGCGTCTACAAAATAGGGGAAAGATTTATGGCATTATTATTATTATTTTTTTTACTAGTAATGGCGGTGATCAGTGATTTTGGTGGGCACTGTGGCTGCGCTTGATGGGCACTGTGGCTGCGCTTGATGTGTTTTTTTTTTTTTCAGTTTGCGCCAACCCCCCCCAGTTTCTTTAGTACCAGCCGCCACTGGTGCTTGGGCTTCGACTTCTATCACCTGGAGCTCCCTGGGTTCCACCACTTGGTTTGGCACCAAATCAATTTTATTAGTTATTTGTGTGTTTACATTGTGGTGGTGTTGCATACATTTTCCATTAATCTCGTAGACGCATGTCACTTATTTCAACATATTGAGACTATCAGTAATTGTGCACATATGTTGTATTATGTGTTTTATTGGTACATAACCAATCTTATGAGGCACTTTATGCTTATATGGTGTTGGTGTCACATATATTATTTGTTTCATACACACGTCACTTAGCGCTGCACTTTTTTATTGCATTTTCCTCCTTAAGATGCCTCCAGTCCCGTGTTTCTCAGCTCCAGTTCTCAAGGCGCCCCAACAGGTCATGTTTTCAGGCTTTCGATTATGTTGCACGGGTGATCAGTTTCACTGCCTTAGTAATTACCACAGCCGTTTTATCTGAGGGAAATCCTGAAAACACGACCTGTTGGAGCAACTTGAGGACTGGAGTTGAGAAACACTGCCCTAGTCAACAATGATCTAATGCTCTAGGGCTCAATCCTACTCTCTGAGGCCACTGCATGGCTTAGTGACTATTCAGCATGTCTTTCTTTTATACACTTTTGGCTAAGGACAATTATTTTTAGGAAATTTAGCCTTCACGAAATCCCACTTGACGTTTATCCCAGACTGGTTTACTTGTTACAATAGATCTGAGGTTCTGAATGCCTAAGCTTTGGGCTTAGGTATCGGTGATTCCTCCCCTATTTTCAAACCCATCCTAAGAGAGGAAGCCGAGCCATAGTATTTTATCTTATGAAATCCATATGATGGGAAAAAGTAAAATAGCCCTTTGGTACTATTCACAGGACCCAAGTGGGTGTCTAAATACACTGTAGGCAGGTGGATCACATTCACCTTTTCAGGGCACACTGTACATTATTTTAAAATTCGAACTGCCCAGTGGACTTGGGTCATTTCTCAGGTCTTTGACCTCAGCATGGACAGAGAATAACTAGTTTTGCCTCAACAGCTCTACAAAGTCACCACCTGGTCTAATTTTCATACAGTGTTTTGACACATCCAGATTGCTCTGCTGTCCTTTCAGGACTTAGTCTTGTGATATAGTTCCTGGAAGCAGTAGCACGCCCTAATAGGTTATTTCTATAATGTCCTCTCATGTGCTGTCCTGGAAGATGAAATGGGAAAACTAGAGTTGGTTACCTGGTAACTCCATTTCCATTAATCTTCCAGGACAGCACGGACCCCTGCCCTCTGTATTCTGTGTTTTAATCTGCCAAAAAGAAGCTCATGTGCTTTTTTAACCACTTAAGCCCTGGACCATTTTGGCTGGTTAAAGACCAGGCCCCTTTTTTGTGATTCGGCACTGCGTCGCTTTAACTGACAATTGCGTGGTCGTGCGACGTGGCTCCTAAACAAAATTTACGTCCTTTTTTTTCCCACAAATAGAGATTTCTTTTGGTGGTATTTGATCACCTCTGCGGTTTTTATTTTTTGCGCTATAAACAAAAATTCAATATTTTTTACTTTTTGCTATAATAAATATCCCCCAAACAAATATAAAAAAACATTATTTTTCCTCAGTTTAGGCCGATACGTATTCTTCTACATATTTTTGGTAAAAAAAAAATCACAATCTGCGTGAGTTTGGTTTGCGCAAAAGTTATAGCGTTTACAAAATAGGGGATAGTTTTATGGCATTTTTATCCATTTTTTTTTTTTTTTTAACTAGTAATGGCAGTGATCAGCGATTTTTTTCGTGACTGCGACATTATGGAGGACACATCGGACACTTTTGACACATTTTTGGGACCATTGTCATTTTCACAGCGATCAGTGCTATAAAAATGCAGATTACTGTGAAAATGACACTGGTAGTGAAGGGGTTAACCACTAGGTGGCGCTGTAGGGGTTAAGTGTTCCCTTCATTGTGTTTCTAACTGTAGGGGAATGGGCTCTGTGTCACATGACACTGATCTTGGCTCTGTGTACACGGAGCCCAGATCAGTGTCATTGTAACTAGGCAGAGCAGGGAGATGCTTGTTTACACAAGCATCTCCTCGCTCTATACCTCCGTGAGACGATCGCGGGGATCCCCGCGGCGATCGAGTAAACATAATTACATTCAAACATGAAGTAAAACTACTTTACAAGAATTGAAACAATCATAAGCAATTGGCTAAAACTCAGCATTGAGATATACACACAGTGCCCATCATAGACAGCAGTGACGTCAAAGTACATCTCTAGGCATCTTTGGCTACAGTGTCAATTTTTTGCTTTGTGTCTCTGCTGGGAAGATTCACAGTGTGTGTGCGTGTGTGCGTGCGTGTGCGCGTGTGTTTGCGCGTGTGTTTGTCAGTTTGTTGTGGTTGTGTTCCAACATTTTAGACTTGTTCCCAGAAGAAGATGTGGGGGAAATCCGTTAATAGGGACACTTGTTCTGGGAACAACAGTCTAAAAAGGGTTTTGATTTGGCACAGCCTTCTTATACATAATACTGCTATATTGCTTTGTTTATTCATCAATGTTCAGGCCTTTTAAATACCGATCCAGTAGAGGACATTTGATTTTGAGTGGGTTCTTTACCCCGTTTTTTATGTACTTGTGGATGTTTTAAATGAATTGTAATAAAGTATGCCTTTTTATATAAATTATGGTCTTGTGATGTGCCTATAAAGTCTCAATTTATCGGTCCTTTTAGGGATGTTTGTCCTCATTTGGACCTTCTCCTACTTTTTTGTCTAAGAGGGGAGTTCTTCCCAGTTGGGGAGATTTTCTCTGATCTTCTCTTGCATCTCTAGTAAAGGGAAATTTCCTCAATGGTACAAAAGTAGTAACATTTACCTTCAAGAAGTCTACCCCTTCCCTGCTCTGTCCAAAACGAAAGAAAAAGTTTTGGCTGTAAATACACTATAAAAAGAAAAACGTTTTTTTGTGTGGCCAGCTGGTTGGGGACATTTCAGACTTGCCTATTGTGTATTGATTTTTTCTTCTTTGTGGCCTCTAGAGCGAAAACCTCCTCTGGTTCCTGGAATTGGTGCAGTAGAGGGAGATGCCATCAACGTTCCAGAAACCGCTGATTTGACAAAGCTCACAATTCCTCCACCCGCTCTTCCTGCTGCTGTCCATCAGCCACCACCTCTACCACACCGACCTCCACCTCCACCTTCTAGTTACATCACTGGTATGTCTACAACCAGCTCCTACATGTCTGGCGAAGGTTATCAGAGTCTCCAGTCTATGATGAAGACGGAAGGACCAGCTTATGGAGCTTTGCCCCCTGCCTACGTCCCGCCAGCTCATTTATCATATCACCCTCATGTTTTTCCACCTAATCCTCCGCCATCTGTACCTCCACCCCCACCTTCTACATTCCCACCTCCCAACATTCCTCCTCCAGCTCCAGGATACCCACCTCCTCCTGCTTACAACCCCAACTTCCCCCCACCTAGACTTCCCCCAACTCATACTGTTCCAAATCACCCACCGCCAGGGATTGGTTTACCACCAACAAGCTATCCACCTCCTGCTGTGCCGCCAGGGGGCCAGCCTCCAGGACCTCCACCTATTCCACCACCAGGGATGCCACCAGTTGCAGGTCTAGGCCGGGCAGCCTGGATGAGATAGCATGGAGCTTCTGTGGTAGGAACCTGAACTCTAAGAGGAAGTATTGTTCTAAGCAGTTTAAAAGCCTAAATAAATGCAGACATGCTTGTTTTATAATATGTACATTGTTTTAAATTGCACAGCCCAAAACAAGTACATTGGCTTCCCTTAGAAGGCAGCTTTACTGAGAGCTGATCATTGGGTTGGTCATTGTAGTGTTTACAGAACCATTGCCCTCCCTGTCAGTCGGCGACTGCTTATGCTGTGTAGAAAACATTTCAACTGTGCGCTCAGAAATCCATTTCTCTTAGGTGACCTGGTTCTCACCCCAAAAATCCTGTCTCAATTGGCTTTAGATGTGTATCAGTGATGTCAGTTTGAGATCGTTCAGAATGAATTGACAGACGCATTTGATCTGCACTTTGTTTTGACATGCATTTGACCTGCTTCAAGCGAGTTTTGCTTTCCCATAGACTTGGGATGCAAAACCAGTTTAACACAAACAAAATCCAGTCAGGACACGCCAATCGCGGTCAGCAGCGATGGAAAGCATGTGGCTAGAGGTGTCCTAAACTTATATATTGCTTAGGAGCCCCAAGGTTCAGTGCACAGTTATGCTCAACCAGGTGTTGTGGTCAAGAACCCGCCCCTTCCTGCACTTACCTAATGGCCCAAAACTTTAGTTTGCAGCCTGTAGGGTTAAAAGGGGGCAGGACTAGAGCTGCCAATCACAAATACTGGTGGAAATGTATCTAATAAGAATATTTGTTTAGGTTCTGAGGCTTGCACAGTGTTATACAGTGTCCCCAAGTGCCTGCTGCCCATTTTGATTGATATTTTTTTAGTGACTGAAGGTTCGCTTTAAAGGCCAGCTTCACCTAAAACTTCAGTACTTTATAGATCCCAGCATAGGTGGGATACATGCTTGAGGGACTTTAAACAGAGAGAAAGTTTTACATATTCCATTAAACTGATTTAGAAAAGATCTTGGGTATCCCAATAAGACTGTAGCCTCTTTTGATGCTTCAGTGTATGTGTGCAGTTTGGCTCACTGAGCTTAGAGAGGGCAATGCCTGAACTGTGGAGCACATTGATGTGTATTCTACCAGGTTCAGATTTAGGGCTGCTCACCAAATGAGGATACCAGCAGTCACTGGGCATTCAGCTAGCACAGTTTGAATGAGGGAATAAAAATTTGAGACAGACAACAGTCTGCAGGTTAAATACACAATGCTTTGTTCATGTTTGACTTAAAGCGGAACTAAACCCTCCTATCCTTTTCAGCCAGGAAGCTGCCATCATAGCCTATGTTTAATCTGCAGGTGCTATGATGCTGCACATGTGATCAGTTATGACTTCAGCCATTTGATGGTTTGGCTGGGAACACAAGCAAATGTAAAAGTTTTCAATCCTGACATGCTGGGAATGGCAGTTTTTTTTTTTTTAACTGTTCAATTGATATAGGTTTAGTTCCGCTTTGTTCCATTTAGTCCTAGTCTAAACAGGTCCTAGAGAGGTGTTGGGCCATCTCCCCCCAAGGTACCCTTAAAGTCCATATAAGCCAAGCCACTGTTCCTAGGTACCCTGATCAGCTCTCAGTGGAGTAGTAGCCAAAACTTGTTTTGTGTTTGGATACAATTGGGAAATGCATCAAAATGTATTTTTAGTAAGATCTTTTTTCCCCCCTTAAAGGAGAAATTTCCTTTTTCTCTTCCAGTTACAGTGATCACATAAAGCAATAAATGGGAAAGGGTTAGGTCTCTTATGTTTTTAGTGCTGTGTCCCAATTGGGCAGTAAATGAGGAGAAATCTCCAAGACCAAAAAAATTTCCAGAGAAAACCAGCTAGCAGCACACCGTAACGTCCGGCACTTGTAAAACTTTTATTCCACAACAAACTTCAAGAAGCCCCACCTTTATGCGTTTCACTCACCACTTGGGTTAATTGTAGAGGACGATTGAGCCAAGTGGTGGTTGAAATGCGTCAGCAGAAATTCTGTAACTTTGTCTTGGAATAAATGTTTTAGAAGTGTTGACCATTTTTTCCTGTTGACATTTCGAGGTAAGGATGAGCTCCTGCCTGGCATCTGCACCAGGCCAGCCGTGGGAATGATCCACAATATAGGACTTAAAGCGGTAGTAAACCCCTGCTTGGTAATTTTCACCTACAGGTAAGCCTATGATGAGGCTTACCTGTAGGTAAAATAAACCTCTCTTAAATGTGCACCGTGTTCACCCTGGATGCAGCCAGTTACATCACCGAGGCACTCGCTCTGAAGGCCTGGCATACCTTGCTGGGCCTTTAGAGCTTTGTGCCTGAACCTTGGGCTCCACTTCATCGCAGCTCGGGCCAATCACATAGCTGGAGCATGCAAACCCAGAGAGAAGACTGGGGGAGGATGTCGGCCCTCTCAGTGGTGACAGTACAGCGATGGAGCGCTTCGTTCCAAGGTGGGTATTTCATAATGTGTGCAATGCATACTAGCACATTATGCCATTGCCTTGAAAGTTTTTTTTTTTTTTTTTTTTTTTTTTTTTTTTACACACGCCACAGTCGTGGTTTACAACAGCTTTAACACTGAACTAAATCCTCCTATCCTTTACAGCCAAGGAACCTGTCGTCTTAGCATCTGTTTGATCTGCAGTTGCCATGGTGCTGCACACCAGCCATTTAATGGCATGACCGTTTGAGAGCACAAGCAACTGTCATGGTTATCATTCACAGCATGCCGTGAATGTAACTGTTTTGGGATACTGTTAAATTGCTGGGTTTAGTTCCACTTTAAGAGTAACAGAAAAACGTTCCCACTCCATAAATAAAACCGGAAAATGACTTTAATTGCCAAGTTGTGGTTAAGATGTTGAATGTTTCATAGGGTTGCTACGTGCCTGGCTGAAAAGACTACACTATATACTATCAATCGTATTGACTCTGTGCAGTGGATCTGCTGTTTTCCTTTCCATACAATAAAATCTTGGCTCGATTTCTGTGTAACCTTTAAAAGTGCCATATTGGCCGATATTCGTTCTGTTCATGTTGGTTTTTCCCAAATTTCTTCTGTCAAAGCTAAAGATGGGAATGCTTTCTTTGCGTTTTTGACTCCTGTTTTGTATTCTTGTGTTTTTTTTCTTTTTGAATGACAGATTTGGAAGCTTTTACAAATGTTTGTAAATATTTTTTTAATGTAAAAAGAAAGTCTAAAATGTAACAGCCCAGTAAAGCGAAGCTGTCCATGACACCGAGGTGAATAAAAACACTGAAGTAAAGACTGGTCTCTTTATTGAGTGGAAGCTGCTGAGTAATGTGCACCACACAAGGTACAAACTTCACCCCAAATGTTCACAAACTTCCTGCTCTTTTCTTTTGATGCTCCAGGTGGGCAGCTTTCCCTTCCCTCTAGTTAAAGGATTAAAGTGTATGTTCACCTTTACAGAAAATCTGTAAGGTTTCCTTACACGGGACCCTCTTTCCATCGCACCTGGTACCGCTATCCTGGAGTCTGGCAATCACTCGTCTGACAGATCGTATTGCTGCTTTACCAATCTGGGGATTTGAAATCCCTGCGGCTTTCTTTCCTCTGCGCCTGTGGTGACAGAACAAGCTACGTGTGTTCTGATTGGGCGGCACCGCTGCCCAATTAGAATGCTCATATACGTACCGCCTTACGAGATACGTTTAGGTGATTAAGCTGTGGGAATTTGTAAGCCCCGGGCTGGTAAGGCGGCTTTACCGAGGTCTCCTAGTGGGTGATCGCTAAGCTCCAGGTCAGTGGGGGTCCAGTGTTAAGTTCACCTTTTGTTTACTTTCTTTTTTTAAAAATAATTGCAGCTCCCCTATGCACCAATATAGCATTAAAGTGTAAAGCCTCGTACACACGGTCGGACTTCCATCTGACTTTTCCGTGGATTTTTGTCCGGAGTTGACTGGGCACACCCATAGCATACACACCACAGGACTTTTCTGCAAACTTTCCCAAAACTTTTTCCAACATCATGTGGTTTTTCTGCTCTTTACCGCCACCCTTTGGTCAACTTCTGCTATTGTTGGTTGATTTTAACATTATTTGTTTTGTCCATCGGACAAAAGTTCAATGGTTTTCTGTACACACGGTCGGACTTTTGTTGGCCAAAAGTTTGTCCGTTTGCAGACTGAACTTTTGTCCGATGAAAACCAAAAAAGTTTGTCAGATGGAGCGCACACACGGTCGGATTTTTTGGCAAACTTGCTCAAAATGAAGTTTGTTGGCAAAAAGTCAGACCGTGTGTACGAGGCTTTAGTCTACCTTAACCCTAAAATCCCTATCTAGCCCTGTAAAGAAGAAATCATTAGACTTACCTTTTCTGAAGCTGATCTGGCCCGATCTCCGGTGGCGGAAGCTCTGCAGAGGACACGGCCGAAAACGGCTGTGAAATGAATGGGGAGTGACGTCACCCATAGTGTTACTATGGGGGTTTTGTTGTCGGTGTGTCCTCTGCACTCGCCTACACAGTGAAGCCGCAGCTGCCAGCCCATCTTGGGATCGTCTGCAGAAAAGGTATGTATACTTATTTTTTTACAGGGGTAGATAGGTTAGTGTTAGATGGTCAGTGAATTTAGATGTAGGGATTTTAGTGGTAGGGTGGACTTCTACTTTAATGTACTACTTTTGCATAAATAAAACCGCTTTCCATTTATTCTACACAAGCTTATTTCACTGTCTTCATGGATGTTAAAAAAAAATTCTCCATTAGTTCTGCCTTACTTCCTGGACAGACTATAGGTCATGACTCAAGAATGAGTTGACCTCATTGGCGCACACCTTGCATCATCTACCCACCCACTTCCAGGTGCATGTTTTTTTAAATGAAATAAAATCCAGTCAATCAATGATCACCGTTCTCTACTAATTGATTCCCCCCACCACCACCACCTCCTCAAGCTTTAATCTGGCATAGATCATTCATTTGGCATTTTGAAGTGTGCAGGAGAAGAAAGATGAGATAACAGCCTATGTGGATAGAGTTGTAGTATTGAAAGCCGGAGAAGTGTATCCTGGGTTCTGTAAGGTTCACCATACAATCTCCTTTAGATCTATCATCAGCTATGTCAGTGGTTCTCAACCCTGTGCTCAAGTACCCCCCCAACAGGCCATGTTTTGGGAATTTCTCTTAGATAAGATAGCTGTCCAAAATACCAAGCCATTGACTCTGATTCAAAGCACCTGTGCAAGATCAAGGAAAACCTGCAAACATGGCCTGTTGGGGTACTTGAGGACAGGGTTGAGAACCACTGAGCTATGTAGTGCAAGGGCCTGCCTGATTGGATACAGAGTGATTGGCTAAATGGGTGATTCCTCCTATTATATAAATTTGGTAAATCTAAAGGACATTGTACAATGAGCTTATATAGTATATGGCCACCTTTATACACCTGAAATTAAAGGTGAAAACTTTAAGGCGCGCGCCCTGGATACAACAATTATAAATATATCCAATCAAATAAATCAATCTAGAGCAGCTCGTAGTATAACCAAAAAATGTAATTAATTCCATACCGCGCTCAAATGTATATGAACAAACAAAACAAAAAATAATAATTATAATCAAATAGTGTTCAAATTTTCAATAATAAACTCCATAAGCCACCACTGCCGATTCTTCAATCAAGTGCACAGTGATGAAGAATTTCACTGACAGGAAATGGAAAGTGCCGTCTTTAACCAATTTTAGGCAAACATCCTACTCACCAGATTGATCAGACACTCATGACAGGTGTCGGTTAAGCAGAAAGGTAAATCAAGATGTATCCGCCAATGCAGACGCCTATCACCAGCGATGTAACCAGATGGGAATTATAAGTAAAGGGAAAAAAAAGAACTCATAGCGTAACTTGTAGCTATTTATTCGTAAAAATTCATTCCAGTAAAAAAAAGCACATAAAATGGAGCCGGAACACCGAACTGCGTTCCACCTGTGCTCCAACACGATGGCGGAAGTGACGTATTGTGTAACCCGGCATGTTTCGTCAGCACGTCTGATGTCATCAGGGGTCATGTGACCTGAAATTACTAGTTGTGCTTTAATTCCAATTAAATGTTAATGGCACACCAAACGCAGAAGCAAACACACATTTGCCATGTGAAAAAAACGAGTGTCAAATGCTGAAAAACCCACAACACCCCAAAATGTCCCATGAGCCCACATGTAGCACAGCCCATTGAAATCAACAGGCTGCCCTATGCGTCTCAAGAAAAGAACGCGCCAAAAAGTGTGCGCTTCCACTATGCTAGATGTGAATGGGCCGAGAGTTAAATTGGTGCATTTGCACTAGAACAATGAAGCTCTATTTACATCTGTGTGTTTTGGAACGCATGGCAAACTACACAGAAAATACGCGCCTTGCCTTGCACCAAAAATCAGGGTGAAAAACGCACCAGGTTCTACTCTAAAAATAAATTTCTGTTCCCTATCCAATGATCCTGCTACAGTTCTACTAAACCTTACTCCCATGCCAAGAAAGCAGTATCACAAATCCCTTCTTAAGCACCTCAATGCTGCTTAGGCTTGCATACCGAGCCAATGGAAACAACAATCTGCCGCCAGAGTGGCCCAATGGTTTGCAAGGGTTAATTATATTGAACGGCTGGAAGATTTGACTGTTAAAATTTGGAATAAATCAGAGGAACATAAGACTAGGTGGTTTTGTTCGATCATTCAATGGTCACGAATGAGGACCAGAAGTTAACCCTGCTCTACTCCAATGGAAAGTGCCTCCAGGACTTCAGCAAAGATTGGCATCTGACCCCGCCCCCACAACACAGAGTGAGTGGCCAGTGCAGGATGATTGCTTTGAGATTCAGCCAATCACCATGATGCCAAGCAGCTAGGAGGTCCAATCAAAAAATGATTTCCAACACGGAGAAAACCAGCCTGCGGGATTCTGCCGATGTTTTAGGGATGGTTCAACTGAACAGCCGTGAAGAAGTGAGGTAAGCGTTGGTAGAATAAATGGAAAGCTGTTTTATTTTTGGGACATTAATGCTATATTGGTACATAGGGGAGCTGGAATTTAGAAAATAAAGTGAACTTAACCTTTAACCACTTAAGGACCGAGCCTCTTTCTGAGATTTGGTGTTTACACGTTAAAAACAGTTTTTTTTTGCTGGAAAATTACTTAGAACCCCCAAACATTATATATATTTTTTTTCTAACACCCTAGAGAATAAAATGGCAGTTGTCTCAATACTTTTTGTCACACCGTATTTGCGCAGCAGTCTTACAAGCGCACTTTTTTTTTGAGAAAAAATTAACTTTTTTTAATTAAAAAATAAGACAACAGTAAAGTTAGCCCAATTTTTTTATTTTATTTTATATTGTGAAAGATAATGTTACGCTGAGTAAATTGATACTCAGCATGTCACGCTTCAAAGTTTTACCTTTAAAAATCTCCATAGGCGACATTTACAAAATTCTACAGGTTGCATGTTTTCAGTTACAGAGGAGGTCTAGGGCTAGAATTAATGCGCTCGCTCTAACGATCGCGGCAATACCTCACGTGTGGTTTGAACAGCGTTTTCATATGAAGGCGCTGCTCACGTATGCGTTCGCTTCTGTGCGCAAGCTCGTCAGGACGGGACGCTTTTTTTTACTTGAATTTTTTTTATTTTGACACTGTTTTAAAAAAAAAAAAAAAAATTGTAAACATCCCTTGTAATAGAAAAAAGCATAACAGGTCCTCTTAAATATAAGATCTGGGGACAAAAAGACCTTAGATCTCATATTTAGACTAAAATGCAATAAAAAAAAGAAAAAATGTTTTTTATGTTATTTAAAAAAAAAAATGTCCCTTTAAGAGCATTGGGCGGAAGTGACGTTTTGACGTCGCTTCCGCCCTGCAATTATATGGAGAGAGATGGGTGGGGGCCATCTTCCATTCACTCGTCTCCATGTCAGCCCAGGGACAACATCCGATCGCCTCTGCCGCTGCCGACGGCATATTTTTTTACTGGCAAACTTTTCCTGACACTGGCATTTACTGGCAGGTGGAAAGTGCCTGTGGTTTTTTTACTGGCTGCTAGTAAAAATACTGTCGGTTGGCAACACTTTTTTAAATGTTCACACAGAAAAGATTTTGCAGGTAAATATTATGCATAAAATATGTTATATGTGCAGTCATAGAAGTCTATTGGGGGGTTATAACCCCTAGGTGAGCCTTAGAACATTTTACAATGTATCCAAAACCTGAGGGGAGGCAGGAGAAAAAGATAAAGAACAATAGAGCGGAGTAAGAACAAATAGGGAAAGGTGGTGGGGACATAGGTTGGGTACCAGGCAGAGGGACCAGCCCAAAACAGTTCAAAATCAGATGGCTCCAGTAGGGTTTCATCAGTCATGGTGCAAGAACTATCCACGGCTGCTATAGTTTGACATATCCACTGACCTTGTCCTGGAGGGTAGCCTCAATCCTTGCATGTATCAATATTTGCGTAATTCTATGTTTGGTTGCAGGAGAGCAAAGCTTGGTGTCATCCAAGACCTAGCAATCATTTTGTTTAGCAGCAGTTGTGACTTGGAGGAGTTTAAATGGGTCTTTGGTCAAGTCTGGCGGGCAACTGTAACAGTACAGCGAGACTATTAAATATTAAATAGCGAGGAAATAATTTTAAATATATTTATTTCCAGAAGGCTTGCACTATAGCGCAGGTCCACCATATGTGTAGATGAGTACCCGATTCCCCACAGCCATGAAAGCAGTGGGACGGGTAACCTGCAACATTTTTGGCTATTCTCTCTGGAACAAGGTAGTTGTCTCCAAGGCTGAAATGTCTTGGGAGGAGCTGTGGGTGGCATGCCAAATGGCGGTCCAGTTTTCTTTCTCTAGTGTAAGGTTCAAATCAGCCATCCATCTGTTAAGGTAAGTGGGTCCAGGAGCATTCAAGGCAGTAAGTAAACTTTTGGGAGTTAAGAGATCACTCCCGTCTGTAGTTTCTGACTTTTAATAAAAGGACACTCACCTGTACAGGGATCCAGCACTGTCTTCACCTGAGCCAGTTCTTTGCCAGTCTTCAGGTCCCTGTTGCCGGCATGTTTAGTGTGGAAAGCCGGCTTCACACTGCAAATTAGGGATGAGCTTCGAGTTCGAGTCGAACTCATGTTCGACTCGAACATTGCCTGTTCGCCCGTTCGCCGAACAGCGAACAAATTGGGGTGTTCGCGGCAAATTCGAAAAGTCTATGGGAGAAATCTAAAGTGCTAATTATAAAGGCTTATATGCAAGTTATTGTCCTAAAAAGTGTTTGGGGACCGGGGTCCTGCCCCAGAGGACATGTATCAATGCAAAAATAAGTTTTAAAAACGGCCGTTTTTTCGGGAGCAGTGATTTTAATAATGCTTAAAGTGAAACAATAAAAGTGAAATATTCCTTTAAATTTCGTACCTGGGGGGTGTGTATGATATGCATGTAAAGTGGCGCATGTTTCCCGTGCTTAGAACTGTCCCTGCAAAAAATGTCATTTTTGAAGGAAAAAAAGTCATTTAAAACTCACTCACGGCTAATAATGAAATGTCGGCTTTTATCAATACATACAAAAGTCATTGATAAAAAAAAAAAAAAAAAAGCGTGGGGGTCCCCCAGAATTCAATTACCAGGCCCTTTAGGTCTGGAATGGATATTAAGGGGAACCCCGCCGCAAATTTAAAAAAAATGGCGTGGGGTTCCCCCAAATATCCATACCAGGCCCTTCAGATCTGGCATGGATTTTAAGGGGAACTCCACCCCAAATTTTAAAAAAAATGGCGTGTAGTCCCCCCAAAAATCCATACCAGACCCTTATCCGAGCACACAACCTGGCCGGCCACAGGGGAAGAGGGGGGGGACGAGAGAGCGGCCCCCCTCCCTCCTGAACCGTACCAGGCCACATGCCCTCAACATGGGGAGGATGTCCCCATGTTGATGGGGACAAGGGCCTCATCCCCACAACCCTTGCCCGGTGGTTGTGGGGGTCTGCGGGCGGGGGACTTATCGGAATCTTTAATAAAGGGGACCCCCAGATCCCGGCCCCCCCCTATGTGAATTGGTAAGGGGTACATTGTACCCCTACCATTTCACGAAGAAAGCGTAAAAAAATGTCAAAAAACACACAAACACCTTGAAAAAGTCCTTTATTAAAAAAAAAACAAAAAAAAAAACATTCCCGCGGCGATCCGATGTCCAGCGCCGTCCGTCATTGGTTTTGCCTGAGCGGACCTGATGGGGAACTTCTTCCTCAGTGTTTTAAATGTATAGACCCGCCCCTTCTAAAGTTACCCATCAGGTCCGCTCAGCGGACCAGATGCGGAACATGACAAGGGGCGGGTCTATACATGTATTACCAAAGTGAGAGCAGTCCCCCATCAGGTCCGTCCCCTCGGTATGTCGGACCCACCTACGTCATTGGCTTGAGCGGGGAACTTCCTTCACTGTGTAAATTTAAATTACACAGTGAAGGAAGTTCCCCGCTCAGGCCAATGACGTAGGCGGGTCCGACATACCGAGGGGGCGGACCTGATGGGGAACTGCTCTCACTGTGGTAATACATGTATAGACCCGCCCCTTGTCATGTTCCGCATCTGGTCCGCTGAGCGGACCTGATGGGGAACTTTAGAAGGGGCGGGTCTATACATTTAAAACACTGAGGAGGAAGTTCCCCATCAGGTCCGCTCAGGCAAAACCAGTGACGGACAGCGCTGGACATCGGATCGCCGCGGGACACTGGATTTCACCGCTGGAATGTTTTTTTTTTTTTTTTTTTTTTTTTTAATAAAGGACTTTTTCAAGGTGTTTGTGTGTTTTTTTTTACATTTTTTTACGCTTTCTTCGTGAAATGGTAGGGGTACAATGTACCCCTTACCAATTCACATAGGGGGGGCTGGGATCTGGGGATCCCCTTTGTTAAAGGGGTCTTCCAGATTCCGATAAGCCCCCCGCCCGCAGACCCCCACAACCACCAGGCAAGGGTTGTGGGGATGAGGCCCTTGTCCCCATTAGTGATGAGCCGAACACCCCCGGGTTCGGTTCGCACCAGAACCCGCGAACGGACCGAAAGTTTGCACGAACTTTAGAACCCTATTAAATACAATGGATGCGAACGTTCGAAATCTAAAGTGCTAATTATAACGACTATTATGCATGTTATTGTCCTAAAAAGGGTTTGGGAACCAGGGTTCTGCACCAGGGGACATGTATCAATGCAAAAAGAAGTTTTAAAAACGGCCGTTTTTCTGGAGCAGTCATTTTAATGATGCATAAAGTGAAAAAAAAAAAGTCAAATATTCCTTTAAATATCGTACCTGGGGGGTGTCTAAAGTATGCCTGTGAAGTGCCACGTGTTTCCCGTGTTTAGAACTGTCCCTGCACAAAATTACATTTCTAAAGGAAAAAAAGCCATTTAAAACTGCTTGCGGCTTTAATGTAATGTCTGGTCCCGGTAATATGGATGAAAATCTTTAAGAAAAATGGCATAGCTACCCCAAAGCATTGCATAAAAAATTGTAATAACACACCCCTGGCGGCACCCAGAAACAAAAATGTTCTTCCAAGCTATCATCGTCAATCGGATCATTGAGGAGGAGGAGGATAGTCAGTCAACATAACAGGACAGTCTCTCAGCATCAGCATCAGTCTTGAAGGGATGTGACATTTGAAAATAAATTAGTCTGTTATATCAGCTTCAGGTGTTTGGTAGCTGGTGGTGATCCAAGACTGGTTCATCTTTGTGAAGGTCAGTCGATCAACAGAGTCGGTGGACAGGCGCACCCTGTGATCTGTGACAAATCCTCCAGCAGCACTGAATGTGCGTTCTGAAAGAACGCTGGATGCAGGACAGGCCAGTAGCTCAATTGCATACTGTGCAAGCTCTGGCCAGTGATCCATCCTCAAGACCCAGTAAGCCAGAGGATTTTCGGTGGGGAAGGTGTCCAAGTCTGACCTTGCCCCTAGGTATTCCTGCACCATGTATATCAGACGCTGGCGATGGTTGCTGGAACCGATCACACCTTGGGGCTGCGGACTAAAGAATTGTCTGAACGCTTCGGTCAGACGGCCACCTTCCCCACCGCTCCTTCTTTGACTGACCGAAGCCTCAGCAACTCGTTGTCCAGGACCAGGAGTTTGTAACCTCCCAGTCTCTGGGAACGCGTTGCACAGACCTTTCTGCAAGGCCTCCCGGAGTTGTCTCATCCTCTGCTACCTCTGCGACAGTAAGATAAGGTCTGCAACCTTACCCTTGTACCGTGGAACAAGGAGAGTGTCCAGCCAGTAATGGTCCCTCTCCTTGATCCGAAGAATACGAGGATCCTTCCGCAGACTTTGCAGGATCAGGGAGGCCATGCAGCGTAGGTTAGCTGAGGCATTCGGTCCGGAGTCCTCTGGGTCACTAAGGACGACATGATCCGCAGCCACCTCCTCCCAGCCACGTACAAGTCCACTGGTTTCTTGGGACTGTAAATCGTCCCTAAAAGACTGCTGCTGATGATGCTGAGTGCCAGGCTCCACCTCCATGCTGACACAATCCTCCTCCTCCTCCTCTTCTTCCTGTGCGATGGGTGGGACAGAAGGAACACTGTCTGGGTAAAGGGGGCCTTGAGAGGCAAGGAAGTCCTCCTCTTCCTGCCTCTGTTCTGCCTCAAGTGCCCTGTCCATTATTCCACGCAGCGTATGTTCCAACAGGTGGACAAGAGGTACAGTGTCACTGATGCATGCACTGTCACTGCTCACCATCCTCGTGGCCTCCTCAAATGGTGCCAGGACAGTGCATGCATCCCTGATCATGCCCCACTGGCGTGGTAAAAAAAACCTGAGCTCCCCTGACCCTGTCCTGGTGCCGTAGTCGCACAGGTACTCATTGATGGCCCTCTGCTGCGTGTGCAGCCGCTGCAGCATGGCCAACGTTGAGTTCCACCTGGTGGGCATGTCACATATAAGGCGGTTCTTGGGCAGGTTCAACTTCTTTTGCAGCTCAGCCAGGCGAGCACTGGCATTATAAGATCTGCGGAAATGCACACAGACTTTCCTGGCCTGCCTCAGGACATCCTGTAAGCCCGGGTACCTGCCCAAGAACCGCTGCACCACCAGGTTAAGGACGTGAGCCACACAGGGCACATGGGTCAGTTGTCCCTGTCGGAGAGCGGAGAGGAGGTTGGTGCCATTGTCGCAAACTACCATTCCTGGCTTAAGCTGGCGTGGCGTCAACCACCTCTCGGCCTGCCCCTGCAGAGCAGACAGAACCTCTGCCCCAGTTTGGCTCCTGTCCCCCAAACACACCAGCGCAAGCACGGCATGGCATCTTTTTGCCTGCGTACTTGCGTAGCCCCTTGAACGCCTATGGAGCACCGCTGGTTCCGAGGACAAAGCACAGGAAGAGGCCACGGAGGAAGAAGAAGAGGAGGGGGTGGAGGACAGAGGTGTGTCACAACCAGTAGTAGCATTTTGGAGGCGTGGCGGTGGAACAACCTCCAACACTACTGCACCTTGTCCTGCATCCTTCCCACCTGCCAAAAGAGTGACCCAATGGGCTGTGAAAGAAAGGTAACTTCCCTGTCCATGCCTGCTGGACCATGAGTCAGCGGTAATATGCACCTTACCGCTGACCGCCCTGTCCAGCGAGGCCAAGACATTGCCTTCCACATGCCGGTAGAGAGCCGGAATCGCCTTCCGTGAGAAAAAGTGGCGTTTGGGAACCTGCCACTGAGGAACCGCACATTGCACAAACTCACGGAAGGGGGCCGAGTCTACCAACTGAAAAGGCAGCAGTTGAAGCGCTAGCAATTTAGCCAAGCTAGTATTCAACCGCTGGGCATGTGGATGGCTGGGAGTGAACTTCTTTCGACGGTCCAGCAGCTCGGGCAGGGAAATTTGCCTGCTAGAATCGTACGTTGGTGTACTGCTAGCAGAGTGCCCGCAAGTACTTGGCTGTGACACACCTAATTCTACACCTTCATTCCTCTCAGAGCAGGTTTCAGAGAGGACTGAAGGTATAGTGGGGTTGGAGATCCCAGCTGATGCGGTGCAAGTAGAGGTCAGCTTTGTTCTTTGGTGTGGGTCTTTAAGGTAGGCTTGCCAACGAGCTGCATGGCAGGTCAACATATGTCTGGTCAAGCATGTGGTGCCCAAGCGGGTGATGTTTTGGCCACGCGATATACGCTTGAGACATATGTTGCAAACAGCAGCTGTGCGATCTGATGCACTCGACTCAAAAAAGGCCCACACCAAAGAACTTTTTGAATAACGGGCAGAGGCAGCACCCTGCACAGGCGGAGCTCTGCGGTGTGATTCCGTCGGTGTGCTTCCCTTACGCTGGCCCCCCGAGGGCATCCTGCCTCGTTGGAGATGTGCCTCCTCCTCATCCTCCTCCTCCTCCTCCTCTCTCCTATTAGGCACCCACGTGGAGTCAGTGACCTCATCATCCCCTCCCTCCTCATCACTGGAGCCAATCTGGCAGTATGCTGCAGCTGCTGGAACATGACTGCCAGATTGGTGTCCTTCTTGAGCATCCCCTCTCTCTGCTCTCACGCTACTGCCTTCCTCTAGCTGGGTATCATCATCAGACCCTTCGAAACGCTGGGCATCCTCCTGGAGCATGTACCCAACACTGTGCTCAAACAGTTCGGGGGACTCCTCAGGAGGACATGGTTGGTCTAGGGAAGGAGTGACTGATGATGACATTGATACGAGGGAAGAGGACGCTTTGGCAGCTGCTTTGCCAGTACCCTGAGCCTGGGTGAGAGAGGATGAGGAGGGCTTGGTCATCCACTCTACCAAGTCTTCGGCATGATGTGGCTCAACACGTTCAGCTGCCGAAAAGAAGGACAAGCGTGTCCCATGGCCACGTGCTGATGGCGATGCACCGCGTCCACGACCAGCACTGTTGTCTCTAGACACAGAGCCTGCTTGCCCTCTTTTTTTGGCTCCTGACTGTCTGCCTCTCCTTGTTTGCCTTCCAGACATTCTAATGGCCTGCAGGGAAATGGGAAAAGCAGCAATGCAGGCTAAGTTAAGGTGTAATATGGTCAGGAGGCACACTCCGCCCGCTGTAAGTGCCGCAAAATCCTGTTGGTGTAACACACCAGGAAAAAGCAGCAATACAGGCTAAGTTAAGGTGTAATATGGTCAGGAGGCACACTCCGCCCGCTGTAAGTGCCGCAGAAATCCTGTTGGTGTAACACACCAGGAAAAAGCAGCAATACAGGCTAAGTTAAGGTGTAATATGGTCAGGAGGTACACTCCGCCCGCTGTAAGTGCCGCAAAATCCTGTTGGTGTAACACACCAGGAAAAAGCAGCAATACAGGCTAAGTTAAGATGTAATATGGTCAGGAGGCACACTCCGCCCGCTGTAAGTGCCGCAAAATCCTGTTGGTGTAACACACCAGGAAAAAGCAGCAATACAGGCTAAGTTAAGGTGTAATATGGTCAGGAGGCACACTCCACCCGCTGTAAGTGCCGCAAAATCCTGTTGGTGTAACACACCAGGAAAAAGCAGCAATACAGGCTAAGTTAAGGTGTAATATGGTCAGGAGGCACACTCCGCCCGCTGTAAGTGCCGCAAAATCCTGTTGGTGTAACACACCAGGAAAAAGCAGCAATACAGGCTAAGTTAAGGTGTAATATGGTCAGGAGGTACACTCCGCCCGCTGTAAGTGCCGCAAAATCCTGTTGGTGTAACACACCAGGAAAAAGCAGCAATACAGGCTAAGTTAAAGTGGAGCTCCACCCTAAATAGCAACTTTTGCTATTTGGATTCCTCCCCCCCTCCGGTGTCACAATTGACACCTTTCAGGGGGGAGGGGGGTGAAGATACCTGTCTAAGACAGGTATTTTCACCCACATCCGGGAGTCCTGTCTCCGGGAATCTGCGGGAGTGACGTCACTTCCCGCAGACTTCCCTTGGTGTTCTGGGAGACACTCGGCTCCCAGAACACAGGAGCACCAATCAGAACGGCGCAGCGCGACTCGCGCATGCGCCGTAGGGAACCAGGCATGAAGCCGCAGGGCTTCACTTCCTGGTTCCCTCAGCGAGGATGGCGGAGGGGGCAGCAGAGCGACGAGCGGTCGCTCGTCCTCTGCTGCGGACGTCGCTGGACTCCAGGACAGGTAAGTGTCCAAATAATAAAAGCCAGCAGCTGCTGTAGCTGTAGCTGCTGGCTTTTAATAATTTTTTTTTCCTGGCGGAGCTCCGCTTTAAGGTGTAATATGGTCAGGAGGCACACTCCGCCCGCTGTAAGTGCCGCAAAACCCTGTTGGTGTAACACACCAGGAAAAAGCAGCAATACGGGCTAACTTCAGGTGTATAATGTGCAGGAGGCTTAGCAACAATGACACTGACACTGTCCCCTGCCTATCCTTCTCTCTCCCTGCACACAAGGTTTATCAAAGTATATGACACTGACACTCTCCCTGCCTATCCTTCTCTCTCCCTGCACACAAGGTTTAGTAAAGAATATGACACTGACACTGTCCCCTGCCTATCCTTCTCTCTCCCTGCACACAAGGTTTATCAAAGTATATGACACTGACACTCTCCCTGCCTATCCTTCTCTCTCCCTACACACAAGGTTTAGCAAAGAATATGACACTGACACTCTCCCTGCCTATCCTTCTCTGTCCCTACACACAAGGTTTAGCAAAGAATAGATTTGACAAGATTTGACACTGTCCCTGCCTATCCTTCACTTTCCCTGCTCCGGAACACACTACACAAGGCCGCCGCACTGGCAGCCTTTTATAGTGTGGGGCGTGTACTAAACCCCCTGAGCTATAATTGGCCACAGGCATCCTGCCTGTGGCCAATCATTGCTCTCCTCGCTGCCGGCGCTGTGATTGGCCAAGCATGCAGGGTCACAGTGCATGCTTGGCCAATCACAGCGCCGGGATTACACTGCGATGGCGCAGTGTATTGTGGGCGGTTCGCGTCACTCGAATTTGGTGCGAACGGCCCAAATCGTTCGTTGTTCGCCGAACGCTGCGAACAGCCGATGTTCGAGTCGAACCTATGTTCGACTCAAACGCCAAGCTCATCCCTAGTCCCCATCAACATGGGGACATCCTCCCCATGTTGAGGGCATGTGGCCTGGTACGGTTCAGGAGGGAGGGGGGGGCGCTCTCGTCCCCCCCTTTTCCCCTGCGGCCCGCCAGGTTGTGTGCTCGGATAAGGGTCTGGTATGGATTTTTGGGGGGACTCCACGCCATTTTTTTTTAAATTTGGGGTGGAGTTCCCCTTAAAATCCATGCCAGATCTAAAGGGCCTGGTATGGATATTTAGGGGGAACCCCACGCCATTTTTTTTTAAATTTGCGGCAGGGTTCCCCTTAATATCCATTCCAGACCTGAAGGGCCTGGTAATTGAATTCTGGGGGACCCCCACGCTTTTTTTTTTTTATCAATGACTTTTGTATGTATTGATAAAAGCCGACAATTCATTATTAGCCGCGAGTGAGTTTTAAATGACTTTTTTTCCTTCAAAAATGACACTTTGTGCAGGGACAGTTCTAAGCACGGGAAACATGCGCCACTTTACATGCATATCATACACACCCCCCAGGTACGAAATTTAAAGGAATATTTCACTTTTATTTTTTTAATTTTAAGCATTATTAAAATCACTGCTCCCGAAAAAACGGCCGTTTTTAAAACTTCTTTTTGCATTGATACATGTCCCCTGGGGCAGGACCCGGGTCCCCAAACACTTTTTAGGACAATAACTTGCATATTAGCCTTTATAATTAGCACTTTAGATTTTGAACGTTCGAGTCCATTGTATTTAATAGGGTTCTAAAGTTCACACGAACATTTTGTCTGTTCGCAGGTTCTGGTGCGAACCGACCAGGGGGGTGTTCGGCTCATCCCTGCTGCAAATGTGTGAACCGCACTGCGCTTTGTAAATGGTCCTGCAGCCTTTTGGGACCTGTGACGTGTCCCAGAAGGTTATGGCAAAGAGGGGCGGGCTGAACTTCTGCTCGGATTGCCTAGTGGGAGTGGGTACCTCATAGCTCCCAACTGTCCCTGATTTTGAGGGACTGTCCCTGATTTTGAGGGACTGTCCCTGATTTTGAACAATGTCCCTCTGTCCCTCTTTCCTCCTCATTTGTCCCTCATTTTGGTCCGACCCATATAGTTGTATATAAAATTTACTTTTTATCTTTCAAAAAGTGTTTCCCAGTGCTAAACCTTTCATCCAAATTCTTAATTGCTGCATTTGTACATTTTAAAAGCCAATATAAAGGAATAGGAGTGGTAAAAAAAAGTCCTTGGGGATTTAATTAACCTTTTTTGGTTAATTCTCCTTTAAGGGTGTGTGTCAGGGGGCGTGTCCTATGCCTACATACGTTTGCAAGTAGGCGTCCCTCATTTCCATCTCAAAATGTTGGGAGGTATGGGTACCTGTCAAAACAATGTACCCGCTCCCCAGAAAAATAAAGTGTCAAAAGTTAAAGGAGGAGGCGGGGAGGAGGTGGAAAAGCAGGACTTCCCCTTTTGGGTGAAGTTCCCCTTGAGGATGGGTTCACCTTTAGTAACATATTACACTTGTATTTGGGGTGTAACATTTACCATGTAATACATTAGCCCTCCTCAACCCCTGAGCCCTCCCTGTGACAGTGGCCAGGGGTTCTTCTTGCAGTTCCAAAATTGGTGCGGCTGTGCGAAGCTCTGCCTGCACAGCTGCATCTGTCATTCACAGGAATCAATTAATGAACTACAAGTCTATCTTTTACTGCCGCAGATGACTTGTAGATTTTTAATGGACTGCAAAGGTGCTGGTGAGTACCCTTATAGTCCATTCACTCTTCCTGCAACTCTAAACTGACAAGATCGTACATCGGTATGGGCTCAAAGCTGTAGGATGGGAAGGCAGAAGCCTGACATTGCACTCATGATACACTGATCACAGGTGCAATGCTCTGCAGGTTCCTGAGAAAAAAAATATGAATGCAGAGTTTTGTTACCTCCAAAAACTTGCAATTTGTTTTACATTTTTTAAAAGTGAACTTAATCATTAAACGCTTTTAGAAAAGTGCTTCAAATTGCTCAGGTGTGAACTATTTATATGTTACAGTCTGTAAATTGACCACAAGATGGTGCTGTGGTATTACAGACAAGACAGCAATTAAATGGTGGGACAGCTGTACTGTGTGCAGAAGTCTGGCCATGGGTCTGTGCAGTCTATGGAGCCCAGAGGAATGGAGCGAGGACACAGCACCAGGAGCAATGGGCTCCACTGCAGGACTAGGTAGGTCCTTTATTGTATCAGTACAGGGTAGGGTTGCCACCTTTTTCTTCAAGCCAAACTCGAACATTTTTTTGGCGCAATGCATTTTTTTTGTAGTATACGCTATATAGACAATAGGATTGTAAAAGACCTTGGATAACTTTGGGTGGCTTAAAGTGAGTAGTAACACAGTGTGCTGTGTACGCCACGGCGAACAGAGTGTGTAGCCACATTGCGTTAACAGTGGAAGGGGCCTAAAATAAAGCCACCCTACCTACAACAACCCTTACTATCCACTGCACCCTTCCACTGACAGTTCAAAGTAACCCATCCTATCTATAGCAACTCACACTATCAACACCACACCAGTGGCCCATTCTATCTCAACACTCCAAATCAGTCCATCATATCTAAGGCACCCCAAAGTGGACCACCCTAACCACAGCACCCCAAAGAACCCCACACCAGCAAGATGCACAGGAGGAGGCAGCGGGGTGGACGGGGGGCTGCAGAGTGGTCAGGGGGTCAGTAGGAGAGACAGTAGGATGAACAGGGGGACAGTGGGATAATAGGGGGACAGTGGGATAATAGGGGGACAGTGGGATAGACAGGGGGACTGTGGGATGGACAGAGGGACCGTGGGATGGACAAGGAGACTGTGGGAGGGACCGTGGGATGGATAGGGGGACATTGGGTTGGACAGAAGGGAAAATGGAATGGACAGGGGGACCGTGGGATAGACAAAGGGAAAATGGAATGGACAGGGGGACAGTGGGATGGACAGGGGGACCGTGGTGCTCAGTGATGGACTGTATATACAGTGTAACCTTGGTTTACGAGTAACTCGGTTAACAAGCATTTTGAAAGATGAGCAACTTTTTATTTTAAATCCTGACTCGGTTTGCGAGTGTTGTCTCGCAAAACAAGCAGAAATCAAGCGAATGGGGTGTGCAGTACCGCAATTTGGCCAGAGGTGCATGGGCTGGGACAGACAGGGGGACCGTGGGATGGACAGGGGGACCGTGGGATGGACAGGGGACCGTGGGATGGACAGGGGGACAGTGGGATGGACAGGGGGACAGTGGGATGGACAGGGGGACAGTGGGATGGACAGGGGGACAGTGGGATGGACAGGGGGACAGTGGGATGGACAGGGGGACAGTGGGATGGACAGGGGGACCGTGGGATGGACAGGGGGACCGTGGAAAGAACAGTGGGATGGACAGAGGGACTTATTTAAAATCCTGACTCGGTTTGCGAGTGTCTTGCAAAACGAGCATAATTCAAGCTAATGGGGTGTGCAGTACCACATTTGGCCAATGGTAAAGGGGCGCCGCTAGCCGACCAGCCCCTGCAGTCATACTGCGACAGGTTGGCACGGCTGTGCAAATCGCCGTAGCTATACGTCACTCCTTTAAGATGCCAGAGCAGGCGCGATCGCCCGCCGCATGTCCCTGGAGCCGATGCGCGTGCAGAACGAGGACAGGGATGGGTGTGTAAACACACAAATTACGGTTCTCTCAGGGGAGAGGAGACAGATCGTTTGTTCATACTAAGTAGAAACACAAATCGGTCTCCTCCCTCATTCAGTCCCATCCCCCCCACAGATAGAACACATCAAGGGAACACAGTGAACCCCTTGATGGCCCCTAGTGTTAACCCCTTCCCTGCCAGTGACATTTATACAGTAATCAGTGGCTATTTTAAGCTCTGATCACTGTATAAATGTCAATGGTCCCAAAATAGTGTCAAAAGTGTCCAATCTGTCTACTGCAATGTCGCAGTCCTGATAAAAATCGCAGATCGCCGCCATTACTAGTAAAAAAATTATAATAATAAAAATGACATAAATCTATCCCTTATTTTGTAGACGTTATAACTTTTGCACAAACCAATCAATATACGCTTATTGGGTTTTTTTTTTTGGTTTTTTTTTTACTTTTGCCAAAAATATGTAGAAGAATATATATCGGCCTAAACTGATGAAGACATTTATTTATTTTTTGGATATTTATTATAGCAAAAAGTACAAAATATTGTGGTTTTTTTTCAAAATTTACGCTCTTTTTTTTGTTTATAGCGCAAAAAATAAATACCACCAAAAGAAAGTTCTATTTGTGGGAAAAAAGGACATCAATTTTGTATGGGTACAACGTTACACAACCGCTCGATTGTCAGTTAAAGAGACGCAGTGCTGAATCGCAAAAAATGGCCTGGTCAGGAAGGGGGCAAATCCTTCCGGGGCTGACCTGGTTAAATAAGGCTAATAGAGATCAATGCTATTACACTAATCAATATTCCCACTACAAACTGCTATGGTCCAAGGGCCGCACATCATATACCAAAGGGCTGCAGGTTAGGTACTAGGGCAATAGAGAAAAGTTAGGAGATACAGGCTGCCAAGATAGCGGAGTATAAATTCTCTTCAATTGCAGAGACCTTTTTAATAAGGTTTTTATTTGGATGGAAGACAGCTCTGGCCTGGTAACGCTGGAGGCTGCCTAGTGGCAGATTACTGTGTGGAGCAGTGGTTCTCAACCTTTCTAGTGTCGTGACCCCTTGATAAAATTTTCCAAGTTGTGGGGACCCCCAACAGTAAAATAATTTTCGTAGTGGGGTTGTCAGAACCCAAGGCAAGACAAGTAATTTGCCCCCTAACCCACGGAAATTTAGCGCTCCCTGAGTCCCTTCCACTCGTACAGTATTAAAACCCCTTATGTTACATTTTAGGATGTACCCCTCTTTCTCTTTGTTCTCCTTTCTTTCCCTTTTATCTCTCTCTATCCTAATTTCTTGTCCCCCCCCCCCATCCCTCTCTCTAGCCATCTTTCTTGTTCTTTCTCTCTCTTTTTCTTTGTTCCTCCCCCTATTTTCCTTTCCCTTCCATGTATTCTCTATTTTTATTCATTCTCTTAATCCTTGGTGGGGGGGTGGGGACCTTTAATGGCAAATATAATCACAGGTAGTGTTACTCACTGTGTCTCCAACTTTGTGGTGTCTCGTAGCAGTGACAACTATGTCGAAATCAGGAGATGGGGTCTCCTCCAGCCCCTCCCACTTCATATTCCTCACCAGTCAGCTGACCTCTAGTCTATGTCCCCCAGCCATGCCGTAAACTGAATGGGGGCCTACAAAGAGGCTGAGTGGGCGGCCTCGGGCTCCAGTGACAGCCCAGTTGGGCGGCCGCAAAAAGGCAGGGAGAGTGGTGTGGGCTTCAAGAACAGCCCAGGATTCGGTGACCCCTGGCAAATCATCATTCGACCCCCAGGTTGAGAACCACTGGTTTGGAGGGTATAGAGTGAATTGCTTCCAATGGGTTATATCCCAATTGTAGATGAAGGAGATAGACTCCGTTGGGGTCTAGGGCTGCTATCTTTCTGATAACAACATTAGGGGCATTAACGCAGGGAACACTTGGGTGATTGGAGAGGAGCGCCCAATGTCCAAAAAAAAGAAAAAGTCTCACTTGATGATTTTCATAGTAGAGCCAACGCATTTTGGGGGAATTGCATATATTCAGCCAGTTAAAGTACAGCCAGAATGTCTCTGCGCCACAACCATGGCATACTGCAGAGCTGCTGATCGAATATATTGAACCCTCTCAGAATCAAACTATTCTTCAAGAAATACAGCTCTGAAGAAGGGGGATACAATTCTCCCAAACCATGCTGGCTCTACATACTTTTATCTTCAATAAACTAAAATCATCAAGTGAGACTTTTTTTGTACATTGAGCGCTCCTTTCCAATCACCCAAATAAGGTTTTTTGTAACCTGGCAGGGTTGCTATAATAATATGTAGCGGGTAGGTACTTTTCAGTATGTTGATTCGGGTGGAGACATCAGTGGTGTCCAGTTCCCTGCGGCCCAGCAGGTGGCGCTGTCACTTTGGGCCGGAATTGAACCATCGCTGGAGTGCCGTACCCTTTTTGGTCTCTCGCAGCGGTTGTACGGCGGGGCGGGGCAGGGAACCCGCTGTGCTAGCTGGGAGAGGCTATAAAGGGGGCGGACATCTTCGCCACGAGGTTGGAGTCTCAGACACCTTTAGCCTGAGGGCTGCTGTCCAGCGGTCAGTGTCCAGGCGGCCTAGGCCTGGACACATGGAGTTCGGGAGTCACCCCAGACTAGGGTGACCACATCTCAAAACTGCCATTCAGGGACACCCCCCCCCCCCCCAAATATGATTTTTGACATTTTCTTTGCCGATTTTTGGGGCAGGGGCGTATGAAATCAGCGGACCCGTGTGCAAGATCAAAAGTGGGCCCTAGGCAACAACAGGAACAACAATATGGCGCGCAAAGCGCGTCGCGGTGAACGGTGGACATGTCTTAAATTGCGCTAAATATTGGCTTAAAGGGGGTGCTGTTAAAGAGAGTCTGAGATGACTTGTATAGTGCAGAATGTGGTAATGTTAAATAGGGAATGCAGAGTGTAATGGCGGGGGGTAATATGTACAGGAGAGGAGTGCGGGGGGTAATATGTACAGGAGAGGAGTGCGGAGTGTATGGCGGGGGTAATATGTACAGGAGAGGAGTGCGGAGTGTATAGCGGGGGGGAGTAATATGTACAGGAGAGGAGTGCGGAGTGTATGGCGGGGGTAATATGTACAGGAGAGGAGTGCGGAGTGTATGGCGGGGGGTAATATGTACAGGAGAGGAGTGTGGAGTGTATGGCGGGGGTAATATGTACAGGAGAGGAGTGCGGAGTGTATGGCGGGGGGGTAATATGTACAGGAGAGGAGTGTGGAGTGTATGGCGGGGGGTAGTTAGTGGAGAGAGGAAGAAGAGGAGTGCAATACCACCTCCTGATAGTCTGTCAGCCACTGCTATACCACTTTGGTGGTGGGGCACTCCGAAGGATGTAAGGGGGCACTCTGGAGAAAGTAAAGGGGCACTCTGGAGGCACTAAGGGGGCACCCTAGAGGTTGTAAGGGGGATGTAAGGGGGCAGTCTGGCGGTACTAACTTAGTCAGAGCCCCCTTACATCCTCCAGGGTGCCCCCTTAGTGCCTCCTTAACATCCTCTGGAGTGCCCCCTTACACCCCCCTTCACAGTGCCCCCTTACACCCCCCTTCACAGTGCCCCCTTACACCCCCCTTCACAGTGCCCCCTTACATCCCCCTCCAGAGTGCCCCCTTACATCCCCCTCCAGAGTGCCCCCTTACATCCCCCTCCAGAGTGCCCCCTTAGTACTACTGTACTGTCCTTAGTACTACTGTCCTTAGTACTACTGTACTAAGGGGCACTCTGGAGAAAGTAAAGGGGCACTCTGGAGAAAGTAAGGGGAGGAAGTAAGGGAGCACTCTGGAGGCACACAGATAGTACCTCCAGAGTGCCCCACTGCAGAGAGTCCTGAGGAGTGATGGCCATTAATCCATGCCAGGTGAATGTTAGGAAAAGCAGAGCACACCACCCACCTCATGGCTG
Organism: Rana muscosa; assembly: GCA_029206835.1. Lineage (NCBI taxonomy): Eukaryota > Metazoa > Chordata > Amphibia > Anura > Ranidae > Rana > Rana muscosa. The sequence continues at coordinate 199,638,550 of CM055126.1, read as the reverse complement.
CCCTATTCCACTACTGCTTGCTCACTCCCTGCCACAGCCCTGTAGAGCCTGCAGAGTGGTCAGAGGGGCCGCAGAGTAGTCAGAGGGGCAGTGGGATGGACAGGGGGACCGTGGGATGGATAGGGGGATCGTGGGATGGACAGGGGGACCGTGGGATAGACAGGGGGACCGTGGGATAGACAGGGGGACCGTGGGATAGACAGGGGGACCGTGGGATAGACAGGGGGACCGTGGGATAGACGGGGGACCGTGGGAAGAACGGAGGGGGACAATAGAAAGGAGGGGGACATGGAGGAAGAATGAAGGGGGACAGCAGAACAGAGGGGGACACGGAGGAAGAATAAAGGGGGACAGCAGAACAGAGGGGGACACGGAGGAAGAACGGAGGGGGACAGCAGAACGGAGGGGGACAGCAGAACGGAGGGGGACAGCAGAACGGAGGGGGACAGCAGAACGGAGGGGGACAGCAGCAGCAGAACAGAGGGGGACACGGAGGAAGAATGGAGGGGGACAGCAGCAGCAGAACAGAGGGGGACACGGAGGAAGAACGGAGGGGGACAGCAGCAGCAGAACAGAGGGGGACACGGAGGAAGAACGGAGGGGGACAGCAGCAGCAGAACAGAGGGGGACAGCAGAACGGAGGGGGACACGGAGGAAGAACGGAGGGGGGACAGCAGCAGCAGAACAGAGGGGGACACGGAGGAAGAACGGAGGGGGACAGCAGCAGCAGAACGGAGGGGGACACGGAGGAAGAACGGAGGGGGACATGGAGGAAGAACGGAGGGGGACACAGAGGAAGAACGGAGGGGGACACAGAGGAAGAACGGGGGGGGACACAGAGGAAGAACGGAGGGGGACACAGAGGAAGAACGGAGGGGGACACAGAGGAAGAACGGAGGGGGACACAGAGGAAGAACGGAGGGGGACAGCAGCAGCAGAAAGGAGGGGGACACGGAGGAAGAACGGAGGGGGACAGCAGCAGCAGAAAGGAGGGGGACACAGAGGAAGAATGGAGGGGGACAGCAGCAGCAGAAAGGAGGGGGACACGGAGGAAGAACGGAGGGGGACAGCAGCAGCAGAACAGAGGTGGACACGGAGGAAGAACAGAGGGGGACAGCAGCAGCAGAACAGAGGGGGACACGGAGGAAGAACGGAGGGGGACAGCAGCAGAACAGAGGGGGACACGGAGGAAGAACAGAGGGGGACACGGAGGAAAACCGGAGGAGGACAGCAGCAGAATGGAGGGGGACAGCAGCAAAACGGAGGGCGGGGACAGCAGCAGCAGAACGGAGGGGGGACAGCAGCAGCAGAACGGAGGGGGGGGGGCAGCAGCAGAACGGAGGGGGACAAAGTGTGAGTGTAACAAAGACAGTACAGTGAGTACACTAACCTGTCCTGGTCCTGGAAGTCAGACTGGCTGCTGGCACTGACTGCAAACTTGTGGACCTCGACGTGGGCGGGAGGAGCAGGAGCCTGGCTGGAGGCTGCACAGGAGAGTGGCTCTGCCTGGTCACTGGCGTCAGGTCAGCCGCATCACTCACTCTCTGTGCTAGCTCTGGTCGGTCGTCACTGGAGGAGGTGGACTAGTCTGGACGACGAGGCTCTCTCAGGCTGGCCTGGCTGGCTAACGCTGTGCACAGGTGAGTGCGTGAGTGGCTCCGCGTCACGGTCACTCACTCTGTGCTGGCTCTGGACTGGCTGGTGGATGCGGAGGGGAGGGAGGCGCGCGCGCTGGCTGCTCTGACTCAGCGTAGTGTGCGCCGGGCGGGTGCACACTGCACTCACTGCCCACACTGACAGGTCCCCAGCTCAGCTGACGTCACTGGTTGCTAGATGCGGAGCGGCCCCTAGCCTAGCAACCAGACTGGCAGTGGCAGCCGCAGCCTATGTGTTTATGTTATTGATCAGTGTGATAACATTTATAAGGTGGTGGCGGGCTGCGGACAGGCGGAGCGGACTGGTCACTGTTTTCTTTTCATTCCGGGACGTCTGTATTGTCCCGGAATGAGCTGCTCGGGACACGGGACAAAAATATTCAATCAGGGACGATCCCGGGCAAACCGGGACACGTGGGCACCCTACCCCAGACACCCTCAGTCTGGGGTGAGGTGCATCGTTCAGGCCTGGGGCCCAGCTTCTTCCACTGGGATCCGCCCGGGAGGAACCATCCTAAGGCACCCACAGAATCGGGTGTCTGAATCCAGGCGTAAGGGACCGCGCAGGTGACCTTCCCATAGATCTGGTGCAGCAGATTGCCAGTGCCGGGATAGGGCCTCCGGAGACCGTCGGGATGGATGTCCTCGCCAAACAGGGGCCATATTCACACGGAAGGTGGTCCATGTTCTAAGGTCGGTGGCAGAGACCGCTACTCTAGGGTCGTGACAGAGACCGTTTCTTAGGCCCGTGGCAGGGGCTCCAAACAGTTCACCCGGTAGGTGGCAGCTACCAATTTCACGGTCGGTGGCAGAGACCGTGCGCCAGGCCTATCTGCACGAGAAAGGGATAGGAGAGTTCATTGTGCCTGGGCCTACTCGTATCCACACCCGTGTCTGCCTGTCTGTTATGGAAGTTCAACTGATTATGTTCATTCTGGCATTGAAGAAATAAAGGAGTGTTGAACCTTTAATGGCGTGGGGCTCTATTACTGGCAGATACACCTCCACGGAAGAAGCGGAGGCTCCATATGCAGGATGCAGACCCGAAGGGAATTCAGAAAAGACTTTGCTCAAACCTCACATACACAGAGGGTGAGAGCTTGGCGTAGTGTCCTGCACTCTCTCCTCCAGAGTACCCCTAGACAACAGCCACAAACAACCAATACAAGAGAGAGAGAGAGAGTGAGGCCGCTACAAATATATGTAGCGCCCTCCTAGGTAGGTGCTAGTGAGTGTAAATAGTTTTTGGGTTTCTCTGCTTCACAGGGAGACAGCTTGGCAAATTCAGGTGCTGTCTGCTTAACAGAGAGCTGTGATTGTTTGATAGGGTCTTCTCAGTTTGCTTTGGTGCTGCTTATGCTGTCTTGTAGGTTTCACACTGGTCCAAAAGTAATTAGACATATTGGACACTGGGTGGAAATTTAGCAGGTGAGAGCATGGGTGTATATACAGCCCTGGCCAATTAGAAGGGAATGTACCCCAAGGAATTCTGGGTACCTGTATTTAAATCTGAACACCACAAGTGCTCATGGTCCAGTCTCCCTCTGAGAGAGGTCCAAGTGTGGAGGAGGCTGCTGCCTCTCCCCAGCACAGGCGACCATGTGACCTCAGGTGGTCGACTCGAGGGCCTGAAACCTTGAAGCTACAACCCATGGTTCCTTTGCAAGCTGACTGAGGGAGGAGGTCCGCAGATCTGGTCTGGTACCACTGGTAAAGCGCGTCGCTTGGAAGTTGGAAGGAGGCTACCAGCTGTCCCTGGACATTTTGTCTACAGACCCCCTAGAGGGATCCCTGAGACTCTGTGTGTTGCTGATATCCCCCTATTGGTCCTATAAGTCAGCATACTGGGTGTGTGAGCTAAAAAAGACACAGGCTAGTGTCTTGAAGAGACAAAGTCCACTGAGTTCCCTCTGCTACAAAGGGACTTGTTCATTCTATACAGGCGCAGTATGGACCTCCAGATAATCTGCTACACAGTTCTATTGAGAGAGTTGTCCTTGCTTGTAAATAGTTAATTTGGAGTATCCTACTAATTCGCTTCTCCTTTCCTAGTTCTAAAAACACATCCCGTAGACTGGTCATTGGAGACAACGAGCGAACGAGTGTGTGCACCTGGCTGTATGAAAATACTGTGTAACTGGCTGTGGATTCATCAGTGGGAGACCCAGGCACAAATATTCAAGCAGCTCCTGCGGGGGTATTGCTACATATATATATTTGTATTTTTTTAGGGATGCACCGAAATTTCGGCCGCCAAAACATATCGGCCGAAAATGTCATTTTCGGCAATTTGCCGAAAGAGAAATGTTGTCAATAATGGCGCCGAAAAAAGGGGCGGGGCCATCCCGCCGGGTGCCGCACATGTTTCATCCCGGCGCGCCCCTCAGAGTCTCCCCTCCTCCTCTTCTTCTCACTCCTGTCATACACAGCCTACCAGTGCCTGGTAATGCATGTCACGCTGTGTGTTAGAGATCTAAATCGCTGTGCAGCCGATGTAACGATGTCCCGCCTCCTAGACCGCCTCTTGTGATAGACGGCACTCTGATCCAATGCTAGGAATCATTGTGCCATGTGTCATAGGAGGCAGGGACATCGTTACATCGGCTGCACGACGATTCAGATCCAGCTCTGACACACAGCGTGACATGCATTACCAGGCACTGGGGAGGCTGTGTATGTGTATGACAGGAGTGAGAGGAGGAGGAGGGGAGACTGAGGGGTGCACCGGGATGAAACTGGTTGCACGGCGATTCAGATCCAGCTCAGCCTCTGACACACAGCGTGACATCGGATTACCAGCCACTGGTAGGCTGTACCTCATGGGCACTGGTAGGCTGTACCTCATGGGCACTGGTAGGCTTTACCTCATGGGCACTGGTAGGCTTTACCTCATGGGCACTGGTGGGCTGCACCTCATGGGCACTGGTGGGCTGCACCTCATGGGCACTGGTGGGCTGCACCTCATGGGCACTGGTGGGCTGCTGCATCTGATGGGCACGGGCATTGGTGAGGCTGCATGGCAAGGGCACTGGCGGGCTGCTACATATGGACACAGGCACTGGTGAGGCTGCATGAGAGGCACAGACAGGCTGCTGCATCTGATGGGCACAGACACTGGTGAGGCTGCATGAAGGGCACAGGCAGGCTGCTACAACTAACTGGTAGGCTGCATCTGACAGGCACTGGTGAGCATTTGATGGACACTGGTGAGGCTGCATTGATCTCCTGTACCACGTCTGCAGTCTCTGACCATCTCCTGTACCACGTCCGCAGTCTCTGACCATCTCCTGTACCACGTCCCCAGTCTCTGACCATCTCCTGTACCATGTCCCCAGTCTCTGACTATCTCCTGTACCATGTCCCCAGTCTCTGACCATCTCCTGTAACATGTCCCCAGTCTCTGACCATCTCCTGTCCCCAGTCTCTGACCATCTCCTGTATACATTTTTTTTTTTTTTATTTTTTTTTTTAAAACCGTCACTTTTGATATCGGTGCTGTTTCGGTTTTCGGCATCTTGTATTTTTCATTTTCGGTATCGGTTTCGGCACCAAAAAATCAATTTGGTGCATCCCTAGTATTTTTGTATAAACCAACTGGTTCTCCACTCTTCTAGAATTCAGAAATTAGAAGAATTTATGGGACATCTGGGGAGAACAGAAATCCCAGGACTTTATACAGTCAACGACCTGTGACTCTCTCCTCGGCTATCAGGGACAGTTGGTAACCATGCATCAGTCAAAGGATGTAAATTAATATTTAATGATTCTTACAATAACCATTCCCTAATATATTCATTAATTTGTTAATGAGTCATCAATTAGAGCAAATGATCCTCCTAAATTGTCCTCCTCAGGCGTCATGTCTTATAGAGAATGACATATTTGCTCCAAAGCACTTTGTCGGTAATTGAACGTGCACAATGGAGGGCTGTCATAATTACCCCACTAATCGTTTATTTTGCAGAGAAGTGAATGCAGTGTGACAGGCAAGAGGCTGCGGAGGAATGCAATGTTTGCCATGCTATAAACAGGTCTTTTACTAACAATTCTGTCTCGCTGGTAATCTGCAGGGGAAAATTATTAGAAATGATAGAGATTTAAAATTTTAAGGAGAACTCTGGCCAAGAGTGGCCTATATGGCCAAAGCATTGTGGACACCTGACCATCACACCTATATGAGCTTGTTGGGCAATGGACATCTCCTTTCAAAGCCATGGACATTAACCACTTGACCTCCAGGAGGTTTAACCCCCTTCATGACCAGGCCATTTTTTGCTATTTAGCATTGTGCTAATTTAACTGGGAAATGCGCGATCATGCAACACTGTACCCAAATTGAATTTATATAATTTTTTCACACAAATAAAGCCTTCTATTGATGTTATTTGATCACCACTGGGTCCAGGGCCGATCCTAGGGTCGCAGGCGCCTGGGTGCAGAAATATTTCTGGTGCCCCCACATGGGCGTGGTTATCCTACTAACTCCTCCCCTTTACAATGTTTCTGTGGCAATGACTCAAACACAGAAATGTTCCCCTAAAGAGTCTTTGTTACCCTGGGATCCTCCCAAAATCTCTTAACAATAAACAAAATACAGAAAGAGAGTACTCTAATGGGACCTGGAGGGAGGTCTCACTAATGGACACAGAGAGGGCTTCTGTTAGAGAGTCTGTTAGAAAGAGCCCCCAGACATACTGCAGACACACTACAGAAGATGGTCAGAGACTGCAGACATGATACAAGAGATGGTCAGAGACAGCAATCATAGTACAGGAGATGGTCAGAGACTGCAGACGTAATACAGAAGGTGGTCAGAGACTGCAGACATGATACAAGAAATGGACATAGACTGCAGACATGATAAAAGAGATGGTCAGAGACTGTGAAAATAATACAAGAGACCAAGGCATCAAATGCAGCCTACCAGTGCCCATAAATTGCAGCCTACCATTTCCCACCTAATGCAGCCTTATCAGTGCCCACCAAAAACAGCCTCATCCGTGCCCACCAAAAACAGCCTCATCCGTGCCCATCAAATGCAGCCTCATCAGTGCCCACCAATTGCAGCCTACCAGTGCCCACCAACTGTAGCCTGCCAGTTCCCACCAACTGCAACCTGCCAGTGCCCACCAAATGCAGCTTATCAGTACCCACCAAATGCAGCCTACCAGTGCCTACCAAATGCAGCTTATCAGTGCCCACCAAATGCAGCTTGCCAGTGCCCACCAAATGCAGCCTGCTAGTGCCCACTAAATGCAGCCTGCCAGTGCCCACCAAATGCAGCCCTTCCAGTGCTCACCAATTGCAGCCTACCAGTGCCCCTGGATCACACAGAAGGGCAACGATCTCTTGCTGTCACGGAGCTTAAATTTGAATCTGCCGGGTGGTCACTGTAACAAAGTCCTGCCTCCTAGACCAGCTCGCTGCTCCTATGATACACATCACAATGAATTTCACTGCACTGGATTAGTGTTTCATCTATTACAGGAGCCGGTCTAGGAGACGGGACTTTGTTACAGCGCTGCCCAGGGGCAGACTGACAACTCATGGAGCCCCCGGGCAATAGGAGATCATGGCCCCCAAGGTTTAAAGATGGCTGTCACCATACCCTCTACACTCCTCTCCTGTACATATTGCCCAATGTCATACCCTCCACACTCCTCTCCTGTACATACTGCCCACTGTCATACCCTCCACACTCCTCTCCTGTACATACTGCCAACTGTTATACCCCCACACTCCTTTCCTGCACATACTGCCCACTGGGCCACTGTCATACCCTCCACACTATGACAGAGGGCAGTATGTACAGGAGAGGAGTGTGGAGGGTATGACAGTGGCAGTATATACAGGAGAGGAATGTGGAGGGCATGGCATTGGCAGTATACACAGGAGAGGCGTGTGGAGGGTATGACAGTGGGCAGTATGTACAGGAGAGGAGTGTGGAGGGTCTGACAGTGGCAGTATACACAGGAGAGGCGTGTGGAGGGTATGACAGTGGGCAGTATGTACAGGAGAGGAGTGTGGAGGGTCTGACAGTGGCAGTATATACAGGAGAGGCGTGTGGAGGGTATGACAGTGGGCACTATGTACAGGAGAGGAGTATGGAAAGTATTACAGTGGGTAGTATGTACAGGAGAGGAGTGTGGAAAGTATGACAGTGGGTAGTATGTACAGGAGAGGAGTGTGGAGGGTATGATAGTGGGCAGTATGTACAGGAGAGGAGTGTGGAGGATATGACAGTGGGCAGTAAAAACAGGAGAGGAGTGTGGAGGGTATGATAGTGGGCAGTATGTACAGGAGAGGAGTGTGGAGTATATGATAGTGGGCAGTATGTACAGGAGAGGAGTGTGGAGGGTATGACAGTGGGCAGTATGTACAGGAGAGCAGTTTGGAGGGTATGACAGTGGCAGTATGTACAGGTGTGGAGGGTATGACAGTGGCAGTATATACAGGAAAAGCGTGTGGAGGGTATGACAGTGGGCAGTATGTACAGGAGAAGAGTGGCAGTATATAGAGGAGAGGAGTGAGGAGGGGATGACTGCATGCAGGAGGGAAGTGCAGATGGTATGAAGGCAGTTGTGGGGGGATGTCTTTTAGTTAGGGAGATATTTCTTTTAGGCCACTTTCAGACTGAGGTGCTGGGCGCTTTAGTGGTAAAGCTTCGCTAGTTTTAGCGGTGCTTTACTGTAGTTTTAGCTGCGCTTTTCGGCCACTAGCGGGGCGCTTTTAACCCCCGCTAGCGGCCGGAAAAGGGTTAAAACCGCCCGCAAAGCGCCGCTCCTGAAGCGCGTTGCAGGTGCTTAGGCAGTGCTGGCTATTGATTTCTAAGGATGAGCTCCGGCGTGTTCACATAGAACACGTGCAGAGCCCGCCAGGAAGTCGGCACCGCGCTGCGCTAATCACAGACAGGGAGACATTTCCCGATCTCTGCAGCCGAGCATTGGGAAATGTCTCCCTGTCTGTGATTAGCGCATCGCGGTGCCGACTTCCTGGCGGGCTCTGCACGTGTTCTATGCGAACACGCCGGAGCTCATCCTTATTGATTTCAATGGCAGGGGCGTTTTGGGAGCGGTGTATTCACCACTCCTAAACCACCCCAAAGATGCTGCTTGCAGGACTTTTTTCCTGTCCTGCAAATGCACTGCCCCAGTGTGAAAACACTTCGGCTTTCACACTGGGGCTGCAGAAGAGGCAGTTTACAGGCGCTTTTCAGGCTCTATTTTTAGTGCAAAAACGCCTGTAAAATGCCTCAGTGTGAAAGTGGTCTAAGTGCCAGTGTCTGAGGGGTGAATATGGAGGGGTCAAGGGAAGGTAGGGAATGCATGGGGACTGTTCTGGCTCTCGTTGGTATTCTTGCTGGAAGCGTAAAGGGCACACATTCTCAGTACAGAAATGTTTGCATTTATATAAGCATACAGCCAGCGGAAAGTGACTATGGACTATTATTTTATTTATAGAGTGTTTAGATAGGTGGTGAGTTTTGGATTGTACTGATTTTGGATAACACAGGGTTAAATAGGATGGTCATAAATGAAGTTCACATTAGCTGGACAGAGCAATTGGGGTTTGTTTATATAGAGAGGGCTGCATGTCAGTTTGGGAAATGTCTGCCAGCTCTGGGGGGTTGCTGCTAGCTCTAATCTCCATCCCCCCTCCTGTCTTTTCCAGTTCTCCTTGTCACCTAGGAGTAGGACCCTTCACTGCAAAACAAACCCTCCTAGCAGAAACTTTGCAGCTTATCTCCCCAGACTTCCCCCAGAACAGCTCAGCTCACCTTCCTGCAGTGTGCTCTGCCTCCTGATTCTCCCAGCACACGGCACTGCTGATGGGAGTGGGCGGGGGATGTGAAGCAGCAGAGATCACACAGCGAGTGCAGGACACTACGGGGGAAGGGGAAGACACACACCAGGATCGGAGCTTCTAACTACTGTACATACATCGTTGGACAGTGTATGTAATTAGAAGCAATAACTGCTGTCCCCACAGTGGCAAGTAAGCTGACCTGAATGCTCAGTCCACCCCTGTCCGCCAGAACACCGGGCATGTCAGAGAAAAGCACACAAGGAGAGGAGGCGGGAGGGGAGCACTCTGGCACTTCAGCGCCCCCCCTGCGGCGCTTGGGTGCACTGCACCCCGTGCACCCTATCTAGGACCGGCCCTGACTGGGTCTTTTTCATTTTGTATTATATAAATTAATAATAATATAATATACATTTTATTTTAACCCCCTTACCCCCCCCCCCAAAAAAAAATGCTTTAAGTGAGCATGAAATTCGAACTTAAATCCAAATTTTGAAGATGGTTTCAGTGATATACACAAGTTTTCGTTGACTTGATTATCTGCCTTTTTTTCTGTCCTGCTCCCTGAAAAAGACCTTGTACACACTGGGCGTTTAACCCCCGTGCATGAGCCTCTGGCATTTAGTGGTCGGCTGTGGGCATAGGGGCACCATCCAGCCCCACTGCAGGTAGCCTGTCAAACTCTGAGAGGCTGACAGCAACTGTGGCTGGGTGGTGCACCTAGTGGTATTTAGGTTTAGGGCAGTATGCATCCAGGGACGAATGCCTGGGACAAAGACTGCTTGTGTTCCTAGCATTTGTCCCTGAGTGTATATTACCCTAAACATAAGTACAGCTACAGTGCATTGAAAAAGTATTCATACCCCTTGAAATTTTGTAATGTTACAACCAAAAACGTAAATGTATTTTATTGGGATTTTATGTGATAGACCAACACAAAGTGGCACATAATTGTGAAGTGGAAGGAAAATGATAAATGGTTTTCAACATTTTTTACAAATAAATATGTGAAAAGTGTGGGGTACATTTGTATTCAGCCCCCCTGAGTCAATACTTTGTAGAACCACCTTTTGCTGCAATTACAGCTGCAAGTCTTTTTGGGGATGTGTCTACCAGCTTTGCACATCTAGAGAGTGACATTTTTGCCTATTCTTCTTTGAAAAATAGTTCAAGCTCTGTCAGATTGGATGGAGAGCGTCTGTGAACAGCAATTTTCAAGTCTTGCAACAGATTCCCAATTGGATTTAGGTCTGGACGTTGATTGGGCCATTCTAACACATGAATATGCTTTGATCATTCTAAGCAATTCCATTGTAGCTTTGGCTTCTTGCAAACGGGACTTCTTATGGCTGTAGCGGTACCCTCTTGAGGGCTGAGTGTTGTGGTCTGGTTGTCACCCTGCCCAGCCAGGCACAAAGCTCTCATTCACCCTCAGGCAGTAAACCAGTCCTTAAACTTTGTTTTGTGTTTTTATTAAGGGGAATATACTTGGATGGATGGGATAGTCAGGAGATGCCCAAGCTGATTGCAGAAAAATATATATGGGACCGACTATATACACCTCCGGTATATACAACTCCAATCTTTGACTCCAGCACATCACATGCTTGTAGACTATCTCTCCTCAACACCTCCAGTCCATCACTTGCTTGCACTTCCCGGACCAGCTAGCACTGATTTGTAGGCTTGGTACTAGCTCAGCCAGGCCTAGTGTGAATGCCTTTTGCAGGCAGGAACCACGGGCCCCTAGTGTAGCAAAAATGATAGGTAGTCCCAGTGCTAGCTGTCCATATGGCTACTGCTCCCAGTACCACCTCTTCAGGCCCTGCCAGCCCTCCTGGCTGCAGCTGCCTCTCTCTACTACCCGTGCCACCACAGTCAACACCACCATCTGCACCCATCCCAGCCTTCAATCTCCCAGTCCTCTCAGGTGTGCCTCCCCAGTCTTCTCCCGACTGTGTGTCACTCACCAGCCCACTTGGCTGTGACCTGTTGTTCCTCTCCTGGAGACTCTGCCTGGCAGCGCTCTCCCGCTGTCCTCTCTTACTCCCGTGCCACCTGTCCAGGAAACCTTCATGTGTCATGAAAAGGGTCCAGTCGACACCAGAGCCCCAGGCCTCTCCCCCCTCCAGACTGGGGAGCTCCCTCAAAGGCCCTGACAGCCTAACACTCCATCTCCAGCTTCCACCCGAACAACTCCTCCACCGACTGGGCTTTCCCTGGGTATTTAAGGAGGCTTGCTCCATGCCAATCAAGATTGGGGATTGCTCAAGGCTCCTCATAACACCCCAAGTAGCTTCACCTCCCCTCTCCACCTCCCTTTCCAGAAAACACCAGAACATTCTGGAAAGAAGTGGGAGGTCTTGGCGATGTTGCCTGTGAATCACCCAGCTCTACTCTGAGTCACTCCCAACGCAGATCAAAACACACCCAGGCTTTGTTGCCAGCCAAGCCTGAAAAATTACCTACTCTCACAAAAACATGCACTATCCCTCTAGCACACTAGAGGGTGCTACATGGCTTTCTTTCAACAATGGCTTTCTTCTTGCCATTCTTCCATAAAGGCCAGATTTGTGGAGTGCACAACTAATAGTTGTCCTGTGGAGAGATTCTCCCACCTGAGCTGTGGATCTCTGCAGCTCCTCCAGAGTTACCATGGGCCTCTTGGCTGCTTCTCTGATTAATGCTCTCCTTGCCTGGCCTGTCAGTTTAGGTGGACGGCCATGTCTTGGTAGGTTTGCAGTTGTGCCATACTCTTTCCATTTTCGGATGATGGAGTGAACAGTGCTCTGTGAGATGTTCAAAGCTTGGGATATATTTTTTATAACCTAACCCTGCTTTAAACTTCTACACAACTTTATCCCTGACCTGTCTGGTGTGTTCCTTGGCCTTCATGATGCTGTTTGTTTACTAAAGTTCTCTACCAAATCTCTGACTGCTTCACAGAACAACTGTATTTATACTGAGATTAAATTACACACAGGTGGACTTTATTTACTAATTAGGTGACTTCTGAAGGCAATTGATTCCGCTAGATTTTAGTTAGGGGTATCAGAGTAAAGGGGGCAGAATACAAATGCACGCCACACTTTTCACATATTTATTTGTAAAACATTTGGAAAACTAGTTATCATTTTGCTTCCACTTCACAAGTATGTGCCACTTTGTGTTGGTCCATCTCATAAAATACATTTACGTTTTTGGTTGTGACATGACAAGAATGTGGAAAATTTCAAGGGATATAAATACTTTTTCAAGGCACTGTATCTGCACCATCTCTGTCTAAGGGCAGCAACTGTAAGCTTCTCATAGAGTTATTGCGCTAAAAATAGCGCCTGTAATGCGCCCTGAAAAAGCTGCTCCTTTGTAACCAGTGTGAAAGCCCGAGGGCTTTCACACTGGAGCGGTGCGCTGGCAGGAGGGTAAAAAAAACTCCTGCAAGCCGCATCTTTGAGGCGCGATAGGAGCGGTAAAAATACTGCTGCTATAGCGCCCCTACCCATTGAAATCAACTACCATTCAGGGACACCCTTCCTTCCCAAAAAATCAGCTTGTGCTGTAACGAATCACAGCACAATGATTGGACACAAGAGGCGGGATTTATGAATTCTCCAATCACAAGCAAGGGGCGGGATTGTGCTCCTCAAGGCATTCCCGGCCAGGACAAGTACTGACAGTGAGTAAAGCGGTGATGTGGCGGCCTTTTTTGAGGGCATCAGATTGGCCCGGGGGGGTAGCTGTGTCAGTTTCATTCCGGGACACTATATTGTCCTGGCATGAATGTGCCCAGGACAGACCTGCAAAATGCGGGACTGTCCCGGGCAATCCGGGACACGTGGTCACCCTACCAGCGCATCCAGCGCTTCAGTGTGAAAGTAGCCTTATACTGGCTGCCAGCAGCATGCATGGCTGGACTAAAAGCCAAAGTCTCATAGGCTGGGGCTAAACGCCCAATGTGCAAGAGGCCTAAACTTGTCCTTGTTTGTTGCTACAAAACTGAAGTTTTTGAGGCTTTGGGCCTTTTTTTTGCCTAAACCTCTGAACTCCCTTCAATAGAAGCCTATGGGGTTGATTTACTAAAGGCAAATAGACTGTGCGCTTTGCAAAGTGCAGTTGCTCCAAATCTTAGTAAATGAGATAAAGCTTCACCTTGCAAAAAATACCTAATCACATGCAAGGGAAAAAAAAACAGCATTTTTGCAGTAAGCAGAACTTATGCTCATATACTAAGCTCTGGAGCAACTGCACTTTGCAAAGTGCACAATGTATTTGCCTTTAGTAAACCAACCCCTATGTGTCCATGCACACATAGGGGGTTATTTACGAAAGGCAAATCCACTTTGCACTACAAGTGCGGTGCAAGTGCATTTGAAAGTGCACTGAAAGTACACTTGGTAGTGCAGTTGCTGTAAATCTGAGGGGTAAATCTGACATGAGGGAAGCTCTGCCGATTTTATTATCCAATCATGTACAAGCTAAAATGCTGTTTTTTATTTTCTTTGCATGTCCACCTCGGATCTACAGCGACTGCACTTCCAAGTGCACTTGTAGTGCAAAGTGGATTTGCCTTTAGTAAATCAACCCCCATAGGCGTTTAGAGGAGTTTAGAGGCAGTCAAATCTCCTCTCCTGAACACAGAAGATCATCATTCAAGAGAGGAGCTTTAGGGGATTTAAATAACGCCAAATGCATCTAAACGCATCTAGGCGTGCCTAATGCCCCCTACACATGAGCAGAAATTCCATTGGAAAAACCTTGGATGGTTTTTCCGACGGAATTCTGCTCAAGCTTGGCTTGCATACACCGTCAAGAACGCGGTGACGTACAACACTACGATGAGCCGAGAAAATGAAGTTCAATGCTTCTGAGCATGCGTCGGAATTTTGCACGTCGGAATTGCTACAGACGATGGGAATTTCCGATCGGAATTTTTTCCATCTGAAAAATAGAGAACCTGCTCTCAATCTTTTTCTGGCGGAAATTTCGACAGCAAAAGTCCGATGGAGCATACACACGGTTGGAATTTCCGACGAAAAGCTCACATCGGACTTTTGCTGGCGGAAATTCCGACCGTGTGTACGCGGCATTAGCGCTAGGCGCGTTTGGCGCTTAAGCATTTATTTATTTCGATGACCAGAATAAGTTACAATTCTGGACTATTAAATAAATGCCCAAGACGCATCTGAACACGTCTAAACATGTTTGAAAAACTGCAGTCTAGGTACGTTTTTAATGCTTATTTTTCCTGTCAGGAGAAACAGTGTTTACAATAAACCAGTATGCATGAGGCCTAAAGCCTCGTACACACGGCCGAGAATCTCGTCAGGAAAAAAACTTGTCGTTTTTCTTGACGAGATTCTTGGACAAGAAACTTGTCCCGGCCGAGTGTACACACGCTCAATTCAAAGAACCCGCGATTCTTTGAATGGAGCGAACGCGGTGACGTCATCGACTACAACGAGCGGGCGCTCGTCACATTCGATGCAGTCGCCGCCATCTTGCTACACCCTACCTATGCCTAGGAAGCTACCGCGCATGCGTCAAAGTCATTTCGAGCATGCGCGGGTTTCCACGGCGACAGGTAAGTGTACACACACTCGGATTTCTCGTCGAGAAACATGCCGACAAGAAAATAGAGAGCAGGTTCTATATTTTTCTTGACGAGAAAACTGAAAGCCGCGTACACACGACCGATTTACTCGTAAAGAAAGCTCTGCCAGCAAGTTTCTTGCTGGTTCTTGACGAGAAACTCGGTCGTGTGTACGAGGCTTTAGAGGAAAAAAGTTTTCTGGTCCAAAACCTCAGGTCACCCAAAGAGTTCATATGGACATCTTAATACCATGGCAAGTCGTGTTCCATGCCTTACATATGTACTATACCCCCTTCCCGCCGTACGGTACCAGGAAGGCTGTAAGAAAACAATAAGGTAATGAATGGAGTCTGGAGTGTTTTTTAGGACAGTGCTGCTTTTCAGAGGACAGGTATGGTAGCCCTGAGCATCATTCCAGCCAGTGGGGCCTTGATGCGATCAAATGGCAGAAGGAATGAACTGCCAACTGAGCAAATTCCTTTCATACAAAAGGCCTATTCTCCTCCGCAATCCTATTCCTGCCTTTTCACTGTAAATGCTTTGATTTCGGACTGCTTACCAGCAAAACACATTGACCTCCAAAACACTGCACAGCCCCTCAGATTGTACATCCCACCCCTTCCTCGTCCACATAGCTGTGGCATCCATTTTGTGAGTTATACTTCCCAAAGCAGCTGTTGAAAGCATTGCAGAGCAGATAAAATGGCTGCCACGACATATACAATGAAATCCACAATTTGGCTGTGATGGGGAAATACTGGCTCTGTAACTGGTTGAGGCCCCAAAGAATAAAACAAGTTGTTGTTAGGCGTGATTTTCAGGAGCCCGGTGTATGAACTGATTTGGATTTCCAGGTCCGCCAGTTGAGTGAGCCGCCATTACAGCCATGAGAGAAAGTTTAGTCAGACCAGTCAGCTTTAACCTCCCTGGCGGTATGATTATGTCAGACTTTTGATGCTGAAAGCGGTACATCGTTTCGCGTGGAAATTTGGCGTTTTATATTGTAGGCCTGTAGTTCTTAGAAATAACTCACTTAAATCTGTCCAAACAAGAGTCTAGTAGACATCCCGGGTATGATAAAGTTTGAAACGCAAAATCATAAATTATAATATAATAAATAATTATGACAAATAATAATATAATAATAATAATGACATTTATTCAATAATGTAATCAAATCAAAAACACTGAAATTTGCTCAGTTGCAGAATTATCGCTGTCATTAGATTTAGTGTTTGATGACGAATTTCCCCACAAATTGCTATCGCTCAATTCTGCAAGTGATTCTAATTTATTATCACTATTTTCTAGCTGGTCTATAACCACTTTTGACGAAAAGGGACACTTTTTGGTTGCTATGGACAATCTCCAGTTTCCAGGCAGAAAGAACAGTATTTATAATATAAAAGTGCATGCAGGACACTGGACAGACCACTAGGGGCAAAGGGGATGTGTAATTATTTGATACAGTACTGTAATCTGTAAGATTACAGTATACTGTATCTATACTGTGTTTTTGAATTTGGCTCCGAGCTCCGTCCCCATGCGTCGCAACGCTCGCAGGGAACGGAGCTTGGCACTGTGAATCGAGTGGAGGACACGGTTCGCAGACACAGCGGGGAGACATCGCAGGATCCAGGGGACAAGGTAAGTAACCTGTACATGGATCCTACGATGCAATCCAGAGTGTGGCACGGGGTTACTGCTTTTGGTAATGAAAATTCACCCGAGCCACACTCGGGAATACCGCTAAGGAGGTTAAACACACAATTGAAGGACATGTTCAGCAAGCTAAACTGGGGATCTCCAATAGTGGATCTCCAATCCTTCGTGAATCCACTGTAAAGTACTTTTTATGAGGCCTGTCACTAATATAAAACAGGGCATTCCATAAACAATTCTTTTTTTCCACTTGCAATGTGTCTAAACATGCTAGCAAATTTGACTAGTGAGTTCCCTAGCACAACCTCCCTTACTGACGACATCACAGAGCTGGTGGATGTTAGAGACCTTGCACCCCTCCACCTTCCATTTGAAGATGCCCCACAGATGCTCAATAGGGTTTAGGTCTGGAGACATGCTTGGCCAGTCCATCACCTTTACCCTCAGCTTCTTTAGCAAGGCAGTGGTCATCTTGGAGGTGTGTTTGAGGTCGTTGTCATGTTGGAATACTGCCCTGCGGCCCAGTCCCCGAAAGAAGGGGGTCATGCTCTGGTTCAGTATGTCACAGTACATGTTGGCATTCATGGTTCCCTCAATGATCTGTAACTCCCCAGTGCCGGCAGCCCCAGGCCATGACACTCCCACCACCATGCTTGACTGTAGGCAAGATACACTTGTCTTTGTTCTCCTCACCTGGTTGCCGCCACACACGCCTGACACCATCTGAACCAAATAAGTTTATCTTGGTCTCATCAGACCACAGGACATGGTTCCAGTAATCCATGTCCTTAGTCTCCTTGTCTTCAGCAAACTGTGGGCTTTCTTGTGCATCATCTTTAGAAGAGGCTTCCTTCTGGGATGACAGCCATGCAGACCAATGTGATGAAGTGTGCGGCGTATGGTCTGAGCACTGACAGGCTGACCCCTCCACCCCTTCAACCTCTGCAGCAATGCTGGCAGCACTCATACGTCTATTTCTCAAAGACCACCTCTGGAAATGACGCTGAGCACGTGCACTCAACTTCTTTGGTCGACCATGGCGAGTTCTGAGTGGAACCTGTCCTGTTAAACCGCTGTATGGTCTTGACCACCATGCTGCAGCTCATTTTCAGGGTCTTGGCAATCTTCTTATAGCCTAGGCCATCTGTATGTAGAGCAACAATTCTTTTTTTTTTTTCTTTTTTTTAGATCCTCCTTGAACTTCCAGTGACCAGTATGAGAGAGTGAGAGCGATAACACCAAATTTAACACACCTGCTCCCCATTCACACCTGAAACCTTGTAACACTAACGAGTCACATTACACCAGGGAGGGAAAATGGCTAATTGGGCCAAATTTGTATATTTTCACTTAGGGATGCAACCCCTTTTGTTGCCAGTGGTTTAGACATTAATGGCTGTGTGTTGAGTTATTTTGAGGGGACAGCAAATTTACACTGTTATACAAGCTGTACACTCACTACTTTACAATGTAGCAAAGTGTAATTTCTTCAGTGTTGTCACATGAAAATAAAGATATTATAAAATTATTTACAAAATGTGAGGGGTGTACTCACTTTTGTGAGATACTGTATACACACACACACAGCGGGTAAAATAAGTATTGAACACGTCATCATTTTTCTATGTGTATACATTTCTAAAGGTGCCATTGCCATAAAAATTTTACCACACGTCGGTAACACCCCATGCAATCCATACAAAGAAACCAAAACAAATAAGTACAGAAATGAAAAGTTAGGTGTAATAAAATGGAACTGAAATGTATTTAATACTTCTTGCAAAATCCTTTGTTGATAATGACAGCTTCAGGATGCCTCCTGTATGGAGACACTGTTTGCATGCATTGCTCAGGTGTGATTTTGGCCCATTCTTTCACATGGTCTTCAAATCTTGAAGGTTCTGTGGGCCTCTTTTATGAACTCTGATCTTTAGTTCTTTTCATAGATTTTCTGTTGGATTCAAGTCAGGTGATTGGCTGGGCCATTATTGTCTTTCATTGAAACCAATTGAGCGTTTCCTTGGCTTTGTGTTTGGGACCGTTGTCTTGTTGGAATGTCCTCCCTCGTTTCATCTTCATCCTCCTGGTAGATGGCAGCAGATTTTTATCAAGAATGTCTTGGTATATTTTTCTATTCATCCTTCCTCAACGATATGAAGTTTGCCAGTACCGTATGCTGAAATCAGCCCGCACCATGATGTTCCCACCTCCTAACCTCACTGTTGGTATGGGGGTGATGTGAAATGCCATTTGACCTCCAAATATGGTGTGTATTATGGCATCCAAAGAGTTCAATTTTGGTCTCATCTGACCAGACTATATTCTCCCAATATTTCACAGGCTTGTCTAAATGTTGTGCAGCAAACTTTAAATGAGCTTCAACATGCTTTTTCTTCAGCAATGGAGTCTTACGTGGTGAGCGTGCATACAGGCCATGGTGGTTAAGTGCATTACTTATTGTTTTCTTTGAAACAATTGTACCTGCTAACTCAAGGTCTTTCTGAAGCTCTCCACAAGTGGTCCTTGGCTCTTGGAAAACTCTTCTGATAATTCTTTTCACTCCTCTGTCAGAAATCTTGCGAGGAGTACCTGGTCGTGGTCGGTTTATGGTGAAATGTTTTCTTTTATTATGGCCCCAACAGTGCTCACTTGAACACTCAGAAGTTTAGAAATCCTTCCTTAACCAATGCCATCAGTATGTTTTGCTACAATAAGGTTGCAAAGGTCTTGAGAACCTTGGTAATGAGACACCTTATAGACCATCAGTTGTGACAGAACTTGCTGATATTAATTTGCACTGATATAGGGTCAGGATTGCTTTCTAATTAATGATGGGTTTGAGCTAGTGTCTTGGCTTTCCATGCCTTTTTGCACCTCCCTTACTTCACGTGTTCAATACTTTTTCCCTGTGTCATTCCATTTTATTACACATAACCTAATTTCTGGACTTATTTGTTTTGGTTCCTTTGTATGTAAGGATTGCATGGGTTGTTACTGACTTGTGATGAACATTTCATGTCAATAGCACCTTAAGGCCCGGTTCACATAGGGGCGACTCGGTCGCCTGACGAGTCGCGTCCCGCTCTGTTGAATGGAACCGTTCTAATAGGAGCGACTCAGGTCGCTCCGACTTAGAAAAAGGTTCCTGTACTACTTTTGAGGGCGACTCGGGACGACTTGCATTGACTTCTATACAGAAGTCATTATGCGAATCGCCTGAACCGGGCGTCTCAAGTCGTCTTGAGATCGCGTTGCGGCAGTCGCCCCCAAAGTCGTGCCGCCCCTGTGTGAACCGGGCTTTAACAATATATTTACCTTTAAAAAATGGTGACGTGTCCAATACTTTTTTTACCCGCTGTGTATTTTTTTTTTTTTTTATAAATTTCTTTATTTTTAATTTTTTTTCTTTCACCTTATTCAACAATTCCAATAATTTTTCTCTTGTCATCTTTTTTACATGTAACTTGATCCCTCATTACCAAAACAGAAAGCTTTTGAGTTCTCCTTCCACTGACTCCTCCTTTATCATATTAAACATAGTTTTATATTAATTGGCTCTAGTACTATATCTTTGTTGCATTATCATCAACCAGGGCCCAGCCCTGGTTATCCCCCTTCCCAAAAAGGAAAAAAAAAACCTGGCAATACAGGTTTAAAACAAAAAAGTAAAGTAGTAGACAGAAAAGAATGAGAAATAAAACAAAAAAAAATCCCAAAAAGTTCCCCCCTCTTCCCCCCCCCCCTATTCCCCCGTTCCCTGTATGCAACATAGGGAGCCCATATTTGTCAATGCTTGTCTTCCTGCTCCCTCATGCTCATGGTAAAGTTTTCCATTTGTTGAATTTCTGTTATTTTAGCCATCCATTGTGTTCTAGTTGGGGGGACATTGCTTTTCCAAAGAACTGGAATACATGCTTTCGCTGTGTGTATCTTTATTATTATTGTTAAAATGGATGTTCCTGCCTCAGAACAGCTGAAGGATTGTCCAGGCACCCCCTTTTTTTTTTTTTTCCCCTTTTTAAGCCCTCATGTATCTGACAAACAGGAACTGTTGTATCTGACAAACTTTGAAGAAAAATCAATGCTCATGTATACAGAGTTTTTAATATACCGGCATAAAAGGAATATATTTTCTCTGTCACCTTCTACGGAATCTAATACAGTGTAACAAAATAGAAATCCATCCACTTTATATACAGCACTTTGGAGGAAAAAATACAACAAAAAAGTATTTTGGTCTTTACCAAATAAAAATCTACAAAGTCCTTGTTAAGATTTTTTTTTTGTTCCCAGATTTCCTTCAAATAAAACCTATACCGGCAATGCTCTGTTCTGGAGACAGTGCACAAAACACAAAGGGTTGGA
Organism: Rana muscosa; assembly: GCA_029206835.1. Taxonomy (NCBI): domain Eukaryota; kingdom Metazoa; phylum Chordata; class Amphibia; order Anura; family Ranidae; genus Rana; species Rana muscosa. The sequence goes on along the minus strand of CM055126.1, from coordinate 199,617,475 downwards.
AAAACAATCCCAGAATTCTTGAAGCTGCGCTTCTTCTTTTATACAAAAATATCCTGATTTTTTTTTTTTTTGTTCTGACGCTATTAAAACAATCAAAATTCTTTGTGTGGTTTTCCGGGGGTGGGGTATTATCCAGTGTGTAGCTAATTTGCCTCATTAAAAGGTCAGAATGGTCAGACAGAAGTTATATTTGCCCAAAAATTCATTGGATGGTCTAAGGTCGGGTGGGGCCCAAGTGACGGCTGTTTGGTCAGGCTAGACCTTGTAGTCCAACAGGTAAAGAGCCAAAGACCCCCAAGGCCCCCACCATCTTAACTCCAGAACAGTGATCTATAGGACGACGTTTGTGTGAGAAGGAGACACTTAGTGGTTTTATATCCCCCCCCCTTTTTTTTTATCTACCATATGTACAAGTGATATAGAATACAAAATAAGGGGTCCAGTAAAATCAGCAGACGTATTTACACGCTATTGTGTCTCCAGCTTATCTAACGACCTCAAGTCACAGTATACAGAGTTCATTAATACAAGTGCCTTGGACAATTTCTTCCTCTAAGGGAAGAGTAGGGAGATTTTGTTCTACAAAGGTCCTTTGAACTGGTTTCCGGACAGATGTTGCCTGATTGAAGGTTTGGAATTGGCGGCATCCCCCAGTTTTCTCCATACCACCTGCAAAAGAACAGACAAATGTATGTACAATACATAATAATACAAATACACAGAAAGGACAGAAAAATCAAATGTTATAAATGCTTTATTGCAGAGGGTTTTTTTTTTTGGTTTTTCTTTCCATAAAATTATTTTTCAAAATTCACTTTGAACTTGCGAGAAAATATAACAAATCCAGGAAGAGTCAATTCCCTAGCACAGCCTTCTCCCTCTAGGCAAGTCACAGCCCTTTCCCCTTTTGGGAGTGTCCAGTTACTTTCTGTGCTGGCCAAGCTCCTCTGCCCCTCCCTATGTTATCACAATATCACTTCTGCGCTAAGGTGTGGTACCAATCCTAAAGGAGGAATTCTCTCAAAATTCCAGGCATCACCGGGAAAAACACAACCCAGGTCATAGTCTTCTAGCAACCACTTGGCCTTGCTGCCCACCTCTGGCTGGGGGATCCATACACACTGGGTTTGATTTACTGAAATTGGAGGCTGCAAAATCTGGTGTAGCTCTGCAGAGAAACCAATCAACTTCTAGTTTTTTTTTTTTTAACAAGCTGAAGTTAGCAGCGGATTGGCACAGCTACACCAGATTTTGCACGCTTCAGGTTTTCGTAAATCAACCCCACTGTACATAAACAAAAAATGGCGCACCAGCCTTGTGCATTATCTATGACACCTTTTTTTACAATAAAATGTAATATACATACAAGACATGTGTCTCTTTTTAGCTCTGAAGGAGGAGGAACCCTTGAAATGCATAAGCATCTGCAGGACTCAGGGACAGCGTTCTGGTCTATCAGGAAGGGTGTTACCAGTTCTGGCTGAGTTGTTGGAAACTTGCATTGGGCTTAAAGCGCCACATGTCTTGGGAGTATATTACTTTTCATTGCCAAGTAAAAGGTGTCAGTTAATCTCTTGCCAATCACCAGCAGTACATTTACGGCTAGCGGCGGCAGCCCCAGGTACTGCGACGTACCCGTATGTTGTAGTGTACTTCCTGGTTTAGAGGTGTACGTGCACGCACCTCGTGCTGACCTGTGCAGTGATTAGACACAGCACGAATTTGACAGCAGGTTACAGCCAAACATGGCTGTATACCTGCTGATAATCTGTGGCTGTGACTAGGGCTGCAACTAACGATTATCTTTATAAATCGATTAGTTGGCCGATTATTGTTTTGATTAATCGGTGTGAGGGGGTTAGCTCGGCAGCGGGTGTGTGTGACCCCCGGGATGGGCTCCCCACACAAAACAGGCCCAGCAAACGGAGGTTGTGGTTTTCAAAATCAAAAAAAGGTGCGGTTTATTTTCTATTTACAGTGACAAAACACAGCAAAGCAAAAGAAACATAACCAAAATAAATCCTGGTCAAGTTGACCTCTGACTAAACATACAGGTTTCCTAACTAACAACTGGGATCAGCCTAGTGCTGTCCTAGTCCCTAAGTCCCTGGTTTTAAATGTCCAAGCAAATAGCCACACAGGCTTTGCCTCACCGCACAGGGGTTCACTCTCCCTAGACAGTCCACACAGGTCTGGTTCCAGGCATGAGCTAACACCTAATGAATCTGGGAGTTCTTATAGAGGCCTAAATGAGCTGACAAGCTTCAGCTGGTCTCATCAACTCCCTGTCTGCACGACGCCCAGCCCTCTCCCTAGAGGTATGAGTCATCCATGAGCCCACTAGCCTTATACAACTCTCCACCTAGTTGTATAAGTCGGCGTAAAGCCTGAATCTGGGCGAAATATATCTACCCCCCTGGATGCAACCAGGTGACTTTACCTTCCTGCTGTCACATACCCCCCCCTCTTGTTTTAACCTCGGGGTTGGAACACCAGCAATCAGGCATTCATGTACTCGAGACAAAGCATCCACATTCCCCATTTGAACGCCAGGGCGATGCTTTACTGTGAAGTTGAATTCCTGGAGGGCCAGGAACCACCTATTCACTCTTCTATTTGTTTCCTTGTTTTGAGCCATCCACTTTAACGGAGCGTGATCCGTAACCATGTCAAAGTGCCTACCTAGCAGGTAGTACCGAAGGGAATCTAGAGCCCACTTCACCGCTAAACACTCCTTTTCAACGGTGGCGTAATTTACCTCATGGGACTTCAACTTCCTGCTGAGGTAAATGACTGGGTGCTCTTCCCCGTTCCAGACCTGGGACAATACTGCTCCTAACCCCACATCTGACGCATCACTTTGTACGACAAAGTCTTTAGAGAAGTCGGGTGAGTACAACACTGGCTGGCTACATAAGGCTTGTTTCAAGAATTGGAATGCTGCCTCAGCCTCAGGGGTCCATTTAATCATGACCGACCCTTTCCCCTTCGTCAGGTTGGTTAGGGGCACAGCCTTAGAAGCAAAGTGGGGAATGAATCGCCGATAATACCCAGCGATTCCCAGAAAGGCTCGTACCTGCTTCTTGCTGTTGGGACGTGGCCAACTCTGGATGGCCTCGACTTTGTTGAGTTGGGGTTTTATTACTCCCCTCCCAATGGTGTACCCAAGATATTTGGCCTCCTCCTGCCCAATGGTACACTTCTTGGGGTTAGCCGTAAACCCCGCTTCCCGAACAGAGTCCAGGACTGCTTGCACTTTTGGCAGATGTGAGGCCCAATCTGTGCTATGGACAATTACGTCATCCAGGTAAGCCGCAGCATACTTCCGATGGGGCCTCAGCATCTGGTCCATTTTCCGCTGGAATGTGGCCGGCGCATTCTGTAACCCGAACGGCATTCTTTTATATTGGAACGCCCCGTCTGGGGTTACAAATGCGGTTTTCTCTTTGGCCGACTTGGCCAGGGGGATTTGCCAATACCCTTTTGTGAGGTCAAGAGTCGTCATGTATCGGGCTGTTCCCAGCCGGTCGATCAACTCATCTATACGTGGCATGGGGTAGGTGTCAAATTTTGTAACTTTGTTCAACTGACGAAAATCGTTACAAAATCGCCAGCTCCCATCCGGTTTAGGCACCAACACGATGGGACTAGACCAATCACTTTGGGACTCCTCTATCACCCCTAAGTTCAGCATTTTCTGTACTTCCTCCCGTATTGCCTCCCGTCGAGCCTCTGGGATCCGATAGGGTTTTAACTTCACCCTTTCACCGGGCGGGGTAATGATGTCATGCTCTACCCCAGATGTTTGTCCCGGCAGCTCAGAGAATACCTCCTTGTTGCGAAGCACAAACTCCTTAACCTCCTGTTGTTGGGGTTGTGACAAGGTGGCTGCTATTCCAACCTCAGGAATCACGCAACCAGTTTGAGCTGGTGACCAAGTGTCTGCGACTAGGGACTCTCTATCCCTCCAGGCTTTCAACAGATTAACGTGATAGATCTGTTCGGGCTTTCGCCTTCCTGGTTGTCTGACCTTGTAATTCACTTCGCTCACTTTTTCCATTATCTCGTAGGGGCCTTGCCATTTGGCAAGGAATTTACTTTCAACCGTAGGGACAAGTACCAATATCCTATCCCCCGGGGAAAAGGTACGGGTCTTGGCTCCACGGTTGTACACTCTCTGCTGTGCCAACTGCGCTTGGGCCAAATGTTCCTTCACGATGGGCATTACCTGTGCAATTCGATCTTGCATCAGGGCGACATGCTCAATCACACTCCTGTGGGGAGAACTCTCACTTTCCCAAGTTTCCTTGGCAATATCCAACAGCCCTCTTGGGTGTCTCCCATACAGTAACTCAAAGGGGGAGAATCCCGTAGAGGATTGGGGCACCTCCCTAATAGCAAACATCAAATAAGGAAGTAAACAGTCCCAATCCTTTCCATCTCTATCCACCACTTTCTTCAACATTTGTTTTAGGGTTTTGTTGAATCTTTCAACCAGCCCATCGGTTTGGGGGTGATACACAGACGTACGCAATTGCGTCACTTTGAACAATTTACACAGCTCTTTCATAACCCGGGACATAAAGGGTGTACCTTGGTCCGTAAGCAGTTCTTTACAAATACCCACCCGGCTAAAAACAAGAGATAGCTCTTTGGCTATGGTTTTGGCCGAGGTATTTCGGAGAGGGATCGCTTCTGGATAACGGGTGGCATAGTCCATTATAACTAATATGTACTGGTGCCCCCTAGCGGACTTGATTATAGGACCTACCAAATCCATGGCGATCCTCTCAAACGGGACCTCAATGATGGGTAGAGGGACCAGCGGGCTACGGAAATGTGGCATCGGGGCCAACCTCTGACACACAGGGCAGGAGGAACAATAATTTTCTACGTCCTTCATCACCCCCGGCCAATAGAATCTCTGTAATACCCTCTCTCGGGTTTTCTCTGTCCCCAGATGACCTCCAAGAAGGTGCCCATGGGCCAACTCCAACACCAACTTCCTGTAAGGTTTGGGCACCACAAGCTGCTCAACGGTTTCTTCTGCCCTTTTTGCCACCCGATACAGTAGGTCCTTCTCTACGCTGAAGTATGGGTAAGTGCAGGTATTATCTGGGTTCACTAACTCGCCATCTATTTTCACTACGTTTTCCCGTGCCTTTATTAGGGCGGGGTCTTTCAACTGTTCTGTGGCAAAGTTTTCCCTGTGAACCTCAAGATCAGAAAACTCCACAGACGGTAGGTTTTCGTCTGAGGAGGTGGGCTCCTCTCCAGTTTCTTGAGTCTCCCCTGCCAATACTGATAAGGGAAATTCCGGAGAGTCCTCACCACTCTCAGGGGAGTTCTGGCTATCACATTCCTGGTACATAGGGGCACCAGTGAGGGGCTCAGGATCATCCCACAGTTCCCAGAACTTCGGAAAATCCCTTCCCACAATGGCGTCATGCGGTAACTGAGATACTAAGCCCACTGGATGAGAGAGGGTACCTTTGGGGGTCTCGAAACACACTGTAGTCACTGGATACTCTCGGGTGTCCCCATGCACACAAATAACAGCTACCTTGCTATTCCCAGAGACCTCTGTTTTAACTAACTCAGCCTTTATCAGGGTCACAAGGCTACCTGAATCCAGCAATACCACAACATTTCTACCATTAACACACATTTTGCATAAATGTTTCTCAGTTCCTCGAATGGCAGTGCATGCGACTGTCGCACACAGCGACTGACGTCTGCCCGTCAGAAAGTCACACTGCATGGGTTCCTCCACAACCGGGCAATTGGCTGCAATATGTCCCGCTTGCCGGCAGCGGTAGCAAACGATCCTTCTTGCCGCCTCTTGAGCCGCTGATTTCCCAGGCTGTTCTCGCCAAACTTGGGGTAGAGCTCCCACCCTCTCACTCTCTCCACCCTCACCCCTTGGAATCCTCTTATCCGCCCCTGGGGATGGTCTGGTCTTAGGGTGGAAAGTCCGAGTGTCTCTGGAAGAGGCCGTCAGGTTCTCTGTAGCCAAGTATTTCTCCACACGATCCACAAGACCATCGGCCGTCTCTGGGTCTCCATGGCTTACCCACTTTTGGATGGCAGTAGGAAGAGCTCTCAAAAACCGATCCATTACAACACGTTCCACAATCTTTGGTGCGGACAAAGTCTCTGGCTGTAGCCACTTTCTGCTCAGGTGAATGAGATCATACATTTGAGACCTGGGGGGTTTTCCAAGCTGGAAAGTCCAGTTATGCACACGCTGAGCCCGGACAGCCTGGGTGACACCCAGCCTTGCCAATATTTCAGCTTTTAGCATCACATAGTCTTTTGCTTGGTTAGGCTCTAGGTCATAGTAAGCTTTCTGCGATTCACCAGTTAACAGAGGAGCCACCAGTCCAGCCCACTGCTCCTCAGGCCACTTTTCTCTTTCAGCGGTCCTTTCAAATGTGGTCAAAAATACCTCTGGATCATCCTCTCCAGTCATTTTTGTCAATAAACGACTCACCCCAAAGGACGCGGTATTAGTGGGACGGCTTTCCTCACTGGTCTGCGGACGTTGCTGCATTACTGCTTCCATCTGTTGTTGTAGTCTCTGCTCTTGCTTCTGCAACAGGTCTATGAAGCGGGCCTCAGATTGCTGCTGGGCTCGTTGCTGAGCCTCCAGACTCTGTTGCAAAGTTGTGTTTGTCTGCTGCTGGGCTGCAAGGCTCCTTTGCAAACCTGCATTTGTCTGCTGTTGATTGGCATTTGCTAGAGCCAGCTGCTTCAGTATCTCCTCCATGCTGGCTTAAAAAAAAACTGCCTGCATTCTCCACCAACTGTGAGGGGGTTAGCTCGGCAGCGGGTGTGTGTGACCCCCGGGATGGGCTCCCCACACAAAACAGGCCCAGCAAACGGAGGTTGTGGTTTTCAAAATCAAAAAAAGGTGCGGTTTATTTTCTATTTACAGTGACAAAACACAGCAAAGCAAAAGAAACATAACCAAAATAAATCCTGGTCAAGTTGACCTCTGACTAAACATACAGGTTTCCTAACTAACAACTGGGATCAGCCTAGTGCTGTCCTAGTCCCTAAGTCCCTGGTTTTAAATGTCCAAGCAAATAGCCACACAGGCTTTGCCTCACCGCACAGGGGTTCACTCTCCCTAGACAGTCCACACAGGTCTGGTTCCAGGCATGAGCTAACACCTAATGAATCTGGGAGTTCTTATAGAGGCCTAAATGAGCTGACAAGCTTCAGCTGGTCTCATCAACTCCCTGTCTGCACGACGCCCAGCCCTCTCCCTAGAGGTATGAGTCATCCATGAGCCCACTAGCCTTATACAACTCTCCACCTAGTTGTATAAGTCGGCGTAAAGCCTGAATCTGGGCGAAATATATCTACCCCCCCTGGATGCAACCAGGTGACTTTACCTTCCTGCTGTCACATCGGTTAATAACCTTAAAAAGAAGTGTGGTGTATAATTCAGTTAATATGTAAAGTTTAAAAAAAAGGCAATTCATTCTTAAATATCTCTATGCAGTGGTAAATATAAATACCCAACTATATGGTTAGGGAGCAAAATTCATTCATTTTAAAACAGAATGTTAAAAGCAAGTGAAAATTTCAAATAACATTCTTTCATTCAGCGAATGTACAAAGATTTTTCGTATGAATATTCTCATCTGAAAATTGATCCGTGTGGTCAGCATAAGGCTCGGTACACACCTATGCAGTTTGCTTTTGATCTGCGATTTTATGTTTTTTTGCATTTTTTTTGGGGGCTTTTTTTTTTTTTTGGCCAATTTGTTGTTGAGCAGATTAAAAAACTAATTGCTGCAAAAATGCATTACGTGCTTTTCTGCAGCTTCTCTATTGAAGTACATGGAACCAAAAAAAGCACAGTTTTGCGTTGAAAAAGTTCCTTGATCCTTTCCAAATACGCATTGGCTGAAAAAAGCCTAGATGTGAACGTGTCCCATAGGAAACTATGTTAAATGAACTGTAGTGTGTTTCTGTAAAAAGCACCAAAAAACAGATGTGTGAACCAGGCCTAAGACGTTTAGTAACATAACAGGGTTAGAAACTAAAATTTTGCCCTTTTATAGTACAAAAAGAGCAAATAATCGCTACTGTAATGCCGCGTACACGCGATCGGTTTTTCCGATGAAAAAAGACCGATGGACTTTTTTCATCGGAAAAACCGATCGTGTGTGGGCCCCATCGGTCTTTTTTCCATCGGTGTAAAAAAAAAATAGAAAATCTTTAAAATTTTACCGATGGAAGAAAAACCGATAGCAAATTCCGATCGTCTGTGGGGAACTCCATCGGAGAAAAATCCATGCGTGCTCAGACTAAGTTACAAGACGGGAGCGCTCGTTCTGGTAAAACTAGCGTTCGTAAGGGAGATGGCACATTCGTCACGCTGTAACGGACTGAAAAGCACGGAGAATGAAAAGCGCGAATCGGCTAACACCAAACTTTTACTAACACGAAATCAGCAAAAGCAGCCCAAAGGGTGGCGCCGTTGGATTTGAACTTCCCATTTATAGTGCCGTCGTACGTCAGTGTTTTGGACGGTCGGAATTTTGTCTGATGGTGTGTAGGCAAAACTGATGAAAGTCAGCTTCATCAGAGTTCCGACGGAAAAATGCATTGGATCCGATCGTGTGTACAGGGCTTTAGGGATACAGTGGAACAGTGAAAGGAATATTTACAGTAGCGATTTGTTCCTTTTTGTACTATAAAGTGCTAATTTTTTTTTTTTAACCCCATTATGTTATTGGCCGATTAATTGATTCATTTCATAATAGATTCGTTGTCGATTAAGCGATTAGTTGTTTCGGTCCTAGCTGTGACCAATCACCGCACAAAGATCTGGCTGGATTTCTCTCTGCTGTCAGTTACCGTACAAAAATAGAGAGACCCAGCCAGATGAACTGTGAGTAAAAGCAGCACACACACACTTGTTAGGCACACAGTCAACCCCTTGATTGCCCTCCTGATCACTTCTGTCACCTAGGCAGTGTCATTAGTACAGTGTACAGTATTATCACTGGTCACCGTATTAGTGTCACTAGCGAGTCAGTGTCAATCAGTGTCCCTCCCAGCCAGTGCCAGTTATCGCCAGATTGCCCACCACACTATTATAGTCACACTATAGGTTACAGATCACCACCATTACTAGTATAGTGTCTGTACAGATCAGTATCATGATCAAGATCAGAGCTATACCAGTGTCCCCAAAAATGCGGTGTTAGCAGGATCATCCCAGATCACTGTGACATGTACCAAAATAATTTTTTGCCTACATTTATGAGGAAATTTTATTTTATTGGGTATCAGGGATTTTGCTTTCAAATTTTTCGGTATTACTTTGTTTATATAATAAAAAATAAAAAAGCCCAGTAGTGATCAAATAGCACAAAAATAAAGCTCTATTTGCGTACAGTGTTGCGCGGCCGAGCAATTGACAATTAGGTAGCATGGTGCTAAATAGAAAAAAAATACCCTGGTCTTTTGTAGGGGGTAAATCCTTTCAGGGCTCAAAGAGTTAATGCACAAAGCAAGTGCGCCCTCTTGTTTTTCTTTTTGCAAGTGTATGGACCCTTCCTACATTACTTTTCTTTTTCGTACATCACGGATTCACGGGACACAGAGCGACTTAGTCATTACTAATGGGTTATATAGATACCTTCAGGTGCTGGCACTGGCAACTTCCAAAACCGGAAGTACCCTCCCCTATATAAGCCCCTCCCATCCGGGAGCACCTCAGTTTTTTGCCAGTGTCTAAGGTGTTGGCCAAAGAGTAACATGTGTTTTCACTGGGCTTGCGTACAGGTTCTTTTATGGGCCTTAGTAAGCTGTTCCGGATCCCACCAAAAAAGCTTCATAGCTAAACGGTCGGTACCCGGGACTTGCAACAGAAGAGCAAGGTTTTACCTGTAATGCCTTTCTTAGGAGGGCTGGACCCTGGGATCCAGAGCTCTGGTCATACCCACGACCAAGATGTTGTCTGTGCAGGGTGCTATACAGGTCCAGGGGAGTGGAATCCTTGGGAACCCGGTCCCTGAAGGTTTAAATACAATGCCTGCCGTGATAGGTGAAGTTTGGGCTTCTGTGGACCAAACAAAGTCCTGCGGCGGGCAACAGGTAAAAAGGGGGCCCCCAGGAACTTGGTTCTATTGGGGGACCCCCAAGCCTAATTTGTCTTTCTGTCTGTTACCTAACGGTATTCCCGCTGATATCTGTGTATGCCTGTAACTACTGGAAAATGTAAATTTTTTTATTTTTTTTCTTGACTACTATTAAAAAAGGGAGACCGCGGTACCTGTGTTAAACCACTAGAGGCCGCTGTGGTCCATTTTTCTTGTCATGTGGATCTTTGGTTTTTTCAAGTCAAAAGATCCAGGCAGTTGGTAAGTTTCTCTGTGGGAATCCACTTCCTCTGCCCTGTTGCTGCGCTCATCCACCGCACAGGCCCTCCGGCAAAAAGGGCCCTGGCTCCTAGTCCCTGCTTGTTTTCAAAAAAGGCGCCAAAGGCGCACGGGCGCGCGCGCGTGCACGTGCCTCCTATGAAAGGAAAGGGGCGAGGCGGGTGGATGACGCTCGATGCGCGTCGCGGCGCTTCTGCGCATGTGCAGGCGTCCCAGCATGGATAAAAGACACAGTACAAGTGTCAGCTGGATGCAAGCAGAGCTAGCAACAAACGGTGGCACACAGAGGCGGTTGATGCAGGCATCCCCATAGAAAGACACTTTAGTGGACACCAGCTGGTATATAGCAGCAACTGTGTTAGACTATTACCAGTAAAATTGGTGTATGACGACGGGAATACCTCAGCTTTGTGCTTAAAGGATATGTCGTCCAGACGCTCCGGGAAAAAAGTCTTCCAGGAAGCCAAAAGGGTCTCCATCGGGCTCTGAGGATTTTGGGCATGCTTGTATTGCACCAATCTCCCCTGAAAATTCAGAGGTCAGTAGCCGTAGGAACCCCGCAGGAGTACCTGGTGCTGCGGCTGTCCCCAGTCCACCTGCTCCTGTATATATAACAGAGGAGGTTTTTTCCTCAACTCTGGGAGGATTAGAAGAGAGATTAACAGCATTGATCGCTGCTTCCCTGTCACAGGGAAAGCGCGTCCGATCTCCGTCTCCTCCTTCAGAGTGCCTGTTAGTGGAGGAACAGTCCCACACAGAGATCGACCTACCTGAAGGGGATCAGGATGAGGTTGATTCGGTTATAGAGGAATCAACAGTGGAAGAACCTTTCTCAGCATCTCAGGCTGAAAGATTATGGGTTCAGTCTCTGACTAACATGGTCCGATCAGCATTTAAAATGCCTCTGGCGGAACCATCAACCACTACTGTTTCCTCGCCTGGGGTCGCTGAAAGCTCCCCAGACTGTCTGTTCCTTCCCAATCCACCCTTTATTGGAAGGGCTTATTTACCAGGATTGGGAGCATCCTGATAAAATATTTACTCCCCCCAAGAGATTTCCAGTGATCTATCCCATGGAGGATAAGTTCATAAAAAAATGGAGGGTCCCTACAGTGGACGCAGCCATCTCTTGTGTGAATAAATCACTGACATGTCCAGTAGATAATGTTCCAATGTTCAAAGACCCAATAGATAAAAAATTGGAGTCTTTACTAAAATCTGCTTTCTCTACAGCAAGCATGGTGACACAACCTGCAGTAGCAGCGATTGGGGTCTGCCAAGCAGTGAAAGATCAGTTGAAACAAGTCTTAAGGGACTTACCAGATCAGCAGGCTCTTGCCCTAGCTGACCTACCTAGAGCCTTGTGTTTTGCGGTGGATGCCATAAAGGATACAATCCAACAGGCCTCCCGCTTTACGCTGTCTGTAGTACATATGCGTAGGCTTCTATGGCTCAAAAACTGGTCTGCTGAAGCTTCCTGTAAGAAATTGCTGATTAGCTTCCCATTTCATGGAGAACGCTTATTTGGAGAAGATCTGGACAAGTATATCCAGAAAATTTCTGCCGGTAAAAGTACACTCTTGCCGGTTAAGAACAAGGGTAGAAGTCCTTCTTTTAAGAGGCCTACTTCTCCAGTCCCTGGCACATCGGCTGTGAAACAGTTCCGACGGCCTCCGCGGTCAAATCCAGGGGGCAGAAATCAGGGACAATCACAGGGTAACAAGAAACCCTGGGTCAAGAGAGGTACAAAACCTCCCCCCAAGTCATGAAGGGTTGCCCCCACTCAATCGGGTGGGGGGAAGACTTCAGTTGTTCACAGAGACCTGGCGGGACACCATCAGAGACAGATGGGTGATCTCCGCAGTAAGTCTGGGATACAAGCTGGAGTTAAAAGACACTCCACCTGCCCATTTTATGAGGTCAAACGTGCCAAGCGATCCCCAGAAGAGAGGATCCCTCCTTCTGGCACTAGAACAACTATTGCTCCAAGGTGTAATCATGAAGGTTCCCTTGGAAGAAAGCGGGTTCGGGTTTTACTCGAACCTTTTCACAGTCCCCAAACCAAATGGGGACGTGAGGCCCATATTAAATCTAAAAGGGCTAAACAAGTTCCTACATATCAGGACTTTTCGGATGGAGTCGATCCGATCGGTGGCCACCGCCCTACAAGGGCAGGAATGGTTAGCCTCGATCGACATGAAGGATGCTTATCTGCATATTCCCATCTTTCCGGCCCACCAGAAATTTCTACGCTTTGTAGTAGAAGGGCGCCATTTTCAGTTCAGAGCCTTACCTTTCGGTCTGGCCACAGCACCACGAGTGTTCACAAAAATTCTGGCCCCACTATTGGCCAATCTAAGAACACGGGGTGTAACGATAATGGCATATTTAGACGACCTGCTACTAATAGACCACTCAGTGGAAAAACTGGAAGTAGCTATTCACGAGACAATCAAGTATCTGGAATATCACGGTTGGATTATCAACCGAGACAAGTCAGCTCTAAGACCAGTCAAAAGTCTGGAATACTTGGGGCTAAGGCTGGATTCAAATCAGAGAAAGATTTTCTTACCTCCAGAGAAGGTGTCGTCTTTGAAAGATTTGACCCACTTAGTGGGTACAAAAAGAAAAACATCCATACGCCTGTGCATGAGGCTGCTGGGAAAAATGGTGGCTTCATTCGAAGCAGTACCCTACGGTCAATTCCATTCAAGGAACTTGCAGAGGGCCATACTGTCAGCCTGGAACAAAAAAGTTCAGGCTTTAGACTTACCAATGTCCCTGTCCCCTTCCGTTCGCAAGAGCCTCCATTGGTGGTTGGTGCCCCAGAATCTGGAAAAAGGGAAACCCTTCAGTCAGGTTTCTTGGAAGGTGGTCACTACAGATGCCAGCCTCATAGGCTGGGGGGCAGTACTGGAGCAATGGTCTCTCCAGGGCAAGTGGTCAGAAGCAGAGAAGGCCCTGCCCATCAATCTCTTAGAGATACGAGCAGCCCGGTATGCCCTAGTAGCATGGACATCCAAACTCCAAGGGTCCCCTGTCAGAATTCAATCAGACAATGCCACAGCAGTGGCATATATCAATCACCAGGGTGGCACCAGGAGTCGTGCAGCCCAGAGGGAAGCGAATTGCATCCTGGAATGGGCAGAAAGATATGTCCCAGCCATATCCGTGGTTTTCATCCCAGGAGTGGAAAATTGGAGAGCGGACTTTTTAAGTCGCCAGCAATTATGCCCGGGGGAATGGTCTCTTCACCCCGAAGTTTTCCAGACAATATGCCAGCGGTGGGGAACACCGGATGTAGATCTGCTAGCATCCAGATTCAACGCAAAGGTGGACAGATTTGTGTCTCGCACAAGGGATCCCCTAGCTTGCGGCTCGGATGCCCTAGTGTTCCCTTGGGATCAGTTCAAGCTGATATATGCATTCCCACCGCCACAATTGTTACCGCGATTAATCCGCAGAATCCGGGTAGAAAAGAAACCGGTGATTCTGGTGGCTCCAGCGTGGCCCCGAAGGGCATGGTACGCGGAGATTGTAAAAATGTCATTGGGGAGTCCTTGGTCTCTCCCACATCGTCCGGACCTGCTTTCGCAAGGACCGATATACCACCCTTCCTTACAAGCCCTAGGTTTGACGGCCTGGCTATTGAAGTCCACATTCTAAAAAAGAGAGGTCTCTCTAATCCTGTGGTATCTACCACGATCAATGCCAGGAAGCCGGTATCCAGGCAGATCTATTATAGGATCTGGAAGGCGTACATCGCGTGGTGTGAGGCCAAGAAATGGCATCCACGTAAGTACGTAATAGGTAGGATTCTGGACTTCCTACAGTGGGCTGTGGATAGGAAGCTTGCCTTGAGTACTATCAAGGGTCAGATTTCGGCCTTGTCAATATTTTTTTCAAAGGCCCTTGGCTTCGCATTCACTAGTCAAAGCTTTCATACAAGGAGTGATGCGTATTAGCCCTCCGGTTAGTATTCCCATATGTCCATGGGACTTAAACCTGGTTCTGTCGGTTCTGCAGAAACTACCATTTGAACCATTGCAGCACATTTCCTTGGTTCTTCTCACCAGGAAATTGATTTTCTTAGTAGCCATTTGTTCGGCTAAAAGAGTATCGGAATTAGCCGCCTTGTCCTGTAAGGAGCCATATCTGGTTGTCCATAAGGACAGAGTAGTATTACGTCCTCATCCAGCCTTTCTTCCTAAGGTGGTATCGAGGTTTCATTTGAACCAAGATGTGGTTCTTCCTTCCTTTTTCCCCAAACCTAGTTCGGTAGAGGAAAAGTTATTGCATTCTTTGGATGTAGTAAGAGCAGTTAAAGCTTATCTAAAAGCCACTGCTCAGATTCGTAGAACGGATACTTTGTTTGTTCTGCCGGAAGGCCCCAGAAAGGGTCAGGCAGCGTCAAAATCTACTTTAGCCAAGTGGATTCAACAGGTCATAATACAAGCCTATGGCTTGAGAAGGAGACCGCCTCCGTTCAAAGTTAGGGCGCACTCCACAAGAGCAGTTGGAACTTCATGGGCAGTGCATCACCAGGCCTCCCTGGCTCAAATCTGTAAGGCCGCAACATGGTCTTCAGTACACACGTTTACTAGATTCTACCAGGTAGACGTTAGAAGTCAGGAGGATGTCGCCTTTGGGCGCAGTGTGTTGCAGGCCGCAAAAGATCCTCATGCCTGATGGCGCCCAGCTTATGTATAGTGTATCCCTCCCCTCATTTGGCATTGCTTTGGGACGTCCCATTAGTAATGACTAAGTCGCTCTGTGTCCCGTGATGTACGAAAAAGAAAAAGGGATTTTTATAACAGCTTACCTGTAAAATCCTTTTCTTGGAGTACATCACGGGACACAGAGCTCCCACCCCTCTTTTTGGGACACTTATTGCTTTGCTACAAAACTGAGGTGCTCCCGGATGGGAGGGGCTTATATAGGGGAGGGTACTTCCGGTTTTGGAAGTTGCCAGTGCCAGCACCTGAAGGTATCTATATAACCCATTAGTAATGACTAAGTCGCTCTGTGTCCCGTGATGTACTCCAAGAAAAGGATTTTACAGGTAAGCTGTTATAAAAATCCCTTTTTTATGCATCTGTCAGTGTTATGGAGGGCCCAGTCATACCAGATGCGTTGGGCAGCTATTCCAGTGCAGTCCCACAACATGACATGGTAAAATGCTTTGTTTCCTTCTCTTCCCAGTTCACACCACTGCATGCAGTACTTTTTTCCAATGCAGCACATTGCGAGGCAATCCACCGCCTCGCACCATGTGGCCAGCAGTTGAACTTTATGAGATGTCTGTGGGACATCTCAAAAAAAAAAAAAAGTTCATTAAAAAACAAACAAAAAACTGTCCAATGCACCGAGATCAGCGCATGAGTACTGCTCTGATCAGGCTGAACCGCACTGCACGCCAGCGACTGCTTAGTAATGCAGCAGCCGATGTAAACATTCCCTTGGAGCGGATCTTCACCCATTTCAAAAAATGTATTCTGTTTTGACCCCTCCCTTTAGGCCCCTTTCACACTGAGGCGCTATTGCGCTAAAAATAGCCTGAGGGCTTTCACACTGGAGCGGTGCGCTGGCATGAGGGAAAAAAAACTCCTGCAAGCCGCATCTTTGAGGCGCGATAGGAGCGGTAAAAATACCGCTCCAATAGTGCTCCTGCCCATTAAAATCAATGGGGTAGCGCCTGCAAAACGCTGCAAAGAGGCGTTTTAGCGGGCGTTTTTAACCCTTTTTCGGCCGCTAGCAGGGGTTAAAGTGACCCCGCCAGCGCCTGCAAATCGCGGGCAAAAATGACGGTATAGCGGCGCTAAAAATAGCGCTGCTATACCGCCAGCGCATCCAGCGATTCAGTGTGAAAGTAGCCTTAATGTGATTGCTTAGAAAATACAGTTTCGCTAAAAATGAAACTTGGCCAAAGCTATTTTATAATACTTCTCTTGTGGGTCACAGCAGTACGATCTTTTTGTCCTCCTGTGACCCAGAGTCAGTGGATAGCAGCTTATTACACTCTGAAGAGGTCAGCAATGTCCTCATTTGCATTTCTTTAAGTAAAAGCTTCCTTAAACCCATGTAAATGACACGACTGCCTGTGCCTATGTGAGGTTACCAGTGAAACACTGGCTGAATAGTATGTACTTACGTTGCACATTTCTCGGACAATCGCCTTCTCCTTCTCGCTGAGGTCCTCCTCATAGCTGTCCGCTACCTGCCTGTCCAAATTTTCATGCACTTCTAGCACCTGTGGGAGGGAAAAAAAAAAAAAGTGTTTGTGTTCTACATTTTCTATAAGACTAAACAATTGAGTAATTGTATATTCTAAAAGTAGGGCTGTCAGGGGCGGCTCGTCCATTAAGGGCGCATGGGTGCCACCCCCTCTATTACGTGAGCCCCCTATATGTATCATGGCTAGATTCATGCATTGCATGAATCTATCCATTGCCGCCGCAGCCACCCCCTATTCAGGCGTCCGAATCCTTTTAGGATGCCGGGCGCCTGAAATACAGCGGGGGGAGGGAGGGGGTGTATTTTTGAAGCACCTGATTAGAGCCATAGGCTCTAATAGCCTTCTAAATAGGGTGGACTCGTGACGCAGAGCATTGCGCTCGGAGCCCACCCAGGTGTGTTAGAAAAGCAAATGAATATTTGCTTTTCTAACACTGAACCACCTCTCCGCCAATCAGGAAGCGCGGGTCTAATACCCGTCACCTGATTGGCTGAAAGGACAGACGCTCCTATTGGACGCCTAGCAGGAAGAAAGAAGAGATGCATGGAGGACACAGCTCACTGCTGCCTGACCCGCTGCCCATCCCACAGCTCATCGCCGTCACCGCTGCCTGACCCGCCACCAAGATGGGGAAACAGACAGCAGCCGGACAGACAGCAAGCGGGCGGGAGGGGGGGGTCACAGTGGCTGCATTTGATGGGCACAGTGGCTGCATTTGATGGGCACAGTGGCTGCATTTGATGGGCACAGTGAGGCTGCAATTGATGTTTTTTTTCTCTGTATTTTTCAGATTTTTTTCAGTTTGTTTGCGCCCCCCCCCCCCAAAAAAAAATTTGAACACCAGCCGCCACTGAGGGCTGTGGGTTTTTCCAGGAGGCTGGGGACTTTGCAGGGGCACTGTGGGAGATGGTGGGAGGTTGGGGGGCAGTGAGGGACACTGTTTAGGTTTAGGGCACTATGGGAGGCTGAAGGTGCTGCAGGGGGCTGGGTGGCACTGTAAGAGGCTGGAAAGTACCATTTGAGGTTGGGGGGCACTGTGAGCCACTATGGAAGGTTGGGGGGGGCACTATAGTAGTTGGTAGGCACTATGGGAGGTAAAGGGATCTGCAGCTGGCCAGAGGCCTGGTAAGAGGGAGGCCACAGCCTTGAACTAGACCATGGCCCGGTGGTTGAGGACCAGTGTTATAGAGTTACATAGTTGATATGGTTGAATAAAGATACCGGTCCATCCAATTCAATCTGAGTGGGTGTGTTTATGTCAAAACCATTTCCCATATGCCTGTATATTGCATTCTTTAAGATGTCCATCTAGGAGTTTTTTTTTTTTTTATTATTATTGACACTTCCCACTGACCCCACCAATTGTGGAAGGGAGTTCCACATCCCCACCGAAAGAAAACAAGTTGTGATTTTTTTTTTTCAGTGAAAAAAAATATCTGGATATTTAATTTTATGAACTCTTGTAGGCAAGCTTGAGCAATTCATATTTTGATATTTTTTTAGTTTGATCTGCTTTAGGTCTTAGGCTAGAGTGTAGGATTTGCCCGACCTGACACACTGTTTCAGAGCGCCTGGTTTTAGTATGGAACACTCAAGTGATCGCGATTACATGTGCTTGAGCGTGATTATCTGAAAAACCCGCCAGCCTCCCATTGTTTTCAATGGGGCTGCCTACGTGCAGCTAATCGCGGGAACCCCCACTCGGGTTCTTGCAGCTAATCACGGGAACCCCCAATCGGGTTCTTGCAGTTTATCGCACACAGGGTGCATTCACAAGTGTGAGCGCACCCTCAGTAACCCTTCATTCACAAAAAGGTACAGAAGATGGGCATCATGCAAGTTGTCAAAACAGGACATCAGTTTCAAGATACAACCCAAGGCTTGGTTCACGGCTACAAGAGCGACCAAGTGTGGATGCGTCTCCACGCGCCGCTTGGAGGGCAGCCCATTCATTTCAATGTGCTGCCATGAGCAATGTAGCGGGTATTTGAATTTAGGGGAAGCATCTGGGTGGTAGTGTAACCCAGATGCACTGATTGTTAGGGAATCTGGGACCATTTTATGGTTCTCGGTGGACTCTGGTGGTGTGAGGTTCCCTGCGGCCTGCAGGAGGCGCTGTTGCCCTGGGCCGGAGTTGAACCCTCACCACAAGACTGCATCTCTTTTGTCCTTTCCTGGCGCTTGTACGGCAGGGCGGGGAACCTGCTGTGGCGCAAAGGGAGAGAAGACAAAAAGGGGCGGATGCCCTGAACACGGGGTTCAGAGTCGGAGGACGCGGCCGCGCCCAGGCACCTTCAGCCTGGGTGCTGGCGTTCCGGAGTTCCGGGCCCAGGTGCACTTGACCTGGCCGGAGCGGGTGATGGAGTCCATCCCAGGCACCTTTAGCCCTGGGTTGAGGTACTACTGAGGAGGCCTGGGACCCAGTACCTTCGACTGGGTTCCGCGAGGGTGGAGGAGTCCGAGGGGCCTAAGGTGTTGGGCGCCCGAATCTGAGATGAGGAGGCCGGGGAGTGTAACCCTTCCGAACAGCCTGGTGCAGCATTGCCGGTGAGGGCGGGGCCTCCGGTAACTCTCTCGGAAGGATGTCTTCCCTCTGACAGGGGCCGCATCCACAAGAAGGTAACTCCTGTTTCATGTTCATTAGAGTTGCTGGTAGAGACTCAGAAAAGGAAAGCAGTACATTCACAGCCACTGTGCGTTATAACCATTGGTGATATCTCAATGGTTTAGCTTGATTGAGGATTGTGCTTTGACCTACTCCCCACCAATACTGAACTGTTCTTTGGTCACAACCTGTCTGTGCTGAGTGACGATTTATTTGCTGCTAAGGAATAAATAAGAGTTGGACCTTGTCAGTGGTGTGGAACTCCAGTTACTGGGAGCAAAAGGGGGGGTCATATCAAGGAAAGACTTGACCCTGGGTTATACACACGACCATATGGTAAAAATACATTCGGGCCTTCACCTCTATCCAGAAGAGGACATGGGCCGTGGTGGTTCTCATCCCTCCTCCCAGGTTCCCCTAGACAAGACAGCAAGCTGAGAAGAAGAAAGGGTGAGAGGGGTGAGCCCCGCTACATCAAGAAACACAGAAAAGTAGTTCCTGATTGTTTTCCAAAAATGCAAAAAACACCGAACCACATGGTGAACACATCTGCAGATGCTTGCCGGTGCTATCGACAGTGAATGGCATCTGCTAAATGGCAGCGCATTTCTGTGCATGTCAGGAAGGCGCAAGAGTTTTCACACATTTCCAACACGCATAGATGTGAATCTAACCTAACTGGAATCTTGGAGCTGCTTCAATATTTACTCTTTTTCCCCCATCTACGTACCTTCATCGCATGAACTACCGCTTCTGGTTTTTGCACCCCTGAGATGTAACCAGTAGGGGGAGTGGATGAGATGTCTGATGTTAACCGTGCCGGACCCTATAAGACAAATAACGACAAGTTACCTTGCATCACTATATTCACAAGCCATCACAATCAAAGCGCAACTAAACCCTCCTATCCTTTACAACCATGGAAGCTGCCATCTTAGCCTCTGATCTGCAGTCACCATGGAGCTGCATATGTGATCAGTTATGACACTAGACATTTGATGGCTTGACGGTTTGTTAGAGAGCACAAGCAACTGTGATGCCGCGTACACACGATCATTTTTCCCGTCTGGAAAAATTACATTTTTTCCTTTGGACGAGAAAAATGATCGTCTGTGGGCTTTTTGTCATTTTTCCCGACGGGAAAAACGGCATTAATCACGACGAGAAAAATTAGAACATGCTCTAATTTTTCTCGTCGTGATTCCCGTCGTTTTTTTCCGCTGCAGTTTTCCCATAGGGAAACACTGCCGGGGAGCCCACACACGGTCGTTTTTTTCAACCAAAAAAAAATGTCATTTAAAAACGGCCGTGTGTAGGGGAACAAGCTGTTCCTCGTTTTTCCTCGTGTTTTCACCGTCAAAAAAATCGATCGTGTGTACGCGGCATGACAGTCATCATTCACGGCATACCTTGGATGGAAATTGATGGGTTAAGCTCCATTTTGAGATGCAAGAAAGGCTAACATTTTTCTTCCAATTGGAGTGCTATACCTCCTCAACCCTATACCCAGAATAAACACCATTCTCCATCTCTGGGCTCCCTCAGAGTTCAGACTGAACTACTGATCTTTTAAAGGCTCTTTGTAGATGCTGCCTATCTACAGCGATGGCTGGGCGCCATTTCCTGGGACGGATTTCCTGATGGTGGCAACAGTGGACCATGGCCCTCTAAACTCTGCAGTTTGGGTGGTATTGTAACTGTACCATCTCCCTTGGCCTTCTATAAATCCTGTATAATAATAATAGGCCGCTCAATGTACAATTTTGGCATCTACGGAGATGAATGATCTCTCGCTCATATGCAGGAGTGGCGTCGTCTCAGCCCAGCCAATCAAATCGGCCAAAGATCGGAACCCGGAATAAAATGAGGAAGCTCCAGGA
The DNA here is from genome assembly GCA_029206835.1 of Rana muscosa. Classification (NCBI taxonomy): domain Eukaryota; kingdom Metazoa; phylum Chordata; class Amphibia; order Anura; family Ranidae; genus Rana; species Rana muscosa. The sequence goes on along the minus strand of CM055126.1, from coordinate 199,596,352 downwards.
CACTGCAGTGCCTTTTTAGTGGAGGGGAGTATATTTCCACTTTAACCACTTGCAGACCGCCCACCGTACATACACTGCGTGTCGCTGGCCACCCGGTCCCGCTGTGATCACACACAGTGGTAGCCCAGCGGCGGGTACAGAGGAATTGATGTCCGCCGGCACCCCCTGATTATACAGTACACAGGCAGATTGCCGTTCTGTCAGTAGGGAAGGTATGCAAAGCAGGAACATGGATCAATGCCTTCCCCTCGTCAAAGCACCTCCCACACAGTGAGAAAGCCCAGGCTAGGCACACAGTTAGCCTTTTGATCGCCCCTGATGTTAACCCCTTCTCAGCCAGTGTCATTAGTACAGTGACAGTGCATATTTTTAGTCCTGATCACTGTATTAGTGTCACTGGTCCCCAAAAAGTGTCAGTGTCCGATTTGTTCACCACAATAATCACAGTTCTGCTATAAGTCACTGATCGCCGCCATTACTAGTAAAAAAATTGAAACATAAATACAAATATTCAATACTTTGTAGACGCTATAACTTTTGTGCAAACCAGATGTAGCACCCTGATGTTTAGGCAAGGTTGCTAGTAAATGTACCTGCCAAGTGTAGTTGTCTTGGTCAATTGATAGGAGATCAATTGATTCCACCCTGATTCTGGAATTGTTGCACTTCTCTCTTCTGTCACTAGGTGGCCGGGTATCTGGTGGCATTAGATAAGACAAGGGCATTGCAAGGACAGATTAGGAATAGATGGGGTGTCTCAGCCAATGGGCAGGGATTTTCTTGGGTCCCTTGGTTTGCTGGGAGAGCCTATTTATTTAGGGGAGGTCAGGTGATCGGGGTTCTGTGCCACCTGGACGGCTGTCTGTGTGGACGTGTGTTATATTGCCCTGGGCTGCTAGGCTAGAGCCTGAGGCCTATCCTGAGGACATCTGGCTACTAGGCAGTCTGAGGGCCTATCCAGAAGCAAGAAAGCAGCATAGGGTTGGGACTGCGGCTTGCAGTCCAACCAGAAGTGACGGTTCTGCTGGTCAGAGAACCAGTTGTGGCCGGAGGTAGAGGGGAATCTGTCGCCACTAAGGGACCATCCACCTTGTTACCAGGGACCACTGTGAGTAGCTGAAGCAAGTACCAGAGCAGTATTCTCACCAACCGGGGATGGTGAAGAATTGGGAAACTTCCGTGGGTGTCAAGCCAGGGACCCAACCAGCGGAGGTGACACTTGCAGAGCAGTCAAGCCAGGGACCATGGGCGTCCGCTCCATAGGGCAAGGGGGGTCAATTGCCCCCCCTGGAAGTCAGAGTGAAGACACACACACTTGCCCCCTGTGTTGCAATGGCCTCCGCGGCAGCCATGGATTTTTTTTATAAGTCTGCAGACTGCTGAAGGCCTGGGGGCTGGGGCTGCTCTCAGTCTTTTCCGACTATCCGTCCCTCCCTCCTCATCCCCGGCCCAAGCATTGGATTGGCTTAACATCACCGTGACCCTGACCCGGCTGTTCCGTGATTGGCTGCTGCCTCAGCCTGCCTCTGCCTGTGTAAATATGCCTATGCCGATCCGGCCCGACGCGGCGTCGGCTCCTCTCACAGGTGCATGGTGTGCAGTGGCCGAGACAAGAGACTGAATACGCTGCCAGGGCCTGCCCTATCACTGAAGAACTACAGGTAACAGCAGTGCCAGTGCCACGACACCACTGTGTACATCTTTTTGTATTGCAATACATCTGTGTTGTGGGCGGCCATATTTTGATCTTGATGAAAACAACCTATACATACAGTATAGGCGGTTTTCATCAAGATCAAAATATGGCCACAACAGATGTATTGCAATACATTGCAATATAGAAAGATGTACATTCTCTAGGCTATATTTATATGGACATGGAGTGAAGCGGAATCATTTTAGTGGCGCTATTCGGCCGCTAGAGGGGGGGGGTTTAAAAAATAGAAATTGCTAATCAGACAATGGCAGCTTCATCCTTCTATTAAGATTTTGCATCAGGTTTCTCAAACCTTTGCATGCCTGCGCTTTATGTCATAATGACTAAACCCCTCCCCTTCATGACATTGTCAAAAAGGGACCGAGCATGAGTGACCTTAAAATGATGCCCCCCCCCCTGAAAAAAGTTCAGCGGACGCCCATGCCAGGGACCGAGCAGGCCAGTGGGGTGACGCTTGAGGAGTATCTGTGAGTGCCAAGCTAGGGACCCAGCAGGGACGCGGGAGTGACACTTGAGGAAGATCCTCAGTGAGAAGATTGGAAGAGCTCAGAAGATCCAGTGGCAGTGGATCAGTGGGTCTAGGTGATAGACTGGAAGCTCAGTTGAGTGAAGATCTAAAAAGGAGATTGTAGCGGGAAAGAGTTCATTAGAACCCTTTGTTAGAAACGGTTCAAGATTTTTGCCATAGGAGACAGCGTGTCTACACATGCAGATGTGGTGTCTTCCTGATGCCATTCCTGCATGGTTGTCTGCCTACAGTCTCGGAGTCTGCCAAATTAACATTGCAACTATTAAAGGGTATCCTGGCCCTTACCCTCTCTCCCACAGTTCTGTTCAAGAGACAATAAATCTCTTTGCATTCAAGAAGTGTCTGGCGCCCATTAATCGACCTTACATTGCACCTACCATGCCTCGTAACCCGCTCTACACAGAAGGATGTCAGCTGTCCCTAACTCTGGAGGTCACCATTAGGCCTGGAGAGGGTCGGGACTTGGCTACACACTCAATATACGCTTATTGGGATTTTTTACCAAAAACATGTAGCAGAATACATATTGGCCTAAATTGATGAAGAAAATAGATTTTTGTTCACATTTTTTTTATTGAATATGTTTCATAGCAGAATTGCTAAATTGTCGGCCTTTTTTTGTTTAAAGCGCAAAAAATAAAAACCGCAGAGGTGATCAAATACCACCAAAAGAAAGCTCTATTTGTGGGAAAAAATAAATAAAAATATTTTATTTTTAATGTGCCTGTACACACAGACGCGTAAACATCAATGAAAAAAAATAATTACAAAAATCTGTATTGCTGGACATTATTTTACGCCCATACGACACATCCCAACAAAAGCTGGAAGAACGTTTACGCGCATGTGCGCACATACGCATATCTAAAATACTATCCATCCTCAAGTTCTATAAGCAGGAATCGAATGTTCATACATCAGTACTGTGCACCAGTATTTGAATCTAAACCCAAAAATGAAATATAAAAAACTGTTTTCACTGACACCGCGGCGTAATATTTTCTCCAGCAGTACAGGTTGTCTTTGAAAGGTAAAATGCTGGGATAACTAGGCAGCTGTGTGCTAAACATCCAGCGGAGTAGGTAAAGCGATGTCATCCACAAAAGGTCCTGTCTCCAGCCGAGCGCCGTCTCTCAGATCTAGCACATAATGTGACAGCTGCGGTATCTGTTCAGCAATCATCCTGGTTATGCAAGGTGACGCCTGGGAGAGGGAGCGATCACGCACACAGATGGGCACGGGGGAACGGTAAGGAGAGATTCTGAAGCGGTTGGACCATTGCCAGCCATCATTAAATAAGCCAAAATAAACCTTGCATTAAAAGGAACCTGTCGGGATGCCGGTTATCTGTCACAGCCTAAAAAGCCACCGCCGGGCCAACACGGAGAAGCTCCAAGGCAGAACTCGCCCATATAGCTTACTGCGCGGTTTATAAACACAATGACCACTGGGCTTTCTGTCACATAAATGAACCAATTAACAAACAGCCCCAAGAGAACAGAATCATGGGTATTTCCCAGAATCCCACGGGCCAGTGTTAGGGATGACTCACTATTGGAAATAATCTGGCCCGGCATTGAGAAGGACTCATTATTAGAATGTATGGAGGAAAGTGGAAAAATGGCACTGGATCGTAGCGTTAGCTCACTGGTATTGCGATCTTCAAGTATTGATGTGGATGTTAATGTTCTGGTTCCCGGGCAGGGACCCAAGGGGATCGCCATTGTGTATAGTGCAATGTAACAAAAATGGAAATTGAAGCGCCACACCACTGCAAAAGGGGTCTAGATAAAACTTTATACCAGTAAAGGTCAGGAGGACAATCCAAAGAGTAGCCAACGCGTTTCAGGCGTCCAACAGCCCTTTACCAAGGCCTGATTGACAACAATGTGAATAGCCTTGACGTGAACCGAACCTATAATGGTATTTCTTCCTGTGTGATTACAAGTACAGGCCTTCTCAGCAGCTGGTTCAATAGCCTGCTAAACCACTCCTGATGAAGGAAGGAACCCTTGAACCCCCTGAAACATGTTGGGTACTTTTGGATTTTCTCCCTGACTTTTATTAGAGTAAGGTTGTATCCGGACATCTTAGCAGTGGCGTGGTGCTTCAATTTCCATGTATATTTCATTATTCGAATGGTTCCATTGTAGTGTAGAAGCTGCAACGGTAATCACCTTCAACCCCACAAAATCCCCCTGTGTTTCTGTCTGTCCTCCTGGGTACTGTGACCACGCTGACCCAAAATCGCTGACAGAGTAAGAATCTCTTCAGAATGCCGCCCCAGAAGAAAGGAGCCTCAAACGGATTCCCCTTGGTGAGCACTGTTACGTGCTCAACTTGTTGACCCCCCGTCCCCAACCTAACCCAAGCCACTCCACAGATGTATACTTGCCTCAATCAGGCGGCTGCAGTTCAGCTGTTTGTTTACAATCGGCACTGCAAGTCTTTACCACCCTGGCTAGGCTGTGCTTGCACATTACAGCCCTATAAACTTGTATGGGACCACCTCCCTTCAGCATGCAGATGCAGCCAGGGCAGTAAAGCTGGATGTAAACAAACAGAGGAACAGAGGCTGCCAGATGGAGTAAGTTTACATCTGTGAAGAGGGATGGCCTCTGCTTTCAGAAAAAATGTGTTTGGAGGTTTTAACTAATCTTCAGGCCTAAAATATGGATTTAATGTGCACAAAAAAATAAAAGAAAAAAGGTAAAAACAGCCCTGGCAGTGATGGGGTTAAATGATAAATGCACTTTGGGACAAGATGCACTTATCCTCTTTGCCGCCTTCTCTTAACCTGGCCCACCCTCCCTTTCAACAGGTCTATACTTACCTCAAATTCCACAGCCGTGGCTCCAGCGTTTGTTTATGTCCAGCGATGCAAGTCTTACCCAACGTGGATGCACCCGCTCCTTACAGTCCCATCAACTTCTGTGGAACCACCTCTGATTTCTCTAGCCTCAGGACACAGCCTCATACACACGACCAGTTTTCCCGACGGTAAAAACTGCCATGTTTGCTTTTTGTCAGGAAAAAACGGCCGTGTGTATGCTCCATAGCAGTTTTCCCGATGAGAAAACTGCCCGCAAAAAAATTAGAACCAGCTCTCTTTTTTCCCCGTCGTGATTCCCGGCGGTCTTTTTCCTGTCGCGAAAACCGCTGGTGTGTATGCTTTTCCGAGGGGGAAAAAAAATGCGCATGCTCAAACAATTTGACGCATGCGCGGAAGCATAGAACGTAATTTTATCGGCTCGTCGTAGTCTTTGACGTCACCACGTTCTTGGCATTCAAATGTTCAGCGGTCTTTTGTGTGACAGTGTGTATGCAAGGCAGGCTTGAGAGGAATCCCATCGGGAAAAGCGTTGGTTTTTTTTCCTGTCGGGAAAACCGGTCGTGTGTACGAGGCATAAGAGGTTTGCAACACGCAGACAAAGGTTAGGTCAGGGAAAGGGGGTGAAAAAGATAAATGCACTTTGTTTGAAAGTGGACTTATCCTTTAAATGCACAGCTTAGCAGCCAAGTGTCCCTGGAAATAATACAGTACAAGTGTAAAGCCCATCATAAGACGACTGGCATTTGTACTTAGGATGAAGACTTACATTGTATCAGCCGGGGAGTTAAAAAAAAAATAATCGAAAGCCACAAAGAGAAAAATATTCTCTTTTAAAATCTTCACGGCAGATGTTTGCGAAGATGATAACATTTAATGAAGTGAAGGCTCTCTTTGGGAAACAGATGTGTAACGTGTTTGCAATCCTCAGTAGCATTAAAGGATCAACGCGCTTTTCTGTTTCCAAATCCCGTGTTACTCACTTTCACTCCACTCCTGGATGGTAAAAGTAGAACTATGGGCAACATCAAAAATGGTTTATATGCTACAGTATGTCAAGTGTCAACCAGCATTAAAACTGAACTCCGGGGATAAAAATATTTTTGTGCGATGTGCCAACAAATGACCTCCAATTACGTGTTCCCCTATGTGTGGATGGCCTGTTAAAAATTTAAGTTTCATTCATCCCTGATAAAAAAAAAAGGTGCTGAACCTCTGTCACTTATCTGCGACCTCATACAGTGCATACAGTGAAAAATAGTGGATCACTTGAACTCTTACTTCTCCATTCAATAAAACATATTTTATTCTTTTCACAGAACACAAGGCATTCTGTGATTGGAGGAGAGGGGTGGATAGACATCACAATCTCCAATCACAGAACACCCTGTCAAGAGAACACAAGACATTTTATGAATGCAGGAGCTGGAGGGGCAATCAAGCCACTTTGCCTCACTGTATGCACTGTAAGTGAGCCGGCGCCGAAGTTTGGCAGAGAGGTTACCCTGCTTTCTGTGCTGGTGTCGAGCACAACACACCCCTGTTACAATGTCAGGTTTCTGTGATGTAAAAAATTGGGACAAAGTTAAATCATTTCTGATCTTTTTCCACCTTTTTAATGTGACCTATAAACTGTACAACTCAGTTGAACAACAAACTGAAATCTTTTAGGTGGAGGGAAGTAAAACTAAAATATGGTTGCATAAGTATACACACCCTTAAACTAATACAGTGGAACCTCGGATTGCGAGTAACGCGGTTAACGAGCGTTTCGCAATAGGAAGACAAAAAATCGTGACTCAGTGTTGTCTCGCGAAACGAGCACGATTCACGCCAAAGCGGTGTGCAGTACCACTTTTGGCCTAAAGTGGGGGGGCGCCGGAGCCGAGCAGAGCCGAACGTCGCCCATCGGCGCCGTTCGGAAATGCACGGAAAGGCCCAAGGACAGCACAGCTGACCTCGTCAAATCTCGGGAACTAAGTCTTGCCGAGGTCAGCCGACGTGTCCTCAGGCCTTTTCCGAGGCTCTCTGGCGCCCCCCTGCCTCTGGCCGCATGCGGTAGTGCATACCATTGAAGTCAATGCGGAACTATTTTAATTTCCTTTGACTTCAATGGGGAAACTCGCTTTAATATGTGAGTACTTTGGATTACAAGCATTCTCCTGGAATGGATTATGCTCGTAATCCGAGGTTCCACTGTACTTTGTTGAAGCACCTTTTGATTTTATTACACACCCAGTCTTTTTGGGTACGAGTCTATCAGCATGGCACATCTTGACCTGGCAATATTTGCCCACCAGTGTTGTAAGTAACGCCGTTTAAATAAACGGCGTTACCTAACGCAGTCACTTTTGAGGGTAACGAGTAATCCAACGGATTACTCTTCCCCTCATTTCAACGCCGTTCCCATTATTTGGGTGGCGTTACCCCAATTACATCTACTCGCCGCAGCCGCCGCAAGTAGATATAACCGCAATTACAGCCGCCGTCTGCCTACCTGATCAGCGTGTCATGCAGACAGACGGCGGCCATTGCAGTGTTCAAAAGCCGCGCCTCCTCGTCTGTGATAGGCGGAACACTCAATTTCACAGCAGGCACTGTTCAGCCTATCACGGACATCCTCTCATCCTCGTCTGTGTTATGAGGATGAGCGGATGTCCGTGATAGGCGGAACACTGAATGCTGGCGGGACAAGGAGGAGAATTTTGAATACTGGAATGGCCGCCGGGACGCCGCCGATCAGGTACGCGGGCACAGTGAGGCACGGGCACAGTGAGACACTGAGCACAGTGAGACACTGGGCACATAACCAATATTTATTGTTATCCCTCCTATTATTTTTATACACTGAAAAAATTACATATATATCATCCTTCTACCGCCCTGCCCCCGTGTATATATAATATAACCAATATAGTTACTTTGCTGAGTAACTAATTACTTTTTCAATGTAGTAACTGAGTTACTAACTCAATTACTTTTTGGAAGAAGTAATTTGTAACTAACTAATTACTTTTTTAATGTAAGATGAACAACACTGTTGCCCACTCTTTTCAAAAACACTCCAAATCTGTCAGATTGCGAGGGCATCTCCTGTGCACAGGCCTCTTCAGATCACCCCACAGATTTTTAAAATCGGATTCAGGTCTGGGCTCTGGCTGGGCCATTCCAAAACTTTCATCTTATTCCGGTTAAGCCATTCCTTTGTTGATTTGGATGTATGCTTTGGGTTGTCATTCTGAAATATAAAGTTCCTCTTCTGTGACAATATTGACTGGTATTTGGAACTGTTCATAATTCCCTCTACCTTGACTAAGGCCCCTGTTGGAGAAAAACAGTCCCAATGCATGCTGCTGCCACCACCACCATGCTTCACGGTGGGTATGGTGTTCTTTTGGTGATGTCCAGTGTTGTTTTTGCACCAAAAATATCTTTTGGAATTAGGGCCAAAAAGTTCAACCTTGGTTTCATCAGACCATAACACATTTTTCCACATGCTTTTGGGAGACTTCAGATGTGTTTTTGCAAAATTTAGCCGGGCTTGGATGTTTTTCTTTGTAAGAAAGGGCTTCCGTCTTGCCACTCTACCTCATAGCCCAGAGATGTGAAGAACATGGGAGATTGTTGTCACATGTACCAGCCAGTACTTGCCAGATATTCCTGCAGCACCTTTAATGTTGCTGTAGGCCTATTGGCAGCCTCCCTGACCAGTTTTCTTCTTGTCTTTTCATCAATTTTAGTAATGTCACTGTTGTGACATTACAAGCTGAGGGTAAAGGTGATGGACTGGCCAAGCATGTCTCCAGACCTAAACCCTATTGAGCATCTGTGGGGCATCCTCAAACAGAAGGTGGAGGAGTGCAAGGTCTCTAACATCCACCAGCTCCATGATGTCGTCATGGAGGAGGGGAAGAGGACTCCAGTGGTAACCTGTGAAGCTCTGGTGAGCTCCATGCCCAAGAGGGTTAAGGCAGTGCTGGAAAATAATGGTGGCCACACAAAATATTGACACTTTTGGCCCAATTTGGACATTTTTACTTAGGGGTGTACTCACTTTTGTTGCCAGCGGTTTAGACATTATTGGCTGTGTGTTGAGTTATTTTGAGGGGACAGCAAATTTACACTGTTATATACATGCTGTACACTCACTACTTTACATTGTAGCAAAGTGTCATTTCTTCAGTGTTGTCACATGAAAAGATAGAATAAAATATTTACAAAAATGTGAGATACTGCATATATAAAAAGATATATATATATATACACACACACACACACACACACATATACTGTACATGGACACACATACAGTATGCGCGTATGCTGGTCCTTTAAAAAAAATGCAGTTTCAGCAATGGCCACATGGGGCAGTGTTGTATTATTTATAAATATTTCCGGCTCCCAATCCATTAACCCCCCAAAGCCCGCACCAAATGTTGTGTATACTGTGTTATTAGGTTATTTTTTATAAGGGTAAATAGCATTCATAGGCCATTTATATGTACAACTCCAAGCCACACCAGACTATTACAAAATGATTCAGTGTAATAACTCTGCTGTAAAAATGCATAATTACAGAGCTGGGAAGGGAAGGGAAGAAGGGATGCGGGACTGTAAAGGCTCTTTATACGCTGGGTTTTGTCACCATCACAAATGCACAAAGCTGTGACATAAAATATCCCCATCCCAGTGACTTCTTCTCAGTAAATTCCATCTTCCTTCTGCACCTTATCACGAATGGGACTGGCTTGTCAGAGGCAGACAGGCCGGACAATAAAGCAGATTATATTATATAAATTCTTAAGCAGCAATTTATGGGAATCCTTGGGGATGAGGTTCTATACATATTCATGATCTCCGCTATTAGGGGGCATAAATCCCCCCTCATTGTCTGCGCTTATAAATATTCATCCTGATGGTGGAGAGGGAATGGGGACCTGTTTTCTCTCCCTGCCATATATATATATATATATATATATATATATATATATATATATATATATATATACACTGTACACATGTCACCAGTAAATTAGAGGCGGCGGAGGGTTTCCTTACGTTCTCCTGGTACGGTGTGAGCGATGACAGCTGGGATTCTGAGTGGTACGGCGATAAGCCTTTCCGTAAACTCCTCAAGTCATTGTGGCTGGAATGCTAAAACAGAAAAAAGAAAAAGCGTGAGTTTGTGGCAGGCGAGGGGCGGACAGGTAATTATACATTTATCGAGAGATTATGAGATGGGACTGCAGTTTAAAATACATATATGGGAGTGGTTTTACCTGCCAAAAGGATTTGTATTTCTGTCCATCCAGGCCTGAGATGTACATAGCTCTGCCACACACCCCACCCTCATCTGGCAGGGCAGAAAAGCTTATTTTTCTTTGTGTAAGTTAAAGCGGTATTAAACCCAAAAAAGTAATATATTGCAGCTTAGCAAATTAGATGTGATGGCTGCATTCGTTTTCTTTTTTTAGGCTTTTGTTTTCACTTGGTGACCTGGCCAGTAACACACCTCCTGGCACATAGGTACGGAGCATGAATACTAGGCTTAGGGTCAGGTAAGGCCCATTCATACTAGGCTTAGGGTCAAGTAAGGATCATGCATACTAGGCTTAGGGTCAAGTAAGGATCATGCATACTAGGCTTAGGGTCAAGTAAGGATCATGCATACTAGGCTTAGGGTCAAGTAAGGATCATGCATACTAGGCTTAGGGTCAAGTAAGGATCATGCATACTAGGCTTAGGGTCAGGTAATGCCCATGCTTACTAGGCTTAGGGTCAGGTAAGGCCCATGCATACTAGGCTTAGGGTCAGGTAAGCAGTATGCACCCTAGGCAAAGGGACAGGTGTGGTGCATGCATACTAGGCTAAGGGTCAGGTAAGGAGAATGCATACTAGGCTAAGGGTCAGGTAAGGAGCATGCATACTAGGCTTAGGGTCAGGTAAGGTGCATGCACCCTAGGCAAAGGGACAGGTGTGGTTCATGCATACTAGGCTAAGGGTCAGGTAAGGAGCATGCATACTAGGCTAAGGGGCATGTATGGAGCATGCATACTAGGTTAGGGTGAGGTAAGGAGCATGTATACTAGGCTAATGGTCAGGTAAGCAGCATGCACCCTAGGTAAAAAAAGTCAGTTAAGGAGCATGTATGCTAGGCTAAGGGTCAGGTAAGGAGCGTGCACGCTAAGCTAAGGGTCAGGTAAGGAGCATGCATACTAGGCTAAGAGCCAGGAAAGCAGCATGCCCCCTAGGCTAAGGGCCAGGAAAGCAGTACCCCTATTAGGTAAAAGGAAAGGTAAAGAGCATGCACCCTAGCCAAAGGGATAGATAAGAAGCATGCACCCTGGGCTAAGGGTCAGATAAGGAGCATACACCCTAGGCTAAGGGTCAGATAAGGAGAATACACCCTAAGCTAAGGTGCAGGGGAGCAGCATCCAACCTAGGCTAAGGTACAAGTAAGGAGCATGCACCCTAGGCTAAGGGATACATAAAGCAGCATTCACATCTAAAAGGGATGCCTGAAAAGCCTTCTTCATATATTTACAGGAAACATTACAGCTTTCTCCTACTCCCATCCGCACATGTACTTGTGTTCATTTTTGCAGTATTTCACTGCATGTACTAAATACAAAAAATAATGATTTTATGGTTGCTAGAACTGAATCAACCAGCTATGAAGTGCAACAAAATAGAAGAAATTAACAGAAAAGGAAACTATTGTCCAAATAATGAAAACAGAAATATTACAAATATCAGTTTACCATATATACATCATTGTCCTTTCTAGCAGAAATCTGTAAATATCAGTATGTTTATCAAAAACATGCAGACAATAGCAATTTGGCACCCAACCCCAACGCCATCCCTCTGCTCCCCTGGCTTCCACATACCAAAAAAAAAAAAAAAAAATGTATAAAACAGATAAAACCCAATTCACAATGCAAATGGGGCCAATTGCGAGTAGACGCAAGCGACCCAGCTGGAATTCCCTTGCGCTCAGTCCTGGGTGGGAAACCCATTGAAAACAATGGAAAGCCGACAACTCCTGCAGCTATTAGCGGCTGCTCACATGTAATCACTCATTGAGTGTTTGACTGCGAACGATCAGTTCTGGACGCAGATTATATAAATCCATCTTCTCTTATGTTTAAAGGTCAGTCATGTCACACCTATAAACTATAAAAAATATAGTATTTTATAAGTATAGAATATTTTTATGTAAATGTTATTTATCTGTATCCTTGCATAAATAACCAATGTATGTATTTATTATGCAACCAATAAATATATTATTGACAAGGAAAAAAAAAATAATAATATTCGGAGAGTAGTTCTGCCATCCCTATATATTTTCAGATTATTAATCAAATATGGAAATCATCAGGGGGATCGGCCATGTGATGGTGATTTCACATTCCAAGTTGGAATTAATATTTTAAATAAACACAGACTCTCTGGTGGTGAATCACTGTCCTTTAAAACATGGGCACTTGGAAGATTCACTTGCAGTGAATATCTGCTGAACGGTAGATTTACTGCTTTATAAATATTCTCCTTTATGTAATTTCTTAAAAAAGTAATTCTGTTTTCTGCCATTAGATAATAAGAGAGAATGGGGAGGGATTGGGCTATAACGCGACACGTTATTTACTAGCTTTACCTCTGGGCTTAGATAACAAAGAAGGAAAAACTACAATAAGGAACATAAAACTGATAAGATTTAATAATTCTTTTTAAAGAGGCGTGAAAACAAAATTCCACATAAACATTTAAAAGTCAATCTTTAACCCAAGTTTGTATTTAACAAGTATTATTAGCATTACACAAATACCCTAAATGTGTGTTTATATTTGCTTATTATAATCCTTGTACAGCAGGGCTCAGTTGGGAAAAGTCAGGCAGCACTGTGAGCAAGTCGTTTTTTGTTGCACTGCATAGTGCTGTCAATCTAACATAGCGAATTTGTCTACATGAGGTGAGAGCACAAATTGTCCTTTAGGTGTAAGGAGGAGAGGTGACCAAGGAAGCTGAACTTCAGAAGCACATTAATTGTTTAAAAAAGAAAAAAAAAGAAGAAGAAAAGTCAAGCTGGCCATCCATCATTCAAATTTTCAGTAAGTTCCTAATTAATCAGCTGACATTTGCACAGTGGGTGGCCCTCTTGGCCCCATCCTAGCCAACATCCTTAAACTGAAAAATCAAAGGAACCATTGTAATATACGGATTTTCTCCTGGATGTCTGCAGAAATTCCAAAGGGATGCAATGGGTCGCTGCACTGCCACCAACTGACCACTGTAAAAAAAGGGGGTACTAATGAGCTGGGGATCTGCTCAGCAGGGGGTACTAATGAGCTGGGGATCTGCTCAGCAGGGGGTACTAATGAGCTGGGGATCTGCCGAGTGGGGATTTCTGAGCGGGGTAGTAACGAGCTGGCATTCTACTGGGCCCCTTTAACCACTTGGATACCGCACTATAGTCGATAAACGGCTACAGTGTGGCTCTGCAGTTCTGGGGGGCATCAATGGATGTCCTCTTGAGAACGTGCTACCCGCGCCCACTGGGGCGCGCATCGGAAAGTGTCTGTGATTGCTATTTCCCTTGGACACAGCTGATCACAGCTCAGGGTAAGGGGCCAATCACAGCTGCTTACATGTAAACAGTGTTGCCGGTTATCGGCTCTCCTTTCCTTACACAGAGACACTGTGTGAGGAAAGAAAAACGATCTTTCAGGGTACAGTGATTACAGCATTTACACTGATAATCAGTGCAGCCCCATCAGTGCAGCTTCATCAGCAAAGAAGAAAATTTACTTATTTTGCTAAATTTTATAACAAACTACGTGTTTTTTCTTTTGTGTCCAGGTCAGATTTCATGAATGGGGTTTGGTAGACTGGTCTCCCTCCAGTGCCACATTTGGCACCTTTCAGGCGGGAACAGGGGACCGATCTCCCGGAAGTTCGGGCCCCCCCCCCCCCGCCACCGGGCCAATTAAAAAGCGCAGCGGCACTTCGCGCATGCGCAGTAGGGAACCCACTGTGAAGTCGAAGGGCTCCCTTACCAGGAATGACGGCAGCAGAACCCGGGAGTCGATCAGAAGATCAGGTCTCTACAAGGCTACCTACAGCCTTCCCAAATAAGTTTGTGTCACTCTTGGGCTACCTACAGCCTTCCCAATAAAGATCAGGTCTTTTCAAGGCCATCTATAGCCTTCCCAATAATGATCTGGTCTCTCCAAGGCTAACTACAGCCTTCCCAAATAAGTTTGTTTCACTCTAAAGGCCCGTACACACAGTCAGACTTTCTGCCAACAAACTTCAAAATGAGCAAGTTTTTCCAAGAAAACCGACCGTGTGAACGCTCCATCGGACAAACTTTTTCGGTTTCCATCAGACAAAAGTTCGCTCTGCAACTTTTCGGCAACAAAAGTCAGATGGTGCAAAGTCTGACCGTGTGTACAGAAATCCATCGGACTTTTGTCCGAAGTACAAATACGCATGCCCAGAACCAATGTTAAAATCAACCAACAATAGCAGAAGTTGACCAAAGGGTGGCGGTAAAGAGCAGAAAAGAGCAGAAAAACCACTTGATGTTGGGAAAGTTTTGGGAAAGTTTGCAGAAAAGTCCTGCCGTGTGTATGCTATGGGTGTGCCCGGCCAACTCCATTCGGACAAAAATCCACAGAAAAGTTTGTTTGAAGTCCGACCATGTGTATGAGGCTTTAGGCTACCTACAACCTTCCCAACAATGATCGGGTCTCTCCAAGGCTACCTACAGCCTTCCCAATCCGAAGTACAAACACGCATGCTCCGAACCAATGCTAACCATAAGACAACATTAGCAGAAGTTGCCAAAAGGGTGACGCTAAAGAGCTGTAAAACCACGTAGTTGGCTGACAAAGTTCTGCCGTCTGTATGCAGAAGAAGTTCACGGCCAACACCCTTTGGACAAAATTCCATGGAATTGTCCGATGGAAATCCAATCGTGTGTACGAGGCTTAAGGCTACCAACAGCCTTCAGATAATGTCTGTGTCAATCTAAGGCAACTTTTCTCATCCTTTTTAACATGGATAAACCTTTGAAATACTTTTCTGGGTTCAGGGATCCCCTGATAATAAATTAATACATCTACAGCTCACAGTACAATAGAGTGGTGGTCGGTAGGAAGAATGCTTCTTACACTTGTGGTCAGTGGGAAGAATTTCTACCTTACAGATACCTAAAAAGATCATTGTTGTCAGATGGTTAGTCATCTGAGAAATAGAAGTTGCTCCATGCTCAAGGAGCCTCTAGCAACCACTGGAGGAATCCTTGGGTTCCACTGAACCCTGATTGAGAAAGATTGTTCTAAGGCTACCCTACAGCCTTCTGAATAATGATTGGGTCATTCTAAGGCTACCTACAGCCTTCCAAATAATGATAGTGTCACTCTTGGGCTACGGGCAGCCTTCCCGATAATGACTGTCACTCAGGGCCGGCGCTACCACTAGGCGAAGTAGGCAGCCGCCTAGGGGCGCACTACCACCTAGGGCGCAACCACAGCCTCTGTCCTGTGTGACAGTGTGAGCTAGGCTCTCCTCTCTCCTGATCGCTGGCCTGGCCCCATTCAGTGTGCCACCACGGCGCCACCAAATTCCCCCCATGTGTAGCGCAGAGCGCCCCGCTGCGCTGTCACACCTCAGTCCTCAGATAGGTATAATCACACAGCGCCGCTCCGGGACTCCTTTGCTCCAGCCTGTCCCTCTGGTGCGGCGCTGTGTGTCTTGTGTGTGCAGCGGAGGGGCGGGGCTGAGGAGTAGCTGACTGACCTCCCGCCCAGCGAGGACTCCATGGAGCGGGTGGAGGCATTGGCGGCGGCGCGGCGCTGGCCTGGCCCTGGCGGGGACTCCGTGGAGAGGATGGATGGCGCTGGTCTGGCCCCTGAGCAGAGCCCTGATGATTGCTGACGAAGCACCAAAGCAAAGAGCAGAGGTAAGGAGGAGGACGGATCGATCTACATGTTGTATGAGGGGGAGGGTGTTTGAGTAGTGCAGGAAGTAGGAGTCAGGGGGGTCAGTGTATGTGTCCTGTAAGGGGGGGGGGGTCAGTGTATGTGTCCTGTAAGGGGGGGTCAGTGTATGTGTCCTGTAAGGGGGGGGTCAGTGTATGTGTCCTGTAAGGGGGGGTCAGTGTATGTGTCCTGTAAGGGGGGGGGGGGTCAGTGTATGTGTCCTGTAAGAGGGGGGTCAGTGTATGTGTCCTGTAAGGGGGGGTCAGTGTATGTGTCCTGTAAGAGGGGGTCAGTGTATGTGTCCTGTAAGGGGGGGGTCAGTGTATGTGTCCTGTAAGAGGGGGGTCAGTGTATGTGTCCTGTAAGAGGGGGGTCAGTGTATGTGTCCTGTAAGAGGGGGGTCAGTGTATGTGTCCTGTAAGAGGGGGGTCAGTGTATGTGTCCTGTAAGGGGGGGTCAGTGTATGTGTCCTGTAAGAGGGGGGTCAGTGTATGTGTCCTGTAAGGGGGGGCCAGTGTATGTGTCCTGTAAGGGGGGTCAGTGTATGTGTCCTGTAAGAGGGGGGTCAGTGTATGTGTCCTGTAAGAGGGGGGTCAGTGTATGTGTCCTGTAAGGGGGGGTCAGTGTATGTGTCCTGTAAGAGGGGGGTCAGTGTATGTGTCCTGTAAGGGGGGGCCAGTGTATGTGTCCTGTAAGGGGGGTCAGTGTATGTGTCCTGTAAGGGGGGTCAGTGTATGTGTCCTGTAAGAGGGGGGTCAGTGTATGTGTCCTGTAAGAGGGGGGTCAGTGTATGTGTCCTGTAAGGGGGGGTCAGTGTATGTGTCCTGTAAGAGGGGGGTCAGTGTATGTGTCCTGTAAGGGGGGGCCAGTGTATGTGTCCTGTAAGGGGGGTCAGTGTATGTGTCCTGTAAGGGGGGTCAGTGTATGTGTCCTGTAAGAGGGGGGTCAGTGTATGTGTCCTGTAAGAGGGGGGTCAGTGTATGTGTCCTGTAAGGGGGGGTCAGTGTATGTGTCCTGTAAGAGGGGGGTCAGTGTATGTGTCCTGTAAGGGGGGGCCAGTGTATGTGTCCTGTAAGGGGGGGCCAGTGTATGTGTCCTGTAAGGGGGGTCAGTGTATGTGTCCTGTAAGAGGGGGGTCAGTGTATGTGTCCTGTAAGAGGGGGGTCAGTGTATGTGTCCTGTAAGGGGGGGTCAGTGTATGTGTCCTGTAAGAGGGGGGTCAGTGTATGTGTCCTGTAAGAGGGGGGTCAGTGTATGTGTCCTGTAAGAGGGGGGTCAGTGTATGTGTCCTGTAAGGGGGGGCCAGTGTATGTGTCCTGTAAGGGGGGTCAGTGTATGTGTCCTGTAAGAGGGGGGTCAGTGTATGTGTCCTGTAAGAGGGGGGTCAGTGTATGTGTCCTGTAAGGGGGGGTCAGTGTATGTGTCCTGTAAGAGGGGGGTCAGTGTATGTGTCCTGTAAGGGGGGGGTCAGTGTATGTGTCCTGTAAGGGGGGGGTCAGTGTATGTGTCCTGTAAGGGGGGTCAGTGTATGTGTCCTGTAAGAGGGGGGTCAGTGTATGTGTCCTGTAAGAGGGGGGTCAGTGTATGTGTCCTGTAAGGGGGGGTCAGTGTATGTGTCCTGTAAGAGGGGGGTCAGTGTATGTGTCCTGTAAGGGGGGGCCAGTGTATGTGTCCTGTAAGGGGGGTCAGTGTATGTGTCCTGTAAGGGGGGGGGGTCAGTGTATGTGTCCTGTAAGGGGGGGGGGTCAGTGTATGTGTCCTGTAAGGGGGGGGGGGGTCAGTGTATGTGTCCTGTAAGAGGGGGGTCAGTGTATGTGTCCTGTAAGGGGGGGGTCAGTGTATGTGTCCTGTAAGAGGGGGGTCAGTGTATGTGTCCTGTAAGGGGGGGTCAGTGTATGTGTCCTGTAAGAGGGGGGTCAGTGTATGTGTCCTGTAAGGGGGGGGTCAGTGTATGTGTCCTGTAAGGGGGGTCAGTGTATGTGTCCTGTAGGGGGGGGTCAGTGTATGTGTCCTGTAAGAGGGGGGTCAGTGTATGTGTCCTGTAAGGGGGGGTCAGTGTATGTGTCCTGTAAGAGGGGGGTCAGTGTATGTGTCCTGTAAGGGGGGGCCAGTGTATGTGTCCTGTAAGGGGGGGCCAGTGTATGTGTCCTGTAAGGGGGGGGGGTCAGTGTATGTGTCCTGTAAGAGGGGGGCCAGTGTATGTGTCCTGTAAGGGGGGGCCAGTGTATGTGTCCTGTAAGGGGGGGGTCAGTGTATGTGTCCTGTAAGAGGGGGGCCAGTGTATGTGTCCTGTAAGGGGGGGCCAGTGTATGTGTCCTGTAAGGGGGGGGGTCAGTGTATGTGTCCTGTAAGGGGGGGGGGGCAGTGTATGTGTCCTGTAAGAGGGGGGTCAGTGTATGTGTCCTGTAAGGGGGGGCCAGTGTATGTGTCCTGTAAGGGGGGTCAGTGTATGTGTCCTGTAAGAGGGGGGTCAGTGTATGTGTCCTGTAAGAGGGGGGTCAGTGTATGTGTCCTGTAAGGGGGGGTCAGTGTATGTGTCCTGTAAGAGGGGGGTCAGTGTATGTGTCCTGTAAGGGGGGGGGTCAGTGTATGTGTCCTGTAAGGGGGGGGGTCAGTGTATGTGTCCTGTAAGGGGGGTCAGTGTATGTGTCCTGTAAGAGGGGGGTCAGTGTATGTGTCCTGTAAGAGGGGGGTCAGTGTATGTGTCCTGTAAGGGGGGGTCAGTGTATGTGTCCTGTAAGAGGGGGGTCAGTGTATGTGTCCTGTAAGGGGGGGCCAGTGTATGTGTCCTGTAAGGGGGGTCAGTGTATGTGTCCTGTAAGGGGGGGGGGGTCAGTGTATGTGTCCTGTAAGAGGGGGGTCAGTGTATGTGTCAGGTAAGTAAGGGGGGTCAGTGTATGTGTCAGGTAAGGGGGGTCAGTGTATTTTTCAGGTAAGGGGGGGTCAGTGTAATTGTCAGGTGGGTTAGTGTAGGGGACAGGGGGTTAGTGTAGGGGTCAGATAGGTCACATGTGTTGCAAGGGCAGGTTAAAGTGGAGTCAGGGGCGCAGCCGGGGGGGGGGGGGGGAGCGGCAAAATTAGGTTTCGCCTAGGGTGTCAAAGATCCTTGCACCAGCCCTGCTGTCACTCTAAGCTGACCTACAACCTCAGAAATAAGCTCACACATTTACAAGCATGTAAAGACCTTCTCAAACCTCAGTGATACGGCGATACCTGCATTTCATCATGTCACCTCTGAAGGACTTTCAACCAGTTTATTAGTCAGGAACAGCCCTTGGTATGTGCAGAAGAGATGAGACACGAGCTAATTACCACATTTGTCGCATCAGGAAGGATTATAAAGATCAGAGAATAGGGAGGATTGTAAGCAGGTGATAAACTCCTGTATGCTTCTGAAAACTGGTCAATGAACTGCCAAGCTGCTCCTGTCCAGGAGTATAAGCCCCACCTAATCACTTAAGACTTGACACCAAGTGAGTCTTCTGCAGTGAACTTCCAACCTTGCATAATCGTGTCACATGTCGTGTATTAAACCGGATGCTCTGCAGGTCTAGAAATACAAACAAAGACTGCAAAACACAATAGGAAGTGTTGGAAATGTGTTTGAAAAAAGAACAACTCTTGTCCATAGACACCAGATTGTCCGTCTTCATTTTTCCATACAGCATTAGAGAACTGGTAAATGGAAGCCAATCGATTGCTACTGGCAGCAGGAACACCTACCAAAATTATTATTTTTAAATAAAAATAGACACAGTTAGGACCCAATCACATCTCACTGTTCACCACTAGGGTGACCACATTTCCAAACTACCATTCAGGGACACCCTCCCTTCCCAAAAATCAGCTTGTGCTGTAACGAATCACAGCACAGTGATTGGACACAAGAGGCGGATTTATGATTTCTCCAATCACAAGCAGGGGGGCGGGGATTGTGCTCCTCCAGGCATTCTCAGCCAGGACAAGTACTGTCAGTGAGTAAAGCGGTGATGTGGCGGCCTTTTTTGGGGGCATCAGATTGGCCCAGGGGGTGGCTGTGTCAGTTTCATTCCGGGACACTGTATTGTCCTGGAATGAATGAGCCCGGGACAGACCTGCAAAATGCGGGACTGTCCCGGGCAATCCGGGACACGTGGTCACTAGGGGTGCAACGGATCAAAAAAAACTCACGGATCGGATCGATCCTCGGATCGGATCGATCCTCGGATCAGGGGTCACGGATCGGATCATTTTCGGATCGGCAAAAAAAAAAAAAAAAAATTGCTAATATCCATGTAATTTCCCCCTCACTGTAATATCCATAATCTCCCCCCCCCCCCCCTGTAAAACCCCACAATCTTCTCCCCCTGTAATATCCACAATCTTCTCCCCCTGTAATATCCACAATCTTCTCCCCCTGTAATATCCACAATCTTCTCCCCCTGTAATATCCACAATCTTCCCCCCCCTGTAATATCCATAATCTCCCCCCCCCCCCCTGTAATATCCACAATCTCCCCCCCCCCCTGTAATATCCACAATCTTCTCCCCCTGTAATATCCACACTCTTCTCCCCCTGTAATATCCACAATCTTCTCCCCCTGTAATGGGCATCTCCCCCACTTACCTTACTCTCCCCGCCGGCCAGTTCAGATCCACGAGCAGCGAGGGTGAGGGGTGATGACGTCAGCACGCACAAGGCGGCCGCCGCCGCCGGGTGTACCAAGATGGCCGCGGCTCCGGAGCTAGGCCGAAGCCGCGGCCTTTCCTAAGGCCGAGGCCGCGGATCGCGGTGTGTGCCGATCCGAACGGGGTGACCCGTTCGGATCACGGATCGTCACCGATCTGTTGCACCACTAGTGGTCACCCTATTCACCACTAACCTGCTTTTATTGATACAGAATAAGTCAGAGGAAAAATCCACCTGGGTCTTAAAGATTTTAACTGATTCCCTCCAGTACCTTCAATAGCATTCTTAAATCTCAAACCGGCAACACTCACCTATAAACAATTTAAACTTTTATTGCAGATCACAACAGTCGTGAAACAGACCATAGCTAAAGCCTGGAGAACTGACAATTTGGTATTAAATGAAACCAAGCATAGAATTAACCAAGCTATGGTCCATGCCAAAATGGAAGCCATAATTCAAGATAAAATAAATTCCTTTAACCACTTGACAACTGGGCACTTAAACCCCCTTAATAACCAGACCAATTTTCAGCTTTCGGTGCTCTCACATTTTGAATGACAATTACTCAGTCATACAACACTGTACCCATATGAATTTTTTGTCCTTTTTTTCACACAAATAGAGCTTTCTTTTGGTGGTATTTAATCACTGTTGGGTTTTTTATTTTTTGCGCTATAAGAGAAAAAAAGACTGAAAATTTTGTAAAAAAATGATTTTTTTTTCGTTTCTGTTATAAAATTTAGCAAATTACTATTTTTTCTTCATAAATTTTGGCCAAAATTTATACTGCTACATATCTTTGGTAAAAATAAGTACAAATTGGTGCATATTATTTGGTCTTTGTGAAAGTTATAGAGTCCACAAGCTATGGTGCCAATATCTGAAAATTGATCACACCTGAAGTACTGACGGCCTATCTCAATTCTTGAGACCCTAGCATGCCAGAAAAGTACAAATACCCCCCAAATGACCCCTTTTTGGAAAGAAGACATTTCAAGGTATTCAGAAAGAGGCATTGTGAGTTTTTTGAAGTTGTCATTTTTTCCCACAATTCTTTGCAAAATCAAGATTTTTTTTTTCTCTTTTTTTTTTTCACAAAATTGTCATATTAGCAGGTTCTTTCTCACACACAGCATATGCATACCACAAATTACACCCCAAAACACATTCTGCTATTCCTCCCGAGTATGGCGATACCACATGTGTGAGACTTTTACACAGCGTGGCCACATACAGAGGCCCAACATGCAGGGAGCACCTTCAGGCGTTCTGGAGCACCCAGGCCAATTCTGACATTTCTCTCCTACATGTAAAAATCATCATTTGTTTGCTAGAAAATTACATAGAACCCCAAAACATTATATATGTTTTTTTAGCAAAGACCTTAGAGAATATAATGGTGGTTGTTGCAACTTTTTATCTCGCACGATATTTGCGCAGCAATTTTTTTAACGCGTTAAAATGTTAAATGTTAAATGTTTTGTGCTTAAAAAAAAAAAAACAGTAAAGTTAGCCCAATGTTTTTGCATAATGTGAAAGATGAAGTTACGCCGAGTAAATAGATACCTAACATGTCGCCCTTAAAAATTGCACACACTCGTGGAATGGCGCCAAACTTCGCTACTTAAAAAATCCCCATAGGCGACGCTTTAAATATTTTTACTGGTTAAATGTTTTGAGTTACAGAGGAGGTCTAGGGCCAAAATGATTGCTCTCGCTCTAACGTTCGCAGAGATACCTCACATGTGTGGTTTGAAAACCGTTTTCATATGTGGGCGGGACTTACGTATGCGTTCGCTTCTGTATGCGAGCTCACGGGGACAGGGGCGCTTTAAAAATAAAATAAAAATTTTATTCTTCATTTTACTTTATTTATTTTAGTTTGACATGTTTTTCCGCCCCAAACATTTTTTTGATCACTTTTATACCTATTACAAGGAACGTAAACATCCCTTGTAATAGGAATATGGCATGACAGGTCCTCTTTACAGTGAGATATGGGGGGGGGTGGTGTCAATAAGACCCCACATCTCACCTCTAGGCTGGGAAGCCTGAAAAAAAAAACAAAAAAAAACAACAATCCTGGCTTTGATCGTAGCGGTGAGTCGGTAGAAGCACCGGAGGGCGGCGGGGGGGGGACATCCCCTCTCGCCTCCCGTAAGAATGATCAAGCGGCGGAACAGCCACTATGATTGTTGTTATGGTGTAGGGAATCGCCGGCTGAAAAAGCTAATATCTGAATGATGCCTGTAGCTGCTCCCATCATTCAGATATCCCCGCACAAAGTCAAGGACGTCATATGACGGCCGGAGGGCGGGAAGTGGTTATTGCAGAGTATTGCCGGGCATTGCGGAGTATTGCCGGGCATTGCGGAGTATTGCCGGGCATTGCGGAGTATTGCGGATTATGGCAGGGTATTGCGGTGTATGGCAGGGTATTGCACGGGGTATTGCACAGGGTATTGTGGAGGGTATTGCAGAGTATTGTGGAGGGTATTGCAGAGTATTGTGGAGGGTATTGCAGAGTATTGTGGAGGGTATTGCAGAGTATTGTGGAGGGTATTGCAGAGTATTGTGGAGGGTATTGCAGAGTATTGTGGAGGGTATTGCAGAGTATTGTGGAGGGTATTGCAGAGTATTGTGGAGGGTATTGCAGAGTATTGTGGAGGGTATTGCAGAGTATTGTGGAGGGTATTGCAGAGTATTGTGGAGGGTATTGCAGAGTATTGTGGAGGGTATTGCAGAGTATTGCGCAGGGTATTGCAGAGTATTGCGCAGGGTATTGCAGAGTATTGCACCAGAGTATTGCAGAGTATTGCACCAGGGTATTGCAGAGTATTTTGCAGAGTATTGCGCAGGGTATTGCAGAGTATTTTGCAGGGTATTGCGCAGGGTATTGCAGAGTATTGCGCAGGGTATTGCAGAGTATTGCGCAGGGTATTGCAGAGTATTGCACCAGGGTATTGCAGAGTATTTTGCAGGGTATTGCGCAGGGTATTGCAGAGTATTGCGCAGGGTATTGCAGAGTATTGCGCAGGGTATTGCAGAGTATTGCACCAGGGTATTGCAGAGTATTGCACCAGGGTATTGCAGAGTATTGCACCAGGGTATTGCAGAGTATTGCACCAGGGTATTGGCAGGGTATTTTGCAGAGTATTGGCAGGGTATTTTGCAGAGTATTGGCAGGGTATTTTGCAGCGTATTGGCAGGGTATTTTGCAGAGTATTGGCAGGGTATTTTGCAGAGTATTGGCAGGGTGTATTGCAGAGTATTGGCAGGGTATAGCACAGGGATGGCTGAGCAGGGATGGATGGATGGCTGGATCTGTGACTGCAATTGTCACAGATCCAGCCCACAGCGCTGCTGCCTTGATCCGCTCCCTCCCCTCTCCTCTCACACTGTACCGATCGGTACAGAGAGGGGAGGGAGGAACCGGCGTCATCAAATGACGCCGGTCTGTTTACAAGTGATTGCTCCGTCATTTGACGGAGCGATCACGTGGTAAACGGCCGCTATCAGCAGCGATTTACCGCGATTCGTGATCCGCCGGACCCGGCGGTCACGGAGTTTCCCGTGTGCGCGCCCCAGGGGGCGCGCGGGAGCGCGATTCTGGGAGGACGTTATATAACGTCCTCCCAGAGTTAAGCAACCACCTTGTCGACGTTATTTGTCGGCAGGTGGTTGTTAAGTGGTTAAAGATATTTGGCAATCATGGAGAACTCGGTTTTTGCCACCAAACTTTGATGACACCTTGTTGATGCCTTGATGTTTTACACTCTCTCACAGTAACTATCTATAAGCAAATGGCTATTAATGCATTTATCCCCGGGGATTCTTCCTGTCACTTCCTCTTCTCCTTCTCTTCTTCTCTTCTTCCTGCTCTTCCCCTTCTCTTTTTCTCAACTTGTTTATATGGTTTTTTTTGTGTTTTTATTTTTAATTTTTCATATATATAGGTTCAACAAGTATACCTACATATGTTCCTCTCAATTTTTTTTAGGCACAGATACTTGATTTTTAAGAGTTATATTGTAGCGATCGTTCTGTCTCATACCTTTTGAGGCTTTAATACATTTCTTTATCCTCCTTAGGTGTTTACCTTTAAGGCTTCAATTGTAATTCTCATTCTAATGCCGCGTACACACGATCATTTTTCCCGTCGGGAAAAATGATTTTTTTTTTCTTTTTAACAAGAAAAACGACCGTGTGTGGGCTTTTTGTCATTTTTCCCGACGGGAAAAACAGCATTAATCACAACGAGAAAAATTAGAACATGCTCTAATTTTTCTCGTCGTGATTCCCGTCATTTTTTTCCGCGGCAGTTTTCCACTTTAAGGAAGTCATTGTCTTGTTATACTTCAAAAGACTGGAACAACATCCTTTGTACTGCAATTATCTTAGGTAAATTTGCATTGAATCCAACTTCTGTGTCTGACTGAAGAGTTAAGCTGCCTGTGGATGGTGCCAAGTCAGCAGGTGGCCATACTGTCTGGAAAGACTGGATCTAAGGAGGTATGTCAATGCGTAAAGCGGCATTTGAGACCGAACACAGTTCTGCTGTAGAAGAGTCTGGAAAAAGCTAATACAAAGTCAAATTAAAGTACATAAACATTTCATGATGCAATAATAGATGCAGAGCTGCTAATTTGTATCTACTATATCTTTTATATTCAGCTTTAAAGACACCAGATCAGCATGACAGCCAGGCAACTAGCATTTTCAAGACAGGTCAGCAAAGGCAGCTTCAATATTTTTTTATTACAGCTTTCCTTTAACCACTTCCAGCCCAGCCTATAGCAGAATGACGGCTGGGCGGTGGTTCATATGACGTCTTTCAGCATAACAAGCTAGCTTGCACCCGCGGGGGCACGCAGCGCGGCAATCGGTAGTGTGGTGTGTCAATCTGACACACCGCATCTCCAATCGTGGTAAGGAGCCTCTGACGAAGGCTCTTTACCACGTGATCAGCTGTGACCAATCGCAGCTCATCACAGCGTGAACCAGGAAGTGCCGGTAATCGTTTTTTCCTCAGTTTGCGCTGACCGGCTCTCCTGTCAGAGGAGGGAGGGGTGTGTGTGCGCTGATAATCAGCACATTGATTATCAGCGCAGCCCCCATCAGAGGTGTCACCACAGCTGCAAATCAGTGCCCATCAGCTGCCAGTCAGTGCCCACCCAAATTGCCAATCAGTGCCCCATCGATAACGCCTGTCAGTGCCCTTCAGATGCCCACCAGTAATGTCTGTCAGTACCTTCTCATCAGTGCTGCCTATTAGTTCCATCTATCAGTGGCACCTATCAGTGCCACCAATTAGTGCCCATCAGTGCCCATCAATTCTAAATATTATTGCCGCCTCATCAGTGCCCGTCAGTGAAGGAGAAAACAAAATTTTATAACAAACTTTTTTTTTTTTTTTTTAAATGTCTGTCTTTTTTAGTTTGTTTAGCAAAATATAAAAAACCCAGTGGTGATCAAGTAACACCAAAAGAAAGCCCTATATGTGGGAATAAAATGATAAAAATTTAGTTTGGGCACAGTGTTGCATAACCGGGCAGTTGGTGGTTACATCCCTACCGCAACAGTTTTTCTTTGGAAATGCTGTAACACCTAATGTGGGAATATATTGAAGGTCAAAGAAAACAGAGCGGGTGACATCAAATGGTTACTATCTATATCAACGTGTTCTGTCTTTTGATAAAGCAAACACGCAGTGCTGAAGAATTGCCTGGCTTCCTTCTGATCTCTAGTGTGAATAAACAGACAGCTCAGGATGAGTCTTCAGAATAAGCGTGATGTATTTTCAGTTGGAAGAGACTGACCCAATAACTTGTCTGAAGCAGAAGTAATGCGCTGCTATGGAAATAGTGCTTTCTGCTTACTGCCAAACTTCACGTGCAATTAAATCACTCCTCTCTCTCCTTGCCAGATAAAGCGGAAGAGCCTTAAATCTCCTCGCCCTGCCCAGATAAGCGATGATGTGGAGGCACAGGACGCCTGGAAAAATCTTTAGTAACCTAAAAAAGTCAATGGCACCCTGTGTGGGATTGTTAAACCCCAGCTAATATATGATGCTGTGTTGTCATGACTAGATATTAAAGCAAGCTAAATGCAACACAAACTCAGATATTTAAGTCAAAGAGCAGTAAATTAAAGCAGCTAGTAAAAAAGTGTTCTTCATTGTGCTCACTAAGAGCTGATGACAGGCCATGTCAAGAAAAGAAAAAAAGGAAAGACAAGGCAGGGAAGAAAAGAAAGAAGGGGAGACGAGGCAAAGAGGAAAGAAAGAAGGAGAGCCGAGGAAGGGAGGAAAGAAAGGAGAGCCGAGGAAGGGAGGAAAGAAAGAAGAAGGAGAGCCGAGGAAGGGAGGAAAGAAAGGAGAGCCGAGGCAGGGAGGAAAGAAAGAAGGAGAGCCGAGGCAGGGAGGAAAGAAGGAAGGAGAGCCGAGGCAGGGAGGAAAGAAAGGAGAGCCGAGGCAGGGAGGAAAGAAGGAAGGAGAGCCGAGGCAGGGAGGAAAGAAAGAAGGAGAGCCGAGGCAGGGAGGAAAGAAAGAAGGAGAGCCGAGGCAGGGAGGAAAGAAAGAAGGAGAGCCGAGGCAGGGAGGAAAGAAAGAAGGAGAGCCGAGGCAGGGAGGAAAGAAAGAAGGAGACCCGAGGAAGGGAGGAAAGAAAGAAGGAGACCCGAGGAAGGGAGGAAAGAAAGAAGGAGAGCCGAGGCAGGGAGGAAAGAAAGAAGGGGAGACGAGGCAGGGAGGAAAGAAAGAAGGGGAGACAAGGCAGGGAGGAAAGAAAGAAGGAGAGCCAAGGAAGGGAGGAAAGAAAGGAGAGCCGAGGAAGGGAGGAAAGAAAGAAGGAGAGCCGAGGAAGGGAGGAAAGAAAGAAGGAGAGCCGAGGCAGGGAGGAAAGAAGAAGAAGGAGACCCGAGGAAGGGAGGAAAGAAAGAAGGAGACCCGAGGAAGGGAGGAAAGAAAGAAGGAGAGCCGAGGCAGGGAGGAAAGAAAGAAGGAGAGCCGAGGCAGGGAGGAAAGAAAGAAGGAGAGCCGAGGCAGGGAGGAAAGAAAGAAGGAGAGCCGAGGCAGGGAGGAAAGAAAGAAGGAGAGCCGAGGCAGGGAGGAAAGAAAGAAGGAGAGCCGAGGCAGGGAGGAAAGAAAGAAGGAGAGCCGAGGCAGGGAGGAAAGAAAGAAGGAGAGCCGAGGCAGGGAGGAAAGAAAGAAGGAGAGCCGAGGCAGGGAGGAAAGAAAGAAGGAGACCCGAGGAAGGGAGGAAAGAAAGAAGGAGACCCGAGGAAGGGAGGAAAGAAAGAAGGAGAGCCGAGGCAGGGAGGAAAGAAAGAAGGGGAGACAAGGCAGGGAGGAAAGAAAGAAGGGGAGACAAGGCAGGGAGGAAAGAAAGAAGGAGAGCCAAGGAAGGGAGGAAAGAAAGAAGGAGAGCCGAGGAAGGGAGGAAAGAAAGAAGGAGAGCCGAGGAAGGGAGGAAAGAAAGAAGGAGAGCCGAGGCAGGGAGGAAAGAAGAAGAAGGAGACCCGAGGAAGGGAGGAAAGAAAGAAGAAGGAGACCCGAGGAAGGGAGGAAAGAAAGAAGGAGAGCCGAGGCAGGGAGGAAAGAAAGAAGGAGAGCCGAGGCAGGGAGGAAAGAAAGAAGGAGAGACGAGGCAGGGAGGAAAGAAAGAAGGAGAGACGAGGCAAAGAGGAAAGAAAGAAGGAGAGACGAGGCAGGGAGGAAAGAAAGAAGGAGAGCTGAGGAAGGGAGGAAAGAAAGAAGGAGAGCCGAGGCAGGGAGGAAAGAAAGAAGGAGAGCCGAGGCAGGGAGGAAAGAAAGAAGGAGAGCCGAGGCAGGGAGGAAAGAAAGAAGGAGACCCGAGGAAGGGAGGAAAGAAAGAAGGAGAGACAAGGCAGGGAGGAAAGAAAGAAGGGGAGACAAGGCAGGGAGGAAAGAAAGAAGGGGAGACAAGGCAGGGAGGAAAGAAAGAAGGGGAGACAAGGCAGGGAGGAAAGAAAGAAGGGGAGACAAGGCAGGGAGGAAAGAAGGAAGGAGAGCCGAGGAAGGGAGGAAAGAAAGAAGGAGAGCCGAGGCAGGGAGGAAAGAAAGAAGGAGAGCCGAGGCAGGGAGGAAAGAAAGAAGGAGACCCGAGGAAGGGAGGAAAGAAAGAAGGAGAGCCGAGGCAGGGAGGAAAGAAAGAAGGAGAGCCGAGGAAGGGAGGAAAGAAAGAAGGAGAGCCGAGGCAGGGAGGAAAGAAAGAAGGAGAGCCGAGGCAGGGAGGAAAGAAAGAAGGAGAGCCGAGGAAGGGAGGAAAGAAAGAAGGAGAGCCGAGGCAGGGAGGAAAGAAAGAAGGAGAGACGAGGCAGGGAGGAAAAAAGAAGGGGAGAGAAGGCAGGAAGGAAAGGGAGATGGAGAGACAAGGCAGGGAGGAAAGAAAGAAGGAGAGACGAGGCAGGGAGGAAAGAAAAAAGGAGAGAGGAGGCAGGAAGGAAAGGGAGATGGAGAGACAAGGCAGGGAGGAAATGGAGAAGGAGAGATGAGGGAGGGAGGGAGGAAATAAATGCAGAAAGGTAGAAAATAAGAGGCAGGGAAGGAAGAAAGAATAGGAGAGTGGAGGAAGAAGAGGAGAGCCAAAGAAGGAAGAGGAGGAGAGCCAGGGAAGAAAGGAGGAGAGGAGAGACGAGGAAGAAAGGAGAGGCGAGGCAGGTAAGGGAGGAAAGGGGGAGAGGTGAGTCAGGGAACAAAGAAAGAAGGGAGGGACAAAAGAAGAAGTGGTGAGAAAGGAATGGAGGGAGAAAGGAAAGAAAGGTGATGTGATGCAGGGAAGCGAGGAAGGTAGGAGAGGCAACGTAGGGAGGAAGAAGGAAGGAAGGAGAGGCAAGGGAGGAAGGGAGCAGAGGTGAAGCAGGAAGAAGAGACAAGGCAGGGAGGGAGGAAAGAAGGAGAGGCAAGGCAGAGAGGAGAGGAAAGCTAGCAAGAAAGAAGGAAGCAAGAAGAGTTAGGGAAGGAAAAATAGGAGAGCCAGGAAAGAAAGGTAGAGAAGGGAGGGAGGAAGGAAGAAAAAGCAAGGTAGGGAAAGCAAGGGAAGAAGGAAGGAAGGAGAGGCAGGCCAGGCATGTAAGGAAGGAGGAGAGGCTAGGCAGGAAGGAAGGAAGGAAGAGGCTAGGCAGGGAGCAAGGAAGCAGAGGTGAGGCGGAGAAGGAAGGAAAGGTGGGGCAGTGAAGGAATGACGAAAGAAGAGGCAAAGCAGGAAAAGAAGGCAAGGAAGGGAGGAATGAATGAAGGAAGAAAGAAAGAAATAAAAAAAGAAAGGAGAGGCAAGGCAGCAAAGGGAAGGAAATGCAAGACGGAAAGGGAGAAAGAAGGAAGGAAGGAGAGGCGAGACAGGAAAGGAATGAAGGAAAGAGTGAGAGGCAAAGCAGGGAAGGAAAAAGAGGCGAGGCAGGGGATGAAAGAGAAACAAGAAAGGAGAGACGAGGAAAGGTAGAAAGGAAGGAAAAAAAACATTGAATGTGGAGAAAGGAAGATATGATTAAGACAAGAGCAGAAAGAAACAAAAAAAAAAGGGGGGAAGGAAAGGAGACAGGAAAGATACAATGCAGAATGGAAAGAAAAGGAAAACTGAGATGAAAAACAGAAGAAAATCACAGATTTCTTATGTCTAAATCCAGAATTACTTCAGCACATGAAGACCTTCAGGGCTTGGATTTAACTACAATTAAATTGTGAGTTTGGTATCAGTTGCTCTGCAATACAGAAAAAAAAAATACTGCTATTATCTCCTTCTCCTTTATGACTGTTGAAAGCCATAAGCTACTACTCTGTTTTGAAAAACTGCTCAGATGGGCTCATAATAAACAAGAATATAAAATAATAACCTGCTATACAGAAGCTGCTAGGCCTCATGCCCACTGGCGTTTTTACAGCTGCGTTTTTTGCAGCTTAAAAACGCCTGTCCATGTTATTGTAAGGCCTCATGCCCACGGGCGTTTTTTCAGCCGCGTTTTTGAGCGTTTTTTACAGCTTAAAAACGCCTGTCCATGTTAGTCTATAGCTTCATGCCCACCTAGGCGTTTTTGAGCTGTAAAGAGCATAGGCGTTTGTAAGCTGTAAAAAAAACCCAGGGCCAGTGCGTTCCTCAGCGTCAGAATTAGGCAGGAAAAAACGCGAGCGTCAAAAAACGCGCACTAAAGCGCAAAAAACGCGCACTAACGCGCGGTCGCGTTTTTATTTACAATAACATGGACAGGCGTTTTTAAGCTGCAAAAAACGCAGCTGTAAAAACGCCAGTGGGCATGAGGCCTAAATATTTTTTTTTTTTTTTAAAAAAAAACGTCGGAGCTAAAAACGCGACCGCGCGTTAGTGCGCGTTTTTTGACGCTTGCGTTTTTTTCTGCCTAATTCTGACGCTGAGGAACGCACTGGCCCTGGGTTTTTTTACAGCTTACAAACGCCTATGCTCTTTACAGCTCAAAAACGCCTAGGTGGGCATGAAGCTATAGACTAACATGGACAGGCGTTTTTAAGCTGTAAAAAACGCTCAAAAACGCGGCTGAAAAAACGCCCGTGGGCATGAGGCCTAACACAAGTTCATCTGATTACGACCTGGGGATCAATTAAAAGTTTTACAGATCAAATTTTATATTTCTGTGTCAGGCGAATTCCTCGAGGTGACTCGAAGTGATCTGAGGACAAGAACATTGACAGAAGTGGAACTAAATGAATATTGCCTTTTAGGAATGCCTTCAACAACAGTGTATCAACATCCATCTCTACTAGGGATGAGCCGAACACCCCCGGGTTCGGTTCGCACCAGAACCTTCGAACGGACCGAAAGTTTGCGCGAATTTTCGAACCCTATTCGTTATAATGGACGCGAACGTTCGAAATCAAAATTGCTAATTACAACGGCCAATATGCATGTTAATGTCATAAAACAGGTTTGGGGACCCGGGTCCTGCCCCAGGGGACATATATCAATGCAAAAAGAAATTTTAAAAACTAAAGTTTTTTCGGGAGCAGTCATTTTAATGATGCATAAAGTGAAAAAAAAAAAAGTGAAATTTTCCTTTAAATATGGTACCTGGGGGGTGTCTAAAGTATGCCTGTGAAGTGGCATGTGTTTCTCGTGTTTAGAACTGTCCTTGCACAAAATGACATTTGTAAAGGAAAAAAAGAAGCCATTGAAAACCACTTGCGGCTTTAATGTCATGTCTTGTCCTGGCCGCCATATGGCTGAAAATCCTTGAGAAAAATGGCATGGCTACCCCATCACCCCCCCCCCACCCCAGCCCCTTTGGGTCTTGTATGGATACTAAGGGGGACCCCGCACCCAAAATAAAACCCTATACCTACAACCCTATATACTCTGAACAGCAGTATATAGGTGGTGCAAACAAGACATGGACTGTAGGTTTGTTCTTAAGTAGAATCTGAACAGGTACATTATGAAGTGTAGCTACATCCCAAAAAAATCAATTTTTAAGCTTTTTGGAGAACATAGGGAGGGGTTATCACCCCTGTAACATTTGCTGTCTTTGCACATCTGTTCAGAACATGTCACCTCACTTTCCGTCCCAATGACAAATGTTTTTGGAAAAGTGGGGTTTTAATTGAAACAAGGATTGGTGATAAAGCATCAGTAGAGAGGAGATACCTTTTTCCCAAATTAAATCTAACAGGATAGAATTTTCCTTCCTAGGGGTAGATTTCCTCTCACTTCCTGTTTTCTCTTGCCGTTTGCAAGTAGGAGTCGTTTGTAAGTTGGATGTTTGAAAGTAGGGGCCTGCCGTATATACTCTGCAGAAATTTGCCCTATTAGATGTTGGTGTAGCCACAAGACTGGTGGGCACAGGAATGGGCCCTGCTGTGAGTTAATAGATCAAGATTTGTACTTGCATGCACCTGTTGAACCGGGCAGAAAAATTGGGCCTTTGGTGGTGGCGGTGGTGGACGGTGTTGCCACAAGACTGTAAGCCCTCACAGTTACTCTTGGTGGGTGCAGGAATGGGCCCTGCTGTGAGTTATTAGATCAAGATTTGTAATTGCATGCACCTGTTGAACAGGGCAGAAAAATTGGGCCTTTGGTGGTGGTGGTGGTGGTGGACGGTGTTGCCACAAGACTGTAGGCCCTCATAGTTACTCTTGGTGGGCGCAGGAATGGGCCCTGCTGTGAACTATTAGATCAAGATTTGTAATTACACGCCCCTGTTAAACAGGGGCTGAAAAATTGTGCCTTAGGCATTGGTGCTGGTGCCACAACACTGCAACCCCTCACAGATACTGTACTTGGAGCACAGCAGTCACACCTGTTGCGATGCATCTTTTTAAAAAATTGTAATTACACGCCCCTGTTATACAGGGGCTGAAAAATTGTGCCTTAGGCACTGGTGCTGGTGCCACAACACTGCAACCCCTCACAGATACTGTACTCTGAGCACAGCAATGAGACCTGTTGCAAAGCATTGCCTAAAAATTGTAATTACACTCCCCAACAGGGGCTGAAAAATTGTGCCTTAGGCACTGGTGCTGGTGCCACAACACTGCAACCCCTCACAGATACTGTACTCTGAGCACAGCAGTCACACCTGTTGCGAAGCATCTTTTTAAAAAATTGTAATTACACGCCCCTGTTATACAGGGGCTGAAAAATTGTGCCTTAGGCACTGGTGTGGTGGCATGGATCATTGAGGAGGAGGAAGAGGATAGTCAGTGAACATAACAGGACAGTCACTCAGCATCAGCATAGGCAGTCTTGAAGGGATGTGACATTATAAATTATTCCGTTATATCCGCTTCAGGTGTCTGGTAGCTGGTGGTGATCCAAGACTGATTCATTTTTATGAAGGTCAGTCGATCAACCGAGTCGGTGGACAGGCGCACCCTATGATCGGTGACAAATCCTCCAGCAGCACTGAATGTGCGTTCGGAAAGAACGCTGGATGCAGGACAGGCCAGTAGCTCAATTGCATACTGTGCAAGCTCTGGCCAGTGATCCATCCTCAGGACCCAGTAAGCCAGAGGATTTTCGGTGGGAAAGGTGTCCAAGTCTGACCTTGCCCCTAGGTATTCCTGCACCATGTATATCAGACGCTGGCGATGGTTGCTGGAACCGATCATACCTTGGGGCTGCGGACTAAAAAATTGTCTGAACGCATCGGTCAGACGTCCACCTTCCCCACCGCTCCTTCTGCTACTGACCGAAGCCTCAGCAACTCGTCGTCCAGGACCAGGAGTTTGTAACCTCCCAGTTTCTGGGAACGCGTTGCACAGACCTTTCTGCAAGGCCTCCCTGAGATGTCTCATCCTCTGCTCCCTCTGCGACGGCAAGATAAGGTCCGCAACCTTACCCTTGTACCGTGGATCAAGGAGAGTGGCCAGCCAGTAATGGTCACTCTCCTTGATCCGAAGAACACGAGGATCCTTCCGCAGGCTTTGCAGGATCAGGGAGGCCATGCAGCGTAGGTTAGCTGAGGCATTCGGTCCGGAGTCTTCTGGGTCACTGAGGATGACATGATCGCCAGCCACCTCCTCCCAGCCACGTACAAGTCCACTGGTTTGTTGGGACTGTACATCATCCCTAAAAGACTGCTGCTGCTGATGCTGAGTGCCAGGCTCCACCTCCATGCTCACACAATCCTCCTCCTCCTCCTCCTCTTCCTGTGTGATGGGTGGGACAGAAGGAACATTGTCTGGATAAAGGGGGCCTTGAGAGACAAGGAAGTCCTCCTCTTCCTGCCTCTGTTCTGCCTCAAGTGCCCTGTCCATTATCCCACGCAGCGTATGCTCCAACAGGTGGACAAGAGGTACAGTGTCACTGATGCATGCACTGTCACTGCTCACCATCCTCGTGGCCTCCTCAAATGGTGAGAGGACAGTGCATGCATCCCTGATCATGCTCCACTGGCGTGGGGAAAAAAAGCCAAGCTCCCCTGACCCTGTCCTGGTGCCGTAGTCGCAAAGGTACTCATTGATGGCCCTCTGCTGCGTGTGCAGTCGCTGCAGCATGGCCAACGTTGAGTTCCACCTGGTGGGCATGTCACATATTAGGCGGTTCTTGGGCAGGTTCAGCTCCTTTTGCAGCTCAGTCAGCCGAGCACTGGCATTATAAGATCGGCGGAAATGCACACAGACTTTCCTGGCCTGCCTCAGGACATCCTGTAAGCCTGGGAACCTGCCCAAGAACCGCTGCACCACCAGGTTGAGGACGTGAGCCATACAGGGCACATGGGTGAGCTGCCCCTGTCGCAGGGCGGAGAGGAGGTTGGTGCCATTATCAGAAACGACCATTCCTGGCTTAAGCTGGCGTGGCGTCAACCACCTCTCGGCCTGCCCCTGCAGAGCTGCCAGAACCTCTGGCCCAGTGTGGCTCCTGTCCCCCAAACACACCAGCGCAAGCACGGCATGGCATCTTTTTGCCTGCGTACTCGCGTAGCCCCTTGTACGCCTACGGAGCACCGCTGGTTCCGAGGACAGAGCACTCGAAGAGGACATGGAGGAAGAAGAAGAGGAGGGGGTGGAGGAGAGAGGTGTGTCACAACCAGTAGTAGCATTTTGGAGGCGTGGTGGCGGAACAACCTCCAACACTACTGCACCTTGTCCTGCATCCCTCCCAGCTGCCAATAGAGTGACCCAATGGGCCGTGAAAGAAAGATAACGTCCCTGTCCATGCCTGCTGGACCATGAGTCAGCGGTAATATGCACCTTACCGCTGACCGCCCTGTCCAGCGAGGCATGGACATTGCCTTCCACATGCCAGTAGAGAGACGGAATCGCCTTCCGTGAGAAAAAGTGGCGTTTGGGAACCTGCCACTGAGGAACCGCACATTGAACAAACTCACGGAAGGGGGCCGAGTCTATCAACTGAAAAGGCAGCAGTTGAAGTGCTAGCAATTTAGCCAAGCTAGCATTCAACCGCTGGGCATGTGGATGGCTGGGAGTATACTTCTTTCGACGGTCCAGCAGCTGGGGCAGGGAAATTTGCCTGCTACAATCGGACGTCGGTGTACTGCAAGTACTTGGTTGTGACACACCTAATTCTACACCTTCAGTCCTCTCAGAGCAGCTTTCAGAGAGGACTGAAGATATAGTGGGGATGGAGATCCCAGCTGATGAGGAGCAAGGAGAGGTCCGCTTTGTTCTTTGGTGTGGGTCTTTTATGTGTGCTTGCCAACGAGCTGCATGGCAGGTCGACATATGTCTGCTCATGCTTGTGGTGCCCAAGCGGCTGATGTTTTGGCCACGCGAGATACGCTTGAGACAAATATTGCAAATAGCAGTGGTGCGATCTGATGCACTCGTCTCAAAAAAGGCCCACACCAAAGAACTTTTGTGATAACGTGCAGAGGCAGCGCCCTGCACAGGCGGAGCTCTGCGGTGTGGTACAGTTGCTGTGCTGGCCTCTAGCTGGCCTCCAGGGGGCATCCTGCCTCGTTGGACATGTGACGCTGCATCCTCCTCCTCCTCTCTCCCTTCAGGCACCCACGTGGAGTCAGTGACCTCATCATCCCCTCCCTCTTCACCACTAGAGCAAACCTGGCAGTAAGCTGCAGCTGGTGGAACACTACTGCCAGATTGCTGTCCTTCAGCATCCCCTCTCTCTGCGCGCACACTACTGACTTCCTCAAGCTGGGTATCATCATCCGAGCCTTCGAATCGTTGGGCATCCTCCTGGAGCATGTACCCAACACTGTGCTCAAACAGTTCGGGGGACTCCTCAGGAGGACATGGTGGGTCTAGGGAAGGGGTGGCTGATGATGCCATTGAGTACGCGTTGGCAGCTGCTCTGCCAGTACCCTGAGCCTGGGTGAGAGAGGATGAGGAGGATGAGGAGGGCTTGGTCATCCATTCTACCAAGCCTTCGGCATGATGCGGCTCCACATGTCCAGCTGCCGAAAACAAAGACAAGCGTGTCCCATGGCCACGTGCTGATGACGATGCACGACCACGTCCACGGCCAGCACTGTTGTCTCTAGAAACAGAGCCTGCCTGCCCTGTGTTCTTGCCTCGGCACGCTCTGCCTCTCCTTGGCGGTCTTCCAGCCATTGTAGTCGGTAGTGTATATAGTATAAAAAATAGAACTCCTATGTGTGCTCACAACACACTGTAGGTCCTATGGGTGCTGACACTAACACACTATAGGTACTATGTGTGCTGCTGACAAGAAAATATAGGAGCTCTGTTTGCTGCCACTAACACACTAGAAGTCCTATGGGTGCTGCTGAGAAGAAAATATAGGAGCTCTGTTTGCTGCCACTAACACACTAGAAGTCCTATGGGTGCTGCTGAGAAGAAAATATAGGAGCTCTGTGTGATGCCACTAACACACTAGAAGTCCTATGGGTGCTGCTGAGAAGAAAATATAGGAGCTCTGTGTGATGCCACTAACACACTAGAAGTCCTATGGGTGCTGCTGAGAAGAAAATATAGGAGCTCTGTTTGCTGCCACTAACACACTAGAAGTCCTATGGGTGCTGCTGAGAAGAAAATATAGGAGCTCTGTTTGCTGCCACTAACACACTAGAAGTCCTATGGGTGCTGCTGAGAAGAAAATATAGGAGCTCTGTGTGATGCCACTAACACACTAGAAGTCCTATGGGTGCTGCTGAGAAGAAAATATAGGAGCTCTGTTTGCTGCCACTAACACACTAGAAGTCCTATGGGTGGTGCTGAGAAGAAAATATAGGAGCTCTGTTTGCTGCCACTAACACACTAGAAGTCCTATGGGTGCTGCTGAGAAGAAAATATAGGAGCTCTGTTTGCTGCCACTAACACACTAGAAGTCCTATGGGTGCTGCTGAGAAGAAAATATAGGAGCTCTGTTTGCTGCCACTAACACACTAGAAGTCCTATGGGTGCTGTTGGGGTGCAATGCTGTGCTAACAGCACTGCGGTTGGTACTACTGCAATACTGTACTAACAGTAAGCACGCACCAGACTAATCCCCAGCAGCAGCTAATAACACACTAACTGTGCAATCAGCAGCAATGAACGATCAATGACTTAGGTAGCAATGGTTTAGCAAAGAAATAGCCAATGGTTTAGCAAAGAAGAGCAAATCTTTCAGTATCAAGCAAAGACAGAATCAGCAGACTAATCTCTCCTAAAGCCGGAACTCATGTGACCGGGGCCGATGGCGTGGCGGCCTTTTAAATGGTGGGGCGTGTACTAAAGCCCCTGAGCTGTAATTGGCTACAGGCGTCCTGCCTGTAGCCAATTATTGCTCTCCGAGTTTCGGGCGCTGTGATTGGCCAAGCATGCGGGGTCACAGTGCATGCTTGGCCAATCATCAGCCAGCAATGCACTGCGCCGGCCGCGCCGGCCGCAATGCATTGCGGGGCCGCTCGCATCACACGAATGTGATGCGAACGGCCCAAATAGTTCTGGGCTCGACGAGCGAGCGAACGCCCAATGCTCGATTCGAACATGGGTTCGAATCGAGCACCGGGCCCATCCCTAATCTCTACCTGAACAGATACAGGTTTCCAACAAAACAGTGGATGATTTTTCCCAATTAGAGGGAATAAAATACATCCATGTAACTGCCTATCTCCCTTCTTTTCTACCCTTCTCAAATAAAGGACATTTATCAAATTCCCTTCAATGGAAACTACTGCAGAGACATTTAACTAAATGAAGCTGGCAATACATTGACCATTATTTTAGTTTGAACAAAAAAAGACCCAATTCCCTCATCCACACATCCAAGGCAGTTGGGGAATCACTCCCACTGAGCTATTGTGTTCTACCGATGAGTAGACTTCCCTGCTGTCAGAATACACTGATCAGTGCTGCTGGCTATAGCCGGCAGCACCGAGCGTTTGGGAAAAACCAGAGAGGCTAGTTGTACAGAAGTCGATCTTCCCATGCATGGATCAAAATTCAGTGGGTCGCTGCTGAACCAGCTGAATTTCAATCCATGTATGGCCGCCATGCATCCCCTGTCTATATACATGCATCAGCTGCCTGCATGCAGCAACCGGCAGCTCCAGCCATTTAAACCCAGGGCCCATCCATGGAGTGCGAGTGTAAATAAGGCCTAACAATTATGTTTAAACCCAAAAACAAAAATGTAGTATACTGCAGTTTACCAGTCCCTAATGTGGTGGCTGCATTCGTTTTCTTTTTTTTCCTGGCAAGATCAATAGATATTTTATATGCTTCTTCTAAGCCTGAAAAATTAAAACTAATGCAGCCACCACGCTTATCAGCTAAGAAATGAAAAGATGCAATATATTACATTTTTGTTCTTGGGTTTATTAATCATTCTTCTAACAAGGATGCCAACTATATTAATGTAGCGCCCATCCCAAATGGTTGGGAGGGTATTCAAATCTAGAGGGATGTCTGAGCCAGTAGTTGGGCTCAGATGGTTGATAATTACATTTAAATTTGCCTCTGTCTCAGGTATGCTTTGCCTGGTAGTGATTTCCCTTTTTGCCTGTAGGTGGCGTTACCACCTCAGGCACCTGTTGGAACACGGGCAGACCATGGTGTATTGAGTGGCCCTTCTCGGCAGTGGTAAAGTGGGAGTGGTGAACCCGCTGTGCTTGCTGGGAGGGAATACTTAAGGGACAGACGCCATTGATTGGGGATCGTTCGCGCCCGCCCTGCAGCCTTCTGGGCGCGAGGTGCGTGTGGTCCTGGTCTCTGGGCCACGTTGGCCTGAGGCTGCATCGCTACTTAGTAGGCCCCGCTAGTCTGGCTGGGGCCTATATTCAGAGAAGGGATCCAAAGCCTTCCATTCAAATGGGGAGGAAGAATCTTAGTGAAGAAGTCCAGGGGTGGATCTGCCCCGGAGGAGACCGGCACAATACCAATGTCTCGGGAGAGGCCTGGCAACTTCAGTGAGGAAGGATCCATTATGCTACAAGCCCTACAGTTCGCCGGATCGGCTTAAAGGTTCTTAACCACTTAACGACCGCCCACTGTAAATATACGTCGGCAGAATGGCACCGACAGGCAGAATCACGTACATATACGTGATTGCCTTTGTATAGTTGGGGGGTCCGATCGGACCCCCCTTCTTTACAGTGGGTGGTCGTTTTACCTTCGGGAGCGATCCGGCATGAGGGGACGGCCGTTCGATTCCGGCCACCCCCTCTCGATCGCTCCCGGCGAATGAGAGAGCTTCCCCTGCCTGCCAGGAAGGAGGAAGTGATGTCATCTCTCCTGCGGCGCTCACATATACCAAGCGCCGTACAGGAGAAGATGCAGGCTAGTACACAAAACAGCACACTGACACCAGGACACATAGGCACATAAATCGCCCCCCCAGGCCCCCCCAGACACCCCCCAGATCACCCCCCAGCCCCCCGTCACAGTGTCACTGATTGCAGTGACCATATCACTGCAATCAGTGACATTTGTGACTGTAAAAGTGTCACTACATTTAGTTTTAGGTCCAGTGTAGCCCCCTAACCCCCCCCCCTAATAAAGGTTTAACCCCCTGATCACCCCCCAGATAACCCTTTCACCCCCTAGCACCGCCGTCGCTAAGCAATCATTTTTCTGATCGATGTCTTAGCGTCGGTGATGCTGATCGGTAGCCAGTAATTTTTTTTAGGTTTGCCGCAGGTTTTTATAGCGTCAGGTACCCCCATATATTACCTAATGAAGGTTTAACCCCCTTGATCGCCCCCCAGGTAACCCTTTCACCCCCTATCACCACTGTCACTAAGCGATAATTTTTCTGATCGATGTCTTAGCGTCGGCGATGCTGATCGGTAGCCAGTAATTTTTTTTAGGTTCGCCGCAGGTTTTTATAGCGTCGGGTACCCCCATATATTACCTAATAAAGGTGTAACCCCCTTGATCACCCCCCAGGTAACCCTTTCACCCCCTATCACCACGGTCACTAAGCAATCGTTTTTATGATCGTTGTCTTAGTGTCGGTGATGCCGATAGGTAGCCAGTAATTTTTATTTTAGGATCGCCGTCAGGTTTTTATATAGCGTCAGGTACCCCCATATATTACCTAATAAAGGTTTTAACCCCCTAATTGCCCCTAGTTAACCCTTTCACCAGTGATCACCATATAAGTGTTACGGGTGACGCTGGTTAGTTAGTTTGCTTTTTATAGTGTCAGGGCACCCGCCGTATATAACCCAATAAAGGTTTAACCCCCTGATCGCCCGGCGGGTGATATCAGTTAGGTTTTAGCGTCAGAGAGGGTCTGCGTCACACCCCAGGCAGCGTCAGGTTAGTGCCAGTAGCGCTAACACCCACACGTGAAGCATACACCCCCCTTAGTGGTATAGTATCTGATCAGCTGAATATCTGATCTGATCAGATCTATACTAGCGTCCCCAGCAGTTTAGGGTTCCCAAAAACGCAGTGTTAGCGGGATCAGCCCAGATACCTGCTAGCACCTGCGTTTTGCCCCTCCGTCCAGCCCAGGCCACCCAAGTGCAGTATCGATCGATCACTGTCACTTGCAAAACACAACACACATAACTGCAGCGTTCGCAGAGACAGGCCTGATCCCTGCGACTCCAGTGCTGTAGGAGGTGATTTCACCACCACAGTTAAAAAAAAAAAAAGCATATATGCCGAAGCATTGGGGCAGCAGGAGCGGAGGAGCGATTTTGCTCCTAATGCCGCGTATATACGGTCGAAATTCCGACGGAGGCTTGCCCGTGGAAAAGTCTGACCATGTGTACGCGGCATAACTTTTGCGAGAAGATGCCCCCATGCTTCGGCATATATAAATGGTGCATGTATGCCCATCATTAGAAGTGGGTGGATGAAGGGAGGTATTCTAATGGTGGGCATACCCACCGATCAATCTCTTTTTTTCGTTCAGCCAACAGGCTGCATGAAAAAAAAGATTACAATACATGTCCAACAAGGACCAGCAACGTACTGGTATGTTGCTGGACTTTGAATGTTTATACCAGAATGATGCCTGCGGGTTTAGGTATCATCTTGGTATCATTC
Organism: Rana muscosa; assembly: GCA_029206835.1. NCBI lineage: Eukaryota > Metazoa > Chordata > Amphibia > Anura > Ranidae > Rana > Rana muscosa. The sequence goes on along the minus strand of CM055126.1, from coordinate 199,554,706 downwards.
TTTTCAGCCAGCGGCCGGCTTTCATGTAAAAGCAATCCTAGTGGCTAATTAGCCTCTGGACTGCTTTTACAAGCAGTAGGAGGGAATGTCCCCCCCCCGGATATGAAAAAGCGCCATTGGGAAATTGGGAAAGCATTTTATCACACCGATCTTGGTGTGGTCAGATGCTTTGAGGGCAGAGGAAAGATCTAGGGTCCAATAGACCCCAGTTTTTTCAAAAAAGAGTACCTGTCATTACCTATTGCTATCATAGGGGATATTTACATTCCCTGAGATAACAATAAAAGTGATAAAAATAAATAAATATGGAAGCAACAGTTTAAAAATAAAATAAAAAAGCAAAATTAATAATAAAAAAAAAAAAAAGCACCCCTGTCCTGCCCTGCTCTTGCCCAATGGCGAACGCAAGCGTCGGTCTGGCGTCATATGTAAACAGCAATCTGTAAATCTAACGGGGTAACCTGTAAATGCTTTTAAAGGCTTTTAAAAATGTATGTAGTTTGTCGCCAATGCGCGTTTGTGCGAAATTTTAAAGCATGTCGTGTTTGGTATCTATGTACTCGGCCTAAGATCATCTTTTTTATTTCATCAAACATTTGGGCAATATAGTGTGTTTTAGTGCATTAAAAAAAGTGTATTTTTTCCCAAAAAAATGCGTTTGAAAAATCGCTGCGCAAATACTGTGTAGAAAAAAAAAATGCAACACCCACCATTTTATTTTGTAGGGCCTTTGCTTTAAAAATATATATAATGTTTGGGGGTTCAACATAATTTTCTTGCAAAAAAAAATATGTTTTCATGTAAACAAAAAGTGTCAAAAAGGGCTTTGTCTTCAAGTGGTTAGAAGAGTGGATGTAAGCTTCCTAATGTTGTGTATAAAATGCCAGAACAGTTCAAAACCCCCCCCCCCAAATGACCCCATTTTGGAAAGTAGACACCCCAAGCTATATACTGAGAGGCATGTCGAGTCCATGGAATATTTTATATGTTGACACAAGTTGCGGAAAAAATACAATTTTTTTTTTTTTTTTGCACAAAGTTGTCACTAAATGATATATTGCTCAAACATGCCATGGGCATATGTGGAATTACACCCCAAAATACATTCTGTTGCTTCTCCTGAGTACGGGGATACCACATGTGTGAGACTTTTTGGGAGCCTAGCCGCGTACGGGACCCCAAAAACCAAGCACCGCCTTCAGGCTTTCTAAGGGTGTCAATTTTTGATTTCACTTCTCACTGCCTATCACAGTTTCGGAGGCCATGGAATGCCCAGATGGCACAAAACCCCCCCAAATGACCCCATTTTGGAAAGTAGACACCCCAAGCTATTTGCTGAGAGGTATTGTGAGTATTTTGCAGATCTCGCTTTTTGTCACAAAGTTTTGAAAATTGAAAAAAAAAAAGAAAAAAAAAATGTTCTTTCTTCATTTTCAAAAACAAATGAGAGCTGTAAAATACTCACCATGCCTCTCAGCAAACAGCTTGGGGTGTCTACTTTCCAAAATGGGGTCATTTGGGGGGGTTTTGTGCTATTTTGGCATTTTATGGCCTTCAAAACTGTGATAGGTAGTGAGGATTGAAATCAAAAATTTGCGCCCTTAGAAATCCTGGAGGCGGTGCTTGGTTTCCGGGGTCCCGTACGTGGCTAGGCTCCTAAAAAGTCCCACACATGTGGTATCCCCGTACTCAGGAGAAGCAGCAGAATGTATTTTGGGGTGCAATTCCACATATAACCATGGCATGTGTGAGCAATATATCATTTAGTGACAACTTTTTGTAATTTTTTTTTTTTTTGTCATTATTCAATCACTTGGGACAAAAAAAAAAAATATTCAATGGGCTCAACAGGCCTCTCAGCAATTTCCTTGGGGTGTCTACTTTCTAAAATGGGGTCATTTGGGGGAGTTTTGTGCTATTTTGGCATTTTATGGCCTTCAAAACTGTGATAGGTAGTGAGGAGTGAAATCAAAAATTTGCGCCCTTAGAAATCCTGAAGGCGGTGCTTGGTTTCCGGGGTCCCGTACCCGGCTAGGCTCCTAAAAAGTCCCACACATGTGGTATCCCCGTACTCAGGAGAAGCAGCAGAATGTATTTTGGGGTGCAATTCCACATATAACCATGGCATGTGTGAGCAATATATCATTTAGTGACAACTTTTTGTAATTTTTTTTTTTTTTTGTCATTATTCAATCACTTGGGACAAAAAAAAAAAATATTCAATGGGATCAACATGCCTCTCAGCAATTTCCTTGGGGTGTCTACTTTCTAAAATGGGGTCATTTGGGGGGGTTTTGTACTGCCCTGTCATGTTAGCACCTCAAGAAATGAGATAGGCAGTCATAAATTAAAAGCTGTGTAAATTCCAGAAAATGTACCCTAGTTTGTAAACGCTATAACTTTTGCGCAAACCGATAAATATACGCTTATTGACATTTTTTTTTACTAAAGACATGTGGCTGAATACATTTTGGCCTAAATGTATGACTAAAATTGAGTTTATTCGATTTTTCTTATAACAAAAAGTAGAAAATATCATTTTTTTTCAAAATTTTTTGTCTTTTTCCGTTTATATCGCAAAAAATAAAAATCGCAGAGGCAATCAAATACCATTAAAAGAAAGCTCTATTTGTGGGAAGAAAAGGACGCAAATTTCGTTTGGGTACAACATTGCATGTCCGCACAATTTACAGTTAAAGCAGCGCAGTGCAAAATTCTGAATTCACCTCTGGTCCTTTAGCTACCAAATGGTCCGGGGCTTAAGTGGTTAAAACTGTACGGCTGGAAGTTTGGGACTTTGAAATCCTGTGGCAGAGGGTTCCTGGACTATCCAATTGATTACTTTAACACAGGTCTGTGGCAGAGGCTTTGTACATTTAAAACAAGTCTGTGGCAGAGACCCAACTCATCTTGGGCAGTCTGTGGCAGAGACTGTCCTATTGCTGATTCGTGTGTCATTCCGGCTGCTAGGCCATGTGAGAAGGGACTATCCGGGTGACCAATATCCACTCTAACATTGAGAGTGGTGAGTGACTTTGAACGTCAACTTTTGTGGCGAGTGCCTGAACCTTCCGCCACTCTTCTATACCTTCTACTTCTCAAAGTTTACTGCATATGGAAAAATAAAGCCTAACTGTTTGAGGTTTTACATCGGTGTGGACATTGCATTACTGCAGACTTTCCTACCCGGACAACACAGCTGAAGAGGCAACGTGCAAAACCCAAAACTAACCAGCGGCCCTGAAGAGGGTATTGCTACATTAACATAATGGCACATGCCATAAAATGGATATAAAAAGTGTTGGAGATGCACCGAAATTCCTTTTTTTTTCAGATAGAGAAAAATATGCTGATAAGGGCGCTGAAAACGCACATGATTTTGCTGCGACTTTACCACAATTTGTCTGTGCTTATGGTGTGTTTTTCATAGGTTGTGTGACTCAAAAACCGCATCAAAAACAAAACGTAACACGAGTGCGTTATTGATGTGTTCTTTTGAGGTGTGTTTTTGGTGAAGTTTTTTTAACTGACCAAAAATGTAGCAAGCAAGATTTTTAACACCACAACAAAAGCGCAATGGACCTGTGTGAAGACATACATAGAATTTAAAGGGATGCATTTTTCTTGCGCTAAAGGTGCCAATAATGGCCGACAAAAAATTTTATTAATTTAAATTCATATTAATTAAAAAGTCGAATATAATACAATTTTATATATAAAAATAATAGGATTTTTATAACAGCTTACCTGTAAAATCCTTTTCTTGGGAGTACATCACGGGACACAGAGCGGCATAGTCATTACTATGTGGGTTATATAGATTACCTTCAGGTGCTGGCACTGGCAACTTCCAAACCGGAAGTACCCTCCCCTATATAAGCCCCTCCCATCCGGGAGCACCTCAGTTTTGTAGCAAAGCAATAAGTGTCCCCAAAAGAGGGGTGGGAGCTCTGTGTCCCGTGATGTACTCCCAAGAAAAGGATTTTACAGGTAAGCTGTTATAAAAATCCTATTTTCTTTCTCGTACATCACGGGACACAGAGCGGCATAGTCATTACTATGTGGGACGTCCCAAAGCAATGCCCAATGAGGGGGGGGATACACCATACATAAGCTGAGCGCTATCAGACATGAGGATCTTTTGCGGCCTGCAACACACTGCGCCCAAAGGCGACATCCTCCTGACTTCTAACGTCCACCTGGTAGAACCTAGTAAACGTGTGTACTGAAGACCATGTTGCGGCCTTACAGATTTGAGCCAGGGAGGCCTAGTGATGCACTGCCCATGAAGTTCCAACTGCTCTCGTGGAGTGCGCCCTAACTTTTAACGGGGGCGGTCTCCTTCTCAAGCCATAGGCTTGCATAATGACCTGTCGAATCCACTTGGCTAAAGTAGATTTTGACGCTGCCTGACCCTTTCTGGGGCCTTCCGGCAGAATAAACAAAGTATCCGTTCTACGAATCTGAGCAGTGGCTTTTAGATAAGCTTTAACTGCTCTTACTACATCCAAAGAATGTAATAACTTTTCCTCTACCGAACTAGGTTTGGGGAAAAAGGAAGGAAGAACCACATCTTGGTTCAAATGAAACCTCGATACCACCTTAGGAAGAAAGGCTGGATGAGGACGTAACACTACTCTGTCCTTATGGATAACCAGATATGGCTCTTTACAGGACATAGCGGCTAATTCCGATACTCTTTTAGCCGAACAAATGGCTACTAGAAAAATCAATTTCCTGGTGAGAAGAACCAAGGAAATATGCTGTAATGGTTCAAATGGTTGTTTCTGTAGAACCGACAGAACCAGGTTTAAGTCCCATGGACATATGGGAATATTAACCGGAGGGCTAATACGCATCACTCCTTGTATAAAAGCTTTGACTAGTGAATGCGAAGCCAAGGGCCTTTGAAAAAATATTGGCAAGGCCGAAATCTGACCCTTGATAGTACTCAAGGCAAGCTTCCTATCTACAGCCCACTGTAGGAAGTCCAGAATCCTACCTATTACGTACTTACGTGGATGCCATTTCTTGGCCTCACACCACGCGATGTACGCCTTCCAGATTCTATAGTAGATCTGCCTGGATACCGGCTTCTTGGCATTGATCATGGTAGATCCCACAGGATTAGAGAGCCCTCTCTTTTTTAGAATATGGGCTTCAATAGCCAGGCCGTTAAACCTAGGGCTGGTAAGGAAGGGTGGTATATCGGTCCTTGCGAAAGCAGGTCCGAACGATGTGGGAGGGTCCAAGGACTCCCCACAGACATTTTTACAATCTCCGCGTACCATGCTCTTCTGGGCCACGCTGGAGCCACCAGAATCACTGGTTTCTTTTCTACCCTGATTCTGCGGAGTAATCGAGGTAACAATTGTGGCGGTGGAAATGCATATATCAGCTTGAACTGATCCCAAGGGAACACTAGGGCATCCGAGCCGCAAGCTAGGGGATCCCTTGTCCGAGAGACAAACCTGTCCACCTTTGCGTTGAATCTGGATGCTAGCAGATCTACGTCCGGTGTTCCCCACCGCTGACATATTGTCCGGAAAACCTTGGGGTGAAGGGACCATTCCCCTGGGCATAATTGTTGGCGACTTAGAAAGTCCGCCTTCCAATTCTCCACTCCTGGAATGAATACCGCGGATATGGCTGGGACATATCTTTCTGCCCATTTCAGGATGTAATTTACTTCCCTCTGGGCTGCACGACTCCTGGTGCCACCCTGATGATTGATATATGCCACTGCCGTGGCATTGTCTGATTGAATTCTGACAGGGGACCCTTGGAGTTTGGATGTCCATGCTACTAGGGCATACCGGGCTGCTCGTATCTCTAGGAGATTGATGGGCAGGGCCTTTTCTGCATCCGACCATCTGCCCTGGAGAGACCATTGCTCCAGTACTGCTCCCCAGCTTATAAGGCTGGCATCTGTAGTGACCACCTTCCAAGAAATCGGACTGAAGGATTTCCCTTTTTCCAGATTCTGCCACCAACGGAGGCTCTTGCGAACGGAAGGGGACAAGGACATTGGTAAGTCTAGGGCCTGAACTTTTTTGTTCCAGGCTGACAGTATGGCCCTTTGCAAATTCCTTGAATGGAATTGACCATAGGGTACTGCTTCGAATGATGCCACCATTTTTCCCAGCAGCCTCATGCACAGGCGTATGGACGGCTGTCTTTTTGTACCCACTAGGTGGATCAAATCTCTCCCAGACAACACCTTTTCTTGAGGCAAGAATATTTTTCTCTGGCCTGAATCCAGCCTTACCCCCAAGTATTCCAGACTTTTGACTGTTTTTTAGGGCTGACTTGTCTCGGTTGATAATCCAACCGTGAGATTCCAGATACTTGATTGTCTTGTGAACGACCACTTCTAGTTTTTTCACTGAGTGGTCTATCAGCAACAAGTCGTCTAGATATGCCATTATCGTTACACCTTGTGTTCTTAGATTGGCCAATAATGGGGCCAGGATTTTTGTAAACACCCGTGGTGCTGTGGCCAGACCGAAGGGTAAGGCTCTGAACTGAAAATGGCGCCCTTCTACTGTAAAGCGTAGAAATTTTTGGTGGACTGGAAAGATGGGAATATGCAAATAAGCATCTTTGATGTCGATCGAGGCTAACCATTCCTCCCCTTGTAGGGCAGCGGCCACCGATCGGATCGACTCCATCCGGAAAGTCCAGATATGTAGGAATTTGTTTAGCCCTTTTAGATTTAATATGGGCCTCACGTCCCCGTTTGGCTTCGGGACTGTAAAGAGGTTTGAGTAAAACCCGAACCCCCATTCCTCCAGGGGAACCTCCATAATTACTCCTTGGAGCAATAGTTGTTCTAGTGCCAACAGGAGGGATCCTCTCTTCCGGGGATCCCTTGGCACGTTTGACCTTATAAAATGGGAAGGAGGAGAGTCTTTTAACTCCAATTTGTATCCCAGACTTACTGCGGAGAGCACCCATCTGTCTCTGATCGTGTCCCGCCAGGTCTCTGCGAACAACTGGAGTCTATGTCCCAGGGACTGGAGAGGCAGGCCTCCTAAAAGAGGGACCTCTAACTCTGTTTTTAACCGGCAAGAGTGTACTTTTACCGCTGGAAATTTTCTGGATATATTTGTCCAGGTCTTCCCCGAATAAGCGTTCACCATGAAATGGGAAGCTAACCAGCAATTTTTTACAGGGAGCTTCAGCAGACCAGTTCTTGAGCCATAGAAGCCTATGCATATGTACTACAGACAGCGTAAGGCGGGAGGCCTGATGGATTGAATCCTTGATGGCGTCAACCGCAAAGCATAAGGCTCTAGGTAGATCAGCTAGGGCAAGAGCCTGCTGATCTGGCAAGTCCCTTAAGACCTGTTTCAACTGATCCTTCACTGCTTGGCAGACCCCAATAGCTGCCACTGCTGGTTGTGTCACCAAGCCTGCTGTAGAGAAAGCAGATTTTAATAAGGACTCCAATTTTTTATCTATTGGGTCCTTGAACATTTGGACATTATCTACTGGACATGTCAGTGATTTATTCACACAAGAGATGGCTGCGTCCACTGTAGGGACCCTCCATTTTTTGATGAACTTATCCTCCATGCGATAGACCACCGGAAATCTCTTGGGGGGAGTAAATATTTTATCAGGATGTTCCCAATCCTGGTAAATGAGTCCTTCCAGTAAAGGATGGATTGGAAAGGAACAAACAGTCTGGGGAGCTTTTAGCGACCCCAACGAGGAGACAGAAGTGGCTGATGGTTCCGCAAGGGGCATTTGAAATGCTGATCGGACCATATCAGTCAGAGACTGAACCCATAATCTTTCAGCATGTGACGCTGAAAATGGTTCTTCCACTGTTGATTCCTCTACAACAGAATCAACCTCATCCTGATCCCCTTCAGGTAGGTCGATCCCTGCAAGGGACTGTTGCTCCGCTAACAGGCACTCTGAGGGAGGAGACGGAGATCGGGCGCGCTTTCCCTCTGACAGGGAAGCAGCGATCAATGTTGTCAATCTCTCTTCCAGTCCTCCCAGAGTTGAGGAAAAAACCTCCTCTGTTACATACACAGGAGCAGGTGAACTGAGGGCAGCCACAGTACCAGGTACTCCTGAGGGTGCTCTACGGTCACTGACCTCTGATTTTTCAGGGGAGGTTGGTGCAGCTGAAGCATGCCCAAGATCCTCAGAGCCCGATGGAGACCCCCTTAGCTTCCTGGAATTCTTAGTTCCGGAGCCTTTAGACGGCATATTCCTAAGCCCAAAGCTGAGGTATTCCAGCCGCAATACACCACTTACTGACAATAGTCTAGCACAATTGCTGCTATATAAACAGTTGGTGTCTACTAATGTGCCTTTCTATGGGGATGCCTGCATCAACCGCCTACTGTATGCCTTTTCTATGGGGATGCCTGCATCAACCGCCTACTGTATGCCTTTCTTTAATGTTGCCAGCTCTGTTTCTCCATAACCAGCTGACAACAGCTAATGTGCTTTTTGTATCATGCTGGGACGCCCGCACATGCGCAGAAGCGCCGCGCACAGAGCGTCATCCACCCAGCTCCGCCCCTTTTTCCGGCCCACCTCTATAAATAGAGGTGCGTGCACGCGCACGCGCGTGGGCACGTGTGCCTTTGGCGCTCTTTTTTGAAAGGAACTAGGACAGAAGCCAGGGCCCTGTTTGCCACAGGGCCGGAGGACGGATGAGCATTGCAACATGGCAGTGGAGACAGCTTCCCATTCAGAGAACTCACCATCTGCCTGGATTTTGACTTGGAAGAAAAGATCCATATGACAAGAAAACAACGTTCCACAGCGGCCTCTAGTGGTTTAACACAGGTACCGCGGTTTAACCATTTTTTTTTTTTTTTTTTCTTGACCACTCTTAAAATTATTACATTTTTTAGCAGTTACAGGCATGCACAGATATTTAGCGGGAATACCGTTAGGTAACAGGCAGAAAGACATATTAGGCTTGGGGGTCCCCTCAATAGAACCAAGTTCCTGAGAGGCCCCCACTTACCTTTTCCTCGCCGCAGGACTCTGTTTGGACCACAGAAGCCCAAACTTCACCTATCACGGCAGGCATTGTAATTAAACCTTCAGGGACCGGGTTCCCAAGGATTCCACTCCCCTGGACCTGTATAGCACCCTGCACAGAAAACATCTTGGTAGTGGGTATGACCAGAGCTCTGGATCCCAGGGTCCAGCCCTCCTAAGAGAAGCATTACAGGCAAAACCTTGCTCTTCTCTGCAAGGCCCGGGTACCGACCGTTTAGCTATGAAGCTTTTTTGGTCGGATCCGGAATAGCTTACTGAGGCCCAAAATAACCTGTACGCAAGCTCAGTGAAAAACACATGTTACTTCTTGGCCAGCACCTTAGACACTGGCAAAAAACTGAGGTGCTCCCGGATGGGAGGGGCTTATATAGGGGAGGGTACTTCCGGTTTGGAAGTTGCCAGTGCCAGCACCTGAAGGTAATCTATATAACCCACATAGTAATGACTATGCCGCTCTGTGTCCCGTGATGTACGAGAAAGAAATATACCGGTATACATTTTTTTTTTAAACGGTCATTTATTTATTTTTCACAAGAAATTAAACGGTCATTTTTAGTTTCGGCCAAGTGAATTTTCGGTTTTGGTACCAAAATTCCCACTCCGTGCACCTCTAAAAAGTGTTCATTAAAGCGTATTTATTAGGCAGCGAATCTGATATTTACCAAATATTCACTACAGATTAATCTTTCTGGTGCATGAGTTTTAAATAATAGTGATTAATTCACCACCAGTAAACGTCTGGTGAAAGTCATAGCCACGGCTTTATAAATATGCCCCTTAGGGCTCATTTACTAGCTGCGCCCTCTGAAGAGCAATCCGCAGTTGATCGATTTTCAGAGGGCATTTGACAGGCGGTGAGGAGGTGTCATGTCGCCTCCTCCCCGCCTGTTTTAACCCCTAAACACCCGCACCACCAGGCTGCAAATGGGTGCATTGCATGGGTCGCTTTCAGTAGGCAATACTGGCCACTAAATATGATTGGGGGGTAACGTTTGGCGCAATGCTAAGCATTAAACAAATGTTTTCGCTGCCCCCCCCCCCCCCAACCACAAGTGCAAAATCTAGCCAAAAAGTGTAAAAATCCATACACAAATAATACTACAAAATTAGCACTAGCATTAGTTTTCCTTTAGTGCCTTCATCTCCATAGAATGCCAATGTCATTAGGAAGAAAAACACAAACAGAAAGATGAACCGAGAAATAATCAAGTAATCATTTCTAGAACAAATACCTTCCATGATGTGTTGAAAGCTTTTTATGTGCTACTAAGTGTTTCTTTTTTAATGATGAAGCCACTTGGATGTTTTTCACAAAACTTTCAGGATGCCTGCATTTTACAGTGTGGATGCGAGGAGAGTAATCAAGGATGTATTGAAATCTCAGGAGGAGGACTAGACCAAACATAAAGAGAAGATAAAACCAAGAGATGGGGAGAGGGAAAAGCAGAAGAAGGAGAGGAGAAATGGGAAAGAAAGAAATTAAGGAAATAAATGAAGGAGGAAAATTAAGGCAAGGGAGGAAAAGGCAAGGGAAGAAAAGGCAAGGGGGGAAAAGGCAAGGGGGGAAAAGGCAAGGGGGGAAAAGGCAAGGGGGGAGGAAAGGCAAGGGGGGGAAAAGGCAAGGGAGGAAAGGCAAGGGAGGAAAGGCAAGGGGGGGGAAAGGCAAGGGAGGAAAGGCAAGGGGGGGAAAAGGCAAGGGAGGAAAGGCAAGGGAGGAAAGGCGAGGGAGGAAAGGCGAGGGAGGAAAGGCGAGGGAGGAAAGGCGAGGGAGGAAAGGCGAGGGAGGAAAGGCGAGGGAGGAAAGGCGAGGGAGGAAAGGCGAGGGGGGAAAGGCGAGGGAGGAAAGGCGAGGGGGGAAAGGCGAGAGGGGAAAGGCAAGGGAGGAAAGGCAAGGGAGGAAAGGCGAAGGAGGAAAGGAGGGGAAGAAAGGCGAGGGGGGAAAGGCGAGGGAGGAAAGGCGAGGGAGGAAAGGAGGGGAAGAAAGGCGAGGGGGGAAAGGCGAGAGGGGAAAGGCAAGGGAGGAAAGGCAAGGGAGGAAAGGCAAGGGAGGAAAGGCAAGGGAGGAAAGGCAAGGGAGGAAAGGCAAGGGAGGAAAGGCAAGGGAGGAAAGGCAAGGGAGGAAAGGCAAGGGAGGAAAGGCGAGGGAGGAAAGGCGAGGGAGGAAAGGCAAGGGAGGAAAGGCAAGGGAGGAAAGGCAAGGGAGGAAAGGAGGGGAAGAAAGGCGAGGGGGGAAAGGCGAGAGGGGAAAGGCGAGAGGGGAAAGGCAAGGGAGGAAAGGCAAGGGAGGAAAGGCAAGGGAGGAAAGGCAAGGGAGGAAAGGCAAGGGAGGAAAGGCAAGGGAGGAAAGGCGAGGGAGGAAAGGCGAGGGAGGAAAGGCGAGGGAGGAAAGGCAAGGGAGGAAAGGCAAGGGAGGAAAGGCAAGGGAGGAAAGGAGGGGAAGAAAGGCGAGGGGGGAAAGGCGAGAGGGGAAAGGCGAGAGGGGAAAGGCAAGGGAGGAAAGGCAAGGGAGGAAAGGCAAGGGAGGAAAGGCGAAGGAGGAAAGGAGGGGAAGAAAGGCGAGGGGGGAAAGGCGAGAGGGGAAAGGCAAGGGGGGAAAGGCAAGGGGGGAAAGGCAAGGGGGGAAAGGAAGATAAGAAAGGCAAGGGAGGAAAAGAAGGGAAGAAAGGTAAGGGAGGGAAGATAGGTAAGGGAGGAAAGGAAGGGAAGAAAGGTAATGGAGGAAAGAAGGAAGTGAAGAGAGGAGGGGAAAAAGAGAGTAAAGAAAAATAAAGGAAAAATAAAGGAGGGAGGAGAAGAGAGAATGAATGATGGAAGGGGAGGAAATAAAGAGGGGAGGAATACGAGTTGATCCACACCTATGGATGTATGGACACTCATTGGGTCACTCTGAATGAGCCCTTGAAAATGACTGTTGCTATTAAAAAAAGAAAATGTTACAAGCCCAGCCTGCAAAAAAAAAAAAAAAACAAGATCTCCGTAATAAAGTTGTGGACAGGCACAAGTCAGGAGATGGATACAAAAAAATAATAATCAAGGCTTTATCAATGCCTAGCAGCACAGTGAAGTCTATTATTAAGAAGTGGAAGGTATTTGGTACAACACAGACCCTCCCTGGATCAGAATGTCGCTCCAAACTGGATGAAAGAGTCAGGAGGAAACTGGTCAGAGTGGCTACCATAGGTGTGCGCAGCTTATTGCATTAGGGTGTGCACCCCAAAGTTCAAACACACCCTACCGATCACTCAAGATGTTCATTCAGAAAGGGAAGGGACCGGAAAATTACATATTTAATGGCCCCTTCCCCCATTCATCCTAAAACATCCCCGCAGCAACAGCCGGCGGGAGAGGAGAGGAGGGAAGCCGGGAGCGCTGCAGGGGAAATGGGGTGGGCAAGGCAGTAGGGCAAATCTGTGCTGCACAGGGTGATTAGGGTGTGCCTGGGCACAGCTGGCACACCCTGTGCACACGCCTATGGTGGCTACCAAGAGGCCTACAGCAACTCCTGAAGCAGTTGCAGGAATTTATGACAAAGAGTGGTCATTGTGTGCATATGACAACAATATATCACAAATTCTCCACAAATGTGGCTTGTATTGGATTGTTGAAAAAAAAAAGCCACTCCTCAAGAAAGGCCACATGTAGTCACAACGGAGCTTTGCCAAAACGCACCTTGAAGATTCTGAGGCCACATGGAAGAAGGTGTTATGGCCAGATGAGAATAAAATTGAATTATTTGTCCACAACACCGAACGATAAGTCTGGTGGAAATCCTATACAGCTTACCATCCAAATAACACCATTCCTCTACAGTAAAGCTTGGAGGTGGCAATATCCTGCTATGTGGTTGCTTCTCTGCAGCAGGGACTGGAGCGCTTGTCAGGATAGAGGGAAAAATGGATGGGGCAAAATACCATCAAATTCTTGAGGAAAATCTGCTGTCGTTTGCCAGAAAGTGGTCAATGGGAAGAAGATTTACCTTCCAACATGACAATGACACAAAGCACACAGCAAAAATGGACCACACAGTGGTTGAAAGAGAAAGAGGTGAATGTCCTTGCATGGCTTAGTCAGAGCCCAGACTTCAACCCCATGGAAAATCTGTGGAATGAACACTACTAATCCCATAGTCCATCTCAGGAGCAAGCAAGAGAGGATGTTCCTACATACAGTGGGATCATGGAGAACGACCGTAAACCACCCTCTAACAGGAAATCAGATCACAGCAGCACTAAAAAAGGAATTTGGAGATTTAGAGGAGGCTGAGAGCAATAGAAAACTTATACTTCAATAGAATTTAGTGTCATTTTAAGCTGGCCATACATAATGTTTGTTTTTCTAATAGTTAGTGGTTAATTTGAAGGAGTCGGATAAAAAAAATTCTTGAATAAACCAATTTCTAACAGTGATGGTTTTTGTTGAGGAAATTCTGTTCGTTCCAAAATCAAATAGTTAAAGTAAATCAAATTTTGAAGTACTTTCAAGTGAGCGCTCGCCACGTATCTGTTGGCATTATGGAATATACAAACAAGTTTTTTAGCATGATAGTTGGTAGAAAAATCTACTAGTCCACAACCAGCTTAGTTGATTGGAGACGTTTTCTATTGTGTTGTTTAGCGTGCTTGTCCCACCCTCAGACACACAGATGAATGGAGTATTGATCAATGGCCGTATTACTGTGGCGTCACAAATCTCAGTAAAGCGCAGCTAATGAAAAACATTAGGAAAGATTTGGAAAGTCATTTATAATTTAATGACTTAATTCCCGCTCAGAACGGGAAGGGCAGCATCCTATCTCTGGCCAGATCCTGGAAGCAGAGGAGACCTCTGGTAATATATGTATGGGCAATTCAAGCCTGGACCTATAAACAGACCATAAATAACCCGAGATACATTCCCGATGGCAGCATTGGAATAATGGTTTATAATAGGATGGAATCACATCGGTGCTTCACACTGCCGACCCTAATGAACCAAATCACAATCTGAATTATTACTAAACCTCATCATTTATCTAATTGTTCTGTCAATACCGTCACAAGCAAGCCTAGGTCAGGGATCTCAATGCAAAACACAGGAAACATACCTAGAACTAGAACTACTTCGTCTGCCAAGATGTTTCCACTATTTGGAGCCATTATTGTGATTGATGAGCCACAGAATAAAGCCACTGGGTGACCCCACTTTTGCTTGATTGTGCTTCAGAACAATAGAGGCATTCAGAATGTCTTTCTGCCCCCCATAAGTAGACCAAGCACCTTCTTTTTCTTGTCTTTATCCATCTCTTGAGGCACTATTCCTCCAACCAATATAAATCATTACATTTTCTATTGATACCAACATTGGGGCACTATTCCTCCCACTGACACCAATAACAGGGCACGATTCCTCACACTGACACCAATGATGGGGCTCTATTTGTCCCACTGATACCAATTATGGGGCACTATTTGTCCCACTGACACCAATGATGGGGCACTATTCTTTCACTAATACCAATGATGGGGCATTATTCCTTCCACTAATTCAAATGAAGGGACTCTAGTCTTCCCAATGATGGGGCCCTATTCTTCCCAATGACATCAATGATGGGGCCCTATTCTTCCCAATGACATCAATGATGGGGCACTATTCCTCCCACTAACACCAATGATGGGGCACTATTGATCTTTTATTGAAAAGAATCAAGCAACCAATTTTTATACAAAAGTAAAAAACAAAACCATAGTACAAAACTTCAACAGAAAACAAAGGAATACACATCCATGTTCAGAATATATACAATATATACATAATCCACTACCAAAACATTCCTAGAAAACTATCTACATAAAGCAGCAGAGAGGGCCTAAGAGGCACAACCCATCACCTATGTACGCAGCCATTTATCAAAAATTCATCAAAAATACTGATAATCTAGGATGATAAGAGACAGACAGCCACACCCGGGAAAGAGACTCCTGGTAGTCAGGGAGGCTTGAAACCCCTCCACGCCTTCAACCAAGCCCCCTGACCCCGCTTGTCTCTCTCAAGCTCCCGAATCTTCCCCACCTCATGCAAAATGTCACACACCACCACCTCAACAGGAAGGAGTTTTTGCCGAGTTTTTGCCGAATGCTGACCTGACACCGTGCATTCCAGGTGAAATAACGGACTACTAGGCTAACTAAAAAAAGTGTATCCAAACAAAAAACTCCACCGGTATTGAATGCTCCGTACACCCACTCAGCATAACCCAGCCTGGAGAGGAAAGGGACACCGAGGGCCCGCCCCACCTGTTTGTACACCTCTATGTTAAAAGGGCAATGAAGCAGAAAATGGTCCATAGTCTCCTCCTCATCTGCACACTCCTCCCGAGGACAGCTACGATCCATCCCACTGCGGAATTTCAAATTGCCCCGAACATAGAGCTTCCTAAGGAGCAACCACAGGTACTCATGGTTAACACGATCAAAAGCCTTTGCCTGATCCAATGTCAGCAAATACTTTCCCCAGCCTGCAGCCCTGCACCGCTCCAAGGCCTCCCGGACAGCTAAAACCGCTGTGAAGGTGCTCCTACCCTGGACCGAACAGTGCTAATGGCGAGAAAGCAAAGACTCTGCCACTGACGATAGGCGCCAGAAAAATATCTTTGCCAGTATCTTTCTATCGACATTAAGAAGGCTGATGGGGCGCCAATTCTCAATCATCGAAGGATCTTTACCCTTTGAAAGAAGAATCACAGCCGAGTGCCTCATGGAAGGGGAAAGCACCCCCTCAGCAAGGCAACTGTTAAAAACCTCTACCAAATGCGGGGCCAGAATAGACTTAAAGGCTTTGTAAAACTCAGCCGTCAAGCCATCCGGTCCAGGTGACTTTTTGATGGCAAGCTGTTCAATTGCCCTCATCACCTCTTCGACTGTGATCTCCTCTGTCAAATTCATCAATGGAACATCTCCACCATTTAGACCTGGAGTAGAGTCCAAAAAGCTTTCCATCTTGTCACGATCAAGCTCTTTCCTCCCAAGAAGGTCGGCATAAAAGGACCTCACGACCTCCAGAATCCCTGACCTGGACTTTGTCAAGGAACCTGTACTGTCCTTAAGGCCAACGACCGTTTTAACAGCTACACCTTGTTTGCAATTCTGGTAAGGGTCAGGCGAGTGGTACTTCCCATAGTCCCTCTCCAGAACCAAAGAGGCATGCCGGTCATATTGACACTTCCTGAGAAGGAGTTTTACTTCGGAGATTGCCCCAGGATCTCCTCCTCTCGAAACAAGAATATCCAGCTTCCTCCGTAAACGTTGGTAGGTCATGTATTTATTAAACTGATTTCTATTGGCTAGGCCCCTGAAGAATCCAGCGATCCTCTTTTTGGTCAGCTCCCACCACTCAGCCTTGCTGCTACAAAAGTCCAGGATGGTCACCTGTGCCTGAAAGAATTCCTCAAAGGATTGTCTAACATGTTCTTCCTTGAGTAGTGTCGAATTTAATCTCCAGATGCCCTTGCCCCTCTGAGGGGCGTCTGAAGCATTCAGTACCACAGATAGCATACAGTGATCAGAGAACTCTACTGCCTGCACCACTGGGGGCGAGAAAGCAGAGGCCTCCTTCAAAAAAAACCTATCTATCCTACTCTGACTATTACCACGATGAAAAGTGAACCCGGTGTCATCTGGGAGGTGCTTAATGTGCACATCCACAAGACCAGCATCCCTAATCATACTATTTAAAAAAACGCTATCATATCCCAGCCTGTCCTTGAAGTCCTTCCTGTCCTTGGGCCTAGTTATTGTATTAAAGTCACCTCCAAAGACCACTTGCCGGGATGTAAAAAGAAATGGCTTGATCCTTGTAAAAAGGCATTTCCTGTCCCACTTTGTGTGCGGCCCATAAACATTGATTAGGCGCAGGTCCTGCCCTCCCACAAGGACGTCTAAGACCATACATCTCCCAATCTCCACCTCAATAACCCGCCGGACAGTTACCATGCCGGTTTTAAACAACACCGCCACACCGCCGTAAGGCTCGGCCGCAAGAGACCAGTAAGATGGACCATACCTCCACTCTCTCTTGGCCATATGAATATCTGCCAAGGAGGTGAGCCTAGTCTCTTGCAAAAATAAAATTTCAGCATCTAATTGGCTGAACAAAAAGAAGGCCATAGAATGAGCTCTTACTGACTTAATGCTGGCGACATTAATTGTCACCACTTTTAACGGAGGGGGAACCGCCATTTGGGTTATTGGGTGGATTGCTTCTTAGCTCCCCTCTGCTGCTCATCACCAGAAGCCTCTCTCTTTCTAGAGGCCGCCTCAAAGTCCATTTCGGAATCGGAACTTCTCTCAGAAGAAGCTCCGGATGAAGAAATATCCCACTTGGAGGACCTATGACGGCTGGAGACAGGAACCGGAGCTTCCCGTCCCCGTTCCGTCCTCACCGCCTGCCTCTTCCGCCTCCCAACCTTCCTTCTCTCTTCCAGGTACTGCAGGTCAGCCTCAGAGATGCCCTCATCTCTTACTTTTTTCTTTAAAGTCTTTCCACAAGACTTCTTTACAGAGGAAGGGGCGCCCTTTTTAGTACACGCTGGTGGGGGGGGTGATCCCTTTAAGTCAGACTCGGGAGGGGTAGACTCCTGGGGGGTAACAGACTTGGGGGGGCACAGACTTGGAAGGTTCCGACACAAGAGGAGAGGGTACAGTAGGCTGGGGGGACACAGAGACAGAAACAGAAGGAGTACTTACAGACACAGGAGGGGTGGCCACAGGAACTGGAGAGGGATCCTGAGCAGGACCGGGGGAGGGGGTCACCGCAGAGGAGGATGGTACACCAGGGGTCTCACCCTCCATCCTGTCCAGCCTTGACATGTCATCTACTACCTCCTTCTCCATATTGTGCCAGGCTTCAGGACACCTGCTGTAGGGGTGGCCAAGGCGCAGGCACAGGTTGCACCTGATCTTCCTGGTACAGTCCTTAGCCATATGACCCTGCCCCCGACACACTGAACACATCAAGGCTGAACAGGAGGAGCTCAAGTGCCCCTTTTCTCCACAGCGGTGACACAGCTTCGGCTGACCAGGGTAGAAAACAGTCATCCTATCCCTCCCTATGAAAGCTGAGGAGGGCAGGTGACGGACAACATTCCCATCCCTGGCCAACCTGACTGTTACCGACCATCCCCCAGTCCAGATGTTACGCTCATCATGGATTTTATTAGGTTTGGTCAAAACTTCCCCATAGTTCCTTAACCAGACCTCTAGATCCCAAGCAGGAACACTCTCATTGGTCAGGATAATGGTAATTTTTTTTACTGTTGACCTCTGAGAAACCGCAACTGGGACCAGACCTTCCCATTCAGGTCTTGACCTGCACCGAGCCTCATATCGCTCCCAGAACAGGTCAAGACCCTCTGGCCTGGTGAAACTAACCGTATAGTCCCTTGTCCCAGCTACGTGTATAAAGGCATACAGGTCATTTGCACCAAAACCCATCTCCAATATCATATCTACCACTGCACGCCGTGCTGGAGGGATGGCACCACCTTCCCATTTCAGAATAACTACATTCCATCTGGGACCCCCAGCAGAAGCCAGAGACCCAAGACCAGATCCTGGGGCGCTCAAAGTGGCAGCTTGTAGGGGAAAACCCCGCTTGGGAGCGGGACTACCAGGAGCAGAGTGTGCCACCTCTGCAAATATAGGTTTCTCAGGGCCAGGGGCCCACACTGAAGTCACATTAGTCTGCACATTATCTGCATGAACAGAGTTGGTAGGATTGTCCATCACACTTGTACTGGGACCATTGTTCATCACACGTGTACTGGGACCATTGTTCATCACACTTGTACTGGGACCATTGTTCATCACACCTGAACTGGGAGGATTTTTATCAGCCACACACACATTCCCATCAGGAATGGTCACAGTTGCTGCAATACCAGTTGTCTCCTGATGCTGCACTGTAGAGCCCTCAGCAGCAGTGGGGCAAACAGCTTTGGACTCAGCCAAAGAAGGGTTAATGGGCTCTTCTGACACTTGCAGTTCATTTGCAGAAATGACATTTTTTAAATGCAAACCTTGCTGCATTGCAGCCTCAGCAGGCACAACATTGTCATTAGGCACATTATCAGTCATGGTGCTAGATGGTACAAAAACAGTCTTATCCATAACATGGGACTTAGCAGGCTTTACTTTATCAGGTACATCATCAGTAATGTCTTCCTCATTAAATATCATCTGATTCCCCCGCATAGGAGACTCCATTACCTGGATGGCCCTTAGCATGCCTCCTGAGTCCTGGGAAGGCCTGGGGCTTCTTACCTCTCCCTGGGGGGGCAGGGGGTCAGAACTGGGGGTCTCCTCCTCCTCCACCTCCATCTTTGTCACCCTTCCAAACCTCTTGTCGTTGCAAAACTTCTCTTTAAAGGGCCCATCTCTGCCTTCCATCATGGCCACGATGGTCTCCTGATGATCCACACGGACCTTGGCCAGCTGGATTTCCGGATCCATGGATCCCCGTTTCTGGCTGTGTAAGCCCTCACGTTGCCTTCGCAGGCGCTTCAACTCCGCTCTCAGCTTGTAGAGCTTGTCCCTCTCCCTGTTCAGGACCTTAATCCCGGCCACCACTCGCTCCCGAATGGCCTCCGAGCCTTCATCCTCACCAGGGGTAGAGAGATCAGCTTGTGCAGAGGAAGGCAGTTCACCTGATGGCCCAGGAGATGGCTGGGAGCCTCCAGCAGGAGAAGCCCCGCTGCCCTCCATGGCCTCCCCAGAAAGGGGGCCAGGGAGCTGGGATAGATTTCACCACCACTCCCTTCTCACAGAGCAGCTTCAGAGGCACCTTCCTCCTGACACACCTGTGCTCCAATGATGGGTGGGGCGCTATTCCTCCCACTGACACCAATGATGGGGCACTAGTCCCCCCCACTGACACCAATGATCAGGCTCTATTCTTCCCACTGACACCAATTATGGGGCTCTATTCTTCCCACTGACATCAATGATGGGGCACTATTCCTCTCACTGAGACCAATGATGGAACACTATTTATTCCATTAATACCAATGATGGAACACTATTTATTCCGTTAATGACAATGACGGGGCACTATTCTTCCCACTGACAACAATGATGGGGCACTATTCCTCCCACTAACACCAATGATGGGGCACAATTCCTCCCATTGACACCAATGATGGGGCACTATTGATCTTTTATTGAAAAGAATCAAGCAACCAATTTTTATACAAAAGTAAAAAACAAAACCATAGTACAAAACTTCAACAGAAAACAAAGGAATACACATCCATGTTCAGAATATATACAATATATACATAATCCACTACCAAAACATCCCTAGAAAACTATCTACATAAAGCAGCAGAGAGGGCCTAAGAGGCACAACCCATCACCTATGTACGCAGCCATTTATCAAAAATTCATCAAAAATACTGATAATCTAGGGTGATAAGAGACAGACAGCCACACCCGGGAAAGAGACTCCTGGTAGTCAGGGAGGCTTGAAACCCCTCCACGCCTTCAACCAAGCCCCCTGACCCCGCTTGTCTCTCTCAAGCTCCCGAATCTTCCCCACCTCATGCAAAATGTCATACACCACCACCTCAACAGGAAGGAGTTTTTGCCGAATGCTGACCTGACACCGTGCATTCCAGGTGAAATAACGGACTACTAGGCTAACTAAAAAAAGTGTATCCAAACAAAAAACTCCACCGGTATTGAATGCTCCGTACACCCACTCAGCATAACCCAGCCTGGAGAGGAAAGGAACACCGAGGGCCCGCCCCACCTGTTTGTACACCTCTATGTTAAAAGGGCAATGAAGCAGAAAATGATCCATAGTCTCCTCCTCATCTGCACACTCCTCCCGAGGACAGCTACGATCCATCCCACTGCGGAATTTCAAATTGCCCCGAACATAGAGCTTCCCATGGAAGCACAACCAGGCCAGATCCCTAAATTTAGGGGGTACTCTATCCAAATTAATCAGTCTTAACCCTGCCCTCAAAACTGGGCCCGGGCAATCCCTTAAGGCCAGTGGGTCATGAAAGACTTCGCTCAAGACTCGACTCATAAGGACTTTCCTTGGAACCGATCTGAGATCTTCAGCCGACAATCGCCACTGCCGCAGTAACTTCAGGCACGGAGCGACATAGGCTGGTAGCTGACCACGATGACCCCTGCGATTCTTTACTTGGCCACCTTCTTCCCAAAGTCGTAGAAAAGGCCTAAACCAAGATCTAAATATGCCTACCCATCCAGGAGGTTCCACTGCAAGCATATTACCAATGTTAAACTTTAGAAATAGCAGTGAAAAGAAAAGAACTGGGTTGACCATACCTAAGCCACCCTCCCTCCTGGATAGGTAGGTGACATTCCTCTTGATGGGGTTCAGTCTGTTCCCCCACAGCATCTGGAAGAACACACTACTGACCCTAGCATAGAGAGACACTGGCAAGATGCAGACAAAGCTGACATACAAGAAGATCGGAATCAGGTAAGTCTTAATCAGATCAACCCTTTCCCTCATAGATAACTTCCATCTCTTCCAGCTGACCACCTTAGTATTGGCAATTTCCAGTCTGCCTTCCCAGTTTTTGAGGCCATAATCGCCGGGTCCAAATTCAATGCCTAGTATCTTAATTCTTTCCTGGGGCACTGGAAAGGTGTCCGGGAGATCAAAACCCTCACCATCCTTTCCCATCCAGAAAACTTCAGTCTTTTCCTGATTGATCTTGGAGCCTGATGCTTCAGAATACCGTGATGTCAGAGAGACCACCTCCTCCGCTTCATCCGTCCCAGTGACAATCACCGACACATCATCCGCATAGGCAACAACCCTCAATGGCGGCTCACCCGGGAGCCCCACTGGTACCCCACACAACATGCCGCTCTCTAGCCTCCTGATGAAGGGGTCGATTGCAAACACATAGAGCAGGGGACTCAGGGGACAACCCTGGCGCACCCCGGAGCCAACCCCAAAGGACTGTCCAACCCAACCATTAACAAGAGGGAAGCTTTCTGCCCCCTTATACAAGACTTTCAGCCAATCGACAAAACCACCCGGCAGACCGTACTTACTAAGGAGCAACCACAGGTACTCATGGTTAACACGATCAAAAGCCTTTGCCTGATCCAATGTCAGCAAATACTTTCCCCAGCCTGCAGCCCTGCACCGCTCCAAGGCCTCCCGGACAGCTAAAACCGCTGTGAAGGTGCTCCTACCCTGGACCGAACAGTGCTGATGGCGAGAAAGCAAAGACTCTGCCACTGACGATAGGCGCCAGAAAAATATCTTTGCCAGTATCTTTCTATCGACATTAAGAAGGCTGATGGGGCGCCAATTCTCAATCATCGAAGGATCTTTACCCTTTGAAAGAAGAATCACAGCCGAGTGCCTCATGGAAGGGGAAAGCACCCCCTCAGCAAGGCAACTGTTAAAAACCTCTACCAAATGCGGGGCCAGAATAGACTTAAAGGCTTTGTAAAACTCAGCCGTCAAGCCATCTGGTCCAGGCGACTTTTTGATGGCAAGCTGTTCAATTGCCCTCATCACCTCTTCGACTGTGATCTCCTCTGTCAAATTCATCAATGGAACATCTCCACCATTTAGACCTGGAGTAGAGTCCAAAAAGCTTTCCATCTTGTCACGATCAAGCTCTTTCCTCCCAAGAAGGTCGGCATAAAAGGACCTCACGACCTCCAGAATCCCTGACCTGGACTTTGTCAAGGAACCTGTACTGTCCTTAAGGCCAACGACCGTTTTAACAGCTACACCTTGTTTGCAGTTCTGGTAAGGGTCAGGCGAGTGGTACTTCCCATAGTCCCTCTCCAGAACCAAAGAGGCATGCCGGTCATATTGACACTTCCTGAGAAGGAGTTTCACTTCGGAGATTGCCCCAGGATCTCCTCCTCTCGAGACAAGAATATCCAGCTTCCTCCGTAAACGTTGGTAGGTCATGTATTTATTAAACTGATTTCTATTGGCTAGGCCCCTGAAGAATCCAGCGATCCTCTTTTTGGTCAGCTCCCACCACTCAGCCTTGCTGCTACAAAAGTCCAGGATGGTCACCTGTGCCTGAAAGAATTCCTCAAAGGATTGTCTAACATGTTCTTCCTTGAGTAGTGTCGAATTTAATCTCCAGATGCCCTTGCCCCTCTGAGGGGCGTCTGAAGCATTCAGTACCACAGATAGCATACAGTGATCAGAGAACTCTACTGCCTGCACCACTGGGGGCGAGAAAGCAGAGGCCTCCTTCAAAAAAAACCTATCTATCCTACTCTGACTATTACCACGATGAAAAGTGAACCCGGTGTCATCTGGGAGGTGCTTAATGTGCACATCCACAAGACCAGCATCCCTAACCATACTATTTAAAAAAACGCTATCATATCCCAGCCTGTCCTTGAAGTCCTTCCTGTCCTTGGGCCTAGTTACTGTATTAAAGTCACCTCCAAAGACCACTTGCCGGGATGTAAAAAGAAATGGCTTGATCCTTGTAAAAAGGCATTTCCTGTCCCACTTTGTGTGCGGCCCATAAACATTGATTAGGCGCAGGTCCTGCCCTCCCACAAGGACGTCTAAGACCATACATCTCCCAATCTCCACCTCAATAACCCGCCGGACAGTTACCATGCCGGTTTTAAACAACACCGCCACACCGCCGTAAGGCTCGGCCGCAAGAGACCAGTAAGATGGACCATACCTCCACTCTCTCTTGGCCATATGAATATCTGCCAAGGAGGTGAGCCTAGTCTCTTGCAAAAATAAAATTTCAGCATCTAATTGGCTGAACAAAAAGAAGGCCATAGAACGAGCTCTTACTGACTTAATGCTGGCGACATTAATTGTCACCACTTTTAACGGAGGGGGAACCGCCATTTGGGTTATTGGGTGGATTGTTTCTTAGCTCCCCTCTGCTGCTCATCACCAGAAGCCTCTCTCTTTCTAGAGGCCGCCTCAAAGTCCATTTCAGAATCGGAACTTCTTTCAGAAGAAGCTCCAGATGAAGAAATATCCCACTTGGAGGACCTATGACGGCTGGAGACAGGAACCGGAGCTTCCCGTCCCCGTTCCGTCCTCACTGCCTGCCTCTTCCGCCTCCCAACCTTCCTTCTCTCTTCCAGGTACCGCAGGTCAGCCTCAGAGATGCCCTCATCTCTTATTTTTTTCTTTAAAGTCTTTCCACAAGACTTCTTTACAGAGGAAGGGGCGCCCTTTTTAGTACACGCTGGTGGGGGGGGTGATCCCTTTAAGTCAGACTCGGGAGGGGTAGACTCCTGGGGGGTAACAGACTCGGGGGGCACAGACTTGGAAGGTTCCGACACAAGAGGAGAGGGTACAGTAGGCTGGGGGGACACAGAGACAGAAACAGAAGGAGTACTTACAGACACAGGAGGGGTGGCCACAGGAACTGGAGAGGGATCCTGAGCAGGACCAGGGGAGGGGGTCACCGCAGAGGAGGATGGTACACCAGGGGTCTCACCCTCCATCCTGTCCAGCCTTGACATGTCCTCTACTACCTCCTTCTCCATATTGTGCCAGGCTTCAGGACATCTGCTGTAGGGGTGGCCAAGGCGCAGGCACAGATTGCACCTGATCATCTTAGTGCAGTCCTTAGCCATATGACCCTGACCCCGACACACTGAACACATCAAGGCTGAACAGGAGGAGCTCAAGTGCCCCTTTTCTCCACAGCGGTGACACAGCTTCGGCTGACCAGGGTAGAAAACAGTCATCCTATCCCTCCCTATGAAAGCTGAGGAGGGCAGGTGACGGACAACATTCCCATCCCTGGCCAACCTGACTGTTACCGACCATCCCCCAGTCCAGATGTTACGCTCATCATGGATTTTATTAGGTTTGGTCAAAACTTCCCCATAGTTCCTTAACCAGACCTCTAGATCCCGAGCAGGAACACTCTCATTGGTCAGGATAATGGTTATTTTTTTTACTGTTGACCTCTGAGAAACCGCAACTGGGACCAGACCTTCCCATTCAGGTCTTGACCTGCACCGAGCCTCATATCGCTCCCAGAACAGGTCAAGACCCTCTGGCCTGGTGAAGCTAACTGTATAGTCCCTTGTCCCAGCTACGTGTATAAAGGCATACAGGTCATTTGCACCAAAACCCATCTCCAATATCAAGTCCACCACTGCACGCCGTGCTGGAGGGATGGCACCACCTTCCCATTTCAGAATAACTACATTCCGCCTGGGACCCCCAGCAGAAGCCAGAGACCCAAGACCAGATCTTGGGGTGCTCAAAGTGGCAGCTTGCAGTGGAAAACCCCGCTTGGGAGCGGGACTACCAGGAGCAGAGTGTGCCACCTGTGCAAAAGTAGGTTTATCAGGGCCAAGGGCCGCCACTGAAGTCACATTAGTCTGTATATTATTATTATTATTATCAACTGTATGAACTGAAATGGCAGGATCTGTAGCAGGATTGTTCATCACACTGGTACTGGGGTGATTGTTATCAGTCACAGAACTATTCAAATTCCCATCAGGAATAGTCACAGTTGCTGCAGTACCAGTTGTCTCCTGATGCTGCACTGTAGAGTCCTCAGCAGCAGTGGGGCAAACAGCTTTGGACTCAGCCAAAGAAGGGTTAATGGGCTGTGCTGACACTTGCAGTCCATCCACAGAAATGACATTTTTTAAATGTAACTCTTGCTGCATTGCAGCCTCAGCAGGCACAACATTGCTGCATACAGGACTAGCAGCCTGATTGTCATTAGGCACATTGTCAGTCACAGTGTTAAAAGGAACAAAAACAGTCTTATCCACAACATGGGACTTAGCAGGCTTCACTTTATCAGGTACATCATCAGTAATGTCTTCCTCGTTAAACACCATCTGATCCCCCCGCATAGGAGACTCCATTACCTGGATGGCCCTCAGCATACCTCCTGAATCTTGGGAAGGCCTGGGGCTTCTTACCTCTCCCTGGGGGGGGCAGGGGGTCAGAACTGGGGGTCTCCTCCTCCTCCACCTCCATCTTTGTCACCCTTCCAAACCTTTTGTCGTTACAAAATTTTTCTTTAAAGGGCCCATCTCTGCCTTCCATCATGGCCACGATGGTCTCCTGATGATCCACACGGACCTTGGCCAGCTGGATTTCCGGATCCATGGATCCCCGTTTCTGGCTGTGTAAGCCCTCACGTTGCCTTCGCAGGCGCTTCAACTCCGCTCTCAACTTGTAGAGCTTGTCCCTCTCCCTGTTCAGGACCTTAATCCCGGCCACCACTCGCTCCCGAATGGCCTCCGAGCCTTCATCCTCACCAGGGGCAGAGAGATCGGCTTGTGCAGAGGCAGGCAGTTCACCTGATGGCCCAGGAGATGGCTGGGAGCCTCCAGCAGGAGAAGCCCCGCTGCCCTCCACGGCCTCCCCAGAAAGGGGGCCAGGGAGCTGGGATAGATTTCACCACCACTCCCTTCTCACAGAGCAGCTTCAGAGGCACCTTCCTCCTGACACACCTGTGCTCCAATGATGGGCGGGGCACTATTCCCCCCCCCACTGACACCAATGATCAGGCTCTATTCTTCCCACTGACACCAATTATGGGGCACTATTCCCCCTCCTACTGACCAAAGGCACTATGGAGTTTTTTTACTCCCACTGGCCACCAAGTTGATGCATAGTTTATTCCCACTGATGCCAGGACATTTTCTACTCCCCCTGGCCACAGTCCAGGCCCACTAAGGGCCCATTCACACTATGTGCAGTTACCTGCATTCTTCATCCTGGATAAAACGCAGGTAACTGCAATGACACCTAGAAAACAACAGTTTTCTGTGTGCCATGTTCGCACCAGAACTCAGTGTGTTACAGTATTTTAGAACTGTGTTATATTATGCAACGTGTTTGCATAATATCACAAAACATGCATGGCTCTGCATGTCACCCACCACCTAGCAAGCACCTGTGCAGCGGCATGAATGCCACACATCAGGATGATTGCATTGTGCAATGTAATATTTAGTATTTATTTATTGCAGGCCTTTATATAGCGCCTGTACATACACATCAGTCAGTCAGAGGTGCGTGTACAGCTCACATCTTACAATCTAAAGCCCCTTTATCACATGCATACATACTAGGGCCAATCAGAATGGGGGGTTGCTATTCACTATAGTTGCACTCTAAAGTGCACCTGTCCTTGCAGCAAATGATATACCACAAAAGGAGAATAAATCAAGCAATAGAAACTATTTTCTAACGGGGCACCATTTCTTTCACTGACACCAATGATGGGGCACTATTCTTCCCACCGACACCAAGGATAGGGCACTATTCCACCCACTGACATCAATGATGGGGCACTATTCTTCCCACCGACACCAAGGATAGGGCACTATTCCACCCACTGACATCAATGATGGGGCACTATTCTTCCCACTGACACCAAGGATAGGGCACTATTCCTCCCACTGACACCAATGATGGGGCACTATTCTTCCCACTGACACCAATGATGGGGCACTATTGCTTCCACTGACAGCAATAATGGGGCACTATTATTTCCACTGACACCAATGATGGGGCACTATTCTTCCCACTGACACCAATAACGGGGCACTATTCTTCCCACTGACACCAATAACGGGGCACTATTCTTCCACTGACACCATTCTTCCCACTGAGACCAATGATGGGGTAGTATTCATCCCACTGACACCAATAATGGGGCACTATTCTTCCACTGACACCAATGATGGGGCACTATTTCTTAGGGAAGTCGATGGGTAATTTCAATCTATGGATGGCTGGTTTCAGGGTAGTTGTCAGCCAACTCTTTTAAATGAACTCTGAAGTTTGGCCATATTTTGAAAGGAAATAGTTTGGAAGCCCTATGGCATATAGGCTCTGAGGTTTGGCGCTCAGCGCTCATCAGCGGGGAATGGTTAAGTGTTGCACAATACGTGGCACTGCAAGTATTAATAAAATTAATAAGAAAAAAAAATACAATAGTGGACGACACCAGAGAACATCTAACTACACAACACAAGTCCTTTTGACATTCTCTGCCAAGATCTCCGGAATAAATCGCCGATTACACGCAATTATTCCAGCGATTACAAGGACCGTTATCAAGAAATGATCTTTGCTAAGAAGAAGAAATTAGATCAGACACAAAGAGAAAAATCTATTTTCCCTGGTTAAATTAAAGTAATCCGTATTAACGGCGCTCCCAGTGATTAAAAACGCATTACCGCGCCTGCCACACAGTTGCAACTTAGTAACAAGTAGGAAAAAAACACTGGACGAGGAAGGAGGAGACGTCTTACCTGTGACAGGAGTTTATTGTCGTCCTCCAAGAGTTTCACTTTGGTCTCGAGCTGTCGGATGTAAGTGGACGATGAATCTATAGAGAGAAAAATGAAATATAATTAAATTAAATGTTTCCGTTCAAACCCTGGACCATGCATTCGAAAATCAACGATCCAAACCCCAACTGGATGACATTTAGTTTCCAAAAGCAAAAACGCATTAAAACACTGCAGCTTTTTTTCCCCATAAAACCAGCTTTAAACTTTTTTTTTTTTTTTTCGGAAACAAGTTCTACTGTTTTTCTCCAGCCTTTTTCAGCCATTTCTTGTCTACATGGACTAATTTATGTTGGCTGCACATCATTGATCTGATAGGGACAACAATAACAGCCTGTGCATGTGGTAGGTTGATGATGTAGCAGCAGAACTGAGAGACAATTGTCACCTTTTAACAGGAAGTGCCTGAACAAGAACCTTCATGGCAGGATCCTTAGAGCATCCATATAGGATATGGCAATATACAGTTAACCCTTTGATCGCCCTAGATGTTTAAACCCGGGTGTAGGCCCCAGGACTCCTTAAAGTGGTTGTAAACCCTCATATACTACTTGCACCTACAGGTAAGCCTACATTAAGGCTTACCTGTAGGTGCTTGCAATATCTCCTTAATGTACATGGTTAAGGAGATATTTGCAGAAAATCGGGCACCGATGTCTATGGCGCATGCGCCCCGTAGACAACGGCGCAGGCGCACTGAGCGCGTCAGGTCTTGAATGTAAAAAAAAAAAGGCTGTGACTGGCTCCGGCCAGTCACAGCGCCGGAGCGGCGATACCCGGAAGTCACTCTGGGTATCATGATGGCGGCGGAGGAGGCGAACGAGGGTCGCTGCGGGGGCTTCGATCTAAGGTAAGTAATTCACAATGAGCTAGTATGCTAGTCATACTAGCTCATGCCTTTGTCTTGCAGGTTTTTATTTTATTTTTTAAATTTTTTTGGGGTTTACAACCACTTTAATTTCAAATGAGAGTCCGAACCTTATGAGCTTCCATGTTTCCTATATGCCATGTTGACATTTTCTTTGCATATCAGCCACTAAAAAGTTTGTGTACATGTAGTGCTTTTAAATTTTGTATAAATAAAATATATAGATTTTTATAAACAAACACTCTCATACTTTCTATACTCCTTCATACTAATTTTGAGTTACCAATCACATGGTGGATGGACTAATCTCAACCATCAGGGCCATTTAAGTCCCACAAAAGGGACTTCCCAGCCATTGTCATTAGTACAGTGACCGTGCATATTTTTAGCACTGATCACTGTATTAGTGTCACTGGTCCCACAAAGTGTCAAAAGTGTCAGTTAGGGTCAGAATGTTCACCGCAATATCATAGTCCCGCTATAAGTCACTGACCACTGCCATTACTAGTATTAAAAAAAAAAAAAAAAATGAATACAAATTCCATTGTTTATCACATAGTTTGTAGACGCTATAACTTTTGCGCAAACCAAACAATACGCTTATTGGGATTTTTGTTTACCAAAAATATGTAGCAGAATACATATTGGCCTAAATTTAGGAAGAAATTTGATTGTTTTAATTTCTATTATTGGATATGTTTTATAGCAGAAAGTAAAAAATAAATTAATTTATTTTCAAAATTGTCGGCTTTTTATGTTTATAGCGCAAAAAATAAAAACCTCAGAGGTGATCAAATATCACCAAAAGAAAGGTCTATTTGTAGGGGGAAAAATAACAAATTTTTATTGGGAATACAGTGTCGCATGACCGCGCAATTGTCAGTTAGACCCCCTTTCACATTGAGGCAGTTTTTAGGTGTTTTAGCGCTAGAAATAGCCTCTAAATAGCGCCTGAAAACCGCCTCCCATTCATTTCAGTGCGTCTTTTCACACTGAAGCGGTGCGCTTGCGGGACCTTAGGAAAAGTACTGCAAGCAGCATCTTTGGGGCAGTTTGGGAGCGTTGTGTTTAGTGCTTCAAAAATGCCCTGCCCATTGGAATAAATGGGCAGCGCTTCCAGTGCCGCAACACGAGAGCTTTTACCCCCTTCTTTGGGGTTAAAAGCGCCCCGCTAGCAGCCGAAACAGCTTAGCTTAAACAGCAGTAAAGCGCCGCTAAAATGAGCACCGCTTTAGCGCTAACGCGTCCGCCGCCCCAGAGTGAAAGGTGTCTTAAAGTAACGCAGTGTCATAAGAAAATTTGGCCTGGTCATATGGGGGTGGATCTTCCGGGAGGCCAAGTGGTTAAGCAAAGCATTACATCATTTTACTTAACTGTTCTAGTGATAATTGGACATGGTTTTACATGAGCATTTAAAGAGACTGAAAGATTAGCGCAGTAACTTAATATTCTGTACACATACAAGATATGTGAAAAATGCAATGAAAAGGAGGCGAGCTCAGTACTTCCAGAACACGGCGGAATATCGGAAAATCAAGTGTTTAGAGAAGGTATTGAAGCTTCTTCCAGGAAAACCGCCCCTATAGGTCTCAGATGTTACATCGCAGGAGACGGGCAAGCCAATCTATATTTTATCAGCCAGATCAGTAAAGTAACGCAACTTTCCCCGTCTCAGATTACAATGGGGGATGATGGCGGTGGCAACACAGGAAGGAGATACAGCAAAACAAACTCTATGCTGGCAATAAAGTTGACTGCAGACTTGAGCTGGCAATACACGGTTAGAGTATAGAAATTCTGAAAAATCTTTCAACAGAACATTTTTTTGCCATCGTTGAGTCAACTAATTTTATTCAAACACCCTAAAAATTTTAGTAAACAATAGTGCAGCGCTAAGGAGTAAGAAACATATATATATAGAAAAGCGGATGTTGACAGCTGATTCAGAGATATCATTCTCAATATCACAAAATATAGGATAAAACCAATCTAAATCAATGTGAAATATCTACTGTATAGTGGTCAAAACATGATACTCAAAAAGGTCATGAAATACAAACAAAAAATTATAAATGAAACATCTATTAGAAATCAATAGTCCAGCAAAGCAATCTTGTTGTGAAAAGGTGAATCCCATAGAAGATCAAATTGGTGTCACCTGCGAAGGAACAGAATATCAGAAAACTCCACCGTCAATCTGTGGTCCACCACCAATGTGTAAAGTCAGCACGCTTGCCGGAAAATGTGGACTCCTATACTGCAAGTATTGAGTTGAACACACATTCACAGGAAATACCTCCAACCCGATCCAACACTTCCCAATGGTTGTTAGGGATATCCAATTGACCCAAAAAATGGATAGAAGGAATCACTCCTCAAAAAGGACAGGCTCCCGACACACTCGTCAGGCAAATTCGCAGTTCACAGGTACATGTGGAGGAAACAGCAAGCAACCACACATCGCGTAAAACAGTTTTAAACTATTTATTTAAAAGATAGATGTACACTTACATAGATCCACTTGTAAGTAGCGCTAAAAGGATAAACATCAAATCTATGAATAGAGAAAAAATTGCAGTGGCGTCGCGAACACTACTCGACGTGTTTCGTCATATTGGACATCATTTTGTGGGTCAAGTGGATATACCCAACAACCATTGGGAAGTGTTGGATACGTTCGGAGTGATTTCCTGTAAATGCATGCTTGACTTAATACTTGCAGTATACGAGTCCACATTTTCCGGCAAGCGTGCAGGCTTTACACATTGGTGGTGGGCCACATATTGACGATGGAGTTTTCTGATATTTTGTTCCTTTACAAGGGACAGTAATTGGATATTCTATGGGATTCACCTTTACACCACAAGACTATTGATTTCTAACAGATGTTTAATTTACAATTTTCAGTTTGTATTTCACTACATAGATAGTCAGGTTGAAAAAAGACACAAGTCCATCTAGTTCAACCATAAAAAAAATAAAAAAATAAAATAATATCATACAATCCCATGTACACAATCCTATATCCACAGTTGATCCAGAGGAAGGCGAAAAACGCCAGCAAAGCATGGTTTAATTTGCTACAGCAGGGGAAAAAATTCCTTCCTGATCCCCCGAGAGGCAATCAGATTATCCCTGGATCAATGTTACCTATAAATATTAGTACCCAATTATATTCTGTACATTTAGGAAATGATCCAGGCCTTTCTTAAACAATCTACTGAGCTGGCCAGAACCACCTCTGGAGGGTGTCTATTCCACATTTTCACAACTCTTATACCGCGTACACACGACCGTTTTTAATGTCATTGAAAAAAACGTTGTTTTTCTCGATGTGATTCTTCTCAAGCCTGCCTTGCCTACACACTATCGTGAATTTTTTTTCGAGCAAAGCGCCGTGACGTACAACACGTACGACGGCACTATAAAGGGGAAG
The DNA here is from genome assembly GCA_029206835.1 of Rana muscosa. Lineage (NCBI taxonomy): Eukaryota > Metazoa > Chordata > Amphibia > Anura > Ranidae > Rana > Rana muscosa. The sequence goes on along the minus strand of CM055126.1, from coordinate 199,522,044 downwards.
TTCCATTCGGATGGCGCCACCCTTCATGTTAGTAAAGTTTGTTGAGCGACGATTCACGCTTTTCAGCCTCGTGCTTTTCAGTCCGTTACAGCGTGACGAATGTGCTATCTCCATTACGAACACTAGTTTTACCAGAACGAGCGCTCCTGTCTCATACTTGATTCTGAGCATGCGCATTTTTTTTCACGTTGTTAAAGCCCACACACGGCCGTTTTTCATGACGAGAAAAACGACGTGAAAAATTACAGCATGTTCCAATTTTTTCATGGCCGTTTTTCAAAATGCTCTGAAGCCCAAACACGGTCATTTTTAATGACCATTTAAAAAAAAATAAAAATTCTTGTCATTAAAAAACGGTCGTGTGTATGCGGAATTACTGTGAAGAAACCTTTCCGTATTTGGAGATTTAATCTTTTTTCCTCCAGACGTAACGAGTGCCCCCTTGTCCTCTATGATGACCGTAAAGTGAATAACTCAACACCAAGTTCACTATATGGACCCCTTATATATTTGTATATGTTGATCATACCTTTTTGAGTATCATTTTTTGACCACTATAGATATTTCACATTGATTTAGAGTGGTTTTATCTTATATTTTGTGATATTGAGAATGATATCTCTGAATCAACTGTCAACATCCGCTTTCCTTTGTATAGGTTATTTACCCTTTAGCGCTGCAGTATTGGTTACCTATGTTTTTGAACTATATGTCTAGCGAGGTGCCAGCAGCTACACATATTCTCTCAGCACATTTCTTTTACTCTCCTTTACCCTAAAAATTTTGTCCAGGGCTATTTTAATGGAGTCCCAGACATACAGTATTAAACCGTTTTCATTACAAAATGTACTATTTTTTCCCCCCAAACGTAAACCACATTCACAGTTGGATCTTCATTTGTCTGACCAACATTTTCCATCCTGCTTCTTCAAATTTGCTTGTCACTATGGTCCAGAACGGTCATTGGTCACAGAAAGTTAAACAAATGTTCCAAAAACAAAAAATTCTGAATTAAATTCTAATGGTGTATGACCAGCTGTAACTTAGAGGAAAATTTCCTGGCAAAGTGACAATTCAGTGTGCCATGTAAATAGCCTAGACTCTCATTTAAGTGGATCAACCCCATTGTGATCCCTTGAAGCACGGTTTCTCAAGCAGGGTTCCATAGAACCCTAGGGTTGCTCCAGAGGTTGCTAGGGGTTCCTTGAGCAATTTCTGCCTCTCAGATAAGTTCCCACTGATACTATTGATCTTTTTAGCTTTCTGAAAGGGGGTAATTCTTCCCAATGACCACAGGTGTAAAGAGCATTCTTCCCACTGACCATCAAACGAATGTATCATGAGTTGTAGAGTAATAGTAATTTTTAGCAGGGGTTCTCTGAGACCGGAATTTTTTTTTCAAGGGTTCCTCTGTGTTGAAAAGGTTGACAAAGGCTGCCTTGAAGGTTTGTTCCACTCAGGTTGGCCTGCGGCTCTATTTATTTTATTCATTCGCTGTCAGGTGGCTTGGTGCAGGGTTTTAATCAATGATTATTATGGTGACGTATTAGGTTTTGTAACCCTTTGATAAAACAAATAAAAATAATTTAAACACAAAAACATACAAAACACAATTTCCGTTTGCTTTTCCTGAATGGAGCATTAAATAATTAACAAAAAAAAAATATATATATTAAAAACCTATATAAGAATTCATATATAAGAAAAAACGGTATATTATTTTAAATAACCAATTATTATTGAATATATATTGATTTTCTTTTTGCTATCAAGTTTATTTTACAGATAACACAATTTCAGTTTGCTTTTCCTGAATGGTGCATTAAATAATTAACGAAAAAACCCATTAAAAACCTATATAATAATTCATATACAGGAAAAGACTGTATATTATTCTAAATAACAATTTTCTATTGAATATATATTGATTTTCTTTTCGCTATTATGTTTATTTTACAAAAATGTATTAACGCAAAGTACTAGAATAAAATAGGCCTTCTAGTTTTCCATACAGAATTACGCAGAGTATGATACGGACGATCCTCCTTTTCCCATACTGGCAGTTCAATGGCCTCTCTATCCATTTGTAATGATATATACTCCATTCTCACAGCTCTTTGTGTCTGTTCCCCATGATATCTCTTTCAAGAGGCTTTTAATAAAGCACCATTTACTCTGTAAGGTTCAGGTTGGTATATCTGTTGTGGTTTTCTGCTGGGACTCTGATGACTTGTATGTTCTCTGTGTTGTTTATCATAGTCCAGGGTCGGCTTGTAGACATCATAGTAAATCTCTACAACAAGAAAGGGCCCGGGATTTCCAGCTACAGGATCCTGGCCTGGGCTCACCCCAGGGAAATAGACTTTTATTACTGATATTTCCTATCATGAAGAATTATACCAGCCATATCTGTCTCGGGGGCCTGTAATACATCACCTATTTTTGTTACCAGCTTCATAGATACGTACAAACACAACAGAGATAGACCGTAAAATGATCCATAGTAATCAGGAAAATGAAAGCTGCACATGGCAGATATAAAAGACACAAATTTATTGTTAAATGTATTTTTTTATAATTTTTTTTCAGAAAGCAGTGCATGTACCAGACTTTGACTTAATATCAGCCTCTTGCCATCTCTATATAAAGCAGATCTCATACTGGGAGCAGCAGCCTAAGTGGCAAGTCACTTGTGCTAAGATGTCAACAAGGGGCATGCTGATAGGAGGAGAGTGCAAAAAGAGAGAGGTGAGCTCAGCAGTCTGCTGCTTCACCTTTTAATGCCAAAGCAAGCCACAGGCTGTACAGCATAGCTCAGAGTGGGTGAGAGAGAAGCAGCACATGGGGCCAATCAGTTGTGCTGCAGTGCCTGTGTGTTAACAAGGGTATGCTGATAGGAGAAGGGAACAGAGTTCAAGATTGAATATAGATTTTATAGAACATCTAGGAGGTGTCAATTGTACCCTAATGCCGCGTACACACGACCGTTTTTAATGAGGAGAAAAAATAGGATTTTTATAACAGCTTACCTGTAAAATCCTTTTCTTGGAGTACATCACGGGACACAGAGCGACATAGTCATTACTAATGGGTTATATAGTTACCGTCAGGTGCTGGCACTGGCAACTTCCAAAACCGGAAGTACCCTCCCCTATATAAGCCCCTCCCATCCGGGAGCACCTCAGTTTTGTAGCAAAGCAATAAGTGTCCCCAAAGAGGGGCGGGAGCTCTGTGTCCCGTGATGTACTCCAAGAAAAGGATTTTACAGGTAAGCTGTTATAAAAATCCTATTTTCTTTCTCGTACATCACGGGACACAGAGCGACATAGTCATTACTAATGGGATGTCCTAAAGCAATGCCAAATGAGGGGGGGGATACACCATATATAAGCTGAGCGCTATCAGACATGAGGATCTTTTGCGGCCTGCAACACACTGCGCCCAAAGGCGACATCCTCCTGACTTCTAACGTCCACCTGGTAGAACCTAGTAAACGTGTGTACCGAAGACCATGTTGCGGCCTTACAGATTTGAGCCAGGGAGGCCTGGTGATGCACTGCCCATGAAGTTCCAACTGCTCTCGTGGAGTGCGCCCTAACTTTGAACGGAGGCGGTCTACTTCTCAAGCTATAGGCTTGTATTATGACCTGTCGAATCCACTTGGCTAAAGTAGATTTTGACGCTGCCTGACCCTTTCTGGGGCCTTCCGGCAGAATAAACAAAGTATCCGTTCTGCGAATCTGAGCAGTGGCTTTTAGATAAGCTTTAACTGCTCTTACTACATCCAAAGAATGCAATAACTTTTCCTCTACCGAAGTAGGCTTGGGGAAAAAAGAAGGAAGAACCACATCTTGGTTCAAATGAAAACTCGATACCACCTTAGGAAGAAAGGCTGGATGAGGACGTAACACTACTCTGTCCTTATGGATAACCAGATATGGCTCCTTACAGGACATAGCTGCTAATTCCGATACTCTTTTAGCCGAACAAATGGCTACTAGAAAAATCAATTTCCTGGTGAGAAGCACTAAGGAAATATGCTGTAATGGTTCAAATGGTTGTTTCTGTAGAACCGACAGAACCAAGTTTAGATCCCATGGACATATGGGAATATTAACCGGAGGACTAATACGCATCACTCCTTGTATAAAGGCTTTGACTAGTGAATGCGAAGCCAAGGGCCTTTGAAAAAATATTGACAAGGCCGAAATCTGACCCTTGATAGTACTCAAGGCAAGCTTCCTATCTACAGCCCATTGTAGGAAGTCCAGAATCCTACCTATTACGTATTTACGTGGATGCCATTTCTTGGCTTCACACCAGGCGATGTACGCCTTCCAGATTCTATAGTAGATCTGCCTGGATACCGGCTTCCTGGCATTGATCATGGTAGATACCACAGCATTAGAGAGCCCTCTCTTTTTTAGAATGTGGGCTTCAATAGCCAGGCCGTCAAACCTAGGGCTGGTAAGGAAGGGTGGTATATCGGTCCCTGCGAAAGCAGGTCCGGACGATGTGGGAGGGTCCAAGGACTCCCCACAGACATTTTTACAATCTCCGCGTACCATGCTCTTCGGGGCCACGCTGGAGCCACCAGAATCACTGGTTTCTTTTCTACCCTGATTCTGCGGAGTAATCGAGGTAACAATTGTGGCGGTGGGAATGCATATATCAGCTTGAACTGATCCCAAGGGAACACTAGGGCATCCGAGCCGCACGCTAGGGGATCCCTTGCCCAAGAGACAAACCTGTCCACTTTTGTGTTGAATCTGGATGCTAGCAGATCTACATCCGGTGTTCCCCCCCGCTGACATATTGTCCGGAAAACCTCGGGATGAAGGGACCATTCCCCTGGGCATAATTGTTGGCGACTTAGAAAGTCCGCCTTCCAATTCTCCACTCCTGGAATGAATACCGCAGATATGGCTGGGACATATCTTTCTGCCCATCTCAGGATGTAATTTACTTCCCTTTGGGCTGCACGACTCCTGGTGCCCCCCTGACGATTGATATATGCCACTGCTGTGGCATTGTCTGACTGAACTCTGACAGGGGACCCTTGGAGTTTGGATGTCCATGCTACTAGGGCATACCGGGCTGCTCGTATCTCTAAGAGATTGATGGGCAGGGCCTTTTCCGCATCCGACCATCTGCCCTGGAGAGACCATTGCTCCAGTACTGCTCCCCAGCCTATAAGGCTGGCATCTGTAGTGACCACCTTCCAGGAAATCGGACTGAAGGATTTCCCTCTTTCCAGATTCTGGGGAACCAACCACCAGCGGAGGCTCCTGCGAACGGAAGGGGACAAGGACATTGGTAAGTCCAGAGCCTGAACTTTTTTGTTCCAGGCTGACAGTATGGCCCTTTGCAACTTCCTTGAATGGAATTGACCGTAGGGTACTGCTTCGAATGATGCCACCATTTTTCCCAGCAGCCTCATGCACAGGCGTATGGATGGCTGTCTTTTTGAACCCACTAAGTGGATCAAATCTCTCAAAGACGACCCCTTTTCTTGAGGCAAGAAAATCTTTCTCTGGTCTGAATCCAGCCTTAGCCCCAAGTATTCCAGACTTTTGACTGGTTTTAGGGCTGACTTGTCTCGGTTGATAATCCAACCGTGATATTCCAGATACTTGATTGTCTCGTGAACAACCACTTCTAGTTTTTCCACTGAGTGGTCTATCAGCAACAAGTCGTCTAGATATGCCATTATCGTTACACCTCGTGTTCTTAGATTGGCCAATAATGGGGCCAGAATTTTTGTGAACACTCTTGGTGCTGTGGCCAGACCGAAGGGTAAGGCTCTGAACTGAAAATGGCGCCCTTCTACCGCAAAGCGTAGAAATTTTTGGTGGGCTGGAAAGATGGGGATGTGCAAATAAGCATCTTTGATGTCGATCGAGGCTAACCATTCCTCCCCTTGTAGGGCAGTGGCTACCGATCGGATCGACTCCATCCGGAAAGTCCTGATATGTAGGAATTTGTTTAGCCCTTTTAGATTTAATATGGGCCTCACGTCCCCGTTTGGCTTCGGAACTGTAAAGAGGTTTGAGTAAAACCCGAACCCCCATTCTTCCAGGGGAACCTCTATAATTACTGCTTGAAGCAATAATTGTTCCAGTGCCAACAGGAGGGATCCTCTCTTCTGGGGATCCCTTGGCACGTTTGACCTTATAAAGCGGGAAGGAGGGGAGTTTTTTAACTCCAATTTGTATCCCAGATTTACTGCGGAGAGCACCCATCTGTCTCGGATCGTGTCCCGCCAGGTTTCTGTGAACAACTGAAGTCTTCCCCCCACCCGATTGGGTGGGGGCAACCCTTCATGCATTTGACTTTGGGGGAGGTTTTGTACCTCTCCTGCTCCAGGGCTTCTTGTTACCCTGCAACTGTCCCTGATTTTTACCTCCGGGATTTGACCGGGGAGGCCGTCGGAACTGTTTCACAGCCGATGTCCTAGGGACTGGAGAAGCCGGCCTCTTAAAGGAGGGACCTCTAACTCTATTTTTAACCGGCAAAAGTGTACTTTTACCGCTGGAAATTCTCTGGATATACTTGTCCAGGTCTTCCCCGAATAAGCGCTCCCCATGAAATGGGAAGCTGACCAGCAATTTTTTACAGGGAGCTTCAGCAGACCAGTTTTTGAGCCATAGAAGCCTGCGCATATGTACTACAGACAGCGTAAGGCGGGAGGCCTGATGGATTGAATCCTTTATGGCGTCCACCGCAAAGCATAAGGCTCTAGGTAGATCAGCTAGGGCAAGAGCCTGCTGATCTGGCAAGTCCCTTAAGACCTGTTTCAACTGATCCTTCACTGCTTGGCAGACCCCTATAGCTGCCACTGCTGGTTGTGTCACCAATCCTGCTGTAGAAAAAGCAGATTTCAATAATGACTCCAATTTTTTATCTATTGGGTCCTTGAACATTTGGACATTTTCCACCGGACATGTCAGTGATTTATTCACACAAGAGATGGCTGCGTCCACTGTAGGGACCTTCCATTTTCTGATGAACTTATCCTCCATGGGATAGACCACCGGAAATCTCTTGGGGGGAGTAAATATTTTGTCAGGATGCTCCCAATCCTGGTAAATGAGCCCCTCCAGTAAAGGATGGATCGGAAAGGAACAAACAGTCTGGGGAGCTTTTAGCGACCCCAACGAGGAGACAGAAGTGGAGGATGGCTCCGCAAGTGGCATTTTAAATGCTGATCGGACCATATTAGTCAGGGACTGAACCCATAACCTCTCAGCATGTGATGCTGAGAACGGCTCTTCCACTGTTGATTCCTCTACAACCGAATCAACCTCATCCTGATCCCCCTCAGGTAGGTCGACCTCTGTATGGGACTGTTGCTCTGTTAACAGGCACTCTGAGGGAGGAGACGGAGATCGAGCGCTTTTCTCCTGTGACAGGGAAGCAGCGATTAATGCTGACAATCTCTCTTCCAGTCCTCCCAGAGCTGAGGAAAAAACCTCCTCTGTTACATACACAGGAGCAGGTGAACTGAGGACAGCCACAGTACCAGGTACTCCTGAGGGTGCTCTACGGTCACTAACCTCTGATTCTTCAGGGGAGACTGGTGCAGCCAAAGCATGCCCAAGATCCTCAGAGCCCGATGGAGACCCCCTATTCCTCCTGGAATTTCTAGTCCCGGAGTTTTTAGACGGCATATTCCTAAGCCACAAAGCTGAGGTATTCCAGCCGAAATACACCAGTTACTGATAATAGTCTAGCATAAATGCTGCTATAATAAACAGTTGGTGTCTACTAATGTGCCTTTCTAGGGGATGCCTGTATCAACCGCTTGCTGTATGCCTTTAAATGTTGCCAGCTCTGTCTCTGTACTTCATAGCCAGCTTACTACAATATTGTGGCTTTTTAAAACCTGCTGGGACGCCCGCACATGCGCAGAAGCGCTGCGGCGCGCACAGAGCGTCATCCCCCAGGCTCCGCCCCCTTTCCCGGCTCACCTCTATATATAGAGGCGCGTGCACGCGCACGCGCGCGGCCACGTGCGCCCTCGGCGCTAATTTCAAACATGGAAACCAGGGACAGGAGCCAGGGCCCCTCTTTGCCGCAGGCCGGGGGATGGACGAGCACTGCAACATGGCAGAGGAAGCAGTTTCCTATAGGAGAACTCACCAACTGCCTGGACTTTGCTCTCTGAGAAGAAACTAGTCCACATGACAAGAAAACATTCCACAGCGGCCTCTAGTGGACAAACACAGGTACCGCAGTCTAATATACTAAATATATATAAAAAAACATTTTTTTTTTTTTCTTGACCACCATTAAAAATTATTACATTTTTTTAGTAGTTACAGGCATGCACAGAATCTTGCGGGAATACCATTAGGTAACAGACAGAAAGACAAATTAGGCTTGGGGGTCCCCCAATAGAACCAAGTTCCTGGGGGCCCCCACTTACCTGTTCCTCGCCGCAGGACTTTGTTTGGTCCACAAAAGCCCAAACTTCACCTATCACGGCAGGCATTGTAATCAAACCTTCAGGGACCGGGTTCCCAAGGATTCCACTCCCCTGGACCTGTATAGCACCCTGCACAGAAAACATCTTGGTCGTGGGTATGACCAGAGCTCTGGATCCCAGGGTCCAGCTCTCCTAAGAGAAGCATTACAGGCAGAACCTTGCTCTTCTCTTTGCAAGGCCCGGGTACCGACCGTTTAGCTATGAAGCTTTTTTGGTCGGATCCGGAATAGCTTACTGAGGCCCAAAAGAACCTGTACGCAAGCTCAGTGAAAAACACATGTTTCTTCTTGGCCAACACCTTAGACACTGGCAAAAAACTGAGGTGCTCCCGGATGGGAGGGGCTTATATAGGGGAGGGTACTTCCGGTTTTGGAAGTTGCCAGTGCCAGCACCTGACGGTAACTATATAACCCATTAGTAATGACTATGTCGCTCTGTTTCCCGTGATGTACGAGAAAGAAATTACATTTTTTTAATTGGTCATTAAAAATGATCGTGTGTGGGCTTTCCAGCATTTTTCCCGACGAGAAAAAACGCAGAGACTCACGACGAGAAAATTTGGAACATGCTCTAATTTTTCACGTCGTTTTTTACATCGTCGTTTTTCTCGTCATGAAAAACGGCCGTGTGTAGGCTTTAAGGACGTGAAAAAAAATGTGCATGCTCAGAATCAAGTATGAGACGGGAGCGCTCGTTCTGGTAAAACTAGCGTTCGTAATGGAGATAGCACATTCGTCACTCTGTAACAAACTGAAAAGCACGAGCCTGAAAAGCGCGAATCGTCTCAACAAACTTTACTAACATGAAGGGTGGCGCCATCCGAATAGAACTTCCCCTTTATAGTGCCGTCGTACGTGTTGTACGTCACCGCGCTTTACTGGAACATTTTTTTCCACGATAGTGTGTAGGCAAGGCAGGCTTGAGAGGAAACACAAAAAATCACGTCGAGAAAGATGCCGTTTTTTTCAATGACATTAAAAACGGTCGTGTGTATACGGCATAAGAGTTGCCTTTTGCCTTAAATTCTTCCAAAAAATAGAAGTGAAATTCCTGTAGCCTTGGCACTCATGTGCTTTAAAGTAATCTTCTCAATACCCTAAAAAAAAAAAAGTGTCTGGTAGGAAGAGCTACAGTGTCCAGAGGCACAGAGTATCCAACACAGCTAGAAGTGTTGGATAGTAGCAACACCTAAAGCTCTTTACAAGAATAAAGATTTGACTCCCCTCCCACGCGATGGGCACTTTTTTTTTTTAATTAAACAATTTGTGTAGCTGAATATCTGTTGTGTGAGATCACCTAAGGCATTACTGCTTATGACTGCTAGTTTCATCAGGTTTGGAGTGAGATTTGGTGATTTCACCACTGTACTGCTCGATGTTCTCCTTCCTGGAGAAGAAGCTGTACCTGAGGACATGTAGTGCAAGGATTTCCCCGCTTCTGCTTTATCCATGCAGTGGAGATCTGTACTTCCACCTCTCCTTATGCTTCATTAATATTACCCTACCAATCATTAGATCAGAGAGGGGCTTTGATACGAGGAAGCAAAACCCTGCTTCTCTTCCAAGATGGTCACATTTATGCGGAGACAGTGTGGAACAAGGCATTGCATGTCAGTAATGGGAAAATCAGCTGCAGATATACACAGCGGGCAAAATAAGTATTGAACACGTCACCATTTTTCCAAGTAAATATATTTCTATTGACTTGAAATTTTCACCACGTCGGTAATAACCCATGCAATCTATACATACAAAGAAACCAAAACAAATAAGTTCTGAAATGAAGTTGTGTAATAAAAATGGAACACCACAGGGAAAAGTTATTGAACACGCTAACTGAAATGTATTTAATACTTTGTACAAAATCCTTTGTTAGTAATGAAAGCTTCAAGACGCCTCCTATATGGAGAAACTAGTCACATGCATTGCTCAGGTGTGATTTTGGCCCATTCTTCCACACAGCCTTCAAATCTTGAAGGTTCCGTGGGCCTCTTCTATGAACTCTGATCTTTAGTTCTTCCCATAGATTTTCTATTGGATTCAAGTCAGGTGATTGGCTGGGCCAATCCAGCAGCTTTATTTTGTTTCTTTGAAACCAATTGAGGGTTTCTTTGGGAAACCAATTGAGGGTTTCTTTGGGAAACCAATTGAGGGTTTCCTTGGGTTTTTTGGGATCATTGTCTTGTTGGAATGTCCTCCCTCGTTTCATCTTCATCATCCTGGTAGATGGCAGCAGATTTTTAATAAAAATGTCTTGATACATTTTTCCATTCATCCTTCCTTCAATGATATGAAGTTTGCCAGTACCGTATGCTGAAAAACAGCCCCACACCATGATGTTCCCACCTCCCAACCTCACTGTTGGTATTTTTGGGGTGATGTGAAATGCAATTTTACCTCCAAACATGGTGTGTATTATGGCCTCCATAGAGTTCAATTTTGGTCTCATCTGACCAGACTATATTCTCCCAATATTTCACAGGCTTGTCTAAATGTTGTGCAGCAAATTTTAAACAAGCTTCAACATGCTTTTTTTTCAGCAAGGCAGTCTTGCGTGGTGAGCGTGCATACAGGCCATGGAGGTTGAGTGCATTACTTTGTTTTCTTTGAAACAATTGTACCTGCTAATTCAGGTCTTACTGGAGCTCGCTACAAGTGTTCCTTGGCTCTTGGACAACTCTTATGATAATTCTTATTACTCCTTTGTCAGAAATCTTTTGCGAGGAGCACCTGGTCGTGGCCGATTTATGGTGAAATGATATTCCTTCCGCTTCCGGATTATGGCCCCAACAGTGCTCACTGGAATATATTCAGAAATCCTTCTGTAACCCATCAGTATGTTTTGCAACAATAAGGTTAAAACGGTCTTGAGAGAGCTCTTTGCTTTTACCCATCATGAGATGTTTCTTGTACGACACCTTGGTAATGAGACACCTTTTTTTTAGGCCATCAGTTGAGACTGAACCAGCCGATATTAATTTGCACTGACAAGGGGCAGGATTGCGTTCTAATTACTGATGAATTTTAGCGGGTCTTTTGGTTTTCCGTACCCTTTTACACCTCCCTTTCTTCAGGAGTTTATTAATTTTTCTCTGTGTCATTCCATTTTATTACACATAACTTAATTTCTGAACCTTTTCGTTTTGGTGTCTTTGTATGTATGGATTGCATGGGTTGTTACCTTCATGCCGCGTATAGGGATGAGCTTCGTGTTCGAGTCGAACATACGTTCGACTCGAACATTGGCTGTTCGATCGTTCGACGAAGATCGAACGATTTGGGCCGTTCGCGCCAAATTCGAGTGACGCGAACGGCCCACAATGCACTACGCCATCGCAGTGTCATCCAGGCGCTGTGATTGGCCAAGCATGCACTGTGACCCCGCATGCTTGGCCAATCACAGCGCCGGCAGCGAGGAGAGCAATGATTGGCCACAGGCAGGATGCCTGTGGCCAATTATTGCTGAGGGTGTTTAGTACACGCCCCACACTATAAAAGGCCGCCAGCACGGCGGCCTAGTGTAGTGTGTTCCGGAGCAGGGATAGAGTAGCATAGGCAGGGACAGTGACTGTTATTTCTTTCTTGCTTAACCTGGATTCCTTTAGTTTAGGGAAAGAGAAGGATAGGTAGGGAGAGTGTCAGTGTGTTTTGTGCTTCTGCTATAGTGTGCTTAAAAAAAAACATTTATTCTAGGGACAGAAAACTCTAGGTAGGGACAGTGTCAGTTTCTTTCACTCTGCAAGTCCTTGTTTCCAGGGACCTGGAAGGACAGTGAGTGAATTGTCCTTTTGCTATATTGTGATTAAAAAAAACATTTATTCTAGGGACAGAAAACTCTAGGTAGGGACAGTGTCAGTTTCTTTCACTCTGCAAGTCCTTGTTTCCAGGGACCTGGAAGGACAGTGAGTGAATTGTCCTTTTGCTATATTGTGATTAAAAAAAACATTTATTCTAGGGACAGAAAACTCTAGGTAGGGACAGTGTCAGTTTCTTTCACTCTGCAAGTCCTTGTTTCCAGGGACCTGGAAGGACAGTGAGTGAATTGTCCTTTTGCTATATTGTGATTAAAAAAAACATTTATTCTAGGGACAGAAAACTCTAGGTAGGGACAGTGTCAGTTTCTTTCACTCTGCAAGTCCTTGTTTCCAGGGACCTGGAAGGACAGTGAGTGAATTGTCCTTTTGCTATATTGTGATTAAAAAAAACATTTTTTTCTAGGGACAGAAAACTGTAGGTAGGGAGAGTGTTTTTTTTCTTTCACTCTGCAAGTCCTTGTTTCCAGGGACCTGTAAGGACAGTGAGTTAATTTTCCTTGTGCTATATTGTGATTAAAAAAAACATTTATTCTAGGGACAGAAAACTCTAGGTAGGGACAGTGTCAGTTTCTTTCACTCTGCAAGTCCTTGTTTCCAGGGACCTGGAAGGACAGTGAGTGAATTGTCCTTTTGCTATATTGTGATTAAAAAAAACATTTATTCTAGGGACAGAAAACTCTAGGTAGGGACAGTGTCAGTTTCTTTCACTCTGCAAGTCCTTGTTTCCAGGGACCTGGAAGGACAGTGAGTGAATTGTCCTTTTGCTATATTGTGATTAAAAAAAACATTTTTTTCTAGGGACAGAAAACTGTAGGTAGGGAGAGTATTTTTTTTCTTTCACTCTGCAAGTCCTTGTTTCCAGGGACCTGTAAGGACAGTGAGTTAATTGTCCTTGTGCTATATTGTGCTGAAAAAAACATTTATTCCAGGGACAGAAAACTCTAGGTAGGGACAGTGTCAGTTTCTTTCACTCTGCAAGTCCTTGTTTCCAGGGACCTGGAAGGACAGTGAGTGAATTGTCCTTTTGCTATATTGTGATTAAAAAAAACATTTTTTTCTAGGGACAGAAAACTGTAGGTAGGGAGAGTATTTTTTTTCTTTCACTCTGCAAGTCCTTGTTTCCAGGGACCTGTAAGGACAGTGAGTTAATTTTCCTTGTGCTATATTGTGATTAAAAAAAACATTTATTCTAGGGACAGAAAACTCTAGGTAGGGACAGTGTCAGTTTCTTTCACTCTGCAAGTCCTTGTTTCCAGGGACCTGGAAGGACAGTGAGTGAATTGTCCTTTTGCTATATTGTGATTAAAAAAAACATTTTTTTCTAGGGACAGAAAACTGTAGGTAGGGAGAGTATTTTTTTTCTTTCACTCTGCAAGTCCTTGTTTCCAGGGACCTGTAAGGACAGTGAGTTAATTGTCCTTGTGCTATATTGTGCTGAAAAAAACATTTATTCCAGGGACAGAAAACTCTAGGTAGGGACAGTGTCAGTTTCTTTCACTCTGCAAGTCCTTGTTTCCAGGGACCTGGAAGGACAGTGAGTGAATTGTCCTTTTGCTATATTGTGATTAAAAAAAACATTTTTTTCTAGGGACAGAAAACTGTAGGTAGGGAGAGTATTTTTTTTCTTTCACTCTGCAAGTCCTTGTTTCCAGGGACCTGTAAGGACAGTGAGTTAATTTTCCTTGTGCTATATTGTGATTAAAAAAAACATTTATTCTAGGGACAGAAAACTCTAGGTAGGGACAGTGTCAGTTTCTTTCACTCTGCAAGTCCTTGTTTCCAGGGACCTGGAAGGACAGTGAGTGAATTGTCCTTTTGCTATATTGTGATTAAAAAAAACATTTTTTTCTAGGGACAGAAAACTGTAGGTAGGGAGAGTGTTTTTTTTCTTTCACTCTGCAAGTCCTTGTTTCCAGGGACCTGTAAGGACAGTGAGTTAATTTTCCTTGTGCTATATTGTGATTAAAAAAAACATTTATTCTAGGGACAGAAAACTCTAGGTAGGGACAGTGTCAGTTTCTTTCACTCTGCAAGTCCTTGTTTCCAGGGACCTGGAAGGACAGTGAGTGAATTGTCCTTTTGCTATATTGTGATTAAAAAAAACATTTATTCTAGGGACAGAAAACTCTAGGTAGGGACAGTGTCAGTTTCTTTCACTCTGCAAGTCCTTGTTTCCAGGGACCTGGAAGGACAGTGAGTGAATTGTCCTTTTGCTATATTGTGATTAAAAAAAACATTTTTTTCTAGGGACAGAAAACTGTAGGTAGGGAGAGTATTTTTTTTCTTTCACTCTGCAAGTCCTTGTTTCCAGGGACCTGTAAGGACAGTGAGTTAATTGTCCTTGTGCTATATTGTGCTGAAAAAAACATTTATTCCAGGGACAGAAAACTCTAGGTAGGGACAGTGTCAGTTTCTTTCACTCTGCAAGTCCTTGTTTCCAGGGACCTGGAAGGACAGTGAGTGAATTGTCCTTTTGCTATATTGTGATTAAAAAAAACATTTTTTTCTAGGGACAGAAAACTGTAGGTAGGGAGAGTATTTTTTTTCTTTCACTCTGCAAGTCCTTGTTTCCAGGGACCTGTAAGGACAGTGAGTTAATTTTCCTTGTGCTATATTGTGATTAAAAAAAACATTTATTCTAGGGACAGAAAACTCTAGGTAGGGACAGTGTCAGTTTCTTTCACTCTGCAAGTCCTTGTTTCCAGGGACCTGGAAGGACAGTGAGTGAATTGTCCTTTTGCTATATTGTGATTAAAAAAAACATTTTTTTCTAGGGACAGAAAACTGTAGGTAGGGAGAGTATTTTTTTTCTTTCACTCTGCAAGTCCTTGTTTCCAGGGACCTGTAAGGACAGTGAGTTAATTGTCCTTGTGCTATATTGTGCTGAAAAAAACATTTATTCCAGGGACAGAAAACTCTAGGTAGGGACAGTGTCAGTTTCTTTCACTCTGCAAGTCCTTGTTTCCAGGGACCTGGAAGGACAGTGAGTGAATTGTCCTTTTGCTATATTGTGATAAAAAAAAACATTTTTTTCTAGGGACAGAAAACTGTAGGTAGGGAGAGTGTTTTTTTTCTTTCACTCTGCAAGTCCTTGTTTCCAGGGACCTGTAAGGACAGTGAGTTAATTTTCCTTGTGCTATATTGTGATTAAAAAAAACATTTATTCTAGGGACAGAAAACTCTAGGTAGGGACAGTGTCAGTTTCTTTCACTCTGCAAGTCCTTGTTTCCAGGGACCTGGAAGGACAGTGAGTGAATTGTCCTTTTGCTATATTGTGATTAAAAAAAACATTTATTCTAGGGACAGAAAACTCTAGGTAGGGACAGTGTCAGTTTCTTTCACTCTGCAAGTCCTTGTTTCCAGGGACCTGGAAGGACAGTGAGTGAATTGTCCTTTTGCTATATTGTGATTAAAAAAAACATTTTTTTCTAGGGACAGAAAACTGTAGGTAGGGAGAGTATTTTTTTTCTTTCACTCTGCAAGTCCTTGTTTCCAGGGACCTGTAAGGACAGTGAGTTAATTGTCCTTGTGCTATATTGTGCTGAAAAAAACATTTATTCCAGGGACAGAAAACTCTAGGTAGGGACAGTGTCAGTTTCTTTCACTCTGCAAGTCCTTGTTTCCAGGGACCTGGAAGGACAGTGAGTGAATTGTCCTTTTGCTATATTGTGATTAAAAAAAACATTTTTTTCTAGGGACAGAAAACTGTAGGTAGGGAGAGTGTTTTTTTTCTTTCACTCTGCAAGTCCTTGTTTCCAGGGACCTGTAAGGACAGTGAGTTAATTTTCCTTGTGCTATATTGTGATTAAAAAAAACATTTTTTCTAGGGACAGAAAACTGTAGGTAGGGAGAGTGTTTTTTTTCTTTCACTCTGCAAGTCCTTGTTTCCAGGGACAGAGAAGGACACCTGAAGGTAGCCCTTATTGCTTTTTTCCCATCTCCCTGCAGGCCATCTATTAGAATGTCTGGAAGGCAAACAAGGAGAGGCAGACAGTCAGGAGGCAATAAAAGAGGGCAAGCAGGCTCTGTGTCTGGGGGCAACAGTGCTGGTCGTGGACGCGGTGCATTGTCATCAGCACATGGCCATGGGACACGCTTGTCCTTCTTTTCGGCAGCTGGACATGTTGAGCCACATCATGCCGAAGACTTGGTAGAGTGGATGACCAAGCCCTCCTCCTCCTCCTCATCCTCTCTCACCCAGGCTCAGGGTACTGGAAAAGCAGCTGCCAAAGCGTCGTCTTCCCTGGTATCAATGTCAGACAAATCATCAGTCACTCCTTCCCTAGACCCACCATGTCCTCCTCCTGAGGAGTCCCCCGAACTGTTTCAGCACAGTGTTGGGTACATGCTCCAGGAGGATGCCCAGCGTTTCGAAGGGTCTGATGATGAAACCCAGCTAGAGGAAGGCAGTAGCGTGAGAGCAGACAGAGGGGATGCTCAAGAAGGACACCAATCTGGCAGTCATGTTCCAGCAGCTGCAGCATACTGCCAGATTGGCTCCAGTGATGAGGAGGGAGGGGATGATGAGGTCAATGACTCCACGTGGGTGCCTAATAGGAGAGAGGAGGAGGAGGAGGATGAGGAGGAGGCACATCTCCAACGAGGCAGGATGCCCTTTGGTGGCCAGCGTAAGGGCAGTACACCGACGGAATCACACCGCAGAGCTCCGCCTGTGCAGGGCGCTGCCTCTGCCCGTCATTCAAAAAGTTCTTTGGTGTGGGCCTTTTTTGAGGCTAGTGCATCAGATCGCACAGCTGCTGTTTGCAACATATGTCTCAAGCGTATATCGCGTGGCCAAAACATCAGCCGCTTGGGTACCACATGCCTGACCAGACATATGTTGACCTGCCATGCAGCTCGTTGGCAAGCCTACCTCAAAGACCCACACCAAAGAACAAAGCGGACCTCTCCTTGCACCGCATCAGCTGGGATCTCCAACCCCACTATAACTTCAGTCCTCTCTGAAACATGCACTGAGAGGAATGAAGGTGTAGAATTAGGTGTGTCACAGCCAAGTACTTGCGCCCACTCTGCTAGCAGTACACCGACGTCCGATTCTAGCAGGCAAATTTCCCTGCCCCAGCTGCTGGACCGTCGAAAGAAGTTCACTCCCAGCCATCCACATGCCCAGCGGTTGAATGCTAGCTTGGCTAAATTGCTAGCGCTTCAACTGCTGCCTTTTCAGTTGGTAGACTCGGCCCCCTTCCGTGAGTTTGTGCAATGTGCGGTTCCTCAGTGGCAGGTTCCCAAACGCCACTTTTTCTCACGGAAGGCTATTCCGGCTCTCTACCGGCATGTGGAAGGCAATGTCTTGGCCTCGCTGGACAGGGCGGTCAGCGGTAAGGTGCATATTACCGCTGACTCATGGTCCAGCAGGCATGGACAGGGACGTTACCTTTCTTTCACGGCCCATTGGGTCACTCTTTTGGCAGCTGGGAAGGATTCAGGACAAGGTGCAGTAGTGTTGGAGGTTGTCCCACCGCCACGCCTCCAAAATGCTACTACTGGTTGTGACACACCTCTCTCCTCCACCCCCTCCTCTTCTTCTTCCTCCATGGCCTCTTCCTGTGGTTTGTCCTATGAACCAGCGGTGCTCCGTAGCCGTTCACGGGGCTACGCAAGTACGCAGGCAAAAAGATGCCATGCCGTGCTTGCGCTGGTGTGTTTGGGGGACAGAAGCCACACTGGGGCAGAGGTCCTGTCTGCTCTGCAGGGCCAGGCCGAGAGGTGGTTGACGCCACGCCAGCTTAAGCCAGGAATGGTGGTTTGCGACAATGGCACCAACCTCCTCTCCGCCCTCCGACAGGGACAACTGACCCATGTGCCCTGTGTGGCTCACGTCCTTAACCTGGTGGTGCAGCGGTTCTTGGGCAGGTACCCGGGCTTACAGGATGTCCTGAGGCAGGCCAGGAAAGTCTGTGTGCATTTCCGCAGATCTTATAATGCCAGTGCTCGCCTGGCTGAGCTGCAAAAGGAGTTGAACCTGCCCAAGAACCGCCTTATATGTGACATGCCCACCAGGTGGAACTCAACGTTGGCCATGCTGCAGCGGCTGCACACGCAGCAGAGGGCCATCAATGAGTACCTGTGCGACTACGGCACCAGGACAGGGTCAGGGGAGCTTGGTTTTTTTTCTCCACGCCAGTGGGGCATGATCAGGGATGCATGCACTGTCCTGGCACCATTTGAGGAGGCCACGAGGATGGTGAGCAGTGACAGTGCATGCATCAGTGACACTGTACCTCTTGTCCACCTGTTGGAGCACACGCTGCGTGGAATAATGGACAGGGCACTTGAGGCAGAACAGAGGCAGGAAGAGGAGGACTTCCTTGCCTCTCAAGGCCCCCTTTACCCAGACAGTGTTCCTTCTGTCCCACCCATCGCACAGGAAGAGGAGGAGGAGGAGGAGGAGGATTGTGTCAGCATGGAGGTGGAGGCTGGCACTCAGCATCATCAGCAGCAGTCTTTTAGGGATGATTTACAGTCCCAAGAAACCAGTGGACTTGTACGTGGCTGGGAGGAGGTGGCTGCGGATCATGTCGTCCTTAGTGACCCAGAGGACTCCGGAGCGAATGCCTCAGCAAACCTACGCTGCATGGCCTCCCTGATCCTGCAAAGTCTGCGGAAGGATCCTCGTATTCTTCGGATCAAGGAGAGGGACCATTACTGGCTGGCCACTCTCCTTGATCCACGGTACAAGGGTAAGGTTGCGGACCTTATGTTACCGTCGCAGAGGGAGCAGAGGATGAGACAACTCCGGGAGGCCTTGCAGAAAGGTCTGTGCAACGCGTTCCCAGAGACTGGGAGGTTGCAAACTCCTGGTCCTGGACAACGAGTTGCTGAGGCTTCGGCCAGTCAAAGAAGGAGCGGTGGGGAAGGTGGCCGTCTGACCGATGCGTTCAGACAATTCTTTAGTCCGCAGCCCCAAAGTATGATTGGTTCCAGCAACCATCGCCAGCGTCTGATAAACATGGTGCAGGAATATCTAGGGGCAAGGTCAGACTTGGACACCTTCCCCACCGAAAATCCTCTGGCTTACTGGGTCTTGAGGATGGATCACTGGCCAGAGCTTGCACAGTATGCAATTGAGCTACTGGCCTGTCCTGCATCCAGCGTTCTTTCGGAACGCACATTCAGTGCTGCTGGAGGATTTGTCACGGATCACAGGGTGCGCCTGTCCACCGACTCGGTTGATCGACTGACTTTCATCAAGATGAACCAGTCTTGGATCACCACCAGCTACCACACACCTGATGCTGATATAACAGACTAATTGATTTTAAAATGTCACATCCCTTCAAGACTGATGCTGATGCTGAGTGCCTGTGCTGTTATGTTGACTGCCTATCCTCCTCCTCCGAGTCCTCAATGATACGATTGATGATGATAGCTTGGAAGATCATTTTTGTTTATGGGTGCCGCCACCAGTGCCTAACGCCCAATTTTTCAGCCCCTGTTTAACAGGGGCGTGTAATTACAATTTTTGAAGCAATACTTTGCAACAGGGCTCATTGCTGTGCTCCAAGTACAGTATCTGTGAGGAGTTGCAGTGTTGTGCCACCAGTGCCTAAGGCCCAATTTTTCAGCCCCTGTTTAACAGGGGCGTGTCATTACAATTTTTGAAGCAATACTTTGCAACAGGGCTCATTGCTGTGCTCCAAGTACAGTATCTGTGAGGGGTTGCAGTGTTGTGCCACCAGTGCCTAAGGCCCAATTTTTCAGCCCCTGTTCAACAGGGGCATGTAATTACAATTCTTGATCTAATAATTCACAGCAGGGCCCATTGCTGCACCCACCAAGAGTAACTGTCAGGGCTTACAGTGTTGTGGCACCAGCACCACCATCAAAGGCCCAATTTTTACTACCACTGTTCAACAATTATATGTAATTAAAATTCCTGATATAATAGTTGACAGCAGGGCGTTCCAGCACCAACCAAGAGTAACTGTGAGTGCTTACAGTGTTGTGCCAACACCAACAACTAAGGGGCCTATTTCTGCAGAGTATATACGGCAGGTCCCTACTTTCAAACATCCAACTTACAAACGACTCCTACTTGCAAACGCAAGAAGACAACAGGAAGTGAGAGGAAATCTACCACTAGGAAGGAAAATTCTCTCCTGTAAGAATAAATATGGGAGAAAGGTGTCTCCTCTGTACTGATGCTTTATCAGCAATCCTTGTTTCAAGAAAAACACCACATTTCAAAAACAGTTGTCATTGGGACGGAAAGTGAGGTGAAATGTTCTGAACAGGGGCACAGACAGCAAAACAAATGTTACAGGGGTGATAACCCTTACCTATGTTTTCCAAAAAGTTTAAAAATAGATTTTTGGGCTGGAGCTACACTTCAACAATGTACCTGTTCAAAATTACAAACAGATTCTACATAAGAACAAACCTACAGTCCCTGTCTTGTATGCACCGCCTGTATACGGCTGTTCAGAGTATATAGGGCCTTTTTTATTTTATGTGCGGGGTTCCCCTTAATATCCATACAAGACCCAAAGGGGCTGGTAATGGGCTGGGGTAGGGGGGGGGGGGGTCATGGGGTAGCTATGCCATTTTTCTTAAAGAATTTCATCCATATTACCGGGACCAGACATTACATTAAAGCCGCAAGCAGTTTTAAATGGCTTTTTTTTCCTTTAGAAGTGTCATTTTGTGCAGGGACAGTTCTAAACACGGGAAACACGTGGCACTTCACAGGCATACTTTAGACACCCCCCAGGTACGATATTTAAAGGAATATTTGACTTTTTTTTTTTCACTTTATGCATCATTAAAATGACTGCTCCCGAAAAACGACCGTTTTTAAAACTTCTTTTTGCATTGATACATGTCCCCTGGTGCAGAACCCGGGTTCCCAAACCCTTTTTAGGACAATAACATGCATAATAGTTGTTATAATTAGCACTTTAGAATTCGAACGTTCGCATCCATTGTATTTAATAGGGTTCTAATGTTCGTTCGAACTTCCGGTCCGTTCGCGGGTTCTGGTGCGAACCGAACCCGGGGGTGTTCGGCTCATCACTAGCCGCGTACACATGACCGTTTTTCATGACGAGAAAACTGACATTTTTTAGATTGGTCGTGAAGAACGGTCGTGTGTAGGCTCCAACACAGTTTTCTCGACGACAAAACTGGCTGAAAAAAAATTAGAACCTGCTCTATTTTTTCTTGTTGTTTTTCACGTCGTTCTGTTAAACGTCGAGAAAAACGGTCGTGTGTATGCTTTTACGAGGGGAAAACAAACGTGCATGCTCAGAATCAAGTATGAGACGGAAGCGCTCGTTCTGGTAAAACTAGCGTTCGTAATGGAGATAGCACATTCGTCACACTGTAACGGACTGAAAAACACGAAGACTGAAAAGCGCGAATCGTCTCTCACCAAACTTTATTAAAACAAGGATCAGCAAATGCAGCCCAAAGGGTGGCGCCATTCGAATGGAACTTCCCCTTTATAGTGCCGTCATACGTGTTGTACGTCACCGCGCCTTGCTCGAGCGTTTTTTTTTTCATGAACCTGTGTATGCAAGGCAGGCTTGAGAGGAATCACGACGAGAAAAACTTTGTTTTTTTGCATGACATGAATAACGGTCGTGTGTATGCGGCATTAGAATTATGTTTACCTAGAAAAATGGTGATGTGTTCAATACTTATTTTACCCGCTTTATATACACACACATACAGTATAGATACATACACACACATTATATATTTACATCAAACTGGTCAATTTTTCATATTTATATAAAAATAGAGGGGGAAAAAAATAAGGGACTATACAATTTACGGAGTGCTTTTACTTCCTTGTTTTCATTTTGCAGCCCCCGGAGAGCCCTCTGGACTGTGATTAACGCCAGCGCAGAATTTTGCTGTAACGCTTTGTTAACGCCAACTACGTGGTGATATTGATTGCATTATTGAAGCAGTCAGCAGAATTGTAGCAAGAGCAGGCCAGTGCAGAGGTGACGCTCCATTATCCTTATTATAAACACTAAGCTGGAGGTAATAAATCAATATGCTCAGCTTCCAGCTTTCCTACTTTGATGGCCTCCAGGGTTGGACTCCATCAGCAGGAGGGTGGGTGGGGGGGTGGGGGGGTGTCATAGAAAAGGTAAAAAGGTCAGGAGTCAGGACTGCATTCCTTCTCTAGCATTACCTGGCGGGCTGGGAATACAGTCAGGAAAAGCCGGTAATAGCTCTGGACATCTCCTGATAATGAGTCTGAAGAACAGGCCTTGTGCCTGGAGGGCTTCCTTCCTATGATCCTAAAAATGCTGCTCCTGACGCCACACTTGGCCAACATGGCACACAGGCGTGTCACCCAACTATAAACATATAGGCTTATCGGGGTAGTCTGTAAAATTAAATAAAAGAGTATTCATGGTCCAATGACGTTGGATACACTTACACATTTTTTTTCAACGTATGCCAACGCAAGGAACTGTAAATAAAAAAAAAATTATAAAAAAAAAGAAAAAAAAAAAAAAGTATGTAAATTGGAGCAGTGGTACACTAGGTTGATATGGTTTGCAGTGGGAAAAATAGAAAAAGTAAAGCAAGCCTTCCTGGGTGATCTATGTACATTGCAGGGATATTAAAAATTGTTGAAGAATTCTACCTTTTGTTATTCTGAAGTATGGGAGTGACTTTATAATTCCTAATCAGCTGCTGCACTTGCAAAGTGCTTATGAGAACGTTTCAGGGTCTGCATCCCTTTAGACGTGATTTCCTTTTGGGAGTGTCCAACCAAAAACATGACATTTTTGTTGCAGGGGATGCCCAAAATCTGACTTGTATCTTAGTGCAGACTTCTGGGAAAATCAGTGAGCCAATCACAAAAGCAGGTGGTGTACCGAACACCTTGGTAGCTATATTGGATTGCATTTTACAGTAAATTACAGCAGCTGCGAATTGAAAAGGAAAGGTCATTTTAATAACATTCAATTACAAAATGACTTGTGTAGTATCTGTATACACTATATATTTTTTTTATTTTCTATTTTTACCCCCCTCAAAAGTGGAGTGACCCTTTAATGCAATGGACGTTAATGCAGTTTAACATGCGTGCAGTAACCAGTGCAAAGGGGGCCTTAATATTTAAATTAATTGCTCCTCAAGCAGTTTCTATGCCATGCAGTACTCTACAGCAGGGGTCTCCAAACTTTCTAAACAAAGGGCCATGTTTACCATCCTTCAGATTTTGGGGGCGGTAGTGTGGCCTGCAGAAGTAGAAAATGTCCTAATATATCAGTGGGAGCAAACAATACTCCATCTTTGGTATTAGGGGAAGGAATCGTGCCCCATCGCTGGTGCCAGTGAGAGATATGGTGCCTCAACGTTGGTGCCAGTGAGAGATATGGTGCCCCCATCCTTGGTGCCAGTGAGAGATATGGTGCCCCCATCGTTGGTGCCAGTGAGAGATATGGTGCCCCCATCACTGGTGCCAGTGAGAGATATAGTGCCCCCATCGTTGGTGCCAGTGAGAGATATAGTGCCCCCATCGCTGGGGCTGGAGTGTGGCCTGCAGAAGTAGAAAATGTCCTAAAATATCAGTGGGAGCAAACAATACTCCATCTTTGGTATTAGGGGAAGGAATAGTGCCCCATCGCTGGTGCCAGTGAGAGATATGGTGCCCCCATCGCTGGTGCCAGTGAGAGATATGGTGCCCCCATCGTTGGTACCAGTGAGAGATATGGTGCCCCCATCGCTGGTGCCAGTGAGAGATATGGTGCCCCCATCGCTGGTGCCAGTGAGAGATATGGTGCCCCCATCGCCTGGTGCCAGTGAGAGATATGGTGCCCCCATCGTTGGTGCCAGTGAGAAATATAGTGCCCCATCGTTGGTGCCAGTGGCAGGAATAATGCCCAATTGTTAATGCCAGTGGGAGAAGTAGTACCCCAAGGGCCAGATAAAGGCAAGCAAAGGGTCACATCTGGCCTCCAGGCCGGAGTTTGGAAACCTCTGCTCTACAGTGTGATGCCAGTTGGCATAGGGACTGTTCCTTTCAAACATGATAGTTAAAGCTGCACTCCAGCCACAATTCCTCAATAGTCACAAAGGATATACATGCACATGTGTGACTCTATTAATTACATTTCTGTATAATGCAATTGGCTCGGTGATTGACGTGCGCAGAGTAATTCAGCATGTACGATGCTACGGAGCACAGACACACCCGTCCATATCTTCAGTGGATCGGGGGGGGGGGGGGCCTGGCTCATGAAATGCCAAGTTTAATTTGCGGCCTATATGGCGTAGTACGGGCACAACATGCTGAGTCTGCACTCTGAGCCTCACTAATAGAAAACCATGGCATCCCGGTAATTAGCCTGCGTTCAGCTTCATTACATTCATCTTTCCATTTAACACTTTGAGCCGATGGATAAATGTCAGATAAATCTATGCCTGTCATTTATAATCGTATACCCCCACCCCACCCCCACCTCCGTTCTGCATCAGTTCTCCCCAACATAACTTACTGGAGCCCATATGAGGAAAGGAGAGAGTCCTCCGGGGCTGATCTACACCAATAGCAACCAACCAGATGTCCATCTTTCATGAAAATGAAAGTATATCTGAAACCCAACCATAGGTGTATGTAGCCTATTGCATTAGGGTGTGCACCCCGAAGCTCAAACACACGTGTGTAAGTATATATATATATATTGTGAGGGGGTTAACTCGGTAGCGGGTGTGTGTGACCCCCTGGTTGGGCTCCCCACACAAAAACAGGGCCAGCAGACGGAGGTTGTGGTTTTCAAAATCAAAAGGTGCGGTTTATTTCTCTATGTACAGTGACAAAAACACAGCAAAGCCAAAAAGAAACAAACAAAATAAATCCTGGTCAGTTTGACCTCTGACTAAACATGCAGGTTTCCTAAACTAACAACTGGGATCAGCCTGGTGCTGTCCTAGTCCCTAAGTCCCTGGTTTAGTAAAAGTCCAAACAAATAGCCACACAGGCTTTGCCTCACCGCACAGGGGTTCACTCTCCCTAGACAGTCCACACAGGTCTGGTTCCAGGCATGAGCAAACACCTAATGAATCTGGGAGTTTTTATAGAGGCCTTAAACGAACTGACAGGCTTCAGCTGGTCTCATCAACTCCCTGCCTCACGACGCCCAGCACTCTCCCTAGAGGTATGAGTCATTCATGAGCCCACTAGCCTCAGCTGGGCTTCATCAACTCCCTAGTTGTATAAGTCGGCATAAAGCCTGAATCTGGGAGAAATATATCTACCCCCCTGGATGCAACCAGGTGACTTTACCTTCCTGCTGTCACATACCCCCCCCTCTTGTTTTAACCTTGGGGTTGGAACACCAGCAATCAGGCATTCATGTACTCGAGACAAAGCATCCACATTCCCCATTTGAACGCCAGGGCGATGCTTTACTGTGAAGTTGAATTCCTGTAGGGCCAGGAACCACCTATTCACTCTTCTATTTGTCTCCTTGTTTTGAGCCATCCACTTTAACGGAGCGTGATCCGTAACCATGTCAAAGTGCCTACCTAGCAGATAGTACCGAAGGGAATCTAGAGCCCACTTCACCGCTAAACACTCCTTTTCAACCGTGGCGTAATTTACCTCATGGGACTTCAACTTCCTGCTGAGGTAAATGACTGGGTGCTCTTCCCCGTTCCAGACCTGGGACAATACTGCTCCTAACCCCACATCTGACGCATCACTTTGTACGACAAAGTCTTTAGAGAAGTCGGGTGAGTACAACACTGGCTGGCTACATAAGGCTTGTTTCAAGAATTGGAATGCTGCCTCAGCCTCGGGGGTCCATTTAATCATGACCGACCCTTTCCCTTTCGTCAGGTTGGTTAGGGGCACAGCCTTAGAAGCAAAGTGGGGAATGAAGCGCCGATAATAACCCGCGATTCCCAGAAAGGCTCGTACCTGCTTCTTGCTGTTGGGACGTGGCCAACTCTGGATGGCCTCGACTTTGTTGAGTTGGGGTTTTATTACTCCCCTGCCAATGGTGTACCCAAGATATTTGGCCTCCTCCTGCCCAATGGTACACTTCTTGGGGTTAGCCGTAAACCCCGCTTCCCGAACAGAGTCCAGGACTGCTTGCACTTTTGGCAGATGTGAGGCCCAATCTGTGCTATGGACAATTACGTCATCCAGGTAAGCCGCAGCATACTTCCGATGGGGCCTCAGCATCTGGTCCATTTTCCGCTGGAATGTGGCCGGCGCATTCTGTAACCCGAACGGCATTCTCTTATATTGGAACGCCCCGTCTGGGGTTACAAATGCGGTTTTCTCTTTGGCCGACTTGGCCAGGGGAATTTGCCAATACCCTTTTGTGAGGTCAAGAGTCGTCATGTATCGGGCTGTTCCCAGCCGGTCGATCAACTCATCTATACGTGGCATGGGGTAGGTGTCAAATTTTGTAACTTTGTTCAACTGACGAAAATCGTTACAAAATCGCCAGCTCCCATCCGGTTTAGGCACCAACACAATGGGACTAGACCAATCACTTTGGGACTCCTCTATCACCCCTAAGTTCAGCATTTTCTGTACTTCCTCCCGTATTGCCTCCCGTCGGGCCTCTGGGATCCGATAGGGTTTTAACTTCACCCTTTCACCGGGCGGGGTAATAATATCATGCTCTACCCCAGATGTTTGTCCCGGCAGCTCAGAGAACACCTCCTTGTTGCGAAGCACAAACTCCTTAACCTCCTGTTGTTGGGGTTGTGACAAGGTGGCTGCTATTCCAACCTCCGGAATCACGCAACCAGTTTGAGCTGGTGCCCAAGTTTCTGCGACTAGGGACTCTCTATCCCTCCAGGCTTTCAACAGATTAACGTGATATATCTGTTCGGGCTTTCGCCTTCCTGGTTGTCTGACCTTGTAATTCACTTCGCTCACTTTTTCCATTATCTCGTAGGGGCCTTGCCATTTGGCAAGGAATTTACTTTCAACCGTAGGGACAAGTACCAATATCCTATCCCCCGGGGAAAAGGTACGGGTCTTTGCTCCACGGTTGTACACTCTCTGCTGTGCCAACTGCGCTTGGGCCAAATGTTCCTTCACGATGGGCATTACCTGTGCAATTCGATCTTGCATCAGGGCGACATGCTCAATCACACTCCTGTGGGGAGAACTCTCACTTTCCCAAGTTTCCTTGGCAATATCCAACAGCCCTCTTGGGTGTCTCCCATACAGTAACTCAAAGGGGGAGAATCCCGTAGAGGATTGGGGCACCTCCCTAATAGCAAACATCAAATAAGGAAGTAGACAGTCCCAATCCTTTCCATCTCTATCCACCACTTTCTTCAACATTTGTTTTAGGGTTTTGTTGAATCTTTCAACCAGCCCATCGGTTTGGGGGTGATACACAGATGTACGCAATTGCGTCACTTTGAACAATTTACACAGCTCTTTCATAACCCGGGACATAAAGGGTGTACCTTGGTCCGTAAGCAGTTCTTTACAAATACCCACCCGGCTAAAAACAAGAGATAGCTCTTTGGCTATGGTTTTGGCCGAGGTATTTCTGAGAGGGATCGCTTCTGGATAACGGGTGGCATAGTCCATTATAACCAATATGTACTGGTGCCCCCTAGCGGACTTGATTATAGGACCTACCAAATCCATTGCGATTCTCTCAAACGGGACCTCAATGATGGGTAGAGGGACCAGCGGGCTACGGAAATGTGGCATCGGGGCCGACCTCTGACACACAGGGCAGGAGGAACAATAATTTTCTATGTCCTTCATCACCCCAGGCCAATAGAATCTCTGTAATACCCTCTCTCGGGTTTTCTCTGTCCCCAGATGACCTCCAAGAATGTGCCCATGGGCCAACTCCAACACCAACTTCCTGTAAGGTTTGGGCACCACCAGCTGCTCAACGGTTTCTTCTGCCCTTTTTGCCACCCGATACAGTAGGTCCTTCTCTACGCTGAAGTATGGGTAAGTGCAGGTATTATCTGGGTTCACTAACTCGCCATCTATTTCCACTACGTTTTCCCGTGCCTTTATTAGGGCGGGGTCTTTTAACTGTTCTGTGGCAAAATTTTCCCTGTGAACCTCCAGATCAGAAAACTCCACAGACGGTAGGTTTTCGTCTGAGGAGGTGGGCTCCTCTCCAGTTTCTTGAGTCTCCCCTGCCAATACTGACAAGGGAAATTCTGGAGAGTCCTCACCACTCTCAGAGGAGTTCTGGCTATCACATTCCTGGTACATAGGGGCACCAGTGGGGGGCTCAGGATCATCCCACAGTTCCCAGAACTTCGGAAAATCCCTTCCCACAATGGCATCATGCGGTAATTGAGATACTAACCCCACTGGATGAGAGAGGGTACCTTTGGGGGTCTCGAAACACACTGTAGTCACTGGATACTCTCGGGTGTCCCCATGCACACAAATAACAGCTACCTTGCTATTCCCAGAGACCTCTGTTTTAACTAATTCAGCCTTTATCAGGGTCACAAGGCTACCTGAATCCAGTAATACCACAACATTTCTACCATTAATACACATTTTGCATAAATGTTTCTCAGTTCCCCGAATGGCAGTGCATGCGACTGTCGCACACAGCGACTGACGTCTGTCCATCAGAAAGTCACATTGCATGGGTTCCTCCACAACCGGGCAATTTGCTGCAATATGTCCCGCTTGCCGGCAGCGGTAGCAAACGATCCTTCTTGCGGCCTCTTGAGCCGCTGATTTCCCAGGCTGTTCTCGCCAAACTTGGGGTAGAGCTCCCACCCTCTCACTCTCTCCACCCTCACCCCTTGGAATCCTCTTATCCGCCCCTGGGGATGGTCTGGTCTTAGGGTGGAAAGTCCGAGAGTCTCTGGAAGAGGCCGTCAGGTTCTCTGTAGCCAAGTATCTCTCTACACGATCCACAAGTTTACCGGCCGTTTCTGGGTCTCCATGGCTTACCCACTTTTGAATGGCGGTAGGAAGAGCTCTCAAGAAACGATCCATCACAACACGTTCCACAATCTCCGGTGCGGACAAAGTCTCTGGCTGTAGCCACTTCCTGCTCAGGTGAATGAGATCATACATTTGAGACCTGGGGGGTTTTCCAAGCTGGAAAGTCCAGTTATGCACACGCTGAGCCCGGACAGCCAGGGTGACACCCAGCCTTGCCAATATTTCAGCTTTTAGCATCACATAGTCTTTTGCTTGGTCAGGCTCTAGGTCATAGTAAGCCTTCTGCGATTCACCAGTTAACAGAGGAGCCACCAGTCCAGCCCACTGCTCCTCAGGCCACTTTTCTCTTTCAGCAGTCCTTTCAAATGTGGTCAAAAATACCTCTGGATCATCCTCTCCAGTCATTTTTGTCAATAAACGACTCACCCCAAAGGACGCGGTATTAGTGGGACGGCTTTCCTCACTGGTCTGCGGACGTTGCTGCATTACTGCTTCCATTTGTTGTAGTCTCTGCTCTTGCTTCTGTAACAGGTCTATGAAGCGGGCCTCAGATTGCTGCTGGGCTTGTTGATGAGCTTGCTGCTGGGCTGCAAGGCTCCTTTGCAAACCTGCATTTGTCTGCTGTTGATTGGCATTTGCTAGAGCCAGCTGTTTCAGTATCTCCTCCATGCTGGCTTAAAAAAAACTGCCACTGGTTCTCCACCAACTGTGAGGGGGTTAACTCGGTAGCGGGTGTGTGTGACCCCCTGGTTGGGCTCCCCACACAAAAACAGGGCCAGCAGACGGAGGTTGTGGTTTTCAAAATCAAAAGGTGCGGTTTATTTCTCTATGTACATTGACAAAAACACAGCAAAGCCAAAAAGAAACAAACAAAATAAATCCTGGTCAGTTTGACCTCTGACTAAACATGCAGGTTTCCTAAACTAACAACTGGGATCAGCCTGGTGCTGTCCTAGTCCCTAAGTCCCTGGTTTAGTAAAAGTCCAAACAAATAGCCACACAGGCTTTGCCTCACCGCACAGGGGTTCACTCTCCCTAGACAGTCCACACAGGTCTGGTTCCAGGCATGAGCAAACACCTAATGAATCTGGGAGTTTTTATAGAGGCCTTAAACGAACTGACAGGCTTCAGCTGGTCTCATCAACTCCCTGCCTCACGACGCCCAGCACTCTCCCTAGAGGTATGAGTCATTCATGAGCCCACTAGCCTCAGCTGGGCTTCATCAACTCCCTAGTTGTATAAGTCGGCATAAAGCCTGAATCTGGGAGAAATATATCTACCCCCCTGGATGCAACCAGGTGACTTTACCTTCCTGCTGTCACAATATATAGATATAATCTATATCTATATCTATATCGTATACAGTATACACACACACACACACCAGTGGGGCACTGGACAGTGTCAGCTGAGTAGTAGACAATATCAGTTGGACAAAGGTTGGTGTCAGAGCACTGGTCAGTGTCAGTAGTTTATTTTTATAATTTTTTTTTACAAATTTTCATATATTTTGTGGCATTTTTTTTAGAAGCCCCATTGGGGGGGGGGCTTGGTGAAATATTTTGGACAGAGAAAGGGACTGAGGGCAGAGATTCCCCAGTCCCTTTTGCTGCAGCAGCAGCATTGCATAGAGAGGCACAGAGGCTCAGTGATGATGCTACCCAGTCTAAAATAAGTTATGTAATAACAATATACTGTACCTTACTTTTAGCATGTTGATGAAGGGTGGGGGGCCAGGGAAAGCAAAATCTAAGCAAATTAAACTTCAGCTTTAAATACTGCAAGCCACGTTTCTAAAATTGCAGTATGGTTCTAAAAAGTACCAGTTCACCCTAGATTGGGCCGTATTGATTACTTCAATGATTCCACCCATATTCTAGAGGCAGGGGCGCTCTGTTTCCCATTACACCCTATGGGGGAGATTTACTAAAACCGTTGCACACAGCATCTGGTGCAGCTGTACATAGTAACCAATCAGCTTCCAGGTTTTATTGTCAAAGCTTACGCCCTCGTTCACATTGAACACGGTTTGGAAATCGTACAACTTTGTCTGAAGCCGCACGATTTCAAAGCAGCATGTCTATGTGACTTTGGGTGCGACTTGAAAGACATCTGTGAGGCTTCATGCACCGGTGTCTATTGAAGTCACACTCCAAAATCGACAAAATTAGTGCAGGAACTACTTTTGCAAATTGGTAAGGCGCCCCAAAGTCGGCGTTGCACCGATTGGAACGGCGCTGTTGCCGGCAATAGGTTGCGACTCGTCATGCGATTAGACATATGAAATCGCATGACAAACCGGTTCAGTGTGAACGAGGGCTAATTGAACACGTTGAAGTTAGAAGCCGATTGGTTACTATACACAGCTGCACCAGATTCTGTGTGCTCCAGTTTTAGTAAATCATCCATCCCCTATGTGTCGCAGGTATTTTGTTTTTATAACAGAACTTGAGAAAAGATATAGATGGAGACAATAGGCTTAGGATTAGGCAAGACAAAAATCGGAAGCGCGAAGGATCTCCAACGTGGGCAACGGTACTGAGGAATATATGGGGCGATCCGGTCTGTGCAAGGAGCACGTCACAATCTGCGTACATGAAGAGAAACTGTGAAATGTGGAATACTACAACACAGTCTGCTCTGCCATCTGCACGCGTCACCACGACATGACTGCGAGCCAAACCCAGCAGGGGCGCTGGCAGCTGCCTCCACTTCATAAATAACCAAGTTTGAAGCATTCTTAAAATAAAACTTTTCCTGACAATTAAAAGAAACCCTTTTTTTTTTTTTACATACAGTAAATCCTATCATGTTTAAAAATGTAAGATTTTATTCTGGTAATTGTATTTATAATCCTTGAAGCTATAGTGAAAAGAAAGTGGACAGTCACCTTTTTTTCAATGTTCTCCTCTCTGCCTCCCCCTTAGGGATGAGCCGAACACCCCCGGTTCGGTTCGCAGTAGAACATGCAAAAAATTTGTTCGAACACGCGAACACCATTAAAGTCTATGGGACACGAACATGAAAAATCAAAAGTGCTAATTTTAAAGGCTAATATGCAAGTTATTGTCATAAAAAGGGTTTGGGGACCCGGGTCCTGCCCCAGGGGACATGTATCAATGCAAAAAAAAAATAATAATGTCTAAAGTGAAACAATAAAAGTGAAATGTTCCTTTAAATTTTGTACCTGGAGGGTGTCTATAGTATGCCTGTAAAGTAGTGCATGTTTCCCGTGCTTAGAAAAGTCCCTGCACAAAATGACATTTCTAAAGGGAAAAAAAGTAATTTAAAACTACTCGCGGCTATAATGAATTGTCGGGATAGAGATAAAAGTAATTGAAAAAAACAGCATGGGTTCCCCCTTAGTCCATTACCAGGCCCTTTGGGTCTGGTATGAATATTAAGGGGAACCTGAACCGAAATAAAAAAAAAAATGCGGGGGGGGGGGGGGGTCCCCCCAAATTCCATATCAGGCCCTTCAGGTCTGGTATGGATATTAAGGGGAACTCTGCGCCATTTAAAAAAAAAATGGCGTGGGGTTCCCCCCAAGAATCAATACCAGACCCTTATCCGAGCACGCAACCTGGAAAAGAGGGGAGGACAAGAGATGGCCCCCCCCTCCTGAACCGTACCAGGCCACATGCCCTCAACATGGGGAGGATGTCCCCATGTTGATGGGGGCAAGGGCCTCATCCCCACAACTCTTGCCCGGTGGTTGTGGGGGTCTGCGGGCGGGGGGCTTATCTGAATCTGGAAGCCCCCTTTAACAAAGGGGAACTCTAGATCCCGCCCCCCCCATCTGAATTGGGAACGGGGTATATTGTACCCCTACCATTTCACAAAAACAAAAAAAAGTGTCAAAATGTTAAAAACCACAGGACACAGTTTGGGACAAGTCCTTTATTAAAAAAAAAAAGATTCCAACGATGTAATCCTGGCTCGAGCCATGTAATCCAACGATGTAATCCTGTCCCCCACGCATTTTTTTTTTTTTTTGGTTCGGGGTTCCCCTTAATATTTATACCAGACCCAAAGAGCCTGGTAATGGACTAAGGGGGAACCCATGCTGTTTTTTTTCAATGACTTTTATCTGTATTGCCGGGACCCGACAATTCATTATAGCCGCAAGTTTTAAATGACTTTTTTTCCTTTAGAAATGTCATTTTGTGCAGGGACTTTTCTAAGCACGGGAAACATGCGCTACTTTACAGACATACTATAGACACCCCCCAGGTACAAAATTTAAAGGAATATTTCACTTTTATTGTTTCACTTTAAGCATTATTAAAATCACTGCTCCCGAAAAAACTGCAGTTTTTAAAACTTTTTTTGCATTGATACATGTCCCCTGGGGCAGGACCCGGGTCCCCAAACACTTTTTATGACAATAACTTGCATATTAACCTTTAAAATTAGCACTTTTTATTTCTCCCATAGACTTTTAAAGGGTGTTCCGCGGCTTTTCGAATTTGCCGCGAACACCCCAAATTGTTCACTGTTCGGCGAACGAGCGAACAGCCAATGTTTGAGTCGAACTCATGTTCCACTCGAACAGATAGCCCATCCCTACTCCACCTCCCCTTTATAACACAGTTGCAAAAATTTAATAAAAATTCTTCTGGGAACCCACACCAAAGTATTAGGGGTGCCGCTCCAGGCTCCTGTCTGTCCAAATCCTGCGACTCCCGCTAAGGGTACAGACTAGGGAAGAGCCTGTCTTGGCTCAGTAAATGCTATATGAAGAAGGAACGCCCAAGGTGCGGCACAACGACAAAGCCCAACAGCCTCTATAGTAAAAGCAGCCTCAACCCAGGCCACACCATCCAACGCGTTTCATCCTGCCCACAACGGACTGGACATCCTCTGTCATCCTCCTGACACGGGCTGACTGATGGGATTTAACCCTTTTTTCGCCGGCATATACACAGATGTCTGTGCCTGCATATGAGGATCTGTCTCCATTTTAATGGGATTCAAACGTTTTTTGTACCTTTTGATTTGTTACAATATATGGAAAGGTCATATATCATGTATGGTCTTCCTGAGATCTAATATCACATACTATTGTGTATTTCCTTGGACAAGGTCGGGGGATCATTTCCATGACTCGGATGCCTCCGTGTACATATACATACAGCATCTCACAAAAGTGAGTACAACCCTGACATTTTTGTAAATATTTTATTATATCTTTTCATGTGACAACACTAAATTAATGACATTTTGCTACAATGTAAAGTAGTGAGTGTACAGTTTGTATAACAGTGTAAATTTGCTGTCCCCTCAAAATAACTCAACACAGCCATTAATGACTAAACCGCTGGCAACAAAAGTGCGTACACCCCTAAGTGAAAATGTCCAAATTGGGCCCAAAGTGTCAATATTTTGTGTGGCCACCATTATTTTCCAGCACTGCCTTAACCCTCTTGGGCATGGAGTTCACCAGAGCTTCACAGGTTACCACTGGAGTCCTCTTCCACTCCTCCATGACCGCATCATGAGGATGTTAGAGACCTTGTGCTCCTCCACCTTCCGTTTGAGGATGCCCCACAGATGCTCAATAGGGTTTAGGTCTGGAGACATGCTTGGCCAGTACCTCACCTTTACCCTCAGCTTTTTTAGGAAGGCAGTGGTCATCTTGGAGGTGTGTTTGGGGTCATTATGTTGGAATACTGCCCTGCGGCCCAGTCTCTGAAGGGAGGGGATCATGCTCTGTTCAGTATGTCACAGTACATGTTGCCATTCATGGTTCCCTCAATGATCTGTAGCTCCCCAGTGCCGGCAGCACTCATGCAGCCCCAGACCATGACACTCCCACCACCATGCTTGACTGTAGGCAAGACACACTTGTCTTTGTTCTCCTTACCTGGTCGCCGCCACACACGCTTGACACCATCTGAACCAAATAAGTTTATCTTGGTCTCATTAGACCACAGGACATGGTTCCAGTAATCTATGTCCTTTAGTCTCCTTGTCTTCAGCAAACTGTGGGCTTTCTTGTGCATCCTCTTTAGAAGAGGCTTCCTTCTGAGATGACAGCCATGCAGACCAATTTGATGGCAGTGTGCAGCGTATGGTCTGAGCACTGATGGGTGACCTCCCACCCCTTCAACCTCTGCAGCAAAGCTGGCAGCACTCCTACGTCTATTTCCCAAAGACAACCTCTGGATATGACGCTGAGCATGTGCACTTAACTTCTTTGGTCAACCATGGCGAGGCCTGTTCTGAGTGGAACCTGTCCTGTTAAACCGCTGTATGGTCTTGGCCACCGTGCTGCAGCTCAGTTTTAGGGTCTTGGCAATCTTCTTATAGCCTAGGCCATCATTATGTAGAGCAACAATTCTTTTTTTTCAGATCTTCAGAGAGTTCTTTGCCATGAGGTGCCATGTTGAACGTCCAGTGACCAGTATGAGAGAGTGAGAGCGATAACACCAAATTTAACACACCTGCTCCCCATTCACACCTGAGACCTTGTAACACTAACGAGTCACATGACACCAGGGAGGGAAAACGGCTAATTGGACCCAATTTGGACATTTTCACTTAGGGGTGTACTCACTTTTTGTTGCCAGCGGTTTAGACATTAAGAGCCCTTTCACATTTATAAATGTATCTGCAAATGTCAATGAAAAGTCTCCTTTGTAAAACGTGTAACATACAGTATGATTAGTCCTTTCATTGTCATGTTTTCTTCTCTGTATGCAAATCCCCTTCCAGAGCCACTATTGTCTTCTGTACATGTATGACAGCAACTTCCTGTTCTAACAAAGGAGACGGAAATACAGGTGAGGTAGGTAGGTGAACAAATACAATTGTGTAGACATTAATGCTTGTCTAGGTATAGTATGACATCTCCCAGGAAGGGAAGAAAAGAGGACAGATTTATAATAATGCAGCCTCATGCACACTGGGAGTTGATGCCACTTTTAGGAACATTTGACTTTTTTTCTGCCTCTAAACGCCCCTCAATGTTCGCCTATGTAAACAGGCTTTTACGGGCATTTAGAGGCAAAAAAAATGCCACTGCCAGCATGTTCAGGAACAGCGGCACTTTGGCAAAAAAAAAAAAAACCGATTACACACGTTTAGCATTTGATAGTTAATTCACTTTATTGGTTAGAATAAATGATTATCCTGCCCAATGAAATTAACTGCCAGGCTCACCCTCGGATCTGACAGCAAGGTGTGGCTTCTATTCACACGCCCCGCCGCAGGAGTTCACTAAAGCCTTAGGCCCCTTTCACACTGGGGCGGGCAGGTGCGGTGGCGGTATAGCAGCACGATTTTCAGCGCTGCTATACTGTCGTTCTTACCGCGGTATGCGGTCGCTAGGGGGGTTAATTTAACCCCCGCTAGCGGCCGAAAAAGGGTTAATACCGCCCGCAAACCGCGGCTATTGCCGCGGTTTGCGGGCGGTATTGCCGCGCTGTCCCATTGATTTCAATAGGAGACCACGGTAAAGGAGCGGTGAACACACACCGCTCCTTCACCGCTGTAAAGAAGCGGCTAGCAGGACTTTTGGAGCGGTCCTGCTAGCGCACCGCTTCAGTGTGAAAGCCTTCGGGCTTTCACATTGAAGGCACAGGGCAGGATTTTTTCATGCGGTATAACAGCGCTATTATTAGCGCTAAACCGCATGAAAAACGCCCCAGTGTGAAAGGGGCCTTATTCCAAAATGGATTAAATTCATTATTTTCCTCAAAAATCGACAAACAATACCCCATAACGTCAATGTGAAAGAAGTTTGTTTGAAACCCTTGCAAAATTAATAAAAATAAAAAACGAAAAAAATCCCATGTACATAAATATTTACAGCCTTTGCTCAGTACTTTGTCGCAGCTCCTTTGGCACCAATTACAGCCTCAAGTCTTTCTGAGTATGATGCTACAAGCTTGGCACACCTATTTTTGGGCAGTTTCTCCCATTCTTCTTTGCAGGACCTCTCAAGCTCCATCAGGTTGGATGGGGAGCGTCGGTGCACAGCCATTTTCAGGACTCTCCAGAGATGTTTAAATCGGATTCAAGTCTGGGCTCTGGCTGGGCCACTCAAGGACATTCACAGAGTTGTCCTGTAGCCACTCCTTTGTTATCTGTGTGCTTAGGGTCGTTGTCCTGTTGGAAGATGAACCTTCCCCCCAACCTGAGCTTCAGAGTGCTCTGGAGCAGGTTTTCATCAAGGATATATCTCTGTACATTGCTGCGTTCATTCTTCCCTCAATCCTGACTAGTCTCCCAGTTCCTGCTGCTGAAAAACATCTCCAAAGCATGATGCTGCCACCACAATGCCATACTGTAGGGATGATATTGGCCAGGTGATGAGCGGTGCCTGGTTTCCTCCAGACATGACGCTTGCCATTCAGGCCAAAAAGTTCAATCTTTGTTTCATCAGACCAAAGAATTTTGTTTTGCATGGTCTGAGAGTCCTTCAGGGGACTCCAGTGCCTGTCATGTGCCTTTTACTAAGAAGTGGCTTCTGTCTGGCCACTCTACCATACAGGCCTGATTGGTGAAGTTCTGAAGAGATGGTTGTTGGTCTGGAAGGTTCTCCTCTCTCCACAGGAAAATTCTGGAGCTCTGTCAGAGTGACCATCGGGTTCTTGGTCACCTCCCTGACCAAGGACTTTCTCTCTCGATCGCTCAGTTTGGCCGGGGCGGCCCGCTCTAGAAAGAGTCCTGGTGGTTCCAAACTTCCATTTACGGATGATAGAGGCCACTGTGCTCATTGTGACCTTCAATGCTGCAGACATTTTTCTGTACCCTTCTCCAGATCTGTGCCTACATACAATCCTGTCTCAGAGGTCTACAGACAATCCTTGGACTTCATTGCTTGGTTTGTGCTCTGACATGCACTGTTAACTGTGGGACCTTATATAGACATATATATGTGCCTTTCCAAATCATGTCCAATCAACTGAACTTACCACAGGTGGACTCCAATCAAGTTGTAGAAACATCTCAAGGATGATCAGTGAAAACAGGATGCCCTGAGCACAATTTTGAGTGTCATGGCAAAGGCTGTGAGTACTTATGTACATGGGAAAATCCGAATGCTTCTTGGGGATCAGGAAGGAATTTTTTTCCCTGCTGTAGCAAATTGGATCGTGCTCTGCTGGGTTTTTCGCCTTCCTCTGGATCAACTGTGGGTATAGGATTGGGTACATGGGATTGTACGATATTTTTTATTTATGGTTGAATTAGATGGACTTGTGCTTTTTTCAACCTGACTATGTAACATTTTTTTATTTTTTTTATTTTTAGTAAATTCGCAAAGATTTCAAACAAACTTCTTTCACGTTGTCATTATGGGATATTGTTTGTAGAACTTTGAGGAAAATAATTAATTTAATCCATTTTGGAATAAGGCTGTAACATAACAAAATGTGGAAAAAGTGAAGTGCTGTGAATACTTTCCAGGTGCACTGTAACTTGCGGTGCACTTTGGAGGAGGATGGAAGAGGGCACTCTGGAGGCACGCTGGAGGATGTAAGGAGGCACACTGGAGGATGCAAGGAGGCACGCTGGAGGATGTAAGGAGGCACGCTGGAGGATGTAAGGGGGCACTAAGGGGACGCTCAGGGGGCACTAAGGGGACGCTCCGGGGGCACTAAGGGGACGTTTAGGGGACGCTCAGGGGGCACTAAGGGGACGCTCAGGGGGCACTAAGGGGACGCTCCGGGGGCACTAAAGGGACGCTCCGGGGGCACTAAAGGGACGCTCCGGGGGCACTCCAGAGAAACTAAGGGGGCGCTCCAGAGAAACTAAGGGGGCGCTCCAGAGAAACTAAGGGGGCGCTCCAGAGAAACTAAGGGGACGCTCCAGAGAAACTAAGGGGGCGCTCCAGAGGAACTAAGGGGGCGCTACAGGGGCACTAAGGGGGTGCTACAGGGGCACTAAGGGGGCGCTACAGGGGCACTAAGGGGGCGCTACAGGGGTACTAAGGGGGCATTAAAAGTGCACCAATGATGCAGCATGCAGGACTTTTCAAAATGCACCTCAACACAGTGGTGTGAAGAGTCCCAATAATAAATATTTTATTGCATTTTTCTTGCGTTTTTAGCAAGGTAAAAGTGCATTAGTGTGAGAGGGCCCTAAAAGTGCCTCTTGCTGCATTTTTGGTGCATGTTTAAAAAGCGCACCAAAAATGCGCCTACACATTAAAATGAATAGAAAATCAAAAACTTGCTCAGCAATGCGTATTTGATGCACGTGTCGCGCCCTCACTGGTCCCCGCTCTCTCCTGGGACCAGTGTGTTTCCCAGGAGACAGCGGGGGGTGACGGGAAGTGGCGTGACTCCCACGGGAGTCTATGCCCGGAAGTGGGTGCAAATACCTGTCTAAAGCCCCATACACACGGTCGACAATTGGCCAACAAACTTCATTTTGAGCAAGTTGGACCAACAATCTGACCGTGTGTACGCTCCATCGGACAAACTTTTTTTGCTTTTTTCTTGTTTTCATCGGACAAAAGTTGGGTCTGCAAACGGACAAACTTTTGCCCAACAAAAGTCCGATGGAGCAAAGTCCGACCGTGTGTACAGAAAACCATCGGACTTTTGTCCGATTGACAAAACAACTAATGTTAAAATCAACCAACAATAGCAAAAGTTGACCAAAGGGTGGCGGTAAAGAGCAGAAAAGAGCAGAAAAACCACGTGATGTTGCAAAAAGTTTTGGGAAAGTTTGCAGAAAAGTCCGAGCGTGTGTATGCTATGGGTGTTCCCGACCAACTCCGTTTGGACAAAAAACCACGGAAAAGTCCGATAGAAGTCCGACCGTGTGTATGGGGCTTTAGACAGGTATCTGCACCCCCCTCCCCCCTGAAAGGTGGCAAAAATGCACCTACACATTAAAATGAATAGAAAATCAAAAACTCGCTCAACCATGCGTATGTGATGCATTTTTTGAGTCACGTGTCCAAGTTTCACAGGTGCATGCTGGCAGTCAGGAATCCATAAAATGCACTGAAAACGCATAAAAAAAATCTATTGGCATTTTCAAACGCCACAGACTGCATTTTTCAGCGCACCGGTGTGAAAGGGCCTTTTAGAGATCCTCGGAAAACAGACACATAAGACAGCAACTAATGTTAGTAAAATAATGTGTGCCACTGCTACAATTTCCAGACGCAACACCAACAGAATGAAGGGAACAGTTACTTGGTGACAAGCCCAGAATGAATTACAAGGGGAGTCGCTGTATTTAGACATGGCAATTTAGAGTTGCAGTCATCATTGTGTAGGTGTGGACTGTTTGGGTTGGCAATCTGTTGCTGTCTGTTACCCTCCGCACACAATGCTGCGACTCCACGTCTAGTAAGTCGATTCAGATTTTTCAAAAAGAAAAAAAAAAAAAAAGTGATAATTTTGCATGTTGCTGTTCCATATGCCACGCTGCCCTTGGCACATGCCTTTGTCATATCGTCTTCTTTTGCAAAAATAATATTTTACTGAAACTTGCATGTCTGCAACACAAAGATCCGCTATTCACCAATAAAAAGATAAAATAAAAAATAAAAACAGCTGTTGCTGCAATATTCACCTCCAGTCCAAAGATTTACCCAGCAGTATTTTTTTCTGCCACTAGATGCCCTCAGTCTGATGGCCAGCATTATTAAACCTACTTCCTCTGAGCCTAGGTTGTGTTGGACCCACCCCATCCGTTTCTCTCCCTTTCCGCACATTAGCGTGTAGCATTTTGTCAGTTCATGAACTGATTGGCTCCTTGGGCTGCTTTTGCAATCTGAGCTCTGCTACAGTGATGGCAAGAGGCTGAAACCAGTCAAACTCAGATACATGCACTGCTGGCAAAAAACAAAGAAAAATATTTATGTATTAATGCCTCCAGAGCTGCATTAACTTCTATCTTTTCTATATGCTTAGAGTTCATCTGTAATGTTTTCTGAGCCATAGAGAGTATTGTGACTCCTCTTAGCAGGCATTGCACCAACCCCCCACTGCAGGTCTTCAGTCGAGTTTAGGTATATCTTAAAGCGGAGGTCCACCCAATTTTTTTTTTTTTTAATAGCCAGCAGCTACAAGTATTGCAGCTGCTGACTTTTAAAAAATGGACACTTAACTGTCCAGCGCGCCCGCGATGTCGCAAGCCGAGGCTGAGCAATCGCTCGTCTCTCGGCTGCCCCCGCCGCCATTCTCAGTGAGGGAATCAGGAAGTGAAGCGTTGCGGCTTCACTGCCCGGCATGCGCGAGTAGCGCGGCGCGCCCTCACTGGTCCCCGCTATCTCCTGGGACCAGTGTGTTTCCCAGGAGACAGCGGGGGGTGACGGGAAGTGGCGTGACTCCCGCGGGAGTCTATGCCCTGAAGTGGGTGCAAATACCTGTCTTAGACAGGTATCTACACCCCCCTCCCCCCTGAAAGGTGCCAAATGTGACACCGGAGGGGGGGAGGGTTCCGAAAAGCGGAAGATCCATTTTTGGGTGGAACTCCGGTATAAGCCACATTTAGTTTTGGACAGAGCGGGGAATGGCTGTCTGAAGAGGAGAGCTCTCTAATGGAGAAATTCAGCGCTTAGATAACTGCCCCCAGAATAGGTTTCCCCTTCTGAAGATTTGCCCTCACTTGCTGTTCCGGTGACAACCATACCACTTTGGATATCCCAACACACTTTGTGGTCACAATGACAAATAAATGAGTCTATCTCCCCTAAGGGGACACAGACAACAAATACCCGACAGGGGTCCTAACCCCCTCACTACTCTCCCCCAAAAATATGTAATCTTTACATACATGCCTTGTCATTCTTCAAACATTCCAGGAAACAAAACAGGCTTTTACAGCATGTTGAATGTTGAAACAATTTAAAGAAGAAATTTGAACCAAGAGATTTTCCACACCTATTTAAATGACTGGATAAGCAACGTTGAGAAAATTGGTTCAGGTGAGATTAGAAGAAGGGATTTTAGGTAATCCAGACTCAGGTTAACGGTCCAGCCATGATCTTTACTGCCAATCAATGTCGCAAGTCCTTTAATCCTACTGTGACCACAGACCCCTCCTCCATGCACG
This sequence comes from Rana muscosa, assembly GCA_029206835.1. Lineage (NCBI taxonomy): Eukaryota > Metazoa > Chordata > Amphibia > Anura > Ranidae > Rana > Rana muscosa. The sequence goes on along the minus strand of CM055126.1, from coordinate 199,479,816 downwards.
GGAATTAACAGTTTAAAGTTTACAGTATGTCAACCCTCACCTTGTAAAACAACCCATTCAGTTTTAAATAGAAATGCACAGAAAAAACATTTGTGTGTATACATAAAAATCATTCTAAATACTTTTTTTTTTTTGTGATCACATAATCTATGTTCTCAGCTGCATAAGAGGCTTAAAGCGGAAGTAAACCCATCCAAAAAACAGTTTCATTTCCGGCACGTGCCGTTGGTTGCGCTCTCAACCAAACTATCAAACCATCCAATGGCTGGTGTCTAAACGGATCACGTGTGCAGCACATGGCAGTTGTAGATTAACCACCTCCCACTGCACATGTACGGCCAGGTGGGCGCTTCCTTCTTCTGAGTGGACGTTCAGGAACAACCCTCAGAAGGAGGGGGATCACGCACGTGCGTGCCCGAGCATCGGCGCGATCCCGATGCGCTCGTGTCACCCAGACAGGGCACATCTCCGATCGGCATGAGGCCTCTGTGATTGGCCCTCCTGATCACATGATGGCTGTGTCCAGTCACAGCCGTCCTGTGATGTAAATAGAGAGGCGGTTGCTAGGCGATCGGCTCTCCTCTCCTCACACGGAAGTCGTCATTGAGGAGAGTGAATCGCTGCAGCCGGCCGGTGATCAGTAAGTATGAGCTGTTTTTTTACAGCTTTTTACACACTGATCACTGGTCTAGTGTCCTAACACAATGTCCCCCAAAATAGTGTCCCCCAAATCACTGTCCCCACACAGTAAAAAACACCTGTCCCCCACATATGAAACAGTAAAATCTGTCCCAAAGATCATCTGTGTACTTCTGTCCGTGATCACACAAACCAATTATTATACACTTATTTTTTTTACCAAAGAAATGTAGCAGAATACATTTTGGATTTATGACAAAATTTGATTTTATTGGATTTCTTTAAAAACAGAAAGTAGAAAATATTGTTTATTTTCAAAATTTCCACTCTTTTTTTCGCTTAGTCCGCAAAAAATAAAAAATGGAGTCATGAATAAATACCACCAAAAGAAAGCTCTATTTGTGTGAACAAAATGATAAAAATCTCATTTGGGTACAGTGTAGCATGACCGCGCAATTCTCATTCAAAGTGCGAGAGCGCTGAAAGCTGAAAATTGGCCAGGGAAGGAAGGGGGCGAAAGTGCCCAGTATTGAAGTGGTTAAACAGAGATAAAGATGGCAGCTTCCTTGGCTGAAAACGTTAGGGGGGTTTACTTACACTTTAAGAGGTGGGAGGGGGGGTGGAGAAATAGCAGTACACCGATTTTCCCAGTGAATGGCTGTGCGAAGGGGGGGGAGGGTGTTTCAGCACAAGTCTTGGCCATCGGAAGGACAGGCAGACTGAGCTCCCAGCATAGGCAGAAATCTGACCATGCTGGGATGGATATGCTCTCATGCCTAGCATGGTCAGTTTGAAACAGGAAAGCAGGAGGACTGACAGGCTCACCAGGTATTTCACACAAAGAAAGCAATACAAAGAACAGGATGCCTTTTAACACAAGTACATGGTACAACAGACACATATCAGAAATATGAAATGTTGGGGTAACATACTCTGAGGCCTCGTACACACGGCCGGTCGTGTGTATGTTTTCTCGTCGAGAAAACTGCCGTGAATCTCGACGAGAAAAAGAGAACCTGCTCTCTATTTTCTCGTCGGGATTCTCATCGGCCTGTTTCCCGATGAGAAAACTGTGTGTATGCGGCAACAAGCTTACCTGTCCTCCGGTAAGCCTGCGCATGCTCAAAATGACTTTGACGCATGCGTGGTAGCTTCCTAGGCATAGGTAGGGTGTAGCAAGATGGCGGCGACGGCATCGAATGTGATGAGCGCATGCTCGTCGTAGTCGATGACGTCACCGCGTTCGCTCCATTCAAAAGAACAGCGGTTCTTTGGAATGGAGTGTGTGTACAATCGGCCGGCACAAGATTCTTGTCAAGAATCTCATCAGGAAAAACGACGGGTTTTTTCCTGACGGGAATCTCGGCCGTGTGTACGAGGCTTCAGTCAGGGATGGTATTGTCTGAATTATTAGCCACTGAAGCACTCCAGGGGGGTAATGATGTCAAATGGGGACATGTACACATGAAGTAGAGGACATCTGGAAGAGGGATGCAATGTTGAGAGCCAACTCCCCCAACCAAAAGAACACAGGAACCAGGCCCGAGGAATTCCCTTTTGGGCTCCTCACAATTTTATTGATGGCAGTGCGTCTTACAATTGACTTGTCATAACCCCCCCCCCCCCCCCAAGACCTCTAGAGAGATGCTAGCGGACACCATGACGTTGCTGCAATTTGAGGAATAGCACCCAAAGTTCCAATTGTTAAAGGCACATTGCCACTCATCTTCTGGCCTTTGGGTGACTCGTGTCTATTGTGTTACACACGGACAGAGTTAAAATGACCCACTGGGTCATGTACTCCCCACTAAGCCTCTTTGTGTCCCTCGTGCTATCTTAATCTGCTCAGCATGTGGCGACACTGGGTCACATGACCAAGCAGCTCAGCCAAGCCGATTACTGGTTCCTAGTAGCCTGTACAACAACGCTACCTTCTATTAGATGGCGTGATCTCTTTGTCTGCCAGGATCACATCCCCCCAACTAAGACCTGTAATTGCTTAATTACAGAAACAGCAGGGGGTAAAATGTTCACCCTGTGTGATACAAGCAACAAAGCTAAAAACACAAAATGGCCACAACAATTTCCTTATACAGCACAATTCACAGCAATGACAACAAGACAGAAAACCATTGAAATTGTTCAACTGTCTAAATTGGCAACAAGCACTTTTCTCGGAGATTAATACAGGGAACGTATAGACCCCTGGGGTCCAACCTGCAGTCCTTTGGTATAGGATGTGCGACCCTCAGACCTCAACAGTCTGTAGTGGGGACATTGATTAGGGTAATAGCATTGATCTCCACTAGCCTCATGTCAACATCTCCCCAGTCAAAAATGTAGCATGTGCACACTCTCTGACCCTCATTTCTTCTGTTAGGTCTGTCGTTTCTGACAATCCTCTCAAGCATTACATACAGTATTTCACACGAGTACACCCCTCACATTTTTGTAATTATTTTATTCTATCTTTTCATGTGACAACACTGAAGAAATGACACTTTTCTACAATGTAAAGTAGTGAGTGTACAGCTTGTATAACAGTGTAAGTTTGCTCAAAATAACTCAACACACAGCTGTTAATGTTTAAACTACTGGAATAGCCAAACTGGACTAATGCAACTGTATATAAAATATATATATGCGGGCAATCCATCTTTAAAGAGGAGCTTCAGTCTCTCCCCCCCAAAATGTATTTTTAAATTCAGCAGCTACAAATAATATAAGGACAATTACCTGTCCAGGGATCCAGCACTGTCCTCACGCTTCACTTGGCTTCGGGTCCCTAGCACTGGCATCTTAACTAAGGCCTTTTTTAACAGTGGGGCGTGAGGTGCACTGGCGGTATTTTAAGTGGAGCTATACAGTCAGAATTGCGGCGGTATTCGGCCGCTATTAACCCCGCTAGCGGCCGAAAAGGGGTTAATACCGCCGGCAATGCGCCTCTGCAGAGGCGCATTGCCGGAGGTATAGCCGCGGTTTCCCATTGCTTTCAATGGGAAGGAGCGGTAAACACACCGCTCCTCTCACTGCTCCAAACATGCTGCTAGCAGGACTTTTGGAGCGGTCCTGCTAGCGCACCGCTCCAGTGTGAAAGCCCTCAGGCTTTCACACTGGAGAAACAGCAGCCGCTGTTTAGGGTCAGTTTGCAGGCGCTATTTTTAGCGCAATAGCGCCTGCAAACCGCTCCAGTGTGAAAGGGGCCTTAGGAAAACGGGCTGTAAAGCCTCGCAAGGCAAGGCTTTACAGATGACTTCCCATTAAGCATGCACAAGCCGGGCTGTGCTTTGTGAATGGTCCTGCAGTCTTCTGGGACCTGTGATGTGTCCTATAAAGCTGCTGGCGAAGGGGGAGGGGGGTTGAACTTCTGGTTGGATCGCCTAGCCAAAAATACGAATGGAAGTGCAAGCATAATAGCATATACCTATGTAGCGGGGTCCTCAATTTAGGGGTAGTGTTTGAGTGGTAGTTATGCTCAAACACCTAAATTGTTAGCACATTGTCAACCATTTTGTCTGCAGGAAGAGTATCAGTGTGCAGTTCCCTGTGGCCTGCGGGTGGCGCTGCCATAGTGGGCCAGGGTTGAACCGCTGATACAGTGCTGTGCCTTGTGTGTCCCCTCTCGGCAACCATACAGTGGGCGTGGTCGGCCTGCTGTGTATGCTGGGAGAGGATATAAAAAAGGGGCAGACGCTGCCTGTTGAGGGTCGTTCGTTGTCGGGGGTCCTACTCCCAGTGTGTGTTTTCCTGTCCGCTCTGGGCACCTTTGGCCCAGGGGCGGTGGTCGGTGAATCAGTCCCAGGCACCTTTAGCCCTGGGGATGCAACTAAAGGTCTTGGGCCCAGCACCTTTGGCTGGGGCCCACCAAGGATCGAGGAATCCCAGGGTGCCGCCTTGCGAGGGGACCCGCATCTGAGATGAGGAGGCCGGGGGAGTACCGTTCCGAGGCACTGGTGAGAAGTCACAGTGAAGGAAGGGGCCCGGTAACTCTCTGGAGGGATGTCTTCTCCTTACAAGAGGCCAAGCTTTGAAAACCAAGTTACCAGGTCTGTGGCAGAGACCAAGATCACCAGTTTGTGTAGTGACTGTGCGGTTAGTTCGAGTACCATTTTGGCTGCTAGTCCCTATCTAGGGAGACTATCCAAATGGGCCAAGTCTGCTTGAGAAGCCAAGCAGTGAAGTGTATTACGTTTGTGCCTGGACCTCTCCCACACCTTATGCTGTCCTGTTCTCTCTACAGCCTTTCCTATCAGAGACTGTGCTTTAAGAGAAATAAACTCTACGTTGGAGTTACGGCTGGTGTGGACATTGAAGTCATTGGGGGAAATAGAGACTTGTCTTTATTGAGCATAGAGATAAGGGCCATTCTCTGGAGAACCTGGCTGTGGAGACCTGTTTCATAACACCGCTCAACCTCTTTACACAGGAGGGTACGGGCATGTGGTGGGGTGTGCCCTCTCTTCCTGCGAGGAGCCAAAGGCAGGTAAGAGGGGGTGAGTGCGCTACACCTATAAAAAACAGGTCCCCCCCCAAAAAAATAAAATAAAAGTGGCAAATGTTAAAAAAGGGGGAGAAGGCTGAGGCAAACAAGCGGAACTTCCCCTTTTGGGTGGAAGTTCCACTTTAAGTTTTAGATGTGGGAATTAAGATGTCTACAGACTGAACACAATGCAACTGGCCAGATGCTCGGCATGAGACCTGGAAGCTAGAGGAGATCACTGGAGTTATGGTGTCTACTACAACTACTTCCAGGGTCAACCGCCAGGTATAGTATATACTGTATATAGTTGCTTTGGTCCAAACTGGACTAAGGCGACTATGTATAAAATATCCACGCGTTGAATTCTTCATTAATGTTTAGATTTGGGAATTAAGAGGTCTACAGACAAAAGACGATGTTCTGTCATGTGTACACAATTGTGGCCGGAAAACAATGCACTGCTTAGGATTTGTCTGGCTCAAAATTGGGCTTTAGTGAAATGTGGTACTCCAAGACCATGGTATTATCTGGGTTTACAAAGGCGTTTGGTGCACACAAGGTGGATTTTATATCCTTTGCGGCTAGTGAGGAAAGTTTTTGTGCCCAGAGTCCAGTAACGTGTTCTGGAAGAACATGTACCAATATCTAACAACCAGGTTCCAGCACTCATTTCTTCTGTCCAGGTTTGAAATAAAAAACAGTTTCTTATTGGCTGCTCTACAGAACCAAAAAAGCTCACTTTTCCCTCATCATCTCTAGGTTCCCTCAGGACAATGCAGACAATTTCTTGGAGTCGCATGAATCCCAGCATTAAACAGGTTTGGAGACAGTTGATTTAATAGAAGGTAAATATTTTGTATTAACACAAAAATCGGCATGCAGAGTGGCAATTGTATAATTGCACATACTGTCAATTAGACATTATTATACAATGCGAGTAATTACTATGTATGCCGAGTGTTGTAGACCTCTGTGGAATCTGGGAGACAGCTAAGACTTAAATATGCAATTATTACACAAGCTGCTGAGTCTCTGTACACAACAACCACATCAATGACTGCAGGGAAGGATCTATAAACTTTACATTAATCCCGCAGTGATCCTACAATACCTGGAGAGCAATCACTAATAAAGCAACAATTGCAATTCAATCCTATTAAAGTAAACCTATCGCAAAAAAATAAAAAATAAAAAAGAATACATATTGTAGCGCTACCCCCAGTTAAGAGAGCCGCTGGTATTGATTTGGGCCCTGTAGTGCACCGCTGTCAACCCCTGGCAATCGGCTCTAACCTCCCGTGGCACAGCTAGTAAGGGGAGATAGGACCGCGTGACTGCAACTCTAGGTGACGCAGTCCTATGGCAAACACACACAGTGATATACTTTAAAACTTCTATTAAAGTAAGTGAAACTGACACCAATGTACTTGACCCAGATATTTTACTGAGGCTAATGGGCAAGTAATAAACAACAGTATAACAAGTTGCAGATCCCTGCAATAAACAGTAATAAAGATAAACAGAGTAATCAGAATAATAAAGTATTGCTATGCAACTCTAGCGCTGCCCTTTTACAGCTACTTCCCCTCATGGGTAGACTAACACCCAGTAATGTCTACCTATGCAGTCAGGCCTGACTGATCTAAATGGAAGTTCAGTGAAACAATATTCGCTAGCAATCTTTCGGTGGTGCACTTCAAGAACAACTTTGTAATCCCAACGAATAGTAAAGATAAAGTATCTGTCTTTAAACAGCTCTCACCACCCGGACAAGTCCAAGTCCGTTTCCTCCATCGATTCGTCTAGGAACAGGAATCCACCGACATCCAAGTCTTCAATCCTTCTGGTGTACTGCAGCAAGGAGGAGAAGATGTCTCTAAGGCTCTGCTAGGCTGGCAGAGGGGCTCTTTGGAAAGGAGCACAAGGCCCAGGCTTCAGGCCTTGTGCACACAGCAGTTCGGCACAGAGATCCTCTTGCTAGGAGAGGGGGTGTCCAAAGAGACCGAACAAACTCCACCTCCCCTTTATAAAGTCTGCCCCAGCAGTCTCTGTTCTGGAGCAATGCACCCTGGGTGCTGCAAGATGTACTGGGAGATGTAGTCTCTCTCCTCAGCTTTCACTTCCAGTAATGTCTTTTCTCTACTTCCTCCCGACTCACCTCTCACTTGGAACTTCTTGTCTCTCTGCATTAAAGGGGAACACCCCGCTACACATATATTTAAATATTAAAAAAAATAAAAAATCATGGGATGGAGCACAGATCTTATCATTCCATTTTTTATTCAAAATTCTATATCATGAGGAACAAAGAACAACAGTTTCAGGCAACACTGCCCTTTCTCAAGTTCGCCGTTGTTCTTTGCACCTTGAGATATGGCATTTTGAAAAACTGAATAATAAGTTCTGTGATCCATCTCATCTATTTTTTGGGATTGCAAAAGTATTGGGACGCCTGTCTTTACACGCACATGAACTTTAATGGCATCCCAGTCTTAGTCCGTAAGGTTCAATATTGAGTTGGCCCACCCTTTGCAGCTATAACAGATTCAAATCTTCTGGGAAGGCTGTGCACCAGGTTTAGGAGTGTGTCTATGGGAATGTTTGAAGTCCAGAAGCAAATTTGTGAAGTCAGGCACCAATGTGGACGAGAAGGCCTGGCTCGCAGTCTCCGCTCTAATTCATTCCAAAGGTGTTCTATCAGGATGAGGTCAGGCCAGTCAAGTTCTTCCACCCCAAACTCACTCATCCATGTCTTTATCGACCTTGTTTTGTGCACTGGTGCGCAGTCATGTTGGAACAGGAAGGGGTTATCCCCAAACAGTTCCCACAAAGTTGGGAGCATGCAATCATCCAAAATGTCTTGGTATGCTGACGTCTTGAGAGTTCTCTTCTTCTGTGGAACTAAGGGGCCAAGCCCAACCCCTGAAAAAGAACCCCACACCATAATCCCCCCTCCACCAAATGATTTGGACCAGTGCACAAAGCAAGGTTCATAAAGACATGGACGAGTGTGTTTGGGGTGGAAGAACTTGACTGGCCTGCACAGAGTCCTGACCTCAACCCTGATAGAACACCTTTGGGATGAATTCGAGCAGAAACTGCGAGCCAGGCCTCGTCATCCAACATCAGTGCCTGACCTCACAAATGCGCTGCTGGAAGAATGGTCAAACACTCTCATAGACACACTCCTAAACCTTGTGGACAGCTTTCCCAGAAGAGTTGAAGCTGTTGTAGCTGCAAAGGGTGGGCCAACTCAATACTGAACCCTACAGACTAAGACTGGGATGCCAATAAAGTCATGTGTGTGTAGACGGGCATCCCAATACTTTTGGTAAACAAAATACAAAGTTAAAGTGGAAGTAAAGTTGTTGCTGAATCAAATGGCTGACAGGCAGGGTATTTATGACAGAAGAGACACTATAAAAGTTTCTTCTGTCATAAATGCATCCTTTTGCCTGTCAGCTGTCATGTTCACTGAGCCGCACATGCACAGCTCAGCAAACATTTACGACCCTGATCGGGGCCCGATCCATGCCGCGGCAATGTGACTCCCGTGTGCATGCGCGGGAGTGACATCATCGCGGCCTGGCCTATCATATGGCTGAAGACACGGGACCCAGAAGGAAGAGCGGACAAAGATGGAAGTGCCGGGGGCCCGCTAGATCGGTTCCAGCGCTGCGCTGAAGGACACCATATGACAGGTATGTCTGCCATAATGAACTAATATGATGTGCATACTAGTACATTATGAGATAACCCACCTAGGGGGGCCTTAAAAAAAAAAAATTATAGCGGACTTTACTTCCGCTTTAAGAAACACACTTGCCGTTCAGCAAACTGAAACACGTGGGTGTAAATGTTCTGTGCGTTGTGAGCTGCTTTAGCCAAAAACAGTGCAGGTACTTTTTAATGTAAGGGCTTATAAAAGGACCCAAAGTGGATGAGCCACCATATTGCAATGCACAAAAAAAAAAAAAAAACACAAATGGGGCTTATACATCATAGTTTTGGTAGCGCTAAAGGAGATTGAATAGGAGATTGCACATTTAGATTGCAAGGTGCATAGTGAGCTGTACAGATTCTACCGGTTACACTCTATCACACCTCCAGGTAGATTTTGCTCTCGCTTTTGCTTACAGTGTGCTATTACTGCATTTAAGTCGATATGTGTGGAATGTTATAAAAATCTGTCTCCTGAGGGCTCAGATCAAATGCTCAGACTTTCTATCTAGTCCGAGGATTATCATAGCAGCTCATCGGTAGGTCTGGCACTCGTCCAATTGTGCCACGGGCCATATGGTGATTTTTATGTCATTGGGGAAAATTGTATCCATAGGAGGTAAAATAAAGACGTTAGTTAGACGGAACATACACCGTGGAGTTGTGTTTATAGCTGACATTCAGAAACTGATATCTTCTCTTGTGTAAAAACCATCAGGAGTATTCCATGAGGCTCTACGAGTCTCCATTACCAATGTCAACCAATTAGAATCTCCATTTCATGCTCTAATCTGAAGACAATGACTGAGTGTCCACACACACAAGGTCAAAGAAGATTGTTCCCCTTATAAAAAAGGTATAAAAAGGTAAGAGTTCCTACATTAGCTGCAAATTCAGCAAGTCAGGAATTAAAGACCAGCTCTAGGCTTTAAAGTGATATTAAAGCTTAATTTTTAAGCAATTTCTACTGCAGATTGCAAGACTTGCAATTTATGCCACTTCAAATGATAGATTGGGTGACACTATAATATCCGGCACCTCATCCCTATTTAATTGAAAATAGCAGCAACAGGATGATTGGGATTATAGCTGTGCCCACAATTACAATGAATATATTTTTTATATAAAATTGGAAAGTTTATTCATAAAATAACAACAGTTATTGGGTTCAATAAAAAAATCTGAGTATGAGACATATCCCATTAGCGGTCACTAGTGTCCAACTATAAGGTGATCAATACTTGATGTTATATCCCAACATGTTTCGCCAACATTGGCTTCTTCAGGGTATTTTTACGGACCACCACTTTTCTGAAAGTTCTAATAGAGATAAGATCATATACATAATCAATAATTAGTTATACTGTTACAACAGTTTTAATACATATTTACATATCATGGTTTATCCTGTCCATTCCCATATCAAACTCACCCAGAGGGACATGAAGAAAAGTCACCAAGCAAGTCACCTCCATATTTCTGTTGACTTGCTTGGTGACTATTCTTTATGTCTCTCTGGGTGAGTTTGATATGAGAATGGACAGAATAAACAATGATATGTAAATATAAAAAATTGTTGTAACAGTATAAATAATTATTGATTATGAATATGATCTTATCTCTAATAGAGCTTTAAGAAAAGTGGTGGTCTGTAAAAATCCCATGAAGAAGCCAATGTTGGCGAAACATGTTGGGATAGAACATCAAGTATTGATCACCTTATAGTTGGACACCAGTGACCGCTAATGTGATATGTATCATACTCTGATTTTTTATTGAACCCAGTAACTGTTATTTTATGAATAAACTTTCTATTTTTATATAAAAAATGTATTCTTTGTAATTGTGGGCACCGCTATAATCCCAATCATCCTGTTGCTGCTATTTTTTATGTATGCCACTTGTTTTAGTCCATGTCCTGTCCCACTGATCTGTATTTTTTCCATTGTTGTATTGAACTGTATCAAGTTACTGCTATTCAGATGTATGTTGACAACTAGCTAGTGGTGGTTTGGAGTCAATACAGCTTGTTTACTAATGTTATTTGGTATTCCCCTCTGTCCTTCCCTCCTGTTTAGTGAGTTCAGTCCTAACTAGACCCTCCCTTTCTCAATGCTAGGCACACATGCTTGTTGGTGCTATGCATGATGTGACATAGTCCTGATGGATATAAGCTAATAAATGATACAGAGTTTATTTGTACGCACTCTCCAATGGGAAGTTCAGGGAAGCGGCAGGATGCAGGTGCATAATGTCAGAAAATAACGTTTATATTACCGATTATGAAGGAATGGATTGTTCGACTGTGCAAAAGTAATTTTGTTACTGATATGCTGGTGTTAAAAAAAGAAAGAAAGAAAGAAAGAAAGAAAGAAAGAAAATCAGGCTTAAGTACTACTTTAAATGAAAGGAGGCTCTAGCTCTTCCCTATTTGAGAAAGGTTACACTTTTTTTTACATAATTTTGCACCTGAACATGGGGGAAATTTAAGTTTTAGTTATTACCACAGTGCTGATTACCAAAGTGCTCAAATCTTTTTTCCATGGAGTTAAGCAAGTGTGGCTGCATTACTTAGCTTCACTCTGGAGCTGTTCTCTACAGTACTCTTTTCATAAGATATCCTCAGTCTTCCAGGAATTTTTCAACCAAGATGACTGAACATAGGGTAAGTGTAAGGCGCCATGGGCCCACACCATGGTCAGCACAGCGCCCTGCATCATATAAGTGCAGGTCTTTGAATCGGGGAAGGATTGTCCACTGTTGGGTGAAGACCAAAGAGAAAGACAACCCAGCATATCATATAAGTGACATTGGGAATGTAAAAGAGGAACTCTGGGGGGAACTAAGCTCACTGTTGGGCTTTAATCCACTCAATTAAAGCCCATTGTTTCCATTTAGTTGCGCATGCCTACCTTGGAGTCTTCACCCTTAAAATATGTCAGTGATGGCAATGGATATTACTTGTAAGTCCTATAAATGCCTGTTCAGCAAGACAGACATCCAAATCCAATGTTTTCAAAATATCTTCCCACAGTAGAGGGTCACCCCACAGAGGACGCCATTGTGCGGTCGCGATATCTCAACATTATCATATTGAGCTACCATCCAGTCCTGGCATAAGAGGTGACCACACTACTCCGTTATCTCCCAGGTGCAGCCGCAGGCCAGCATCAGGAAAAACCATATGCGGGTAATAAATATTCTAAGCCCAGCGAAAGATGACTAGCATCGTGCTTTATAACATCAAACAGGCGGACCAGAAATTAAAGGGCTTTTACATCTGAAGTACCTATTTAGTTATAGTTATAATCGACAGAACACTGCACACCAAGATGCAAAATGATATTATCTTTATTGAAATAGCCAGCAAGGGTAAATTCTGATATGGCGCATTCCACACTAGGCACGGAGAGAGTGCAAAACATGAAAAGATTTTTTTCCTGGGAAAGAATATCATTTTGCATCTGTGTGCGGTGTTTCTGTTGATGGTATAACTGATTGCTTTGGTGGAGATGAGCCAAACCAACATTTGAGGTTTACCTAAAGAGTGTGGAGTCTAACTTCATCTGGAGTGGCATGTGAAATGTTTTATATATTAATTTAATGTATGATTACCGGACACAGTAGTGACGTAGAGGTCAGCAGGGGTAAGTATTGAGCGCAGCGGGGAAACCAGGAGGTCAGAAATGTTGGTTTTGCAGCAGACTTCATAGAATGAGATCATAGCAGCATTCCATGGTGCGGCCCGCAGGAGGGGTGAATATTCAGTTTTTTTTCTTTACCGGTACATAAAGATGGATCTATTGGACAATGGACACAATCTCTTTATGCAGTACACCTAGACACAGGCACCCGATTGGATAAAGGAGCAGTTGTACACCGCTCATTCACCATCCTGCTCTCTTCCTCCTGTCTGCAAGTTTCCAAATTTAGGCTGACAACACAATGCAATGCAGTAGAGCCTGACTGGTTCCTAGTGCTGGTCAGGATGGAAACAAGGAACTGGGATACAAGTCTTTGATTACTGAAAAAGGGTCATTATGTAAGCCTGATTGTTTAGGTTTGGAAGCTCTCCACAAGACGAGGGTCCTTCAAAAGATGGAGTCACCAAGATTAAGAAAATATATGTGTATGTAGCACCCTCTACTTAGGTAGGTGCTAGAATAGGATTTTTGTATATAGGTAAGGTAAGTTTAGGCAGGCCTGGCTGCCATCCAGGCCTGTTTGTTTTGGTTTGTGTGGGCCGGGAGTGGCTTAGAGTAGCAGCTGGTGACTCACAGGTAGCGTCACTGAGACCTCCCTCTTTCTTCTAGAGGACTCTAGAAGGAGAGGAGAGGTGGAGCTGTCTGGGGTGTTCTAGGGAGCCCTAACCAATCCCCAAATTGGATTGGCAGGGGGCAGGCCTCCTTAAATACCTAGAGTTAGCCCAGCTGGGGAGGAGTCATTGGAGTTGTTCGGAGTTTGAAGATGGAGTGCTAGGCTGTCGCGGGGCCTTTGAGGGAGCTCCCTAGTCTGGTAGGGGGACCTTGGGCCCGGGGCTCGGGTGTGGACAAAGCCCTTCAAAAAAGTGTGAAGGTCCTGGACAGGGGGCATAGGAGGAGCAGAGAGGACAGCAGGAGCTAGCATTGCTGGGCAAATCTTCAAAGAGAGGAACAACTGGTCGCAGCCAGGAGGGCTGGTGAGTGACATGCACAGTCGGGGGGACTGGGGAGGCACGCCTGAGAGGACTGGGAGCATGCAGTCTGGGATTGGTGCAGATTGTTTTACAATTCGCTGGGCATCCCATATTTTCCTTACCCCATCCAAGTTAAATTCCCTCAATAAAATAAACAGAAACAAGCACATGGACCGTTCAATGTCTTAGAGTGACTGAGAATTGAATGCCGGGCTGGGTAGGGCGACAGGTGGGCCACATCAATTAGCAGCCCCTACATGTAAAAGAATCAGCATGAACTGCCTCTTGTTCCCAGAGGCTGCCATTTTGCTGAAGCCCAGACCCCTAAGCCTCTAGTGGCTCTGATTTTCAGCACAATGCCAAAAATGGAGAGCAACTGAGCATGTGCAGAGCAGGATGAGACCGTGTATTACTTTATTTTATAGGTATATGTCCTTTAACAGTTTACATTGCTATACCTGCAAAAGGGTGGAAAGAAACAAGGGCGCACTATTTTTCCTTCCCATCCTTTAGATATGCCAAGGACACCCCCAGTCCTAGAGGGCAGCAAAGCCTGAAGCATTACCTCTGGCAAAGTGGACCTCCACTTCAACCTAAGCTGGGCCATCATACTTAAGTGCAGAAGTGGTTTTTTTTTTCATTTATGTTTTGTACCTGCAAAAGGGGCCAGCCTGAAATTATCTTAATTTTCTGGCTAAAGACAAGTTAACTTTTTAGGGTTTTCTAATGTCTCTAAACCAGGGGTCTCAAACTGGCGGCCCTCCAGCTGTTGCAAAACTACAAGTCCCATCATGCCTCTGCTTGTAGGAGTCCTGCTTGTAACTGTCAGCCTTGCAATGCCTCATGGGACTTGTAGTTTCGCAAAACAGCTGGAGGGCCGCCAGTTTGAGACCCCCTGCATGGCCCCCAGCCAGTAATTAATGAGACCCATGTAGCACTAAGACTATTTATATGTTGCTTGCAGTATTAGGACATGAATTACAGGGGTTAATTGTATTCTAGGGATCATGCTGCAATACCACTGGATGGATGCACCAGGTCTCTGTCCTCAGAAATGCTGCCTTGAGTTGTCACACTCCGTGGTACTTCCAGTATGGCTAGCGTTTCAGTGTATTCTGGGAAATTCCACATTGCTAACTGCTAATCTCTCTGGTAATAAAGAGGAACATGTCAACTTTTGCTCACTTCTACATTTCATTTTGGGAATATTCCAGAGTCATATTTCAGAGAGGCGAAATGAAGATACTAGTAATTAGGTTTTTAATTGATTTGGACTTTAGATGAAGCTCCAAAATCATGTGACCCTACTGCGATTCATGATAATGCAGGCGCCACTTTAGAACACACATTGTCTTAGCCGTGATTTCAATGTCTCAGTATTTTAAGTAAAAGTAGAAATCAAGTTATAATTTTCTTATCTGTCGTAGTGCTTATCATAAATCAGCGTCCTTTAATTTTTACATTATTGCTCCGCTGTCAACATTCTTGATATATAGGGCTCCATTCACACTTGTGCGACTTGTCATGCAACTTTGGACATCAAAGTCACATGACAAGTCGTTTCCCATGTTTTCCAATGATAACCATTCATATATGTGCAACTTAAAGTTGCAGCGACTTCAAAGTAATTCATGCACTACTTTGGTCCAATTTGTATGCATCATGAGGGCCATAGACTTCAATGTTAATCCTCAAAAGTTGCACGAAAGTCGTACCTTAATGTTATACAATGCAACAGTTGTCCATTATCACTGGTCAAGGCCAAAATCGTATCCAAGTTGCACCCATCCAAAGTTGCGTCAAAGTTGCACGAAAGTTGCACTCCAAAGTCGGCTCAACTTTGGAGTCGTACAAGTGCGAATAGAGACTTAGGCCCCTTTCACACTTGTGCGAATTTAAAGTCGCGCGATTTTTGCCACGACTTGAAGCAATGCCTGTGTAATCTTGAGGTATATGGACCTCAAGTCACATCAAAGTTGGACCAAAGTAGTGCAGGGACTACTTTGAAGTCACAGAGATATAAATGGTACTCATTGGAAATCATGGGGTACGACTTGTCATTGGACTTTGCAGTCCCAAGTCACAGGACAGGTTGCACAAATGTGAAATGGGCCTCAAGGCCCCTACATTTACTGTGAAATTCGCTCCGCAGCCACACCGGAGATGTGTGAACCGGCTCCATTGAGAGTCGGTCACAATCTCCTGTCATGCGAATTGGATGTGGGTGAAACTTGCATCCAATTCACATAAGTGTGAACCCAGCCTCCACTCCTAATATGTGTATCACTTTCTATGAACTTGTGGCCTTGTAATATAACAGTGATGCCACTTACATGGCTCATTGTGCACAAGAGGCAGTATTTTCTCATGGTTCTGTCTGCATTTCTTGAGGAGACCTCCAGTTGCAATAGGATAATGGACTCCATCTCCCAGTACTAAATGTAGTGGTGGGAGAGCAAAGGAAATATAAATATATCCTGCTGGGGATGGGGGGATTAAAGCAGATCTGTTCCGCTTTAAAAATGTCCACCTGAGACTTCTTGGTGGTGGTTGGACTGCAAACTTCCCAACTTTCTGAGCACCAAAAAAGTATGTAGGCAAAGGACACCCCCCATCTCCTGTCATATGGAGAATTAGTATACAAAAAAAAAATGATTGGTTAGACTCACAAGTGCTTAATTTACCACTACCATTGGCTTTATACTGGCTTCCGAAATCACCAAAAGCAATCATTTAGAAGCTGGGTGAAATATTTAGCGCAGTAAAACACTTTTGAAAGTTAAAAAGACCAAAGAAAGGGACAATAGAGGAGTAAATAGACAGAGGTACTTGATTCCTAAAGAGGAAGCTATAGGCTTGGTCCACAACAATTTTGGTTCTTTAAAGCAGTGGTCCTTTGCTTGCCTTTGGAGCACTATTACTCCCAAAGATACAAGGCACTATTCCTCCCTTTGATACCAACGATGCAGATCCATTCCTTCCACTGACACCAATGGAGTGGCATAATTCCTCCCACTGAAACCAACAATGGGGCATAATTCCTCCCACTGACATCAACAATGGGGGCAGAATTCTCCCCAATGACACCATCAATGGGGCAGAATTCCTCCCAATGACATCATCAGTGGGGGATAATTCCTCCCAATGACACCATCAATAGGACATAATTCCTCCTCTGATGCCGCGTACACACGATCATTATTCACGGCGGTTAAAAAACCGCCGTGAATAATGACAGGAAAAACGAGGGAACCGCTTGGTTCCCTACACACGGTCGTTTTTCCCGTCATTTTTTCTCTTGACGAGAAAAAAACGACCGTCTGTGGGCTCCGCGGCAGTGTTTCCCTATGGGAAAACTGCCGCGGAAAAAAATGCTGGAAAAAACGATGAGAAAATTTAGAACATGTTCTAATTTTTCTCGTCGTTTTTTATGCCGTTTTTCTCGACGAGAAAAACGACATAAAGCCAACAGACGATCGTTTTTCTCGGCGAAAAAAAAATGCAGTTTTTCTCGTCGAGAAAAGCGGTCGTGTGTACGCGGCATTACTGATCATTGGTACCAAGTAATTTTCTCTACTCCTACTGACCCCCAAGCCTGAAGCATGGTTTACTCCTATTAATGTTGGGGCATTTTCTACTCCCACCTGGCCACAGTCCGGCCCCTCTAAAAGTCTGAAAGACAGTAAGCTTGACTTTTTATTTATTTTTTGGAAGGTTTGGAGACCCCTGGTTTAAAGTTTTGGTCAAATAAAAGTGATGGTGGGTCCAGACAGATGACGATTCTCCTTCACGTAACGTGGATAGTTAACATTGATGTTCTAGAGTTCTTCATCTTCATATATACAAGTGGATAGGTAACAGATGGGAAAGTCGGTTATTGCCCATACAAGCAATTGTTTCACAGCAGAGAAAGTCTACAACTAGCTTGCTATCTCATTCAAATAATGCCTAATGATTTATCTCCTAATGAGGATGTTGGCTTAATTTGCTTTCTTATTCTCTAGATAAATCAGACATAGCTCTCCTGAACCAGCCGCTAAAGAACAATGATAAATTAAGAATTTTATGCACTAATTAGCAGAAGATCTGCATTTTCATTACTGTACAATTTTTTTCAGCTCTGAATATAAATATCAAATAGATCTTGTTGGGAATAAGTGAATCAAAGATTGTTCTCTAGAAACACTTCCTAAAATTACACCACATCCATTAAAATGTAAAAATATTTCTCATGATTTCTTAGTGTTTGCAAATGAGCATGTAGATCATTCTGAAGAAGATAAATACTGCTTTGTGAAGCACTATGCAATTTGTTGGCGGTATTTAAATCCTGTAGAATACGTTTTCCTAATAAATTTTTGACTTTTTTGTCATCTGTGCCTTTATATGCCTATGAGGCTTACAACGTTTTAACATTTTACCCCTTGGGGAAATTTCCCTGTACTTCCTGTCTCATATAGACAATAGTAAGTAAGGGGAAATCTCTCCATGTTAGGCAAATCGCCTCTTAGACAGTTGTCACTGGAATAAGTATTCCCAGTTGAAGATTTACCCTTTATTCTTCTTGGAATGAACTAAAAATGTGTGATTTTCAGCAACTAAAAACCTGATAAGGTGGTGAATCTTAAGCAACCCTATCTAAAACTAAAAAAACAAAAACAAAAAGGTTCTCTTCTCCAAAATCCCAGGCACATCAAGTCATTAAAATAGGACATTCTATGACGTTCCTTGATATTGGTGATCCTAACAAACGCTCACCATTGCAGAACGGGTGGTAGATCCAAGTTCCATAATGCACATTAAATGCCTAACTGCAGGATATGATAATATGAACCACTTTATTAGCATGTAGACCACCTGGATGGTTTTTATCCACTGAGTGTCAGGAACCATGAATCAGACGGAGACAGAAAATGCAGTAAAAATCACACCTTTTAATATAGTGGTAAAAATGGTACAAATAGTAAACGTAGTCAAAACATGGGTTCGGTAATCAAAGCGGGTAGTCTGTGCAAGC
This sequence comes from Rana muscosa, assembly GCA_029206835.1. NCBI lineage: Eukaryota > Metazoa > Chordata > Amphibia > Anura > Ranidae > Rana > Rana muscosa. The sequence continues at coordinate 199,461,285 of CM055126.1, read as the reverse complement.
CAGTAAATCAGGAAGCCAGAGATCAGCATAGTCGGAGACAGCAAACAGAATCAGGAACCAGAAGGGATATCAGCCAGGCAAGTCTTTAACAGGAACACAACAGAGAATCTTCAGATATGTTGACCAAGGTGAAGGCATGGGAGAACTGAAGCAGGCAGTTTAAATAGCCAGAAGGGGCTGGCTGACTAGCAGGAAATGTTTACCAGGTAAGGCACTGTGGAACGATGAGTGCTGGCAATTAACTGACAGCTGAGCACTGAGAAGGGAGGGCTGAGCCCAGCCCTGACATTGAGATATCATATGCTATTAGGGAACTATTTTCCCTAAACCTGGCCATGGCGGAGATGAAGAGGGAACACCCCTTCCCAAACTTGCCTCCCTTCCCCCATCTTACAACCCCTTATACAATTCTATCATTAGTGAATACACGTGGATCCAGTCTGTATGCCTCACACCACCTATATTTCCAAGATGGAGCATCTCCATATGACAAAACATATGGCGACTCATTTTTTCTCCCACACTTGGTATTGGTAATGGCTTAATATTTAGTTTTTTGATGCTACCACCTCCTAATTTGTATACCAATGTACAAGTATCACCACCCATGTCATGCCATTAGGTTCTACAATGTATTTTGCAAACTACAGACTCAAATTTGTTTGAAAACTGTCTTTGTTGAAAGCTGTTTACAATAAGAAAAAAAAAAAATCAGATTGAACCAAGTAAAAAAAAAAATGTTGGCTTTGGATACACTTTAAGGATATTTTCCATAACTTCCTGTTCTGACAACTGTCTGTTAATAAAAATATTTTACCTTCTCCACTCCAAAACAACAACAAAAAAGTAGTAGTTGGGCTTTAAACATTGAATTTTATGATTTTTTTTTGGGATATCAATCAATTTGTGTTGGAATACGTCAGAATATATAAGGAAAGGTTACTTGTATCCTCTACGGCAGGGATCTCCATACTACGGCCCTCAAGCTGTTGCGGAACTGCACGTCCCATGAGGCATTGTAAAACTCTAATGCCGCGTACACATGACCGTTTTTCATGACGAGAAACATGCCATTTTTTTTTAATTGGTCGTGAAAAACGGTCGTGTGTAGGCTCCAGAGCATTTTTCTCGACGAGAAAAATGGGCATTAAAAATTTGGAACATGCTCTATTTTTTCTCGTCGTTTTTCACGTCGTCGTTTTTCTCGCCGTGAAAAACGGTCGTGTGTACGCTTTAACGACGGGAAAAAAACGTGCATGCTTAGAAGCAAGTTATGAGACGGGAGCGCTCATTCTGGTAAAACTAGTGTTCATAATGGAGATAGCACATTCGTCATGCTGTAACGGACCAAAAAGCACAGAGACTGAAAAGCGCAAATCGGCTAACACCAAACTTTTACTAACACGCGGTAACACAAAATCAGCCCATGCGAATGAAACTTCCCCTTTATAGTGCCATCGTACGCGTTGTTGTACGTGTTGTGCTCGTTTGCTCGAGCAATTTTTTTTAACGATAGTGTGTAGGCAAGGCAGGCTTGAGAAGAATCATGTCGAGAAAAACTTGTTTTTTTTCCATGACATTAAAACCGGTCGTGTGTACGCGGCATGACATTCACAGACATGACTAGGCATGATGGGAATTGTAGTTCCTGAACAACTGGAGGGCCATAGATTGGAGACCCCCTGACTACGGGATGCAATGTGACCAGACAGCTGGTAAAATAGTGACATTGTTTTACTCCACCCTACTGACATTACGGAGACTGTGAAACTTGTCCCCTTTGAACCTGTGCCCTAATCTAAGAAAATTGTGTGGCTCCCAAAACAGATCTTTTACTGGTTCCTAGACTGACCTCTTCATGTACAAAGAGAACCGAGAATTGATTTGTTCCTGTACATTAGTCAAATCCTCGAGAAGATCACAAAAGACTTTAACCTCATAACAGGTGGTCCATCTCTACAGCCAGCGTCCTAAATTATAAACACAACAAAGCCATGTAATAGAACTTTTCTGGATAACCTGAGAAACTCATTAAACTGTGATCATCAGAACGTGAAAGATGAGCCATGGGACGCATGGAAACCCTCAAGCATTACCTATTCACAATAAAACAAGCAAGCTGAGGGAACTTCACTATATTTACAACATGCTTTTCGCATGAACTAGTTCTCCTTTATGCTGCCTGAACTGATAATTCATTCAACACTATCACTGTAATAAACCCTAGGCTCCCCTAGTAAGTAAGGTCCATATACTTACCTGTCCTGCCATCCATGCCACCATTTTTCCTGCTTTTCAAGAGCTACGGCACACAGAGAATTTTCTTTATCCAGCACAGTTCCATGTTGGTTGGATTCCTGGTCCCCTATAGTGACCTGCGGTCAGTTCCTTTGGCTGCTATGTCACCAATGTGTTCTGCAGTGGTATAGGGGTCTGCGGAAGAAGTCACAGGGCTGGGGTTGAGCTTGGGGTTGAGTTTTTAGGCAGCAGTGTGCAAGAGGTCTTAAAGCGGAGCTCCGCCAAAAAAAATATATTAAAAGCCAGCAGCTACAAATACTGCAGCTGCTGACTTTTAATATATGGACACTTACCTGTCCTGGAGTCCAGCGACGTCCGCAGCAAAGGACGAGCAATCGCTCGTCATTCTGCTGCCCCCACTGCCATCCTCGGTGAGGGAACCAGGAAGCGAAGCCTTGTGGCTTCACTGCCCGGTTCCCTACGGCGCATGCCCGAGTCGCGCTGCGCCGTTCTGACTGGTCCCTGTTGTGTTCTGGGAGCCGAGTGTCTCCCAGAACACAACGGATATTCTGCGGGAAGTGACGTGCTTCCCGCAGAGAGGACTCCCGGAAGTGGGTGCAAATACCTGTCTTAGACAGGTATCTGCACCCCCCTCCCCCCTGAAAGGTGCCAATTGTGACACCGGAGGGGGGGAGGGTTTCCGATGAGCAAAAGTTCCACTTTAGGGTGGAGCTCTGCTTTAAAGAGTCAAACCAAATATAAATTTTTATTATTTTGATATATATTTGAGAGTAAAAGCTGAACTCCAGGCAAAGAGCCAACTATGAAATCAAAATACATACACAAGGGCTGCCTTACATGGCCAAAGGATTAGTAATTCCATTAATCCAGTCCATACATTTACATAAGTCTGCCTTGCATTACATCCTACCTGGTGACCTGTCTTTTCTTTGCTGCATTTAAGCAGTGTGGTAACTTTTTCACCCCCAGCCTGTGACTGCACAGTGAATGAGCAGTAGCAGTTTATAGTTCACAAAGCTCTCTCCTCCTTTCAACATCCGATTGGTTCCTACTAAACACCCCCCCCCCCCAACAGTGCTACTGTACAGAAGGGTAGAAGAACCTGATATCAAGTAAAATTCTGGTACTTGACACCACATATAAGTACCCTTGACCTCTGTCTGGAAGCAGAGGTCTCTCTGCAGAGGTGTAGAGACTCAACACGCCCCCTGCTAAGTCAGAGCTCTCCAATTAGCAGGGGGTATGAGCTTTACCAACTGCACAGTTCTAACTCTGACTCAGCAGGGGGGGGGGGGGAGTCTGTCACGTTGGACCTCTACAGAGAGACTACAGCTTCCACACAAAGAGCAAGGGTCCACCTCTGCAGCTGATTTGTAAAAAAAAAAAAAACATGACAGCACACTGGAATGTAGCTAGCATATTTAAAATGAAATTTAATTTGGACTTGGAAACCCTTCCATATACCCAGTGAAGTGACTGGCCTCAGGTGATACACAAGAGATGAAACAAATCATCCTACATAATATGTACCTGTTCCTCTCTCCTATACATCCATTCAAAGTCCAGAATTTATAAACTTATCTAAACTGTCAGAAAAAAAGGGCATGGATATCTGAAGTTGGGGAGCTCTGAGAGCTGATTGGAGGCAAGGGACATGCCCCCCTTCACACAGCACACAGGAACAGAGCTGAGGTTGTGAATCAGCTGGAGGTCCCTCCCCTGTCAACATTTTTCTCTTGGCGTCAGGAAAACCTGTCAGAAGTGATTCATGCTAATAGCAGAGGAACAAAGTAACAGACAGAAATGCCACCTAGTGCTCCTATTGAGACAATTACACACTATAGAGGGATATGCTTTGTTCACGTTTCATGTCTGAGGTTTGCAGCCACTTTATCTCATAATATGTTCTTATGTCTCTCTGGGACCTTAGCAGTGATATTTTCAGCAGTGAGAGCCGGTTCACACAGGGGCGACTTGGGATCTGACTTCAAGTCGCCCCAAGTCGCGCGACATGAGAAAATCAATAGAAGTGAATGAGAGCCGTCTTAATGCACACTACTGAAGTCGCTCCGACTTCAGAAAAGGTTCCTGTACTACTTTCAAGGCGACTTCTACCCATTGATTTCAATGGAAGTCACCTCCAAGTCGGATCCCCTGTCTTAACTGAAGCAACTTTCCAGGAAGTAAAAATAGTTTTCTAGGCAAATCCCCTCCCTCCCCCCTCCCTCCCACAGAGCCGATTATTATGTGATTGGCCACTGGCAAAGTCCCCTGTCCTGGAGGCAACTTCAAGTCGCATTGTAAGTCGCCCCAAGTCGCGCTGTGGTTCGCGCTCAAGTCGTGTCCAAGTTGCCTCGCAAAGTCGCACACAAAGTCGTGTTGCCCCTTCTTAACAGTTTGGCATAAGGGAAATGTATAAAATGGTATATGAAACTTAGGCCTCTTTCAAACAGGCACCTTCCAATCCAATCAGCAAAAGATTTGTGAACAGATCCTCTACCGAACCCGGAGCAGAACTGTGCGGATGTCACTTTTGTCAAATCCTTGCTGGTTCAGTTTTTTTTCTCCATTTACAAGCCAGAGCTTTTCAGATCCATATTGGATCTATGGCTGGCCGAATGGAATTGGCCTTTCGTCCGTTGGCATCAGACTACCTCCGACCTGTCACAATTGGGTCCAGAAAAACTGAAAAAGGACACAGACCGACTCGGTGGTGGCCGCATGTAAACAGACTCACGTCTGATTACATCTGCCTGCCCATGGACTTACATGGAGCTTCCCAACAGGTCCGTCTAAAAAACTGTGTGCATGAAAGAAGTCTTAAGAAAAAAAAAAAATATTAAAATTGACATTTTGGTGAGATTTTTAATATTATTAACATAAAAAAAATGTGTATCCTGTCAATTTATTCAGCATATGTAGCAAGTGCTTGTTCCACTTTATTATAGTGTTGCTGCACAGCTGTTTGCATTTTGGAGCAGGGCTGGGCTGACATATTTAAATATTGGACGTGATTTTATGTTTATGCTGCAGGGATTGTCCAGGGCTTGTCAGGGATCCAATTAGTTCATTTCAAAATAAATAAGGTCCAATGGGACTTGGCAAGGCAAATCTAATTGACTGGTAGGACAGCAGCAATTGAGCGCTCCCGTCACAAAAAAAATAATAAATATAGGCAAACAGGTAAAAGAAAAAAAAAAAAAAAAAAAATACCATTTAATAAAATGTATCTGCTGTAAATTCAAAACTGTACATATGTCTTAACGTGACACCAAACTCTGATTTAAAAAACAAAAAATCTATTCAAGTATGTATTCTTAACTCAGAAAAAAACCCTTCTATTGTTCTCAGCCTACTCCCGGTGCCTAGGTGAGGTCATCAACCTTACTCCGGGTGCCTGGGTGAGGTCACCAACCTTACTCCGGGTGCCTGGGTGAGGTCACCAACCTTACTCCCGGGTGCCTAGGTGAGGTCACCAACCTTACTCCCGGTGCCTAGGTGAGGTCACCAACCTTACTCCCAAATGCCTAGGTGAGGTTACCAACCTTACTCCCAAATGCCTAGGTGAGGTCACCAACCTTACTCCCAGTGCCTAGGTGAGGTCACCAACCTTACTCCCAGTGCCTAGGTGAGGTCACCAACCTTACTCCCAGTGCCTAGGTGAGGTCACCAACCTTACTCCCAGTGCCTAGGTGAGGTCACCAACCTTACTCCCAGTGCCTAAGGGAGAGGGAGGTCACAATCCATTTCAGCAAAATTCTGGTATACAGTGTATCCCAAATCTCCAGCAGATCTTCTGACAAGGTTTTTGGATACTCTGAGCTCCCCAAGATCTTGCCAGAAGGATTACGAGATCTCTCTCTCCACTGTGGAAGCCAGGGATAATATAATAAGTACATTTTCATTTTTTTTTCTTTTTATATACCTTTTGTAGTTAAGGCATTAATGCAATAATCCGAGATTGGGAGGGGGCACTATGTAGTAAATTTGCAAATCTGCGCCTAAAAAAGCTCATGTAGTTTTTCAGTTTTTCACATCACAGTCCTTCCACTCTTTCACATCATAGTTCTCAGTTCCTGCCCCCCCCCCTTTACATCGGAGTCCTTACCCCCTTTCACAAGACAGTCCTACCTCCCAATCTTTAACACAACATGGCTCTGGCAGCATGGCAATGGGCTGAAGATGGAGGATAAATGGAGGTGGACTTCCACCCTCTTCTAAATTCTGGGGCTGCCCTGAAGGCCACTAGTCCTGGATTAGCATCATACATCACTATGGAAATTGCCTAACACTGTGCAAAAATACCAGACACAGCATGGCATGCCTGATGAGCCAAGACAGCACACTAGGGTTACAAACGCTGTGTTATGTTATCTTCTGCTGATCCTTCATTGTCAAATCACAGGCAGGGGGCAGGGAGGTGACCAGGCTGTGTTCCTTAACTACAGTAGTAAAAAGTCAGGTCATGAGGCTGGCTGTGCTGCGTGCCAGAAAATCTCAGGACTGGCTGGACATAAATACAAATCTTTTGGCAGGTAAATTGGTTCCCTTATGGTTTTTTCAGCTGTTAGTAAGTAAATTTAGTTTGACGCCTGTGTAGACAGTGGAGCAGTTGTTGATTGCTTTAGTCTGCTCAGTGTTTTACAGGCTGCTGGTCTGAATATTTCCTTCTGCCTTCTAGAGGGTTCTCGAATCACTATGGGAGAAGAGACAGAGGAGCAGTCTAAATATTTATGTGACCCAGCCAATCCCTGGGGAGGCATGCCCAGTAGGTGGTCAAACAGCACATAAATAGTCTGAGGCCCGGGGCAGAGTGAGCTGATCCTTTGTCCAGTCCTGCAAGAGGAGCCCCCTTGCCTAGGGGACCCCTGCCCCTAGGACAGTCTGCTGGATGTTCATTGAGGTCTTAGCTGTAGCATAGCTGGAGGGACTACTTTTCTAAAAGTTCTAGACTGGGATTTTGGTCTGGAGAGTGCCCAGTGGAAGTTAAAGGAGGGTGTCCAGCTGTCTTGTGATATCCTTTGTTACTCCCTCACTGAAGAGTATTCGGTGGAAATCAGATGGACGCAACCAATGATCCTGTGGTATTGTGAGTACTGACCTAAATTCTGAGCCCTAGTGACTGTATGCTGGTTCTCTTTTCAGAGGGCTCTTGTAACTGTTCAGTCTGAAGTGGTCTTTAGGAGAACTTAATTTCAGATACTTCTCCTGCCCTGAGGCACAAAGACTGTTAAGGAGAGGGGTCCTTGGATTATTCAGTGTTCTTGGGGTATTCCCATTTTCCCCCACCCCATCCAAGTTTAATCTGCAATAAAAGAAAACATAAGACACTCCCTAGGCTATTGAATCAGAGAGCGAGAAAAAATGCTGAGCGACTGGCTATCTTTGCCCTAAATTTGGGGAACGATATAGTTTATCGTTAGTGGCTTCTTTGGGGTGCGCCAAAGAGTTTTCCTGGGGTTCATAACACATAATGGATCAGATCTGGATCCCAGCCACAGCCTTGACAACCATGGAAGGAAGACCTCTCTTTGCCACCAGATACTCAGGCCCCGTGGATCTCTACGTAGGCGGAGGGCCGCATCATCTTGAGTTAATCGCTGGCTTTTAGAAAACCCAGGCAGCCATTCCCAGCTTCCTTTGTCTGCCAGACAAAAGGCCCTGCACAGATGGCATGGAAGCGTGAATCACACGCCTTGCACTAATTGTTCATTCTGGATGGAGACGGCGGGGATCCTGGAAACTCAAAAGACAGATCTGTGTCTCCGCAAATGATCTAGAGATGCTAGCATCTGCTCCCCTCCGCTCTTCAGTCCAAGGCCTGCTCAGGAGGGTACACTAAATCACCATGATCCTGTCACTTAGCCTCCGCTCTCCATTCACTGCCTTTTCCAATGCTTCTGGGAAAACGTGGAGGGCCTGTTCACCCGCGACACTCCGAAAACACAGACTGGCATTTCAAGAAACAAAAAACGCATCCCCCAAATCAATCCATTTTGTGACCATTGACTCATGCCCAACCACACAGTGTCATTGGCATTATTTGAGCAAAGGGTCCATTAAACACCAAGGCCATTTTACTAATGAACTTTCCCTGACTTACAAGCAGATTTGGCAGAGCTAGAATAGCAAGGGCAAGCTTTGCCTTCTAGCGCCAGGAATGTACCCACTCCGCAAAGCATGAAAGGGAATTCAGTGTTGCAAGTTTGTACAAGACGTGTTCTACCTTTATATTTAACCTGCAATTAAATTCAGTACAAATATTAATTAGGAAAATAAGGTTCACTTTTGCTAAACTGGAAATAAAAGTGCCTTCACAGTGAACCGCAGCTTTACAGATATAGGTCAAACCAGGTTCACTTAAAAGAGATGTAGGAGTTAATTTTTTTAGAATCATACTTACTTAGGTGGATGCAACATCCGTCCAATGCTGCATCTGTCCCCCGGTGCCTTTAAAACTGATAACCGAGCGATTAAACACCGCTGATCACTGGGTTCTCAGGGCACCCCGAGCAGAGAGATGGTGACTGAGTCAGCAAACAAGCTTTAGCTGTACTTCTCCTTTAAAGTGGTTCTAAAGCCAAAAAGTTTTTTTCTTTTATCCCAATGCATTACCTGCTCCACTAATACTTCAACCCACCCACCACCCCCTCCCTGTCTTAGTCCGTAGGGTTCAATATTGAGATGGCCCACTTTTTTCAGGTTTTCAGCTTCAACTCTTCTGGGAAGGCTGTCCACAAGGTTTAGGAGTGTGTCTATGGGAATGTTTGACCATTCTTCCAGAAGCGCATTTGTGAGATCAGGCACTGATGTGGACGAGAAGGCCTGGGTCGCAGGCTCCACTCTAATTTATCCCAAAGGTGTTCTATTGGGTTGAGGTCAGGACTCTGTGCAGGCCAGTCAAGTTCCTCCACCCCAAACTGGCTCATCCATGTCTTTATGGACCTTGCTTTGTGCACTGGTGTGCTGCCATGTTGGAACAGGAAGGGGACATCCCCAAACTGTTCCCACAAAGTTGGAAGCATGAAATTGTCCAAAATGTCTTGGTATGCTGATGCCCTAAGAGTTCCCTTCACTGGAACTAAGGGGCCAAACCCAACCCCTTCAAAACAACCCCACAACCTAATCCCCCCTCCACCAAATGATATGAACAAGTGCATGAAGTAACGTTTATAAAGACATGGATGAGCGAGGAAGAACTTGACAGGTCCTGACCTCAACCCGATAGAACACCTTTGGGATGAATTAGAGTGGAGACTACGAGCCAGGCCTTCTCATCCAACATCAGTGCCTGACCTCACAAATGCGCTTCTAGAAGAATGGTCAAACATTCCCATAGACACACTCCTAAACCTTGTGGACAGCCTTCCCAGAAGAGTTGAAGCTGTTATAGCTGCAAAGGGTGGGCCAACTCAATATTGAACCCTATGGACCAAGACTGGAAAGACATTAAAGTTCATGTGTGTGTGTAAAGGCAGGTGTCCCAATACTTTTGGTAATATAGTGTAGTTGCATATGTCCAGTGTGTTTTTTTGTATACACACACACACACACACACACACACACACACACACACTTCATTTTTAGGCTGGGTTCACACCTATGCAAATAGGATGCGGCTTTCCCCGTATCCACTTCACATAGCAGGAGATTGTGGCTGGCTCTCTATGGAGCCGGTTCACACATCTCCGCAGCGGCTCCGGTGCGAATTGCACAGGAAATCCTGTGCGCCTTTTTGTCCGTTTCAGGTCCGAATTCAGCCCAAAATCGGACCTGAAACGGTGAATAGAGACGCACTGGACTCCTGCTGTGAGCCGCTGCGATCTCTAGTCTGAACCCAGTAATGTGTATGGCTGAAAGAGCCTTGTGATGGTGGGAAGATCTATCTACAGGAAGCCTCCCTTTTACAAGCTGAGAGTTTGTCTAGTTTCATTATCTTTCATTTGCAAAAAAAAAAAAAAAGATTTTCTCATGTTCTCTGCCAAATCAGCACAATAAGAACTTTTCACAGCATGCAGAGCCACAAACTGTGCCGCATGGTTTGCATAACTGCCGTCATAATTGCCTGTGCATTAATTGTTATCATCCAGCATTCTCCACAGTTCATTACACAACGATTCAATACAGAGGTGAAAATACTCTGTCAGAGGAGATCAGAGGGACCTACGGTTTCAGTTTTTTTTTTCCCATCTTAGGCCGGCCATACACAGAACATATATCTCGCTCGATACACAGACAGTGTTCATGCGGAATCCTTCCTGCCGGGCCAAATGTCTTCTCCTGGCGAGGGGGTAGGGGAAGCCCTCCCCACTGGGAAAAGATACTGATCATTGCTAAAGGCTATAGCAGCCGCTAGCAATAATTGCAAGAGAATTCAGCAGGCTGGTTGTACCCAAGTTGATTCATCGATCATCTTGGTACATTTAGCCTGCCCATTAACTATTCGAATCAGCAGGAACCGGCCGAGATGCCAACCATGTATGGCCGGCCTTACTCATTCTCATCAATTGACTGATGTGATTGACATCCCCTTTTGATCAGTGGCACTGCTCAGGCTTGGGAACCTCACAGCGTGGAACTGTGGGGGTCATATTTACATACTCAGTTTGAAAAGAAGACACAAGTCCATGTAGTTCGTCCAATGGAAAAAACAAACAACTAAAAACGTCCATATACACAACCCTTTACTAGGGTTGCCACCTTTTCTTCAAGTCAAACTTGTACACTTTAGCGGTGCACAGCAATTGTTTTTGTTTTTTTGTTTTATAGAATAAATTTTACATATACAGTGGAACCTTGGGTTACGAGCATAATCTGTTCCAGGAGAATGCTCGTAATCCAAAGTACTCGCATATCAAAGCGAGTTTTCCCATTGAAGTCAATGGAAACGAAAATAATTTGTTACGCATTGACTTCAATGGGATGCTATACCGCATGCTGCCAGAGGCGGGGGGGGGCGCCGGAGAGCCTCGGAAACGTCCGAAAAGGCCCGAGGTCAGCCATGCTGCCCCTGGGCCTTTCCGTGCATTTCCGAACGGCGGCAATTGGTGACGTTCGGCTCTGCTTGGCTCCGGCACCCCCCCCCCACCTCAGGCCAGACGCGGTACTGCACACCGATTTGGCCTAAATCGTGCTAGTTTTGCGAGACAACACTCGCAAACCGAGTCACGATTTTTAAAAATACAGTGCTCATATTGTGAAACGCTCGTTAACCGCGCTACAAGCAATACGAGGTTACACTGCATTTTGCAATTAAATAACAATTCTATTTAAAGTATGCAAATACCCCTTTACATCAGAGTCCACAGAGTTTCACTTTTACATCTGAACTCGCAGAGTTTCCTTACACTATAAGAGGGGTCTCTGCAGACTCTGATGTAAGGGAGAACTCTGGGGACTCTGACATAAGGGATGCTCTGGGAACCCTGATCTAAGGGGGAACACTGAGAACTCTGATGTACGGAGAGGACTCTGATGTAAGGAGGAACACTGTGGCCTCTGGTGTAAAGGGGAACTCTGATGTAAAGGGTGCTCTGAGAACCCCGATTTACCTTTGTGTACTCACTCAGAGACAGGAGAGAGAAGGGGGGAGATTTTAGTCACAGACAGGGATGGATGGTGAGCTCATTCACCCCTTGGCAGCCAGCACCTCTCCTCCAGATGTATCTGAGGCTGCTGGTCTTCAAATTTCCCACCCCCACTTTCCTTTTCTGAGCCACAGCACCAGGGATTGGAGTGTGGGCAGACAGAGGGGTAGGGGCGGGTGGAAGAGGTGCAGATCAAGCCCTCTCTCCTCTCCCGTGTGTGCGAGTGAGAATTGTTAGTGCTGGCTTTGGGCAGTGTGAAAGAGTGTAAGCCCTCGTACACACGGCCGAGATTCTCGTTGAAAAAAACATGTCGTTTTTTTCGACGAGATTCTTGGACAAGAAACTTGTTCCGGCCGAGTGTACACACGCTCGTTTCAAAGAACCCGCGGTTCTTTGAATGGAGCGTACGCGGTGACGTCATCGACTACGACGAGCATGCGCTCGTCACATTCGATGCCGTCGCCGCCATCTTGGTATACCCTACGTATGCCTAGGAAGCTACCGCGCATGCGTCGAATTCATTTCGAACATGCGCGGGCTTCCGGGAGGACAGGTAAGTGTACACACACTCACTTTTCTCGTCGAGAAACATGCCAAGGAGAATCTCGACGAGAAAATAGAGAGCAGGTTCTCTATTTTCTCGTCGAGGTTTCTTGTCGGTTTTCTCGACGAGAAACCCGATAGCCGCGTACACACGACCGATTTACTCGGCAAGACCTCTCTGCCAGCAAGTTTCTTGCTGGTTCTTGCAGAGAAAATCGGCCGCGTGTACGAGGCCTTACACACACTCTCGGCTTACACAACTGCAGCCAGCAACCTTGCTGGAAAGCCATAATCTGGTGTGTCTGGGTTTCAGGTGGTCTGAAACGCATGATTCCAAATCCGAACTGTCCAGGTGAATCCCGGACACGTGGCAACACTACCCTTTACCCACAGTGGATCCAGAGAAAGGTTAAAAACAAAACAAAACAAAAAACCAGAAAAAACACAACAATAAAAGCATCGTCCAATTTGCGCCAACAGGGGAAACAAATTCCTTCAAAATCACCCAGGAGGCAAATTTTCTGGATCAATTAAACATGGTGTCATTACGTAGAAGGGCCGATTCACACCAGATGCAGTTCAGTGCTGTTCTTTTTTCTGCATCAAAAACTCTCAGACAGTAGATTATATCGATTCCAATAGCCAAGTTCATACCAGTGCCGTCAGTTAAAGTTCGGGAAAACAAAACAAAAGTAGAACATGCTGCATTTTTTTCCTGCACAGAACTGTACTGGAACGTGGCAAAACACATCAAAAATGCACCGGAAAGCAACTAAACTTATAAAAAACCCATTACAGGAAGACAATCTCCCAGGAAACTTAAAAAAAAGGGGGGGGGGGATTGAAAACCCATAAAACATTTTTTGGCTTATAGGAAAGTTCTGTTCATGCAGTGCGACTGTGATGCAACTTTGATGCTTCTGTGATGTTACTTGAGTGCCAGAGCGTAAAAAGTTGCATCAAAGTTGCACTACATGAACAGAACTGTCATACTTTCCTATTAGAAAAATAAATAAAAATGCGTCAAAAACACAACACATCGCAAAACGCGCAAGAAGAACACATCAACCGCAACCTGCATAGACGTGAACCTAGCCTTAGGAATACATCCAACACAATCTACTGGACTGACCAGAACCAGTTCTTGAAGGCGTCTACCCCACATTTTCACAGCTCTTACTCTAAGACCCCTTTCACACAGTTTTCAGGCATTTTAGCGCTAGAAATAGCACGTGAAAAGTGCCTGAAAAGTGCCTCCCATTCATTTGCACGAGTGCTTTCACACTCTGGCGGTGCACTTGCGGGAAGTTAGAAAAAAATCCTGCAGGCAGCATCTTTGGGGCGGGTTTGGAATGCTGTACAAAGCTCTCCAAAAACGCCCCTGCCCATTGAAATGAATGGGCAGCGCTTCCGAAGTGCCTTAAAAGCGTTTCGAAAGCGCCGCAAAAGTGGGCATTTTCTTGGATTTTTTTAAGGTCACGTTGTTACGCGACCTTAAAAAAAAAAAAAGTCCCGCTGGCCCCCGAAAAGCACCGCTAAAGCACCACAAAATCGATCGCTGCTTTAGCGGCGCTTCAGTGTGAAAGGGGTCTAAAGAAGCCTTTCCGTATGTGGGGGTTATATCGCTTTTCCTTCAGACATAAAAAGTGGCATCCACCACTCTAGTTGTCACCCCCTGGGTGACAACGTTGCACCATTAAAGGGTACAGGTGTCACCAGGGGACAGACTGTGCACATGGGCCTATGGGAAGTTGAAGCGCGCCAGCAACATTAACATAAAAGGAAGAATAAGGAATAAATGCAACAGTTTTGGATTTAAAAATATGTATCCGATTCCTCCAGTATTGAATTGTATTGTACCGGTACTGACTCCCCTCATGTTGTAAGGGGCTGCGCTAACTGTTAGCGCTATATAAATCCTGTATAATAATAAAAACATATATCCTTTACATCCGCAAAATTTTAAGCAGTAAGGACTCTTGTCCTATCTGCTTTGTCCTTCCCAGTAGGAATCTATTTGAGTCGTTCAAATTCCAAGCTGCACACTCTCGGCGGCGTGCCTGGCTGCTAACGAATTCATCGAGAACTTCATTAACAGGCAATTCCTGTGATCTAAGTAACTGCAGGGGAAAAAAAGAAAAAAGTTGAACTAAACTTTTAGAGGTTGCGGCGTCTTTGAGAATGGCAAGGTATCAAAGCAAATTAAACAGAGAGATCGAAACTTCACAGTCCACCACCAGCCTCTGAAGGATTACATTTCCTCGGCGACGGCAGAACGAGGGTCCCTTTTAACAAGATTCTTTACAATTCCCAAAGACCAAATTTAATTCTGTACCGAAATTGACCTGCTCCCCTATGGTGCCACGTCTCTGTTCTAAGGAATCCACAAAATCTGGACTTAAAGGTGACCTGCCATCAGAACATACAGAACATGCATTAGAAGACGTGGATTACCTCTCCTGTACTTAGTAATAAATTGATTGAATAGCCAATTTCTTCTCCTCTTGTTACTCCCAATACACCTATAAGCATGTGATCATCTTCTTTTGAAGTGGTAGAATGATGGCATTCGAACCAGGGCTTTTTTTCAGGTGGAACTTGGTGGAACTCAGTTCCACCACCTCTGGCCCAGACCCTTTGGTGCCTGCTCACCACAATCACTTGGAAACACAGAAGTCCGGTTTCTGTGTTTACAAGTGAAAGCTCTGCACTCTGTGTGTAACCCCCCCTGAACTCTGCACTCTGTGTGTAACCCCCATGATCTCTGCACTCTGTGTGTAACCCCCCTGATCTCTGCACTCTGTGTGTAACCCCCCTGATCTCTGCACTCTGTGTGTAACCCCCCTGATCTCTGCACTCTGTGTGTAACCCCCCTGATCTCTGCACTCTGTGTGTAACCCCCCTGATCTCTGCACTCTGTGTGTAACCCCCCTGATCTCTGCACTCTGTGTGTAACCCCCCTGATCTCTGCACTCTGTGTGTAACCCCCCTGATCTCTGCACTCTGTGTGTAACCCCCCTGATCTCTGCACTCTGTGTGTAACCCCCCTGATCTCTGCACTCTGTGTGTAACCCCCCTGATCTCTGCATTCTGTGTGTAATGGAATCCTGGTATTTATTGCCCCTTTAAGTTCAAGACCCTCCTACTGTTCGTGAAGCTTGACTGACCACACCCATTATTTGATGTGATTTGGAGGGTGTGTGTAGGGGGGGGGTTGGGGGGCGTGGTTGAGTTCCAGCACCTCAAAGTGAGGGGGAAAGGAGAGGTGTGTTGGGCTTGTGTAGGATGTTACAAGGAGACAGAAAAACACAGTAAGAAACAATTTCATGAAAACAATGGATTACAGGGCTATTATGTAGTGGATGTGTATGGATTATTTTTGGAGAATAAGGATATTGTCAGTTTAACAAGGGCAAACTTGAAATTTTTCAAAATGTGTTTTATGCAAGCACCAATAAAGTCTGGAACTGAACCTTCTTGTGTACGGATGGATTTCTGAGGTGCTTCCCATCACCCATACACACCAAAGCTACCAGTCTGGGCTACCAGCACTTTGTCCAATGTTTTCAAAAACCTGAACAGCCCAGGACCTGTATTTGGTCCTTTCTACCACTTATCAGTAAACCTTAAAAATGGGAACCTTGGTCTTTCCTAAAGTGGAACTTTAGTCAGAAAACTAAGTCCTGCTAGATCACTTCATGGTGGCCCCCCTTTTGCAGGTATAGCTTTGTAAAACAAACAATAAGGGCCTATACTGTCTAAAATCCAGTAATGTGCCATCTCTCTCTGCTCTGCACATGCTCAGTTGCCCTCCATGTTTAGGCACTGTGCTGAAAATCAGAGCCACTGGAGGCCAATCTGCCTAAAGATTTACTTCTGGGCTCTAGGCTTCAGCAAAATGGTCCGTGCAAGTGACACTGTGCGCGCGCGCTGCACGCCGCGGGAGCGGACCCATGGACTCAATGTCCGCCCGCAATCGCAGTACACAGAGGCAGAATGGGAATCTGCCTGTGTAAACAAGGCAGATCCCCGTTCTGACAGGAGACACCATGGAAACCTGCAGTTCCCAGTGATCGGGAACAGCGATCTCTGTGGTGTTCCAGTGAACCCAGCCCCCACACAGTTAGAACACACCCAGGGAACACAGTTAACCCCTTGATGGCCCCCTAGTGTTAACCCCTTCCCTGTCAGTGTCATTTATACATTGATCAGTGCGGTTTTTTTCAGCACTGATCAATTAAATAATGTCACTGGTCCCCAAAAAGTGTCACTTAGTCATATCAGTTACCAGTAAAAACATAAAAAAAATAAAAGTCCATAAATCTTTCCCATAGTTTGTAGACGCCATAACTTTTGCGCAAACTAATCAATATACGCTTATTGGGATGTTTTTTACCAAAAATGTATAGAAAAATTTATATTGGCCTAAACTGATGAATAAATTTGTTTTTATATATATATATATATATATACACATACATACATATACATATACACACAGACACATACACTGTATTTATCGGCGTATAACACGCACTTTTTTCCCCTTAAAATCCCCAGCTGAAACGAGCGAGAGGAGCCGAGATACACAAAGCCGAAGTACACTCGGCTTTACTCGGCTCCTCTCACAGTCCCGCCCACCTCCACTGATTGCACCGCTGACATACAGAAAGCCGAGTGTACTTCGGCTAGTCTCGGCTCCTCTCGCAGTCCCACCCCTGACTGTGAGCAGAGCCGAGTCTAGCCGAAGTACACTCGGCTTTCTGTATGTCATCGGCGCAATCAGTGGAGATGGGCGGGACTGCGAGAGGAGCCGAGTCTAGCCGAAGTACACTCGGCTCCGCTCGCTCCTCTCCACAGCGTAAATCAGCGCCAAATTTAAATATGGCAGAGACTGGCAAGGCTGCAAAGGCACTGGGCAAGGCTGCAGATGGACACTGGGCAAGGCTGCAGATGGACACTGGGCAAGGCTGCAGATGGACACTGGGCAAGGCTGCAATGATGGACAAGGCTGCATTTAAATGTAAGTTTTTTTCCTTAAAATTCCCTCCTAAACTTGGGGTGCGTGTTATACGCCGATAAATACGGTATATATGTAAAATTTAATTTGTATAATAGAAAAAAGTAAAAAATATTGGTGTTTTTTTCAAAATTGTAAGTCTTTTTTTGTTTATAGCGCAAAAGATAAAAACCGCAGGGGTGATCAAATACCACCAAAAGACAGCTCTATTTGTGGGGGAAAAAAAAGGATATTAATTTTGTTTGGTTACAACGTCGCACGACCGCACACTTGTTAGTTAAAGCGATGCAGTGCGGTATCGCAAAAAATTGGCCTGGTCATTAAGGGGGTAAAACCTTCTGGCTGAAGTGGTTAAAGCACACACTAATTTTCAGAACATAATTATTAATGTAGCATGTATGTTTCTTGCTAAAGAAATTAGTTTTTTTAATCAAGTTGTTATGGGTAAAGTTCCACTTTAATAATTAGATCTGTCCAGCACTGTCATTAATACAAGGAATCTCCAAGTTCCAATTTCAGCCATTTTTACATGCGCCAATTCAAGTTTGCATGACCACTTATCTAGTGCACTTTTGCTCTTTTTCTCAAACAATAGGTGCTGGAACTTAACTACGGCCCCACAACACCCCTCCCCCTACACACACCCTCCAAATCACATCAAATAGTGGGTGTGGTCAGTCAAATTTCACAAAAACAGTAGGAGGGTCTTAAAGGGGTATTAAATACCAGGATTGCATTACATACAGAGTGCAGAGCTGTCACTTGTAAACACAGAAACCGGACTTCTGTGTTTACAAGTGATTGTGGTGGGGAGGCACCAAAGGGTCTGAGCCAGAGGTGGTGGAACTGAGTTCCACCAAGTTCCCCCTGAAAAAAAGCCCTGCACTTATCACAGGATCTCCCTGTCTTTGCATGGGCAGACCCTTACCAGCATACAAAAAAAGCTGACTCGGAATATCTTCTGTGTGTGTCCCACCTTGAAAAGCATTCAGCTCATATAGAAAAAGAAAGGATTCCTTTGCAGTAAACTGGCAAGCGTGGCTCATTCTTAGAATGCCGACATCTGTATAGGAGAGAGTCCTCGGAATGTAACACATAAGAGGTAATGACTTCCAGATCTGCTGTAAGTCATAGAGGCTTCATTATTATAGCAGACTCAGCATCACAGCTCAGGAATCTATAGAAGAATCTTCCATTTTCTATATACCAGTAATTGCTACTATACCATAACGTGACCCTGTCACATACCTAAACTATATTCAGCCAGCATGTAAAGAATAGAGGGACTACTTACCTTTCTCGCTGCTCAGTTTTACAGGGAACCATTACTCATGAACAGGGCAAAGTTCACAGGCAAAGGTAAGTATTCTCTCTGATCTATACAGGTACATGCTTGCTGGATATACATTGTAGTTTAGGTATGTGACAGGGCCCCCTCTTTAACCATTTCACATCCTTAGGACATATTAAACCACGGGTGCTCAACCTGCGGCACTCCAGCTGTTGCAAAACTACAAGTCCCATGATGCATTGGAAGGCTGACAGTTACAAGCATGACTTCCAAAGGCAGAAGTATGATGGGACTTGTAGTTCCGGAACAGCTGGAGGGCCACAAATTGAACACCCATGTAAAGTGGTAAAAAAATAAAAAATGAATGGCTGCAGCTGCCGATCCCTTTTATGGTAGTGAGAAGGGCCGCCAACCCCCACCGCTGCCTGGGGTGGTTCCCAGGCTCTCCCATTCCTAGGGAGCCCAGGACCCAAATAGTGCAAGATCTCCTCTGTGACCAATGAACCAGGAAGCCACAATAATTTTAAACTTCTGGGTTTCAAAGCCGTCATTCCCTTGCCATTGTAGCCAAGGATGCAGCTGAACAAGCTAGATTTGTGCTTGATTAGCTGCTTTGGAGGGCAGGGGAGATCTTATAGACCCCTGATGTCTTCATAAAAAAGGACCTGTCACCCGCCCATGCTATCATATAGGCGGTTCTTTAGCCCCCTTGTGATAGCAATTAAGACAAAAAAAATAATCAATAAGTGTAAAAAAAAAAAGGTATTTACCAGGATAAGAGTTGGTATTGCTCTGCATGGGACAGGAGCCGGCACTACAGAGGAGGCATCGATTTATGTGGCTCTCGCTCCCTACTACAGCTCCAACTTTACAAGTAGTCCCTCTGCATTGCACTCTGTTTGATGCTCTGGAATAGCGGGTCAGCAAGCCCAGACCATGATCCAACATTCACCTGTCCGCGATCTACAAGTTGCTGACACCCCCCCCCCCCCCCCCCCGCTGTACACCAACAGCATACAGAACATTTCCATGTCATATTGCATTGAATTTTACAGAAAATTACAGCAGCTGAAGACTGAAAAGGAAAATTTGGAATAACATTAATATTACAACATGGCTTGTATATCAGTTGTAGGCTATATTTATTTTATTTGATATTTTTTTTTCCACAAAAAGCGGAGTTACGCTTTAAGTATTTAAGAACACACAGTTACCATAAAAAATATAATTTTTCATTAGGCTGGCCTGGGGCATTCTAGTAATGCCAGGATGAAAAGTAAATGTCCTGAACAGAAGCTTAAGCCCAATGTATTTCTATATTAGTAGATGTACTTAAATCTCTCAAGCACTCTGTATCATAAATAACTGCAATCTTTTAATAAAATACATTTTTTCACCCATTTTAATCCCTTTATTACAGATCTCCTGTAGCCCCTTTGCAGTCACTTTCTGTCTACATAAACTCCAGCAATGGCTGCATGACATTTCTTATGCCGCGTACACACGATCGTGATTCACGGCGGTGAAAACACCGCCGTGAATCACGACATGAAATTAAATGAAAAACGAGGGAACGGCATTTTCCCCTACACACAACCGTTTTTCCCGTAATTTTTTTCTTTGTCGAGAAAAACGACCGTCTGTGGGCTCCGCGGCAGTGTCTCCCTATGGGAAAACTGCCGCGGAAAAAAATGATGGAAAAAACGATGAGAAAATTTAGAACATGTTCTAATTTTTCTCGTAGTTTTTCCTGCCGTTTTTCTCAACGAGAAAAACGGCATAAAGCCCACAGACGATCGTTTTTCTCGGCGAAAAAAAAAATGTCATTTTTCCCGACGGGAAAAATGATCGTGTGTACGCGGCATTAGGGATGGTTTTCATGATGGTAAAAACATAATGTAAATTCTATGTCTTGGAGCATGTCCCTCTGAACTCAAGAGGGGGCAGTGTCGATAAAATACTGCTCCAGCTTGAGGCCCGTTGGATCTATACTCTAAGGGCAACCCAACTTCCGGGATTTAATGAAAATTTAAGCTTCAGATCATTCCTCTGAAACTTTATCGTTCGCTCTTTCAATACGCGGACAAGGTCTTTAACCAGATATATTGTATTGGTCCTTATTATTGCTGGTATATATGTTTTTTTATTCCCGTTCACTTCCCCTTGAGCACCCCTCTGGTTAGAGTTAGGCTTCCTCTTTTTTCCCTCTTCTATCCCCCCCCCCTCTTCCCTTCCGTTTTCCCCTGCCCTCTCTGCTCTCTTTTCCTAGGTGTCATTTTTCTTTTTCGTACATCACGGGACACAGAGCGACTTAGTCATTACTAATGGGTTATATAGATTACCTTCAGGTGCTGGCACTGGCCACTTCCAAACCGGAAGTACCCTCCCCTATATAAGCCCCTCCCATCCGGGAGCACCTCAGTTTTTTGCCAGTGTCTAAGGTGTTGGCCAAAGAGTAACATGTGTTTTCACTGGGCTTGCGTACAGGTTCTTTTGGGCCTTAGTAAGCTGTTCCGGATCCCACCAAAAAAGCTTCATAGCTAAACGGTCGGTACCCGGGCCTTGCAGCGGAAGAGCAAGGTTTTGCCTGTAATGCCTCTCTTAGGAGGGCTGGACCCTGGGATCCAGAGCTCTGGTCATACCCACGACCAAGATGTTGTCTGTGCAGGGTGCTATACAGGTCCAGGGGAGTGGAATCCTTGGGAACCCGGTCCCTGAAGGTTTAATTACAATGCCTGCCGTGATAGGTGAAGTTTGGGCTTCTGTGGACCAAACAGAGTCCTGCGGCGGGGATCAGGTAAGTGGGGGCCCCCAGGAACTTGGTTCTATTGGGGGACCCCCAAGCCTAATTTGTCTTTCTGTCTGTTACCTAACGGTATTCCCGCTAATATCTGTGTATGCCTGTAACTACTGAAAATGTAAAATTTTAATAGTAGTCAAGAAAAAAAAAAAAAAAAAGAGGACCGCGGTACCTGTGTTAAACCACTAGAGGCCGCTGTGGTCCATTTTTCTTGTCATGTGGATCTTTGGTTTTCTCAAGTCAAAAGATCCAGGCAGTTGGTAAGTTTCTCTGTGGGAATCCACTTCCTCTGCCCTGTTGCTGCGCTCATCCACCGCACAGGCCCTCCGGCAAAAAGCGCCCTGGCTCCTAGTCCCTGTTTGGTTTCAAAAAGGGCGCCAATGGCGCACGGGCGCGCGCGCGGGCGCGTGCACGCGCCTCCTATGAAAAAAAAGGGGCGGGGCGGGTGGATGACGCTCGATGCGCGCCACGGCGCTTCTGCGCATGTGCAGGCGTCCCAGCTTGTATAAAGACACAGTACAAGTGTCAGCTGGATGCAAACAGAGCTAGCAACAAACAGTGGCACACAGAGGCGGTTGATGCAGGCATCCCCATAGAAAGGCACTTTAGTGGACACCAGCTGGTATATAGCAGCAACTTTGTTAGACTATTACCAGAAAAATTGGTGTATGACGACGGGAATACCTCAGCTTTGTGCTTAAAGGATATGTCGTCCAGACGCTCCGGAAATAGATCTTCCAGGATGCCAAAGGGGTCTCCATCGGGCTCTGAGGATATTGGGCATGCTTGTACTGCACCAATCTCCCCTGAGAATTCAGAGGTCAGTAGCCGTAGAAACCCCGCAGGAGTGCCTGGTGCTGCGGCTGTCCCCAGTCCACCTGCTCCTGTATATATAACAGAGGAGGTTTTATCCTCAACTCTGGGAGGATTGGAAGAGAGATTAACAGCATTGATCGCTGCTTCCCTGTCACAGGGAAAGCGCGTCCGATCTCCGTCTCCTCCTTCAGAGTGCCTGTTAGTGGAGGAACAACCCCACACAGAGATCGACCTACCTGAAGGGGATCAGGATGAGGTTGATTCAGTTATGGAGGAATCAACAGTGGAAGAACCTTTCTCAGCATCTCAGGCTGAAAGATTATGGGTTCAGTCTCTGACTAACATGGTCCGATCAGCATTTAAAATGCCTCTGGCGGAACCACCATCCACTACGGTTTCCTCGCTGGGGTCGCTAAAAGCTCCCCAGGCTGTCTGTTCCTTCCCAATCCACCCTTTATTAGAAGGGCTTATTTACCAGGATTGGGAGCATCCTGATAAAATATTTGCTCCCCCCAAGAGATTTCCGGTGATCTATCCCATGGAGGATAAGTTCATAAAAAAATGGAGGGTCCCTACAGTGGACGCAGCCATCTCTTCTGTGAACAAATCACTGACATGTCCAGTAGATAATGTTCCAATGTTCAAAGACCCAATAGATAAAAAATTGGAGTCTTTACTAAAATCTGCTTTCTCTACAGCAAGCATGGTGACACAACCTGCGGTAGCAGCGATTGGAGTCTGCCAAGCAGTGAAAGATCAGTTGAAACAAGTCTTAAGGGACTTACCAGATCAGCAGGCTCTTGCCGTAGCTGACCTGCCTAGAGCCTTGTGTTTTGCGGTGGACGCCATAAAGGATACAATCCAACAGGCCTCCCGCTTTACGCTGTCTATAGTACATATGCATAGGCTTCTGTGGCTCAAAAACTGGTCTGCTGAAGCTCCCTGTAAGAAACTGCTGGTTAGCTTCCCATTTCATGGATAACGCTTATTTGGAGAAGATCTGGACAAATATATCCAGAAAATTTCTGCCGGTAAAAGTTCACTCTTACCGGTTAAGAACAAGAGTAGAAGTCCTTCTTTTAAGAGGCCTACTTCTCCAGTCCCGGGCACATCGGCTGTGAAGCAGTTCCGACGGCCTCCGCGGTCAAATTCAGGGGGCAGAAATCAGGGACAATCACAGGGTAACAAGAAGCCCTGGATCAAGAGAGGTACAAAACCTCCCCCCAAGTCATGAAGCGTTGCCCCCACTCAATCGGGTGGGGGGAAGGCTTCAGTTGTTCACAGAGACCTGGCGGGACACCATCAGAGACAGATGGGTGCTCTCCGCAGTAAGTCTGGGATACAAGCTGGAGTTAAAAGGCACTCCTCCTGCCCAATTTATGAGGTCAAACGTGCCAAGAGATCCCCAGAAGAGAGGATCCCTCCTTCTGGCACTAGAACAACTATTGCTCCAAGGTGTAATCATGAAGGTTCCCCTGGAAGAAAGCGGATTCGGGTTTTACTCGAACCTTTTCACAGTCCCCAAACCAAATGGGGACGTGAGGCCCATATTAAATCTAAAAGGGCTAAACAAGTTCCTAAATATCAGGACTTTTCGGATGGAGTCGATCCGATCGGTGGCCACCGCCCTACAAGGGCAGGAATGGTTAGCCTCGATCGACATAAGGGATGCTTATCTGCATATTCCCATCTTTCCGGCCCACCAGAAATTTCTACGCTTTGCAGTAGAAGGGCGCCATTTTCAGTTCAGAGCCTTACCTTTCGGTCTGGCCACAGCACCACGAGTGTTCACAAAAATTCTGGCCCCATTATTGGCCAATCTAAGAACACAAAGTGTAACGATAATGGCATATCTAGACGACCTGCTACTAATAGACCACTCAGTGGAAAAGCTGGAAGTAGCTATTCACAAGACAATCAAGTATCTGGAATATCACGGTTGGATTATCAACCGGGACAAGTCAGCTCTAAGACCAGTCAAAAGTCTGGAATACTTAGGGCTAAGGCTGGATTCAAATCAGAGAAAGATTTTCTTACCTCCAGAGAAGGTGTCGTCTTTAAAAGATTTGACCCACTTAGTGGGTACAAAAAGAAAACCATCCATACGCCTCTGCATGAGGCTGCTGGGAAAAATGGTGGCTTCATTCGAAGCGGTACCCTACGGTCAATTCCATTCAAGGAATTTGCAAAGGGCCATACTGTCAGCCTGGAACAAAAAAGTTCAGGCTTTAGACTTACCAATGTCCCTGTCCCCTTCCGTTCGCAAGAGCCTCCATTGGTGGTTGGTGCCCCAGAATCTGGAAAAAGGGAAACCCTTCAGTCCGGTTTCTTGGAAGGTAGTCACTACAGATGCCAGCCTCATAGGCTGGGGGGCAGTACTGGAGCAATGGTCTCTCCAGGGCAAGTGGTCAGAAGCAGAAAAGGCCCTGCCCATCAATCTCTTAGAGATACGAGCAGCCCGGTATGCCCTAGTAGCATGGACATCCAAACTCCAAGGGTCCCCTGTCAGAATTCAATCAGACAATGCCACAGCAGTGGCATATATCAATCACCAGGGTGGCACCAGGAGTCGTGCAGCCCAGAGGGAATCAAATTGCATCCTGGAGTGGGCAGAAAAATATGTCCCAGCCATATCCGCGGTTTTCATCCCAGGAGTGGAAAATTGGAGAGCGGACTTTTTAAGTCGCCAACAATTATGCCCGGGGGAATGGTCTCTTCACCCCGAGGTTTTCCAGGCAATATGCCAGCGGTGGGGAACACCGGATGTAGATCTGCTAGCATCCAAATTCAACGCAAAGGTGGACAGATTTGTGTCTTGCACAAGGGATCCTCTAGCTTGCGGCTCGGATGCCCTAGTGTTCCCTTGGGATCAGTTCAAGCTGATATATGCATTCCCACCGCCACAATTGTTACCGCGATTACTCCGCAGAATCAGGGTAGAAAAGAAACCAGTGATTCTGGTGGCTCCAGCGTGGCCCCGAAGGGCATGGTACGCGGAGATTGTAAAAATGTCAGTGAGGAGTCCTTGGACCCTCCCACATCGTCCGGACCTGCTGTCGCAGGGACCGATATACCACCCTTCCTTACCAGCCCTAGGTTTGACGGCCTGGCTATTGAAGCCCACATTCTGAAAAAGAGAGGGCTCTCTAATTCTGTGTTATCTACCATGATCAATGCCAGGAAGCCGGTATCCAGGCAGATCTATTATAGGATCTGGAAAGCGTACATTACGTGGTGTGAGGCCAAGAAATGGCATCCACGTAAGTACGTGATAGGGAGGATTTTGGACTTCCTACAGTGGGCTGTAGATAGGAAGCTGGCCTTGAGTACTATCAAGGGTCAGATTTCCGCCTTGTCAATATTTTTTCAAAGGCCCTTGGCTTCACATTCACTAGTCAAAGCTTTCATACAAGGAGTGATGCGTATTAGCCCTCCGGTTAGTATTCCCATATGTCCTTGGGACTTAAACCTGGTTCTGTCGGTTCTACAGAAACAACCGTTTGAACCATTGCAACACATTTCCTTGGTTCTTCTCACCAGGAAATTGATTTTCTTAGTAGCCGTTTGTTCGGCTAAAAGAGTATCGGAATTAGCCGCCTTGTCCTGTAAGGAGCCATATCTGGTTGTCCATAAGGACAGAGTAGTATTACGTCCTCATCCAGCCTTTCTTCCCAAGGTGGTATCGAGGTTTCATTTGAACCAAGATGTGGTTCTTCCTTCTTTTTTCCCCAAACCTAGCTCGGTAGAGGAAAAGTTATTACATTCTTTGGATGTAGTAAGAGCAGTTAAAGCTTATCTAAAAGCCACTGCTCAGATTCGCAGAACGGATACTTTGTTTATTCTGCCGGAAGGCCCTAAAAAGGGTCAGGCAGCATCAAAATCTACTTTAGCCAAGTGGATTCGACAGGTCATAATACAAGCCTATGGCTTGAGAAAGAGACCGCCTCCGTTCAAAGTTAGGGCGCACTCCACAAGAGCAGTTGGAACTTCATGGGCAGTGCATCACCAGGCCTCCCTGGCTCAAGTATGTAAGGCCGCAACATGGTCTTCGGTACACACGTTTACTAGATTCTACCAGGTAGACGTTAGAAGTCAGGAGGATGTCGCCTTTGGGCGCAGTGTGTTGCAGGCCGCAAAAGATCCTCATGCCTGATGGCGCCCAGCTTATGTATCCCTCCCCTCATTTGACATTGCTTTGGGACGTCCCATTAGTAATGACTAAGTCGCTCTGTGTCCCGTGATGTACGAAAAAGAAAAAGGGATTTTTATAACAGCTTACCTGTAAAATCCTTTTCTTGGAGTACATCACGGGACACAGAGCTCCCACCCCTCTTTTTGGGACACTTATTGCTTGGCTACAAAACTGAGGTGCTCCCGGATGGGAGGGGCTTATATAGGGGAGGGTACTTCCGGTTTGGAAGTGGCCAGTGCCAGCACCTGAAGGTAATCTATATAACCCATTAGTAATGACTAAGTCGCTCTGTGTCCCGTGATGTACTCCAAGAAAAGGATTTTACAGGTAAGCTGTTATAAAAATCCCTTTATGTCGCCCCCTTTCTTCAGGAGAAATGTCCTCCTTTTGGTTTTGCCATAGTTATTTGTCTACATATATCTGTAATTGATTACTAAAATAAATGATCAAAGAGCTATTTCCGTATGTTTTTATTTTTTATTGTTCATTCTTTAAAACTTCTTGAATGTTTAGTATCTGATTTAGAAAAATGTTTTTCTTTGTACCTTGACTCAGTATCAGCAGCTTCATATCTATTATAGATACCGGCTTTCACCGGTCACTGATGCCGGTCTCTATTGGCCATCCTCCCATTGTTTGCTCTCCACAATTTCCATCCCTTGTCCCTGTTCATTGGGCCCCTGACTGACTGATTTCCCATTGATTCACATGGGCACCCAAGGTGGAGGACACCTCCTCCACCGTTTTGATGTTCACTGCGCGGTTCCTCTGTGGTTGATTTATGGCCATTTCTTCCTCTGGCCAATGAATCAACCTCTTTACTTCTCCGGCTGCTCTCCTTTGGACTGACGGACCTTGAGGTAGGACATCGATCCGCCTAGCCGTCGCGCTGCGCTTCCCTTCTCTCCACGCTAGGGATTCTGGGGTTTGTAGTCTATTACCATCTGAGAAGCTGGAACATGCGCAGCGTCATCCAATTGCCCGCCTCGCACCCTGTGACGTCAGACGCCGGGTCCGATGGAGGACACGATTTAACCTGCTGTCTAGTGAAATCTTCGCTAGAAGCAGGGGGGCTGGATACTTCGCTCCGACGCTGGAGGTAATTGTTACATTGCTCCTTCTCACAGGACAGTGCTATCTTTCCCCTTTTTTTTGCCTTAGCTGTCTCAACGTGGTAATTATGTTACATTTGTTACCGCTCACTCTCCTCTCTATTTCTACACCCTGTGAATTTTGCTGATGCTATCACAAACAAATAAGCATATAAATTTGACCCTTTCTTCCTGAGACCCAGTGTCCGTCCTCATTGTTTGGTATATTTGCTTTACAACTTATTCGTGTCTGAATAGCATCACAACTTTCAAGAGTGCCTAATATTCACTCATTTTAATCCTTACCATTATAAATTATTCATCCATTAGTAAAATATTGTTTATTATTTCATTTCATTTTTACTTCAACTTATTTCTTTCATCCCTCCCTTCTTCCTTATTTTATTTCATTCTTATTCTATTTCTCTCTAATTTTTGTATATTAATTCTTTTTTTTTTTTATCTTATTTTCCCCAACTTTATTTAATTCATTCATTTATTTTTTAACTTTCTTAGTACCATATTAACTTTTCTTGAGTATTTTATTCTTTTTCATCCGGTATATTTTAATTTACAGTATTCATTTTATCCAATTTTTGTTTATCTTTCGTTACAGTTTCAGACATTTACTGACTTATATGGCTGTTTCTCAGCCAGCACAGTAATAACTGCGACCCATTCCCCTATGCAATTTATCATCTTACTTGGTTTTAAGTAAGTGATATCTTCAAATATGTATCACTTTTTCATGGATTCACCTCCATACTATAGTACACATCCCCATTCTTTCCCTCTTTTTCCCATTTGTACTATTTTCTTTTTTCCTTTCACCCCTCCCCCCCCCCTCCCTTCCCCCATTTCCTTGTTTACCCCTTCTTCACTCTGTTTTGTTTCCCATTCTCAATTTTCCTTTTACTACCCAGTTTCCTTATCTTGTCCTCTGTGATCAATAGGGACAGTCCACACCCCCTTGGGGGTCCTTTGTCTGATCCAGGGAATTTTTGGTGGTTTCACTTGCTGGAGATCCATGATTGGGTAAGTGTATTGGCCCCTAGATTGAAGCATGCTGATCTTGACTCCTTCTTTAAAAATATTGTGAGTCACTATGATGTTTTCTTTTTTTTGTAATAAATATGTATTTATCTTTCATTCTTTGTCTATACAGTTGTCAATACCAGTTCTGAGCACTATTGCACTACCCCCGAAGAAGCTATCAAAGCGAAACATGTCGGGTTGATGCGACCAGTTTTTTGCTCTTTTCTTAATTATGACTTACTAATTGTGACTATTCTCCAAATTGCATTATAACCACTTTCGCATTACTTTATGTATACTTGCGATCGCCTGAGATCGATTCTTATGCATATGTTCAATAAAATGTAATTTTTTACTTAGTATAATCTTCCTCTCATCTCTTCTATTTCATTGATTGCACCGCCAAAAAATCCCACCTTCCCCTCTCCCTACGTTTGAATATATACTTTTTTGGGATGTGGTGCCAACCTACTTTGGTGTTTCACCTCGGTTTGGACAGAAATTTATGAAATAATGTATGCTGAAATGGCCACTTGACGTCTTCATCAGAAGCCTGTGTGACGGGATGACAACACAAAAGCATAGCTAGGAGAAAGGGACAGAGGGTGGTCACCAGTGGAGGCCTGTCCATTAGGGGCGCCTGGGCACTGCCCCCTCTCTGCAATGCATAGAGTCAGGGTACGAGGCGCATGAATTACACCGGCCGGGGTCTTTTTTTTTTTAAGCACCTGTTTAGAGCCAAAGGCTATAATAAGGCTTCAAAATAGGGTGGACTCGGGTCGCAGAGAATGCGAACGGAGCCCACCCGGGTGTGTTACACCAGCGAATAAGTATTCGCTGTTGAAAAACTGATCCTCAATCAGGCCAGTCAGAAGCGGGTGTGAGACCCGTTTTCCGATTGGCCGAAAAGAGAAGACTCCCGATTGGCCGCCAAGGAGGAGGGAGGAAACGGAAGCCGCCGTCGCCATGATGACCCGTGGAGACCAGGGGAACGGGGGGCTGCCGAGCAGGGGAAGCCACCGGTTATGGGGTAAGTGCTACCGACCAACCTTGGGGGGGGTTTCAGCATACTGTCTGCCGTCCCCCCGAAAAAAAAATTCCACCGGCCGCCACTCTATGCTAGGAAGTGCTTGAATAAGAATTTTCATTACCAGGTATTATTTTAATGAAAGCTGAGATTTAAAATCCAACTCCGGCCATTCACAGAACACCAGGTTTAACAATTCAGAACAGGTAACATTAGTTCACACATCAACACTTAGCAAAATTGCTGTGCTCAGAGTTGGGCTTTAAGGATATATATGAAGATTAAACATTTGAACAATTGAACATTAAATAAGCAGTGTGGGGGGACCCCCCCCCCCAAATCTCCCCATCTTCCTTTCAATGGGAGCCATTTCCCATTCTGTGCTTTGTGATTCTGTCTTCTGCTGAGACTGGAGGGACTTTTTCGGTGAGCCTCCTGGAAAACATTGAAATGACAGCACCGCTGCTGGAACCGGTCACATCTCTCCTTTTATAAAGGATTGTGTTTCTCTGTATAACTCGTTCCAGCGGCCATTAAATCTGTGCCTTCCATCCTACAGCTCTTCGGAATTTCAATTTGAAATTGGATTTCCAATTCTTTCCACTTTAGAAGGAGCCAGAGGAGAGCCGGGAAAAGTCAGCCCCCAACTGCGAGGCAGTTAGATAAACTTCAACAAATTTCTGAGCGGTTTGTACCAGGAATTTAACCCCGTCTGCTGAGAGCTTTGTACAGCGAGAGACCCCGGTATAAAAAAAAAATGCCTTTTATTTCTGCCTGCTAAACCTTACCAGTTTTATCTTTTCCCTATTGAAAAAAGTTTGAGAAGCTGATATTTAAAAAAAGGCTAAGGTAGCTGATATACTTAGGAAATTAAAGGAAAAAGAGAATGCTCTTCTAAGTGCAGATTAAGGAGTACTTATTCATTAAAAGCGGTTAAAAACACTTTCAATGTAGTAGATCAAATGAGCATATCAGTCAGCAAGAAAGGCATCCTGTAGAGTCTTTCACCTCTAGGGGGAGAGAGAGCTGGCCTGCAGCTGTGGCAGGAGAGGGAGAAGCAAGGATGCAAGATGGCGGATGGATTTCTGGAACCACGCTGGAAAGCATAGACCAGAGCTGACGTCAAGGCAGCGGTAACACGTTTCAGAGCATGAGCAATTCCTCAGAGGCAAGAGGGAAACGCTCCCTTCGAAAGGCAAGTGTTGCCTTTGGAAGGCAAGCATTCACTTGAAGACAGAATGATGAACCATGGCAGGCGTTGGGCCCTGGGAGGCCGGAAGGCAGGCGTTGGGCCCTGGGAGGCCAGAAGGCAGGCGTTGGGCCCTGGGAGGCCAGAAGGCAGGCGTTGGGCCCTGGGAGGCCAGAAGGCAGGCATTGGGCCCTGGGAGGCCAGAAGGCAGGCGTTGGGCCCTGGGAGGCCAGAAGGCAGGCGTTGGGACCTGGGAGGCCAGAAGGCAGGTGCTGGGCCCTGGGAGGCCGGAAGGCAGGCGCTGGGCCCTGGGAGGCAGGCGCTGGGCCCTGGGAGGCCGGAAGGCAGGCGCTGGGCCCTGGGAGGCCGGAAGGCAGGCGCTGGGCCCTGGGAGGCCGGAAGGCAGATCTTCACTTTGGAAGGTGAATGTGACTTTGTTTTTTTTACTGCATCACAAAAGGGAGATTTTTCCTTTGCTTTTAGCTTCAAACACACACTATACGAACTGGAGAGATCCCCTTATCACACTGGAAACAGGTATCCCTGTAGGAAGATTGACACACACACCTCCCTTCCCTGTGACAACTTTATAGCCTAGTACTGTCTTTAAAGACAAGCTTTTAGGGTCAAACCTGTTTTTTCTGGGTCCAAGCAGTACTAATAAACAAAGATTTATGTATCAGTAGTATTTGGATTTAGGAGGTAAACCCCCTAAAAGCTTGACCTGAAATATGAACTGTTCGTGCAAATAAAAAAAAATTAAAATAAATAAAGAGAAAAAAAACAGTTCTCAACTGTGTTGTTGTAAATATGGCTGCAAACATGTGTGACAACCGTAAAATTTAGCAAATTTTGGAAATACGGGAGAAATGATAGCACTGCACTTACGGCTAGCCGACTGCAACTTTACTTGAAGATGACTAAGAGCTCCTGAAGGAAAATTATAGTTTAGCACAGGTGGATCCTGCATGAAATAGCACGTTGTAACACTTTCACATATTACGTAAACATCTGCATACGTGTGTGTGCCGGTTCTAATATCCCGAGGGGGTGAAATTCACCTTTGCTCTCTGTACTTCCTTCAGTCTGCAGAACTGGAAGTGCAAATGTAAAAGTGAGTCATTTCATACTTCACATATTATCATAGGCTTTAAAAAGTTTAACGTTGCAATCTGAAAAGGTAACAGATAGGAAAAAAATTCAAAGACCAGGTTTTTTTTCTCACACGGCTGCCTATTGCCCATAGAGTATGTCACCAGCATAGTTTAGGTCGGAATTCACTATATGAACAAAATGCCGTGGACACGTGGCCATCACACCTATATGGGAATTAATGTGGAGTTGGCCTCCCCTTGCATTGATACCAGCCTCCACTCTTCTAAGAAGGCTTTCCCCAAGAGCTTGGAGTGTATCTGGGGGGGAATTTGTTGAGGGAAAAGCTTGAGGTGATTGTAGCTGTATTAGTGCACTTGCGACAAACAATTAAATGCTGTCCATGATACTTTTTTTTATTTGCACTAACATACAATTTTTCAGGACAAAGAACCTTGAAGAAGGGGACATACCCTGAAAGCTTGTCCTGAAAAACTGTACATTAGTGCAAATAAAAAAAGTATCACGGACAGCACTCAATTGTTTTTGGAGCCAAAAGAGCATTTTTGAGGTCAGGTACTGATGTTGGAGGGAAAGACTTGGCTGGCAATTGAGGTTACAATTCCACCCAAAGGTGTTCAGTGGGGTTGAGGTCAAGGCTCGATGCCACCCAAGTTGCTCCACCACATTCTGGAACAGCTAAAGACCTTTTTTTCAAACAGTTGTCACAAGGTTGGAAGCACACGTTTGTCTAAAACAGCCTCTCAACCATTTTGACATGGAGGAACCCTAGAAAGAACTTTCTCAGGGAACCCCTGCTAATAATTACTACATCTTCAACTCGCGGGTTATCAGTGTAGTCAATAGGAAGCACATTATATTTGTGGTCAGTAGGAAGGCTCCCTGCCCTTAGAGATGGATAAAAGATCACTGGTGTCAATATATAGCTACTTATCTGAAAGACAGAAATAGTTAATTTCTTAAACTGGAACTAAACTCATCAATTTAACAATTTCATATACCAGTTGCATTCCCAGCATGCCGGGAATGCTGTCACATTTCCTTGTGCCCTCAACCAAACTGTCAAACCATCAAATGGCTGGTGACATAACTGGTGACATTTGCAGCGTCATGGCAGTTGCAGGTCAAACACTGGCTAAAATGGCAGCTTTCTTGGCTGTAAAGGATAGGAGGATTTAGTTCTGCTTAAGACTCCTTTCACACTGAGGGTGTTTTGCAGGCGCTATAGCGTTAAAAATAGCGCCTGCAATCTGCCCTAAAACAGCTGCCTTATTAACTCCAGTGTGCAAGCCCGAGGGCCTTCACACTGGAGCGGTGCGCTGGCAGGGCGTCAGAAAACGTCCTGCCAGCAGCTTCTTTGGAGCGCATTAAGAGCGGTGAACTCACCGCTCCTGCCTAATGAAATCAATGGGCAACGCCGCCATACCGCCAGCAAAACGCCATTGTAGCGGCACATTGCGGGCGGTTTTAATCCTTTCTCGGGCGCTAGTGGGGGGTTAAAAGCGCCCTGCTAGTGACCGAAATGCGCCGCAAATCCGATGGTAAAGCGCCGCTAAAAATAGCAGTGTTTTACCGCCGACGCTATGGGCGGCACAGTGTGAAAGGGGTCTTGAGGAATCCCTAGCAACCCCTGGAGGAACCCTCAGGTTCCATGGAACCTTGGCTGAGAAAGGCTGGTTGAAAATGTCTTTGTATGCGGTAGCATTAACACTTCCCTTCACTGGAAACACCAGAATTCAAACTTGGATGAGTTTTCACATATTTTAGGTCACATAGGTAGATGTGATGGTCAGGTGTACCTTTATCCACGACAGTAGAACAGATTGAAGTGGAACACCCTTTGTAATAGTTTCCCCTCCAAGAGCTACAGGGCCAGATTCCTGTGCTTATTCTGTAGTATCAATACATGAAACTCTTTTTCCAGAAGTCTAACCTTTGCACATCTATTTCCCTTTCCTAGCATGTGCCTCTAGCAATACAGCCTCTGCTTCCACAATTAACCTGTAATTAGTGCTTCTGATGTGAGAGCCTAAATTAAAAGCGGACACTCAATCCACCTGTGAGTTTTATATAATCTATTGTAGCCACATGTATTAGGCTTTCCGCAAAGTTTATGGGGAAGCACTGCAGCCTTTTCCTCCCATGATTCTGTGCCATCACCACCACAGAATTACAGAGTGCTTGACATCTGTGAACATTTTCACAGGCGTAAATTCTTGCAATTTGACCATTGAAATT
This sequence comes from Rana muscosa, assembly GCA_029206835.1. NCBI lineage: Eukaryota > Metazoa > Chordata > Amphibia > Anura > Ranidae > Rana > Rana muscosa. The sequence goes on along the minus strand of CM055126.1, from coordinate 199,427,084 downwards.
AAAGAAGAACTTCACCCCCTTTGTGTTTCTCCTCCTAACCCATTATGCTGGGTTGTTCCAGATTCACATACTCACCTGACCAGTGAATCTGGTGCTTTCCTGCTGCTCAGGTGCAATCGCTTGGGTCCTGCATCTCTGACTTGGTCCTCCTCAGTCCACGGAAGTTGGCTACCTCTTCTGGGTTCAGACAGCTGGCCCTCGAAGACCTACTGATCGCTGTGTGTCCTACACCAAACTTTAGTTTAAAAGTCATCAGCCTCCTCCAGATCTCCTAATTCCTCTTTTTTTTTTCTTCTTTTGGCTACATTCTTTCTTTATGGTCCCACTGTATGTAGGAATGTAGCCATCCTCTCTTCCTCGCTCCCATGATGTCCTAGAGAATATTGACTATTGCGATTTGTAGCCGCAACACCATAGCATGAGCAAGCCTTAAAACACCTGGGGTCAACTGTTGTCAGAGGATGGGGGAGGACATTAGCCCCATCTCATGGAGGGATGCTTGGGCCTAGCCATTTGTTATGAATATTTATATTTTCTTCAACCAATCCAGTAGTAGGTTTATGCCACTGGTACATGCTGAGGGAGGAGATAAATAGTTGGACAGGCCATGTGCTAGCTCTCTTCCTCTGGGCTGAGGACTAGGGTAGCAGGGGAGGGCTGGGCCAGGAGGCAGGGTGGCAATTGCCTCCCAGGCCAACCTAACTTATGTTCAAAATGGCCGGCAGCCGCTGCCCGCTACAATTTTCTTTTTTATTCTGGTCTAGGAAGTCGGGCCGGGGCATGGCCATGGCGGCTGACCACTAGCTGTTGCATTCCGGGAGTTGTAGTCCACACTCAAGCTTCTGGTGGGTGGAAAACACAGCAGCGCAGAGGAAACTACCACTCCCTGGGACCGGATTCTTGGAAGCAGGCAGAGGCAGGGCATGCCAGGGAGTCGGGACGCAGGGCTGCAGGGCTGGGCGCTGTCTGCAACTTGACCCCAGGATCAGGAGCGTTACCCCTCCAGGAGACCGTGGCATGCAAAGACCTGCTGAGGTGAGAGACCCTGACACCCATAGCTGACCCCCCATCTCCCCCCCATACACCCCATGTAACCTGCCCCAGTGATCAGGCTGCATTGATGGGCACTGGAGTTGGCTGCACTAATGGGCACTGGTGAGGCTGCATTGAAAAACCAGGTGGGCCATGAATGGTGAGCTGATTGGCGATTCAATGGGCCACTTGACTGGACTTGCCCCCCAGGCCTAAGGCCGCCAGCCCTCCCCAGTAGGGTAGTGGTGCTGGATGGAGCTCTGCGGTTAGGTCCAATAGCCTGGTTTGGGGCCTAACATCTGCTAAAGTGGTCCTGAAGGTGTCCTGCCTGGTCTGGAGGAAGCTGTGCCAAGGAGACCCAGGGAAGTACCCTTGCTGGAGAGAGCCAGGAAAAAGGCTGGCCTCGCAGAGGGGCTTGGCAACTCGCTTGGAGGACGCACTGAAATTTTGAAACGTGCTTACAGTGTTGCCTAAAGGTTCTGACACTGTGCAGCTGGACATCGATCTGGAGAGTCTGTAATGGCGCGTACACACGGTCAGAATTTCCGACAAGAAAAGTTTGATGCAAGCTTTTCGTCGGAAATTCCGACCGTGTGTATGCTCCATCAGACTTTTGCTGTCGGAATTTCCGCCAACAAAAGATTGAGAGCAGGTTCTCTATTTTTCCCGACGGAAATTCCGATTGCCTGTAAAAATTCCGACGTGCAAAATTCCGACGCATGCTCGGAAACAATTCAACGCATGCTCGGAAGCATTGAACTTAATTTTCTCGGCTCGTCGTAGTGTTGTACGTCACCGCATTCTTAACGGTCGAAAGTTCAGAGAACTTGTGTGACCGTGTGTATGCAAGCCAAGCTTCAGCGAAATTCCGACCGTGTGTACGCGGCATAAGTGTTCTGAAATAAAACTTTAAAAAGACAAAAAGTGACTGGTGCCCAATATCCTTTCTTGGCCCCCCATTTTAGCCCTGGGGTAAAATGCTAGCCTACCCCTGGCCTCTGGCGGTGCTATCCTACCTTTGGGGTGTCAGAGGGGTGCTATATGAGTAGCACTGGGGAAGGGAGTATCAGGGAGGCCATCGACTCTGCCCTAAACAGGCAAACGGTTTGTGTCTAGGACAAAAGTATGTAAGGATAGGTTTTCCAAATCCTTTGCTTTGAACTGTGCATATCCACTGTAATATGGTAGCTTGCCGCTTTGTGATTTTTTTTTCAAAACAGCGGGGAACTTCTCGTTCCCTTTTAAGTGACAAAACAGATATCCGTCACATTCAACCAGAGGTGGCTGTTTAGTGCAGTCTGTCTTAATCCTGCAGGTTTTCTAAAGCCTCTCCAGGACAATTTCCAGATTCAGCAAAATCTACATTATACCTGCTCTTTCCCAGGAAGCCGGTGCACCTATACAGCCTTTTCACAATAGCGCCAAGCCGCGGGAAGGACTGCTAACAATGCAGACAGAATGAAATCCTGCAGTGACTGATTAGAGCAAGACATTTACCATAACACAGCATTGGCCCTGCGAGAGGTCCGACAGCAGAAGAAGATGGATGGGACCCCTTTGCTGTATCTTTTAATGTTATTAAATTTAAGTAAAAAGTCAGGGAAGGTTCCCCGCATCTGTTACTCGCGCGCCAGCTGGAAATTCATCTACTCAATGAAAAGCATGCTGCAGATGTCAGCAAAGCGACGCAGCCATTTAAAAAGGCAAACCGAAAGGTTTCGGGTTATTTTTATTTTACACTTTTTTAAAGTTCAATTCATTTTTTTCAGCTAGAGTGGGGGACGAGTTAAAGCAGAAACTCCAGCCAAAAATAAGTTAAAATGAATAGCCCTCTAAAAGATAAAATACAAAATATCACCTTTTGCTGCAATATTCACCTTCAATCCAAAGATTTTTTTCTGCCACGGTCCTCAGTCTAATTGCCAGCATCAATTAACTTACTTCTACTGAGCCTAGGTCATCCTAGACCCACCTCCAAGACTGTGATTGGGCAGTGAAAAGAGATGCAGCACAGTGATGGGTTCATTTGTCTGACTCTGTTCTCTCCTCCTATCAGCGTACTTCTGGTCAGCACATAAACTGATTGGCTCCTTGTGCTGCTGTTTCTACTCACATTCCAGCCCTGCTGACATCTGGTCACATTCAGGAACTTTGCTTGCATCTAAAGCAATACATATACTGATGTGTCATTGATTACAGAGCTGCATTCATTAGTGTCTTTTATATCTGTATACAGTTAAACTGGTTGTAAAGTCAGGTAAAAAACTTTCAGCATGAAGCTCCTCCCGCAGCCTCTCTGCATACATACCTGAGCCCAATCTCGATCCAGCGATGTGCACGAGAGCAGAGGCTCTCATCCTCCCTCATTGGCTCAGATACAGCAATTGGCTCTGCCTCCTGCTGCTGTCAATCACAGGCAGTGATAGAGAAGCTGGGGGCTTGGCCGAGCCCCGCTCTGTGTGTCTTATGGGCACACAGAGCGGAGCTTAGGAGCGAGCACACACAAGTGCCCCAATAACAAGCTTCTTGCTATGGGGGCACTCGTCAGGTGAACCAGGAGCGCTGGCAGGGGACCCGAGAGGAGGAGAAGGATCTGGGCTGCTCTGTGCAAAACAATTGCACAGAGAAGGAAAGTATAACATGTTTGCTGTCTTAATAAAAAATTTAAGCTTTAATATTTCTGTCATTTTTTTCTTTAGTGGCTCCCCCGCTCTCCATTCCTGTAGCCTCAATGGAAAAATTACGGGGTCCTTTATACTGTATACAAGCCCAGGAGTAAAAATGTAATACATTGCAGCTTCCCAGTTCTTACATGTAATGGCTGAATTCGTTTTGTTAGGCTTTATTTCCACCTGGTGATCCTGCACACAATCACTCACCATACTCTGTGAAAGGGCAACTTTGTCACCCAAAGACTGGAAGAACGCTGCCGACTCTGATGTAAAGGAGGAGGAGGAGGAGAAGGCTGCCGACTCTGATGTAAAGGAGGAGGAGAAGGCTGCCGACTCTGATGTAAAGGAGGAGGAGAAGGCTGCCGACTCTGATGTAAAGGAGGAGGAGAAGGCTGCCGACTCTGATGTAAAGGAGGAGGAGAAGGCTGCCGACTCTGATGTAAAGGAGGAGGAGGAGGAGAAGGCTGCCAATTCTGATGTAAAAGGAGAAGGCTGCCGACTCTGATGTAAAGGAGGAGGAGAAGGCTGCCGACTGATGTAAAGGGGGAGGAGAAGGCTGCCGACTCTGATGTAAAGGGGGAGGAGAAGGCTGCCGACTGATGTAAAGGGGGAGGAGAAGGCTGCCGACTCTGATGTAAAGGGGGAGGAGAAGGCTGCCGACTCTGATGTAAAGGGGGAGGAGAAGGCTGCCGACTCTGATGTAAAGGGGGAGGAGAAGGCTGCCGACTCTGATGTAAAAGGAGGAGGAGGAGGCTGCCGACTCTAATGTAAAAGGAGGAGGAGAAGGCTGCCGACTCTGATGTAAAGGAGGAGGAGAAGGCTGCCGACTCTGATGTAAAGGAGGAGGAGAAGGCTGCCGACTCTGATGTAAAGGAGGAGGAGAAGGCTGCCGACTCTGATGTAAAGGAGGAGGCTGCCGACTCTGATGTAAAGGGGGAGAAGGAGGCTGCCGACTCTGATGTAAAGGAGGAGGAGAAGGCTGCCGACTCTGATGTAAAGGAGGAGGAGGAGGCTGCCGACTCTGATGTAAAGGGGGAGAAGGAGGCTGCCGACTCTGATGTAAAGGGGGAGAAGGAGGCTGCCGACTCTGATGTAAAAGGAGGAGGAGGAGGCTGCCGACTCTGATGTAAAGGAGGAGGAGAAGGCTGCCGACTCTGATGTAAAGGAGGAGGAGAAGGCTGCCGACTCTGATGTAAAGGAGGAGGAGAAGGCTGCCGACTCTGATGTAAAGGAGGAGGAGAAGGCTGCCGACTCTGATGTAAAGGAGGAGGAGAAGGCTGCCGACTCTGATGTAAAAGGAGGAGGAGAAGGCTGCCGACTCTGATGTAAAGAAGGAGGAGAAGGCTGCCGACTCTGATGTAAAGAAGGAGGAGAAGGCTGCCGACTCTGATGTAAAGAAGGAGGAGAAGGCTGCCGACTCTGATGTAAAGAAGGAGGAGAAGGCTGCCGACTCTGATGTAAAGAAGGAGGAGAAGGCTGCCGACTCTGATGTAAAGGAGGAGGAGAAGGCTGCCGACTCTGATGTAAAGGAGGAGGAGAAGGCTGCCGACTCTGATGTAAAGGAGGAGGAGGAGGAGGAGAAGGCTGCCAATTCTGATGTAAAAGGAGAAGGCTGCCGACTCTGATGTAAAGGAGGAGGAGAAGGCTGCCGACTCTGATGTAAAGGGGGAGGAGAAGGCTGCCGACTCTGATGTAAAGAAGGAGGAGAAGGCTGCCGACTCTGATGTAAAAGGAGGAGGAGAAGGCTGCCGACTCTGATGTAAAAGGAGGAGGAGAAGGCTGCCGACTCTGATGTAAAGAAGGAGGAGAAGGCTGCCGACTCTGATGTAAAGAAGGAGGAGAAGGCTGCCGACTCTGATGTAAAGAAGGAGGAGAAGGCTGCCGACTCTGATGTAAAGAAGGAGGAGAAGGCTGCCGACTCTGATGTAAAGAAGAAGGAGAAGGCTGCCGACTCGGATGTAAAGAAGGAGGAGAAGGCTGCCGACTCGGATGTAAAGAAGGAGGAGAAGGCTGCCGACTCGGATGTAAAGAAGGAGGAGAAGGCTGCCGACTCGGATGTAAAGAAGGAGGAGAAGGCTGCCGACTCGGATGTAAAGAAGGAGGAGAAGGCTGCCGACTCGGATGTAAAGAAGGAGGAGAAGGCTGCCGACTCGGATGTAAAGAAGGAGGAGAAGGCTGCCGACTCGGATGTAAAGAAGGAGGAGAAGGCTGCCGACTCGGATGTAAAGAAGGAGGAGAAGGCTGCCGACTCGGATGTAAAGAAGGAGGAGAAGGCTGCCGACTCTGATGTAAAGGAGGAGGAGAAGGCTGCCGACTCGGATGTAAAGGAGGAGGAGGAGAACGCTGCCGACTCTGATGTAAAGGAGGAGGAGAACGCTGAGGACTCCCACTTACATTAGGGTCTGCAGCATTGCCCTTTACATTAGAGTTCCCCTTTACATCAGGGTCTGCAGAGTTTCCTCTTGCACTGCAGAATCCTGCAGACTCTGGTGTAAAGGGGAACTCTGAGGACACTGATTTAGGTGGGAATGCCGGGGGTGGCACGTCCAGCAGCTCGTATTTACCCCCACTGCACTTGAGCTGCGGGGGGTATGGGGGGTATGGTGGGGTAGAGGGTGGAAGTTTTTAATTAAGAGAGCAGTCACCTGCACAAGGGACACTTCTCATTCAATGTAGGCATCATCCTTAGTGCAGGTTGAAAAAAAAACACTTTAGTATAAAACACCTGAGTCCAGCATAGAACTCCGCTTGGCTGCTATAGATTGCTAAACTTGGCACTGGGCGCTCTGAATCTTAATGCATTGTTTATTGAGTAAGACCAATACTGTACCTTTCCATTTCATTATTTAATGAATAGTACGCTTTAGTACACACATAGTCCATTCATTAAAATACAAACATTCGTAAATACGCGTGTGTAACAATTACGCCTGTGCCAGGTGTACAGTTGAAATCTTGGAAAACACTGAAGCCAATTAATTATTTTTTAATCTACTTAGAAGATATTCCCTCTATATAATCCTGCAATGTTTACTTCCTCCCTTCACGTAATCTGAAATCATGTAAACAGGTTCAGGAGATCTGCAGGGACAGAAGAAAGCTCACACGCTTCTCGTTACTTATTATCCACTCAAGAAGGTCCTTGAACACAAGCATTTTCGTTACAGGGAACATCTAGTCTTTTTATGGTTTATTGTATAGCGCAGTAAAGCCTTCTTAGGTTTCCCACTGATTTGGCTGAAGGGCTTCTTTATTCCTTTAGTCCCATTTTACCATAACCTGCAAGGTTATACTGTCCTGTTGGGTTCCAAGCCTTGATCTGTAGAAGGGATCATTTATATACACTGTCTGCACTTATAAGAGCCAAAAATACCATCAGAAGCTAATGGCTAGTTTACAAATCTCCACTAATAAAAAAAAAAAACATGGATCAGCCAGCATGTGAAAATGTGACATAAGATTAGATTAAAGTCGTTGGTGAGTTTGGAGAGGTCAAAAAGCCAAGGAGGGTCTTAAGAGGACACCATCTGGAACATGGTTCAGTTTTTATGCTGTGTCTAGTAAAACCTCCCTCCGGCTTGTAACTTCTTAATATCGTCTCATTAAGGCCAAGTCTTAGCTTTTTGATGTTCTCTAAAATTTATGAGCCTGATCACCTGTTGTCTCTATAACCTTGTCACGACTAATAGTTAGTGGGGTGGAGACAATCTCTTCTGTTGAGTCAATAATTTACCCTTCTATGGTGGTCTTGTAGCACAAGGGTTTTGGATCCCCACCAGGAACTATCTGCATATTTTGTAGTTTGTATGGGTTTATTCGGGTTGCTTTGGTTTCTTCGGTTCCTGCCCTTAGGCTCCATTCACACTTGTACAACTCCAAAACCGTGCGACTTTGCAGTGCAACTTTGATGCAACTTTGGATGGGTGCGACTTGGATGTGACTTCTTATCCATCTGCAAAGTCAGACCCACTGTTGCATGTAAAACATTCAGGAACTACTTTCATGCAACTTTTGAGGGTTAGTGTTGAAGTCTATGGCTTTCACGTTTCATGAAAAGGTCGGACCATATTGGTGCATGAACTACTTTGAAGTAGCTGCTACTTTAAGTCGCACATATATAAATGGTTATCATTGGAAAACATGGGGTACAACTTGTCATGAAACTATGATATTCAAACTCGCATGAGAAGTCGCTCAAGTGTGAATGGGGTGTAATGGTATCCATTAGGGATGGGCCCGGTGCTCGATTCGAACCCATGTTCGAATCGAGCATCGGGCGTTCGCTCGCTCGTCGAGCCCAGAACTATTTGGGCCGTTCGCATCACATTCGTGTGATGCGAGCGGCCCCGCAATGCATTAAGGCCGGCGCGGCCGGCGCAGTGCATTGCTGGCTGATGATTGGCCAAGCATGCACTGTGACCCCGCATGCTTGGCCAATCACAGCGCCCGAAACTCGGAGAGCAATAATTGGCTACAGGCAGGACGCCTGTAGCCAATTACAGCTCAGGGGCTTTAGTACACGCCCCACCATTTAAAAGGCCGCCACGCCATCGGCCCCGGTCACATGAGTTCCGGCTTTAGGAGAGATTAGTCTGCTGATTCTGTCTTTGCTTGATACTGAAAGATTTGCTCTTCTTTGCTAAACCATTGGCTATTTCTTTGCTAAACCATTGCTACCTAAGTCATTGATCGTTCATTGCTGCTGATTGCACAGTTAGTGTGTTATTAGCTGCTGCTGGGGATTAGTCTGGTGCGTGCTTACTGTTAGTACAGTATTGCAGTAGTACCAACCGCAGTGCTGTTAGCACAGCATTGCACCCCAACAGCACCCATAGGACTTCTAGTGTGTTAGTGGCAGCAAACAGAGCTCCTATATTTTCTTCTCAGCAGCACCCATAGGACTTCTAGTGTGTTAGTGGCATCACACAGAGCTCCTATATTTTCTTCTCAGCAGCACCCATAGGACTTCTAGTGTGTTAGTGGCAGCAAACAGAGCTCCTATATTTTCTTCTCAGCAGCACCCATAGGACTTCTAGTGTGTTAGTGGCAGCAAACAGAGCTCCTATATTTTCTTCTCAGCAGCACCCATAGGACTTCTAGTGTGTTAGTGGCATCACACAGAGCTCCTATATTTTCTTCTCAGCAGCACCCATAGGACTTCTAGTGTGTTAGTGGCAGCAAACAGAGCTCCTATATTTTCTTCTCAGCAGCACCCATAGGACTTCTAGTGTGTTAGTGGCAGCAAACAGAGCTCCTATATTTTCTTCTCAGCAGCACCCATAGGACTTCTAGTGTGTTAGTGGCAGCAAACAGAGCTCCTATATTTTCTTCTCAGCAGCACCCATAGGACTTCTAGTGTGTTAGTGGCAGCAAACAGAGCTCCTATATTTTCTTCGCAGCAGCACCCATAGGACTTCTAGTGTGTTAGTGGCATCACACAGAGCTCCTATATTTTCTTCTCAGCAGCACCCATAGGACTTCTAGTGTGTTAGTGGCAGCAAACAGAGCTCCTATATTTTCTTCTCAGCAGCACCCATAGGACTTCTAGTGTGTTAGTGGCATCACACAGAGCTCCTATATTTTCTTCTCAGCAGCACCCATAGGACTTCTAGTGTGTTAGTGGCAGCAAACAGAGCTCCTATATTTTCTTCTCAGCAGCACCCATAGGACTTCTAGTGTGTTAGTGGCAGCAAACAGAGCTCCTATATTTTCTTCTCAGCAGCACCCATAGGACTTCTAGTGTGTTAGTGGCAGCAAACAGAGCTCCTATATTTTCTTCTCAGCAGCACCCATAGGACTTCTAGTGTGTTAGTGGCATCACACAGAGCTCCTATATTTTCTTCTCAGCAGCACCCATAGGACTTCTAGTGTGTTAGTGGCAGCAAACAGAGCTCCTATATTTTCTTCTCAGCAGCACCCATAGGACTTCTAGTGTGTTAGTGGCATCACACAGAGCTCCTATATTTTCTTCTCAGCAGCACCCATAGGACTTCTAGTGTGTTAGTGGCATCACACAGAGCTCCTATATTTTCTTCTCAGCAGCACCCATAGGACTTCTAGTGTGTTAGTGGCATCACACAGAGCTCCTATATTTTCTTCTCAGCAGCACCCATAGGACTTCTAGTGTGTTAGTGGCAGCAAACAGAGCTCCTATATTTTCTTCTCAGCAGCACCCATAGGACTTCTAGTGTGTTAGTGGCAGCAAACAGAGCTCCTATATTTTCTTGTCAGCAGCACACATAGTACCTATAGTGTGTTAGTGTCAGCACCCATAGGACCTACAGTGTGTTGTGAGCACACATAGGAGTTCTATTTTTTATACTATATACACTACCGACTACAATGGCTGGAAGACCGCCAAGGAGAGGCAGAGCGTGCCGAGGCAAGAACACAGGGCAGGCAGGCTCTGTTTCTAGAGACAACAGTGCTGGCCGTGGACGTGGTCGTGCATCGTCATCAGCACGTGGCCATGGGACACGCTTGTCTTTGTTTTCGGCAGCTGGACATGTGGAGCCGCATCATGCCGAAGGCTTGGTAGAATGGATGACCAAGCCCTCCTCATCCTCTCTCACCCAGGCTCAGGGTACTGGCAGAGCAGCTGCCAACGCGTACTCAATGGCATCATCAGCCACCCCTTCCCTAGACCCACCATGTCCTCCTGAGGAGTCCCCCGAACTGTTTGAGCACAGTGTTGGGTACATGCTCCAGGAGGATGCCCAACGATTCGAAGGCTCGGATGATGATACCCAGCTTGAGGAAGTCAGTAGTGTGCGCGTAGAGAGAGGGGATTCTGAAGGACAGCAATCTGGCAGTAGTGTTCCACCAGCTGCAGCTTACTGCCAGGTTTGCTCTAGTGGTGAAGAGGGAGGGGATGATGAGGTCACTGACTCCACGTGGGTGCCTGAAGGGAGAGAGGAGGAGGAGGAGGAGGATGCAGCGTCACATGTCCAACGAGGCAGGATGCCCCCTGGAGGCCAGCTAGAGGCCAGCACAGCAACTGTACCACACTGCAGAGCTCCGCCTGTGCAGGGCGCTGCCTCTGCACATTATCACAAAAGTTCTTTGGTGTGGGCCTTTTTTGAGACGAGTGCATCAGATCGCACCACTGCTATTTGCAATATTTGTCTCAAGCGTATCTCGCGTGGCCAAAACATCAGCCGCTTGGGCACCACAAGCATGAGCAGACATATGTCGACCTGCCATGCAGCTCGTTGGCAAGCACACATAAAAGACCCACACCAAAGAACAAAGCGGACCTCTCCTTGCTCCTCATCAGCTGGGATCTCCATCCCCACTATATCTTCAGTCCTCTCTGAAAGCTGCTCTGAGAGGACTGAAGGTGTAGAATTAGGTGTGTCACAACCAAGTACTTGCAGTACACCGACGTCCGATTGTAGCAGGCAAATTTCCCTGCCCCAGCTGCTGGACCGTCGAAAGAAGTATACTCCCAGCCATCCACATGCCCAGCGGTTGAATGCTAGCTTGGCTAAATTGCTAGCACTTCAACTGCTGCCTTTTCAGTTGATAGACTCGGCCCCCTTCCGTGAGTTTGTTCAATGTGCGGTTCCTCAGTGGCAGGTTCCCAAACGCCACTTTTTCTCACGGAAGGCGATTCCGTCTCTCTACTGGCATGTGGAAGGCAATGTCCATGCCTCGCTGGACAGGGCGGTCAGCGGTAAGGTGCATATTACCGCTGACTCATGGTCCAGCAGGCATGGACAGGGACGTTATCTTTCTTTCACGGCCCATTGGGTCACTCTATTGGCAGCTGGGAGGGATGCAGGACAAGGTGCAGTAGTGTTGGAGGTTGTTCCGCCACCACGCCTCCAAAATGCTACTACTGGTTGTGACACACCTCTCTCCTCCACCCCCTCCTCTTCTTCTTCCTCCATGTCCTCTTCGAGTGCTCTGTCCTCGGAACCAGCGGTGCTCCGTAGGCGTACAAGGGGCTACGCGAGTACGCAGGCAAAAAGATGCCATGCCGTGCTTGCGCTGGTGTGTTTGGGGGACAGGAGCCACACTGGGCCAGAGGTTCTGGCAGCTCTGCAGGGGCAGGCCGAGAGGTGGTTGACGCCACGCCAGCTTAAGCCAGGAATGGTCGTTTCTGATAATGGCACCAACCTCCTCTCCGCCCTGCGACAGGGGCAGCTCACCCATGTGCCCTGTATGGCTCACGTCCTCAACCTGGTGGTGCAGCGGTTCTTGGGCAGGTTCCCAGGCTTACAGGATGTCCTGAGGCAGGCCAGGAAAGTCTGTGTGCATTTCCGCCGATCTTATAATGCCAGTGCTCGGCTGACTGAGCTGCAAAAGGAGCTGAACCTGCCCAAGAACCGCCTAATATGTGACATGCCCACCAGGTGGAACTCAACGTTGGCCATGCTGCAGCGACTGCACACGCAGCAGAGGGCCATCAATGAGTACCTTTGCGACTACGGCACCAGGACAGGGTCAGGGGAGCTTGGCTTTTTTTCCCCACGCCAGTGGAGCATGATCAGGGATGCATGCACTGTCCTCTCACCATTTGAGGAGGCCACGAGGATGGTGAGCAGTGACAGTGCATGCATCAGTGACACTGTACCTCTTGTCCACCTGTTGGAGCATACGCTGCGTGGGATAATGGACAGGGCACTTGAGGCAGAACAGAGGCAGGAAGAGGAGGACTTCCTTGTCTCTCAAGGCCCCCTTTATCCAGACAATGTTCCTTCTGTCCCACCCATCACACAGGAAGAGGAGGAGGAGGAGGAGGAGGAGGAGGATTGTGTGAGCATGGAGGTGGAGCCTGGCACTCAGCATCAGCAGCAGCAGTCTTTTAGGGATGATGTACAGTCCCAACAAACCAGTGGACTTGTACGTGGCTGGGAGGAGGTGGCTGGCGATCATGTCATCCTCAGTGACCCAGAAGACTCCGGACCGAATGCCTCAGCTAACCTACGCTGCATGGCCTCCCTGATCCTGCAAAGCCTGCGGAAGGATCCTCGTGTTCTTCGGATCAAGGAGAGTGACCATTACTGGCTGGCCACTCTCCTTGATCCACGGTACAAGGGTAAGGTTGCGGACCTTATCTTGCCGTCGCAGAGGGAGCAGAGGATGAGACATCTCAGGGAGGCCTTGCAGAAAGGTCTGTGCAACGCGTTCCCAGAAACTGGGAGGTTACAAACTCCTGGTCCTGGACGACGAGTTGCTGAGGCTTCGGTCAGTAGCAGAAGGAGCGGTGGGGAAGGTGGACGTCTGACCGATGCGTTCAGACAATTTTTTAGTCCGCAGCCCCAAGGTATGATCGGTTCCAGCAACCATCGCCAGCGTCTGATATACATGGTGCAGGAATACCTAGGGGCAAGGTCAGACTTGGACACCTTTCCCACCGAAAATCCTCTGGCTTACTGGGTCCTGAGGATGGATCACTGGCCAGAGCTTGCACAGTATGCAATTGAGCTACTGGCCTGTCCTGCATCCAGCGTTCTTTCCGAACGCACATTCAGTGCTGCTGGAGGATTTGTCACCGATCATAGGGTGCGCCTGTCCACCGACTCGGTTGATCGACTGACCTTCATAAAAATGAATCAGTCTTGGATCACCACCAGCTACCAGACACCTGAAGCGGATATAACGGAATAATTTATAATGTCACATCCCTTCAAGACTGCCTATGCTGATGCTGAGTGACTGTCCTGTTATGTTCACTGACTATCCTCTTCCTCCTCCTCAATGATCCATGCCACCACACCAGTGCCTAAGGCACAATTTTTCAGCCCCTGTATAACAGGGGCGTGTAATTACAATTTTTTAAAAAGATGCTTCGCAACAGGTGTGACTGCTGTGCTCAGAGTACAGTATCTGTGAGGGGTTGCAGTGTTGTGGCACCAGCACCAGTGCCTAAGGCACAATTTTTCAGCCCCTGTTGGGGCGTGTAATTACAATTTTTAGGCAATGCTTTGCAACAGGTCTCATTGCTGTGCTCAGAGTACAGTATCTGTGAGGGGTTGCAGTGTTGTGGCACCAGCACCAGTGCCTAAGGCACAATTTTTCAGCCCCTGTATAACAGGGGCGTGTAATTACAATTTTTTAAAAAGATGCTTCGCAACAGGTGTGACTGCTGTGCTCCAAGTACAGTATCTGTGAGGGGTTGCAGTGTTGTGGCACCAGCACCAATGCCTAAGGCACAATTTTTCAGCCCCTGTTTAACAGGGGCGTGTAATTACAAATCTTGATCTAATAGTTCACAGCAGGGCCCATTCCTGCGCCCACCAAGAGTAACTATGAGGGCCTACAGTCTTGTGGCAACACCGTCCACCACCACCACCACCACCAAAGGCCCAATTTTTCTGCCCTGTTCAACAGGTGCATGCAATTACAAATCTTGATCTAATAACTCACAGCAGGGCCCATTCCTGCACCCACCAAGAGTAACTGTGAGGGCTTACAGTCTTGTGGCAACACCGTCCACCACCACCACCACCACCACCAAAGGCCCAATTTTTCTGCCCGGTTCAACAGGTGCATGCAAGTACAAATCTTGATCTATTAACTCACAGCAGGGCCCATTCCTGTGCCCACCAGTCTTGTGGCTACACCAACATCTAATAGGGCAAATTTCTGCAGAGTATATACGGCAGGCCCCTACTTTCAAACATCCAACTTACAAACGACTCCTACTTGCAAACGGCAAGAGAAAACAGGAAGTGAGAGGAAATCTACCCCTAGGAAGGAAAATTCTATCCTGTTAGATTTAATTTGGGAAAAAGGTATCTCCTCTCTACTGATGCTTTATCACCAATCCTTGTTTCAATTAAAACCCCACTTTTCCAAAAACATTTGTCATTGGGACGGAAAGTGAGGTGACATGTTCTGAACAGATGTGCAAAGACAGCAAATGTTACAGGGGTGATAACCCCTCCCTATGTTCTCCAAAAAGCTTAAAAATTGATTTTTTTTGGGATGTAGCTACACTTCATAATGTACCTGTTCAGATTCTACTTAAGAACAAACCTACAGTCCATGTCTTGTTTGCACCACCTATATACTGCTGTTCAGAGTATATAGGGTTGTAGGTATAGGGTTTTATTTTGGGTGCGGGGTCCCCCTTAGTATCCATACAAGACCCAAAGGGGCTGGGGTGGGGGGGGGGGGGGGGTGATGGGGTAGCCATGCCATTTTTCTCAAGGATTTTCAGCCATATGGCGGCCAGGACAAGACATGACATTAAAGCCGCAAGTGGTTTTAAATGGCTTCTTTTTTTCCTTTACAAATGTCATTTTGTGCAAGGACAGTTCTAAACACGGGAAACACATGCCACTTCACAGGCATACTTTAGACACCCCCCAGGTACCATATTTAAAGGAAAATTTCACTTTTTTTTTTTTCACTTTATGCATCATTAAAATGACTGCTCCCGAAAAAACTTTAGTTTTTAAAATTTCTTTTTGCATTGATATATGTCCCCTGGGGCAGGACCCGGGTCCCCAAACCTGTTTTATGACATTAACATGCATATTGGCCGTTGTAATTAGCAATTTTGATTTCGAACGTTCGCGTCCATTATAACGAATAGGGTTCGAAAATTTGCGCGAACTTTCGGTCCGTTCGAAGGTTCTGGTGCGAACCGAACCCGGGGGTGTTCGGCTCATCCCTACTCAGCAGCACCCATAGGACTTCTAGTGTGTTAGTGGCAGCAAACAGAGCTCCTATATTTTCTTCTCAGCAGCACCCATAGGACTTCTAGTGTGTTAGTGGCAGCAAACAGAGCTCCTATATTTTCTTCTCAGCAGCACCCATAGGACTTCTAGTGTGTTAGTGGCAGCAAACAGAGCTCCTATATTTTCTTCTCAGCACCACCCATAGGACTTCTAGTGTGTTAGTGGCATCACACAGAGCTCCTATATTTTCTTCTCAGCAGCACCCATAGGACTTCTAGTGTGTTAGTGGCAGCAAACAGAGCTCCTATATTTTCTTCTCAGCAGCACCCATAGGACTTCTAATGTGTTAGTGGCATCACACAGAGCTCCTATATTTTCTTCTCAGCAGCACCCATAGGACTTCTAGTGTGTTAGTGGCATCACACAGAGTTCCTATATTTTCATCTCAGAAGCACCCATAGGACTTCTAGTGTGTTAGTGGCAGCAAACAGAGCTCCTATATTTTCTTCTCAGCAGCACCCATAGGACTTCTAATGTGTTAGTGGCATCACACAGAGTTCCTATATTTTCATCTCAGCAGCACCCATAGGACTTCTAGTGTGTTAGTGGCAGCAAACAGAGCTCCTATATTTTCTTCTCAGCAGCACCCATAGGACTTCTAGTGTGTTAGTGGCAGCAAACAGAGCTCCTATATTTTCTTCTCAGCAGCACCCATAGGACTTCTAGTGTGTTAGTGGCAGCAAACAGAGCTCCTATATTTTCTTCTCAGCAGCACCCATAGGACTTCTAGTGTGTTAGTGGCAGCAAACAGAGCTCCTATATTTTCTTCTCAGCAGCACCCATAGGACTTCTAGTGTGTTAGTGGCATCACACAGAGCTCCTATATTTTCTTCTCAGCAGCACCCATAGGACTTCTAGTGTGTTAGTGGCAGCAAACAGAGCTCCTATATTTTCTTCTCAGCAGCACCCATAGGACTTCTAATGTGTTAGTGGCATCACACAGAGTTCCTATATTTTCATCTCAGCAGCACCCATAGGACTTCTAGTGTGTTAGTGGCATCACACAGAGCTCCTATATTTTCTTCTCAGCAGCACCCATAGGACTTCTAGTGTGTTAGTGGCAGCAAACAGAGCTCCTATATTTTCTTCTCAGCAGCACCCATAGGACTTCTAGTGTGTTAGTGGCAGCAAACAGAGCTCCTATATTTTCTTCTCAGCAGCACCCATAGGACTTCTAGTGTGTTAGTGGCATCACACAGAGCTCCTATATTTTCTTCTCAGCAGCACCCATAGGACTTCTAGTGTGTTAGTGGCAGCAAACAGAGCTCCTATATTTTCTTCTCAGCAGCACCCATAGGACTTCTAGTGTGTTAGTGGCATCACACAGAGCTCCTATATTTTCTTCTCAGCAGCACCCATAGGACTTCTAGTGTGTTAGTGGCAGCAAACAGAGCTCCTATATTTTCTTCTCAGCAGCACCCATAGGACTTCTAGTGTGTTAGTGGCAGCAAACAGAGCTCCTATATTTTCTTCTCAGCAGCACCCATAGGACTTCTAGTGTGTTAGTGGCAGCAAATAGAGCTCCTATATTTTCTTCTCAGCAGCACCCATAGGACTTCTAGTGTGTTAGTGGCATCACACAGAGCTCCTATATTTTCTTCTCAGCAGCACCCATAGGACTTCTAGTGTGTTAGTGGCAGCAAACAGAGCTCCTATATTTTCTTCTCAGCAGCACCCATAGGACTTCTAGTGTGTTAGTGGCAGCAAACAGAGCTCCTATATTTTCTTCTCAGCAGCACCCATAGGACTTCTAGTGTGTTAGTGGCAGCAAACAGAGCTCCTATATTTTCTTCTCAGCAGCACCCATAGGACTTCTAGTGTGTTAGTGGCATCACACAGAGCTCCTATATTTTCTTCTCAGCAGCACCCATAGGACTTCTAGTGTGTTAGTGGCAGCAAACAGAGCTCCTATATTTTCTTCTCAGCAGCACCCATAGGACTTCTAGTGTGTTAGTGGCAGCAAACAGAGCTCCTATATTTTCTTCTCAGCAGCACCCATAGGACTTCTAGTGTGTTAGTGGCATCACACAGAGCTCCTATATTTTCTTCTCAGCAGCACCCATAGGACTTCTAGTGTGTTAGTGGCAGCAAACAGAGCTCCTATATTTTCTTCTCAGCAGCACCCATAGGACTTCTAGTGTGTTAGTGGCAGCAAACAGAGCTCCTATATTTTCTTCTCAGCAGCACCCATAGGACTTCTAGTGTGTTAGTGGCAGCAAACAGAGCTCCTATATTTTCTTCTCAGCAGCACCCATAGGACTTCTAGTGTGTTAGTGGCATCACACAGAGTTCCTATATTTTCTTCTCAGCAGCACCCATAGGACTTCTAGTGTGTTAGTGGCAGCAAACAGAGCTCCTATATTTTCTTCTCAGCAGCACCCATAGGACTTCTAGTGTGTTAGTGGCATCACACAGAGCTCCTATATTTTCTTCTCAGCAGCACCCATAGGACTTCTAGTGTGTTAGTGGCAGCAAACAGAGCTCCTATATTTTCTTCTCAGCAGCACCCATAGGACTTCTAGTGTGTTAGTGGCAGCAAACAGAGCTCCTATATTTTCTTCTCAGCAGCACCCATAGGACTTCTAGTGTGTTAGTGGCAGCAAACAGAGCTCCTATATTTTCTTCTCAGCAGCACCCATAGGACTTCTAGTGTGTTAGTGGCATCACACAGAGTTCCTATATTTTCTTCTCAGCAGCACCCATAGGACTTCTAGTGTGTTAGTGGCAGCAAACAGAGCTCCTATATTTTCTTCTCAGCAGCACCCATAGGACTTCTAGTGTGTTAGTGGCATCACACAGAGCTCCTATATTTTCTTCTCAGCAGCACCCATAGGACTTCTAGTGTGTTAGTGGCAGCAAACAGAGCTCCTATATTTTCTTCTCAGCAGCACCCATAGGACTTCTAGTGTGTTAGTGGCAGCAAACAGAGCTCCTATATTTTCTTCTCAGCAGCACCCATAGGACTTCTAGTGTGTTAGTGGCATCACACAGAGTTCCTATATTTTCTTCTCAGCAGCACCCATAGGACTTCTAGTGTGTTAGTGGCAGCAAACAGAGCTCCTATATTTTCTTCTCAGCAGCACCCATAGGACTTCTAGTGTGTTAGTGGCATCACACAGAGCTCCTATATTTTCTTCTCAGCAGCACCCATAGGACTTCTAGTGTGTTAGTGGCAGCAAACAGAGCTCCTATATTTTCTTCTCAGCAGCACCCATAGGACTTCTAGTGTGTTAGTGGCAGCAAACAGAGCTCCTATATTTTCTTCTCAGCAGCACCCATAGGACTTCTAGTGTGTTAGTGGCAGCAAACAGAGCTCCTATGTTTTCTTGTCAGCAGCACACATAGTACCTATAGTGTGTTAGTGTCAGCACCCATAGGACCTACAGTGTGTTGTGAGCACACATAGGAGTTCTATTTTTTATACTATATACACTACCGACTACAATGGCTGGAAGACCGCCAAGGAGAGGCAGAGCGTGCCGAGGCAAGAACACAGGGCAGGCAGGCTCTGTTTCTAGAGACAACAGTGCTGGCCGTGGACGTGGTCGTGCATCGTCATCAGCACGTGGCCATGGGACACGCTTGTCTTTGTTTTCGGCAGCTGGACATGTGGAGCCGCATCATGCCGAAGGCTTGGTAGAATGGATGACCAAGCCCTCCTCATCCTCCTCATCCTCTCTCACCCAGGCTCAGGGTACTGGCAGAGCAGCTGCCAACGCGTACTCAATGGCATCATCAGCCACCCCTTCCCTAGACCCACCATGTCCTCCTGAGGAGTCCCCCGAACTGTTTGAGCACAGTGTTGGGTACATGCTCCAGGAGGATGCCCAACGATTCGAAGGCTCGGATGATGATACCCAGCTTGAGGAAGTCAGTAGTGTGCGCGCAGAGAGAGGGGATGCTGAAGGACAGCAATCTGGCAGTAGTGTTCCACCAGCTGCAGCTTACTGCCAGGTTTGCTCTAGTGGTGAAGAGGGAGGGGATGATGAGGTCACTGACTCCACGTGGGTGCCTGAAGGGAGAGAGGAGGAGGAGGAGGAGGATGCAGCGTCACATGTCCAACGAGGCAGGATGCCCCCTGGAGGCCAGCTAGAGGCCAGCACAGCAACTGTACCACACCGCAGAGCTCCGCCTGTGCAGGGCGCTGCCTCTGCACGTTATCACAAAAGTTCTTTGGTGTGGGCCTTTTTTGAGACGAGTGCATCAGATCGCACCACTGCTATTTGCAATATTTGTCTCAAGCGTATCTCGCGTGGCCAAAACATCAGCCGCTTGGGCACCACAAGCATGAGCAGACATATGTCGACCTGCCATGCAGCTCGTTGGCAAGCACACATAAAAGACCCACACCAAAGAACAAAGCGGACCTCTCCTTGCTCCTCATCAGCTGGGATCTCCATCCCCACTATATCTTCAGTCCTCTCTGAAAGCTGCTCTGAGAGGACTGAAGGTGTAGAATTAGGTGTGTCACAACCAAGTACTTGCAGTACACCGACGTCCGATTGTAGCAGGCAAATTTCCCTGCCCCAGCTGCTGGACCGTCGAAAGAAGTATACTCCCAGCCATCCACATGCCCAGCGGTTGAATGCTAGCTTGGCTAAATTGCTAGCACTTCAACTGCTGCCTTTTCAGTTGATAGACTCGGCCCCCTTCCGTGAGTTTGTTCAATGTGCGGTTCCTCAGTGGCAGGTTCCCAAACGCCACTTTTTCTCACGGAAGGCGATTCCGTCTCTCTACTGGCATGTGGAAGGCAATGTCCATGCCTCGCTGGACAGGGCGGTCAGCGGTAAGGTGCATATTACCGCTGACTCATGGTCCAGCAGGCATGGACAGGGACGTTATCTTTCTTTCACGGCCCATTGGGTCACTCTATTGGTAGCTGGGAGGGATGCAGGACAAGGTGCAGTAGTGTTGGAGGTTGTTCCGCCACCACGCCTCCAAAATGCTACTACTGGTTGTGACACACCTCTCTCCTCCACCCCCTCCTCTTCTTCTTCCTCCATGTCCTCTTCGAGTGCTCTGTCCTCGGAACCAGCGGTGCTCCGTAGGCGTACAAGGGGCTACGCGAGTACGCAGGCAAAAAGATGCCATGCCGTGCTTGCGCTGGTGTGTTTGGGGGACAGGAGCCACACTGGGCCAGAGGTTCTGGCAGCTCTGCAGGGGCAGGCCGAGAGGTGGTTGACGCCACGCCAGCTTAAGCCAGGAATGGTCGTTTCTGATAATGGCACCAACCTCCTCTCCGCCCTGCGACAGGGGCAGCTCACCCATGTGCCCTGTATGGCTCACGTCCTCAACCTGGTGGTGCAGCGGTTCTTGGGCAGGTTCCCAGGCTTACAGGATGTCCTGAGGCAGGCCAGGAAAGTCTGTGTGCATTTCCGCCGATCTTATAATGCCAGTGCTCGGCTGACTGAGCTGCAAAAGGAGCTGAACCTGCCCAAGAACCGCCTAATATGTGACATGCCCACCAGGTGGAACTCAACGTTGGCCATGCTGCAGCGACTGCACACGCAGCAGAGGGCCATCAATGAGTACCTTTGCGACTACGGCACCAGGACAGGGTCAGGGGAGCTTGGCTTTTTTTCCCCACGCCAGTGGAGCATGATCAGGGATGCATGCACTGTCCTCTCACCATTTGAGGAGGCCACGAGGATGGTGAGCAGCGACAGTGCATGCATCAGTGACACTGTACCTCTTGTCCACCTGTTGGAGCATACGCTGCGTGGGATAATGGACAGGGCACTTGAGGCAGAACAGAGGCAGGAAGAGGAGGACTTCCTTGTCTCTCAAGGCCCCCTTTATCCAGACAATGTTCCTTCTGTCCCACCCATCACACAGGAAGAGGAGGAGGAGGAGGAGGAGGATTGTGTGAGCATGGAGGTGGAGCCTGGCACTCAGCATCAGCAGCAGCAGTCTTTTAGGGATGATGTACAGTCCCAACAAACCAGTGGACTTGTACGTGGCTGGGAGGAGGTGGCTGGCGATCATGTCATCCTCAGTGACCCAGAAGACTCCGGACCGAATGCCTCAGCTAACCTACGCTGCATGGCCTCCCTGATCCTGCAAAGCCTGCGGAAGGATCCTCGTGTTCTTCGGATCAAGGAGAGTGACCATTACTGGCTGGCCACTCTCCTTGATCCACGGTACAAGGGTAAGGTTGCGGACCTTATCTTGCCGTCGCAGAGGGAGCAGAGGATGAGACATCTCAGGGAGGCCTTGCAGAAAGGTCTGTGCAACGCGTTCCCAGAAACTTGGAGGTTACAAACTCCTGGTCCTGGACGACAAGTTGCTGAGGCTTCGGTCAGTAGCAGAAGGAGCGGTGGGGAAGGTGGACGTCTGACCGATGCGTTCAGACAATTTTTTAGTCCGCAGCCCCAAGGTATGATCGGTTCCAGCAACCATCGCCAGCGTCTGATATACATGGTGCAGGAATACCTAGGGGCAAGGTCAGACTTGGACACCTTTCCCACCGAAAATCCTCTGGCTTACTGGGTCCTGAGGATGGATCACTGGCCAGAGCTTGCACAGTATGCAATTGAGCTACTGGCCTGTCCTGCATCCAGCGTTCTTTCCGAACGCACATTCAGTGCTGCTGGAGGATTTGTCACCGATCATAGGGTGCGCCTGTCCACCGACTCGGTTGATCGACTGACCTTCATAAAAATGAATCAGTCTTGGATCACCACCAGCTACCAGACACCTGAAGCGGATATAACGGAATAATTTATAATGTCACATCCCTTCAAGACTGCCTATGCTGATGCTGAGTGACTGTCCTTTTATGTTCACTGACTATCCTCTTCCTCCTCCTCAATGATCCATGCCACCACACCAGTGCCTAAGGCACAATTTTTCAGCCCCTGTATAACAGGGGCGTGTAATTACAATTTTTTAAAAAGATGCTTCGCAACAGGTGTGACTGCTGTGCTCAGAGTACAGTATCTGTGAGGGGTTGCAGTGTTGTGGCACCAGCACCAGTGCCTAAGGCACAATTTTTCAGCCCCTGTTGGGGCGTGTAATTACAATTTTTAGGCAATGCTTTGCAACAGGTCTCATTGCTGTGCTCAGAGTACAGTATCTGTGAGGGGTTGCAGTGTTGTGGCACCAGCACCAGTGCCTAAGGCACAATTTTTCAGCCCCTGTATAACAGGGGCGTGTAATTAAATTTTTTTAAAAAGATGCTTCGCAACAGGTGTGACTGCTGTGCTCAGAGTACAGTATCTGTGAGGGGTTGCAGTGTTGTGGCACCAGCACCAGTGCCTAAGGCACAATTTTTCAGCCCCTGTTGGGGCGTGTAATTACAATTTTTAGGCAATGCTTTGCAACAGGTCTCATTGCTGTGCTCAGAGTACAGTATCTGTGAGGGGTTGCAGTGTTGTGGCACCAGCACCAGTGCCTAAGGCACAATTTTTCAGCCCCTGTATAACAGGGGCGTGTAATTACAATTTTTTAAAAAGATGCTTCGCAACAGGTGTGACTGCTGTGCTCCAAGTACAGTATCTGTGAGGGGTTGCAGTGTTGTGGCACCAGCACCAATGCCTAAGGCACAATTTTTCAGCCCCTGTTTAACAGGGGCGTGTAATTACAAATCTTGATCTAATAGTTCACAGCAGGGCCCATTCCTGCGCCCACCAAGAGTAACTATGAGGGCCTACAGTCTTGTGGCAACACCGTCCACCACCACCACCACCACCAAAGGCCCAATTTTTCTGCCCTGTTCAACAGGTGCATGCAATTACAAATCTTGATCTAATAACTCACAGCAGGGCCCATTCCTGCACCCACCAAGAGTAACTGTGAGGGCTTACAGTCTTGTGGCAACACCGTCCACCACCACCACCACCACCACCAAAGGCCCAATTTTTCTGCCCGGTTCAACAGGTGCATGCAAGTACAAATCTTGATCTATTAACTCACAGCAGGGCCCATTCCTGTGCCCACCAGTCTTGTGGCTACACCAACATCTAATAGGGCAAATTTCTGCAGAGTATATACGGCAGGCCCCTACTTTCAAACATCCAACTTACAAACGACTCCTACTTGCAAACGGCAAGAGAAAACAGGAAGTGAGAGGAAATCTACCCCTAGGAAGGAAAATTCTATCCTGTTAGATTTAATTTGGGAAAAAGGTATCTCCTCTCTACTGATGCTTTATCACCAATCCTTGTTTCAATTAAAACCCCACTTTTCCAAAAACATTTGTCATTGGGACGGAAAGTGAGGTGACATGTTCTGAACAGATGTGCAAAGACAGCAAATGTTACAGGGGTGATAACCCCTCCCTATGTTCTCCAAAAAGCTTAAAAATTGATTTTTTTGGGATGTAGCTACACTTCATAATGTACCTGTTCAGATTCTACTTAAGAACAAACCTACAGTCCATGTCTTGTTTGCACCACCTATATACTGCTGTTCAGAGTATATAGGGTTGTAGGTATAGGGTTTTATTTTGGGTGCGGGGTCCCCCTTAGTATCCATACAAGACCCAAAGGGGCTGGGGTGGGGGGGGGGGGGTGATGGGGTAGCCATGCCATTTTTCTCAAGGATTTTCAGCCATATGGCGGCCAGGACAAGACATGACATTAAAGCCGCAAGTGGTTTTAAATGGCTTCTTTTTTTCCTTTACAAATGTCATTTTGTGCAAGGACAGTTCTAAACACGGGAAACACATGCCACTTCACAGGCATACTTTAGACACCCCCCAGGGAACCATATTTAAAGGAAAATTTCACTTTTTTTTTTTCACTTTATGCATCATTAAAATGACTGCTCCCGAAAAAACTTTAGTTTTTAAAATTTCTTTTTGCATTGATATATGTCCCCTGGGGCAGGACCCGGGTCCCCAAACCTGTTTTATAACATTAACATGCATATTGGCCGTTGTAATTAGCAATTTTGATTTCGAACGTTCGCGTCCATTATAACGAATAGGGTTCGAAAATTCGCGCGAACTTTCGGTCCGTTCGAAGGTTCTGGTGCGAACCGAACCCGGGGGTGTTCGGCTCATCCCTACTCAGCAGCACCCATAGGACTTCTAGTGTGTTAGTGGCAGCAAACAGAGCTCCTATATTTTCTTCTCAGCAGCACCCATAGGACTTCTAGTGTGTTAGTGGCAGCAAACAGAGCTCCTATATTTTCTTCTCAGCAGCACCCATAGGACTTCTAGTGTGTTAGTGGCATCACACAGAGCTCCTATATTTTCTTCTCAGCAGCACCCATAGGACTTCTAGTGTGTTAGTGGCAGCAAACAGAGCTCCTATATTTTCTTCTCAGCAGCACCCATAGGACTTCTAGTGTGTTAGTGGCAGCAAACAGAGCTCCTATATTTTCTTCTCAGCAGCACCCATAGGACTTCTAGTGTGTTAGTGGCATCACACAGAGTTCCTATATTTTCATCTCAGCAGCACCCATAGGACTTCTAGTGTGTTAGTGGCATCACACAGAGCTCCTATATTTTCTTCTCAGCAGCACCCATAGGACTTCTAGTGTGTTAGTGGCAGCAAACAGAGCTCCTATATTTTCTTCTCAGCAGCACCCATAGGACTTCTAGTGTGTTAGTGGCATCACACAGAGCTCCTATATTTTCTTCTCAGCAGCACCCATAGGACTTCTAGTGTGTTAGTGGCAGCAAACAGAGCTCCTATATTTTCTTCTCAGCAGCACCCATAGGACTTCTAATGTGTTAGTGGCAGCAAACAGAGCTCCTATATTTTCTTCTCAGCAGCACCCATAGGACTTCTAGTGTGTTAGTGGCATCACACAGAGCTCCTATATTTTCTTCTCAGCAGCACCCATAGGACTTCTAGTGTGTTAGTGGCATCACACAGAGTTCCTATATTTTCATCTCAGCAGCACCCATAGGACTTCTAGTGTGTTAGTGGCAGCAAACAGAGCTCCTATATTTTCTTCTCAGCAGCACCCATAGGACTTCTAATGTGTTAGTGGCAGCAAACAGAGCTCCTATATTTTCTTCTCAGCAGCACCCATAGGACTTCTAGTGTGTTAGTGGCATCACACAGAGCTCCTATATTTTCTTCTCAGCAGCACCCATAGGACTTCTAATGTGTTAGTGGCATCACACAGAGTTCCTATATTTTCATCTCAGCAGCACCCATAGGACTTCTAGTGTGTTAGTGGCAGCAAACAGAGCTCCTATATTTTCTTCTCAGCAGCACCCATAGGACTTCTAGTGTGTTAGTGGCATCACACAGAGCTCCTATATTTTCTTCTCAGCAGCACCCATAGGACTTCTAGTGTGTTAGTGGCAGCAAACAGAGCTCCTATATTTTCTTCTCAGCAGCACCCATAGGACTTCTAGTGTGTTAGTGGCAGCAAACAGAGCTCCTATATTTTCTTCTCAGCAGCACCCATAGGACTTCTAGTGTGTTAGTGGCATCACACAGAGCTCCTATATTTTCTTCTCAGCAGCACCCATAGGACTTCTAGTGTGTTAGTGGCAGCAAACAGAGCTCCTATATTTTCTTGTCAGCAGCACACATAGTACCTATAGTGTGTTAGTGTCAGCACCCATAGGACCTACAGTGTGTTGTGAGCACACATAGGAGTTCTATTTTTTATACTATATACACTACCGACTACAATGGCTGGAAGACCGCCAAGGAGAGGCAGAGCGTGCCGAGGCAAGAACACAGGGCAGGCAGGCTCTGTTTCTAGAGACAACAGTGCTGGCCGTGGACGTGGTCGTGCATCGTCATCAGCACGTGGCCATGGGACACGCTTGTCTTTGTTTTCGGCAGCTGGACATGTGGAGCCGCATCATGCCGAAGGCTTGGTAGAATGGATGACCAAGCCCTCCTCATCCTCCTCATCCTCTCTCACCCAGGCTCAGGGTACTGGCAGAGCAGCTGCCAACGCGTACTCAATGGCATCATCAGCCACCCCTTCCCTAGACCCACCATGTCCTCCTGAGGAGTCCCCCGAACTGTTTGAGCACAGTGTTGGGTACATGCTCCAGGAGGATGCCCAACGATTCGAAGGCTCGGATGATGATACCCAGCTTGAGGAAGTCAGTAGTGTGCGCGCAGAGAGAGGGGATGCTGAAGGACAGCAATCTGGCAGTAGTGTTCCACCAGCTGCAGCTTACTGCCAGGTTTGCTCTAGTGGTGAAGAGGGAGGGGATGATGAGGTCACTGACTCCACGTGGGTGCCTGAAGGGAGAGAGGAGGAGGAGGAGGAGGATGCAGCGTCACATGTCCAACGAGGCAGGATGCCCCCTGGAGGCCAGCTAGAGGCCAGCACAGCAACTGTACCACACCGCAAAGCTCCGCCTGTGCAGGGCGCTGCCTCTACACGTTATCACAAAAGTTCTTTGGTGTGGGCCTTTTTTGAGACGAGTGCATCAGATCGCACCACTGCTATTTGCAATATTTGTCTCAAGCGTATCTCGCGTGGCCAAAACATCAGCCGCTTGGGCACCACAAGCATGAGCAGACATATGTCGACCTGCCATGCAGCTCGTTGGCAAGCACACATAAAAGACCCACACCAAAGAACAAAGCGGACCTCTCCTTGCTCCTCATCAGCTGGGATCTCCATCCCCACTATATCTTCAGTCCTCTCTGAAAGCTGCTCTGAGAGGACTGAAGGTGTAGAATTAGGTGTGTCACAACCAAGTACTTGCAGTACACCGACGTCCGATTGTAGCAGGCAAATTTCCCTGCCCCAGCTGCTGGACCGTCGAAAGAAGTATACTCCCAGCCATCCACATGCCCAGCGGTTGAATGCTAGCTTGGCTAAATTGCTAGCACTTCAACTGCTGCCTTTTCAGTTGATAGACTCGGCCCCCTTCCGTGAGTTTGTTCAATGTGCGGTTCCTCAGTGGCAGGTTCCCAAACGCCACTTTTTCTCACGGAAGGCGATTCCGTCTCTCTACTGGCATGTGGAAGGCAATGTCCATGCCTCGCTGGACAGGGCGGTCAGCGGTAAGGTGCATATTACCGCTGACTCATGGTCCAGCAGGCATGGACAGGGACGTTATCTTTCTTTCACGGCCCATTGGGTCACTCTATTGGCAGCTGGGAGGGATGCAGGACAAGGTGCAGTAGTGTTGGAGGTTGTTCCGCCACCACGCCTCCAAAATGCTACTACTGGTTGTGACACACCTCTCTCCTCCACCCCCTCCTCTTCTTCTTCCTCCATGTCCTCTTCGAGTGCTCTGTCCTCGGAACCAGCGGTGCTCCGTAGGCGTACAAGGGGCTACGCGAGTACGCAGGCAAAAAGATGCCATGCCGTGCTTGCGCTGGTGTGTTTGGGGGACAGGAGCCACACTGGGCCAGAGGTTCTGGCAGCTCTGCAGGGGCAGGCCGAGAGGTGGTTGACGCCACGCCAGCTTAAGCCAGGAATGGTCGTTTCTGATAATGGCACCAACCTCCTCTCCGCCCTGCGACAGGGGCAGCTCACCCATGTGCCCTGTATGGCTCACGTCCTCAACCTGGTGGTGCAGCGGTTCTTGGGCAGGTTCCCAGGCTTACAGGATGTCCTGAGGCAGGCCAGGAAAGTCTGTGTGCATTTCCGCCGATCTTATAATGCCAGTGCTCGGCTGACTGAGCTGCAAAAGGAGCTGAACCTGCCCAAGAACCGCCTAATATGTGACATGCCCACCAGGTGGAACTCAACGTTGGCCATGCTGCAGCGACTGCACACGCAGCAGAGGGCCATCAATGAGTACCTTTGCGACTACGGCACCAGGACAGGGTCAGGGGAGCTTGGCTTTTTTTCCCCACGCCAGTGGAGCATGATCAGGGATGCATGCACTGTCCTCTCACCATTTGAGGAGGCCACGAGGATGGTGAGCAGTGACAGTGCATGCATCAGTGACACTGTACCTCTTGTCCACCTGTTGGAGCATACGCTGCGTGGGATAATGGACAGGGCACTTGAGGCAGAACAGAGGCAGGAAGAGGAGGACTTCCTTGTCTCTCAAGGCCCCCTTTATCCAGACAATGTTCCTTCTGTCCCACCCATCACACAGGAAGAGGAGGAGGAGGAGGAGGAGGAGGAGGATTGTGTGAGCATGGAGGTGGAGCCTGGCACTCAGCATCAGCAGCAGCAGTCTTTTAGGGATGATGTACAGTCCCAACAAACCAGTGGACTTGTACGTGGCTGGGAGGAGGTGGCTGGCGATCATGTCATCCTCAGTGACCCAGAAGACTCCGGACCGAATGCCTCAGCTAACCTACGCTGCATGGCCTCCCTGATCCTGCAAAGCCTGCGGAAGGATCCTCGTGTTCTTCGGATCAAGGAGAGTGACCATTACTGGCTGGCCACTCTCCTTGATCCACGGTACAAGGGTAAGGTTGCGGACCTTATCTTGCCGTCGCAGAGGGAGCAGAGGATGAGACATCTCAGGGAGGCCTTGCAGAAAGGTCTGTGCAACGCGTTCCCAGAAACTGGGAGGTTACAAACTCCTGGTCCTGGACGACGAGTTGCTGAGGCTTCGGTCAGTAGCAGAAGGAGCGGTGGGGAAGGTGGACGTCTGACCGATGCGTTCAGACAATTTTTTAGTCCGCAGCCCCAAGGTATGATCGGTTCCAGCAACCATCGCCAGCGTCTGATATACATGGTGCAGGAATACCTAGGGGCAAGGTCAGACTTGGACACCTTTCCCACCGAAAATCCTCTGGCTTACTGGGTCCTGAGGATGGATCACTGGCCAGAGCTTGCACAGTATGCAATTGAGCTACTGGCCTGTCCTGCATCCAGCGTTCTTTCCGAACGCACATTCAGTGCTGCTGGAGGATTTGTCACCGATCATAGGGTGCGCCTGTCCACCGACTCGGTTGATCGACTGACCTTCATAAAAATGAATCAGTCTTGGATCACCACCAGCTACCAGACACCTGAAGCGGATATAACGGAATAATTTATAATGTCACATCCCTTCAAGACTGCCTATGCTGATGCTGAGTGACTGTCCTGTTATGTTCACTGACTATCCTCTTCCTCCTCCTCAATGATCCATGCCACCACACCAGTGCCTAAGGCACAATTTTTCAGCCCCTGTATAACGGGCGTGTAATTACAATTTTTTAAAAAGATGCTTCGCAACAGGTGTGACTGCTGTGCTCAGAGTACAGTATCTGTGAGGGGTTGCAGTGTTGTGGCACCAGCACCAGTGCCTAAGGCACAATTTTTCAGCCCCTGTTGGGGCGTGTAATTACAATTTTTAGGCAATGCTTTGCAACAGGTCTCATTGCTGTGCTCAGAGTACAGTATCTGTGAGGGGTTGCAGTGTTGTGGCACCAGCACCAGTGCCTAAGGCACAATTTTTCAGCCCCTGTATAACAGGGGCGTGTAATTACAATTTTTTAAAAAGATGCTTCGCAACAGGTGTGACTGCTGTGCTCCAAGTACAGTATCTGTGAGGGGTTGCAGTGTTGTGGCACCAGCACCAATGCCTAAGGCACAATTTTTCAGCCCCTGTTTAACAGGGGCGTGTAATTACAAATCTTGATCTAATAGTTCACAGCAGGGCCCATTCCTGCGCCCACCAAGAGTAACTATGAGGGCCTACAGTCTTGTGGCAACACCGTCCACCACCACCACCACCACCAAAGGCCCAATTTTTCTGCCCTGTTCAACAGGTGCATGCAATTACAAATCTTGATCTAATAACTCACAGCAGGGCCCATTCCTGCACCCACCAAGAGTAACTGTGAGGGCTTACAGTCTTGTGGCAACACCGTCCACCACCACCACCACCACCACCAAAGGCCCAATTTTTCTGCCCGGTTCAACAGGTGCATGCAAGTACAAATCTTGATCTATTAACTCACAGCAGGGCCCATTCCTGTGCCCACCAGTCTTGTGGCTACACCAACATCTAATAGGGCAAATTTCTGCAGAGTATATACGGCAGGCCCCTACTTTCAAACATCCAACTTACAAACGACTCCTACTTGCAAACGGCAAGAGAAAACAGGAAGTGAGAGGAAATCTACCCCTAGGAAGGAAAATTCTATCCTGTTAGATTTAATTTGGGAAAAAGGTATCTCCTCTCTACTGATGCTTTATCACCAATCCTTGTTTCAATTAAAACCCCACTTTTCCAAAAACATTTGTCATTGGGACGGAAAGTGAGGTGACATGTTCTGAACAGATGTGCAAAGACAGCAAATGTTACAGGGGTGATAACCCCTCCCTATGTTCTCCAAAAAGCTTAAAAATTGATTTTTTTGGGATGTAGCTACACTTCATAATGTACCTGTTCAGATTCTACTTAAGAACAAACCTACAGTCCATGTCTTGTTTGCACCACCTATATACTGCTGTTCAGAGTATATAGGGTTGTAGGTATAGGGTTTTATTTTGGGTGCGGGGTCCCCCTTAGTATCCATACAAGACCCAAAGGGGCTGGGGTGGGGGGGGGGGGTGATGGGGTAGCCATGCCATTTTTCTCAAGGATTTTCAGCCATATGGCGGCCAGGACAAGACATGACATTAAAGCCGCAAGTGGTTTTAAATGGCTTCTTTTTTTCCTTTACAAATGTCATTTTGTGCAAGGACAGTTCTAAACACGGGAAACACATGCCACTTCACAGGCATACTTTAGACACCCCCCAGGTACCATATTTAAAGGAAAATTTCACTTTTTTTTTTTTCACTTTATGCATCATTAAAATGACTGCTCCCGAAAAAACTTTAGTTTTTAAAATTTCTTTTTGCATTGATATATGTCCCCTGGGGCAGGACCCGGGTCCCCAAACCTGTTTTATGACATTAACATGCATATTGGCCGTTGTAATTAGCAATTTTGATTTCGAACGTTCGCGTCCATTATAACGAATAGGGTTCGAAAATTCGCGCGAACTTTCGGTCCGTTCGAAGGTTCTGGTGCGAACCGAACCCGGGGGTGTTCGGCTCATCCCTAGTATCCATACATGTTTCGATAAATGGTCAATTTTCCAAAAGATCTCTCCCAATAGGAATAGTCTATCTATAGTCAACAACCCACAATGGGAATAATCAATCTACAGTCAACAACCCATTCAATTGACAGGCATTGCAGATGGAGAAGAAGTCAAGAGGAACTTCGTTCCTCTACGGCAGGAGTAGGCAACCTTAGAGAGATGGAGATCTACCGGAACAACATGGGAGAAGTCAAAGATCACCAGGCACAGTGTCGCCCAATGTCACCTCCTCACACCCGATTTAAACCTCTAATTGCTGTACTACCGTGTCGCAATCACGTGCATTGTAAGGCAATTATGGGTTTAAATCTGGTGGGAGGGATACAACATATCGCCTCCTCACCACTCGCTAAATACACTTGGATCACTTTTTTGAGAGGAGTAATAGTCCCTGCTGCACTTGTGAATGAGCCCTTTTCAGAAAGTGCACCAAACCTGCAGAATATAATAGAAGTCTATGGCTAAGCGCAGAAAACCTGCAGAAAAGCTGCAGGTACACTGCACTGCACCCGCCGGTGTGGGCAAACCGCAGCACATCAGTGTGAAAGCAGCCCTATAATATTATGCCCAGTGTATTGCTTCACACTGTACTGAAGATCTCTTCTTTCCTGCTGCTGGCACCACCCTGGAGACTGCTAGCTGGGTGGGGTGCAGTTGGTATCACTCCACATGGGACAGGATCCGGGACTACAGAGGAAGCATCAGCTTATGAGGCTCTTGCTTCCTACTACACCTCCAACTTCACAAGTAGTTCCTCTGCATTCTACTCCGTTTGATGCTCTGGAACGGCAGGTCAGCAAGCCCAGGCCGAGATCTACTAGTTACCTGTCCGAGATCCCGATCTACAGGTTGCTGACCCCCGCTCTACGGTTTCCTGGGTCACAGGGGGCAGCTATCCGATTTGATGCGGGCAAACCATTAGACTCTAGAGGCCATCTATGGTCAGGCAAAGTCCATTTAAGACCATGGCTCTTGGATTTGGCATGCATTTTGCGTGTGGCTAGAGTAGGGACAGGTTACATGTCTGGCAGGGAAAGTGCTTAGCATCAGGGAGAGGTTCTGGAGGAGTAAGGAAAGTGCAGGAATATGCCATTCTATCTGGAGACCTCCCCACTTGGATACGAAGCAGCCAGGCCACATTCCACCCTTGAGACAGACGCTGTCGGCACACCTGAAGCCTACTTCTACGGACACATCGCTGCTTCATGCTGTTCGTGCTCCCGGTCGGGTTACCTCACCGCCGGTCCTGTTTTGTATTGTCAAACTTCAGTTACAATATATTTCTGTTTCTCCTCACTTGGAATTTGAGTGTTTCTCTGGGGCCACACCACGCTGAACCCACTCACAAGTGTATTTTGATCAATAGTTGGGAAATACAATCGTAAGGTATCGATCACATCTCTGTTTCCAACCATAAGGCTGACCATACATGCTTAGATTTCACATTCAACCCCAAGGGCTGAACAAGAGAAACCAGTCACTTCCACCATCCATGCTAAACAGTGTGGATGGAGGAATCTGCAGTGCCAGCTATTGTATTCAGACAGCCGCAGCATCTGTGACAATCTGAATGCCAACTGCATACGATTGAATGCAGTCACTGTTTGCACAACTATTTTCCACCCTGGTGCCAACAGGGCCACTCGTAGCTCCAATATAGGCCACTTTAGCAGGAACCAACTGAAAATTGAGCTTTACAAACACGCTGGTACCTTGACTGACAGACTCAAAGTAATGATCATTAAAGTGGTTGTAAATCCTCTGGGGGAAGTTACACCTACAGATAAGCCTAGATTAAGGCTTACCTGTAGGTGATTGCAATATGTCCGAGACCTACACGGTCTCTGAGATATTTGTCAAAAAGCCTGTAACGATGTCTACGGAGCATGCGCGCTGTAGACAACGGCACAGGCGCACTAAGCGTGACATTTTTATGAATGGGGTCGTTCCGTGAAAAGCAGCTCGCGCGGGAGCCGATTTTTCACGGCACGACCCCATTCATAAAAGCATCACGCGACTCCCGCCAGTCACAGAGCCGGAGTTCGCGGACCCCGGAAGAAGAGGGGTGAAGATGGACGCTCGCTACTAGCGAGGAAAATCGGGGACATCGCGGGATTCTACTGCAGGTAAGTGACACATAACGGGCTGCGTTCGTCAATGCCATCTTTTCCTAAAAAAAAAAGGCAAATATTGTGGGTGCCCCAGGATTTGAGGACTATCAAGGTGTCCTTTCAAAAACCTCACTAGCAGAGCCTACAAACTGAATCTGTGGCCAGGCTTTGGGCATTTAAGTATTTAACCTATTGTTTTCAATAAATTTTTATTTTTCAATTCAAGACATGTACAGAAAATCTTAAAAAATTGTTGTTTAAACATGACAAAGGGTTATTTCCAATTGTTTATGTCACAATGTTCTCATCAAGAGATTAAAAAAAAAAAAAAATGAAAAATAGGCATTCAGGGAAGTCACACCCCACCTGGACGCCCCTAACGGGATCATCCTGCGCCCAGGTCACGCCCCCCCCCCCCCCCCAGCCCGCCATCCTCATATGAAACCAATAAAAAGGAACTCGGAATCTTAATGAAGAACAGTACTACACTCATATACAATAACGCCCATCAAATTTAAGACTCGGAAATACCGCAATAAGAACACAGTAAATAATGATATCAAATCTTTGAATCATGTTTAAGCATCGAAACAAAAATAAAAGAAAAATAAATAAAACAATTGACAACTGGAGTCAATTGAAATTCACCTCCCTATTTAACCTATTCTTAACAAGAAGTAAATTAACTTTGAACAAAACCCCACTGACCTTGGTAGTTGCAGGCACTGTAGAGTCCTTTAGCCTTAAAGTTCGCAACAGAATAACTTATGTTCTTCAAGTCATTGTCTCAGGCGCTCAGTTTAACCTGCCAAGAGGACCAACTGGAATGACTTCAGTGCTTCCACTGTTAAATTAAAAAATGAACTGCTCCACAATGCCTGTAACTAATGAGGTCAGTAAGGGATTAAAAACGTGTACGGTAAATACTTAAATATCTATGTCCAGGTCATACATCCACATTAAAACACTAGCCCATTTTCACCCAGTATGTCCTACATAACCCAAGTTTGCAAAAATGATCCCTCCCACTTACACCCTTCACCTCCATTTCTGGTGCTACATTGTGGTGCTATTTGGCACATTAGTGTAGAGCAGTGGTTCTCAACTCCAGTCCTCAGGGCCCACCAACAGGCCAGGTTTGCAAGATAACTGAAATGCATCACAGGTGATATAATTTGCTGCTCAGGGATTGCAGTATTCTAGTCTGCATCTCACCAAGGTAATACTTAAAATCTGGCCTGTTAGTGGGTCCTGAGGACAGGAGTTGAGAACCACTGGTGTAGAAAGTTTTGCCACACAGAAGGCAGAGGCGGTTAGTTGCCATGTTTGCTAGGTAGGTCTTGCCCTGGCTGGTAGCCAAATAAAAGCAGGACTGATGGCAAGCAAACTGAAACCATTCAGGTAAAGGAGGGGACACGGAAGGTACGACAGACAAGAAGTTGGAATCATATGTGTAGCGCCTTGCTCCTATTGGGTAGGCGCTAGTGGTCAATTTCGTTGTCCGAGCTATAGTTTAGCTCAGAATAATTGTACCAAATTATTGGTCTCTGGTTCAGTTCAGCTGAGTTGCACATTTTCCACCTGACTGTAGGTGTCGCTGTCACCACAGGTCAAGGTTAGAATTGCAGCAGGCTGGATGCATTGGGTATTCCTTTCCCAGAAACAGCGCAGTGGGAGTGGTCACCCGCTGTGCATTCTAGGAGAGGGTACTTAAGGGACAGACACTGTTTTTTCAGGGTCTTCCGATCCTGACCTGACGGCCCTCCTGGCCTCAGGGATGTGTTAGCAGTTTTTCTGCCTCAGAGCCTGCAGACCCAAGGCTCCGTTACTGAGAGTAGGCCCAGGAGTTGCTGGGGCCTACTGATCCAGGGATGGTCCTGTGTCGCCTTGCCTGGGGGAAGGGACCGAACAATTGAGGACTCAATTGGAGGACGCATCCGGACACAATCTACCTCACAGTGCTGCCGGCCTGGCTGAAAGATCCTGGCACTGTGTGTTATGTTTTCAGAACTTTACCAAGTGTGTGGTTACACAAAGCTGTGGCAGAGACTTTTTGAACGATCTCGTACCGGCTGCTAGGTCAGTGAGGGAGGCCTATCTGGTGGTTGCTATATCCAGTGTGGAAGCTGTTTGTCTTCTGGAAAGGGAAAATACCCGTGATCCGCAAAACTAAGGTACCTGAATCTCCCCCAACCCTCCATCCCTCTGTCTGGAGTTCTTTAATAAAACCCTTGAGAAAAAGAGACTAAAGCCCCATACACACTATCAGTTTTCTTGCAGGTTTTTCTCTTCAGGTTTACCAAAACCATCTAATATGAGGTCAAACCTTAAGAGTTTCAATTTGTATGCAATCAGGCAGGCCCTTGCACTACATGGTTTTGGTAAACCTGAAGAGAAAAACCTGCAAGAAAACTGATAGTGTGTATGGGGCTTCAGTGTTTGGTGCAGACATTTGTGAACAACTCTTCAAGGAAGACCCCTAGGACAGACGTGGTGAACAGTAAGGTAACGGCAGACCCAAATCTTAAACCAGCGGCCCCTGCGGGGGTATTGCTACATATGTACATTTCTATTGGAGGGAGTGAGCTATAAACGCTTCTAAGCTTCAGCTCCCCCTAACTTTCCTCTAACTGACCTCATTTTGTTAAATGTGAAAGAAAAAAAAAAAAAATAACCCAGAGAAAGAAAAAAAAGAAAAGAAAAAAGCAATAAAACTCCCAGAGATCTCCAATGTGTTGAAATGAGTGGAGCTTTCAGCCCTTTTTACCCTTGTGAACTTATCACCTGATTTTTGTTTATTGTCGCATTGTAAATCTTCCCATCCGGTTTGACCTGACCCTGCACTCCCCCCTCCAAAAAAAAATAATCTTGTGTTCAAATCCGCTGGCCTCAATCAGCTAAAAAATCCAATTAATATGACAAAGAACTCGAGCCAAGGCCGTTCTCGCAGGGCCCGGCGACTCGCACCCTCCGATATCCCCAAACAACTGATGGCTTTGTTTTAATACAGTCATTGTCCTAGATTCTCTCACATCTCAGCACAAAGCATAAGCAGGGGATATGGGGGGGTTATGAATGAGGCCTTTGGTAGAGGCCAGGTTTGAAGTTCAGCACTAATCACAAAAGCTGGGAGTTTAAAACAACACGGACTACGCCAAGCAAAAAGGCCACAATTAAGTCCAATTTAGAAAGTGCCTACCCTCTCCCCCAATGTGTTCACAGCCTACCCCCACTGTATATATCCAGTATATATTAAAGGATTAAAGGGTAAGTAAATTATATTTTTCAAAAGACAACTTGTAATTTTTGCAAGGAAAGCCACTTCTTGTGACATGTTATAATATCTTATTCCCATAATATTGAATCTCTTCCAACAGCCTGGAAGAATATTGGGGTAGGCTAAAAAAGCTTTGCTTTGTGCGACTCCCACAACTTTCCATTAAACTCAGTTTCAGATATTGCCTTTTCAATCACAAGGAATATTTCAAACACATTTACTATGAATTGTTAAGCAGAAAAGAACAGCATAGCATGTATATGTGATAAGAAAACATGGTCGCCACAATTAACACTTTTAAATCCATCTATAGTGATCTGGGTAAAGTCAGATGTACAGGCCTAATATACTATACATGGGTACGTGACATACCGTATATACTCGAGTATAAGTCGAGTTTTTCAGCACATTTTTTTGTGCTGAAAATGCCCCCCTCGGCTTATACTCGAGTCTGTGTCCATCTTCACCTTTGTGCGCCTGATCCTAGCCAGTCGTAGGTCCCCTGGACCCCAAACTTGGCACACATGTAGCCCCACTCTTCCTCTACAAGTGTGCAAAGTTTTTTCAAAGCCGGTCACCTCTTCCATAGACTCCCATGTTAAACGGTCATTTCTCCGGTGAATTTGGGAACCCGGTACTGGCCGACCCTAGGTCCTCTGGACCCCAAACATGGCACACATGTAGCCCCACTCTTCTTCTACAAGTGTACAAAGTTTGTTGTCCGGGGGACCTACGGCCGGGGAGCACCGATTTTTCAAAGCCGGGCCCCCCTTCCATAGACTCCCATGTTAAATCTAGTCACACCGCGCCGGAGATCAGGTAGGGTGATTGGGCACAGTGAGGCATGGGCACAGGGCACAGTGACAGTGAGGCATGGACACAGTGAGGCATGGGCACAGTGAGGCATGCACATGGACACAGTGAGGCAAAGTGAGGCACAGTGAGGCATGCAGATGGACACCCTAGGCTTATACTCGAGTCAATACGTTTTCCCAGTTTTTTGTGGTAAAATTAGATGCCTCGGCTTATATTCAAGTCGGCTTATACGCGAGTATATACGGTATTTAAAAAATAAAAATAAAATATCCAATCAATGAATTTGAGGCATTAGATTGTAAGCTCCTTGAGGGAAGGGACTGATGTGAATGTATATATATCTATACAGTTGTTCTCATAAGTTTACATACCCTGGCAGAATTTATGATTTCTTGGCCATTTTTCAGAGAATATGAATGATAACACAAAAACTTTTCTTTCACTCATGGTTAGTGTTTGGCTGAAGCCATTTATTATCAATCAATTGTGTTTACTCTTTTTAAATTATAATCACAAGAGAAACTACCCAAATGACTCTGATCAAAAGTTTACATACCCTGGTGATTTTGGCCTGATAACATGCACACAAGTTGACACAAAGGGGTTTGAATGGCTATTAAAAGGTAACCATCCTCACCTGTGATATGTTTGCTTGTAATTAGTGTGTGTGTATATAAAAGGTCAATGCGTTTCTGGACTCCTGACAGACCCTTTCATCTTTCATCCAGTGCTGCACTGAAGTTTCTGGATTCTGAGTCATGGGGAAAGCAAAAGAATTGTCAAAAGGATCTGCGGGAAAAGGTAGTTGAACTGTGTAAAACAGGAAAGGGATATAAAAACATATCCACGGAATTGAACACTGCCAGCAGTGTTCAAACGCTAATCAAGAAGTAGAAATTGAGGGGTTCTGGTGAAACCAAACCACGGTCAGGTAGACCAACTAAAGTTTTAGACAACTGCCATGAAAATTGTTCGGGATGCAAAGAAAACCCACAAATAACTTCAGGAGAAATACAGGACTCTCTGAAAACATGTGGTGTGGCTGTTTCAAGATGTACAATAAGGAGGCACTTGAAGAAAGTTGGGCTGCATGGTCGAGTTGCCAGAAGAAAGCCATTACTATGCAAATTCCACAAACAATCCCACCTACAATATGCCAAACAGCACAGAGACAAGCCTCAAACCTTCTGGCACAAAGTCATTTGGAGTGATGAGACCAAAATGTAGCTTTTTGGCAACAACCATAAACACTACATTTGGAGAGGAGTCAACAAGGCCTATGATGAAAGGTACACCATTCCTACTGTGAAACACGGAGGTGGATTGCTGATGTTTTGGGGATTTGTGAGCTACAAAAGGCACAGGAAATTTGGTCAAAATTGTTGGCAAGATGAATGCAGTATGTTCTCAAAAAATACTGGAGGAACATTTGCATTCATCAGCCAGGAAGCTGTGCATGGGACGTACTTGGACATTCCAACATGACAATGATCCAAAACACAAGGCCAAGTCGACTTGTCATTGTCTACAGCAGAATAAAGTGAAGGTTCTGGAGTGGCCATCTCAGTCTCCTGACCTCTATATTATTGAGCCACTCTGGGGAGATCTTAAACGTGCAGTTAATGCGAGACAGCCCAAGAATTTACAGGAACTGGAGGCTTTTTTCCAAGAGGAATGGGCAGCTTTACCATCTGAGAGCATAAAGGGGTTAGGGGGGTTCTGCTCCTAAGAGCTTAGGCCGGCCATTCATGGTTTAAATGTCGGCCAGTTCAGCAGGAACCGGCCAAGGTTTGAATCATTAATGGGCAGGCTGAATGTACCAAGTTGATCGATTGATCAACTTGGGTACACCCAGCCTGCCGGATTCACTTCCGATTATCGCAAGCGGCTTATTCACGGTCTTCTTCCCCCGGCGGAGAAGCCGTCCCCGCCAGGAGAAGACAATGTCTCGGCAGGAGGGATTCCCCCTCTCAGCACTGTCTGTGCCTATGGGGGGTGGAGGGGGAAATCGTGCAAGTTTCTTTCCTGCAACCCGTGGCTGCAGGAATTAAATTTGCACTGTCTATGGCCAGCCTTACAATCCAATAGGGACAGCTGGGAACTCCAAGACTCATTAGCCAACATGCAATTGAACTCACCAAACATTTATTTCAGTCCATCAATTATATCCTTTGTGCAATAAAAAAAAAAAAAAAAAAGTCTTTGATAAAGTTGAAAGTTACACATACCGCTGGCAGTATCTTAGGTGACACTGAACACACCAGCAATAAATGACAATAAGACAGTAAATCCTTTTATGGGAAAAAGACAACACAGTTGTAAAACAATCACGACTATCAACAATGAGGGCGAAGATGTAGTGTGGGAGAGCAGACTTGTGAGCAGTGAATGGATTGGGTGTGACAAGTTTCCACGCACAGCAAAGAGTGTCACACAATCACGTAGAGGAGCTTAGTGATATCACAAAGGTGGTGGAAGACATTTACATTTTTTATTTTATTACAATAAGTACAAAGATATACACCCCTCCCCCTCCTAGAATTCATCTATTGACTGGCCACACAGCCAAAGCAGCACCCTAAAGTTGGCCATACATTTCATCATCCATGGACACGTTGCCTGACGGCTATAGTATTCTGACAGCCATATTAACAGTATTAAAAAGTGTTACTAAACCCAGGACTTCTACATGACATGTGTATAATCTTGTATGACGCATGCGCCATGTGGTTAGGAGGAGTTTTCATACTGGGTGCGGAAAGCGTGACGGAGTTGAATATATCTAAAGAACATTTGAGTTTTAAGGCTATCGAAAGATTTCAGTTTCCCGTTGCGGGTAATGTGAGACAAGTAGAATACAGCCATAGAGCTCCACACTCTACTATCCTGGATAAGGCTGAATTCAGGTAGGGCTGCGTTATGCCAAAGAGAGGTATAGCTATGTGGTGATGTAATACGCAACC
The DNA here is from genome assembly GCA_029206835.1 of Rana muscosa. Lineage (NCBI taxonomy): Eukaryota > Metazoa > Chordata > Amphibia > Anura > Ranidae > Rana > Rana muscosa. The sequence goes on along the minus strand of CM055126.1, from coordinate 199,386,594 downwards.
TGTCTGAGGCCATACTCCACACCTTTTTTATATTGGTATAATAGTGACCTGCGGTCTGTCAGCGGTCCCTCACCTCCCACCCGTCCTGCAATCGCCACTAGTGGGTCAAGTGTTGGCTGCATCCCTTACTTAGCTTTTATAAATTACCTTATGGCTCCGTCGCGACCCAGTGCATCACGTCCTCTTCTCCCTTCTGGGACCTGTGTGTGTCCCAGAAAACGACAGGGCCATTCAGGAAGCGCCGCGCGCCTCGTGCATGCGCAGTAGGTTTCCCTTAGTTGGAATGGATGGATCGGCCTTGCTAAGTGTCCTTATTAAAAGTCAGCAGCAAGAGTGTTTGTAGCTGCTGACTTTAAAAAAAAGAATAATTTTTGCAGCTGGAACACCACTTTTACTTCGAAGTTGTCTAGAAGCATTCTCGGAAAAAATATATTTATTCAAGAAAGATGAGTTCTCTCTCCTCTTCCTTTTATGAATAAAAATGTAAATGGGCCCTAAAAACAGTAAATCAGGGCCCATCCTTCCTTCTAGACAAAAATAAGCCGTATTGGTTCTGGTATCAATACCTATTAAATTTTGTTTGCTGGTATATAATTATTTATAAAATGATTGAATTGAAAAACCAACAAGACTTTGGCATCACAAAGAAACAATGTAACAAAAGTCAGCACTGGGTTATGTTCTAGGCTAGGGGGAAAAAAAGGAGAAGAAATGTAAAGGCATCCGCAGAATTTTCACTTTCAGTGACGCCGGCGGTTGCTCGGTCTTTTGTCCTGGATGTAATGCTGAAGCAGGAGGTATTGGAGGTGAGAGAGAGGTCACTTGTTAAATAATGGCACCAGAAAGAGCAGGTTTCCAAGTGACTGAACAGAGCTACAAGCCCGGCACACTGGCCACTAAATTATACAGGAGCAGAGATGGCGCAGGTTACCTGTCTCCACCAGTACAGCATTCTGGGAAACTGCTGCACCGTCCAGTATGAGTTCTGCTAGTCTCCTATTTAATCGGTCGTTGCTGTTGAAGATGCGCAAATATTGTTACCAACGGGAAGCAGATTACACTGTTCACTTTTGACATTTCAATAAAGTTGTGAAAAAAAAGTAAACTTGTGCATCAGCCTTGTGTCTCCCAGTGCACACCAGTGGCCCTGCGATCAGTGCAGCTTGCTGGTTCCTCTGTGCAGGAGCTTCCTGTAATAGACTGGTCACTGCTGCTCTCTCCTTGTGCAGGATGACTGGTCTTGTCTCTGCCCACTACTGTAGGTTTCTTTAGTGGGTGGAGCCTGCTGGGTCAGGCAGGGCAGCCGACCTGCACATGCTCAGTTGTGTCTTTTATGCTGGAGAGAACATTTACTTGTTCTCAGAGCTAGCCAGGTCACATGATATTGACATCACACATGTGGGCGGTATTACAGGCTGTTGTGGAAATCTCCTCCTACCTGAACTTAGTTTATATTGTAACTGTGGTATACAGATCATCCAAAAAGATATATAGTGGCAGTATTTTAATGTAAAAAAAATGTATAAGCTGTGGACACTGTAGGGGGGGGGGGGGGAGCAGCTGAACTATTTTTATATTGCTGTGTTTAGTAACACTTTAAATAACGGGGGCAGTGCCTGCTGTCTTGAGTACCTTTTTGTGTTCTTTGCAGCGTATCATTTTCTCCAAAACGACAGGTACTCTTTTGTCTTTTTTGTATCTGGTTAGTATAGATGGCCTGGACGAGTTTGTCCTGTTTACAGGTAGAAGGCAGCTGACAATACTGCTATTGTGTTCATAAAATGGTGATGTTTGTAATCCCTGTGGAAACACCAAAGGCAAGATTACAGTGGCAGTCTGTATCGGGTCCAGTCATGTAACTAACAGATTTTGCTGGTAGATTTCCATCCTTGCACAGGAACACTTTGCCTATTCAAGAAATCAAATTTGCTTGAGGGCCCTTCACACATTAACACGTGTTGCTACAATGGATGGCGATGCACCTGTTATTAGACATGTGCAATTCTTTTTGTTCCAAATAATTATTTGACGAAATCCGACAAATTCGTTAATTCGGAAATATTCAAATTAACGAAAAAACCTGTTTAACAATTTTTTCCAAAATTTTAAAATGCGGAAATTTGAGAAATCCAAAATTCGGAAATCGGAAAATTCGGAAATGCGAAAATTCGAAAATCCAAAAATAAGAACAAAAATCAGAAAATTAGAAAACCCGAAAATGAGAATCTGAAATAACGACCTAATAATAACAACTATTAAATTATAGGTAATGCTGCATCTAAACGAATGGAACGTAACAAATGAATAATAATAATAATAATACAACTTTTTATTATTCATTCGTTACTTTCAGTGTTCATTTCGTAGACTAAAACATTTTCGTAGACTAAATTAATACTATTTTAGTCGACCAAAATATCACTAAAACAATTGAGATGACTAAAATACGACTAAAACTAAAATGGCATTTTAGTCAAAAGAGTATGACTAAAACTAAATTTGAAATTTGAGCTCAAAATTAACACTGGTCTGTAGTGCATGTTCAAACCTTAAAGGAGCACTATACCTTTTTTTTTTTTTGCTTTAAAATAACAAACATGTTATACTTACCTCCACTGTGCAGCTCGTTTTGCACACAGTGGCCCCGATCCTGGTCTTCTGGGGTCCCTCGGCGGCTGTCTTGGCTCCTCCCCGCAAGGACTCCACACCTTAATGCGAGTGAGCTCGCATGGTGTGGAGTGATTGCGGGCGCGCTCCCGTGATACAGCGGCGGCCATAGCCGCCGACTGTATCACTCGGCCCCGCCCCCCGGCGCGCCGCGTCATTGGATGTGATTGACAGCAGCGCCAGCCAATGGCTGCGCTGCTTTCAATCTATCCAGTGTAGCCAATCGGCGGCCAGGCAGAAAAACGAAGAGGATGACGGGGACGAGCATGGGACTTTCGAGGGGCCAGGTAAGAAAAACGGGGGCTCGGGGGGGGGGGCGGTATTGTCGAATGTTTTTTCACCTTAATGCATAGGATGCATTAAGGTGAAAAAACATGTAACTTTACTACTCCTTTAATACCATAAATAATAACATAGATTTTTCAATCCAGGAGTATATAATACGTTTGGAAATTGTAGAGAAATGCTTAAATAATGCTTTACAATTTAACTACACCCATTAGATTTTAGACGACTAACATGAGTTTTAGTCGACTAAATACAACCTAAAGCTAAAACAATTGCAGAAGATTAAAGTGGGACTGAAACACCATTTTAGTCAAAAGACTAATAAGACTAAAACTAAATCAAAATTTTCTGCCAAAATTAACACTGGTTACGTTCCATTTGTTTAGATGCGGCATTCGTTATTTCGGATAATTCGTAACTTCGTGTTCATTACGTTCACGAACAGCCAAATTTGAAAGGAAATTCCAATACCTATAATTTAATAGTTATTATTAGTTGTTTTTTTTTCAGATTTTCGAGACTTCGTTCTTTTTAATTTTTTAATTAAATTTTTTTTTATTTTTGGATTTTTAAATTTTTTTATTTTATTTTCGAAATAACAAATTTTGATCATAACAAATGACCCAAAGAATGAAAAAGAGAAAAAAAAAAAAAGAATGAAAACCAAAACAAACACATTTTTTGGCAGTACGTGATGCGGCACAGAAGAGCCGCCTTGCCGCCGTATATGTAAGTTTTATACAGTCAACAAGCGGTTAAAGCACATGTAAACCCATTCTCTGAAGTCTCATAATTTTTAGCACCGTAATTTACTTTTTAAATAAAATTTTTGAAAATGTCTTATAAATCTGCAGCTTTTATTAAAATATTGCCTGGTGATTCTGCCGTAAAGGTCCTTGTGTGGGCTCCTCTGTTGGGTGACAACACGGTCCTTTTTTTTGGACCAATGGGCTCAGGATGAACTTTCTAGGCACCACAACACACCAAGTCATCTAAAAGTATATATTTTTTATTTGTACAAAACAAAAGAGGTTTTCATTTTTTCATCTTTCCATCTAATAAATCTTCTGCCCTTGTTGTTTTAACTTTGGATAGTAAAACATTTTTTTTTTCTGCCAGTAAATACCTTATACAGCTCACTTCCTGTTTCTTGTCTGGTAAAAAGCCTAGGCTTATGACATCATGCTCTCTCTATCGCTCTCTCTATCGCTCTCTCTATCGCTCTCTCTATCGCTCTCTCTCTCGTTCCCTCTCGTTCCTTCTCGTTCCCTCTCGTTCCCTCTCGTTCCCTCTCGTTCCCTCTCGTTCCCTCTCGTTCTCTTGTGTTGTCACCGTTGCAGGCTTCCATTGGAGACTACATGTAGCCCTTTCAACACACATTGAAAGACATGGTCCACTGTTGTAGATTTACGCCCCAAAAGGGGCAAAACGCATCTGAGGCGTTCTCTACAGATAGAGAACAGGAGCTAAAGCCATCCTTTACCCATTCCATTCACACTCCTGCATCTGGGAGTGTGTGTGTAGAGGGATGCCATTTTGTTGAAGCCTCCCTGAAAACTGCCATCATTGAAGTGAATGTAGTCAGGAAAAGACTGCAAAGAGGATGCAGAAGATCATGCAATAAATGATGAAAAAATATGGCAGTGGCTTATAATATACAGTACTCCTTCAGTTGAGACTGACATCTACTTTAAGGCACACACTGGATAAGGCAGAGGTGAGAAAAGCATGGGTGCATTTAACTGATTGCTCTTGACGCATGATTGTTTTTGCGATCTGTGTAGTTTGGAGCGTGGCAAGGGCATGTCCTTTACTGAAATATTCGCTGATAGTGTCCATCTTGACTAACTCTGAGACTCTGGGAATTTTATATGATGCTCTGCTTCTAAGTGTAAGATTGGGTGATAGCTGCACTATTTTTGTAATATCCAGTGACAGCTTGAGGGGTGTGTGATGGGGATTAGGATAAGATGTCTCTGGGTTTGTGTGATTTTGCAGTTATGCAATATAATCTTTTATACGTGCACAATGGATATGCATGTAAGATCACGTGACACATAAGGTTTGTTCATAGGCGCAGCGAGAGGGCGGCAAAACCAGGCGGTTGAGCCATGGTGGATCACTTCTTAATAGGGCGTTTGACAGGCAATGAAGAGGTGTTGTGTTGCCTCCTCACCACCTGTTTTTAACCACTAAAAGTCTGTACCACTGTGCAATTTACCTGGTTGTGCGGTGGCTACACCATGGCCCCATTCGCTTGAATAGGTTGCATTTGGTAGGTGGTACGGTCTGTCGAACGCAACAGTAAGGGTAGTTTTTTGCCCCGCCACAATGCAAAGTGGCCACGGCATGTGTATATTCCTGGACGACGTCATCTTATGACGAAACACATAGGGAGGAGCGACACATTGACGTCACAAATCCCACACGTGCTCTAGAAGGATGGGTTTGTTTTGTGTACCGGCCAATACACTAGAAACAAAAGGTGCACGTTATCAGCGGCAGCTGTAAGTGTATTTTTTTTTTTTTTTTTTTTTACATTCAAATAAACATTTTAAGGATTTTACACTATATGGAGAAATCCTTTTATCTAATATGGTGCCAAGGGGTGATCCTGTGCAGGAGACCATCCGGACCTGGATAAAGGCATTGGCTGGGCTAAAGCCACAAGCCCATATAATCCCTTGTAATGAGGGATCAAGTGGAGCTGGTAAGCGAGCCATTCAGCTGTTGGTAGAGGCACTGATGTTTTAATGATCACTATGGTGGTGGACGGTGCAGAATGACTTCAGGATTAACATATCACATCACTTGTGGACTGTTTTCAAATCAATTTGAATAATTGTTATTAATTTAATATGATTGATTAGTGCAACCTATATTGTTTTTATTTGTTATTTTTTTTTTTGTATATCCCTTATGGCTGCCTTTGCAGCTTTTTTTTATTATTATTGTTATTTTTTTAGGGGGGGTGGGCATAGGGGTGCACAGGGGTTTTATTTAGAGCGCGTGTGTGTATGTGTTTGTGTGTTTGTGTGTGCGTATGTATGTGTGTATGTTTATGTATATATAATATATATAATCACGCATGTGTTTTTGGGGTGCACACCCTAAGGCCCCTTTCACACTGAGGCTTTGAAAAAACGCAAAAAAATTATGAGTTTTTTTACCGCGTTTTTACAGCGTTTTTACTGCGTTATTACCGCGTTTTTGCGGTAAAAAGGATTATTTGGTATCCCACAATCCTCCACTCTACTGCGGTCATGTGACCTTCCCACAGCTTCTGTTTTTTTTTTTACAGAGTTTTTACCGTGTTTTTACCGCGGTACTCATTCATTTCAATGGGGATAGGCGTTTTTACAGCGCTATTTTATGCGCCCCAAAGATGCTCCAAAAAAGCTGTTTGCAGGATTTTTTCCAACGCACAGCCAGCAAAACGCCTCAGTGTGAAAGCCCTCAGGGCTTTCACATTGAGAATGATGGGACAGGATTATTTCAGGCATTTTTACAGCGCTGTTTTTACCGTGAAAACGCGGTAAAAACGCCTCAGTGTAAAAGGGGCCTTATGCAATAGGCTGCGCACACCTATGGGGGTGGGCATTTAAACTGTAGCTCAGTCAGCAGCCTTTTTTTTTTTTACTGCTCCCCAACCACAAGTGCAAATTAAAGCCGGGTTCACACTGGGGCGACAAACGCTCCGACATTGGGAGCTCATGTCGCATGACGTGTAAAAATCAATGTTTCCCTATGGGAGCCGTCTTAACTGGTCCGACACATGTCGGTCCGACTTTGAAAATGCTCCCTGTACTACTTCGGTCCGACTTTGATCCGACTTCAGCCCATTGACTATCATTGAAGTCGGATAAAAGTCGGACCGCTGTCTTGCATGATCCGACTTTGGCATGCGACTTGTGCTCTGCTGCTCTTGAGGGGGAACTCCACACCAAATTTTAAATAAAAAACCGGCATGGGTTCCCCCTCCGGGAGCATACCAAGCCCTTGGGTCTGGTCTGGATTTGAAGGGGAACCCCTACGCCGAAAAAACGGCGTGGGGGTCCCCCCAAAATCCAAACCAGACTCTTATCCGAGCACGCAACCTGGCAGGCCGCAGGGGAAGAGGGGGAGACGAGAGGGTGCCCCCCCTCCCTCCTGAACCGTACCAGGCCGCATGCCCTCAACATGGGGGGGTTTGGTGCTCTGGGGCAGGGGGGCGACCTGCGGGTGGGGGGCCGGGATCTGGGGCCCCCTTATCAAGGGGGGAGCCCCCCCTTTGATAAGGGGGCCCCCAGATCCTGGCCCCCCACCCTATGTGAATGAGTATGGGGTACATCGTACCCCTACCCATTCACCTGGTGGGAAAAAAATGTCAAGAAAAAACACAACACAGCTTTTTAAATTAATTTATTGCACAGCTCCGGGGGTCTTCTTCCGACTTCGGGGGTCTCCGCGCTCTCCGGTTCTTTCTTCTGCCGGGCCTCCGCTATCTTCTTCCAGCTCTTTTGCTAGCGGGGCCTGGTCTTCTCCGTTGCCTTCTTCTTCTCCCGCTCTCCGGTTCTTCTCCCGCTCTCCGGTTCTTTCTTCCGCTGGGCCTCCGCTATCTTCTTCCAGCTCTTTTGCTAGCGGAGGCCCGGTCTTCCCCTCGTCTCGTCCGGCTCTCCGTTGTCCTTCTGCCAGCCCCTCCACTATCTTCTTGTAGCTCTTTTGCTAGTGGAGAGGCCGGTCTTCCCGTCGTCGCCGTCTTCTTCTCTCTGCTCCTCCTCGATGTTGACGCGTCGCTTCCTCCCGCTGTAATACTGGCTGTTCGCTCCGCTCCACATTAATATAGGCTTCTCATGATGTCACAGTCACATGCTCCCATGACGTCACAGTCACATGCTCCAGGGCCACCGGAGCATGTGACTGTGACGTCATGAGAAGCCTATATTAATGCGGAGCGAACAGCCAGTATTACAGCGGAAGGAAGCGGCGCGTCAACATCGAGGAGGAGAAGAGAGAAGAAGACGGCGACGGGAAGACCGGCCCCTCCACTAGCAAAAGAGCTGCAAGAAGATAGTGGAGGGGCCGGCAGAAGGACAACAGAGAGCCGGACGAGACGATGGGAAGACCGGGCCTCCGCTAGCAAAAGAGCTGGAAGAAGACAGCGGAGGCCCGGCGGGAGAAGAAGAAGGCGACGGAGAAGACCGGGCCCCGCTAGCAAAAGAGCTGGAAGAAGATAGCGGAGGCCCGGCAGAAGAAAGAACCGGAGAGCGCGGAGACCCCCGAAGTCGGAAGAAGACCCCCGGAGCTGTGCACTAAATTAATTTAAAAAGCTGTGTTGTGTTTTTTCTTGACATTTTTTTCCCACCAGGTGAATGGGTAGGGGTACGATGTACCCCATACTCATTCACATAGGGTGGGGGGCTGGGATCTGGGAGCCCCCTTATCAAGGGGGGGCTCCCGGATTCCGATAAGCCCCCCGCCCGCAGACCCCGACAACCAACGGCCAGGGTTGTCGGGAAGAGGCCCTGTCCTCATCAACACTGGGACAGGGTGCTTTGGGGTGGGGGGGCCGCAGGTCGCCCCCCTGCCCCAGAGCACCAAACCCCCCATGTTGAGGGCATGCGACCTGGTACGGTTCAGGAGGGAGGGGGGGCCGCTCTCTCGTCCCCCCTCTTCCCCTGCGGCCTGCCAGGTTGCGTGCTCGGATAAGGGTCTGGTTTGGATTTTGGGGGGGACCCCCACGCCATTTTTTCGGCATAGGGGTTCCCCTTCAAATCCAGACCAGACCCAAGGGCCTGGTATGCTCCTGGAGGGGGAACCCATGCCGTTTTTTTATTTAAAATTTGGCGTGGAGTTCCCCCTCATGATTCATACCAAACACAGTGCCTGCTATTGGCGGGGATCCAAGTCGGATCCCCGTTCATTGAAAGTCGAACATATGTCGGCTTCATGTCGCAGGGCAAAGTTGGATCCAAAGTAGGACAGATGTCGTGTCACACTAGTGTGAACCCAGCCTAAAGCTGGCCATCGACCAGTGTTTCTAAATTCCAGTCCTCAAGGCGCATCAACAGGTCATGTTTTCAGGCTTTCCATTATTTTGCACAGGTGATTTGATCAGTTTCACTGCCTTAAGTAATTACCACAGCTGTTTCCCTTGAGGGAAATCCTGAAAACATGACCTGTTGGTGCGCCTTGAGGACTGGAATTGAGAAACACTGCCATAGACGGATGGAAATTTGACTCAATCCATGTGTGGGTGTCCCTGTTTGACAAAAGTCACTTTTGTCGAATGGGAATATTGGGAAAACTTTTGTCGATCTGCAGCCGCTGCTCATTGTATTTGGACAGCAGAGGATCCCTCTGTTGGATTACAATGGGGGAGATTTACTAAAGCCGGTCCACACAGAATCTGGTGCAGATGTGCGTGGTAACCAATCAGCTTCTAACTTCAGCTTGTTCGCTTAAGCTTTGACAATAAGCTCTCATTTACATTGATTGCAGCTTTGAAATTGTGCGACTTCATCTGAAATTCAAAGCTGCATGTCAGTGCGACTTCAGGCGCGACTTTGACGACAACTGCGCTGCTTCATGCACAGATTTCAAGTTGCAATGGAAATCACCAAAAGTAGTGCATTTACTGCTTTTTCAAATTGACGCGGCACAGCAAAGTCTGCAGGCTGGGATCACACTAGTGTCAATTGGATGTAGGTTTTTTGGTCCAAAATTTGGGCTGAAATCGGACCTGAAACAGTGAACGGAGCCGCACCGGACTCCTGCTGTGAGCCGCTGCGTTCTATAGTGTGAGCCCAGCCTCACACCGATTTTGCACAGTGCGATTGCCGGCAATAGGATGTGACTTGTCATGCGATTTGACCTGTTAAATTGCATGACAAGTCGCTCCAGGGTGAACGGGGGGCTGAATCCTAGAAGCTGATTGGTTACTATGCATAGCTGCACCAAATTCTATGTGCACTTGTTTTAGTTAATCTTCCCAATGTCTCAATTAGGGAGATTTCCGCATCAACCTCGCTTGTGTGGATCGAGGAATCTGTTTTTTGTTTGTTCAACTCGATGGCTGAAGGAAAAAAAATAAAAAAATCATCCATGGCCTGCCTTACTGGTTTGTTCAATACGTCATCCGTCTATGCAGGGAATCCAGTCGCTGCACATACTGCAAAGAACCAATGGAGTTGATTTACTAAAGGCAAATAGACTATGGATATTGCAAGTGCAACTGCTCCAGAGCTTGGTAAATACAGTGAAGTTTCACTTTACAATGAATACCCAATCACATACAAGGAAAATAGAAAAACAGCATTGTTGCTTGCACATGATTGGATGGTGGAAGTCAACAGAGCTTCCCCTCATTTACTAAGCTCTGGAGCGACTGCACTTGCAGAGTACATAGTCTATTTGCCCTAATAAATCAACCCCAATGACATGCTTGCCACTTTTTTATATACGTATTGTGAAAACAATATAAAATTTGGAATGTGGTTGTATGTGTGTTTTGTACATTACATGCATCAGATATTCCTTTCCCTATAAAGAAATGTCTGGAATGTCCTAAAAACTAGGAAAATATTTGATTAAGTGAAGTGAATGGGTGCGGTTCCCATGGAATGGAGCGGTGTCTGAACCTGCAATATACACGAGTACAGCAGCGCATGGCCATTCATGCATTAAACCTAGGTGATGGCAATATTATTTATTTATTATTATTATTATTATTATTATTATATGGGGTTTCTATTGTGTCATCAGTTTGCACAGTGCTTTACAATATAAAGGGAAACGGTACAGTCACAATGCAATCAAATACAAGAGGATTAAGAAGGCCCTGCTTATAAGAGCTTACAATCTCATAGGGTGGGGCAAGTGGTACAAATGGTAATAACTGTGGGGATGAGCTGATGGAAATACGTGGGGAATTGCAGTAAATGGGCTCCGGTGGTCCCTATGTAAAGCTGGCCATAGATGGAGTGATTTTCTTTCCTGCAACCACGGTGGGTGGAGCAGTCAAAGGCAGGGAACACAGTGATATAATAGGCGATTAACAATAATCGCATGTAAAATCTGACAGGCTGGTTGTACCCAAGTTGATTGATCAACTTGGGTTCATTCAGCCTGCCCATACACCGTTCGAATCTTGGCCAGTCCTTGCTGAATCGACCATGACTCAAATTTGTCTACGGCTTGGCTTGGTGTTACTAAACCCACAAGAGTAAAATCAGTCTGTATATGCAGAAAAGCATGCTTGTTATACTCACAGTGGAACCTAAGGGGTTAATCATCTGCATTGTGAGTGTAGCACCCTCTACTTAGGTAGGTGCTAAAGGTAAGAATGTTGGTGAGTGCAGGTAAATTTAGGCAGGCCTAGCTGGAAGCTAGGCCTGTTTGTTTTGATCTGCTTGGGCTGGGAGTGGCTCAGAGTAGCAGCTGTGACTCAGACAGCATCACTCCACTGTTGCCTCCCTCTTGCTTTTAGAGGATTCTAGAAGAAGAGGTGGGGAAGTGAGGTGGAGCTGCCTGGGATGTTCTAAGGAAACCTGACCAATCCCTTACCTGGATTGGCAGGGGGCGGGTCTGCTTAAATACTGGGCAGCTGCAGCCAGGAGGGCTAGCAGGGCCTGAAGAGAACTTACTAGGAGCAGTAGTCCATCATAGGACAGCTAGCACTAAAGACTTCCTATTCTATTTTTGGTACACTAAAAGGGACCTGTGGTCCCTGCCTGCAAAAGGCAGTTGCTGAAGCCTGACTGAGTCAGTGTTTGGGCCTAACCATGTGCTAGCTGTGCCTGGAGTAAAGTGTTGTGCAGGAGAGAGAGTGTAACGGTCTGCAAGCAAGAGATGTGCTGGAGGAGTCTGGAGTAGCTAAGTGTGTATAGTTGTCCCAACCGATTGATATATATTGTTCGTTCTACTGGGCATCCCATATATTCCTATCCCTATCCAAGTTCAAATCCCTCAATAAAAATACAAAACAATTGTTCGTTCTACTGGGCATCCCATATATTCCTATCCCTATCCAAGTTCAAATCCCTCAATAAAAATACAAAACAATCACATGGACTGTTCATAGTCTCAAAAGTGACTGGGAAGTGAATGCCGGGCTGGGCAGGGTGACAGGTAGGCCACAACTTTCAGCAGCCCCTACGGGGGTACCGCTACATGTAAAAAAAGGCTGTTTGAGCCTGTCTTCTCTGATTCTCCCCTTCTACTGTCCCCAATCCATCTGCTGATAGTACAGAGCCTTGGAGGCACTCTGCACATGCTCAGTTTGGTGTGTATTGCTAGAGAGAGGTTTTTTTTTTTTCTTGGATGAGTGCATGTGATCAGCACAGGGCAAATCGGCACTGTCCAGACGGAGGGTCAGGGGTCCTGCAGCCCAGGACGATCTTTCCTTAACTGACAACCCCTTAATGGCAGCAAATATCCTGACCCTAAAAAACTGATTTCTCAATTCTACACTATGTTAACACTCCCACAGGCAACCACGTCGGCATATGCCCGCAAGTCTAGATGGGAGGGGGAGGCGGGCCCATTAGAAGATGATGAATGGAGCGATGCCCTGGACACATGTAAATTAGTATCTCCAAAACCATCAGACCTCCTAACACAAATTTTCATCATACACAGGGCGTACCTTATGCTGCTTAGAGTCTCTAGGTACAAGAGTGATCATTCTGCCACTTGCCCAATGTGCGGCCAGGTTGTGAGCACTTTTTTCCATCTGCTGTGGCAATGTCCCAAAATTCTGACATTCTGGGTGCAGGTGGTAAGGTTCTTGCATGACACAATGGGCTCTTCCATAACACTTCAGCCAAAGCCGTGCCTCCTAGGTATTTTCCCGGACCCAGAGTTCAACAAATTTACTAAAATATTCCTGCATGAAACACTCTTTTCGGCACGGAAGGTCATAGCCAGAGTTTGGATGAGACCCAATCCACCGGAGCTTTCACATTGGATAGCAGAGGTCAATAATGTATTACCCTATAAGAAACTTATCTACTCTCATAGAGGGTGTCCCTCCAAGTACGATAAGATATGGGACAGATGGCTCAGAGCACCTGCAACCTGCACTTGACCAGGGTGGGACATAACATGGTCTTTAGGCCTTCCTGGTATCCCTGCGGACTGTATATACTGGAGGGGGGGGGGTGTTTATCACAACGCAACATGTATACTGTATGGATACGACCAAATGTAAATGGTACCGACAACTAAGTCTCGTATTACTACATACAATATTGGGGCTGGGTAGACCAGAAAAAATAAAAAACTGTTGGAGTGTACCAGGCTTATAAACCTGCTGGGTTGACCAGAAAAAAATAAAAAACTGTTGGAGTGTACCAGGCTTAATTATTCTATAGCTGTGCTTTGATAGCGAATATGTTGGTGGACAACCCCATGAAATTGGGAAGTACATTCCAGGTGACAGTCTACCCAACTTACTCTGCCAAGCGGTGCTGGACCCAAAACTACGTAGGCACCATCAGATGGAAGGTCAATAAGCCACATCTTAAGGAACCCCGGGCAATCTCTGGAGGAACCCTGGTTGAGAAAGGCTAATCTAGTCAAACCAGTTCATTGTAAGTATACTGTAGCTCTGCTTTGATATGTTGGTGGTTAGCCTCATGACATTAAGATGTATGTTCCAGATGACAGGTAACCCAACTTGCCAAAACATATACATTTCAAATAGTCAGATCAAATTATCATCACCTCTCATTATAAAGCTTAGTACACACTGACAGGTTGTTTAAAAGAAAAACTGACAGCTCAGGTCAGAGCCACTGTACTAACGATCCAATGTTAGTACAACGATCTGCTCTGCTGAGCTTTTGTGTTCTGAAAGGGGGGCGGCCCCCCACCAAAACCGCCATTGGCTGAGAGTGCTGATCGGTCGGCTACTGGTTTTGCCAGCATGCTCGTCCGACAGAAGCCGCCCAACTGGCCATACACACACGGCCCGAATGTTGGCCGGTTTTTATTGAACTGCCCGATGTCACCCAACATTTGGCCCCTGTGTACTAGGCTTTAACCTACACAAGCCACCTTTGTTCCCCCGCTATGTTTAACAAGATCCTTCCCTAATGTCCTTTCTACAGCCATTCAGATAACTAATAGAATGACAACATTTCCCTTTTATTTGCAGGCTGTGCCTGAGGGGTGGTAATGGAAGGTCTATTAATTCCTGGCTTCGTTAGTGTTTTTGTTTAGAGTAGGAAGTAATTAAATGCACAACAACAGGCACATTCTAACTGAACCTCTGCAGGGTTGAGAAATAGCTGGCAATTCCTGTTAGTGAAACCTGTATTTTTACTCTACAAAACAACAAGTGAAATCACCTAAGGAACCGCCAAATCTAACCAGGAAGCAATGGAGCTGTTCAATCAAGTTAGTCTGAATCACATGTTATCTATTGTAGTCAAATGTGTCTCATGTATGTTTTAGGGTGGGACTGCAGCTATGTGTTGTATGATTCTGCACCACGGAATCTTTCTCCCAAAAGTGGTTATCAGAGAAAGGCAAGATTAAGCCGACTGTCACTAGAATAGATAATAAAAATGAAAGTGGTTGTTAATGCAATATTAAAAAAGACTATGCCAGCCCCTCTATTATAGGCTGGCATAGCACACTGTGTATGTTGTATTTAAAAACGAGCGCTGTAAATATTGAATTTCAGCTGTCTTCAGGCCGGTCGGTCACGTGACTCGCGGACGCTTTCCAGCTCTGATAGAGGTCTTCTGTGGGAGGGACCGTGATCTCCCTCCGACGTCAGAGGGAGATCCCGTGGCCACTCGTCTCCTCCGCAGAAGACACCCATTGGATCAGGAAAGCGGCCACGAGTCACGTGACCGGCCTGAAGACAGCTGAAATTCAGTATTTACACTGCTCGTTTTTAAAAACAACATACACAGTGTGCTTTACCATCCTCTAATAGAGAGGCTAGCAGTGACAGAGAGGGGGGTGGGGCCGGAGACAGACAGAGAGGGCGCTGACAGGCAGGAAAGAGGGGGGAGAGAGGAGAGCAGAGAGTAGGTAGCCTATCACGGAGGGAGGCACTTTGACCACAGTGATCAGGGCGGAGCTGCCCTGGTTATCGTGGTCTGTTTATTGAAGGCGTACAGGAAGTGGTAGGTTTAGTTTTTTTTACAGTTTACATTTAGAGGGGCGCAGATTACATTTATCCTCCTTGCAAAGAAGAGGGGTTGTACTTTCTCTCTTTACACCAACTACCTGTTCTCTACTGCATAGATAACACTGCGTTCTTCAGCATTCATCACACTTTTAGGTGTGTGAGATGCTTGGTCCCCCCCCCCCCCCTTTGCTCAGCAGTTCATCCAACCAGCCCCTAAGTCACACTTCTGTCCCATAATGACGTGGTCTGACATACACCCCCTATTAAGTCAGACTGTGAGCTCACCAATCAGCAAAGAGCTGAAGCTTTGCCATTTGTCCACTTATAGGTTCGATTCAGCAGGGGGCATATTGGACCTCTGCAGAAAGACCACTGCTTCCACATAGAGCAAGGCTCCTTCTCTGTAGCATACTGGAAAGGGACAGGCTTCTTCTACTCAGGCTGTGACTGCTTTTTAAAGAAGTGTAACTTTACACACCTTTTGTTTTGATGCACATGGAGTTTTTAGTTGAATCAAACTGAAAGCTGTGGGATGCCCTGGTGCACTACGGACCTGAGTGGGTATACAGTGTTCCCTAAAAACGGGCTTGTTTTCTCATTTCAGCCACTGTGGAGGTGCAGCCACCAGATATAAACGTACAAATCCCAACTGCCATATTGCAAGAATCTGATGGGCTGTGTGCGACACAATTTAGATTTTCTTATTAAATTTGTTATTTATAAACAAATTTGACAACAAAATTTATAACAAAATTATTATAAAATTATTATGAATTAAAATGTATAACAAAAGTACAACAAATTTAATCATAACAAATATTGACAAATTTAGTACATAAAATACAATATTTACAAATAGGTGGTACAATATTTTCAAATAGCAATAAAGCTAAACATATCAATTTATGAACAGGATGAGTACATAACAATGTAAAAATGTAACGAGTAGAGCAACAAATAAACCAATAAAGAATTACATTGAAAGCATTATAAGATTCAATCAGAAGGAAAAAAGTAAGCTAGCGACTATTGGTTCATTTTGCAAGAGCAGTAAAAAGGAGATCAATCTAATAGGTATATATTAAAAACAAAGAGAAAATCTGTTTATAAAGTAACACACAATATGAAAATAAAAAAGGTAGAAAACAAAAAAATAGGAGTAGATAGAGAGAAGAGGGTAGAAAAAAAAGGGGGGGTGGGGGGGGGGGGTACAAGTGGTGATGCAATCCGATCCCAAATGAATAGAAAGTATATTCAAGGCAAATAGAGTAAAATTACCAAGGCCAAATTTAGATTTTTCACGTAATGAATGCCGATTGCTCTTGTGGTCATCATCTAATAATCAAATCCTGACAACGAAATCCTTCAAGAGGTATTGTAGCTCCTGCCCTATGTTGGCCATATGCAATTTAACTACAAACAAACCATTAAAAATTAAAGTTGTCTTGCAGTGTGTGATAAAATTGATTAGTATTCTGACCTAATAAACAGATGTTTAATTTATCAGCATTGAACAATATTCCGCCACAGCTGATCAACTTGGCAGAGTGGAGCACAAAGTTCACCAAGGGCTGGTTTTACACCAGAATGAGGTGTGGGAAAACCACATTCTGTGCACATTTCCCGCAGCGCATTCAAAAAACGCACTACCCTTGCAATCTGCTTTTGGTGCCAATACATTGTTAATAGGATTGAAAAGGCAATGCGTTTGCAGGCACCAGATTGCGTTGGTACTGCAGTACCATGCGATTTGGTGCGGCACTTTTTTTTCTAAAGTAGTACATGCACTACATTTTGTGCATTTCAGTGCAATTTGTAGCTCATTTTCAAATGAATGGGCTACAAAATTCACTGCAGGGGGACATGCAGGAATCTGTGTGAATCTGCCCTATTTCAAGTTTAATTTAGTGGCATTGATTGATCTATCACATCAATACATGTGTGGCCACCATTAAGCCTCGTTCACACCGGACATTAAAATAAAATAAATGCTGCATACAGATGTGTGCAGGGTCTAGTTCTGCATGTATCCGTAGGCAGCAGAATCAAAATTGAATTGGGCCATTCAGACGGGTGCATTTGGGGCGCTGCATTTAGCAGTTTTGAAAAAGAGAAAAAGAAGAAGAGCAGAGATGCGTCTATGATGATCACACAGATTCTGCGTTTTTACCGTCCATGACCTTTATGTCCAAGTGCACATGTGCAAATGCACTTTAACGCATTTAAATGCAAGGGCTATAAACATGGGCGTCCGCTCCATAAGGCAAGGGGGGTCAATTGCCCCCCCCCCTGGAAGTCAGAGTGAAGACACACACTTGCCCCCTGTGTTGCAATGGCCGCCGCGGCAGCCGTGGACTTTTTTTTCTAAGTCTGCAGACTGCTGCTGGTCTGGGGGCTGGAGCTGCTCTTAGTCTTTTCCGACTATCCATCCCTCCCTCCTCACCCCCGACCCGAGCATTGAATTGGCTCCGCCTCTGCTTTACATCACCGTGACCCTGACCCGGCTGTTCCCTGATTGACTGCTGCCTCAGCCTGCCTCTGCCTGTGTAAATGTGCCTTTGCCGACCCGGACAGCGCGGAGCCGGCACCTCCCACAGGTGCGTGGCATGCAGTGGCCGAGACAAGAGACTGAATACGCTGCCTGCCCTATCGCTGAAGAACTACAGGTAACAGCAGTGCCTGTGCCACGACACCACTGTGTACATCTTTTTGTATTGCAATGTATTGCCCCCCCCCCCCTGAAAAAAGTTCAGCGGACACCCATGGCTATAAATGTGTCTTAATGCGTCTAAACGGATGCATTTTTCCTCCAGCAGGAACCTGCATGCCCTTCTGAAAAATGCACATGTCCATGTGAACAAGGCCTAAAGTGTGCCCTAGGTAGTTGTCCTGTCTGTACCTTTGACGGCGCCCTTTACACCCACAAAGTGGTAAATCTCAACAGCAGCAACATTATTCCTGATAGAAGGCAGTAACGTTAGTAGAGGATACGGGAGGATTTTTGGCACTCATCATGCTGCAATGTGGAAGATGGATTCATTGCTGAATCAATAGCTCGTCTTACAGCGCCAGCAGCATGAAAGCGAGAGGGACTGAACAGACTGTTGACCCAATAACAAGACAATCTCCTGCCAGACACAACTCACATCGGCAAACACACCAACAGAGACAGGCCGAGGGGAAATTCAGGAAACACATACACAGCCAAACGTGGCTAAATTATTACTCCAGGTGAATATCAAAGAGTCTTCATTTAAAGTGCCCCTGTCATTAAATCCTACTTTACCAACAGCCCTTCAGCAAGAACCTATAGCAGAACATGGAGCAGTCTAGAGTCTCATTCAAAAAGCAGACCCTTGACTTTGAAACTTTGTCCTGTCCACCTTCCTCCAGCTATCCAGTGGTGTGGCCCATTAATCGTATCTAGTAAGTAGGGCAAATGAATCAATGAAGGTTCTAGGACCCACTCACATCGGTGTGCACATTCTCCCCCTGCTTTTATAAACTTTTTTTTTTTGGCATGTTGGGTAGCACAGTGGCTTTAAGGGTAAGTTTTCGTTTTCATGAAAAAATAAAAAAGTGAAATATCTCAAAGTATCCTTGTAGGTGAGCCTTAGGCCCAAGGTACTCAGTCTGTCAAGCACAAACCACACACACACACTCCTTTATTGTTACTCATTTTCTTGTATATTGGGTATGGGTAAGGCAGCAATGGAAAAAAAAAAAAAAGATAGTTCTTGAGGGCACGGATTCAAAGGCAATGCAACCGTTTGTGTCTCAGTGTTACCAGCCTTAGGCCTGCATTACCAGAGGTCGGGCTTTCATTGGAGGGTGACGGTTTGCAGTGCACCAGTTTGGCACTGCAATGCTTCTACCAAGAGACCCACGTTACTATTCCAGTTACTGGGATGTTCCCATTCTGCAGGCCTTCGCCATGTCCTGATCCTTCTCATCAGGAACCTCTCTACTCACTTTGCTTAGCCAGCGGGGTCTCTGTCCCTGACCTACCACTCGCTCCAGACACATCCAAATGACATGGGAGACCCTATAAAAAATGTTCCTGGTCCAGAAGGCAGCCATAGATCGCAAGAGGTTGCAGCATTGACTTTTATGGACTGCGTAAGGATTTCAGAGGAGGACAATTCCCTTATCAGACTCCGTTCCACCTGTGACAATGGCAAAGTACCACCTTCAAGTTGGAGGAAAACCTGCACCTTCCTACATCCTGGCCACCCCTCCAGACCCCCCATGCACATAGCACCTGCGATGCCCTGTGCTGCTGGTGAAGTGGTCCGCACACCGTAATATACACTCTAGAGCAGGGGTAGGCTAGGCAACCTGGGGTCCTCCAGCTGTTGTGGAACTACATTTCCCATGAGGCATTGAAAGGCTGGCAGTTACAATTATTCCCAGAGCGAGGCATGATGGGACTTGTAGTTCTGCAACAGCTGGAGGGCCCCAGGCTGCCTACCCCTGATTTAGAGTGAGTTTCCATCATAATGCCTGTAATGGCAAACACTTATTGGTTAGCGCAGCCACATGGCTGTACTGAGCAGTCTAAAATGGCCCCAATATGTGTCTGCAAGTTAACTATGCAAGAGCATATTATTTATCTGAGATGCTTATATAGTGCCATCAAATTATGCAGCACTTTACACATATATTGTACATTCACATCAGTCCCTGCCCTCAATGAGTTCACAATCAAAGGTCCCCAACTCACATTTATACATACACATACTAGGGTCAATTTTGACAGGAGTCATTTAACCTACCAACATGTCTTTGGAGTGTGGGAGGAAAACAGGAGTACCTGGAGATAACCCACACAGGGAGAACATGCAAACTCCAGGCAGGTAGTGCTGTTGTTGGGATTCAAACTGAGATCTTGGTACTGCTAGGTGGAAGTGCTAACCACTTAGCCACTGTGCTGCCCAAGTGTTTCACATTCTGCATGCCAATCCCATGCTGAGCAATAAGAGAGGGTTGACCAAAGGCCTGGTAACCTACCTTGTAAAAAAAAAAAAAATGCCAAGAAAAGACTTGATGGGATCAGACACATTGCTCCAAATCAGGGACAGTTGGGAGCTATGTCCCTCTGTCGTCCCTCATTATGGTCTGATCTGTATAGAGATGTATATAAAATGCACTTCTTATCAAAAAGTGTTTCCCAGTGCAAAATCTTTCATCTAAATTGCTGCATTTGTAAATTCCAAAAGCCAATATAAAGGAATAGTGGTGGTAAAAAAAGCACTTGTGGGTTTAACCAATATTGTTTTTTTGGTATAATTCTTCTTTAAGGGGTGTGACAAAGGGGTGTGTCCTATGCCTGCATACTTTTGCAGATAGGTGTCCCTCATTCCCATCTCAAAATGTTGGGAAGTATGTCAGACATGGTGTCCAGAGAGCTGGCCATAGAATTGCAGAGTTCGATAGGAATGAACATTTATACTATACATACATATTGCCATGTCAGGAAACTTTGCGTTGAGCATTCCCATAAAATTTCCCGGTAAATTTCCATTGTACCAAGCGTGTTCATATTGCGTGCACTGCAGTGAGCTGAGGTGCATTTGTAAGCACATTGGACTGCCATTGACAATTAGAGGCAATGCAAATATATACTGCATGTTGGCATGCATAAAAAGTATGCATGTGGAAGTATGCATGTGGTGTAACGCTGTATTCCAGGCAAATAGATAAATACACAGGTTCACTATACAGCCCATTTCCTGCGTTGCTGAATAAATTATTCATGCACTCCTACTGCAGCCTTGAGGAAATGCAGAGTGTAAGCGTTGGGCCTGGGCCACAGCTTACCTAAAGCCAAGAACCTTCCTCCACCACTCAGCAAGGCATTGGGCTGCTGGGTACTGCATCATGGTAGGAAAAGAATGGTCTCTAATGCCGCGTACACACGATCATTTTTCCCGTCGGGAAAAATGAAATTTTTTCCTTTGGACGAGAAAAACGATCGTCTGTGGGCTTTTTGCCGTTTTTCCCGACGGGAAAAACGGCATTAATCACAATGAGAAAAATTAGAACATGTTCTAATTTTTCTCGTCGTTTTTCCTGACATTTCTTCCACGGCAGTGTTTCCCATGGGGAAACACTGCCGCGGAGCCCATAGACGATCGTTTTTCTCGTCATTTTAAAAAATGACGAGAAAAATGACCGTGTGTGGGGAACAAGCTGTTCCCTCGTTTAAAATGTCATTATTCACGGCGGTTTTTAAACCGCCGTGAATAATGATCGTGTGTACGCGGCATCATATCCAGAAGTAGCAGAAATCTGAACAGGCTTTGGTGGACAAATTAGGCATTCCCTCAATAGGTAAAATGTAGGCTCACCATAAACCTATAGGGCCGCAAAGAATCCTTACCCAAACATTTGCAAAGCTTGTTTGCAGATATTGCATAAGGTGGCGAGGAAAAAAAAATTGTTAATTTGTACACATCAATGGAGGAAAGAAAAAACCTAATGAGAACATTTCATTAATTTTTGAATGCTTTGCTGATGCATTCCCTTTAAAGTTGGCCATGAGATGAAATGACTCATTACTTTTCAGCTGCAATGAAAGCGATGTGAGAAGTTCAGCGGTGGGTATAAATAGAAGCATGGCACATGGATAGGAGACTCGCTTCAGCCTTTAGCGCTGCAGGGGACGTGAATGATGCACATGAAGTGATTCTGAATGCAGAAAACTGACGGTGGGAGGGGAAGACTCAGGGTGCCACAGGTGATAACCCAGTGCGTGTGGAGGAGAGGTGGCGGGGAACTGTACTGACTGCTAGAGAGGGGACAGAGAACTTGTATAGACTATGTAATGCATATTTAAAATAAAATTACGTCCAAAGCAAAAATTAAAGTGGGAAACCGTGGTGTTTGGGTCCCCCGACCCTGTCCTCTCCCTTTGGGCACCCACCTCCACTTACATGAGCACCTTTTTGTGGAATATACTGAGTGGCCAGTGGTTGGTCACGGTCAGTCACATCATACAGAGCAGGTAAGACCCACATGATGCTGAACCTCCAAGATTGAAAGAACGAAAATGAAAAAGGGGCAGTTCAGGGATAGTCAGGCTGGGAAGGAAAGTGCTAGATGATGTTGGATGTGCTCAATCTACACAACACCCATTTTTATTTTCACAACCACTTTCTGGGCTGGGCCTTTTGGCTGAGACCAAAGGAACTTTACCGGCCAAAAGGCCTGCCAATGTCTTGCATTTGACACTCCCTAGCACTTTACTCACTCCTGATTAGTAGGATGTAGATCCTTGGACTTGCCCTGAAAGTATTTTGGGGCACATGGCCTTATGGTCAGGTTCTTCCTCTCCCATGGGGGGGGGGGGGCAGGGGTCTCCCTTTGGGGAAGCCCCACCTAGTACTTGGGTGGACCTTGCTATGGCAAGTCCCCTGAAGAATGGGGTCTGCATGATTTTGGCCAGGTTCACTACGAGTTCCCCAATCCTAGTCATGAGTCTTGCACCTTATGGTCAGGTTCTTCCTTTCCCATGAGGGTCTCCCTTTGGGGAAGCTCCACCTAGTACTTGGGAGGACCTTGGTACGGCAGGTCCCCTGAAAAATGGGGTCTTCCTGATTGCAGTCAGGTGGACGAGTACCCCAATCCCGGTCAGGAGTCTTGCGCCCTTTGGTCAGGTTCTTCCTTTCGAAAGAGGGTCTCCCTTTGGGAAAGCCCAACTTAGTACTTGGGTGGACCTTGCTTCGGCAGGTCCCCTGAAGAATGGGGTCTGCCTGATTTTGGCAAGGTGGACCAAGAATCTTGTGTCCCGGGGAATCAGGGCCAGGGTCCTTTTTCTTAGGAAGAGGACCATGTGTACATCTTGTGCACTTTTTTATGGTTCTGTTTTTGTGTAAATATGAAATAACAGCCTCGCTTTCCCTTTCCTCGTGAGCAAGCCAGGAGCAATGAAACGCATCAAGAAAGGTTGGTTTTTGGATAGAGACATTGCTGTATGCAGTAAATGAATTGATTTTTTTTTAAAATACTGTAGGAGGAGCCAAGTGGAGTGCGGCTGATATTCTTTCATATTTTCAATGAAGAGTGGAGACGGATTATAATGGCCAGCACCCAGGTTGTCCATGTACAAGAGAGGCCAGTCTTCAGCGGCGCTATGGATCTCTGTGTGTACTTTTTTTTTTTTTATTGTTTCATTCTGAGTGTGCACTGCACCGCAGAGCTTAAAAAGAGAAAATGCAGTGGGCTAGATCTGACTTGCTGCAGCTTCTAGTGCACACTGCGAGAAGCTCTCAGTGTGCAGTGAAATCAGAGTAAGTCATTATACTACAGGAGATGAGGCTGTACAACTGTGCAAGACTGTAGTTACATTTTAAGCCCTAAAGATATTTGGTGTCTGTCTTCTTTTTGTATGTGTGTATTATATGTGAGGTTCCGGCACGTTCATATTGGCTTGGAAAAAAGAACACTGGCCAGCATATGGAAACTTAATATGACAGTGTGCACAGATCCGTCTCCATGTCACAATAGCACAGCATCCAGCCCGGGAATAACTCGGAGTGATTCATCCTCTCACACCTTGCCGTTATTCAACGGTCTTGTGAATGGGGCCAAATATAACATCCGATCGCAGTCATTTCTTTTCAGACTCTTATTTAACTCTTGATAACTCCAATCAAGGCATAATTAGTCATACATCGGTCACATCTATCCTAACCAAAGGCCATCATTCTTCAAGAGGGATAAAAAAATTAACAATAAATCCATATTTTATTTGTAGACAAAAAGGTATAAAATCAAGAAATATTTATAGAAGTGCCATCTAAAAACATGTATTTATATGTATAGAGAATATGATCAACAAGGGCCCAATACTTTAGATATGTGGTTGTTGTTGATAGTTTCAGGCAAGTGAGCCCCTGTACATCAGCGCGTTTTGCTGATCCGCTTCCTCAGGACACACAAGAAAATAAAGGAAAAACAGGTCTCACTGTACGATGAGAAAAAAATTGCATACATATATTTGCATTCACCTTGTCTGGATATGAATACACATGAGCATGTCAAGACAAGGTGAATGCAAATATATTTGGTCACCATATATACCATATATATTGGGCTTGAGGTGTCTATCATGCATATTGGTTGTTGTATGTAACAATATATAGAATGAAACATGACTTTTATGTATGCAAAAGTTTCTGTTCGTACAGTGAGTCCTGTTTTTCCTTCATTTCCCTCTGTGTCCTGAGGAAGCAAATCAGTGAAACGCGTTGACGCGCAGGGGTTCACTTACCTGAAACTACCAAAAACAACCACATATCTAAAAGTATTGGGCCCGTGTTGGCCCTATTCTCTATTCATATGAATATATGATTAGATGGCACTTTATATTATATGTATATTTCTTGATTTTATACCTTTTGGTCTACAAAGAAAACATTGTCGTCATAATTGCCTTTAAAATCAGACCTAGTGGTCCCCTTTTCCCTCTTTTGTTTCAAGTTAGATTTATGGATGTGGCAAGGGAGTGATTCTTGTAATTGTACGAAGCCTCTCATTGTTTTAGCTCTTTATAGTCCTCCTCTTCCCCCCTGGTGTTAAGATTTGTGATACATCTTTGCTAGGAAATTACTTGACATATCTTTAAAACGCTGCTCCCTGGTCTCACACTGCAGTCCCCTGTGCTGGCAGAGCTGAGTAGCAGCCACACCCCTCATTGCAAGTGTTCAGAGAAGGGGAGTGGGCGTGTCTGGCCAGCTTGGTTATATTACCAGGTGCTTACTGAACTGCACAGCTGCTGTGACATAGGGGAGCCAACTCTCGGAAAATGGGGGTTGTAGTACAAAATCTATATGAATGCATGTCTATTTTAGTGACTGCAAATGGGCTTCAACAGAACCTGTTGGATGTGAACTTGCAGAATAAAGTACTTATTACAGCTTGCCCAGGACAGAGCTTAAATATCAACTCCACTCTTTCTTGCAAACTTGCACAGTTGTACAGACTACTCTCCTGTACTGAAACTGCTTACTCTGATTTTACTGCACACTGAGCTTCTCACAGTGTGCATTAGAAGCTATACAGTAGGAATCAGAGGGCCCTGCTCCTTAGAGCTTACAATCTAAGAGGGAAGGTCAAGAGATACAAGAGGTAATAACTGTGGGGGATGGGCTGATGGAGAAGATAAATGTACAGTTGTTAGGTGGGGGCCAGATAGGCTTCTCTGAAGAGATGAGTTTTCAGGGATCGACTGAAAGTGGATAAAGTAGGAGGAAATCAGACAGATTGGGGTAGAGCATTCCAGAGGATGGGAGAGGCACTAGAGAAGTCCTAAAGGTGAGCATGGGAGGAGGTGACGAGGGAGCTTGAGAGCAGGAGGTCCTGGGAGGAGCGAAGAGCATAATTAGGTTGGTATTTTAAGACTAGGTTTGTGATGTAGCTGGAGGCCAAGTTGTGGATGGGTTTGTAAGTTATAGTTGGTATCTTGAATTTAATTAGTTGGCTGAGTGGCAGCCAATGGAGGGATTGGCAGAGGGGTATAGCAGACGCTGAGCGGTTTGTGAGGTGTATGAGCCTGGCAGTAGCATTCATGATGGACTGAAGTGGGGATAGCCTATTTAGAGGTAAGCCAATGAGGAGGGAGTTGCAGTAGTCAAGGCGAGAGATGACCAGGGAGTGGATTAGAAGCTTTGCGGTGACATCGGTTAAGAAGAGGCGTATCTTGGAGATGTTGCGGAGATTGAGGTGGCAAATTTTGGATAGCGACAGGATGTGGGGCCGAAAGGTTAGTTCAGAGTCCAGGATTACACCTAGGAACTTTTAGGAAGTTCCATTTTTGGGTGGAACTCCGCTTTAAGGACAAAGATTTACGACTTCTGAGATGACTTGCAGATGGATGGAGAGAGTGTTCAACACAAACATTTATCTAGACTAATAAAAATGCCACTCTGTTGTCATTAGTGAGCAACTCCATCATCAGCTGTCAGACCGGCGGGGTGGACACAGCAATAGGGAGTAGAAATGCAAAGCCAAAAAGGTGACCAGATTACATTGGAATGTTGCATTTAAATTCAGCATTTGCATGAACGGTTTATAGCGCTCATCAGCAGACAAGTCCCATAGAACACAACATAAAGCCATAGGGTTTCAGCAGGAGGCAGGATACTTTGTTATTTTTTCTTAAAGGCACAGTTCACCTTTTGAATAAAATGTAACAATTCTATGCATAAATCGAATGCCCACGGGACTTTTAAAGAGTCACGGCAAGAAAAAGCAAACATTTTTAAACCATAATGTATAAAAAAAAGTTTTACATTTTTATTCACATTCCATATTGGACATTAAAAAAAAGGATACAAACTACATCCAGACAAGAAGAAGAAAAAAATGATGCATTGATGTATAACAAGCTGTTATTTAGATAGCAGCAAAAGTGTATGATATAAACCAGGCACTGATATATATTCTTTCTCGACGCATTTCTTGAAGCAAAGTTCCCTTCTTCTGAAGATAAACAAAGATCAAGTTGATAAGCACCATTTGTGGAAAGACCATGTCATTAAGGCAATTCACTAACATGTACTGCATGCGATAACACAGTCACGTGACTCATTTGCATAAAATCACACGCGATAAAAAAATAAAATAAAATTTGATTCACAAAAAAACAAACGATTATGCGGTATTATGCGGTACCGCAAAATTAAAAAAAAATGTAAATATAGCCAATACACTATGCGGTAAGCTCTTAAGTCCAATTCACAGACAGAACAGAGAGTAAAAAAAGCATGCGATATTTATCACCAGGGTTTTGCTGGCGGTATAGCATGCAGTATTTGTCAGAAACAGTGTGGCGGCGCCCCCCCCCCCCCCATAGCTGGTTGCTAAGGAGCTGGCCAGGAAGACGGCCGCCGTATCCTTAACAGCTGTCAGCGGGTTCCCTGCTGACACCTGAATGTGAAGAAAATATGTCGGCAATTAAAGTGGTTGTAAACCCACTTTTTCAACTTGCACCTACAGGAAAGCCTAGATTAAGGCTTACCTGTAGGTGCAAGAAATATCTCCTAAACCTACACGGTTTAGGAGATATTTACTAAAAAGACAGGCGCCGCTGTCTATGGCGCATGCGCGCCGTAGACAACGGCGCATTCATGGGGTTAATCCCATTCACAAAATCGGCTACTTCCCAGCAATATCTGGGCGTAGCCGATTGTGACGGCTCTCGCGCGCATGCGCAGAGTGACGTCTCCGCCGCTCCGGCCAACCACAGCGCCAGAGCGGCGCTGTGATTGGCTGGTGCGGCGATACCCGGAAGTAACCTTCTGGCTATCACCGCAGCGATGGATGCGGCTGAAGAGGGAGACGAGGACGGCTTCGAGGGCCCCGATCTAAGGTAAGTGATGCATAATGAGCTATTATGCTATTCATAATAGCTCATTATGCCTTTGTCTTGCAGGAGGTTGTGAAAAAAAAAAAAAACATTATTGGGTTTACAACCACTTTAAAAATGCTGTGCAGCCCATGGATCCGGGACGAGGACTACAGGATCTTTACAGATGAGCCTTCCTTTCCTGTAAGTGTGATTGATATTTGTGTCATTAAAATAATCTTTTAATACTGCACTTAGGTGGCGCTTCCTTTTTCTCTACCCTTTTTTGTCTACCACAGAGTCAGCTCTCTCTGAGGACAGCAGCCGCCATCCACCAGCCATATTATCTGCCTTTTAACCCTTGAACTGCCTGTTACCATTATTATTTTAAACAGACTCATTGCCATATCCCCATTTACTTATGCACTTTGTGTTTGCGCTAACAGTTACCTTTTCCATTGCCAACATTAGCTGAGTGAGAAGGAACGCACAGCATTGCGCCCGCTTCTCACTTTTTTGGACGCCTATTAGAGCAAAATGCTCTAATCAGGTGCTTCCAAATACACCCCCAGCGCTGTAATTCAGGTGCCCGGTGACCGAAAAAGGGGCTGGACACATGAATAGGGGGTGTCAGCACCGACCATAGATAGATTCATGCAATGCATGAACCTATCTATGGTAATTGGACAGCGATAGGAGAGGGAGGGCAGCGCTCCTGCGCCCTTAAGGATGCACCACCACTGTTACATTGCATAGAGAAGCACTGGGGCCCGGTGATTACATTGCTGGGTCTAAAATAAGAAATGCAATGAAAACAGAAAAGTTTTGTCTAAAAAAAAAAGTAATTAGCATGTTGATGATGGTGGAAAGGCAAAATATAAGCAAATTAAACTTCAAACATCCACTATAACCTAACTATAGTGCATGGATTGTGAAGGCCGGAATCCTTGGTTTTCATCCAGTAATGGGTAGACATGTTGAAGAATGCAAAGGCTTGATGTGTAATTTTAGACTGAAGGGAAATATAATCTCAAAGGACGCTAAATTAGCTTGCTTGTCCGCACTTTTATTCTGTACTTCTGGGGTCCTCCAACCTTACCATAGACACTTATGCCGTCTGTACAATACAATCACATGCTTTGTAGGGGTAGATGAAAGTAAAAATGCATATTCTCCGCTCCGCCAAGAAGCTTTCAACGTGGCAATTGGAGCAATGAAAGAAATCTCCAAAAAAATGCCTAGATTTCTAATGCAAATGTCCTACCTCCGAGCTGTGAGCCAAGGCGCCCTTGTACAGAAGGCTCTCCTGCTGGCTACAGGAGACAATGGCCGGTGGAATGTCGTGTAGAGCTTGTAGCACGCAGTCACGCACTCTTTGTAAAACAAGATGGCTTTAATACCCCCAGCTTCCCATTTCACCTTCATTCCAGTTATCTAAGAGCCGGCCACAAAGAAGACCATTCTCTGGGCTCTGAAATCATATCTGTGCTGCGATACAGTTACAGATGAGATTGGCGCGACAGAAAAACAGTAGACCTATCTGTGCGTTTCCTAGAAGTCTTGTCCACCTGTCTGAAGAACAATTGGACATAGGGAGGTCGATGGGAAGAAGGGCTGATTGAGCCGGGGGTTATGGTTTGAACAACAAGAGCAGGTCTGGTTCTCATAATTGTTTGGTGGATACACAACGAGAAGTCTTCTGGTTTAGTAATTGGATAGGAAAATAGACACAGGTGACCACCACATGCACTGAGCTGATCCTATGCGGTCTTAGGCCTGGTTCACACCTACAGAGCTCCCAACTGTCCCCGATTTCGAGGGACTGTCCCTCTTTCCTCCTCATTTGTCCCTCATTTTGGCCTGATCAATATAGATGTGTATAAAATGCACTTTTTATCCATCAGTGTTTTCCAGCGCTAAACCTTTCATCTGATTTCTAAATTGCTGCATTTATATATTCCAAAAGCCAATATAAAAGGAATAGTAGTGGTAAAAAAAAGCACTTGTGGGTTTAACCAATCTTGTCGGAAGAGACCCCCGAAGTCAGAAGAAGACCCCCGGGAGCTGCCTAATAAATGACTTTAAAAAGCTGTCTAGTGTGTTTTTTTTATTGACACTTTTCCCCCAGGTGAATGGGTAGGGTTACGATGTACCCCATACTCATTCACATAGGGTGGGGGGCCGGGATCTGGGGGCCCCCTTATTAAATGGGACGCCTGGATTCCGATAAGCCCCCCGCCCGCAGACCCCGACAACCAACGGCCAGGGTTGTCGGGAAGAGGTCCTTGTCCTCATCAACATGGGGACAAGGTGTTTTGGGGTGGGGGGGCGCAGGGCTCCCCCCTGCCCCAAAGCACCCACCCTCATGTTGAGGGCATGCGGCCTGGTACGGTTCAGGAGGGGGGGGCGCTCGCTCATCCCCACCCCCTTTCCTGACCTGCCGGGCTGCGTGCTCAGATAAGGGACTGGTATGGATTTTTTCGGCGTAGGGGTTTCCCTTAAAATCCATACCAGACCAAAGGGCCTGGTATGCTCTTGGAAGGGGAACCCCTCAAGATCATCAGAGTACAAGTCGCATGCCAAAGTCGGATTATGCAAGACAGCGGTCCGAATTTGATCCGACTTCAATGATAGTCAATGGGCTGAAGTAGGATCAAAGTCGGACCAAAGTAGTACAGGGAGCATTTTCAAAGTCGGACCGACTTGTGTCGGACCAGTTAAGACGGCTCCCATAGGGAAACATTGATTTTCACACTTCATGCGACATGAGCTCCCAATGTCGGAGCATTTGTCGCACCAGTGTGAACCCGGCCTAAGGGGGCATGTCCTATGCCTGCATACTTTTGCTGATAGGTGTCCCTCATTTCCATCTCAAAAAGTTGGGGGGGGCATGCACCTATGCAGGTTGAACTTTGCATATTCCAGGTGCATTTTGCGTTTTTCAATACACATTTTTGATCCATTGAAGTCAATGGAGTCACAAACCAGAAAAAAGTCCCTGACCCTTTCAATAAAATACACAGATGTGAACTACATCCATAGGAAACCATGTTATATGGATTGCAAAACTGAAAACGCACAAAAAAAATGCATAGGTGTGAACCAGGCCTTAATCCATATTGTTTAAAGGTTAGGTTCACACCTATACACGTTGCGGTTGATGCGTTTTCCCCCCCGACGTGTTTTGCATCACAGTTTGCACTTCTTCACACATGTTTTTGACGCATTTTTTTTGTTAGGGGGAGGTGTCTGTTGTCATGCAGGAAACCAGCAAAAAAACGCATCAAAAATGCAGTGCGTGCATTTTTGATGCGCTTCCATTGAAGTCTACCTGCTGTGGCCAAAAAAGTCCCCGATCCTTTCCAAAAAACGCACTGGTTGAAAACGCACAGATGTGATCGTGACCCGTAGGAATAAAGTTATATGGACTGTAGTGCACTGCAGAAAATGACAGGAGGGGGCGGAGACAAGACCAGTCACCCTGCACAAGGAGAGAGATCAGCAGTGAGCGGTCTTTATTACAGGAAGCTCCTGCACAGAGGGGAAGTCTCACACTGGATTACTACACAGATCTGGAAGAAATACACATTACTCTTTTAGTTAGGGAACACTAATTTATCTTGGAGTTGGAGTTCTGCTTTAAAGCCCATTAGATGATTTTTTTTTCTTTCAGGTTTAGTGCATGCATGTTAAATATTGTAGATGTGCAACACTTGCAGCACTGGGGTCCATAGTTTAAATCTCGTCCAGGACACTATCTGCATGGAGTTTGCATGTTCTCCCTTGTGAGTTAACTCGTACTCCAGTTTCCCCTTACCCAACGTTCACATCTGTGTGTGTGTGGCTGCGGGTATTGCAGCATTTCCCGCAACCACCCACAATGAAAACACACTGCTCTGCGGAAACGCGCGGGGCTGCCATTCATTCTGAAAGGCACCGCCACGCATGTAAAATCGCAGTGCATGTGCGGGAACCACAAGGAAATCGCATGGTCAAAAAGACCATGCGATTTCCCTGCGGCTGCGTTTTTGAGAAGGTGCATGCACCTTTTTTTTTTGTTGCCGAAAACAGTTGCGTCAGCCCATTCATTTGAATGGGCTGCCATGCCCGTGAGAACGCGGCCGCACAAAAAGCAAGAGTGTGAACCTAGGGTAACATTTTAAAGACATACTGGTAGGCTAATTGGCTTTAGTATGTGTCTTCATGTGTGTAACATTAGATTGTAAGCTCCTTGAGGTCAGGGACTGATTATTATTATTATTATACAGGATTTATATAGCGCCAACAGTTTGCTCAGCGCTTTACAACATGGGACAGATGTGAATATATGGCATGTCAAGCACTGTATTAATTATTTTTGCTACACATCGGTGTGCACAGCCTATTGCGTGAGGGTGTGCACCCCAAAGCTCAAACACACATGCCTTTCCCTGCAGCCTCAGCTGCACTGGACAGTGAATAAATGGGAACTTCTCAGTGTTGATCGGATTCCGGTTTATTCACAAACTGAAGCATAGTAAACACAATTTACTACTCTTCAATTATGATTGAACACAGTGAGTGTGTTGACGGTGTTCATTTAGAAAAGGAAGGGGCCGGTAAATGACATATGGATTAGCCCCTTCCCCCACTCTCCATCCTGCAGCAGCCGGGGGAGAGGAGACGAAAGGAGGAAGCCAGCAGCACTGCGATGGGGGGAGGGCGCAACACAGGGGAAGCCCGGGTAGTAGTAGGCATCAGCACCGCAGAGTGATTAGGGTGTGTCCAGGCACACCTGGCACACCCCCTGCGCAGGCCTATGTTACTACATGAATGCCTATTAAACACTTGCAGGTCACTGTAATCCCCCCCAGACCTTCCTTCACCACCAATGTCTTAATCCAGTGATGGTGAACCTTGGCACCCTAGATATTTTGGGACTACATTTCCCATGATGCTCAAGTACACTGCAGAGTGCATGAGCACCATGGAAAATGTAGTCCCAAAACATCTGGGGTGCCAAGGTTCGCCATCACTGTCTTAATCTATTGAAGAAGAAATACACTGCTCCAGGTAATAAAATTCCTCTACTCCAGTACCTCTGCACATGGAAAGGGTGCTGGCCCTGCATGCATCAGGAAGCATATAGTGGAAAGTCCAGATGGCCGCACTTCCATAAAAATCACCTTTATTGATCCATGATAGAAAAAGAACAATCCATACAGCAATGCGGGTACAAATACAGCACAGCTAACGCGTTTCACACCTTCCCTGGTGCTTAGTCATAGCTTAGTCATAGTCCTAGCTTAGTCATAGATATGACTAAGCACCAGGGAAGGTGTGAAACGCGTTAGCTGTGCTGTATTTGTACCCTCATTGCTGTATGGATTATTATTTTTCTATCATGGACCAATAAAAAGGTGATTTTATGCGAGTGCGGCCATCCAGACTTTTCACTAAATGTCTTAATCTACTTTTCCCTCCAGAATTATGGCGCCATCTTTGTTCAGGCATCATCCAGGGTTACCATCTACTTTCTGGACTGAGATGCTGGATCACCTTGTGGCTCGCCCCAAAAGTAAAAATGTTGCAGTCTCATCATGGGGGCGAGGGGGAGCGGGGGGGGGGGGGTTACACATACTTCAAATTCTTCTACATAGTTCTGGCTGAAGAAGCCAAGAAAAGTTCTTAAAAAAACAAACAAAAAAAAAAGCTGCATTTGTTTTAATATCAATTTATTAATTTGCCCATTTTAGCTTTCATTAGGTGACTTTTACCTTCAGCATTGTAATTTTAGAACTCCATTTAGGTATAATGATTCACGCGTTTGTACAAATTTTGTGCTCCCGGCACCAAAGCCGTAAACTGAGCCGACGTTCTTCAATGGAGCTTTCAAATGAGCAGATTCAAAACTGGAACAAAAATGGATGTCAGCTCGCACAATGCAACAAAAGCTTTATTATTCCGTCGGAGGTAAGCTGTTCTGTTAACTGGAGTGAATCATCACGATGGGGAAGAGAAGGGAGAGCACAGGCACATGGTTATATATTCATACATTATGAAGGTGCCTTGTTCACCCTCCACCATTGCCAAACAGGTGAGTAACACTTTTAGGGCTCATTTAGACTTGCAGTTTGGGGAGGAGGGCATTAAACACAAAAGGTTGAGCTGAATTTTTACCCCACCTCTAGGCAGTGGATATAGGGGGGGTGGGTTACATTGAGTTCGGTGGGCAGCACTGGCACAGAACGTGCCCCATTTAAGCCAACGTGCCTCAACCACCCTGCGTTTGTAACCCGCTGGTGTGGTATATACAGGGTATAACCCCCTATTTTTTGCCATCCGTGTCCCATTGGGGAGATCTCCCTTTGCTTCCTGTCCCCTAGCCAAAATAGGAAGTGTGATGAAATCCCTCCAAAGTGAGGGAATCTCTGGTAGTCACCAGAATTGGTGCCTCCATTGGAAGGTTTCTCCTCTGTTCCTGTTTCGGTGACAACTAAAAATTTGGAATTTTCTTTGACCTTTATTTTCGGTGATAATAGTCACCAGTACGAATAGAGAGGGTGAATCTTCCTAATGGGGGACACAGACAAGAATTAAAACCTGACAGGGGTTCTAATCCCTCTCCACTATTCAAAATAAAAAATTGTCTTCAGTTAAAAACTTTAGGAAACCCTTGAATGGCAGAAAAATAGAAAAGGGCAATGGCTGTTATTGTTCACCTCTCCTTCTGGAAATGCTAGTCACCTGGCAGTCATGTTGACCTCCAATACTTTGAGTCACTGACCTGAAACAACTATGTTGATAAGCATTTATGACATAATGGGGATTCTCGCAGGATTTCGTGCACCCAACTTTTCTGGGAGGCAATGGTGAGGCTCAGTGATATGATTGACACCTCCAGAACATGGACAGGAGGCAAGGCGAGTAAATTTTTTTTGCTCACGGGAGAAGGGTTTGTCATCACAGAGGGTTTTGTATTTGCATGAAAGTTCCACTTTAACTGGATCAGAGTTTTTCTATAAATAAGCAGTGTGTACCCCCCCCCCCCATCCTAAACAGGGGCCACTATGCCAATTTAGATTTTGGCTGGGCTGTAGTTAGCTCAGACTGATTGTCTAGATTTTCACCTGGTTTTCCCTAAGCTTAAGTGGGCTTGTGATTTCTCACTGTCACCAGTAGATGTCACTGGTATCAATGGTCATAGTATAACATTTCACAAAGAAAACTAAACTTATAAAAATTTATGTTTCCTTCAGACAATCCAGTAGGAGCTTTAGGCCACTGGTGCATGCTGGGGGAGGATATAAACATTTGGGACAGGCCATGTGCTCGCTCTCTCTTTTCCTGGGCTGAGGTCAAGGGTGAAGGGAGGTGCTGCAGGAAGGAGCTCTGTGTTAGGCCCAATAGCCTGTTTTGGGGCCAACCGTGTGCTGAAGTGGTCCTGCCTGGTCTAGAGAAAGCTGTGCCAAGGAGAAGACCTAGGGGAGGCCTCTTGCTGGAGAGAGCCAGGAAGAAGGCTGGTCTCTCAGGAGGGCCTGGTGATTCACTTGGAAGATGCACTGAAATTTGGGAACGGGAGTACAGTAGGGTGACCACATGTCCCGGATTTTGCAGGTCTGTCCCGGGCACATTCATTCCAGGTCAATACAGTGTCCCGGAATAAAACCGACACAGCCACCCCTCGGGCCAATCTGATGCCCCCAAAAAAGGCTGCCACATCAACGCTTTACTCACTGACAGTACTTGTCCTGGCCGGGAATGCCTGGAGGAGCATAATCCCACCCCCTGCTTGTGATTGGAGAAATCATAAATCCCGCCTCTTGTGTCCAATCACTGTGCTGTGATTCGTTACAGCACAAGCTGATTTTTGGGAAGGAAGGGTGTCCCTGAATGGTAGTTTGGAAATGTGGTCACTCTAGAGTACAGTGTTGCCTGGGTCGGCTTAAAGGTTCTGACACTGTGAAGCTGGACATTGATCTGAATCTGGAAAGGTCTGTAAGTGATCTGCTACGGTATTTGGGACTCCTAATCCCCACCTCCGTAACCATTCTGCAATAAAACTTTAAAGAAGCAAAAATTACTGGGGCCCAATATCCTGTCTCAGTCCCCCCCATTTTAGCTATGGGCTCAGCCCTGGTGTGAAATTCTAGCCCCCCCCCCACACACACTTCTGGAGGTGCTATCCTGTTATTGGGGTGTCAGAGGGTGTATGTTGGATGAAGGCATTTCCTATATACCAGCTTTCTGAATACACCATGTACAGCCATCCCTCTGTCTATACACCACGCTTTGTTTTTTCCTTTTTTTTTTCTCCTTTTCTCAGGCATAACATGGAAACGGTAATGAAATGAGACAGGACTGGGTGATCTGCGCACAGAGCAGGGACTCTGCCTCGACACTTTGATAAGAATAATTCTGTTGCTATGGAGGGACTGGAGCAGAAACCGTCCTGAGCTCCAATGAAACATTCACAAAAAAATATCAAGTCCTCCAGACAATGGAATGCAGAATAAATGGGGAGGGGGGGGGGGGGAAGGGGGCACGCTCAAGAGAAAAATGGGAAGAAAGTGTTTCTTTTTCTTTGGTTTTTACTTTCTAGTAAAAGGTAAATGTACAGTTCTTTAAGGGAAACAATGCTGTTAGTGACTTATTTTAAATGTGGTCCTCCTTATTCCATGGCCCTACAATTCCAGTTGCGACGACTAACCCCCAAAGCCGCTCTTCTTGCTGGACTGTGAACGATTGCGTTGCTGCCCCCTCTTGCTGACATTATTATGTACAATGCAGGACCAGCAATGGAGAGAAGAGGACAGAACCCCCTGTGATCCCAATGACATCTAGCAAGGCAAGTAATGTATTCGATTCCTGCTAAACAAAACAAGCCTATTCTGCATAGGCTTGGGTGGGGGCATTTAAAAATTTGGACCAGTCTTCAGTTAATGCGGAGCTACACCCAAAAAGTGTAAAGTGCCTCCTCCTTTGGTGCCACATTTGGCACCTTTCGGGGGGGGGGGGGAGCAGGTACCGGTTTTCGACAGGTACTCGTCCCCACTTCCAAGAGATCTCGCCGTGGCAAAATCACTTGGAAGCTCGGGCCCCCTCCTCCTTCCCCAGCCACCGGGCCATTCAGAAAGCGTGGCGCACTTCACGCATGTGCCGTAAGGAGCCGGCAACACTTGAGCCAATGGATTCCAGGACAGGTATGTGTAGCTGCTGACTTAATTTTTTGCTGGTGGAGGTGGCGGGGGGGGCGGAACTCCGCTTTAAGATTTAATACATGACAAAGAAGTCGCAGAGCACTATGGCCAAACAGAAAGAAGAGCAGAGTATCTTGCTTTTAGGCTCCCTATCATTGCTATCAATATTTAATTTTATCTTTCAGTTTAACTCGATAGACGTGTTCGTTTTCAGTTTATGTAATTATTGTAACTATGAAGCACTGCGTTCTGTAAACAATAGGCTTCTCTTAGCACGGGTGACAGTGATACATGGCTTTACGTGTGAAATGGATATTCGAGTTTTACTGGATATTAGACTACAAAATATCCATAAGTATAAAATATTTCAAACGATATAAATAAATAATGTTAAATAAAAAATTATATGTAATTAATAATAATAATATTATTATTATTATTATTATTATTAATGAATTTGGCATATCCTAGTGACCCAACGTCAACAGGGAAGGTCCTGCTTCGGACACACAAAGGGTTGACATTGGTAACTAAAAAGCAAAATAGAAAACAGAAGTGTCGGCTGCTTGGCTGTGCCAATCATAAGACCGACTGGACAGGATCACAAACCGCAGTATTAAAATATGCTCTGTATTCAGTGCATTTTTACATGCTACAGCAAGGGTTAAACAAACCCTATGCTAGCAGCACACTGGAGAGTCAGACCGCTGCTCTCACACACTAGCAGTGTTTTGAGTCTCCAGCAGTTCAACATTGACTCCTGCACACTGCTCCAATCAACAGTTCTGCTCATGGAGCGGAAGTATGGCTGATTGGAGCACTGTGCAGGGGGCATGTTGGACTACTTGAGAGTCTGACTGCTGTTTGTGTGTTAGAGCAGATGCCCGACTCTCCACTGTGCTGCTAGCAAAGGGTATTTTAACACTTTCTGCAGAACTTAATACACTGAAAGAGGAGTAGATTTATTACTAGGGTGCTGGTTCACATTTGAGTCGCACAGAATCGCATGAAAAGAGAAGTCACATTATTTTCAAAGGTGCCCGTTCACATCTGAAATAAAAAATGTATATACTGCGCTGTCTATGCGTGAATATTGAACAAAATGAATTAAACGAATGAAACAAAAAATGCTGCAACTTAAATATGTGCGACACACACAATAAATATAAATGGTAAAAAATCAAGCTGCGCAAAAAAGTGAGATAAATATAAATGGATATAAGAACAGTTAGTCCAATCACTGGTGCATGCAATGCTGCACACAAGGAAGAGGATTGAATGTTCCACTGATTAGTATGGGTTGTGAACCCCCAAAAATTCCATCCTATGCAACAGAATCACATGTGAAGTACATCAGTACATATAATGTCCATATATCAGTTCATAGAAAAGTTGATATAAAAATAAGTGATCTGCAAAATTAGCGTTGATATTCAATTGATAGAGATATCTTCTAAACATGCATCGGTGCAATCAAACAGTAAAACACCCGAGAATAGTGCTGTAATCCAGTACAAGAAAGAGTCCACCACCTCCAATAAGACTGCCGCTTACCAGAGCTACTGATCCCTGAGAGAGATCAGTCTAAACCTGTGGTTATTACCCCTGCCAGGGTCTCTAAGTGGCGCGATCAGCTGCCTCCACCAGTATAGTAGATGGACTTCCAATCCCTCTCATCCCATCAGATGCATCATGGTTGGTTCAGTCCTCCTGACCTCCCAATAAGTGATCACCTATTTTGGCAACAGTCATGAATAATCTCAAGATAGGATGGAGCATGCATAACTGTAGTACGAAAGTAAATGAATCTATCTAGTATTGTCACTGTACAATACCAGATAGATTAATTTACTTTCATACTACAGTTATGCATGCTCCATCCTATCTAGTATTGTCACTGTACAATACTAGATAGATTCATTTACTTTCATACTACAGTTATGCATGCTCCATCCAATCTAGTATTGTACAGTGACAATACTAGATAGATTCATTTAATTTCGTACTACAGTTATGCATGCTCCATCCAATCTCGAGATTATTTATGACTGTTTGACCACATGTCTACAACAGTAGTATGCGAATATTCAGATATACATATTCTCATTTACACTGCAGTGGTTTATCCTGAATGCCAAGATATACAAGTCAACACAAATGCCACCATTGAGCCATGTCTGTCCCTCGTTATGTTCCCGTGGTGGTCTCTCGTCTGCTCTGCCCCTTCAGCTCCTGAGCCAGATGCATCATCTGGCCGCCTCTTGGGGGATCACCTCACGGAACCACGGTAAGTATGGGGCTCCTTTTTGGGCCCATATTTGCACAAAGATATATTGTTTTGTGACATGTATTTTCAACACATACTTTGTTTCTCTAGAGAGACTGCACCTGAAGAAACGAGCAGTGGCTCGCGAAACGCGTCGAGTTTTAGATGCTAGTACAACTCTAACATTGTATACATGTGCATGTTTCTAAGCATTATGCCATCATGACAAACAGTTTGGCTTTATGTCTATGTATATAACCAGGTTTTAATAAACCATGTTACTATTTTACTCTACTTTGTTGGCTCCCATGCTTGCCTCATCTTAAAGTCCCAGGGGCCAATTTCTCTTTTCTCGCATTATTTAGGGATGGAGGTATGTCATGGGTAGCATCAGACCTGATTCCCTTTTTCCTTTTTTCTCATGGTGCCTGCATAGTTTTGGATCCAGCACCACTTGGCCGTGTAAGTTAGGTAGCCTATCACCTGGATCGTACTTCCCAATTCCATGGGGTTGTCCACCAATATCTAAGCTATCAAAGAAAAACTACAGTATACTTGCAATTAACCAGTTTGACAAGATCAGCCTTCCTGAAACCAGGTTCCTCCAGAGCTTCTTGGGCTGTGGGTGATTGTCCTCACATTTGGTAGTGATTCCATAGTTCCAAAACCAATGCTACTTGACACCAATTTTCTTTTTAGTTGTCTGTAGGGGTAGTATTCTGACCACCACTGTAAAGAAACTGGCAACTCAGGTCAGAGCCACTGTACTCATCATGTGAAATTAGTACAGCAATCTTCCCCGCTGAGCTGTTGTGTTCTGACAGGGGGACGCGCTCCCCCCCGCCAGAACACTCCGATCAGCACTCCCTGCCCGTGTATACCAGGCTTAAGGGTTTTCAATCTATTGACCACCAATGCAAGTTCCATGTTTGACCCCAATGAATTGGTTTTAGTGAGGGTTCCCAGAGACCTTAAAATTTTTGGGGTTCCTCTGGGGTATAAAAGGTTGAGAAAGGCTTTACCAAATATATGCAGCTTGCGTGCCTTACGCTGATAAATATAAAGGCTTCAACTGGGCTTGCATCTCTTGGCTGGCCATTTAGGAGGTACAGGACTGTGCAGACAGATAGCATGCTTGTATTGGGTAGTTTGTTCAGTCACCACTCCCCCGACCAATCAAAGCCTGCCCCGGGCACACACCCCCTCCCAATCTTGAACATGCCCCCTACTCAAGCACAGACTGTATCTTGCCTCAGGCTGGACAATGGAATACAGGCACCTGTCCTATTCGGAAGAAGAGACGCAAGGCCACATGACAGTATTTGTTAACCATGTAAAAAAGGTAAGATAGTTCATTTCTGAAATGAAGGAAAAGCAGTTATGGTGCCGGCATAGTTTTAACTGTATAATCATTGTATGTTCACAATTACATATAATACAGTCTCTCTTTATGAAGACATTTCCCATGCAATGGATGGCATTCTGTTATCATGCGTTTCTATAGCTTGGGCAAAGCCAATACAACATTTTCTTACCCAAAGCTTGGAGGAGAGCAAAGCCCCCCCGACATGCTTAATGTGCAGATTTTGCAGTCTATAAAGCTATACACTCTTCAGGTTAAAGGATCAAGAGAAGAACAATGAAGCTTTAAATGAGATCAATAATATCCACAGGGAACGTCTCTGCGACTCTGACACGCCGTGCTCATACCTTGTGCGCCGGGAGCGAGATACGGGTCAGCCCAGCAGGGAGACATTGTAGCTAAAGTTCTTTATTCAAGTCTAAAGGATTGAATTATGTAAAGTGTAGAAGAATCAATTACTGCTGCTTATTCATTAACTCTTCGCTCAAAAGCATTGAGCGGTGTAAAGCCAGCCTGTTTTCTGAAGCTGGACTCGCAAAATCAGGTTCAGCGACCGCGTAGGGAGGCAAACTACATCTGAACCGTCCCAACTGTAGATTCTTATTTACCGTCTCCAACAGCAATGGCTACTTGTATTGTCTACATGCCAGCCAGTAAAGATCTAGTGCCTGGTTGCCTACGCTACAATCTGTACCTTCCATACTTTATAGCAGTGGTCTCCAAACTGTGGCCCTTTGCTTGCTTTTATCCAGCCCTTGGGGCACTATTTTCATCCACTGATAGCAACAAAGGGGCATAATTCCCCCCACTGACACCAATGAAGGGGTAGAATTCCTCCCAATGACATCAAAGATGGGGCACACTTCCTTCCATTGACAGTAACAATGGGGCCCATTGACACCAACGATGGAGAACAATTCCTTCCATTGACACCAACCATGGGGCCCATTGACACCAACGATGGAGAACAATTCCTTCCATTGACACCAACAATGGGGCACAATTTCTCCCACTGACATCAATGATGGGGCGCTATTCCTCCAAATGACACCAGCGAAGGGGCATATTCCCGCTGGCGTCAGGACCTTTTCTACTCCCAGTGGCCACAGTCCAACCTCCCTTAAATCTGAACTGTTTAGGAAGTTTGGAAACCCCTGCTCTATAGGTACAGATACAATGCACCCGGAAAGTATTCACAGCGCTTGACTTTTTCCACATTTTGTTATGTTACAGCCTTATTCCAAAATGGATTAAATTCATTATTTTCCTCAAAATTCTACAAACAATACCCCATGACAACGTGAAAAAAGTTTGTTTGAAATCTTTGCAAATTTATTAGAAATAAAGAAACGACCGAAAATCCCATATACACAAGTATTCACAGCCTTTTGCTCAATACTTTGTTGAAGCACCTTTGCATAAGCGTGCGCAAGGGGTGTGCCAGGTGTGCCTGGGCACACCCTAACCCTGGACATGGCAACCCATTAATCGTGATCTACCCGTCGATTGCAGGCAGGTGACAAGTAAACTGCGGCCCTTCCTTGCTGACCCCCAGAACCTGGGCAGGAGGGGCGGCGGGGGTGTAATTTAGTAAAACCGGTCTACATTTTCCTCCTGCAGCAGCTTAAAGTAGGCTTCTCCTCCTTTCCCTCTGGCTGACATTCAGTTGCCACAGGTGGAAAAAACAGGGCATTGCTAACCAATATATGCCACCTCGCCACCCCTCCTGTCCCTCTTCTTTCTGCTGACCAGGTCCCCCTGTGAGCTCCCCTGGTCCCAACCCCCCCCCCTATTGTTTCAGAATGGAGAGCGGTGAAGTGGCCAGTAAATATATCACACGCATGTATGTGTTGGAGCTTTGAGGTGCACACCCTAATGCAAAAGGCTGCGCACACCTATGCACCTTTGGCACCAATTACAGCCTCAAGTCTTTTTGAGTATGATGCTACAAGCTTGGCACACCTATTTTTGGGCAGTTTCTCCCATTCTTTTTTGCAGGACCTCCCAAGCTCCATCAGGTTGGATGGGGTGCGTCGGTGCACAGCCATTATCAGATCTCTCCAGAGATGTTCAATTGTGTTCAAGACTGAGCTCTGGCTGGGCCACTCAAGGACATTCACAGAGTTGTCCCATAGCCACTCCTTTGTTATCTTGGCTGTGTGCTTAGGGTAGTTGTCCTGTTGGAAGATGAACCTTTGTGCCAGGCTGAGGCCCAGAGCGCTCTGGAGCAGATTTTCATCAAGGATGTCTCTGTACATT
Source organism: Rana muscosa (assembly GCA_029206835.1). NCBI lineage: Eukaryota > Metazoa > Chordata > Amphibia > Anura > Ranidae > Rana > Rana muscosa. The sequence continues at coordinate 199,344,099 of CM055126.1, read as the reverse complement.
GCTGCATTCACCTTTCCCTAGATCCTGTCTAGTCTCCCAGCTCCTACCTCTGAAAAACATCCCCACAGCATGATGCTGCCACCACCATGCTTCACTGTAGGGATGGTATTGGCCAGGTGATGAGCGGTGCCTGGTTTCCTCCAGACATGACGCTTGCCATTCAGGCCAAAGAGTCAAATCTTTGTTTTATCAGACCAGAGAATTTTATTTTTCATTGTCAGAGTCCTTCAGGTGCCTTTTGGCAAACTCCAGGCGGGCTGTCATGTGACTTCTACTAAGGAGTGGCTTCCGCCTGGCCACTCCCCCATACAGGCCTGATTGGTGGAGTGCTGCAGAGATGGTTGTTCTTCTGGAAAGTTCCCCTCTCTTCACAGAGAGACACTAGAGCTCTGTCAGAGTGACCATCAGGTTCTTAGTCACCTTTCATTTACGGATGATGGAGGCCACTGTGCTCATTGGGACCTTCAATGCTGCAGAAATGTTTCTGTACCCTTCCCCAGATCTGTGCCTCCATACAATCCTGTCTCAGAGGTCTACAGACAATTCCTTGGACTTCATGGCTTGGTTTGTGCTCTGACATGCACGGTTAACTGTGGGACCTTATATAGACAGGTGTGTGCCTTTCCAAATCATGTCCAATCAACTGAATTTATCACAGGAGGACTCCAGATGGAAACATTTCAAGGATGATCAGTGGAAACAGGATGAACCTGAGCTCAATTTTGAGTGTCATGGCAAAGGCTGTGAATACTTATTTACATGGGATTTTTTCATTTTTAATAAATTTGCAAAGATTCTAAAACAAACTTTTGTCACATTGTTTTTATGGGGTATTGTTTGTAGAATTTTGAGGAAAATAATGAATTTAATCCATTTTGGAATAAGGCCTGGTTCACACTGGGGCGACAAACGCTCCGACATTGGGAGCTCATGTCGCATTACGTGTGAAAATCAATGTTTCCCTATGGGAGCCGTCTTAACTGGTCCGACACATGTCGGTCCGACTTTGAGAATGCTCCCTGTACTACTTTGGTCCGACTTTGATCCGACTTCAGCCCATTGACTATCATTGAAGTCGGATCAAAGTCGGACCGCAGTCTTGTATGATCCGACTTTGGCATGCGACTTGTGCTCTGCTGCTCTTGAGGGGGAACTCCAGGCCAAATTTTAAATAAAAAACCGGCATGGGTTCCCCCTCCAGGAGCATACCAGGCCCTTGGGTCTGGTCTGGATTTGAAGGGGCGCCCCTACGCCGAAAAAACGGCGTGGGGGTCCCCCCAAAATCCAAACCAGACCCTTATCCGAGCACACAACCTGGCAGGCCGCAGGGGAAGACGAGAGAGCGGCCCCCCCTCCCTCCTGAACCGTACCAGGCCGCATGCCCTCAACATGGGGGGTTTGGTGCTCTGGGGCAGGGGGGCGACCTGCGGGCCCCCCCACCCCAGAGCACCCTGCCCCCATGTTGATGAGGACAGGGCCTCTTCCCGACAACCCTGGCCGTTGGTTGTCGGGGTCTGCGGGCGGGGGGCTTATCGGAATCCGGGAGCCCCCTTCAATAAGGGGGCCCCCGGATCCCGGCCCCCCCACCCTATGTGAATGAGTATGGGGTACATCGTACCCCTACCCATTCACCTGGTGGAAAAAAATTGCAATAAAAAAAACACTACACAGGTTTTTAAAGTAATTACACAGCTCCGGGGGTCTTCTTCCGACTTCCGGGGGTCTTTTCCGACTTCCGGGGGTCTCCGGTGTCGTCTCCGCGCTCTCCGGTTCTTTCTTCCGCCGGGCCTCCGCTAACTTCTTTTTAGCTCTTTTGCTAACGGAGGCCCGGTCTTCCCGTTGTCTCGTCCGGCTCTCCGTTGTCCTTCTGCCGGCCCCTCCACTAACTTCTTGGTAGCTCTTTCGCTAGTGGAGGGGCCGGTCTTCCCGTCGTCGCCGTCGGCTTCTTCTTCCCTCTTCTCCTCCTCGATGTTGACGCGTCGCTTCCTCCCGCTGTAATACTGGCTCTCCGCTCCGCTCCGCATTAATATAGGCTTCTCATGACGTCACAGTCACATGTTCCGGGGCACATGGCCCCGGAGCATGTGACTGTGACGTCATGGGAACATGTGACTGTGACGTCATAAAAAGCCTATATTAATGCGGAGCGGAGAGCCAGTATTACAGCGGGAGGAAGCGACGCGTCAACATCGAGAAGGAGAAGAGGGAAGAAGACGCCGACGCCGACGACGGGAAGACCGGCCCCTCCACTAGCGAAAGAGCTACCAAGAAGTTAGTGGAGGGGCCGGCAGAAGGACAACGGAGAGCCGGACGAGACAACAGGAAGACCGGGCCTCCGTTAGCAAAAGAGCTAAAAAGAAGTTAGCGGAGGCCCGGCGGAAGAAAGAACCGGAGAGCGCGGAGACGACACCGGAGACCCCCGAAGTCGGAAAAGACCCCCGGAAGTCGGAAGAAGAGCGCCGGAGTCGGAAGAAGACCCCCGGAGCTGTGTAATAAATTACTTTAAAAACCTGTGTAGTGTTTTTTTATTGCAATTTTTTCCACCAGGTGAATGGGTAGGGGTACGATGTACCCCATACTCACATAGGGTGGGGGGGCCGGGATCCAGGGGCCCCCTTATTGAAGGGGGCTCCCGGATTCCGATAAGCCCCCCGCCCGCAGACCCCGACAACCAATGGCCAGGGTTGTCGGGAAGAGGCCCTGTCCTCATCAACATGGGGGCAGGGTGCTCTGGGGTGGGGGGGCCGCAGGTCGCCCCAGAGCACCAAACCCCCCATGTTGAGGGCATGCGGCCTGGTACGGTTCAGGAGGGAGGGGGGGCGCTCTCTCGTCCCCCCCCTCTTCCCCTGCGGCCGGCCAGGTTGTGTGCTCGGATAAGGGTCTGGTTTGGATTTTGGGGGGACCCCCACGCTGTTTTTTCGGCGTAGGGGCGCCCATTCAAATCCAGACCAGACCCAAGGGCCTGGTATGCCTCTGGAGGGGAACCCACGCCGTTTTTTTTTTTTTTTATTTAAAATTTGGCCTGGAGTTCCCCCTCAAGATTCATACCAAACACAGTGCCTGATATTGGCGGGGATCCAAGTCGGATCAGTAGGACAGATGTCGTGTCGCACTAGTGTGAACCCAGCCTGAGGTTGTAATTTAACAAAAAGTGGAAAAAGTGAAGCGCTGTGAGTACTTTCCGGATGCATTGTATGTTCATTGTCACCTGGATCATACATACAGTTAGCATTCATCTAGTGTCTGTAGGAAGCAATAAACAGATTCCGGAAAGCTGCTGAACACTTTTTAAATGCTTTGTAATTGTTGGCCAAGCCCGCTACCCCCAAGACAGGCATTTTACAAGGTGAGATTAAAAAACATATTTCCGCACAAGGCACTTAACACGGCGTCCCATTCGCAGCTTCATTCCGCTACAATGGAATATTTTAAACCAATTACAGGCAATTGGAAGGGTTTGATATACTCAAGGTTAACACTGAGTAATTTTAACAGTAACTTATCTGTATTTATACAGAATGTGAATGTTATGTTTCAAAGATCGTCGCAGCCTCGCTACCAATGAAGAAATAGTGAGGACGTGGGTTGAAGTGTGACAAATGACACAATGGAGAGAAGTGTATGACTGTCAGCGCTCACAATCTAGCTCACCCAATGCCATAAAATACACTGACACACAATATAAAATTATTGCTCTTTATTTCCCAGCCATGTGAATGCAAACACATGGACTTAAGGTCATTACTGGCAAGCTACAGTACTTTTAAAGTAGCTAAACTGTATTATAGCACCCTGCTTCCAATGAGTGGGCGCTATTTGTTAAAATTATAGTTGTCTGAGCAATAGTTTGGCTCAGAAGGATTGTGTTCAAATTATACTTCTGTTTCAGTTCAGCTGGTTGCATGATTTTCCTCCTGACGGTGGGTGTTGCTGTCACCACTGGTCAGGCCAGGGTTGGAAAGGCAACAGGCTGAATGCATTGGGTATCTCTTTCCCAGAAGCAGCCCAGAGGGCGTGGTCAACCCGCTGTGCATTCTGGGAGAGGGTACTTAAGGGACAGACACCATTTTGTGGGGTCGTTCGTTGGTGGTGGGCACCTCCCGATCCCGACCTGAGGGCCCTCACGGCCTCAGGGATGTGTTAGCAGTTTCCGCCTCAGGGCCACGTTGGCCCGAGGCTCCGTTACTGAGATGTAGGCCCAGGAGTCACTGGGGGCCTACTGATCCTGGGATGATCCTGTGTCGCCTTGCCTGCGGGAAGGGACCGAGCAATTGAGGACTCAATTGGAGGATGTATCCGGATCAAAATCTACCTCACAGTGCTGCTGGAAAGGCTGAAAGATCTTGGCACTGAGAGCTGTGTTCTTTTCATCAGAAGGTAACCCAGTGAGGGGTTACACAAGTCTGTGGCAGAGACTATTGAGCAAATTCTATTTTCACCAAGTCTGTGGCAGAGACTATCTGTGATCGAGCTACGCACCGGTTGCTAGGCCAGTGAGAGGAGGTCTATCCGGTGGTTGCTGAGTCCAGCGTGGCGAGAGTTGTTCCTCTGGACCTAAGAAAATACCTGTGATTCGCAAGTAAGGTACCCGAGTCCTCCCCATCCCTTCACCCCCCTCTGTTGGAAAACTTTAATCAATAAAATCCCTTGAAAGAGACTTTGTGTTGGTGCGAACTTTCTTCTGGACAACTCTTCAAGGAGAACCCCTGAGACGAGCGTATGGAACAGTAAGGTAACAGCAGGCCCAAATCTAAACCAGCAGCTCCTACGGGGGTAGTGCTACAGTAGTAATCGATTTACTTTTCATAGATCACTCAGACCAGAGGGAGATAAAAAAAAAAGAGGGGTAGTTGGGAAATGGCCCCCAATGGTGCACCAGGTCACATGTCACGGGGCTGCCATGCTGTGTCAAAGGACTCCAACATTAGCAGAGACTCCTGTGACAGTGAATGAAGAACTATGCTGATGTCAAGTTAGTTGACCTTCCACACCTTTTAGTAGTATACTCCTAGTATATGCTCCCCTATTGTAACTCTAGTATATCCTCTCCAACTCTTGTAGTAATATACCCTTAGCATCTCTAGTAGTAATATATCCCAAGTATATTATTTTCACCCCTTGCAGTTTTATATTCTTTGCATAGCCTCTTCACCCTTGTAGTAGTAAACCCCTAGTATATCCTCTCCATCCCTGTAGTAGTATACCCCTAGTATATTATCTCCACCCCTTGTAGTAGTGTACTTCTAGTTAACCTCAGCACCTCTAGTAGTAAAATACTCCTAGTATATCCTCTCCACCCCTTGTAGTACTATACCCCTAGTATATCCTCTCCACCCCTCTCAGTACTATACCCCTAGTAAATCCTCTCCACACCCTATAGTACTATACCCCTAGTATAGCCTCTCCACCCCTTATAGTACTATCCACCTAGTATATCCTCTCCACACCTTTTAGTACTATACCCCTAGTAAATCCTCTCCACACCTTGTAGTACTATACCCCTAGTATAGCCTCTCCACACCTTGTAGTACTATACCCCTAGTATAGCCTCTCCACCCCTTATAGTACTATACACCTAGTATATCCTCTCCACACCTTTTAGTACTATACCCCTAGTATAGCCTCTCCACCCCTTGTAGTACTATACCCCTAGTATATCCTCTCCACCCCTCTCAGTACTATACCCCTAGTAAATCCTCTCCACACCTTATAGTACTATACCCCTAGTATATCCTCTCCACCACTCTCAGTACTATACCCCTAGTAAATCCTCTCCACACCTTGTAGTACTATACCCCTAGTATAGCCTCTCCACACCCTGTAGTACTATACCCCTAGTATAGCCTCTCCACACCTTGTAGTACTATACCCCTAGTATAGCCTCTCCACCCCTTATAGTACTATACACCTAGTATATCCTCTCCACACCTTTTAGTACTATACCCCTAGTATAGCCTCTCCACCCCTTGTAGTACTATACCCCTAGTATATCCTCTCCACCCCTCTCAGTACTATACCCCTAGTAAATCCTCTCCACACCTTATAGTACTATACCCCTAGTATATCCTCTCCACCACTCTCAGTACTATACCCCTAGTAAATCCTCTCCACACCTTGTAGTACTATACCCCTAGTATAGCCTCTCCATCCCTTATAGTACTATACACCTAGTATATCCTCTCCACACCTTGTAGTACTATACCCCTAGTATATCCTCTCCACCCCTTATAGTACTATACAGCTAGTATATCCTCTCCACCCCTTATAGTACTATACAGCTAGTATATCCTCTCCACCCCTTATAGTACTATACCCCTAGTAAATCCTCTCCACACCTTGTAGTACTATACCCCTAGTATAGCCTCTCCACACCTTGTAGTACTATACCCCTAGTATAGCCTCTCCACACCTTGTAGTACTATACCCCTAGTATAGCCTCTCCACCCCTTATAGTACTATACACCTAGTATATCCTCTCCACACCTTTTAGTACTATACCCCTAGTATAGCCTCTCCACCCCTTGTAGTACTATACCCCTAGTATATCCTCTCCACCCCTCTCAGTACTATACCCCTAGTAAATCCTCTCCACACCTTATAGTACTATACCCCTAGTATATCCTCTCCACCACTCTCAGTACTATACCCCTAGTAAATCCTCTCCACACCTTGTAGTACTATACCCCTAGTATAGCCTCTCCATCCCTTATAGTACTATACACCTAGTATATCCTCTCCACACCTTGTAGTACTATACCCCTAGTATATCCTCTCCACCCCTTATAGTACTATACAGCTAGTATATCCTCTCCACCCCTTGTACTACTATACCTCTAGTATATCCTCTCCACCCCATGTAGTACTATACCCCTAGTATAGCCTCTCCACTCCCTATAGTAGTATACCCCCGGTATATCGCTTCCACTCCCTATAGTAGTATACCCCCGGTCTATCGCTTCCATTCCCTATAGTAGTATACCCCCGGTATATCGCTTCCACTCCCTATAGTAGTATACCCCCGGTATATCGCTTCCACTCCCTATAGTAGTATACCCCCGGTATATCGCTTCCACTCCCTATAGTAGTATACCCCCGGTATATCGCTTCCACTCCCTATAGTAGTATACCCCCGGTATATCGCTTCCACTCCCTATAGTAGAACACCCCTGGTATATCACGTTCACCCCTTATAGTAGAATACCCACTGTATATTGCTTACACTCATAGTAGTATACCCCGGTATATCCACGCCTCCCTTTGTATCTGCCTTTAGCACAATTGATGTGTTTTCTAGACCACCTACTGGTTTCACTCACTGCTTGAAATGGCTCTTTCATATCTATAGCTCTTCCACTCATGTTAAAGTAAACTGTCAGAAGTAGACAGATTAACAAGAAAAACACAATTCTAATGTTTTGTAGCACTGGAAGAAAACATCGGCCCGGGTACAATGACAACACTCTACACGGATCTTAGCCAGGCAGACTCTTACAGGAAACTTCCATGTGGAATACAATGCTCTGCTGAGACAATGGATGAACTCGACTTTCTAGATTCCTAGAATTACACCTGCAGCGCTCTGTACACAAACACTTGCCATGTGTTCCCTCCTGTCCACAGGAATCTGCTGTCAACTGCAGCCAGATCAGAGGCACTGTACAGTATACTGGTTCCGGTGTGGACTCTGGACCGGCTACACCTTTTACACAAGACTGCAGGAGGAAATGACTTATTGTTTGTCTAATCCACAGAGGTAGGAAATAGACGGTGAGGTCACAATTCGGGTCCTTCAATGTGACACTTCAAATTAGTACTTTAGGAGGAGTTACTGTGGGACCAAATACAATCTAAAGTGGTCTCTAAAGCTGACAATCTGTTACAAGTAGCAAGACCTCAGCCAATCAGCAACTCCTATAAAAAATGGGCTCTATATACACTGTATCTCTCCAACCTGTCCAAGGAGGACTGGATAGAGGGACGAAACTGGTTCTCTGATGTCATTAGTATCCCAGACAAATTACCATTTACCAAGATACCATTTAAAACTTATACACTGGTTCAAATTGTTCCAAATTGTTCACAAATGTTCCAATTGCCCGCCATGTTGGCACAAAGGTGCAAATAGATTTAATTTTCTGGAATGGTTTTAGGATTGAGAGCTATTGGCCATCACTTCATGCCTTCTTGAAGGAACAACTCAGATTTAATGCTACTCCTGAAGCATTTCTAGTGAACATCCTGGAGGACTATATTAGTCTAAAGAAGCCATTCTCAACCAGGGTTCTGGAACACTAGGGTTCCTCTAGAGCAGGGGTATTGATTTAAAATTCAAGGAGGTCCAATCGCTAAAATATTCTTCCTGCCCAGGTCAGAATCTCAAGTTTGTGCTATCAGAGTGTCCCGTTCCATCAGGTACGCTCATCAGAGTGTCCCCATTAGTGTCCCCTTCCATCAGGTGCGCTCATCAGAGTGTCCCCTTCCATCGAGTGCGCTCATCAGAGTGTCCCCTTCCATCGAGTGCGCTCATCAGAGTGTCCCCTTCCATCGAGTGCGCTCATCAGAGTGTCCCCTTCCATCGAGTGCGCTCATCAGAGTGTCCCCTTCCATCGAGTGCGCTCATCAGAGTGTCCCCTTCCATCGGGTGCGCTCATCAGAGTGTCCCCTTCCATCGAATGCGCTCATCAGAGTGTCCCCTTCCATCGGGTGCACTCATCAGAGTGTCCCCTTCCATCGGGTGCACTCATCAGAGTGTCCCCTTCCATCGGGTGCACTCATCAGAGTGTCCCCTTCCATCGGGTGCACTCATCAGAGTGTCCCCTTCCATCGGGTGCGCTCATCAGAGTGTCCCCTTCCATCGAGTGCGCTCATCAGAGTGTCCCCTTCCATCGAATGCGCTCATCAGAGTGTCCCCTTCCATCGAATGCGCTCATCAGAGTGTCCCCTTCCATCGAATGCGCTCATCAGAGTGTCCCCTTCCATCGAATGCGCTCATCAGAGTGTCCCCTTCCATCGAATGCGCTCATCAGAGTGTCCCCTTCCATCGGGTGCACTCATCAGAGTGTCCCCTTCCATCGGGTGCCCTCATCAGAGTGTCCCCTTCCATCGAATGCGCTCATCAGAGTGTCCCCTTCCATCGGGTGCACTCATCAGAGTGTCCCCTTCCATCGGGTGCACTCATCAGAGTGTCCCCTTCCATCGGGTTCACTCATCAGAGTGTCCCCTTCCATCGGGTGCACTCATCAGAGTGTCCCCTTCCATCGGGTGCCCTCATCAGCGTGTCCCCTTCCATCGAGTGTCCGCATTAGTGTCCCCTTCCATAAGCTGTCCCCCTTTCAGGTGTCTCCATCAGAGTGCCCTTTTACATCAGGTGTGCCTATTAGAGTAGCATTATAGATTAGTTGAGACCCATCAGCTCATATGTCCCTTGTAGCCAGGCAGGCAGAGGGAGGAGCTAGGAGAAGAAGCATGCCACAGGGGGAAGGAGCTGGGAAGAGCGGATTTCTGCAGCGGGTGGGGCACACATGGGATTGGCTGCTAGGACACAGCCGCTCCTAGCAACCAATGCCTGCTAGACAGTGGCTGCAGATTGGCAGGCTGACGGTCCGGACTGGAGGCTCACTTGGTCTGTGCCACGGTCCGTCATTTAATAAAGGCTGCTCTAGAGGGTACTAGGGGTTCCTTGAGCTGTGGCTGATGGACCCAGGACCTCCCATCTGATGGGGCCTGGACTGTCTTATTTGGGTAGAGTGGGACAAGTGTGAATAAGAGGGTGTACAACTAGCCATACATGGAGAGATTTCGCTCATTCTACCCTGCAGAAAATTAATATTTCCCTCCATCCATGTTTTGTGCATTTCTTCCCAATCTGTGCAGTGATCCAGTGTGCCGGAGCTTCCTGTAATAAAGACCGCTCACTGCTGCTTTCTCTCTTTTGTGCAGGGTGACTGGTCTTGTCTCCACCCCCTCCTGTAGTTTTCTGCAGGCAGCCTGTAGTGGGTGGAGCTATTGGCCCCTCCCACAGCTCTGCTCTCAACACAGGCAATATACAGCAAAGTGATGTCACCACTACTTTTACAAGGTAATATCTGGGTTTAGAAATGCATTTGGTGCACACAAGCTGGGTTTATACACTTAGTGGCTTAAGGGGAATATATTTTACATAAAAATGTTTGTGCCTCGCGTTAAGCTTTAGACAGGTTTGCTTTAAACCTATCATGGCAAGATTGTGGGCCTGTAGTGTGCCATGGGACTCGAAGACATTATCTTGAATAAACTAGTTTAGCTTCACCACTTCAATGTCCCCAGAAGCTATCTCCGCTAAGAATTTTGGTTGCCATGTACATATTGAAATGGAACTAATATGGAAGCTTATGTTATTTTGTCTGTTTGAGGCTTAGTTTACACTTGCGGTTGGGGGGTCAGTAAACAGGCGGTTGAGCTGCACTGGCAGTCATATGGTGGTATACACATACTGGCCATGATGCTTTGAATTGTGGCACAGCAAAAATAATCCCCTCCGTTTGGCGGGTAATACCACCTGCAGAACACAACCCACTCTAGTAATTTGGGTCCCTCCGCAATGCATGTGATTGAGGCCCGATGGTGCAGGCTTTTTCTGTTAGGGGGGTTTAAAACAAGCGGTGAGGAGACGTCATAACCGGCCGCCAATCTATGAAAAGCGATTCACCACAGATTGCACTTCAAAAATACTTCCGCATGTGTAAACAAGCCCTGCAAGTCATGGGAAACTGGAAATCTCCTAAAGACTATCTTCTTCAAGAAACAATTTGTTTGACATTGAATAGACAAACAATCGGCAAAAGCAAATAAGGCACAAGCGACGTCTTCTTGACAAAGCAGTGCGGGGGAGGGGCTGCTTCTGCCCAGGTTTAAGTAAATATTGTTTTCATAAAAGACGTTATTCACTCTGCTGAAACTTGCTCCTATGATGACGGCAACAGAGAGGATTTCTCTACATTCCTGATCATCGAAAATCCAAAGGCGATAGCGTCATCTGAACCCTAAAGGAAGGAGATTTTATTTGCTTAACCACTTAAGCCCCGGACCAATACGCAGCATAAGGACCAGGCCCCTTTTTGCGATTCGGCACTGCGTCGCTTTAACTGACAATTGCGTGGTAATGCGACGTGGCTCCCAAACAAAATTGGCGTCCTTTTTTCCCCACAAATAGAGCTTTCTTTTGGTGGTATTTGATCACCTCTGCGGTTTTTATTTTTTGCGCTATAAACAAAAATAGAGCGATAATTTGGAAAAAAATGCAATATTTTTTACTTTTTGCTATAATAAATATCTCCAAAAAATATATAAAAAAAAACTTTTTTTTCCCTCCGTTTAGGCCGATACGTATTCCTCTACATATTTTTGGTAAAAAAATAAATAAAAAAAAATGGCAGCGATCAGCGATTTTTTTTTTTTTTGTGACTGCGACATTATGGCGGACACATTGGACACTTTTGACACTATTTTGAGACCATTGTAATTTTTACAGCGACCAGTGCTATAAAAATGCACTGATTACTGTAAAAATGACACTGGCAGTGAAGGGGTTAACCAGGAGGGGGCTGTAGCGGTTAAGTGTGCCCTGATTTGTGTTTCTTACTGTGGGGGGGCGTGGCTTAGCGTGTCACGTCACTGATCGTCGTTCCCTATTACAGGGAACAGACGATCAGTGACAGGCACACTAGGAAGCACGGGGAGAGGTTTGTTTACACTTACCTCTCCCCGTTCTTCCTCTCTGTGACCCGATCGCGGGACACCAGCGGCGATCGGGTCCGCTGTTCCCGCGGGGATGGTCACGGAGAAGAGGACCGGGTCGCGAGCACGCCGCCGGCGGCAAGCTCGCGACCCACGGCTGGGCTCTTAAAAAGGGACGTACCTGTACGCCCATGTGCCCAGCTGTGCCATTTTGCCGACGTACATCGGCGTGCGGCGGTCCTCAAGTGGTTAAGCACTGTGCATCATAAATGTCGGGCAGAGGCATGATGGGACTTGTAGTTTCGCAACAGCTGGAAGGCTGCTAGTTTGAGACCCCTGGGGTGTCAGTGCGTCAACTTCAGAGTGACATTTCAGGAGCACAACAGGAAGACCGCTTTCCCCATAATGGCAGGATCACGGGGTATAATTTTAATGCAAGTTGCAGATTTAAAAAGGTTGAACACAACTTCTGGATCTACATTACCATATTAAAGCCCATGTGAGAATTTACTATTGAAACAGAGAAGAGTAACGTCGGAGAAAACAAACAAACTGGTCCATCAGATTCATAAAAAAAAGTATTAATGATAATATAAACACTGTATATACACACACTGTATATTTGCACCGATCAGCCGTACATTATGACATTATGACAACCCACCATAACCCCCTCTAGTAAAGGCATGGACTCTACTAGACCTCTGAAGGTATGCTCTGTATCTGGCACCAAGCCGCCCAATAGCAGATCCTTTAACTTGCAAGGTGGGGTCTCTATGGATTGCACTTGTTTTTCTAGCACATCTCAGATCCTCGATTGGATTGAGAGCTGGGGAATTTGAAGGTCAACACCTCAAATGCCTCGTTTCCACTGAGCGGAACGGTTCAGGTCGGTACAGTTTGGAAGGGTTACAGTTTGGAAGGGTTAGAATGGTTCGGCCTATTCAGGTGAGCGTTTCCACTGCAAGTCGGATCGTCAGGGGCCATACAGGGCTTAGAAAAAATGCCTAGCGTGTCCGCCAATCAGTGGAATGTATTGTAGCTCCGCTCTAACTGAACAGTACCATTTTCTATGGCTCCACATCTGAAGCAGGACCCAGAATGGTGTGGTATGGTTCGGTTGTATGGGCCACTTTCATAATGGAAACACTCAAAATAGCGTACCGTACCCAACCAACCCAAACCGATCCACTCAGTGGAAACGAGGCATAACTCACTGTGTTCCTGAGACCTTTCTTGAATTCATCAGACCAGATCTTCTTCCAATGGTCCATGGTCCAGTTCTGATTCATACGTGCCCATTGTGGATCAACATTGGCATCCTAACCAGTCCGCAGGCACCATACACAACAAATTGTAAAAGCACTGTGTATTCTGACACTGATCTATCGGAACCAGCATTAACTTCTTCAGCAATTTGAGCTACAGAAGTTTTTCTATCAGATCAGATCAGACTACACACAGCCTTCATCAACAGTTTTCCTTCCTGATGCCGCGTACACGCGACCGTTTTTAATGACGAGAAAAATGAAATTTTTTAAAATGGTCATTAAAAATGATCGTGTGTGGGCTTTCCAGCATTTTTCCCGACGTGAAAAACGGCCATGAAAAAATTGGAACATGCTCTAATTTTTCACGTCGTTTTTTACATTGTCGTTTTTCTCGTCATGAAAAACGGCCGTGTGTATGCTTTAACGACGTGAAAAAAAATGCGCATGCTCAGAATCAAGTATGAGACGGGAGCGCTCGTTCTGGTAAAACTAGCGTTCGTAATGGAGATGGCACATTCGTCACGCTGTAACGGACTGAAAAGCACGAGGCTGAAAAGCGCGAATCGTCGCTCAACAAACTTTACTAACATGAAGGGTGACGCCATCCGAATGGAACTTACCCTTTATAGTGTTGTCATACGTGTTGTACGTCACCGCACTTTACTCAAACATTTTTTTCCACGATAGTGTGTAGGCAAGGCAGGCTTGAGAGGAAACACGAAAAATCACGTCGAGAAAAATGCAGTTTTTTTCAATGACATTAAAAACGGTCGTGTGTACGCGGCATTAGACCACCTTTGGTAGTTCCTGACCATTGCAGACCAGGAACATCTCACAAGAGCTGCAGTTTTGGATTTGCTCTGACCCAGTCATCTAGCCATTACAATTTGGCCCTTGTCAAAGTCGCTCAAATCGTAACGCTGGCCCCCTTTTTTTTTTCTACTTCCAATACATCAACTTTCGGGGACAATATGTTCACTTGCTGCCTAATATAGCACACCCACTTTCAGATGCCATTGTAATGAGATAATCAATGTTATAGACTTAACCTGTCAGGGGTCATGATGATTATTTATATATAAAGTCGGTCAGTCGGTTAACAATAAGTGGATTCAAACATGCTTGGGATAAACCTAGATCTATACTCGGACAAAAACCAATCACAAACCATTTTAAGCATATATATATATATATATATATATATATATATATATATATATATACACACACATACACATATACACACACACACACACACACACACACATATACACACACAAACACTGTATATTATATATACAATTTTTTTATTATTATTTATATTTAAAGTGGTTTGTTATCCGTTTTGTCCGAGTATAGATCTAGGTTTGTGCCAAACAGGTTTGAATCCACTTACTGTTGACTGACTGACTTTACAGGGTACCTTTTTAGATATTTGGATTTTGCTTACAGAGTATTTTTACGGCTGCTAGCAAGGAACCAAAGAAAAAACAAGCAGGCAAGATTGGACAGGTAGATTCAATCTCTTTTACAAAAATCCAAAATTGCTGTAGAGGTGCATTTTCACAATGTACTGGAATGCAATAAAAGAACTGGTTATAGCGGACTAGTCATTAAAAAGTTCTGGAGTGAATTTGTTTTGTAACTGCTTGGTGCAATCGCTCTCTAAGCCCTGGTTCACACTGGTGCGATTTGACATGTGATTTGACATGTCAAATCGGCGATATTTGCTGCAAATTGAGGGCAATGGCACCGTCCCTTTTCGGTGCGACGCCGCATCTGCGGCGCTGCACCGATTTCAAAAAGTAGTTTCTGTACTACTTTTTGCGATTTCGGCCGCGATTTACATTGACATCTGTGTCAGATGTCTTTGTAATCGCGGCTGAAATTGGGAATGCCAGCGAGAGTGAAATCATGCGAGTTCAGCTGAACTCGCACGGCTTCACTCCCGCAGCCCAGTGTGAACCTGGGCTATGGCCGGGTTCAAACTGATTCTGTGCGATAACACATGCACAATAACGGACATTATGATGTACAATGAGCCAGCACATTCATTTTAAATAAGCTACCAATGCACCCCATCGTAGGCTAAACTGCACCTGCAATTGCTGTGAATTGAGACTGCTGCAGTGCCGGTGCTTTGTCTTTGTGCATTGGAGAAGCCATTGGAAATGAATGGCATTCCAACACACTGACACATGCAACGTGCAGCCCAAAAGTATTACGTATTTGCATAGAAGCAATTTGCATGCTATGAAGCTGGAAAACTGGTCATGTGTGTGACGGCCCCTTTACACCCAGGAATTTGTGGCATGTTCCCACACCTATGTTTCATTAAGGCTACTTTCATACTGTAGTCTGTAGCCGCAGCGCTTTACCGTAGTTTTAGCAGCGCTTTTCGGCCTCTAGCGCTTTTAGCCCCCCGGTAGCAACTGATGAAGGGGGTAAAACCGCCTGTATTGCAGGTCGCTTCCGAAGTGCTGCCCATTCATTCCAATGGACAGGGCTGTATAAAGCGCTCCTACACCGCCCGAAAGATGCTGCTTGCAGGACCTTTTTTTCCTGTCCCGCAAGCGCACAGCCTCAGTGTGAAAGCACTCGGCACTCTCACACTGGGGTGGCATGGGAGGCAGTTTCAGGCGCTTTACAGGCTCTATTTTTAAAAAGTGTGAAAGTAGCCTTAAGTGGAACTTAACCCATAACAACTTCATAAAAAATAATGTTCTTTAGCAAGGAACATACATTCCACATGAATAATTTATGCTACCAAAATTAGTGTCTGCTGTAAATTGCCTCCAGCATTGTTCCTGTTACTTCTTGCTGGAGGCTGCCATTTTAAGCCCAGAGCCCCTGAGCAGCAGTAAATATTTAGGCTGTCAGCACTGAGACTGAGTGAAGCTAGTCATAAAACACAGAGGAAATTCACCTGGATCCTTGATAAATTACCCAAATTTCAAGCCATGGGTGGCGTTGTTGATCTGAAAGTCGAAGGAGCCGGCTAGAAAATTGACAGCCCAACAACTTTTACCAATCACTGCTCGGGGATTAGGATAGCTGTGGGGGTGCTAACTGTCAAAATGCAATCAATGGAGATTCGTCCATCCATGCAGAGATGGATATCAAGGTATAAATGTTATTATCAAAGAGTGGGTGGGAATTTTGTAGTTGGAGCGCATGGAAACATTTCAGGTTTATAAAGTATAGGATGCTGCTCTGGCTGCAGAGCTTCCTGTACCTGGAAGATATCATCTGGCAATGACCAATGTGTATTTTGCAAATTATTGTGATATTAAACCCTCAGCTGATTTCATCTCTTATGCAGCTTTTTTATCTTTCAACCACTTAAGGACCGGAAGGATTTGCCCCCTTAATGACCAGGCCATTTTTTTGCGATACGGCTCTGTGTTGATTTAACTGACAATTGCGCAGTCATGCAACTTTGTACCCAAAACAAAATTGACGTCCTTTTTTTCCCACCAATAGAGCTTTCTTTTGGTGGTATTTGATCACCTCTGCGGTTTTTATTTTTTGCACTTTAAAAAAAAAAAAGCGCAACAATTTTGAAAAAAAAAAAAAAACAATATTTTTTACTTGTTGCTATAATAAAAATATAAAAAAAAAAAAAACTAAATTTCTTCCTCAGGTTTAGTCTAATATGTATTCTTCTACATATTTTTGGTAATAATAAAAAAAAAAAAAAAAGCAATAAACGTATATTGATTAATTTGCGCAAAAGTTATAGCGTCTACAAAATAGGCGATTGATTTATGGCATTTTTATTATATATATATATAGATATTACTAGTATTTGGGGGGGGGGGATCTGCGATTTTTATTGTTTTTTTGGGACCATTGACATTTATACAGCGATCAGAGCTAAAAATAGCCACTGATAACTGTATAATGTGACTGGCAGGGAAGGGGTTAACACTAGTGGGAGATCAAGGGGTTAAATGTGTTACCTAGGGAGTGATTCTAATGGTGGGGGGGGATGGGACTGCCTGGGGGAGGAGACTGATTGTTGTTCATACTCAGTATGAACAAGAGATCAGTCTCCTCACCCCTCACAGAACGGAGATCTGTCTGTTTACATTGACAGATCTCCATTCTGCCTCTCTCAGGAGCGATCGCAGGTGCCCAGCCGACATCGGGCACTCGCATCGGCTCAGTCGTCGCGCAGCGGGCACGCACGCCCCCTAGTGGTCTTAAAGCGGCCGACGTATAGCTACAGCGATTTGCCCAGGAGAGCCAACCTGCCGCAGTATAACTGCAGCGGCTGGTCCTCTAGTGGGTTAATCCTTGTATTATGTTCATATTCAAGCTGGTGCCATACCGCAGCTTTTCTGTTTTAAGGTGGCTCTTTTCTCTTGCAGCATCCCATGTAGCCACTCTTGCATGCAGGGACTAGAGTTGTGTCTCCCTACACTATCTGCATCAATAGAAACACACAGCCCCATAGCCTAAGAAGGTAAGACACTCCCCTACTCCTGCCTTCTCCAAGTTAAAGTAGTATTAAACCCAAAGGCAAACATTTATTAAAGTGGAGCTTCACTCTCCCAATCAACATTGATTATTTAATTAGCATTAGTAAATAAATAGGGAAGTATTTAAACTTTTTTTTTTTTTTTACATTTCTTTAGTGACTTTCTGATTTCTCAACAAAACAAAGCATGGAGACGTGATGGATGGGGGAGTTTGCTTTGAATATTAAAAATGAATTAAAGAGTGTTTTTGCATTTGTTTGTTTTTTTGTTTGTTTTTAAGGCTTTCTTTCCATCATTTTTACCTGGTGATCTGGCCAGTAAGTCTGCTGTTTAACAGAACAAGCTTTCTTTCAAATGTATTAGTTTACAATGGATCAGTCAAACCATTTACCACTGGCAGGGGGGTGCTTACAATGATCAGTTTTTATTTATTCATGCAACGCCTGTAACTGCAGTGTGAGCTGGAGCTTGACTTCAATTTTCTAAGTGGATCTAAAGTCTGCTAATACATCTAAACACTCCCCTCCCCCCAGACTGACAATGCTGCTGTCCAAAGGTGCCCCCCTGTGCTCCTTCATTCAGAGCAGAGGCACTCTAATACAGGAGGTGTGTTACTGGCCAGATCACCAGGTGAAAACAGAGGGGGGTAAAAGAAAAAAAAAAAACAAATGCAGCCAACACATCTAATGACTGGTAAGCTGCAATATATTATGTTTTTGGGTTTAATATAAATTTTAATAGAGTGGCTGGAGACTGCACTGTCCATTGTTAATTCTTTCCTGTGGAGACTGGAAATTCAGGGAAGCAGCTCTTAAGCCTCGTACACACGGTCTGACTTTTTGCCAACAAACTTTAAAATTAGCAAGTTTGACAAAAAATCCGACCGTGTGTACGCTCCATCGGACAAACTTTTTCGGTTTTAATCGGACAAATGTTCGGTCTGCAAACGGACAAACTTTTTGCAAACAAAAGTCAGATGCAGCAAAGTCTGACCGTGTGTACAGAAATCCATCTGACTTTTCTCCGATGGACAAATAAGCGAGCCCAGAACCAATGTTAAAATCAACCAACAATAGCAGAAGTTGACCAAAGGGTGTCGGTAAAGAGCAGAAAAACCACGTGATGTTGGAAAAGTTTTGGGAAAGTTTGCAGAAAAGTCCTGCCGTGTGAATGCTATGGGTGTTCCCGGCCAACTCCCTTCGGACAAAAATCCACAGAAAAGTTTGTTTGAAGTCCGACCGTGTGTACGAGGCTTTAGAGAGCAGGAAACGGTATTAAACTGCAAGCACTGGGGAAGGGAAGTTTAACAAATAATTTACTGGGGAACAGGGCCGGGACAAGGGGTCGGAAGGAGGGCGGCCGCCCTGGGCGCAATGGTTTATTGCAGGCATGGGCGTCCGCTGAACTTTTTTCAGGGGGGGGGGGCATCATTTTAAGGTCATCCATGCTTCTTTGGGGCAGTGGAGCAGCGCTGTATACACCACTCCTCCACCGCCCCCTGCCCATTGAAATAAATGGGCACCACTGCCGAAGCGCCGATACACAGTTGCATTTAACCCTGTCTTTTACCGCTAGCTGGGATTATTGCAACACAGGGGGCAAGTGTCTTCACTCTGACTTCACTACTCTTACGGTTCCAGGGGGGGGCAATTGACCCCCCTTGCCCTATGGAGCGGACACCCATGATTGCAGGGATGGATTGCTACTGTTACAAGGCTGACCGGAGTAGTGATAACGACATCACAGCTAACCCTAAGGCTCCGTTCACATCGCGGCGATTCCGCCCACGATTTGGAATGCCAAGATGTGAACAGAGCCTTAAGGAAGAGGGGGTGCCGTTTGGCATCTTTGCCCAGGGCGCTTGATCAGGTGCATCCAAGCTACTACTTCCTGTGCAACGCCTGGTGAGCCTCAAGAACACAGCCCAGCCTGTGAAGTCTCAGTAAACCTCCATATAGTCCATGCAAAAAAGGAGAAAGGCTGGTGCCATGGAAGTCAGCCAAAACATTGTTTTATTATTGCATGTGAACAAAAGTCAAAAAGAAAGCCAACGCATTTCGTCCGTCAGGCCTTAGTCATGGCTGATTAAGCCATGATTAAGGCCTGATGGTCGAAACACGTTGGCTTTCTTTTTGACTGTTGTTCACATGCAATAATAAAACTATGTTTTCGCAACATCCATGGCACCAGACTTTCTCCTTTTTTGCAGGACGCTTGACGACTTTGTCTCGGCACTGCTGGGGAATGTTTATTTTATTTTTCTCAATGTGTTAAACTCTGAGGGTTTAATACTATTACTTTTTTTTTTTTGGTAGCTAAGCAGTATTGTTGTTTTTATAATGGTCTTCTTATAAATCATCTTTCACAAGTCTGGTGACCCTGATCTTCTATTTCCAGATACAGGCCTTGCCTCTGCTGGGGCCACCTACATCAGGGTCCCCAATGTGTGCACACAGTTCAAAAGACTAAAGCTGCAAGGTATTGTGTACAGGGCTTATCTCCTACTGACACCGAACTAAAACAAACAGACTGGTGGAAAGGAAAGCCAAGATATCTAGTAGCTGATCCCGTAGCACTACATCAATACCCGGACAGAGGACTCGGTTACATTATTGTCGTACCGGACTGGAAATACAAAATGATGTAATCGACGCTACTGCTAAATCCAACCATCAGGTGAGGGTTTCCCACCCTCATTTCCAATTTGTCACATGGACATTTAATGTGTTTTATGCATGTACTGCATGTTATACTCTGTAGTGTTCCCCTTTGTTCCTCCCCTGGCTGCTACATGAAAGGTTGTGTAGAGAGAGGCAGAGGAGCTGGTCCAGCACAGACAGTAGGAATGTGCAAGGGAGGTTAGGGCTGTTTTAGGGAACTGACCATAGGTGTGCGTAGCCTATTGCATTAGGGTGTGCACCCCAAAGCCCAAACACACACTACCGATCACTCACAATGTTTATTTAGAAAGGGAAGGGGCTGGTAAATTACAAATTTACTGGCCCCTTCCCCATTCTTAAAACATCCTAGCAGCAACAGCCGAAAGGAGAGGAGGGAAGCTGGCAGCGCTGCGGGGGGAAAAATGAGAACCAGGACAGTAGAGGGAATCTGTGCTGCACGGGGTGATTAGGGTGTGCCTGGGCACACCTGGCACACCCTGTGCGCACGCCTATGGAACTGACTCTTTGTGAGGAAGACAAATTTGCTAGCAAGTTCAGAGGCACATTGCAAGTCATGCAAAAAAGTATAACCTGCTGCTTTGTAGTGCTGAATGTGTATATGTTTGTAACTTTATTATGTAAATCTAAATAAAAAGAATTAAATAAAAAACAAAGAAAAACAATCACATGACCTGTGCCAAGGCATTGGTCACAGGGTCTTTGCCAAGGATCCTGGGGGATGTTCACCGACTGGTTGGTTGTGCTAGAACATCAGTCCTCTAATATACTATGCCTGAGACCAGGTTAGAAAGGCTTAATTTTTTTTTGTTGTCATAGAAAATTCAGCATCTCTGCTGTACCCGATCACATAGATGTGCGCAGGGGGTGTGCCAGGGCACACCCTAATCACTATGTGTGGTGCCAATTCCCTCTACTGCCTGGGCTTCCCCAGTGTTGGCCCCCCTGCCCTGCAGTGCTGCTGGCTTACCTCCTCTCCTCTCCCCCCAGATGTTTCAGGATGGAGTGTGGGGGAAGGGGCTAGTAAATATGTCATTTACCAGCTCCTACCTTTTCTAAATGAACACAGTGAACTCACTCACTGTGTTCATTCATAACTGACGCATAGTAAACTGTGTTTACTGTGCGTCAGTTTGTGAATGAACAGGAAGCCGCTCAGCACAGAGCACTTTCCATTCATTCACTGTCCAGTGCAGCTGAGGCTGCAGAGAAAGGCATGCGTGTTTGAGCTTTGGGGGTGCACACCCTAACGCAATAGGCTGCGCACACCTATGTCCGATCACATGACCTGTGGCAGGGGTCATTTGATATCTGTCAATGCTCACAATCATGTGAGATGTTTAGGCATCTCCACTGTACCCAAACACATGATCTATGACAAGGGCCATGTGATATCTGCCAATGCTCAAGATCATAGGGGATGTTTAGGCATAGCAACAGATTGGCTAGGTGCGCCGAACAGTGGCGGCTGGTGGTATATTTGTTTTTGGGGAGGGGCTGGCAAACAATGCACCCACAGCCACCCAGGTCGGTCGGGTCACCTGCAACGCAACCCCCCCGGTCGGTCATCAGCTCCACACTTACCCCATTTAGGTCGCCGTCTTCCTCTGGGCGGTGGCTTACTCTGTCTTCTCCTCCTCAGCATTACGGCGGCTTCCGCTGTGCGTCTCCTCCCTCCTCCTCCTCCTCGGTGGCCAATAGGATCACTTATCTCGGCCAATCGGGTGATAGGTCTCAGGACCCGCTTCCTGATTGTCCAGGAGGAGAATCAGGAAAACAATAGCAAATATTAATTTGCTATTGTTACACAAGTGGGTGGGCTCGGGGCGCAGTGCCCTGCGCCCGAGCCCACCCTTTTTTGAAGCCTATTAGAGCCTCTGGCTCTAATCACATGCTTAAAAAACAAAACAAAAAAAAAACATTGGCATCCATGCGTCCGGTGCCCTGCATGTAGAATAGGGTCCGGTCGCATGGATGGGGGAGGGGGGGGACACACGCCCCTGCATTATGGGCCACCACTTGTACTGAATGTCAGTCCTCCAATAGCGGCCATACATGGTGCAAAATAAATAAAATCAATGCCTGATTTAACAAAACGAACAAATTGGACAATATGGCACATACAGATAGTGACGATTTGATCAACCCAAGTCAATCGATTTTGGCAGAAAATTAAAGATTGTACAGGATTATGTGATGGCATTTTGCTCCATGTGAATCACATACAATCAGTTTTACCTGTAAGGGCATGAAAAATACAGATCTATTTTTTTTCCATCACAACTGACAGTCACTGTCATTCATCGATGCCATTTTTGTTTCACTTAATCAATGTTCAATCTGATCGCTTTGTTGTTGTCATCATTCGGTCTTATTGCACCACGTATGGCCTACCCTACACTATACCTTAGCGTCAGCCACGTGACTGGGCATCAGAATTGACTTTCAGAAAAGGTGATTTTTTTTTTCCATGCATTTCATTAATAAAATGGCCTTTCACTTATTTTTTTTATTTTTTAAAGGAATCAGTCATCAGAATAGAATGCTGCATTCAACTTTCGTGTTTGCACGTGATTTTGCGTGTCACACATAGGGCAGCCCATGAAGCCCACTTCTTCGGCTGCCTCATGCGCAATGGACAAGCGCAGCACGGTTTGCGACAATCGCGGCAGAGACGCACTGCGTTATTAAGAATTAATGGCACACAAAAGCACGTCACACGTTCTGATCCCAAATCGTAAGAACAGGGCCTCGGTTTCCTATTCATAAGTTCCAAATGCGATAACCACTAGGCCCGGTCACATTTTTGCGTTTTGGGATCTCTGCGATTCAGCCTGTGATCCCAAATCGAGGCAAAATGTGCAATGTTCTTTTGGATGCCTGCAGATTCTGCAGCGATCGCGAAAAAAGGCAAGTTTTAGAAAAACACACGCCACACTCATTGCCTTTCTTTTCGGGTGACAAACGCGCATTGGGGAGGCCGTGAAGTGAATGGCCTGTCCTATGTGTGAAATTGCATGCAAATCGCTCAACAAAATTGCGAGCTAGAACATTTGTTCCCACTATGCAAAGTGTGAATCCACAGGTCTCACCGTGTGTGGTTTTCTTATACAACTTCAAAATGACTGAACTATCACCGATTGCTCAGGGAAAGGATGACACATTGGGGGTTTATTTACTAAAACTGGAAAGTGCAAAATCTGGTGCAACTCTGCATAGAAACCAATCAACTTCCAGGTTTTATTGCCAAAGATTAATTAAACTATCTGAAGTTAGAAGCTGATTGGTTACTATGCACAGCTGCACCGGATTCTGAATGCTCCAGTATTAGTAAATCTCCCCCATAGTGTGTAAATGCATCATTGCAACAATGTAACATTCAGAATATCTATTGAAACATATTGCATAAACAAGAATACAAAATGAACAAACAAGTTAATATCCATATAAAAACACAACTTCCCTATAGATTCTGAAAAGTTTTATGGGATGGATAATAGAAAACAAATCCTTGCAATCACTTGTAACACAAATACCGCCATAGATTACCGTTGATCAGAGTAAAGCCCTGTACACATGGTCGGACTTTTGCCCAACAAACTTCGTTTTAAGCAAGTTGGACCAACAATCCGACCGTGTGTACGCTCCATCGGACAAACTTTTTTTCGTTTGGTTTTGTTTTCATCGGACAAACGTTGGGTCTGCAAACGGACAAACTTTTGCCCAACAAAAGTCCGATGGAGCAAAGTCCTACCGTGTGTACAGAAAACCATCGGACTTTTGTCCGATGGACAAAACAACTAATGTTAAAATCAACCAACAATAGCAGAAGTTGACCAAAGGGTGGCAGAAAAGAGCAGAAAAAACACGTGATGTTGCAAAAAGTTTTGGGAAAGTTTGCAGAAAAGTCAGAGCGTGTGTATGCTATGCGTGTTCCCGACCAACTCCGTTCGGACAAAAATCCATGGAAAAGTCAGATGGAAGTCCGACCGTGTGTACGGGGCTTTAAGCAACAAATAATGTATTCAGATGCAAATGATCACATTGTATAGTTGATCCATGCAATGTTAACATTCCTCCAGCCAATAACCTTCCTGTCCTTACTCAGCATGGAACCTTGGTTGTTTCTGCTGAAACCATCCATTGTATAAATCTGATCGATAAAAATAAAATAAAAATAACACATACCAAGGACATGCATAGAGCAATCACCACCAACAATTCATGCTGCAACCGTCTAAGAAACCAGTGCAAGTGCATTCCACCCATAACTGATATTTTCATTTCTGCTAGGAGCTGCTCTATTGGCAGCCCAGGAATTCGATGTTTGCTCTTCGGTTGACAGCGCCCCCTCCCCATCTCCCACAGCCAATAAGAGTGTTCCCACTTTCCCTGTTCAGTTGTTTTATTTCTCAGCCTGGGTTCCGTGGAATGCTAGGATTCCTCCAGAGGATGCTAAGGGTTCCTTGAGCAATTTCTACCATTTCCTTTATCTGTAGCATTAACTATATAGAAGGACCTGCCAGATAGATGGATACGAAGTGAAGTATTGTTTGGGTCTGTCCTCATAAGGTTTGAACAGAAACTGTACAATCAGATTGTAAAGTTTATGGTGAGCTTAAGGCTAACTATACATTATACAATCCCCTTAAACCGGTAGTTAAGACTGCTATATATTTTTCTCTTTTTAGGGGCCTCCAGGTGGATTATGCCATATTGTGTTAGTATGCACAGAATATTCGCACATTATAGCAGACTTGCCTGTCAAACAGTGCCCTCCTGCTCTGCGATTGATCTGGCGGGCCCCTGGCACTACAATCTTCACCCGATCATTTTTTATGGTTCTGTGACTTCAGCCGTTTGATTAGCCAGGTTGCGATAACGTCACTCCCGCACATGCGCGTGGGATACACATCGCCGTGGCACAGATCTGGGGCCGTAAATGTTCACTGAGCTGCGCATGCGCGCCTCAGTGTACATGGCCCATAGGGTCTCTTCTGCCATAAATACCTTGCTTGTTAGCAATTTTTTTTTAAACGCAGTTTACTACCACTTTAAGTGCTACCATGAGCCATGTAGTACAAGGTCTGTTTGATTCAATACGGATTGAAGGACTTATTTGGGTTACATCGCTTTTGTAAAGCTAAAGGAGAATGTACAGAGATTTTACAATTAGATTGTATAGTGTATGCCCAGCTTAAGAGGGGGGTCTTCTAACTGACCACAAATGTAAGGAACATTCTTTCAAATAACCATCACACTAATGTACCATAAGCTGTAGATATAGTGATTATTAGCAGGGGTTCCCCAACACCGGAAAATTATTTTAAGGGTTCCACCATGTTAAAAAAAGGTTGATGAATGGATGGGCTAGAGACAAGGCATTGGTCACCTCAAGTCTTATCCCAGAAAGATTTTGTAGCTATCTGTAAAGCCCTGTACACACGATCGGATTTCCGATGGAATAAAATCCGATGGATTTTTCCATCGGATTTCCGATGAAGCTGACTTCCATCAGTCTTGCCTACACACCATCAGTCGAAAATACGACCGTCCCAAACGCGGTGACGTAAAACACTCCGACGAGCCGAGAAAAATGAAGTTCAATGCTTCTGAGCATGCGTCGACTTGATTCTGAGCATGCGTGGGTTTTTTCTCCGATGGAGTTCCACACAGACGATTGGATTAGCTATCGTTTTTTTTCCCCATACACGATCGGTTTGTCCGATGAAAAAAGTCCATCGGACTGTTTTCATCGGTAAAACCGATCGTGTGCACAGGGCTTAAGAGTGGATTCTTCCAGGTGACCCCAAGTGTGAGGAGCATTCTTCCCAGTGACCATCACACTGATGTACCACGAGCTTTAGATAATAATTACAACGAACAGGGGTTCCCCGACACCAGAACATTTTTTTTAAGGGTTCCACCATGTTTAAAAGGGTTGATGAAGGATGGACTAGAGACTTGCCATTGGTCACCTACAGCCTTATCCCGTAAAGATGTTGTAGTGTTCTGTAAGTGGGGATTCTTCCCAGTATCCCCAAGGGTGAGGAGCATTTTTCCCAGTGACCAACATACTAATGTTTTATGCGCTTTAGATATAGCAAATTATTAGAAGGGGCTCCCCAAGACCGGAAAGTTATTTCAAAGGTTCCCCCTTGTTTAAAAGGTTGAGAAAGGCTGCTCTAGACTGTATCAAGAGAACGGAACCTCTAAAGATCTGGGGCATCTCACCATTGACCACCCAGGAAGATGGACATTTCAACTTGCCAGCATTGACTCTTCTGAAACATCAGTGGACCAACCCCTAAAGCAGCACTTAGAAAGGATGTATTCGCTTAATTATACCCACCAGTACTCTAATGCAAGTTCTGATAACAGAATGCATGGTACAACAATGAAGGAAAGCAAAAAGTGGTCAAAACAACATAACGCTTCTTTGGAAACAAGGAGGAAACATTTGTTATAATGGGAGAAGAAATGTTTCATTGAAATTGAACACCTATAAAAAGTTTGTATCTTTCTTCCCTGGGAATACGGTTATTTTCAGATTAGCTTTGTCAAGGAAGGCGAGCAAATTGCTGCTTTCTCGTTAAAATGCAGGTTATCCCGAACACTTCAAACACAAATCAGCAGACATTGATGGCCAATGGGTGAGCACTTACCATTGAGTCCATTGGGAATACTCCTGTGGTGGGGTAGGGTGGAAAGGTCATCTGCGGATCTCCCGATAGCCCCAGACTTACTGTTCTCCACCAGTTTATGGTGATGATGGTGGTGGTGGTGGTGGTCAGGGCTCCCTGCGCTGCCAGTGCTGGAGGTGCTGCTGCCATCGCCTACATCCCTGGTACCGGAACCCCCATTGAGGTTGGTCAGGCTGGTCTGGCTGTCTATGGAACTCCTAGAACCAGCTCCATTCCTTTCTTCGTCCAGCATGAGAACTATCTCCTTCAGCTCCAGGTTGTCCCTCAAGAGAGCCTCCTGCTTGGCCTCTAGCTCCTTCAGCTTTTGCTGGTAAGCCCCCATCTCCTTCCACATCACGCTGGCTGTGTGCCTACCAAACCTTTGCCATTCCCTGGACAGCTTCTTGCCCTTCTGCCGGTCGTCGTCCAGGAAGCAGCAGAGTTCCCTGAGCTCCTGGTTGTCATCCTGAAGTTTCTGGTTGACCTCCTTCAAGCCCCTGATCTCATGCAGGTGGAGCTGCAGCCTCCTGTTCACGTCCTTCATCAGATTGCCATGCTCCACCATCAGGTTCATCTTCTCAGTCTCCACTTTCCTCAGCCTCTTGATGAGGTCCTCCTTGTTCCACCTCAGCAGCTCCTCATCTGAGATCTTGTTGAGCTCCTCCGCAGACCCTCCCTGGGCATGCTTGGCCATGGCAGGTGGTTCAAAAATATATAGATGGTTGTATACAGCTAAGGGTGCCCGATCAAGATCAAAGTCCCCTTCTGCCAACTAGCATTACTGTGCTGCTATACAACACATGCAAAGTCCAGAGGGCTCATTCATTGCTGGCTGCAACTTGTGCAGCGGGGTCTTCAAGGGATGTTCCCTCCCCAAACATTTACTCCAGGGGGTTGTGTTCTTGTGTCATGAAGACTGAAATCCTCCTTCTGTGCAGATATAATCCTCCAGCTCAGCCAGGGCTCGATCTTACAGCTCTGCTGTCTCCAGCTCATCTGAATCCGCCTCCACCCTCCCAGTCCTGCCTGTCCTCCAGCACTGCCAGAATTTTTTTTTTCCTCCTGGATCAAACAAGCTTTATTGACAATTACCTGGCGTACAGCCCAAACTAGGTCAACGTTCTACTCCAGTTGAAAAATAACAGAGAGGCATGAGGCTGCGATAAGCTCCAACAATGGAGCAACTTCTTCCTGATCAGCGTCTGATCTGACGCTACTCACAATATTTTATATTTTTTATTTTGTTTTTGGATAATTCAAAAAACAAAATAAAAAAATATTTTGTTTTTGGTTCTTCAGTATAAAAATATTGAATAAATAGCAGGTAAAAAATCGCCTTGCACAGGAATTTCACAGGAACGCAGCACGCAAGGGCCAGTTTACGCCAGAACGCGGTTCAGGTTCCGTGCGCGTTTCCCACACTGCATTCAAAATGCACTGCTTTTGTGATCTGCTGCGGGTGCCAATGTATTCCTAACGACACCCAGAATGCAGTACCTTTGCGATCACCGATTTGGTGCGTTTTTCTGGCACTACTTTTTTCTGCGTTGCGGTGCAATGGGCCGTAAAAAAAATAAAAAAATCGCAATGCACAGAAACGTGCGGGAATCGCACAGAAACTGGCGCTAAAAGTAGAAGCTTCTCCCTTATAGTTTTTTTTAAAGGATTATTAGGGTCAATATGTGCACTTTATCTAGAGGTTCCATTAGGGTCTGTTCAAATCTGTGCACTTTTTCCGCGCTGCACCGCACATCAAAAGCGCAAGTAAAACAGCCCCATTTAATTGCTATGTAACTAGTCAAGTCTGTGGCTGTGGTGCGCCACGCTTTTGGAAAGTCCTGCTTGCTGCATCTATAAGCATCTTCCATTATATTTAATGGTAGCACACCAAAAAACGCATTTGACATTATAGTCAATGGTAGGAAAGTAAAAAAGCGCCTTCCATTATAGTCAATAGTAGCGCACCAAAAATGCACCTTCCATTATAGTCAATGGTAGCGCCTCAAAAACGCACCTTCCATTATAGTCAATGGTAGGGCACCAAAAGCACACCTTCCATTATAGTCAATGGTAGGGCACCAAAAGCACACCTTCCATTATAGTCAATGGTAGCGCCCCAAAAACGCACGCACCAAAAACACACCTTCCATTATAGTCGATGGTAGCACACCAAAAACACACCTTTCATTATAGTCGATGGTAGCGCACCAAAAACACACCTTCCATTATAGTCAATGGCAACGCACCAAAAACACACCTTCCATTATAGTCGATGGTAGCACACCAAAAACACACCTTCCATTATAGTCAATGGTAGCGCCTCAAAAACGCACCTTCCATTATAGTCAGTGGTAGGGCACCAAAAACAAACTTTCTGTTATAGTCAATAGCAGGACAACAGAAATACATCTTCCATAATAGTCAATGGTACTGTACCAAACATGCACCTTGCGTTATAGTTAATGGTAGCATACCAAAAACGCAAGACGGCAGGAATGAGGCCCACTGCAGAACACATGGAAGGATCTCACGGCAGAGACATAATAAAGAGCCCTGCAATGGGAGTAAAGGGCCCTGGGCTCAGAGAGAAGACACTCGGGACCAGTGGGTCAGGGGGGCCCTTCACTATTTCTTGCACCGGGCCCTGAAGGTTCTAGTTACGCCTCTGGGTGTAGCCCCATTTACTTGAATGGGGAGTGTTCAGCAGTGCTGCTGGCCACCATCCCTCATGGAGATAAGTTTTGCCATTGCATGTGAACACCCCTGTCTGGTGCCCTTGCAGCTTAAGGAGGGGAGGGGTTGGGGGGTTAAAAAACTGCGGCTTGTGCTTTTACAGCCCTCTCTCCAACTGCAAATCCATTTACACCTGTGTTGCCCCTTCAGGAATAATCCTCATTGGCTCGTTTTTTAGAGGGCGTTTAACAGGTGGTGAGGAGGGGCTATGTCACTTTCTCACCGCCTGTCTTTAACCCCTAAAATCCTGCACCACTGTGCCGCAACCGCACACAGTGATTGGGTTGTGCTTTGGCAGTGCTGCTTGCCAATACATTTTCCTGTCTTTGCAGCTTAAGGGGTTAGTGGTTGGGGGCAGTAAATACGCAACTGAACCTCACATTTTTAAAGTCTAAAGCCGCATACACACGGTCGGACTTCCATCGGACTTTTCCGTGGTTTTTTGTCCGAACTGAGTTGGTCGGGAACACCCATAGCATACACACGCTCTGACTTTTCTGCAAACTTTCCCAAAACTTTTTGCACCATCACGTGGTTTTTCTGCTCTTTACCACCACCCTTTGGTCAACTTCTGCTATTGTTGGTTGATTTTAACATTAGTTGTTTTGTCCATCGGACAAAAGTCCGATGGTTTTCTGTACACACGTTCGGACTTTGCTCCATCGGACTTTTGTTGGGCAAAAGTTTGTCCGTTTGCAGACCCAACTTTTGTCCGATGAAAACAAGAAAAAAGCAAAAAAAGTTTGTCCGATGGAGCGTACACACGGTCGGATTGTTGGTCCAACTTGCTCAAAATGAAGTTTGTTGGCCAAAAGTCAAACCCTGTGTACGGGGCTTAAGACAGCATGCAATGTGTTTGGGCTGCCATTTAGCATGAATGGTACCCGGGCGTGCATTGCACTTTTTGCAGCAATTGCTGCATTGTGGGCAGAATTGCTGCTATTGTGCCTGCGATTCCAAATTGACAAGTGTGAACGGGACACTTGGGCATAGCAGAAATGTGGGTTTCTGCCCATGTTTTTACAAACGCACAAGAATCTCAACAAATTTGCACCGTGTTTGGGCTACCATTTAGCATTAATGGCACCCAGACGCGCATTGCGCTTTTTACAGCAATTACCTAATCATTGGCAGAATAACGGCTATTGTGCCTGCGATTCCAAATTGCCAAGTGTGAACGGGACTCTTGGGCATAGCAGAAATGTGGGTGTCTGCCCACGTTTCTGCAAACGCCTTGAAAAATGTGCTTAAAACTAGTGACGCGCTTGCAATGCCAATATTTCCTATGAACACTCCAAATGCGGGTAGCAGTTGCACTTAAATGCGCTGCCCTACAGGCGACTAATGCCCCAAAGTAGCTCCAGAAACTTTTCGGCCGTGGAGCGGTGGGCGTTTTTTTTTTCCGGTGTGTTTGGCGTGTTCGAATTGCTTTTTGTCGCCCAACCAACACTTGGCAAAATGCGCCTCTGCTCCCACGCTTGGGGAGCCATTAACAAATAATGGCATTGCAAGCGCGACTCAGGATTGCAGCTCATTTCAAAAACGCATGCCAAAACTTGCGTTATGTGTTTGTATTAAGGAAACATACAGGTGTGAATGCAGTCAGTAATTTTTTATATATATATATATATATTTATAGTAACTATATATATTTAGCAATCTATTTAATATATATATATAGTAACTATATATATTTAGCAATCTATTTATATCCAGAGTTTTATTTATAAACATCATATAAGATATAAAACTAGGAGGTTAGGTGGTGGAGTTGTGTGAAGGAAGGCTGGGAATGAAGTGTACATTCCTGGAGTGAATGGGGGGCTGCGGGGTCATTTGATGAGTCCTTTGTAATGTCTGAATTCATTTCCATGGGGGGTGGTCCGACCTCTCATCCCCCCACCCTGTAGATAACACTAAGCCGCTTTCATTCCGGCATGCAGGCCCCTTGCTTGTCTTGGAACCACCTGGGTTTTCTCCTCTGAAGTTTAAAGGCATTTAAATCCACAGCAAACAGGACTCGGCCAGGCGCTGCGCCATCCACGCCGGAGGAATTCCCGACTTTGATACTGAAATCATTTTATAAATTCATCTCTGCAAGAAAGAATGTGACACAGGAAAGATAGCGCAGGTTTAATAGGGAACTCTTCCCATTTAGAAAGTCATTATCAGGGGTCAAGTCCTGGGGAAAAAAGTGTGGGAACTTCCACCCAAGATCCACTCCCCCACCAAAAAAAAAAAAAAATGATGGGGGTGGGTGGTATGTAGATGAGAGGGGTGCGGAGTGTATGGGGGTGGGTGGTATGTAGATGAGAGGGGTGCGGAGTGTATGGAGGTGGGTGGTATATAGATAAAGAGAGGTGCAGAGTGTATGGGGGTGGGTGTTATGTAGATGAGAGGGGGTGCGGAGTATATGGGGTGGGTGGTATGTAGATGAGAGGGGGTGCGGAGTGTATGGGGTGGGTAGTATTAAATACACCACTGGCCACTGATGCATTAGTGACCAGTGGCAGGTAATTAACCCCTTTGTGCTGCATTAGTGACACCAGTGTCAGTGTTTATGAACCCTTTCATGCTGCACCAAATAGGGGTAATAAACACTGACACTAGGGTGACCACGTGTCCCGGATTGCCCAGGACAGTCTCACATTTTGCAGGTCTGTCCGGGCACCTTCATTCCAGGACAATACAGTGTCCCGGAATGAAACTGACACAGCTACCCCCGGGCCAATCTGATGCCCCCAAAAAAGGCCGCCACATCACTGCTTTACTCACTGACAGTACTTGTCCTGGCCGGGAATGCCTGGCGGAGCACAATCCCTGCCCCCTGCTTGTGATTGGAGAAATCATAAATCCCACCTCTTGTGTCTAATCACTGTGCTGTGATTCGTTACAGCACAAGCTGATTTTTGGGAAGGGGGGGTGTCCCTGAATGGTTGTTTGGAAATGTGGTCACCCTAACTGACACTGGTGTCACTAAAGCAGCACAAAGGGGTTAATAAACTGCCACTGACTGGGAACATTCCCTCCTATTCTCTGCTCTAGTCCTGCAAAGGAAACGGCGTTCCTGCTGTGAAAAAAGTGCAGGGACGCCGTTCCCACGCGTTCCCGCAGGACTCGAGCCCTGGTCATTAATACACATTTCTTAAACTTTAACTAATGGCAAAAATGTTATTTTAGCTTTTGATACAGTGGAGGGAGATTAGAACCCCTGACAGGTTTTTTATTGCTGTCTGTGTCCCTGTTAGAAACAGTGTTAATTTAGTAGACTAAAATATTTTCATCTACTGAATTAATACTATTTTAGTCGACTAAAATACGTCTAAAACTAAAACGATTCAGATGACTAAAACTAAAATGGCATTTTAGACAAAAAACTATATCAAAACCAGGGAAAATTAAATATATATACCAGAGTGCATATATAGAAAAATCCACAGTAGCGCAACAATAACACCTAATTAATTCAGTGTTCAATACAAAAATGTAATGATCGAATATATATAATATTCCATGTGCAAAGAAAATATAAAGAAATATCAAAGATAATAAAATTCAAATGTCATAAAAAAAAAAAAAACGAGTCTAATAGCAGTCCTCTTCAAACAACAAGAAAAATGTGATGATATTCCCAGGGATGACCTAAAGAAAGAACACCGCAAGGTATCCACCACCGTATGTGTCGCATCAGACTCGCTCCCATCAGGTGGAAACTCATAAAATTTTCCTACCACTCTCATGGTTATTGGCTGTTATACTAAAGGAGCGGGAGGGGACGTCCCCCTCCCCCTCCCGCCGCTCTTCCCGTGCCTCCCGTCCCACCGCCTAGGCTGAGACCCGAACAATGCCGGATTCAGCTTTGATCGGGTCTCCGATGTAAAATCACAGAAGCGACGTCATGTCACTTCCGGTTTACTCGGCTGCCAATGGCTCCGGTTTAAAAAAAATGACAGAATTCAGAATCGCCAATTTTGCCGATCTGAATACTTTTAAGTGCAAAGGAGAGATTTTGGGTCTTTTAGACCCCCGATCCCTCCATAAAGAGTACCTGTCACCACTTATTACTGTCACAAGGGATGTTTACATTCCTTGTGGCAGCAATAAAAGTGATCAGATTTTTTATTTATTTTTTAAAGGGACAATGTGAAAAAAAATAAAAAAAAAATAAGGAAAAAAAAAAAATAATAATTTTAAAGCACCCCCGTCCCTGTGTGCTTACGCAGCAAATAAAGCGCATATGTAAGTCACGCCCAAAAATGTAAACAGTGTTCAATTCACACATGTGAGGTATCGCCACGATCGTCAGAGTGAGAGCAACAATTCTAGCACTAGACCTCCTCTGTAACTCTAACCTGGTAACCGTTATTTTTTTTTAAATTGTCGCCTATGGAGATTTTTAGGTACCGTAGTTTGTCGCCATTCCACGAGTGTTCGTAATTTCGAAGGATGACATGTTAGGTATCTATTTACATCATCTTTTACATTATACAAAAAAAAATTGGATTAACTTTACTGTTTTTTTTTTACAAGAAGTTAACTTTACTGTTTAGTTTTTTCTTTTATTCATGAAAGTGTCTTTTTTCCCCAAAAAATTGCGTTTGAAAGACCGCTGCGCAAATACCGTGTGACATAAAATATTGCAACAATCGCCATTTTATTCTCTAGGGTCTCTGCTAAAAAAGTATATTGGGGGGGGTTCTAAGTAATTTTCTAGCAAAAAAGATGGATTTTAACTTGTAAGCAACAAATGTCAGAAATGGGCTTAGAAATGAAAGGGTTATTATTTAATGTTAGTAATACTGTATATTCAGGTAACATGGCATTTCAGCCAATAGAGTTTACAGTTTGTTTTTTTATATTTCCAAGTTGCACCTCTGTTTGTCAAAAAGCAATATTTTTGTTTGTTTATGAAATTATTATTTTTTTATAAAGACGTCATATATCACAACGGCTAAATCTGTGTCTGTAGTTCATGTTCAAACCTTAATACCTTGTACACACGATTGGATTTCCGATGGAATTTTTTGTCGGAATTCCGATGATGCTGACTTCCATCAGTCTTGCCTACACACTGTCAGACTAAATTCCAAAACGCAGTGACGTAAAACACTACGACGAGCTGAGAAAAATGAAGTTCAATGCTTCTGAGCATGCGTCGACTTGATTCTGAGCATGCGTGGATTTTTCTCCGATGGAATTCCACACAGGCGATCGGAATTTCCCAACGGATTTTTTTCGGATGGAAAAAAGTCTGATGGGGCCCACACACGATCGGAATTTCGGATGAAACAAGTCCATCGGATTTGTTTCATCGGAAAATCCGATCATGTGTACAAGGCATAATACTATAAGTAATAACATGTTATTCGATTTTTACTCCAGTAAAATGCAGTAGATTTCTGTGAAGTCGCGGTTCCCGGTTCCCGGATCGTTCGCAGATTTTTTTACCCTACTTATACCAAAGAAAATGTGCTTACATGAATTACAGTACATATAGGGGTAACATCGGTATTTTATATTCTAGCACTGCGGGAGACATAGCAGTACTGTACTGTACAGTATACAGGTTTACCTATACATTTATTTTTTAAGGGTAATGTATTAAGCTGAGTTTTAAATGAAATTAAAGTGTTTTAGGAGCATGTTTGGGGGCATATTCAGTGTTAAGCGCTCTTTCCCTTTGCCCGTTCAGTGTTTGGGGCTGGCAGTTGGGCATGTAGGCACTACATCCTGGGAGGGGGTGCCTTGCACCCCCCAAATCTGAAAAAGCAGTATCTGCTATGGCTGCTGCGGATCAGCGGGGAAGAACAACGAAGGTGAGTATAGGTGAGTAGAGGGCGGGGCTAGAAGATTATATTGTGCTTTCATCAATTTCATCTTTCCAGCATCACTTGCAATTGTTGGGATGTGTTTGAACACCCAGAAATAGGTAAGTGCCTTTGGAGTAAAGAAAAAGGAATGGAGTGGATGCCGCTGTCATTGCAGGGTAAGGATCGTAATGGGTTACCGGTAGGGTTGCCACCTGTCCGTGATTCACCCGGACAGTCTGGGCTTTGAATCATGTGTCCAGGTTTCAGGTGGACTGAAACCCGGACACATTATTCAGACCGGGCTGTGGCTCCCCAAGTAACCAAGATAGTCACACACAAATCTGTTGCCATCCGGGAGCTGCGGGCGGCTGTCTGGGGGCAGGTTCCGCATCACTGGGGGGCAGGGCGATGATGTCAGCAAGAGCAATTTGGCCACACCCACATTTTACTGCAGCACGCTATGCGCACTGTATTACTACTCTCCTTGGGGCACCCAAAGTTGTCCCAGGCCGCTAAAGTGTTCGGTTTTGGCTTGAAGAAGAAGTGACAACCCTAGTTACCGGACACAAGCAACACATTGGAGGTCACTGTAAGAATTGGTTGGTGAGTTATCTGTCCGTCTGTGGCCGCCATATACATACCCAACTTTAGATCATGACCTTGCCTTTTATTTCCTAACATAAGCTTAACATCAAGTTACAGCTCTATAACAGGATGGGTAGGCAACACTGCCACCTAATGGTCATAATGCAAACTTACAAATTCATCATATATAAAAAAAAATCTAAAAAGAA
The DNA here is from genome assembly GCA_029206835.1 of Rana muscosa. NCBI lineage: Eukaryota > Metazoa > Chordata > Amphibia > Anura > Ranidae > Rana > Rana muscosa. The sequence continues at coordinate 199,307,931 of CM055126.1, read as the reverse complement.
AAATAGGTAGACAGCCATTGCTGTCCTCTCCTCACCTTGTGAAAATGCTAGTTACCTGGCTGCCTCTGGAGTCAATACAAGTCACTGAGCCAGAATGTATACTCAGCCAGTGAAGTCAGAACCCCAGATCTGCAAATCAGTTCCAGGTCAGAAGCCCAGAAGATAATGAAACAGAGGGAGCAGCATGGCAGGCAGCTAGCTTATACAGGGGAGTTTAGCAAGGGCAGTCTACACATTTCTCCTTTGACATGGTTTCTCTTAAAGAATAACTAAAGGCAACATTTTTTTTTATATATATAGATTTGGATAGGTGGTAGAACATCTGTCAGGTTTGTGTTTCTGTCTATGACCCTGTTAAAGAGATTCACCCTCTCTATTTGCCCTGTTTACAATTATCACAAATAGTGAAAGAAAATCCCACATTTTTTGTTGTCACCAGAACAGGAATTGAGGGCAAATCTTCCAATGGGGACACTAGTTCTGGTGACAACCATGGATTCCCTCACTTTGGAGGGATTCCCTCTCACTGGGACACAGATACACATAACAAAATATGGGCAGGGGTAATAACCCTTCCTTGCTTTATCCAAAAGTTTAAAAAAATGTTTTGCCCTTAGTTCTACTTTAAAGGGGTTGTAAAGGTTTTTTTTTTTTTTTTATAAAAAATAACAAACATGTTATACTTGAAAGAAATGGAAAAGCGGACTTTTATGGCTGCCACTGTAATCCCAGTAAGGAAGAAATATTACTCAAAAGTAGATAAAATATAAAATGTATTAAATACCATATAAAAACATGCAGCAAGAATGGATACATAGAAGAATCATAGTGTTTGGTCTCCCATGTGGGACTGAAAGCTGGATGAGGAAACAATGCAATAGATGAATATGTATACATATGTTGTGTAAATATTTGTAAGTTTGTGTATTACTTTCAATGTACCTCCCAGTACCAATAGGACCTCCTGAGGAAGCTAACAGCGAAACGCGTAGTGATTCATTGGTGCTGGCGTTTTTATCCCTTTGGTTGGCCTTCAGTTAGAAGATTACTGTTATTACAGCATACTTGATCACTCTCAGGCCATCCGCACAGGTTTTATCATCCAGCTTTCAGTCCCACATGGCAGACCACACACTATAATTCATGGGATTACAGTGGCAGCCTTAAAAGTCTGCTTTTCCATCTTTTTCCATTTTTCTACAATATTGGATGTGATGCCATGCATTGCTGTTTGTTTCCATTTCTTTCACAAACGTGTTATACTTACCACCTCTGTGCAAGGGTTTTGCACAGAGTGGCCCAGATCCCCCTCTTCTGGGGTGCCCCGCCCACGCTCATGGCTCCTCCCCTTCATCGGGTGCCCATACGGAGAGCCACTTTCAATGGGGGCACCCGTGCAGGCTCGCTCCCGAGTCCCCCATCACTGGATTTGATGGACAGCCCATGGCTCCTTCTGCTATCAATCTGTCAAACAGCAGCTGGATCTGCTGGGCTCGTGCACATCTCTGGAACGATCGGGTTCAGGTAAGAAAAAGGGGGGGGGGGTTGTCTGGGGGAAGCAGAAGCACAGTTTTTCACCTTAATGCATAGAATGAAAAGTATTCGTACAAGCAGAACGAATTATCACTGTCATTTTTCTGGGAGATTCATTCCTATCTAGTGGCCAAAATGCCTTATAGTTTTCTCATTAAAGTGTAAGTTCACCCAAAACCCAACCAACTTTAAACCTACTCACAGCCACATTCTAAACCTAACCCCCTGTAAAGAAGAAATCGTTATACACACCTTTTCTGAAGGCGATCCGGTCCGGTCTCCAGCGGCGGATGCTGTGTGCAGGAGAGAACCGACAACGGCTGGGAAATGTCTGGAATTGACATCACCTATAGAGTTACTATGGGGCTTCCGTTGTCGGCTGCCTCTCCTGCACACCCCTACATACTAAAGCTGCCGCTGACAGCTCAGGATGAGACCAGACCGGAACAGCTGCAGAAAAGGTAAGTACAGCGATTTCTTCTTTACAGGGCTAGATAGATTAGCTTTAGAATGTGGCTGTGAGCAGGTTTAGTGTTAGTTGGGTTTTGGGTGAACTTCCACAGGCGGTGGTCTCAGCGGGGGGCATCGATAGTTTAAAAAAAATATTAGATAAGCACCTGAACGACCACAACATACAGGGATATACAATGTAATACTGACATATAATCACACACATAGATGGACTTGATGGCCTTTTTTTTTAACCTCACCTACTATGTAACTATGTGACTATGGTGTTTCAGAAAACTATACTGTATTTTACACACTAGATGGAGCTGATGATACACGCATCAATCTCAATCAAATTGCAGTGACATTTCGTTCAGCTTGCACGAATGTTTACGACATTCTTGCCACAAATGTTTTATAAACAGACCTCTAAGAATCTGTCATGAAGCAAACACTTTACCTACTTACAAAGAAACCGATGGATCCCACCATCCCCTAAATCAGGGGGGTCAAACTCAATTTCATCGTGGGCCGCATCAGCAGTGTGGTTGCCCTTAAGGGCTGGTTGTGTCTTAAGGTATGCCGAGTGCAGGGTTCAGGAGTGTGTTACATACAGTGCAGAGGTCAGGACTGTGTTATGTACAGAGTGCAGAGCTCAGGGGTACACTATGAACAGAATGTAGGGTTTAGGGGTGTGCTATGTACAGAGTGCAAGGTTCAGGGTGCGTTACATACAGAGTTCAGGGGTGTATTGCGTTCAGAGTTCAGGGGTGTGCTACATACAAAGGGCAGTGTTCAAGAGTGCGTTATGTACAGAGTGCGGGGTTTAGGGGTGAATTATGTACAGAGTGCAGTGTTTAGGGGTGCGTTATGTACAGACTGCATTGTTTATGGATGTGCTACATACAGAGTTCAGGAGTGCCTTGGGTTCAGAGTTCAGGGGTGAGCTACGTACAAAGGGCAGCGTTCAGGGGTGCGTTATGCACCGAGTGCAGGGTTTAGGGGTGCATTATGTACAGAGTGCAGTGTTTATGGGTGTGCTACATACAGAGTTCAGGGGTGCATTGCGTTCAGAGGTGAGCTACGTACAGAGGGCAGAGTTAAGGGGTGCGTTATGTACAGAGTGCAGGGTTTAGGGGTGCATTATGTACAGACTACATTATTTATGGATGTGCTACATACAGAGTTCAGGGGTGCGTTGGGTTCAGAGTTCAGGGGTGCTTCTGTACGTAGCACACCCCTGAACTCTGTATGTAGTCCACCCCTAAATACTCAACTCTGTGCATAACGCACCCCTGAACTCTGCCCTCTGTACGCAGCACACCCCCAAATGCTTCAGAGTGAAAGGTGTGCAACCTCCAACCTCAACCCCCCTCTCCCAAAGCTTCCTCGCATCTCTCCTACCTGGTCGGCCCTAGTACCTTCAGGTGTAGGTGGCACACCTTGCAGGGAGATCATTCTCTCTCTCTCTCAATCTCTCTCGATCTCCCTGAAGATCTGTCCCTGCGGTGAGCGTGTACAGGGATCTGATAGATCCAGGAGCCACAGAGCAAAGCTACCCCTTGTAAACACAGAAGACTTTTGTGTTTACAAGTGGCAGCGGGGAGTGGGAGAGGAGGGTGAGAGCCGGAGGCTGCAAAACTGGATGCAAGGGCCACATGGCCAGGTCCGTTTGGAAGGGCCCGATATGTGAAATGCTATTTTTTACACATTTGCCAAAATAATTCTTTCTAACCTCCATTTGCCAAGTTTTGGGTTGGAATCAGATTCCTTATTGAAATGAAACCTGATTGGTGGGTGGCTGTGCTATCATTCTGGTAGGTCTGATAGGGATGAGTGTTCAGGTGGGAATCGTATTGTTTGGGAGTCCTTAGCAATGTCCTTTATCTAGATAGGACACTGAGATTAACTAAATACAATAGAGCAACTGGCGATCTTTAAACAAAGACTAATGGAAGACTTCCTTACTGAAAGCCTTTTGTAAAGGGAGATTCTCATTCTCTGGGGATCGTAATGTGAGGATGGCCAAGATAAGGACAGAAGGAGAGATCAGAACTGGGGACAGCAGATAAAGGGGGATTAATGACATCCTTCAGAATTTATTCTCATTAAAGAGGAACTTCCATTTGTTTTTCCTTCTTTTTAAATCAGCACCTACAAATACTGTACCTGCTGACTTTTAGGCCTTGTTCACATATTGCACACCTGCTTGCTTGCAATTTTCAAAGCACAATTTTACTAGCGTTTTCCACGTGTCGTGCATAGGGCAGCCCATTCACTTCAAAAGCTCCTGCCCCTTTTTGGGCAACAAGCTTAGCGTGATTTTTAAATGCGTATTTTGCCACAATTGCTGTGCGATTTTACCGTGCGACAGTCACGGCAAAATTGCACCACATTTTGCCGCGATTTGGAATGGCAGTTGGCAGGCAGAATTGATTCCAAATCACCTAAGGCAGATGAAGAGGGCTTAAGGCACGGTCTGACTTTTTGCCAACCAACTTCAAAATTAGCAAGTTTTTAAAAAAATCAGACCGTGTGTACGCTCCATCGGACAAACTTTTTCGGTTTTCATCGGACAAAAGTTCGCTCTGCAAACGGACAAACTTTTCGGCAACAAAAGTCTGATGGTGCAAAGTCCAACCGTGTGTACAGAAATCCATCGGACTTTTGTCCGAAGTACAAATACGCATGCTCAGAACCAATGTTAAAATGAACCAACAATAGCAGAAGTTGACCAAAGGGGGGCGATAAAGAGCAGAAAAACCATGTGATGTTGGAAAAGTTTTGGGAAAGTTTGCAGAAAAGTCCTGCCGTGTGTATGCTATGGGTGTGCCCGGCCAACTCTCTTCGGACAAAAATCCACAGAAAATTTTGTTTGAAGTCCGACCGTGTGTACGAGGCTTAAGGCTGGAGATTCATTATGCAATTTTCTTTCCTTTAACAATGGGTTGGAGGAACACAGTCAGTGTTGATGGGGAAATTCCTCCCACTGAGCTATTGTATTCTGACAGCGGGAGGTTTACCCCATACTTCCCAACTTTTTGAGATGGGAACGAGAGACACCTATTACCAAAAGTATGTAGGTACAGGACACACCCCCTGCCACGCTCCCTTAAAGTGGTTGTAAACCCTTTACAACCACTTTTACCTACAGGTAAGCCTAAATTAAGGCTTACCTGTAGGTGTTCGAAATATCTCCTAAACCTCCACGGTTTAGGAGATATATGCAAAATAGACAGGCGCTGATGCGCTGATGTCTACGTTGCGCACGTCGCGCTGATGCGTGATCGTGCCGTTTCTAAAGGAGATCGTGCCGTGACTGGCATCTCCCGCACATGCGCGGGAGTGACGTCATCGCGGCTCTGGCCAATCACAGCGCCGGAGCCGCGATACCCGGAATGAAGAGGGTGAAAGATGGATGCTTTGTGGAGGCGAGGAAATCGGGGACATCGCAGGCTTCAGTTTCAGGTAAGTGACACATAATGGGCTACTATGCGATGCATAGTAGCTTATTATGCTTTACCTTTGCAGGGAAACAAAGAGGAAGTAAAACCCATCAGGGTTTACTTCCTCTTTAAAGGAGAATTATACAACAAAATGATTGGTTAAGCACATAAGTGCTAATTTTTTACCACTGCTGTTCCCTCATTCTGGTTTTCGAAATTTACAGATGCAGTAGTTTAGAAATTGGATGAAAGGTTTGGCACTGGGAAACACTTCTTTAACCACTTCCATACTGGGCCTATTCTGGCACTCCTCTCCTACATGTAAAAATCATAATTTTTTTGCAAAAAAATTACTCAGAACCCCGAAACATTATATATATGTTTTTTTTATCAGACCCCCTAGGGAATAAAATAGCGGTTGTTGCAACTTTTTATGTCATACGGTATTTGCGCAACAATTTTTCAAACACTTTTTTTGGGCGAAAAAACTGTTTCATGAATAAAAAATAACAGAACAGTAAAGTTAGCTTAATTTTTTTGTATAATGTGAAAGATGATGTTATGCCGAGTAAATAGATACCTAACATGTCACGCTTTAAAATTGCGCACACTTGTAGAATGGCGCCAAACTTTGCTACTTAAAAATCTCAATAGGCGACGCTTAATTTTTTCTTACAGGTTACCAGTTTACAGTTACAGAGGAGGTATAGTGCTAGAATTGGTGCTCTTGCTCACATGTGTGGTTAGAACAGCGTTTACATATGCGGGCATGACTTATGTGTGCGTTCGCTTCTGTGTGCAAGCACACGGGGACAGGGGCGCTTTAAAAATGTTTTTTTTTAAATATATATATATATATATATATATATATATATATTGTTTATTTTACTTCAATTCTTTTTTTCTTTTTTTTTACACTTTCTCTTTAAAAAAAATGTTTTTGATCATTTTTATTCCTATTACAAGGAATGTAAACATCCCTTGTAATAGGAATGGTACGCGACAGGTCCTCTTTATGGAGAGCTGTGGACCCCAGATCTCTCCTCCAGGCTGGAAAGCATCAGATCAAAAAAAATAAAAATGATCCGATGCTTTCCAGCCAGCTTTGTTTACATCCGCGGCCCGGACGTGACGTCATAACGTCACGTCCGGACCTCCGACGGTCATAACGTCACGTCCGGACCTCCGACGGTCATAGAGATGACTGGTGACTATCTAAAATTCAATCACATTATATGATGTCCTTGGGCTGGAAGTGGTTAAGGATAGAAAGTGCATTTTATATACAACTATATAGATCAGACCAAAATGAGGGACAAATGAGGAGGAAAGAGGGACAGAGGGACTTTGTGCCAAATCAGGGACAGTCCCTCGAAATCAGGGACAGTTGGGAGCTATGGGTTTCCCCAACGCTAGAATACAAATGATCACAGCTCGTGGTTATATCATTCAGTGGGCCCATGGAGGATGAGTTTGGCCACTCTCTAATAGAAAGTCTGATCACAGCAGCAAAAACTTTGGCCATGTTACAGCCATATTTAGGGTATAGCATGTAAGATGCTCTTATACACCTACCTCCCGCCACCAGCACTCCCCTCTCTATGACAACAGGGGGTGTCCCTCAGGGCCGCCATCAGGAATTTTGGGGCCCCTTACACAGCTTCAGGCATGGGCCCCCTGGACCTGGAGCAGAGGAGAACCGGGGGGGGGGGGTGCTGCCGCTGCAAATTGAGAAGCGGGGGGGCTGTTGCATGCCGCCGCAAATTGTTGAGGTCGGGGGGGCCTTTCGGTGCTGACGAACACAAAAAAAGGGGGGTTGCCATCCGGGGCCCTGGGGACCTCCAGGCCCCTTACAAAAAATAAATGAAAAAAATTATAAAAAAAATAAATAATAATAATTTTTATAAAAATAAAAAAGCATCCGGGGCCCTGGGGACCTCTGGGCCCCTTACAAAAAAATAAAATAAAAAAAAATAAAAATAAAAAAATAACATAAATAAATAAAAAAAAATTATAAAAAAAAAATTATAAAAATAAAATAAAAAAAAAGGGGGGTTGACATTCGGGGCCCTGGGGAACTCTGGGCCCCTTACAAAAAATAAATAAAAAAATAAAAAAAGGGGGGCCATCCGGGCCCCTTACAGGTGTACTGCCTGTACCCCCCTGATGGCGGCCCTGGTGTCCCTTTTTGAAAACAGCGCTTCTCCATCACAGCTGTGTCACTCATCCACATAACCCTGTGAATAAAAAAACTACAAGTATCATCTGACACTGCACTGGGCTGCGAACAAGCTGCTCAGCACGCTCATCGTTGATTCAGCCTTCCTCTAGCTTTGTAACTGAAAGCCTGTATGGGGATATGGGCAGAAAACTAGGGGAAGACTGTGCAGAAGCCTGACATTGCACCTGCAATCTGCTGATCGCGGGTGTAATGCTCTGGAGGATCAAGTAAAAAAAAATAATAAATGCACATTTCTTACGTGCAAAAAGTTGTGTATTTATTATATTTTTTTTTAAAAGGTGAACTTAGCCTTTAAAAACAAACCCAAATCTCACAGAGATGAAGGAACCAGGGAAAGGAAGAGAAAAAATTGCGGTCAGCCGAGTACTGCTGTGAAGTCCCTGATCTTTGTCCCCTTCATAGGTGAAATATGCAACCATCAAAGAGAGAAAGCAGAAATCACAGGAAACACACCAATGTTTATTTTAATAAGACAATGCAGGAGAAGGGAGGATATGGGAGGGGGGGGGGATATGGGGGGGGGGGGTTTGATATACACAAGAACAGCCAGCATGAGTTAACTCTGGTGGGGATAGCAAATCCTGTTCTCTCTGGTACTGGAAAGATTTAGGAGACATCAATGTGTCCAGTCTGGAATGAATAGAATGGATGGCTACCTGTCACACAGCAATGTGATACTGACATGATGGAGGGGATCCACTGACACTGCCTCGCACACAGACCTGAACTGTACAACAAACAATGAAATCCAAATAAACACCACGCCATCACCTCTGATCATCGGGATCCATCACTAGCACATATTCAGACTATCGACCATTGAATCTAGGGATAAACAAAAAGAAGAAGGATGAGAAAAGTGCCACTACCCAAGTGTAGTATTTATTAAAACATTTTTAAATGAAAAACAATAATTATGCACTTACATGTACAAGGTATTTGAAAAGCATATCAATAAGTCTCCAGCAGGTGGCGACCTTCCAGGTGGTCAATTGTGAGCAAGCCCTGGTGGATGAGTTGTAAGGTGCATGGAACCAGGAAGTTAACAGGGGGGGGGGGGGGGGGAAACCAGGATGAGCCAAAAACAGAAGCAGCAAGGAAGTGTTGAAGGTCAACCAGATGGACATGATGACATCATATGTGATGTAAATGGGTGTGGTTATGAATTTTGGGGTGTGGCCATCCTTTGTCAAACTAAGGACCTGATGAGTGTACTAACATCATTAGTTGGCAACAAATTAAAGGGGTTGTAATGGTTCGTTTTTTTATTTTCTAAATAGGTTCCTTTAAGCTAGTGCATTGTTGGTTCACTTACCTTTTCCTTTGATTTACCTTCTAAATGTTTTTTTTCTTTGTCTGAATTTCTCACTTCCTGTTTCTCCGAGTGGTGTGGAGTCACCCAGAACAGCTTACTGAACAGCTTACTGAGGAGGAACAGGAAGTGAGAAATTCAGACAAAGAAAAAAAAGAAAAAAAACATTTAGAAGGGAAATCGAAGGAAAAGGTAAGTGAACCAACAATGCACTAGCTTAAAGGAACCTATTTAGAACCTAAAAAACAAACTTTTACAACCCCTTTAAGGGCCGGTTCACTCCAGAACGCAGGGCGGGAAGGGTGCAGGGCGCTGTCTTTGGGATCTGCATGTATTTGCATCCCCGACCTCTGAAGTCCTAATGGTGACCTCCAGAGTCAGGGAGAGCTGACATCCTTCCTTGTATTGTGGGTTATTAGGCATGGTGGGCGTATTGCAAGTTGAATGATTGGGCGCCAGTCACTTTTTGAATGCAAAAAAAATAGAGTTATTGTCTCCTAACAGAACTGGTGGAGAGAGGGTTAGGGCCAGGACACCCTTAGGCAGATGCAGTATTAATTGGCAGACTGCTGTCTCCTATGACAACTGAGCTTTGAACAGTCAATAGAGATCTATACACGTAACTCACAGTAACCCGATACAGATCTTCTCTCACATCTCACAGTATCCCACTGTAAATCTTCACTCACTGAACTCCCCGTCTCTCACTAGACTTCAAGATCCCAGACATCACTGGATCTCCTGAGCTCTTCCACAGCTAATCCGCTGTATTCTCCTAAAGCTTCACCCCCACTAACCCGCTGGGTCCCTGGCTTGGCACTCTGCTGAAGCTTTTCTACTTGTTCACCGTCCCCGGATAGTGAATAAGGCTGCTCTGGTACTTCTTCAGACTTCCATACCTGGCCTCTGATAACAGGAGTGATTTTCCCTTAATGGCAACTGCTTCTCCCTCACCGCTGGGAACGATGAAGTTCCCCGTCTGGTGGAACCTATGCAACTTGGTTGGACTTCCGACCGAAAGCCCCAACCTCGCGCTGCTTCTCCCAAACCTGGATAGACCTCAGACAGCCTAGCAGCCAGATGCTCCTGGGATAGGCCTCAGGCTTCTGGCCTAGCAACCCGGAACCTTATGACACACATTCACCCAGACAGCCGTCCAGGTGGCACAAAACCCCGATCACCTGACTCCTCCCTAATAAATAGGCTCTCCCAGCAGGCCAAGGGACTAAAGAAACCCCTGCCAATTGGCTGAGACAACCCATCCACCCCTAGTCTGGATTCACTATGCCCTTATCATTCTAATGCCACAGGCAACAGTGCAACCTAGTGACAGCAGAGAGAGGTGCATCAAATCCAGAGTTAGGGAAAAGTCAGGGAATCCCCCTTAACAATTAGTCAGGCTAGTTACCACCTAGCAAACTACATTTCTTAGCAACCCTGCTTACAACCAGGGTGCTACATATTGTTAACAGCAGCCCAAAACAGATTGCAAAATGAAGTGCATTTGCAGGCATCAAAACACATGGTATTGCAGTACCACGCAATTTGGTGCAGTGCATTTTTAAAAGGAGTGCAAGCACTACGTTTTAAGAGGTTCGGTGCGTTTTGAAGGCTACAAAAATCACACTGCAGTGCGATTTTGTTGTTAACTGGACCTAAAGGTCAGCATTATAGACATTCAACAATTACTTTAGACCCCATCTTCTTCATTCTCTGCAGACCCTGCATTTTGACTTGACAGCTTTGACTGTAGGTACCTGCCATCAGATAGGTGGCCTGTTTGTCAGTTCAAATATCTCACAAACTGAAAAAAAAAGTCTTGTAAGTAGACATGTGCACAACATAAAAATTTGTTTAGTTTGGTTTCGTTTCTGTTAGTTTCCGTTGATTCGTAATGATTCGTAATTTCGTAAGACGTGGGTTATCGTATTCGGACTCTTTCGTATAACCGTAAAGGTTATTTTTCTGTTGATTCGTTTTTCCATTAGTCTAATTTTCGTTGATTCAAAATTCGTATTTTTTGTTATATTTTGCCGCGTTCGTATTTTCGTAAGAACTATATTTTCGTTGATTTGCAATGATTCGTATTTCCGTGTCTAATTTCCGTTGATTGGAAAATTGTACTTTTGTAGATTTAATTACATTCGTACTTTCGTTAGAATACATTTTCCGTTTATTCGAAACACTACTTGTCGTAATTTTGTAATTCGTACTTTCGTGAGATTGACTGGCTCATTTATTCGTACTTTCGTAACATTGTTTTCGTAGATTCGTAATCGGGGCATAATTCGTAATATAGAAACTTGCTTAAGAAACAAAGAATTTCTCTCTCACAAGTCACAACTTAACTCACAAATCCACCAAAACAGGGTCACCTACCCAACCACAACCTATCTGGACTCTGGATGGAATGCACTGCAGTCTAACACAGAAAAACACACAAGGGAATAAGAAACAAGCTCATTGGGGGAAGGGACAACCTCTTCAGGGGAAGGGACAAGCTTATTGGCCAACGTCCAGAAATATTTCAGAACTAACGAATTCATTGTTTTGATTTCCGTTTTCCGAATATTCGGAATTTAGTTTTTGTTTTGTTTTGTTTTTCGTTCATTTTGATTTTCGTTATTTTGAATCTTTGTTCGGTATTTTCGTTGTTTTGATTTCCGTTTTCCGAATATTCGTATTTTGAGTTTTCGTTCATTTTGATTTTCGTTATTTTGAATCTTTGTTCGGTATTTTCCTTGTTTCTATGTTTTCGTTTTTTTCACTCTTTCGTATTTCCGCTGTTTCTAATTTAATAATTTCGTATTTTCGTTGTTTTCCATATTCGTTCTTTTCGATAATACGTTTTTCGTTGGTAATTTTAGTAAACCGTTCGTTCATTCGGATGTTTAGGAATTAACGAATATAACGAATTTTGCCGAATAGCAAATTCGTAACTAAACGAATTGCACATGTCTACTTGTAAGCTATAGACCCATCTTCCCTTGAGATCCCAGAGCCTTTCTTGCAGCTGTCACGTATCTGCAAAAGTCTTAACTTGCACTTGAGAGCTCTATTTTTGTGGAAATAAATGGAAGTTATTGGCAAGTGTCTAAAAATAGCCCTTGTTCTCCGTGCTACCATCCCACCCCAGCACGAGGACCGGGTTGCCTAGTGATTCCAATAAAAGAGAACAAAGTCAAAACTGAACAGAATAAAGATTCGCTGGTGAGCCACCTTCTCGTATAACACTCTGGTCACGATTACGGCTCATATTTCTCCCGTAGGGAATCGGAGGAAAAGCCGGAGTCGTATTTACAGGCATAAGACAATGGGGACACATTTACATTTAGTGGGTGTGCATGGTGGTTAGTAGGCAGTGGTGACGCTATGTGCTCATTGTACTTACAGTCATGGCCGAAATGGTTGGTACCCCAGTAATATTGCAGTAACACATGTTTATTCCCTTTTGTGTGTATTGGAACAAAACAAAAAAAGGGAGGAAAAAAAGCAAATTGGACATAATGTCACACAAAACTCCAAAAATGGGCTGGTCAAAATTCTTGGCACCCCTTCAAAATTGTGGATAAATAAGATTGTTTCAAGCATGTGATGCTCCTTTAACCACTTGCCGACCGCCTCCAGTAGATATACGTCGGCAGAATGTCACGGACAGGCACATCAACGTACCTGTAAGTCCCCTTTAACTGCCTGACGTGGGGGTCGCGCGCGCGCGCCGCCGGCGGCGCGCTCGCGACCCTGCTGCCTTCCCCCGTGAGTCGGACCGCGGGTCCCGCGGACTCGATCGCCGCGAGGATCCCTGCGATCGTCTCACGAAGGCAGGGAGATGCTTGTGTAAACCGGAGATCGGAGATTGGTGTCATGTCACACAGAGCCCAACCCCCCTTCAGTTAGAAACACTCATCAGGGCACACTTAACCCCTTCAATGCCAGTGTCATTTTCACAGTAACCAGTGCATTTTTATAGCACTGATCGCTGTGAAAATGACAATGGTCCCAAAAATGTGTCAAAAGTGTCCGATGTGTCCGCCATAATGTCGCAGTCACGAAAAAAATCACTGATCGCCGCCATTACTAGTAAAAAGTTTTTTTATAAAAATGCCATAAAACTATCCCCTATTTTGTAAACGCTATAACTTTTGCGCAAACCAATCAATAAACGCCAATTGCGATTTTTTTTTCACCCAAAATATGTAGAAGAATACGTATCGGCCTAAACTGAGGAAAAAAAATGTTTTTAATATATTTTTTGGGGATATTTATTATAGCAAAAAGTAAAAAATAAAACCCGCAGAGGTGATCAAATACCACCAAAATAAAGCTCTATTTGTGGGAAAAAAAGGACGTCAATTTTGTTTGGAAACCACGTCGCACGACCGCGCAATTGTCAGTTAAAACGACGCAGAAATCGCAAAAAGGGGCCTGGTCTTTAACCAGCCAAAATGGTCCGGGGCTTAAGTGGTTAAACTCACCTGGGGCAAGTAAAAGGTATGGGCAATATAAAAATCACACCTGAAAGCAGATAAAAAGGAGAGAAGTTCACTTAGTCTTTGCATTGTGTGTCTGTGTGTGCCACACTAAGCATGGACAACAGAAAGAGGAGAAGAGAACTGTCTGAGGACTTGAGAACCAAAATTGAGGAAAAATATCAACAATCTCAAGGTTACAAGTCCATCTCTAGAGATCAAGATTTGCCTTTGTCCACAGTGCGCAACATTATCAAGAAGTTTGCAACCCTTGGCACTGTAGCTAATCTCTCTGGGCGTGGACGGAAGAGAAAAATTTATGAAAGGTTGCAACGCAGGATAGTCCGGATGGTGGATAAGCCGCCCCAAACAAGTTCCAAAGAAGTTCAAGCTGTCCTGCAGGCTCAGGGTACATCAGTGTTAGCGTGAACTATCCGTCGACATTTAAATGAAATGAAACGCTTTGGCAGGAGACCCAGGAGGACCCCACTGCTGACACAGAGACATAAAAAAGCAAGACTACAGTTTGCCAAAATGTACTTGAGTAAGCCAAAATCCTTCTGGGAAAACGTCCTGTGGACAGATGAGACCAAGATGGAGCTTTTTGGTGAAGCACATCATTCTACTGTTTACTGAAAACGGAATGAGGCCTACAAAGAAAAGAACACAGTACCTACAGTGAAATATGGTGGAGGTTCAATGATTTTTTGGGGTTGTTTTGCTGCCTCTGGCACTGGGTGCCTTGAATGTGTGCAAGGCATCATGAAATCTGAGGATTACCAAAGGATTTTGGGTCGCACTGTAGAGCCCACAGTGTCAGAAAGCTGGGTTTGCCTCCGAGATCTTGGGTCTTCCAGCAGGACAATGACCCCAAACATATGTCAAAAAGCACCCGGAAATGGATGGCAACAAAGCGCTGGAGAGCTCTAAAGTGGCCAGCAATGAGTCCAGATCTAAATCCCATTGAACACCTGTAGAGAGATCTTAAAATTGCTGTTGGAAAAGGGCGCCCTTCTAATAAGAGAGACCTGGAGCAGTTTGCAAAGGAAGAGTGGTCCAAAATTCCGAGTGAGAGGTGTAAGAAGCTTATTGATGGTTATAGGAAGCGACTGATTTCAGTTATTATTTCCAAAGGGTGTGCAACCAAATATTAAGTTAAGGGTGCCAAGAATTTTGACCAGCCCATTTTTGGAGTTTTGTGTGACTGTGGGGGTTATTTACTAATGGAAAATCCACTTTGCACTACAAGTGCACTTGAAATTGCACTGAAAGTGCACTTGGAAGTGCAGTCGCTGTAGATCTAAGGTGGGGGGGGGAGCATGCAAGGAAAATAAAAAACAGCATTTTAGCTTGCACATGATTGAATAATAAAATCAGCAGAGCTTCCCCTCATTTCAGATCTACCCCTCAGATTTACAGCGTCTGCACTTCCAAGTGTACTTTCAGTGCAATTTCAAGTGCACTTTGCACTTGTAGTCTGCACTTGTAGTGCAAAGTGGATTTGCCTTTCGTAAATACCGTATTTATCGGCAGGGATGAGCCGAACACCCCCCTGTTCGGTTCGCACCAGAACCTGCGAACAGACAAAATGTTCGTGTAAACTTTAGAACCCTATTAAATACAATGGACTCGAACGTTCGAAATCTAAAGTGTTAATTATAAAGGCTAATATGCAAGTTATTGTCCTAAAAAGTGTTTGGGGACCCGGGTCCTGCCCCAGGGGACATGTATCAATGCAAAAATAAGTTTTAAAAACGGCCGTTTTTTCGGGAGCAGTGATTTTAATAATGCTTAAAATGAAAAAATAAAAGTGAAATATTCCTTTAAATTTCGTACCTGGGGGGTGTGTATGATATGCATGTGAAGTGGCGCATGTTTCCCGTGCTTAGAACTGTCCCTGCAAAAAATGTCATTTTTGAAAGAAAAAAATGCATTTAAAACTGACTCGCGGCTATTAATGAATTGTCGGCTCCCGGCAATACATACAAAAGTCATTGATAAAAAAAAAAAAAAAAGCGTGGGGGTTCCCCAGAATTCAATTACCAGGCCCTTCAGGTCTGGAATGGATATTAAGGGGAACCCCGCCGCAAATTTAAAAAAAATATGCGTGGGGTTCCCCCAAATATCCATTCCAGGCCCTTCAGATCTGGCATGGATTTTAAGGGGAACTCCACCCCAAATTTTTTAAAAAAATGGCGTGGAGTCCCCCTAAAAATCCATACCAGACCCCTTATCCGAGCACGCAACCTGGCCGGCCGCAGGGGAAAAGGGGGGGACGAGAGAGCGGCCCCCCCTCCCTCCTGAACCGTACCAGGCCACATGCCCTCAACATGGGGAGGATGTCCCCATGTTGATGGGGACAAGGGCCTCATCCCCACAACCCTTGCCCGGTGGTTGTGGGGGTCTGCGGGCGGGGGGCTTATCGGAATCTGGAAGACCCCTTTAACAAAGGGGACCCCCAGATCCCGCCCCCCCCTATGTGAATTGGTAAGGGGCACATTGTACCCCTACCATTTCACGAAGAAAGCGTAAAAAAATGTTTAAAAAAACACACAAACACCTTGAAAAAGTCCTTTATTTAAAAAAATAAAAAATAAACATTCCAGCGGTGAAATCCAGTGTCCCGCGGCGATCCCGATGTCCAGCGCTGTCCTTCATTGGTTGTGCCTGAGCGGACCTGATGGGGAACTCCCTCTCAGTATTTTAAATGTATAGACCCGCCCCTTCTAAAGCTCCCCATCAGGTCCGCTCAGCGGACGAGATGCAGAACATGAGAAGGGGCGGGTCTATACATGTATTACCAAAGTGAGAGCAGTTCCCCATCAGGTCCGCCCCCTCGGTATGTCGGACCCGCCTACGTCATTGGCTTGAGCGGGGAACTTCCTTCACTGTGTAATTTAAATTTACATAGTGAAGGAAGTTCCCCGCTCAAGCCAATGACGTAGGCGGGTCCAACATACCGAGGGGGCGGACCTGATGGGGAACTGCTCTCACTTTGGTAATACATGTATAGACCCGCCCCTTCTCATGTTCCGCATCTGGTCCGCTGAGCGGACCTGATGGGGAACTTTAGAAGGGGCGGGTCTATACATTTAAAATACTGAGAGGGAGTTCCCCATCAGGTCCGCTCAGGCACAACCAATGAAGGACAGCGCTGGACATCGGGATCGCCGCGGGACACTGGATTTCACCGCTGGAATGTTTATTTTTTATTTTTTTAAATAAAGGACTTTTTCAAGGTGTTTGTGTGTTTTTTTAAACATTTTTTTACGCTTTCTTCGTGAAATGGTAGGGGTACAATGTACCCCTTACCAATTCACATAGGGGGGGGCGGGATCTGGGGGTCCCCTTTGTTAAAGGGGTCTTCCAGATTCCGATAAGCCCCCCGCCCGCAGACCCCCACAACCACCGGGCAAGGTGTTGAGGGCATGTGGCTTGGTACGGTTCAGGAGGGAGGGGGGGCCGCTCTCTCGTCCCCCCCTTTTCCCCTGCGGCCGGCCAGGTTGCGTGCTCGGATAAGGGGTCTGGTATGGATTTTTAGGGGGACTCCACGCCATTTTTTTTTAAATTTGGGGTGGAGTTCCCCTTAAAATCCATGCCAGATCTGAAGGGCCTGGAATGGATATTTGGGGGAACCCCACGTCAATTTTTTTTTAATTTGCGGCGGGGTTCCCCTTAATATCCATTCCAGACCTGAAGGGCCTGGTAATTGAATTCTGGGGAACCCCCACGCTTTTTTTTTTTTTTTTATCAATGACTTTTGTATGTATTGCCAGGAGCCGACAATTCATTAATAGCCGCGAGTCAGTTTTAAATGCATTTTTTTCTTTCAAAAATGACATTTTTTGCAGGGACAGTTCTAAGCACAGGAAACAAGCGCCACTTCACATGCATATCATACACACCCCCCAGGTACAAAATTTAAAGGAATATTTCACTTTTATTTTTTCATTTTAAGCATTATTAAAATCACTGCTCCCGAAAAAACGGCCGTTTTTAAAACTTCTTTTTGCATTGATACATGTCCCCTGGGGCAGGACCCGGGTCCCCAAACACTTTTTAGGACAATAACTTGCATATAAGCCTTTATAATTAGCACTTTAGATTTCTCCCATCGATTTTTCGAATTTGCCGCGAACACCCCAATTTGTTCGCTGTTCGGCGAACGGGCGAATGGGCAATGTTCGAGTCGAACATGAGTTCGACTCGAACTCGAAGCTCATCCCTATTTATCGGCGTATAACACGCACAGGCGTATAACACGCACCCTAACTTTAAGAGGGAAGTTTCAGGAAAAAAACTTTCCACAGCCCCCTGCGTATAACACGCAGGCACAGATTACCCTCTATTTTCAGGGTAAAAAAGTGAGTGTTATACGCCAATAAATACAGTAACCCCCATTACGTCCAATTTGCTTTTTTTGTTTTGTTCCAATACACACAAAGGGAATAAACATGTGTATAGCAAAACGTGTTACTGCAATACTTTTCTGTGAGAAATTCTTGATTTTCTGGAAAAATTTCTGGGGTGTTAAACATTGGGGCTCAGAGTCTTGCATTGGAGCGCTTGGATATATTTGTATCCCATAGGAAAGGGCTTTAGTCCCCAAACTAAGTCTCAAGTTAGGGTGATGCTGTTCCTTTAAATGAATGGTGGGAAGGTTGTGGCCAGCGGCCTCTCACCATTATGCAGTCTGGTATGGAGCCTCCTCCTGCTCTCTGATGACTGGAACCTGTGGCATTATCAGCTCTGTAGCAGTGATCTCATGCTAAACCAGTGACGCCCCTTTCCTCCAGAATCTCTTCAAAAGCTGTGACCTGCAAGGGAACGTGGGTCATGCTTGGTAGGTGCTATACCCACCAATCATGACAGGGCATATAACTCCTGCTGCGGCTGCGACATGTGTACACCCCTGGCCACTGCAGCTAAAAGAGGCGGGGTTGGGGCGGGCTTGATAAAAACACGTCTTAACCACAGCGTTTTACCAAACCCCCCCCCCCCCCCCAAACTGCAAATGTAAATGAACCTTTACTGTTCATTTACATTTGCGTGGCATTCAAGTCTCTAGCAAGAGTAAAGTTGCAGTGGTGAGTCTACAGCAAGAGCTCTGCAAGTCTACAGCATGAAAATTCAGCCACAGTGAATCATGTAATAGGTGTATCCGAGCAACTACCTCCTGTGCAATACCTGGTGAGCCTCAAGAACACAACACTCAGCCTGTGAAGTCTCTGTAAACCTCCATATGGTCCATGCAAAAAAGGAGAAAGGCTGGTGCCCTGGAAGTCGGCTAAAACATTGTTTTAATTATTGCATGTGAACAACAGTCAAAAAAAAAATCCAGCGCGTAATCATGGCTCATGACGGCCGAAACGTGTTGGATTTTTTTTTTAACTGTTGTTCACATGCAATAATAAAACAATGTTTTAGCTGACTTCCATGGCACCAGCCTTTCTCCTAATTTACAGTGACCCCCTGTGGTGGGATGACTATTGCACAACATAACCGAACCAGAACTTGCAGCAGACTTGCAGTATGTTTGCAAAGAAAGTTGATCTGGAGTCATGCAATGAGGACTTGCTGCAATTGTGCAACTTGTGAAGCCTGGCAAGTCTAGCAAAAGCTTAGCAAGTCATTTTCAAATTTGCAACACAATTGCTTGCTATCTGGGTATAGCAACAAGGAAGAAGTGGATAGATGATATCCTAATGCCCCATACACACGATCATTTTTCATGCCATTTTTTAAACCGACGTTTTTCTTGTCGTTTTTTTTCATGTTTTCTCTCAAGCCTGTCTTGCGTACACACGATCATTAAAAAAAACGCTCAAGCAAAGCGCAGTGACGTACAGCACGTACGACGGCACTATAAAGGGGAAGTTCCGTTCGAATGGCACCACCCTTCATGTTAGTAAAGTTTGTTGAGCGACGATTCGCGCTTTTCAGCCTCGTGCTTTTCAGTCCGTTACTGTGTGATGAATGTGCTATCTCCATTACGAACGCTAGTTTTACCAGAACGAGCACTCCCGTCTCATACTTGATTCTGAGCATGCGCGTTTTTTTTCACGTCGTTAAAGCATACACACTATCGTTTTTCATGTCATTAAAAAAAACGACATGAAAAACGACGTGAAAAATAGAGCATGTTCGAAATTTTTAATGGACGTTTTTCACGTCGTTAAATGCTCTGGAGCCTACACACGATCATTTTTAATGCCCATTTTTAAAAATGGCATTTTTAACGGCATGAAAAACGATTGTGTGTATGGGGCATTAGGAGTTTTTCAGTCAGGCTTCAGGAGATATGGAAATGGTCTATACCCATATCAAGGGCATTATTCAACTTTGGTCAAAGCTGCAGTTTGTTTTTATTTACAGGCGCCCCCTTACCTGCCATAGGCAGTTTTATTGATAAAGGTAAAATATGCCTTTAAATGTAAAAACAGTCCTGGTCTGTAGGTGGACTGCTAGTTACTAGTCCCGAAGTGGTTAAACAAAATCACCCTAATTCACAAAGACAAAAAATAATTGGAAACAGTAAGCTGGATACCCCGGGGCCATGCTGTGACCTTGATAATAAAAATGAATACAGATCGGGATAAAATGACTAAATAAATACACAGGTAGATTATTACTGGGCCGAAAATTTTTGTTGCTATGGGAACCAGGCGAGTAATATTGTCATCGCACACAATAACATCCTTTTCCTGGTACTCTGCGGTTCACATTTGAATATTTGGAAAAGTCTTGAAATGGAGAGAGACATGGAAAAAAAACACAAATTGTTGAAAACAAAGTCCATGTATGAAGAAAGGTACAACAAACGTCCAAACTTTCCAAATGGAATAAATAATAAAAGCCGGAGCAGAGTGGAATAGAATGAGACTATTATTGGTTGAATACAGACTGACGCTTTATTTAATTGCACAGGAGCGTAAGATTGTATATGTGAGCAGGGCCATCAACGCCGATCGCGAGAGGGGGGGCCGCCGCCAATCGCGGGTGGGGGGGCCGCCAATCGCGGGAGGGGGGCCACCAATCGCGGGAGGGGGGCCCGCCAATCGCGGGAGGGGGGCCGCCAAATCGTGGGAGGAGGGGGCCGCAAATCGCGGGTGGGGGGCCGCCAATCGCGGGTGGGGGGCGCTAATCGCGGGAGAAGGGGGCCGCCAATCGCGGGAGGAGGGGGCCACCAAATCGCGGGAGGAGGGGGCCGCCAATCGCGGGTGGGGGGGGCGCCAATCGCGGGAGGGGGGCCGCCAATCGCGGGAGGGGAGGCAGCTCTGCTGGGGCCCCAGGCCAGCTGGGGGCCCCAAGCAGTTGCTTGGTTTGCCTGTCCTGTTTCGACGGCCCTGTATGTGAGTGCAAAGCCTGAGCATTTTTCGGGAGAATGCCACCGAAAACCGACCACATGCTGGCTTCCTATTTATGTTTGGGAGTCCAGTGCTGAGATTTCCAATCAGAATTCCCCCATACATTATTTTTCTGGTGTTAGAAGTCTGCATTCAGTACAAGGCTTCTGGCACCTAGGGCACCATTAATAATGATGGTGCCCTAGGGTTTACCCACCTTATGCCCCATACACACGATCATTTTTCATGCCGTTAAAAATGCCATTTTTAAAAATGGGCATTAAAACTGATCGTGTGTATGCTCCAGAGCATTTTTAACGACGTTAAAAACGGCCATTAAAAATTTCGAACATGCTCTATTTTTTCACGTCGTTTTTCATGTCGTTTTTTTTAACGACGTGAAAAACGATAGTGTGTATGCTTTAACGACGTGAAAAAAAACGTGCATGCTCAGAATCAAGTATGAGACGGGAGCGCTCGTTCTGGTAAAACTAGCGTTCCTAATGGAGATAGCACATTCATCACACAGTAACGGACTGAAAAGCACGAGGCTGAAAAGCGCGAATCGTCGCTCAACAAACTTTACTAACATGAAGGGTGGCGCCATTCGAACGGAACTTCCCCTTTATAGTGCCGTCGTACGTGCTGTACGTCACTGCGCTTTGCTTGAGTGTTTTTTTTAATGCTCGTGTGTACGCAAGACAGGCTTGAGAGAAAACATGAAAAAAAACGACAAGAAAAACGTTGGTTTAAAAAATGGCATGAAAAATGATCGTGTGTATGGGGCATTACACTTAGAAGTCTATGTTGTGCATGTGCACAGCAAATCTTTTTATAAATAGACCCCTGAAAGTAGAGCTACATACACTTTTTTTTTATCATTATGAATAGTATAAAGCACAGGTCTCCAAACTTTCTAAACAAAGGGTCAGTTTATTGTCCTTCAGACTTTAGGAGGGCCGGACTGTGGTCAGCGCCAGTGGAAATGTTCCTGGCATCAGTGGGATTTGATTCAAATTCTGGGGCAGCCCCACAGCATCCTAGACAGTTGATGGGTGGGTGGGGGGTTCATGCAGGAGTATAGATGTCTATAAAACTATGGGACTGTTTTACTAAAGTCAAAAGTCAAACAGACTGTGCACTTTGCAAGTGCAGTTGCTCCAGAGTCTAGTAAATGAGGCAAAGCTTCGTTTTACAAGGAATACCCAATCACAAGGAAAATAAAAAAAAACAGCATTTTGCTGCTTACACATGATAGGATGACTGAAGTCAGCAGAGGTTCTCCTCATTTACTAAGCTGTGGAGAAACTGCACTTGCAGAGTACACAGTCTAGTTGCCTTTAGTAAATCCACCCCAATGAGTATTAAATTACAAGTAGAACCTCAGCTGAGCTGCCTAGAAGAGCAGCAGCCCTTTAAGCTGGGAACTCCGCCTTCTGGGCAATAACCAGACTGCTCCACACCTCAGACCATTTATGTGCACTTCAACCACCTACTGGGCAACCCTCCCCAGGGTTTGTCCGAGACCACCTAAATATTCAGAGACAAGAGAGACCTGTGCCCATAAATATTTAGCCTGCTCATTTGACCTGCTCCACTTCTATGTTCTGGAGACTTCTGGAATGCAGGGAGAAGCAATCCAACCGGAAGCCTATGAGACCCTGATCAGTCCAAGACAATCAGCAGCTGCTCCAATGATTACAGAGGAGCCCGAGAAGAACTAAATTTACCTAGCATCACAGCACCCAACTAGGAGGGTGCTACACCATTGTCCTCCCACGCTCTACAGACATTCTGGTTAGTTAATTTGCTCTTGTCTAAATTGGCACTAGGGTTGAGGATAGACCAGCAAGACCTACCTTATGAAAACGATATCAAGAAAATTCTATGGAAAAAGGGTCTCAACAATGCCCAGTGAGACAATTATTGAAAGGTTGATGGTCCTAAAAGGGGAGTCTCAGCCTTTTTATGTTTATTAAAAGTCAGCAGCTACAAAAAGTGTAGCTGCTGACTTTTAATAAACAGACACTTACCTTCTCCCCGGTCTAGTGATGCGGCCGCCCGGAGCGTTGCTCCTCTCCCCCCCTCTCCGCCGGCGCCTCCATACCCGGCTGTGACAGCTTTCGGCTTCACGGCCGGGGACGCACTGCGCATGCACGAGTCGCGCTGCGCTCTAGGAGTGGACAGGCGATCTCCTGGGACCTGTCACTTGCCCCAGGAGATCGCCTAGATGGAGGGGCCGCCTAAGGCAAGAGGAGGAGTCGCCTAGGTGGTCCGTAGGTGGAAGTAGGAAGTGGGACAGGAAGTCCCACTCCTACCGAAGCCCCCACTGCCCCCCCAAAAAAAATTACATGCTAAATGTGGCATGTAAGGGGGTGAGGAGTGCTTAAAGCGGAAATTCCACTTTTGGGTGGAACTCCGCTTTAAGATTGTGTGGATGGTGCTTACCACCTAAAATTCAGGGCTGCTGAATCTTCTCTCACCTCTGGCTCCGAAAGAAGCAGAATATTTCTGAGAGATCTGAAAAATATTTCTAATATTTACTTATCACTCACAGGCTTCCACTGGTTTAACAATAGCATGCTATGGTAATATCCCTTTAAGGGGGATCATACGTGACAAGGAGAGGTCTGACCCTGGCCTCAGAGGACTTTTGGACACGTACTGAAATTCCAGAGTAAAAGTCACTGGCCTCTAGGTGTTTATTGTATCTCTCCAGCCGGTTCTGCAACATTGAGTTATAAATGTAAAAGAGGATCTGTTAGCAAAACAGACCTAATTGAGTCATTTTGATTTAAAGTAAAGTTACATCAAAACCGTTTTTTTTTTTAGATGGAGTAGAGATAGGTTGTTTTTCTATTGGTTAGATTTCCCATACTTTGCATACCATAAAAACCAACAGGAAATAGGCGAAAGCATACACCGGACAGCCATAACCTCATATGGAGTAGCTCCCCCTTTTGCTGCAAAATCAGCCCTGACCCGTCAAGGTATGGACTCCACTAGACCTCTGAAGGTATGCTGTGGTATCTAGCCTCAAGCCATCAGTAGTTAGTCCTGTAAGGCCCCTTTCACACGGAGGTCCGTTCAGGTCCGCCTGTCAGTTTTTTAGGCGGACCTGAAACGGATCCTCCATGTACCCCTATGGAGGCACGGATGTCAGCGGAGACATGTCCGCTGACATCCGCTCCGCTCCGCCAAAGTGTGACGGAGGAAAACCCTATTTTTCCTTCCGTCGGCGGAGCGGATCGGATGACAACGGACTCTACGGTCCGTCATCATCCGATTCCCCATAGGGGAGAGCGGCGCTCTGACAGGGCGGTCCCTGCACAGTGTGCGGGGACCGCCCAGTCATCCGTCGGCTCAGCGGGGATCAACAGAGCGATCTCCGCTGAGCAAGCGGAGCTTCACGGGGCGGATCTGCACGGATCCGCCCCGTGTGAAAGAGCCCTAAGGCTCCATGTACACGGGACGTTTTTACAAATGCTCCTAAATGATTAAATTTGACAGATAGTAACCCACGTTTAAAACGTCAGTTTTGCCGCGTTTACATGCCGCGTTTAGCGTCGTTTTGCCGCGTTTGCGTTTAGAAGCCTTTAAAAAAAAAATATATATATATATATATATATATATATATATTTTTTTATTTTTATTTTTTTAAATGGGCAAAAACGAAAAACGCCTATAGACGAAATGCTGCTAAACGCGGGTTACCGTGTTTGGCATCTGAAAAGTGGAAATCTTCTGCGTCTGAACCCATTTTTTTACTTTCAAAGAAACGCTGTTAAACGCAACTGCCTAAAAACAACAATAAACGAGCCTGTGTACATGGTCACATAGGATAACATTGAATGAGTTCAGGGGCAGTTGAAAAAAGCGTCCAACTGCCTCTGAACGTACGTTTAGCAGCGTCCCGTGTACATGGGGAGTAAGTTGCGAGGTGTGGCCCCCATGGACCGGACTTGTTTTTCCAACACTTCCCACAGATGTTCAGTTGAATTGAGATCTGGAGAATTTGGAGGCCATATCAACACTTTGAACTCGTTAGTGTTCTTCAACCATTCTTGAACCATTTTTGCAGTGTGGCAGGAGGACACTTTATCTAAGGTGACCAGATTTTTTAATTGAAATCCGGGGACATATTTTTTTTTTTTTACTAGTAATGGCGGCAATCAGCGACTCTCTGCCCCCCGCCTCACAGCCTGTCAAGTCTTAAGCCCTGTACACACGATCGGATTTCCTATGGTTTTTAAACCAATGGATTTTTCCATCGGAAAACCGATGAAGCTGACTTCCATCAGTCTTGCCTACACACCATCAGTCAAAAAACCGACCGTTCCAAACGCGGTGACGTAAAACACTCCTATGAGCCGATAAAAATGAAGTTCAATGCTTCTGAGCATGCGTCGACTTGATTCTGAGCATTCGTGGGTTTTTTAACCGATGGACTTGCCCATAGACGATCGGAGTTTGCTATTGGTTTTTTATCCAATTTAAAACATGTTCTATTTTTTGACACCGATGGAAAAAAGACCGGTGGGGCCCATACACGATCGGTTTGTCCGATGAAAAAAATCCATCGGACTGTTTTCATCGGTAAAACCGATCGTGTGTACACGGCTTTACTCTCCGGGCCCCGGCTATTACTGGGTGGGGAGCGGAGGAAGATCACTCCGCCAGGGAAGGCAATGAGATAGGCAGGCGGCTGGCCGGGATATGAGCCAAGGCAGAAGAACATGTGAGCGTAGCTGAATGGGCATGCACCCGAATCTGAAGAAAGCACCAGCACATGATCATCAGAAAGGGGCACAGATAATGGAAAAAAAATACACCCCCCCTCTAAGCTAGTAGGAGCGGCGGGGGGGGGGGGTGTAATTCAGATTTTTTTTTTTATTCTGCACTGACTGTCTTTGAAATTGCCCCAGCCCCTGTTCAAATTCAATCCGGGGACAAAACCGGGGACAGACTTGGTCCGGGGACTGTCCCCAGAAACCGGGGATGTCTGGTCACCCTAACTTTATCTCTCTAAAAGAGGCCACTGCCATCGGGTAATAGCATTTCCATGAAGATGTGTACTTGGTCAGCAATAATATTTAGGTAGGTGTTTAGTATTAAGTAACATCCACATGAATGACAGGACCCAAATTTTCCCAGGAGAACATTGCCCAAAGCATCACATTGCCTCCACCAGCTTGTCTTCTTCCTATTCTGCATCCTGGTGCCAGGTAAGTGAAGAGACAGGCACCCTGCCATCCACATGATGTAAATGAAAACATGATTCATCAGACCGGGCCACCTTCTTCCATTGCTCCGTAGTCCAGTACTGATGCTCACGTGCCCATTGTAGGTGCTTTTGGCTGTGGACATGGGTCAGTATGAGCACCCTGACCCTATACACAACAAACTGCGATGCGATGCCCATTTTTTCTGCTTTCAACACATCAACTTTGGGGATAACATGTTTTACTGCTGCCTAATATATCCCACTGACATTCAGATGCCATTGTAACAAGATAATCAATGTTATTCACTTAACTTGTCAGTGACCATAAAGTTATGGCTGATTGGTGTATACAAATTGATAGTTAAGCTGGTCATACACCAGTAGAACTTTTCTAAATTTTTTTGTAACATTCTTTCGATGTTCTAATGCAGCCTTTCTCAACCTTTTCAACACAGAGGAACCCTTGAAATAGTTCTCCGGTCTCGGGGAACCCCTGCTAAAAATTAGAAATCTACAATTCATGATACCTTTGTGTGATGGTCAGTGGGAAGAATGGTCCTTACACTTCTGGTCATTGGGAAGAATTACCTCCTTACAGATAGCTAAAAAGATCAATGGTGTCAGTAGTAAATTATCTGAGAGGCAGAAATTGCCCAATGCTGAAGGAACCCCTAGCAACCTCTGGAGGAACCCTAGGGTTCCACGGAACCCTGGTTGAGAATCACTGTTCTAATGGTTAGTGGAGTCAAATTGATGCTGGTTTTCCACAATAGTGATAAAATTTGAAAGTGCAGGATGAAATTATTTTTCGAACACTTAAAATTCTAACTGTAAATCTGTTTTTCAGTCGTGAAAAATCGTACATATTGTATTGAAAACCTATTTAATCAGTCCGGGATTCCACTCAAGTAGCAGGTCTGGATGAAATTTTAGGCTCCATTCACACTTTGGAGCGCAACTTTGGCTAGGTGCGGCTTGGATGTGACTTTGACCAATGATAATGGACAACTATTGTACAGTACCTCACAAAAGTGAGTGCACCCCTCACATTTTTGTAAATATTTTATTATATCTTTTCATGTGACAACACTGAAGAAATGACACTTTGCTAAATAACTTAACGCACAGCCATTAATGTCTAAACCGTTGGCAACAAAAGGGAGTACACCCCTAAGTGAAAATGTTCACATTGGGCCCAAGTAGCCATTTTCTCTCCCCGGTGTCATGTGACTCATTATTGTTACAAGGTCTCAGGTATGAATGGGGAGCAGGTGTGTTAAATTTGGTGTTATCGCTCTCACTCTCTCACACTGGTCACTGGAAGTTCAACATGACACCTCATGGCAAAGAACTCTCTGAGGATCTGAAAAAAATAATTGTTGCTCTACGTAATGATGGCCTAGGCCCTAGGCTATAAGAAGATTGCCAAGACCCTGAAACTGAGCTGCAGCATGGTGGCCAAGACCATACAGCAGTTTAACAGGACAGGTTCCACTCGGAACAGGCCTCGCCAATGTCCACCAAAGAAGTTGAGTGCACGTGCTCAGTGTTTTATCCAGAGGTTGTCTTTGGGAAATAGACTTATGAGTGTTGCCAGCATTGCTGCACTGCAGAGGTTGAAGGGGTGGGGGGGGTCAGCCTGTCAGTGCTCAGACCAAACGCGGCACACTGCATCAAATTGGTCTGCATGGCTGTCATCCCAGAAGGAAGCCTCTTCTAAAGATGACACACAAGAAAACCTGCAAACATTTTTCTGAAGACAAGGAGACTAAGGACATGGATTACTGGAACCATGTCCTGTGGTCTGATGAGACCAAAATAAACTTATTTGGTTCAGATGGTGTCAAGCGTGTGTGGCGGCACCCAGGTGAGGAGTACAAAGACAAGTGTGTCTTGCCTACAGTCAAGCATGGTGGTGGGAGTGTCATGGTCTGGGGCTGCATGAGTGCTGCCGGCACTGGGGAGCTACAGATCATTGAGGGAACCATGAATGCCAACATGTACTGTGACATACTGAAGGAGAGCATGATCCCCTCCCTTCGGAGACTGGGCCACAGGGCAGTATTCCAACATGATAACGACCCCAAACACCTCCAAGATGACCACTGCCTTGCTAAGGAAGCTGAGGGTAAAGGTGATGGACTGGCCAAGCATGTCTCCAGACCTAAACCCTATTGAGCATCTGTGGGGCACCCTAAAATGGAATGTGGAGGAGCGCAAGGTCTCGAACATCCACCAGCTCCGTGATGTGGTCATGGAGGAGTGGAAGAGGACTCCAGTGGTAACCTGTGCAGATCTGGTGAGCTCCATGCCCAAGAGGGTTAAGGCAGTGCTGGAAAATAATGGTGGCCACAAAATATTGACACTTTGGGCCCAATTTGGACATTTTCACTTAGGGGTGTACTCACTTTTGTTGCCAGCGGTTTAGTCATTAATGGCTGTGTGTTGAGTTATTTTAGGGAACAGCAAATTTACACTGTTATACAAGCTGTACACTCACTACTTTACATTGTAGCAAAGTGTCATTTCTTCAGTGTTGTCACATGAAAAGATAGAATAAAATATTTACAAAAATGTGAGGGGTGTACTGACTTTTGTGAGATACTGTGTGTATAACATTCAGGTGCGACTTCCATATGACTTTTGAGGGTTTACATTGCAGTCTATGGCACTCAAGTTGCATGAAAGTTGAACTGAAGCGGTGTAGGAACCTTTATAAAGTCGCTGCACCTTTCACACATATTTGAACGGTTCTCGTTGAAAAACATGGGGTGCGACTTTAGTGTCCAAAGTCGCATGACAAGTCCCACAAGTGTGAATGGAGCTCTTAAAGGGCTATTGCACAAAACTAGCTGACTCAATAATGGCAAGATAGAATGTTCTGAGGAACCTTTTTTTACTGAATTTCTGTACGAATATTTGAACTGAAATCTAATGCCGCGTACACACAACCGTTTTTAATGTCATTGAAAAAACCGTCGTTTTTCTCGACGTGATTCTTCTCAAGCCTGCCTTGCCTACACACTATCATGAAAAAAAATGCTCGAGCAAAGCGCGGTGACGTAGGAAATGTACGACGGCACTATAAAGGGGAAGTTCCGTTCGGATGGCGCCACCCTTTGGGCTGCTTTTGCTGATCCTCATGTTAGTAAAGTTTGGTGAGAGACGATTCGCGCTTTTCAGCCTCGTGCTCTTCAGTCCGTTACAGCGTGACGAATGTGCTATCTCCATTATGAACGCTAGTTTTACCAGAACGAGCGCTCCCGTCTCATCACTTGCTTCTGAGCATGCGCGTTTTTTTCATGTTAAAGCCTACACACGGCCGTTTTTCATGACGAGAAAAACGACGAGAAAAATTAGAGCATGTTCCAAATTTTTCATGGCCGTTTTTCACGTCGTGAAAAATGCTCTTAAGCCCATACACGATCGTTCTTAATGACCATTTTAAAAAATTGCATTTTTCTCGTCATGAAAAACGGTTGTGTGTACGCGGCATAACTGTGTATGGCCAGCATAAAGCAGAACTAAGACCCCGTAGCAGAAAGCCGCATTCCCTAATGCATTTTTTGGTGTGTTTTTTGCTGAACTTGAATAGGCTGCCCAATGCGCGGCAAACACACCAAACAAGCTCCAGAACGTTTTTGGGTGTTTTGAAGCATTTGTAGCACGTTTGTTGTGTGACAAAATGTGCATCTGTTTGGGTTTCATTAACAATTAATGGCACCACAAGCGTGACGCATGTTTTTCATGCGTTCTTTGTCTGTTTCTAAAACGTGGGCAAAAACGCGTTCCCAGAAGCGCAAAGGTGTGAATGCAGCCTAAAGTCTGCAATACCTTACCTCTCCTTCACCTGTCCGAGGTCCCTCACCAGCACCAGCGTCCTATTCTCAGCTTCTTCCAGGTGCCAGGATGCGGCCATCATGTCACATATGAGCAGGAAGGAGTTCCGTCATCCCAGCACACAGAATCTGGGCTAGCATCTAAACTGAGCCACGCATGCTTCTGTTCTGGTCACAACTGTAAAATGTTGGATTTCCCATTACTTTCTGTTTTGGTACAATGGTCACCAGAAAGATGGAGGGTGAAAATCCCCACTGAGGACAAAGACAGCTAGAAAAACCTGATAGAGGTTCTAATGCCGCGTACACACGCTCGGAATTTCCGATGGAAAAAATCCGACAGAATTTTTGCATCGCATATTCCGACCATGTGTATGCCCCATCTGACTTTTTCCGTCTGAATTAAATAGAGAACATGTCCTCTATTTTTCCAATGAAAAAAGATTTCTATCTGGAATTTCCGTCCGTCTGGATGCAATTCCCGACGGACTAAAAACCACGCATGCTCGGAAACAATTTGACGCATGCTCGGAAGCATAGAACTTAATTTTCTCGGCTCGTCGTAGTATTTTACGTCACCGCATTCTTGACGGTAGGATTTTAGTGTGACTGTGTGTATGCAAGACAGCTTGAGCGGAATTCCGTCGGAAAAACCCGTCTGGGTTTATTCCTCTAGTGTGCACAAGGCATAACACTTTCACAATTTTTGGCTTTAGATATTTTTTAAAGCCCAACTCTAGTAATTAAAGCGGTTGTATACCCAAAAAAAAAACCTACAAGGCAAAGGCATAATGAGCTAGTATGACTAGCATACTAGCTCATTATCAATTACTTACCTTAGATCGAAGAACCCGCACCGACTCTTGTTCCTCTCCTCCGGCATGATAACCGGAGTGACTTCCGGGTATCGCCGCTCCGGCGCTGTGACTGGCCGGAGCGGCGATGACGTCACTCCCGCGCATGCGCGCGGAACGGCACGATCCTGCGCATGCGTGAATTTCCGGCACAAATAGAGATTTCTTTTGGTGGTATTTATTCACGACTCCGTTTTTAATTTTTTGCGATAAAAGGGAAAAAAGAGCGGAAATTTGGAAAAAAAAACAATATTTTATTTATTTTATTTTAGACATCCAATAAAATCGAATTTTGTCATAAATTTAAGCCAAAATGTATTCTGTTACAAGTCTTTGGTAAAAAAAAATCCCGTTAAGTGTATAATAATTGGTTTGTGTGATCACGGACATATGTATGCAGATGATAATGTACAGATGTGCGCAGATGATCACAGACGTATGTGTGCAGATAATCATTGGGACATATGATTTTACTGTTACATATGTGGGGGACAGATGTTTTTACTGTGTGGGGACATGTGTGGGTACATGTGTTTTGGGGACATTGTGTGGGGACATTGTGTACACGTTTTACACTGGTGATCAGTGTGTAAAAAGCTGTAAAAAAAAAAAGCTCATGCACACTGATCACCGGCCGGCTGCAGCGATCCGCTCTCCTCTCCTCACCGGCAATTAATGTGTGAGGAGAGGAGAGCCGATCACCTAGCAACCGGCTCTCTGTTTACATCACATGACGGCTGTGATTGGACACAGCCGTCATGTGATCAAGAGGGCCAATCACAGAGCCCTTCTGCATCATCTGAGATGCGCCGTGTCCGGGTGACACAAGCGCATCGGGCCCGCGCCGCTGCGTGGGCACATGCGTGGGCACGCGCGCGCGCGATCCCCCTCCTTCTGAGGGACGTTCCTGAAGTCCACTCAAAAGGAGAGAGCGCCCACCCGGCCGTACATTTGCAGTGGCCGGGTGGGAAATGGTTAAAAAAAAACATCTACCCTTGCAGTGGGTCCGCTTGCACTGAAGGCACGTTCACACCAAGCGTGGTAATGCATGCAAAATTGTGCGTTTACCTACACCGCACAAAAACGCATTGTCATTTTCAGTGGCGTCTGGTGTTTTTGGGAGGGGGCAGCAAACAGCCACTCCCCCCCCCCCCCCCATCTAAACTTGTTTTTAACTTGTAAACAACATATCTGAAAAAAGGCTCGGTCCTAAAGCGGAGGTTCCACGAAAAAAATAAATATTAAAAGCCAGCAGCTACAAAAACTGCAGCTGCTGACTTTTAATAAATGGACACTTACCTGCCCAGGGTGCCCGCGATGTCGGCAGCCGAGGCCGAGCAATCACTCATCTCTCGGCTGCCCCCGCCGCCATCCTCGGTGAGGGAATCAGGAAGTGAAGCGTTGCGGCTTCACTGCCAGATTCCCTACGGTGCTGTCTCCTGGGACCAGTGTGTTTCCCAGAAGACAGCGGGGGGTGATGCGAAGGGGCGGGACTCCCGCGGCAGTCTATTCCCGGAAGTGGGAGCAAATACCTGTATTAGACAGGCATCTGCTACCTCCTCCCCCCTGAAAGGTGCCAAATGTGACACCGGAGGGGGGGAGGGTTCCGAAAAGCGGAGGTTCACTTTTTTGTGTGGACCTCCGCTTTAAAGGGGTTGTAAAGGTTCATTTTTTATTTTCTAAATAGGTTCCTTTAAGCTAGTGCATTGTTGGTTCACTTACCTTTTCCTTTGATTTCCCTTCTAAATGTTTTTTTTTCTTTGTCTGAATTTCTCACTTCCTGTTCCTCCTCAGTAAGCTGTTCAGTAAGCTGTTCTGGGTGACTCCACACCACTCGGATGATGGTGTGAAGTTCAGTGAGGAGAAACAGGAAGTGAGAAATTCAGACAAAGAAAAAAAACATTTAGAAGGTAAATCAAAGGAAAAGGTAAGTGAACCAACAATGCACTAGCTTAAAGGAACCTATTTAGAAAATAAAAAACAAACCTTTACAACCCCTTTAAGTGGTTAAAAAAGTGTGAGCTGGTGTTTGGCTTCAGTTTGTTCGTTTTTTTTTAAATCGGCTAATACATTTAACACTTCCCTCCCCCAAGAGTGACCATTCTGCTGTCACTATGTGCCTCCTGTGCTCCTTCATCCAGACTGGGGATGCTCTAATACAGGTGGCGTGTTACTGGACAGTTTCCCAGGTAAAAACAGAACCTAAAAATGAAAAGGAAGCCAGCCACCACATCTAATGATTGGTAAGCTGCAATATATGACATTTTTAGTTTTGGGTTTAATGTCCAGGCATGTGGACAAGTCATTCCTGATCCGGCATCCCCGGGAAACAACATTGTAACAATTTAATGGGCGGTCATAAAATGTCATATTTACTGAGGAAAGTCATTATCTGCTCTGCAGCCTAATAGACGGCTGGGGGCTGTAAAACGCCCCATTGCTTCCCTATGCTGGGTGATAAAACATTCCCCATCCCTCCACTAGGGATGAGCTTCGTGTTCGAGTCGAACATACGTTCGACTCGAACATTGGCTGTTCGATCGTTCGACGAAGATCGAACGATTTGGGCCGTTCGCGCCAAATTCGAGTGACGCGAACGGCCCACAATGCACTACGCCATCGCAGTGTCATCCAGGCGCTGTGATTGGCCAAGCATGCACTGTGACCCCGCATGCTTGGCCAATCACAGCGCCGGCAGCGAGGAGAGCAATGATTGGCCACAGGCAGGATGCCTGTGGCCAATTATTGCTGAGGGTGTTTAGTACACGCCCCACACTATAAAAGGCCGCCAGCACGGCGGCCTAGTGTAGTGTGTTCCGGAGCAGGGATAGAGTAGCATAGGCAGGGACAGTGACTGTTATTTCTTTCTTGCTTAACCTGGATTCCTTTAGTTTAGGGAAAGAGAAGGATAGGTAGGGAGAGTGTCAGTGTGTTTTGTGCTTCTGCTATAGTGTGCTTAAAAAAAAACATTTATTCTAGGGACAGAAAACTCTAGGTAGGGACAGTGTCAGTTTCTTTCACTCTGCAAGTCCTTGTTTCCAGGGACCTGGAAGGACAGTGAGTGAATTGTCCTTTTGCTATATTGTGATTAAAAAAAACATTTATTCTAGGGACAGAAAACTCTAGGTAGGGACAGTGTCAGTTTCTTTCACTCTGCAAGTCCTTGTTTCCAGGGACCTGGAAGGACAGTGAGTGAATTGTCCTTTTGCTATATTGTGATTAAAAAAAACATTTATTCTAGGGACAGAAAACTCTAGGTAGGGACAGTGTCAGTTTCTTTCACTCTGCAAGTCCTTGTTTCCAGGGACCTGGAAGGACAGTGAGTGAATTGTCCTTTTGCTATATTGTGATTAAAAAAAACATTTATTCTAGGGACAGAAAACTCTAGGTAGGGACAGTGTCAGTTTCTTTCACTCTGCAAGTCCTTGTTTCCAGGGACCTGGAAGGACAGTGAGTGAATTGTCCTTTTGCTATATTGTGATTAAAAAAAACATTTTTTTCTAGGGACAGAAAACTGTAGGTAGGGAGAGTATTTTTTTTCTTTCACTCTGCAAGTCCTTGTTTCCAGGGACCTGTAAGGACAGTGAGTTAATTGTCCTTGTGCTATATTGTGCTGAAAAAAACATTTATTCCAGGGACAGAAAACTCTAGGTAGGGACAGTGTCAGTTTCTTTCACTCTGCAAGTCCTTGTTTCCAGGGACCTGGAAGGACAGTGAGTGAATTGTCCTTTTGCTATATTGTGATTAAAAAAAACATTTTTTTCTAGGGACAGAAAACTGTAGGTAGGGAGAGTGTTTTTTTTCTTTCACTCTGCAAGTCCTTGTTTCCAGGGACCTGTAAGGACAGTGAGTTAATTTTCCTTGTGCTATATTGTGATTAAAAAAAACATTTATTCTAGGGACAGAAAACTCTAGGTAGGGACAGTGTCAGTTTCTTTCACTCTGCAAGTCCTTGTTTCCAGGGACCTGGAAGGACAGTGAGTGAATTGTCCTTTTGCTATATTGTGATTAAAAAAAACATTTATTCTAGGGACAGAAAACTCTAGGTAGGGACAGTGTCAGTTTCTTTCACTCTGCAAGTCCTTGTTTCCAGGGACCTGGAAGGACAGTGAGTGAATTGTCCTTTTGCTATATTGTGATTAAAAAAAACATTTTTTTCTAGGGACAGAAAACTGTAGGTAGGGAGAGTATTTTTTTTCTTTCACTCTGCAAGTCCTTGTTTCCAGGGACCTGTAAGGACAGTGAGTTAATTGTCCTTGTGCTATATTGTGCTGAAAAAAACATTTATTCCAGGGACAGAAAACTCTAGGTAGGGACAGTGTCAGTTTCTTTCACTCTGCAAGTCCTTGTTTCCAGGGACCTGGAAGGACAGTGAGTGAATTGTCCTTTTGCTATATTGTGATTAAAAAAAACATTTTTTTCTAGGGACAGAAAACTGTAGGTAGGGAGAGTGTTTTTTTTCTTTCACTCTGCAAGTCCTTGTTTCCAGGGACCTGTAAGGACAGTGAGTTAATTTTCCTTGTGCTATATTGTGATTAAAAAAAACATTTATTCTAGGGACAGAAAACTCTAGGTAGGGACAGTGTCAGTTTCTTTCACTCTGCAAGTCCTTGTTTCCAGGGACCTGTAAGGACAGTGAGTTAATTTTCCTTGTGCTATATTGTGATTAAAAAAAACATTTATTCTAGGGACAGAAAACTCTAGGTAGGGACAGTGTCAGTTTCTTTCACTCTGCAAGTCCTTGTTTCCAGGGACCTGGAAGGACAGTGAGTTAATTTTCCTTGTGCTATATTGTGATTAAAAAAAACATTTATTCTAGGGACAGAAAACTCTAGGTAGGGACAGTGTCAGTTTCTTTCACTCTGCAAGTCCTTGTTTCCAGGGACCTGGAAGGACAGTGAGTGAATTGTCCTTTTGCTATATTGTGATTAAAAAAAACATTTATTCTAGGGACAGAAAACTCTAGGTAGGGACAGTGTCAGTTTCTTTCACTCTGCAAGTCCTTGTTTCCAGGGACCTGGAAGGACAGTGAGTGAATTGTCCTTTTGCTATATTGTGATTAAAAAAAACATTTATTCTAGGGACAGAAAACTCTAGGTAGGGACAGTGTCAGTTTCTTTCACTCTGCAAGTCCTTGTTTCCAGGGACCTGGAAGGACAGTGAGTGAATTGTCCTTTTGCTATATTGTGATTAAAAAAAACATTTATTCTAGGGACAGAAAACTCTAGGTAGGGACAGTGTCAGTTTCTTTCACTCTGCAAGTCCTTGTTTCCAGGGACCTGGAAGGACAGTGAGTGAATTGTCCTTTTGCTATATTGTGATTAAAAAAAACATTTATTCTAGGGACAGAAAACTCTAGGTAGGGACAGTGTCAGTTTCTTTCACTCTGCAAGTCCTTGTTTCCAGGGACCTGGAAGGACAGTGAGTGAATTGTCCTTTTGCTATATTGTGATTAAAAAAAACATTTATTCTAGGGACAGAAAACTCTAGGTAGGGACAGTGTCAGTTTCTTTCACTCTGCAAGTCCTTGTTTCCAGGGACCTGGAAGGACAGTGAGTGAATTGTCCTTTTGCTATATTGTGATTAAAAAAAACATTTATTCTAGGGACAGAAAACTCTAGGTAGGGACAGTGTCAGTTTCTTTCACTCTGCAAGTCCTTGTTTCCAGGGACCTGGAAGGACAGTGAGTGAATTGTCCTTTTGCTATATTGTGATTAAAAAAAACATTTATTCTAGGGACAGAAAACTCTAGGTAGGGACAGTGTCAGTTTCTTTCACTCTGCAAGTCCTTGTTTCCAGGGACCTGGAAGGACAGTGAGTGAATTGTCCTTTTGCTATATTGTGATTAAAAAAAACATTTATTCTAGGGACAGAAAACTCTAGGTAGGGACAGTGTCAGTTTCTTTCACTCTGCAAGTCCTTGTTTCCAGGGACCTGGAAGGACAGTGAGTGAATTGTCCTTTTGCTATATTGTGATTAAAAAAAACATTTATTCTAGGGACAGAAAACTCTAGGTAGGGACAGTGTCAGTTTCTTTCACTCTGCAAGTCCTTGTTTCCAGGGACCTGGAAGGACAGTGAGTGAATTGTCCTTTTGCTATATTGTGATTAAAAAAAACATTTATTCTAGGGACAGAAAACTCTAGGTAGGGACAGTGTCAGTTTCTTTCACTCTGCAAGTCCTTGTTTCCAGGGACCTGGAAGGACAGTGAGTGAATTGTCCTTTTGCTATATTGTGATTAAAAAAAACATTTATTCTAGGGACAGAAAACTCTAGGTAGGGACAGTGTCAGTTTCTTTCACTCTGCAAGTCCTTGTTTCCAGGGACCTGGAAGGACAGTGAGTGAATTGTCCTTTTGCTATATTGTGATTAAAAAAAACATTTATTCTAGGGACAGAAAACTCTAGGTAGGGACAGTGTCAGTTTCTTTCACTCTGCAAGTCCTTGTTTCCAGGGACCTGGAAGGACAGTGAGTGAATTGTCCTTTTGCTATATTGTGATTAAAAAAAACATTTATTCTAGGGACAGAAAACTCTAGGTAGGGACAGTGTCAGTTTCTTTCACTCTGCAAGTCCTTGTTTCCAGGGACCTGGAAGGACAGTGAGTGAATTGTCCTTTTGCTATATTGTGATTAAAAAAAACATTTATTCTAGGGACAGAAAACTCTAGGTAGGGACAGTGTCAGTTTCTTTCACTCTGCAAGTCCTTGTTTCCAGGGACCTGGAAGGACAGTGAGTGAATTGTCCTTTTGCTATATTGTGATTAAAAAAAACATTTATTCTAGGGACAGAAAACTCTAGGTAGGGACAGTGTCAGTTTCTTTCACTCTGCAAGTCCTTGTTTCCAGGGACCTGGAAGGACAGTGAGTGAATTGTCCTTTTGCTATATTGTGATTAAAAAAAACATTTATTCTAGGGACAGAAAACTCTAGGTAGGGACAGTGTCAGTTTCTTTCACTCTGCAAGTCCTTGTTTCCAGGGACCTGGAAGGACAGTGAGTGAATTGTCCTTTTGCTATATTGTGATTAAAAAAAACATTTATTCTAGGGACAGAAAACTCTAGGTAGGGACAGTGTCAGTTTCTTTCACTCTGCAAGTCCTTGTTTCCAGGGACCTGGAAGGACAGTGAGTGAATTGTCCTTTTGCTATATTGTGATTAAAAAAAACATTTTTTTCTAGGGACAGAAAACTGTAGGTAGGGAGAGTGTTTTTTTTCTTTCACTCTGCAAGTCCTTGTTTCCAGGGACCTGTAAGGACAGTGAGTTAATTTTCCTTGTGCTATATTGTGATTAAAAAAAACATTTATTCTAGGGACAGAAAACTCTAGGTAGGGACAGTGTCAGTTTCTTTCACTCTGCAAGTCCTTGTTTCCAGGGACCTGGAAGGACAGTGAGTGAATTGTCCTTTTGCTATATTGTGATTAAAAAAAACATTTATTCTAGGGACAGAAAACTCTAGGTAGGGACAGTGTCAGTTTCTTTCACTCTGCAAGTCCTTGTTTCCAGGGACCTGGAAGGACAGTGAGTGAATTGTCCTTTTGCTATATTGTGATTAAAAAAAACATTTTTTTCTAGGGACAGAAAACTGTAGGTAGGGAGAGTATTTTTTTTCTTTCACTCTGCAAGTCCTTGTTTCCAGGGACCTGTAAGGACAGTGAGTTAATTGTCCTTGTGCTATATTGTGCTGAAAAAAACATTTATTCCAGGGACAGAAAACTCTAGGTAGGGACAGTGTCAGTTTCTTTCACTCTGCAAGTCCTTGTTTCCAGGGACCTGGAAGGACAGTGAGTGAATTGTCCTTTTGCTATATTGTGATTAAAAAAAACATTTTTTTCTAGGGACAGAAAACTGTAGGTAGGGAGAGTGTTTTTTTTCTTTCACTCTGCAAGTCCTTGTTT
Source organism: Rana muscosa (assembly GCA_029206835.1). Taxonomy (NCBI): domain Eukaryota; kingdom Metazoa; phylum Chordata; class Amphibia; order Anura; family Ranidae; genus Rana; species Rana muscosa. The sequence goes on along the minus strand of CM055126.1, from coordinate 199,269,320 downwards.
CCAGGGACCTGTAAGGACAGTGAGTTAATTTTCCTTGTGCTATATTGTGATTAAAAAAAACATTTATTCTAGGGACAGAAAACTCTAGGTAGGGACAGTGTCAGTTTCTTTCACTCTGCAAGTCCTTGTTTCCAGGGACCTGTAAGGACAGTGAGTTAATTTTCCTTGTGCTATATTGTGATTAAAAAAAACATTTATTCTAGGGACAGAAAACTCTAGGTAGGGACAGTGTCAGTTTCTTTCACTCTGCAAGTCCTTGTTTCCAGGGACCTGGAAGGACAGTGAGTTAATTTTCCTTGTGCTATATTGTGATTAAAAAAAACATTTATTCTAGGGACAGAAAACTCTAGGTAGGGACAGTGTCAGTTTCTTTCACTCTGCAAGTCCTTGTTTCCAGGGACCTGGAAGGACAGTGAGTGAATTGTCCTTTTGCTATATTGTGATTAAAAAAAACATTTATTCTAGGGACAGAAAACTCTAGGTAGGGACAGTGTCAGTTTCTTTCACTCTGCAAGTCCTTGTTTCCAGGGACCTGGAAGGACAGTGAGTGAATTGTCCTTTTGCTATATTGTGATTAAAAAAAACATTTATTCTAGGGACAGAAAACTCTAGGTAGGGACAGTGTCAGTTTCTTTCACTCTGCAAGTCCTTGTTTCCAGGGACCTGGAAGGACAGTGAGTGAATTGTCCTTTTGCTATATTGTGATTAAAAAAAACATTTATTCTAGGGACAGAAAACTCTAGGTAGGGACAGTGTCAGTTTCTTTCACTCTGCAAGTCCTTGTTTCCAGGGACCTGGAAGGACAGTGAGTGAATTGTCCTTTTGCTATATTGTGATTAAAAAAAACATTTATTCTAGGGACAGAAAACTCTAGGTAGGGACAGTGTCAGTTTCTTTCACTCTGCAAGTCCTTGTTTCCAGGGACCTGGAAGGACAGTGAGTGAATTGTCCTTTTGCTATATTGTGATTAAAAAAAACATTTATTCTAGGGACAGAAAACTCTAGGTAGGGACAGTGTCAGTTTCTTTCACTCTGCAAGTCCTTGTTTCCAGGGACCTGGAAGGACAGTGAGTGAATTGTCCTTTTGCTATATTGTGATTAAAAAAAACATTTATTCTAGGGACAGAAAACTCTAGGTAGGGACAGTGTCAGTTTCTTTCACTCTGCAAGTCCTTGTTTCCAGGGACCTGGAAGGACAGTGAGTGAATTGTCCTTTTGCTATATTGTGATTAAAAAAAACATTTATTCTAGGGACAGAAAACTCTAGGTAGGGACAGTGTCAGTTTCTTTCACTCTGCAAGTCCTTGTTTCCAGGGACCTGGAAGGACAGTGAGTGAATTGTCCTTTTGCTATATTGTGATTAAAAAAAACATTTATTCTAGGGACAGAAAACTCTAGGTAGGGACAGTGTCAGTTTCTTTCACTCTGCAAGTCCTTGTTTCCAGGGACCTGGAAGGACAGTGAGTGAATTGTCCTTTTGCTATATTGTGATTAAAAAAAACATTTATTCTAGGGACAGAAAACTCTAGGTAGGGACAGTGTCAGTTTCTTTCACTCTGCAAGTCCTTGTTTCCAGGGACCTGGAAGGACAGTGAGTGAATTGTCCTTTTGCTATATTGTGATTAAAAAAAACATTTTTTTCTAGGGACAGAAAACTGTAGGTAGGGAGAGTATTTTTTTTCTTTCACTCTGCAAGTCCTTGTTTCCAGGGACCTGTAAGGACAGTGAGTTAATTGTCCTTGTGCTATATTGTGCTGAAAAAAACATTTATTCCAGGGACAGAAAACTCTAGGTAGGGACAGTGTCAGTTTCTTTCACTCTGCAAGTCCTTGTTTCCAGGGACCTGGAAGGACAGTGAGTGAATTGTCCTTTTGCTATATTGTGATTAAAAAAAACATTTTTTTCTAGGGACAGAAAACTGTAGGTAGGGAGAGTGTTTTTTTTCTTTCACTCTGCAAGTCCTTGTTTCCAGGGACCTGTAAGGACAGTGAGTTAATTTTCCTTGTGCTATATTGTGATTAAAAAAAACATTTATTCTAGGGACAGAAAACTCTAGGTAGGGACAGTGTCAGTTTCTTTCACTCTGCAAGTCCTTGTTTCCAGGGACCTGGAAGGACAGTGAGTGAATTGTCCTTTTGCTATATTGTGATTAAAAAAAACATTTTTTCTAGGGACAGAAAACTGTAGGTAGGGAGAGTGTTTTTTTTCTTTCACTCTGCAAGTCCTTGTTTCCAGGGACAGAGAAGGACACCTGAAGGTAGCCCTTATTGCTTTTTTCCCATCTCCCTGCAGGCCATCTATTAGAATGTCTGGAAGGCAAACAAGGAGAGGCAGACAGTCAGGAGGCAATAAAAGAGGGCAAGCAGGCTCTGTGTCTGGGGGCAACAGTGCTGGTCGTGGACGCGGTGCATTGTCATCAGCACATGGCCATGGGACACGCTTGTCCTTCTTTTCGGCAGCTGGACATGTTGAGCCACATCATGCCGAAGACTTGGTAGAGTGGATGACCAAGCCCTCCTCCTCCTCCTCATCCTCTCTCACCCAGGCTCAGGGTACTGGAAAAGCAGCTGCCAAAGCGTCGTCTTCCCTGGTATCAATGTCAGACAAATCATCAGTCACTCCTTCCCTAGACCCACCATGTCCTCCTCCTGAGGAGTCCCCCGAACTGTTTCAGCACAGTGTTGGGTACATGCTCCAGGAGGATGCCCAGCGTTTCGAAGGGTCTGATGATGAAACCCAGCTAGAGGAAGGCAGTAGCGTGAGAGCAGACAGAGGGGATGCTCAAGAAGGACACCAATCTGGCAGTCATGTTCCAGCAGCTGCAGCATACTGCCAGATTGGCTCCAGTGATGAGGAGGGAGGGGATGATGAGGTCAATGACTCCACGTGGGTGCCTAATAGGAGAGAGGAGGAGGAGGAGGATGAGGAGGAGGCACATCTCCAACGAGGCAGGATGCCCTTTGGTGGCCAGCGTAAGGGCAGTACACCGACGGAATCACACCGCAGAGCTCCGCCTGTGCAGGGCGCTGCCTCTGCCCGTCATTCAAAAAGTTCTTTGGTGTGGGCCTTTTTTGAGGCTAGTGCATCAGATCGCACAGCTGCTGTTTGCAACATATGTCTCAAGCGTATATCGCGTGGCCAAAACATCAGCCGCTTGGGTACCACATGCCTGACCAGACATATGTTGACCTGCCATGCAGCTCGTTGGCAAGCCTACCTCAAAGACCCACACCAAAGAACAAAGCGGACCTCTCCTTGCACCGCATCAGCTGGGATCTCCAACCCCACTATAACTTCAGTCCTCTCTGAAACATGCACTGAGAGGAATGAAGGTGTAGAATTAGGTGTGTCACAGCCAAGTACTTGCGCCCACTCTGCTAGCAGTACACCGACGTCCGATTCTAGCAGGCAAATTTCCCTGCCCCAGCTGCTGGACCGTCGAAAGAAGTTCACTCCCAGCCATCCACATGCCCAGCGGTTGAATGCTAGCTTGGCTAAATTGCTAGCGCTTCAACTGCTGCCTTTTCAGTTGGTAGACTCGGCCCCCTTCCGTGAGTTTGTGCAATGTGCGGTTCCTCAGTGGCAGGTTCCCAAACGCCACTTTTTCTCACGGAAGGCTATTCCGGCTCTCTACCGGCATGTGGAAGGCAATGTCTTGGCCTCGCTGGACAGGGCGGTCAGCGGTAAGGTGCATATTACCGCTGACTCATGGTCCAGCAGGCATGGACAGGGACGTTACCTTTCTTTCACGGCCCATTGGGTCACTCTTTTGGCAGCTGGGAAGGATTCAGGACAAGGTGCAGTAGTGTTGGAGGTTGTCCCACCGCCACGCCTCCAAAATGCTACTACTGGTTGTGACACACCTCTCTCCTCCACCCCCTCCTCTTCTTCTTCCTCCATGGCCTCTTCCTGTGGTTTGTCCTATGAACCAGCGGTGCTCCGTAGCCGTTCACGGGGCTACGCAAGTACGCAGGCAAAAAGATGCCATGCCGTGCTTGCGCTGGTGTGTTTGGGGGACAGAAGCCACACTGGGGCAGAGGTCCTGTCTGCTCTGCAGGGCCAGGCCGAGAGGTGGTTGACGCCACGCCAGCTTAAGCCAGGAATGGTGGTTTGCGACAATGGCACCAACCTCCTCTCCGCCCTCCGACAGGGACAACTGACCCATGTGCCCTGTGTGGCTCACGTCCTTAACCTGGTGGTGCAGCGCTTCTTGGGCAGGTACCCGGGCTTACAGGATGTCCTGAGGCAGGCCAGGAAAGTCTGTGTGCATTTCCGCAGATCTTATAATGCCAGTGCTCGCCTGGCTGAGCTGCAAAAGGAGTTGAACCTGCCCAAGAACCGCCTTATATGTGACATGCCCACCAGGTGGAACTCAACGTTGGCCATGCTGCAGCGGCTGCACACGCAGCAGAGGGCCATCAATGAGTACCTGTGCGACTACGGCACCAGGACAGGGTCAGGGGAGCTTGGTTTTTTTTCTCCACGCCAGTGGGGCATGATCAGGGATGCATGCACTGTCCTGGCACCATTTGAGGAGGCCACGAGGATGGTGAGCAGTGACAGTGCATGCATCAGTGACACTGTACCTCTTGTCCACCTGTTGGAGCACACGCTGCGTGGAATAATGGACAGGGCACTTGAGGCAGAACAGAGGCAGGAAGAGGAGGACTTCCTTGCCTCTCAAGGCCCCCTTTACCCAGACAGTGTTCCTTCTGTCCCACCCATCGCACAGGAAGAGGAGGAGGAGGAGGAGGAGGAGGAGGATTGTGTCAGCATGGAGGTGGAGGCTGGCACTCAGCATCATCAGCAGCAGTCTTTTAGGGATGATTTACAGTCCCAAGAAACCAGTGGACTTGTACGTGGCTGGGAGGAGGTGGCTGCGGATCATGTCGTCCTTAGTGACCCAGAGGACTCCGGAGCGAATGCCTCAGCAAACCTACGCTGCATGGCCTCCCTGATCCTGCAAAGTCTGCGGAAGGATCCTCGTATTCTTCGGATCAAGGAGAGGGACCATTACTGGCTGGCCACTCTCCTTGATCCACGGTACAAGGGTAAGGTTGCGGACCTTATGTTACCGTCGCAGAGGGAGCAGAGGATGAGACAACTCCGGGAGGCCTTGCAGAAAGGTCTGTGCAACGCGTTCCCAGAGACTGGGAGGTTGCAAACTCCTGGTCCTGGACAACGAGTTGCTGAGGCTTCGGCCAGTCAAAGAAGGAGCGGTGGGGAAGGTGGCCGTCTGACCGATGCGTTCAGACAATTCTTTAGTCCGCAGCCCCAAAGTATGATTGGTTCCAGCAACCATCGCCAGCGTCTGATAAACATGGTGCAGGAATATCTAGGGGCAAGGTCAGACTTGGACACCTTCCCCACCGAAAATCCTCTGGCTTACTGGGTCTTGAGGATGGATCACTGGCCAGAGCTTGCACAGTATGCAATTGAGCTACTGGCCTGTCCTGCATCCAGCGTTCTTTCGGAACGCACATTCAGTGCTGCTGGAGGATTTGTCACGGATCACAGGGTGCGCCTGTCCACCGACTCGGTTGATCGACTGACTTTCATCAAGATGAACCAGTCTTGGATCACCACCAGCTACCACACACCTGATGCTGATATAACAGACTAATTGATTTTAAAATGTCACATCCCTTCAAGACTGATGCTGATGCTGAGTGCCTGTGCTGTTATGTTGACTGGCTATCCTCCTCCTCCGAGTCCTCAATGATACGATTGATGATGATAGCTTGGAAGATCATTTTTGTTTATGGGTGCCGCCACCAGTGCCTAACGCCCAATTTTTCAGCCCCTGTTTAACAGGGGCGTGTAATTACAATTTTTGAAGCAATACTTTGCAACAGGGCTCATTGCTGTGCTCCAAGTACAGTATCTGTGAGGAGTTGCAGTGTTGTGCCACCAGTGCCTAAGGCCCAATTTTTCAGCCCCTGTTTAACAGGGGCGTGTCATTACAATTTTTGAAGCAATACTTTGCAACAGGGCTCATTGCTGTGCTCCAAGTACAGTATCTGTGAGGGGTTGCAGTGTTGTGCCACCAGTGCCTAAGGCCCAATTTTTCAGCCCCTGTTCAACAGGGGCATGTAATTACAATTCTTGATCTAATAATTCACAGCAGGGCCCATTGCTGCACCCACCAAGAGTAACTGTCAGGGCTTACAGTGTTGTGGCACCAGCACCACCATCAAAGGCCCAATTTTTACTACCACTGTTCAACAATTATATGTAATTAAAATTCCTGATATAATAGTTGACAGCAGGGCGTTCCAGCACCAACCAAGAGTAACTGTGAGTGCTTACAGTGTTGTGCCAACACCAACAACTAAGGGGCCTATTTCTGCAGAGTATATACGGCAGGTCCCTACTTTCAAACATCCAACTTACAAACGACTCCTACTTGCAAACGCAAGAAGACAACAGGAAGTGAGAGGAAATCTACCACTAGGAAGGAAAATTCTCTCCTGTAAGAATAAATATGGGAGAAAGGTGTCTCCTCTGTACTGATGCTTTATCAGCAATCCTTGTTTCAAGAAAAACACCACATTTCAAAAACAGTTGTCATTGGGACGGAAAGTGAGGTGAAATGTTCTGAACAGGGGCACAGACAGCAAAACAAATGTTACAGGGGTGATAACCCTTACCTATGTTTTCCAAAAAGTTTAAAAATAGATTTTTGGGCTGGAGCTACACTTCAACAATGTACCTGTTCAAAATTACAAACAGATTCTACATAAGAACAAACCTACAGTCCCTGTCTTGTATGCACCGCCTGTATACGGCTGTTCAGAGTATATAGGGCCTTTTTTATTTTATGTGCGGGGTTCCCCTTAATATCCATACAAGACCCAAAGGGGCTGGTAATGGGCTGGGGTAGGGGGGGGGGGGGGTCATGGGGTAGCTATGCCATTTTTCTTAAAGAATTTCATCCATATTACCGGGACCAGACATTACATTAAAGCCGCAAGCAGTTTTAAATGGCTTTTTTTTCCTTTAGAAGTGTCATTTTGTGCAGGGACAGTTCTAAACACGGGAAACACGTGGCACTTCACAGGCATACTTTAGACACCCCCCAGGTACAATATTTAAAGGAATATTTGACTTTTTTTTTTTCACTTTATGCATCATTAAAATGACTGCTCCCGAAAAACGACCGTTTTTAAAACTTCTTTTTGCATTGATACATGTCCCCTGGTGCAGAACCCGGGTTCCCAAACCCTTTTTAGGACAATAACATGCATAATAGTTGTTATAATTAGCACTTTAGAATTCGAACGTTCGCATCCATTGTATTTAATAGGGTTCTAATGTTCGTTCGAACTTCCGGTCCGTTCGCGGGTTCTGGTGCGAACCGAACCCGGGGGTGTTCGGCTCATCACTACCCTCCACCAGTCCTAAATAAACCAGCAGATCCCTGGAACACTTCTGACACATTGAGAACAACAATCTACACAATTCTTCCACTCCGGGTCATTGAAAGCAGATGTGGCCCGGCCTTGCGGGGAAACATTTCTCACAAGTGTTTTTCTCTACAAGTGACTGCAGAATTAAAGTGGATCAAAACATCAGTTCTATCTTTTCATGTTAATTACAAGAACGCTCCACACTTCTGGGTGTTTATTAACTTTTCCGAAATCCCAGTACTCCCTCTTACAATGCTTTCATCTGCATTTCTTTGTAGAAGGACAGCACCACCTTTGACAGCATCGGCGTCTACTTCCCGGACTGAGATGCCAGCTCAGAGATTGCAGTTTTCCGGCTGTGTTCACAAATGTCTGACACAGATCAGCCCCTGCTGCAGCCTCTCACCTTGGAGGGGTTGGCAACCTACGGTCAGCGGGCCGCTAAATGTCCGGTCCATCAGTGCACGTGATGAATTCATTTGAACCCCTTCACGGCGACCGTACGCAAATATGCAGCCTCGGCTTGAAGGGGTTGTACTGGGGGGGTGTCTGCAGCTGCAGACACCCCCCTGGTACCGTTTTTTTGAGCCGGCGGTTGGCTTTCTTGGGATAAAAAGCCGCTCGGCTGTTATCCCAAGCAGCGGGAGGGGACATCCCCCCCCTCCCGCCGCCTTCCACGGCTCCCCCGGGCTCTCCCGTCCCACTGGGAGGCCCGAGCGACCGGCACATCCGCTGGCTGGCCGGAGACCCGAACGAAGCCAGAATCGGCTTTGATCGGGTCTCAGATCTAGTCCATAAAGACATGGATGAGCGAGTTTGGGGTGGAGGAACCTAACTGGCCTGCACAGAGTCCTGACCTCAACCCGATAGAACACCTTTGGGATGAATTAGAGCGGAGACTGCGAGCCAGGACTTCTCATCCACATCAGTGCCTGACCTCATAAATGCACTTCTGGAAGAATGGTCAAACATTCCCATAGACACACTCCTAAACCTTGTGGACAGCCTTCTCAGAAGAGTTGAAGCTGTTATAGCTGCAAAGGGCGGGGCCAACTCAATATTGAACCCTACGGACTAAGACAGGGATGCCATTAAAGTTCATGTTGCGTGTAAAGGCAGGTGTCCCAATACTTTTGACAATATAGTGCATAAGGACCTTCCTTATTAAGCCAATTAGCAACAGCGTTCTCTAAGCGAGCCAGCAATGGGCTGATTGCGAATATCAATGGTATGAAACAAAGCCTTTCCAAATTGTATTTTCTGAGATTTACTCATCACTGGATGCCAATGGAACTTCGGCTGCCAATGAGACATGGCATGAAACCCGGGCAGCAGCACGTACAGGCACGCCATATTGCAAGCTCCCCGACCGAGAGAGACTCTGGCCAAGTGGCAACATGACATGATAGCAAGCGCATACATGAAGCTTCAATGACGAACATCAAAGGGGGGCCCCAAACAGTTCCTATTCACAGGCCGCCATCTACGTCCACCCCTGCTGGCCAATTATAACGTTTCAATTAATAAGGACGGGATTATACAGGCAAAGTGACATCTGCATAACCTCATTATAACGTGATTCTCCATTCTCACTTTGATAGCAGCGGGAGATGCCGTCTTATCTGCATTGTGCAGTTGTGTCCAAGCTGCTGGAGATCGCTGAGATGTTTATTACTCTTCTCAGACTTGGATGGCTTCAGAATTTTCTTAACTGTCCTTGTGAGTGTCAAGCAGAGCGCCGGCTGAACATCTCCACATCTCGTAGATGATGCAATTTCGCTCTCCACGTGCTCTGAGACATACAATAAATAGCAGCTAGACTTAAAATCAGTTTACTGAATCAGATCAGGCAGCGATTGCGATTGGTTGCCAGAGGTTACAGCATATCATTACCACTTACTGACTGGTTGCTAGAGGTTACAGCACACATTACGGCTCACTGATTAGTTGCTAGAGGCTACAGCACATCATTACTGCTTACTGACTGGTTGCTAGAGGTTACAGCACACATTACGGCTCACTGATTAGTTGCTAGAGGCTACAGCACATCATTACTGCTTACTGACTGGTTGCTAGAGGTTACAGCACACATTACGGCTCACTGATTAGTTGCTAGAGGCTACAGCATATCATTACCGCTTACTGATTCGTTGCTAGAGGTTACAGCACACATTACGGCTTATTGATTAGTTGCTAGAGGCTACAGCATATCATTACCGCTTACTGACTCGTTGCTAGAGGTTACAGCACACATTACGGCTCACTGATTAGTTGCTAGAGGCTACAGCATATCATTACCGCTTACTGACTCATTGCTAGAGGTTACAGCACACATTACTGCTCACTGATTAGTTGCTAGAGGTTACAGCACAACATTTCTGCTTGTTAATTGGTTGCTAGAGATTACTGTACAGTGATACTGCTCACTGATTGGTTGCTAGAGGTTACAGCACATCATCTTCTCACTGCAGGCGCATGATATACATATGAATGCCCCCTTTATTTACATATCTATGCCGCCGAACGCAGCTATTTACATATGAATGCCACCGCTATTTACATATGATTTACATGTAAACACAGGGTCTGCAGGTGATTCCTCTGTACACAACAATAGGGCAGCGCAGGGCAGCATTAGTAGCAGCACTTCACACTGAGATATCGGGACTCAGCACGGGACTAAAATTTCAAGGGACAAGGGAATTTAAACTGGGATAGTTGGCAAGTAAGAGGCAGCTGCTTTGGCTCCCCATAACAATAACAGGGCCCAGGGAAGCTGCCCCTTTTGCCCTGCCTTAAAGACGACCCTGGTGCAAAACTTTGTTATAAAAGTAAAGAATGATATGAGCATTTTTATATGCATATTTTTATACAGAGTTTTAACATAATTATAAATGTATATTTTAGTCCAAATCACGCCAAACATGTGACGTGCGTTTAGATGCCATTCATTCTTAATGGAACCCCAAACGCACTGGGGTTGATTTACTAAAGGCAAATAGATTGTGCACTTTGCAAAGTGCAGTTTCTCCAGAGCTTAGTAAATGAGGTAAGGCTTCACTTTGCAAAGAGTACCCAATCACATGCAAGGAAAATAAAATAAAAAAACAGCATTTTTGCTTGCACTGTTGCACATGATTGTATGATGGAAGTCAGCAGAGTTTCTGCTCATTTACTAAGCTCTCTGGAGCAACTGCACTTTGCAAAGTGCTTAGCCTTTTTTCTCTTTAGTAAATCACCCCCAGTGTGTTTTTTTCGCAAGACAATCAAGGCTAAAAACATGTCAAAAAAATTACTCAAAGATCGTCGCCCAAAAGGTAAAGGAGCTTCTTTTGTGTGACAAACTTGTATAGGGTGGCCAACTATGAGCAGCATGCAGAAAGCATGTAATTTGCCCCCCCCCCCAAAAAAATCTTGAGTGGGAACGCATGCTCCCATTATATGAAGCCTAGTGCTGGGCTACAGCAATATGGAGAGTGAGACATTTGCGTTTATTAACTAAAGCTGGAGGGTGCAAAATCAGGTGCACTTCTGCTTAGAAACCAATCAGCTTCCATGTTTTATTGCCAAAGCTTAATTGAACAAGCTGAGGTTAGAAGCTGATTGGTTTCTGTGCAGAAGTGAGCCTGATTTTGCATTCTCCAGCTTTAGTAGATAAAACCCTTTGCCTTTCATTCTTTCTTTACTGAGATACTGAAGTGCACCATTCTCCTCTGGCCAGCAAGGGGAGAGCTAAAGCCAAGTACAGTGGAACCTTGGATTACGAGCATAATCCGTTCCAGGAGAATGCTCGTAATCCAAAGCACTCGCATATCAAAGCAAGTTTCCCCATAGAAGTCAATGAAAACTAAAATAATTTTTTTCCGCATTGACTTCTATGGCATGCAATACCTCATGTGGCCAGATGTGGGGGGGGGCGCCAAAGAGCCTTGGAAATACTCGGAAAGGCCCGGGGACAGCTCGGCTGAACTTGGAAAACCTCGGAAAGGCTCGGGAACGGAGTATTTCCGAACGGCTCGGATCGGTTACGATAGGCTCGGCACGGCTCCGGCGCACCTCTGACCAAATGTGGTACTGCACACCGCTGTGGCTTGAATCCTGCTCGTTTTGTAAGACAACACTCGCAAACCGAGTCAGGATTTAAAAAAAAAAGTGCTCGTATTGCGAAGTGCTCGTTAACCGCGTTACTCACAATCTGAGGTTTCACTGTAAGCACATCTGAATTCTATGCAGAGCACTGAGAACCCTGGCGGTTGTAGTTTGGGATGGCAGCCAATATAATGGGACCTATAAACTCTTTGGACTACAGATCCCAATATGCACCATGCAGTAGGAGGGGGGAAGTGAGTATTTTTATTAAACTGCTTCGGAAAGTTCTTCCTCTTCGCACTGAGGGAGTTAGGAGAGCACCTCTTTCAGGATATTCGCTTGCCAGCTGGAGACCATGCTACTGGAGATCCAAGCCTGAGACTGGGAGTGAGAACACCCAGGGGCAGCATAGGACTGCACACATAAAAGCACCTGCGCCACTACATCAGGGAGACTGGAGCGTCCCCTCATCCTCTGCTTCCCACTACTGTTCAGCAGAGGCTTTCTGGGAGAAACGAACCCCCCCCCCCTCTACAGCAAGATCACCACAGCATCCCGAGGACTGATGAGGGAGCTATCCGCCCACTGCTGATACTGCTAGCAGTGGCCGAGCCACTGAGAGCAGGATACCAAGTGTACCCAATCCATACGGCACCCAGCCATGCCACACTCTATACAACACGTATTCCAAACCTATATTGCACCTATACCAACCTGTACCACATTATACCAAACCTTTACAGCATCTACCTTGCACCTGTGCCGAGACTATTCCGTACCTATCAGCTGGGACTGTTGTTAAGTGCAAAAATGCTCTTAAAAGGCCCCAACGATAGCCGGCAGAAGACCTTCTCAAAGGACTGCCCCTTCCAAAAGAATTATTCTGCAAGCCCCCTTTGTTCCCTTGCCCCCTCTGCTACCATCCTCCTTTTCTTTCGTTTTTGCATAACAAGTCAGTCTAGGACTAGCATTACCGCCATAAATTTGCTCTGGCAGTATAGTTGCAGCACTCGATAGATTAAAGGAGCCATCCTATCCTGCGGCTCCTACAGGGGTGGCACTACATAACATTACATTGATCCAGCTTGTAACTATGTATAACCATACTTGTAAGAAGCTGGAAACTCTGTAATAGACACACTTCTGGGTTCCATGCCAAGTGACTGTCCTGCTGCACTGTGAACACAGGAGGTTTGCCACATGGCATGGTCATCATTCAGAGAATGCATTTCATTTTCCCAATGAATGCAAAATGTTCTCTGATTGGAGAAGGATGGGGATGACACCCCTTGTCCAATCAAAGAATGCTTTGCATTCATTGAAAAAATGCAAAGTATTCCCTGAACAGCGCCCGTGTCAAATGGGGACCTCCTGTGTTGGCAATGCAGAAGGGCAGCCATTTGGCACAGGATCCGGAAACTAGTGGTAATCACTGGGAGTAGTGGTGTCTATACACTTTTTACTCCAAAAGAACCCTTCAAACTAATTTCAGGTGTCAGGAAACACCTGTTCAAATTAATTCATCAGGGGTCATTGGGAAGAATGCCCCTTACATTAGTGGTAATTTTTTTAGGGGTGGAATAGGTGTGGTGCTGTGTTTGGGTTGCAGTAAGTGCGGTGCAGTGTTGAGGGTGTAATAGGTTGGATGCATTAGGTAGGGGTACAGTAGGTGTGGTGCTGTGCTGAGGTGCAGAAGGTGTGGTGCTGTGTTGGGGTGCAGTCGGTGAAGTGCAGTGTTGGGACGCAGTAGGTGGGGTGCAGTGTTGGAGGTGTAGTGTCAGGGTGCAGTAGATGGGTTGCAGTGTTGGGGTGCAGTGCTGGAGTTGCAGTAGGTGTGGTGCAGTGTTGGGGGTGCAGTGTGTGGAGTGCAGTAGATGGAGTGTGGTGCTGGGGTTGCAGTAGGTGGGGTGCAGTATCGGGGCGCAGCGTTGAGGGTGCAGTGTCAGAGGTGCAGTAGGAGGGGTGCAGTGTTGGTGGTACACTGTTGGGGGGGAGTGTCAGGGGTGCAGAAGGTGGGGGTGCAGTGCTGGGGTGCAGTAGGTGGGGTGTAGTGTTGTAGTGTTGGGGGTGCAGTGTCAAGGGTGCAGTAAGTGCTGTGCAGTGTTGGGGATGCAGTAGGTGGCGTGCAGTGTTTAGGGTGCAGTGTCAATGGTGCAGTAGGCGGTGTGCAGTATGTTAGTGGTACACTGTTGGGGGTGCAATATCGGAGTGAAGTAGATGGGGGTGCAGTGTCTGTGGTGCAGTGGTCCAAAGCACCATAAGTAATTGGCCTCCATCCCAAATTTGAACAGAAAAAGAGAAAGTTTGCAGTGTTGGGGGTGCAATGTCGGAGTGCAGTAGGTGGGGATGTAGTGTCGGTGGTGCAGTAGGTGGGGTGCAGTGTTGAGGGTGCAGTGTCGGGATGCAGTAGGTGGGGTGCAATGTTTGGGATGCAGTAGGTGATGTGCAGTAGGTGGGGGTGCAGTGTCAGTGGTGCACTGTTAAGGGTGCAGTAGGTGGCGTGCAGTAGGTGGGGGTGCAGTGTCGGTGGTGCAGTGTTGGGGGCAGTAGGTGGGGGTGCACTGTCGGTGGTGCACTGTTGGAGGAGCACTGTTGGGGGTGCAGTGTTGGTGGTGCACTGTTGGGGGTGCAGTGTGTCGGTGGTGCACTATTTAGGTGTGCAGGAGGGGTGCAGTGTTTCAGTGGTGCAGTATTAGGGGTGCACTGTTGAGGGTGCAGTAGGAGGGGTGCAGAGTGTCAGTGGTGCACTGTTGGGGATGCAGTGTTAGTGGTGCACTGTTGGGTGTGCAGTGTTGATGGTGCACTGTGGGGGGTGCAGTAGGAGGAGTGCAGTGTGTCGGTGGTGCACTCTTTAGGTGTGCAGGAGGGGTGCAGTGTTTCAGTGGTGCAGTATTAGGGGTGCACTGTTGAGGGTGCAGTAGGAGGGGTGCAGAGTGTCAGTGGTGCACTGTTGGGGGTGCAGTGTTAGAGGTGCACTGTTGGGGGTGCAGTGTCGGTGGTGAAGTGTTGGGGGTACATTAGGTGGGGGTGGAGTATGTCGAGCGTGCAGTAGGTAGTGGTGCACTGTTGGTGGGGTGCAGTGTTGGGGTGCAGTGTCTGTGGTGCACTGTTGGTGGTGCAGTGTCGGTGGTGCACTGTTGGGGGTGCGGTGTCGGTGGTGCAGTGTTGGGGGTGTAGTATGTCGGGGGTGACGTAGGTGGTGTGCACTGCTGGGGTGCAGTGTCAGTGGCGCACTGTTGGGGGTGCAGTGTGTCGGTGGTGCAGTGTTTGGGGGGGTGCAGTGTTGGGGGGTGCAGTAGGTGGGGTGCAGTGTTTGGGGGTGCAGTAGGTGGGGTTCAGTGTTTGGGGGGTGCAGTAGGTGGGATGCAGTGTTTGGGTGGTGCAGTAGGTTGGGTGCAGTGTTGGGGGGGTGCAGTGTTAGGGGGTGCAGTAGGTGGGGTGCAGTGTTTGGGGGTGCAGTCGGTGGGGTGCAGTGTTTTTGGGTGCAGTAGGTGGGGTTCAGTGTTTGGGGGGTGCAGTAGGTGGGATGCAGTGTTTGGGTGGTGCAGTAGGTGGGGTGCAGTGTTGGGGGGTGCAGTGTTGGGGTGCCGTAGGTGGGGTGCAGTGTTTGGGGGGTGCAGTAGGTGGTGGTGCAATGTTGGGGGGGGTGCAGTAGGTGGGGTACACTGTTGGGGGGTGCAGTAGGTGGGGTGCAGTGTTTGGGGGGTGCAGTAGGTGGGGTACCCTGTTGGGGGGGTGCAGTAGGTGGGGTACACTGTTGGGGGGGTGCAGTGTTTGGAGGTGCAGTAGGTGGGGTTCACTGTTGGGGGGGTGCAGTGTTTGGGGGTGCAGTAGGTGGGGTTCACTGTTGGGGGGTGCAGTGTTTGGGGGGTGCAGTAGGTGGGGTACACTGTTGGGGGGTGCAGTAGATGGTGGTGCAGTGTTTGGGGGGTGCAGTAGGTGGGGCGCAGTGTTTGGGGGGTGCAGTAGGTGGGGCGCAGTGTTTGGGGGGGTGCAGTAGGTGGGGTACACTGTTTGGGGGGTGCAGTGTCGGGTGTTGAGTACACCGGCGGTGCAGAGATGAGCTCAGCCCAGGGGCCGGTCTTATTACATAAGCGGAGATGTGCGTAGGGGGTAAAGTCCGGGCGGTGCTCTCAGTCGGGATCGGTCAGGATGGGCTCCCCGGCTCTCTGGCTCCTTCTCCCGGTCTCTCTGCTCCTCTTCCGGCCGCCCCGGCTCCTCTCTCACCCGCAATGTCTGGACTTCAAGCCGCCCTTCCGCCCCCCTCAGGATCTGACCTTCTGTGTTCAGTACCGGGAGTTCGGCTGCTGCGACTCAACCCGGGACCGGGCGATCCTGGACACCTTCTACCGGGTGATGGGCAATGTGGACGCGGCTGGGTACGAGCAGTGTGCGGCACATGTACAGGACATCCTGTGCCAGGTGAGGGGGGCTGTGCATTACACTGTGGGATGGGGGGGGGGGGGGTTACACTGTGCCCGGGGAGGGGGGCTGTGCATTACACTGTGGGATGGGGGGGGGTTACACTGTGCCCGGGGAGGGGGGCTGTGCATTACACTGTGCCAGGTGAGGGGGGCTGTACATTACACTGTGCCAGGTGAGGGGGGGGGGGTTCTGTACATTACACTGTGCCAGGTGAGGGGGGGGCTGTACATTACACTGTGCCAGGTGAGGGGGGGCTGTACATTACACTGTGCCAGGTGAGGGGGGCTGTACATTACACTGTGCCAGGTGAGGGGGGCTGTACATTACACTGTGCCAGGTGAGGGGGGGGGCTGTACATTACACTGTGCCAGGTGAGGGGGGCTGTACATTACACTGTGCCAGGTGAGGGGGCTGTACATTACACTGTGCCAGGTGAGGGGGGCTGTACATTACACTGTGCCAGGTGAGGGGGGGCTGTACATTACACTGTGCCAGGTGAGGGGGGCTGTACATTACACTGTGCCAGGTGAGGGGGGCTGTACATTACACTGTGCCAGGTGAGGGGGGCTGTACATTACACTGTGCCAGGTGAGGGGGGGGGCTGTACATTACACTGTGCCAGGTGAGGGGGGCTGTACATTACACTGTGCCAGGTGAGGGGGCTGTACATTACACTGTGCCAGGTGAGGGGGGCTGTACATTACACTGTGCCAGGTGAGGGGGGGCTGTACATTACACTGTGCCAGGTGAAGGGGGGCTGTACATTACACTGTGCCAGGTGAGGGGGGCTGTACATTAGACTGTGCCAGGTGAGGGGGGGCTGTACATTACACTGTGCCAGGTGAGGGGGGGGCTGTACATTAGACTGTGCCAGGTGAGGGGGGCTGTACATTACACTGTGCCAGGTGAGGGGGGCTGTACATTACACTGTGCCAGGTGAAGGGGGGCTATACATAACACTGTGCCAGGTGAGGGGGGCTGTACATTACACTGTGCCAGGTGAGGGGGGTCCTGTACATTACACTGTGCCAGGTGAGGGGGGTCCTGTACATTACACTGTGCCAGGTGAGGGGGGCTGTACATTACACTGTGCCAGGTGAGGGGGGTCCTGTACATTACACTGTGCCAGGTGAGGGGGGGGGCTGTACATTACACTGTGCCAGGTGAGGGGGGGGCTGTACATTAGACTGTGCCAGGTGAGGGGGGGCTGTACATTAGACTGTGCCAGGTGAGGAGGGCTGTACATTACACTGTGCCAGGTGAGGAGGGCTGTACATTACACTGTGCCAGGTGAGGGGGGCTGTACATTACACTGTGCCAGGTGAGGGGGGGCTGTACATTAGACTGTGCCAGGTGAGGGGGGCTGTACATTACACTGTGCCAGGTGAGGGGGGGCTGTACATTACACTGTGCCAGGTGAAGGGGGGCTGTACATTACACTGTGCCAGGTGAGGGGGGGCTATACATAACACTGTGCCAGGTGAGGGGGGCTGTACATTACACTGTGCCAGGTGAAGGGGGGCTGTACATTACACTGTGCCAGGTGAGGGGGGGCTATACATAACACTGTGCCAGGTGAGGGGGGCTGTACATTACACTGTGCCAGGTGAGGGGGGCTGTACATTACACTGTGCCAGGTGAGGGGGGGCTATACATAACACTGTGCCAGGTGAGGGGGGCTGTACATTGCACTGTGCCAGGTGAGGGGGGTCCTGTACATTACACTGTGCCAGGTGAGGGGGGTCCTGTACATTACACTGTGCCAGGTGAGGGGGGTCCTGTACATAACACTGTGCCAGGTGAGGGGGGTCCTGTACATAACACTGTGCCAGGTGAGGGGGGCTGTACATTGCACTGTGCCAGGTGAGGGGGGTCCTGTACATTACACTGTGCCAGGTGAGGGGGGTCCTGTACATTACACTGTGCCAGGTGAGGGGGGTCCTGTACATAACACTGTGCCAGGTGAGGGGGGCTGTACATTACACTGTGCCAGGTGAGGGGGGTCCTGTACATTACACTGTGCCAGGTGAGGGGGGTCCTGTACATTACACTGTGCCAGGTGAGGGGGGCTGTACATTACACTGTGCCAGGTGAGGGGGGTCCTGTACATTACACTGTGCCAGGTGAGGGGGGTCCTGTACATTACACTGTGCCAGGTGAGGGGGGCTGTACATTACACTGTGCCAGGTGAAGGGGGGCTATACATAACACTGTGCCAGGTGAGGGGGGGTCCTGTACATAACACTGTGCCAGGTGAGATATTGCGCCCAGAAGGGGGCGATGGATGAAATGATCACTGATATTTATACCCCGGTGTGGTCTGAGCTCGCAGGGTGTAGATTGTGGAAATCAAAGTATTTGAACAAAGTTGCGTGTCTTGCTGGATTCTCCTGACTGACAGTTCTGGTGAAATCTACAAAGTATGTGATGAGCCAGCAGGAGACTCGCAGTGTCATATGGCCGAGGTTATCCTCAGGAAGAGGTCAGTGATGAATCTTATCACTAAGTGTCAATATTTTGATACAAATTTACTCTTTCAATACAAAGTCTCTCCTTCCCTACACAATGGTTGTGCTTTACTGCTCCATCTCACAATGTAAGTCTATGGGTCAGCGGGTCATAGACACTTCCACAGTGGATAAAGAGAACCTGTAGTGAAGAGCAAATGCCATGTCCATTCTACCGGCCTGCTTGTTATACGAATCCAACAGCTTCAATATTTTGAGTCTGTGATTTTGAACAAGTATGCAGTAGGTGTGACTTTCCTCTGCCTTCACTGGCTGCATGCTTGTTTCAGATAAGTGACTCACAAGTCCAAAGACAGGCGGCTCAGCCAGTGCAGGTTTCTTTTAAAGCTAAATACAGCTAAATTATATATACAAGAACTGTCTTCCTGCCAAAGCATTTGCATAAAGTCCATTTAATCCTGAGATTTACAACACCTTGATTTATACAGCCAGCTTGGTGACCTGACTTTTCTCTGCTGCTGTTAGGTAATACAGCTAGATCACATTCCTGCCTCTGGCCTGTGATTGGACAGTGGAGGAAAAGCAACAGATTGATGAGGACATCTCTCTGCTCTTTCCTACTCTCAACATGTTTCTTGTCAGCACACATGAATGTAGAACCTCTGATTGGCCACAAATACAGCTCCTCCCTCTCCAACTTTGAGTCCAAAAATGAGTGAAATCCAATCCAATTCAGGTATTTGTACTAGCTGTCTTTGATTTATATTTAATAAATATATAACTGTACTCAGCCCTCAAATTTTCCACTCACCTACTCGCAAAATGGAAAAGTGGAAAATGAGGGCTGCCTCGGAGCGGGGGTCAAGCACTGCTGACAGGCGGGACTCAATGGGAGCTCTTCTCCCAGCGATCGCCCCGGGGAAGAGAAAGAAGAGCAGGCAGCATAAGAGCGCAGAGGAACATCGCTGTAACAGCTTTCATTAGAATTGCTGAGTGTTCTCCGCACTCGCTGTTATACACAGCCCTGCCTCCTGGCTTGGGCACTTTGATAGACATATCACCCGTCCAATGCCAGGATGTGTGACGTGTACCAAAGTACCCGGGCCAGGAGGCGGGCTGTATATGACGGCAAATGGCGGGAACACTCAGCTATTCAAATGAAAGTTGTTAATGCTGATGATCCGGCCGCCAATCCTCTTCCTCTCCTCTTGTCCCCTGCACAGGTGAGGCTGCATTGATGGACGCAGGTAGGCTGCATTGATGGACACGGGTAGGCTGCATTGATGGACACGGGTAGGCTGCATTGATGGACACGGGTAGGCTGCATTGATGGACACGGGTAGGCTGCATTGATGGACACGGGTAGGCTGCATTGATGGACACGGGTAGGCTGCATTGATGGACACGAGTAGGCTGCATTGATGGATACGGGTAGGCTGCATTGATGGACACGGGTAGGCTGCATTGATGGACACGGGTAGGCTGCATTGATGGACACGGGTAGGCTGCATTGATGGACACGGGTAGGCTGCATTGATGGACACGGGTAGGCTGCATTGATGGACACGGGTAGGCTGCATTGATGGATACGGGTAGGCTGCATTGTTGGGCACGGGTAGGCTGCATTGTTGGGCACGGGTAGGCTGCATTGTTGGGCACAGATGAAGCAGCATTGATAGACACAGGTAGGTTGCATTGTTGGGCACAGGTAGGCTGCATTGTTGGGCACAGGTGAAGCGGCATTGTTTTTTTTTTTTTTTTTAAATTTTCGGTCTTTTTTCGTTTATATTGCAAAAATAAATAATCTAGTGGTGATCAAATGCCACCAAAAAAAAGCTCTATTTGTGTGAAAAAAATGATAGAAATTTTGTTTAAGTAGAGTTTGGCATGACCGAGCAAATAACCAATTAAAGTAGCACAGTGCCGAATAGCAAAAAATGCCCTGGTCATGGGTCAGGGGGGGTACCTTCTGGAGGTCAGGTGTTTAATATGAAGCATTGTTTTTTTTTTATAATTGTTTTTATTCTCTGACTCCTCAGGAGTGTTCTCCCTATGCTGCCCATTTGTATGATGCCGAAGACTCCAGCACCCCCGTACGGACCATTGCGGGGCTTTGCGATGACTATTGCGCTGACGTCTGGAAGAAGTGCCGGTCCCTCTTCAGATATATGACGTCTGACAAAGACCTGCTGTCCTTGGAAGGGAACATGGCGAAGTTCTGCCGCCACTTGTCCCTGGATGACGTTGACTACTGCTTCCCCCGTTTGCTGGTGAACACAAAACTGAACAAAGATTTGGGCTTGGTGACGGCTGACTCAGAGGGCTGTCTGCAGCTGTGTCTGGAAGAAGTGGCCAATGGCCTCCAAAATCCGGTGGCCATGGTGCACGCCAACGATGGCACGCACCGGTTCTTCGTGGCAGAACAGGTGGGCCTGGTGTGGACCTATCTCCCCGACCGTTCCAGGCTGGAAACTCCATTTTTAAACATCTCCAAATCTGTCCTCACCTCTCCCTGGGAAGGCGACGAGCGAGGGTTTCTAGGAATCGCCTTCCATCCAAATTTTAAGCACAATGGAAAAGTCTATGTTTACTATTCGGTAGAGGTTGGCTTTGATGAAATCATACGAATCAGTGAATTCAAAATTTCCTCTCATGATATGAACATGATTGACCACAGTTCCGAAAGGTAATTTTCCACATGTTTTTCACGTGGCTGCCCGGCAGCTCTTTAAATTATTAACGAGCGTTGGTGCTCTGGGCAGAACGCCACCTGTATGTAACCTCCACCTCTGGAACAAAAACATGGACTTTGCTGCCAAATTGGGAGGAAGGTTCTTGGAAGAGACTGCCAGGGAAAAAAAATTCTAGATGAGTAGCTTGAAGCGGACCACTTATTAGGCAGCCCCCTATGACCAGATTAAGTGTTAGCTGAAAGTAAAACGAAATTAGATTTTTTTTTATATCAAGTTATTTTTATCCAAAAAAAAAAAAAAGAAATGAGGAATTGAAAAAAAAAAAATTCCCTTTTTACCCATGTGTGGCTTACCACCAGACTAAAAAGTGCTAGCTGAAAGTAAAAAGAAATAACAATTCAAAGAAAATGCCCTTTCACCCCTGCATGCACCTTACAACCCTATGAAAAGGTGCCAGCTGAAAGTGAAAAGAAAAACAAAAATATACAGGTCCTTCTCAAAAAATTAGCATATTGTGATAAAGTTCATTATTTTCTGTAATGTACTGATAAACATTAGACTTTCATATATTTTAGATTCATTACACACAACTGAAGTAGTTCAAGCCTTTTCTTGTTTTAATATTGATGATTTTGGCATACAGCTCATGACAACCCAAAATTCCTATCTCAAAAAATTAGCATATCATGAAAAGGTTCTCTAAACGAGCTATTAACCTAATCATCTGAATCAACTAATTAACTCTAAACACCTGCAAAAGATTCCTGAGGCTTTTAAAAACTCCCAGCCTGGTTCATTACTCAAAACCGCAATCATGGGTAAGACTGCCGACCTGACTGCTGTCCAGAAGGCCATCATTGACACCCTCAAGCAAGAGGGTAAGACACAGAAAGAAATTTCTGAACGAATAGGCTGTTCCCAGAGTGCTGTATCAAGGCACCTCAGTAGGAAGTCTGTGGGAAGGAAAAAGTGTGGCAGAAAACGCTGCACAACGGGAAGAGGTGACCGGACCCTGAAGAAGATTGTGGAGAAGGACCGATTCCAGACCTTGGAGGACCTGCGGAAGCAGTGGACTGAGTCTGGAGTAGAAACATCCAGAGCCACCATGAACAGGCGTGTGCAGGAAATGGGCTACAGGTGCCGCATTCCCCAGGTCAAGCCACTTTTGAACCAGAAACAGCGGCAGAAGCGCCTGACCTGGGCTACAGAGAAGCAGCACTGGACTGTTGCTCAGTGGTCCAAAGTACTTTTTTCGGATGAAAGCAAATTTTGCATGTCATTCGGAAATCAAGGTGCCAGAGTCTGGAGGAAGACTGGGGAGAGGGAAATGCCAAAATGCCTGAAGTCCAGTGTCAAGTACCCACAGTCAGTGATGGTCTGGGGTGCCATGTCAGCTGCTGGTGTTGGTCCACTGCGTTTTATCAAGGGCAGGGTCAATGCAGCTAGCTATCAGGAGATTTTGGAGCACTTCATGCTTCCATCTGCTGAAAAGTTTTATGGAGATGAAGATTTCATTTTTCAGCACGACCTGGCACCTGCTCACAGTGCCAAAACCACTGGTAAATGGTTTACTGACCATGGTATTACTGTGCTCAATTGGCCTGCCAACTCTCCTGACCTGAACCCCATAGAGAATCTGTGGGATATTGGGAAGAGAAAGTTGAGAGACGCAAGACCCAACACTCTGGATGAGCTTAAGGCCGCTATCGAAGCATCCTGGGCCTCCATAACATCTCAGCAGTGCCACAGGCTGGTTGCCTCCATGCCACGCCGCATTGAAGCAGTCATTTCTGCAAAAGGATTCCCGACCAAGTATTGAGTGCATAACTGAACATAATTATTTGAAGGTTGACTTTTTTTGTATTAAAAACACTTTTCTTTTATTGGTCGGATGAAATATGCTAATTTTTTGAGATAGGATTTTGGGGTTTTCATGAGCTGTATGCCAAAATCATCAATATTAAAACAAGAAAAGGCTTGAACTACTTCAGTTGTGTGTAATGAATCTAAAATATATGAAAGTCTAATGTTTATCAGTACATTACAGAAAATAATGAACTTTATCACAATATGCTAATTTTTTGAGAAGGACCTGTAAAGAAAAAAACGAAAAATAAAATAAAAACTCCTTTTGACCTCATTATGCACTTTAGCCCCATGAGAGGAAAAGTCGAACTGTCATTTTATTTATCAAACATTTAGTTTTGATTAAACAGATACTATATATATATATATATATATATATATATATATATATATATATATATAGTAATTAGAGGCCTTTTTGTTTAACACCAGAATAAAAAAAATCAAGATTTTTTTTTTATAAATAATTCCCTTTTACCCCAGCATGCACCTTACTACCAGAAAAAAAAGTGCTATTTGAAAGTAAAAATAAATGAAAAATTAGAAAGAAAACTTTCTTTCACCCCAGTGTGCACCTTACCACCAGATTAATAAGTGCTAGCTGAAAGTAAAAAATAAATAACAATTCCAAGAAAAAGATAATGCCCTTTCACCCCTGCATGCACCTTACCGCCCTATCAAAATGTGCCAGCTGAAAGTAAAAAGAAATAAAAAAATATAAAGAAAAAACTAAAAAAAATAATAACTCCCTTTCACCTCTGCTTGCACTTTAGCACCATGAGAGGGAAAGTGGAACAGTCATTTTATTTATCAAACATTTCGTTTTGATTAAGCAGATATATTAGATATATATATATTGTAATTAGAAATCTTTTTGTGTAACACCAGAATAAAAAAAAATGTTATAACTGAAATTATAAAGAAATAAAAAAATTTAAGAAAAAAAATATAAATAATTCCCCTTTACCCCAGCATGCACATTACTACCAGAAAGAAAAGTGCTATTTGAAAGTAAAAAGAAATAAAAAATTGGAAAGAAAGATTCCTTTCACCCCAGTGTGCACCTTACCACCAGATTAAAAAGTGCTAGCTGAAAGTAAAAAGAAATAACAATTCAAAGAAAAAGATAATGCCCTTTCACCCCTGCATGCACCTTACCACCCAATGAAAATGTGCCAGCTGAAAGTAAAGTAAAAATAAATGAAAAATTAGAAAGAAAATTTATTTCACCCCAGTGTGCACCTTACCCACCTATCAAAGCTGAAAGTAAAAAGAAATAAAAAAATATAAATAAAAAAATAAAAAATAACTCCCTTTCACCTCTGCTTGCACTTTAGCACCATGAGAGGGAAAGTGGAAGTCATTTTATTTATCAAACATTTTGTTTTGATTAAGCAGATGTATTAGATATATTTTTTGTAATTAGAAATCTTTTTGTGTAAAACCAGAATAAAAAAAATGCTGAAATTATAAAGAAATAAAAATTTTTAAGAAAAAATATATAAATAATTCCCTTTTACCCTATTTAGTGCTATTTGAAAGTAAAAAGAAACGAAAAATTGGAGAGAAAAATTCCTTTCACCCCAGTGTGCACCTTACCACCAGATTAAAAAGTGCTAGCTGTAAATAAAAGGAAATAAATAAATTCAAAGAAAAAATAAATTATCCCCTTTCACCCCAACTGGCACCTTACTACCATATTATTAAACGGTGTTAGCTGAAATTAAAAAGAAATAAAAAAAAATCTTCATACACTCCAGCAATGGTTTCAGATTGGGTTTCCTGATGGTGACAACAGCAGACCATGCCTATGTAAAGAGTGTTAAAAATAGATGCTTGTACTCTCCATTGGAGGCCCATGTGACAACACAGGAGCACAGTTTGGAGACAGGTACAGAGTGTTGTCACCCCATAACAGGAAAGACCTTAAAGCGGAGCTCCGCCTAAAAAAAATATTAAAAGCCAGCAGCTACAAATACTGCAGCTGCTGACTTTTAGTACTAGGACACTTACCTGTCCTGGAGTCCAGTGACGTCGGCAGCAGAAGACAAGCAATCGCTCGTCACTCTGCTGCCCCAACCGCCATCCTCAGTGAGGGAACCAGGAAGTGAAGCCTTGCGGCTTCACTGCCCGGTTCCCTACGGCGCATGCGCCAGTCACGCTGCGCCGCTCTGACTGGTCCCCGTGTGTTCTGGGAGCCGAGTGTCTCCCAGAACACTACGGGTATTCTGCGGGAAGTGACGTGCTTCCAGCAGATTTCCCGCAGAGAGGACCCCCGGAAGTGAGTGAAAATACCTTTCTTAGACAGGTATCTGCACCCCCCTCCCCCCTGAAAGGTGCCAATTGTGACACCGGAGGGGGGGAGGGTTCCGATGAGCGGAAGTTTCACTTTAGGGTGGAGCTCCGCTTTAATGTAGGACCCCACCAGGGATTTTTTTTAATGAAAGGTGCAGTTTTCTCCATGTTAAAAGTGACTTTTACTTTAACAGTTTATATGAGATTTTAGTGATTGGGTTTACATCTACTTTTTATTGACTCAAACATTTGTAGCTGTTCTCTACCTTATTATTGGTTCCAGACATATATTATTATTATTATTATTATTATACAGGATTTATATAGCGCCAACAGTTTGCGCAGCGCTTTATATATGTTTTATACTTTGTTATACATTGTACTGTACAGTATATAATGTATATTATTTTAGGATAATCCTGGAGGTGGAAGAGCCAGCGTCCAATCACAATGGCGGAGAGCTGTTATTCGGAGATGACGGCTATCTCTACATATTTATTGGGGACGGAGGGATGGCTGGAGATCCATTTGGGAAGTTCGGGAATGCACAGAACAAGTAAGAACATTCACTCATGCCCTAAGGAAACTTGTACTTTGTATATTAATAATATCTCAGCTATTTCTCCTGGAGGGGTGATTAATTCAGAATTTTTGCTCTATTTTGAAGATATTACAAACGCCTTTTTTGCTGTGTACTGCTGAACATATTTTGATATTAGGGTGTGCTAGGGGAGGATGATGTAAGTGCAGAGCTTGTCAATCAGTGTAGCAAACCTGACACGTCAGTATTAAATATTTACTTATTTATTACAGGAATTTATATAGCACCATTATATGTACACAGCGCTTTACATACCATACATTCACATCAGTCTCTGCTGCCCAATGAGCTTACAATACAACATTCCTATCTCACGTATACATAATGGGCCAATTTAGACAGAGGCCTATAAACCCACCTGCATGTCCTCCAGGTGTAAGATGAAACCCACATAAGCACAAGGAGAACGTGCAAACTCCATGCAGATAGTGTCCTGGCCAGGATTTAAACCAGGGACCCCAGTACAACCTAATCATTGACTGTACTACACAGCACAGAAGAGAAGGAGATGCTTTTATTGGGACTTTAGAGTTTTCTTTCTTAGGAATGCACAGCGGGGGGTGCCGATGCTCGTGATCGGCGTTCGCGATGACCGCCGGCCACGAGCGGTCACGGGCACGAGAGGCAGAACAGGGACGTGTGTGTTTGTAAACACACACGTCCCTGTTCTGAGAGGAGATGCAGATCCTGAGTTCCTACAAGCTGGGAACCACGATCTGTCATCTCCTATAGTGAGTCCCCTCCCCCTACAGTCAGGGAACACAATTAACCCCTTGATCGTCCCCTAGTGTTAACCCCTTTCCTGCCAGTGACATTTACACAGTAATCAGTGCATTTTTATAGCACTAATCGCTGTATAAATGCCAATGGTCCCAAAAATGTGTCAAAAGGGTCCGATGTGTCCACCATAATGTCGCAGTACTGATAAAAATCGCAGATCGCCGCCATTACTAGTAAAAAAAAAAAAAAGAATAATAAAAATGCCATAAATCTATCCCCTATTTTGTAGACGCTATAACTTTTGTGCAAACCAATCAGTATACGCTTATTGCGATTTTTATTACCAAAAATATGTGGAAGAATACGTATTGACCTAAACTGAGGAAAAAAAATTGCTTTTTGAAAAAAAATTGGGGATATATATTATAGCAAAAAGTTAAAATATTGTGTTTTTTTTTCAAAATAGTCGCTCTTTTTTTGTTTATAGTGCAAAAAATAAAAACCACAGAGATGACCAAATACCACCAAAAGAAAGCTCTATTTGTGGAAAAAAAAGGACGTCAATTTTGTTTGGGTACAACATCGCACGACCGCGCAATTGTCAGTTAAATCGACGCAGTGCCTTATCGCAAAAAAATGGCCTGGTCATTGAGCAGCCCAATCTTCCGGGGCTGCAGTGGTTAAGTAGGGATGAGTGGAGCAATACTGCCATAAACGATTTTGTAACAACATTTTCAATTTTACTTTCAGCATGGCTTCTAAGAAGCTCTTGCTCACTGAACTGCCTTGGTGAAATTTTCATTGGCTGTATTTATTGTAGTTTACAATGTTTTGTTTAGGGAATATTTTATTTATTAAATGTCCATTAGACGAATTTCAAAAAGCATTTGTGCAACCTGGATGAAATGTACCCATATTTTTTCTAATAGACTATTGTCTATATTGTGAGCGCCATCTAGTGCCCAAAATGATGTATTTCTGAAAACTATGGCACATTTTAGCCTCTAGATGGCACTGACGGTATAGGAATTAATCTGTTACAGAAAATACTGGGGCACTTCAAGCAGCTTGCACAAATAATTCTAACATTTCATCCAAGAAATATATAAATAGACCTCGTAGGTGTTCTGTGAATTTGTATTTTTCACTTTTCTATGTACTTTCGCTGTAATTTTTTTAAAATTTATATGAAAAGAAACCCCAAAATAATAAGGCAAATGAGGGGCTGTTTTTGTTGGTGTCCAGAATAGTTTAAAGCAGTTTCTGTAACCCTCAGGAGCTGTCGAAAGACCATTTTGCCCTCAACCACCATAAATATGCCTTTCTCATTGACTTTGAGGCATTATGCCACAATCATGACATTTTGCTGAAATCTCCCAATTTCTTAAAGAGGGAGTAAACCCTCCTAAATATAAATATATATATATATATATATATATATATATATATATATATATATATTAAAATAACCTGCAAGAAAAAAGGCATAATGAGCTAGTATGCACAGCATACTATCTCCTTATGTGTCACTTACCTGAGATCGAAGCCCCCGAAGTCCGCCTCAGTCCCGTCCTCCGCCGCCGCCATGTCCCCTCGTCGCTAGTTCCTGGTATCGTTGCTCCGGCGCTCTGATTGGCCGGAGCGGCGATGACGTCACCGCGCGTGCGCGCGGGAGCCGTAAAAACCGGCATTGCCGGTTTTATCAATGGGATGCTCACTGTGCCTTTTGCCATTGTCTAGACAATGGTGCAATTTTTTTTTAGCAAATATTTCCTAAACTGTGTAGGTTTAGGAGATATTGCAAACACCTACAGGTAAGCCTTAATCTAGGCTTACCTGTAGGTGTTTGTTGACAAAGTGGATTTACAACCACTTTACCACTTAAGGACCAGGCCTATTTTTCAAACTTGTTGTTTACAAGGTAAAATCAGGGTTTTTTTTTGCTAGAAAATTACTTAGAACCCCCAAACATTATATATATATATATATATATATATATATATATATATATATAGGAAGGCCGGTATGCTAGCCTGAAATTATGGGAGGAGTTCGAGGGGTACTTATACAGACCATCCACGAGGGTCAGTGTCGGCTCTAATGCGCGATACTTGTCGTCATCAGCCGACGCCGTACGACTCACAACGTCCGTCTAGTCGCTTTCGTACCTTCCAGCTTCGCTCGCAGTTGATCGTATCCCCGCTCGCTGTCGCAGGTAGGACCGGCCGTTACCATTCGTACGAATCGTAGCGCCGGTACACGTTTCTTCTTTTACAAATCACACGGTTCATAACCCCGTGTTTTCATCTGCATCGTATGTTTACCGGCTAGCCCGGTTGTCTTTTCGAACCCTGTCGCACGCACGTTACCACCTAGACACTACGTCTCACAGAGCTGTTGTACGAATTACTCGCAGCTCGCAAGTCTCTTGCCTCAGTC
The DNA here is from genome assembly GCA_029206835.1 of Rana muscosa. NCBI lineage: Eukaryota > Metazoa > Chordata > Amphibia > Anura > Ranidae > Rana > Rana muscosa. The sequence continues at coordinate 199,240,315 of CM055126.1, read as the reverse complement.
GCAAATCCGTTATCCAGTCGTCGGACTGGTATCCCACACTGCACTTCCTTATCCCTAGTCACTGATGCCCTACACCTCCTACGATACTCTCCCTTCACCTTACTTCACCTTACTGATGCCCTACACCTCCTACTACTCACACCATACACCGAACAGTCCGGTCCGGCTCTGGTCGCTAACAATCGGCACTACAGGTCGGACCCTCGGCAAATCACAAGCCCCTTCAACTTCGAAATACCGAACAGCCGTCCGAGTCCAGCCGTATCTCCGGCGCTATGATTCGGACCCGGCAAAACAAACCCCTCCTTGCATCCGCTATCAGCCCGAATACAGGCAGCATCGGCTCAGAGATTCGGATCTCTGGCATCCACGATCCGAGCATAGTCGCACGTCCGGCTCATCGGCTCGGATCTACAAACGTCAAAACTTTCAACCGTTCCGAACCCAGTTGCAGCATCGGCTCAGCTTTCGGACCCACGGCACACCCCATCGATCTGAGTCCAGTCACAGCGCCGACTCATCCGACTCGGATCTTTAACAACTAATCATTCTTCTCCAATCCGTACCCAGTCGTAGCTTCGGCTCAGGGTTCAAATCACCCGCTAAACACGTCCGATCCAAGCACAGTCGCACCACCGGCTCTAATAGATCGGACCTGCACCATCGACACTTCCGACCGATCCGAATCCAGTCGTAACGTCGGATCCATGATTCGGACCCTTTACAATCCCAGTCGATATAAAAAAAAAAAAAAAAGATAAATGCAACTTTCTTCATGCATTACATATGCACCTTACTTTAATTACTCCAGGTTCTCTTCGGACGGTCACCCCTACATACTTACAATTCTCAAAACTTTCCTTCTTTCGCCTCACAGCAAGGCTACTTCTCCTCGCAATCGCTGCGAGCGTCCGACAAGTGGTTCGAAATCAGCCACTCTTCATCTCCAGTAGCAACACGGCTACTCACCTTTTTCTCTATCACTTTCCCCACACAGGTCAGTTACAGTAAGCTTCACTTGGTCCACCCTGCTCCAGGTTCGGACATTATCCTCCCCAGGTAAAAAAAAAAGGAGGGAAATTGTCACAAATCACCCCTTGGAAAAAAAAAAGAAAAAAAAAAAAAGAGAGAGGGGTAAATATATCAATTATACATATATAGATACATGTCTCCGTGTCACCCTTGTCTCAGGTTTTCCGGTCGACCCACGTCTCGACCTCAACCAGACTCCATCCATCAGCGCACCAGACAGGTGCGTAAAACAATGCAAGGCCCCTCCTTGCTTTCTTCTCACACTCTTTCACGACATATGTTTCTTCACATACACAATTTCGACCGCTTGAGAGGCGTTAGTGACTGTCACATACTTCTGCGCATTACACTCTGTTTTCGAAGAGCGATCCAAGATCCTTCACCACACAGACAAGGTCGCTTAACATCCACCTTGCTGGCAGTGCAAGGGTGAGCAGACCGTCCACACGTCAACCACTACAGATCGAAACATTCTTACTTAGCGGACCAGACTTCTGCTACCCGCCCCAGCACGCCCTGGGGGCTCTGGTTCATCAGTCTGTGCCGAGCACAGACGGCACCTGAGCTATCGGTTACCTAGCCAGTCACCTCCTGGCTCACCTCAGTTGCCACGCATTCTTTTGAGTTTTCTAAAATTTCACTCAACAGCGCTCGTACGCAAACTAAACTGTCATCTACGCCTTTCGCTCCTTGCCCTGTCCTCACTGTTTTCCTTTTCATTCTCGTTACCTAATACTTCCCTATCCCCTCCTATCTGGCATCTTATTCTAAAACATATGCATTCCCCTTCTCTTAGCCGACAACATTTCGCAGGCCGACAGCGAGGACTTCGCCTCCGCCCCACCATCACCCCTCGCGGGCACACCAGACGGCTCCACGCAGTCCCTCAGGGCATGGACCATCCCCAGGCTTACGGCCGAACTCCGCCGCAGAGGCATCCCTTATCCTGCCACCGCCAGGAAAGCCGAGCTGTTTCAGCTGTTGTTCCCACCACCAGCGGCTGCCCCATCTTATTCCCAGGCGTCTCTACAGTCCATATCCTCCGCCATCTCCCAGCTCCACGGCTTAGTGGCTCCACTTGCTACATCACTTACCGATGTCCAGCTTAGAGTAGGGGTCCTGGAAACTCACCCAACTTCGCCACCAGCAACCCTGGTCTCCACGGCTGTAGCAGTACCCACACTCACAGGTACCCCAGGCAGTAGCACCACCATCCTCCCTTCTCACCTTGTCCCAGCGGGCATCAGGAAGGACATCCTGGACGGCAAGGACGTTAACTTAGCGTCTCTGCTCATTTCCGTCCAGGACATGGCAGAGAATAAATCGTACTCCTGGGGGGACGTCTCTGTTGTCCTGAAGGCCAAGGATCCTAGGCTCAACCGTAAGCTCTCGGTCACGGAATTCGTATTGGCCTTCGGGATGTTCAGAGATGTGCTCTGCTCAGCCAACCCCCGACAGGAGGGAGGAACTCGACCTGTATCTCCATGCGATAGTCGACCTAGGCCACAAATATGGTGGGTACACTTTTTACGACTATCATCGTTCCTTTTCTGCAAAAGCTGCAGCCAGGTTGACCCAGTTCCAGCTCGTCACTGACTGGAGCACCGTTGATACGGAATTGTTCTGCCGCCACTTCGCGGGCCTCCGCTCTCCGCTCTGCTTCATCTGCCAATCTGCCACCCACACGGCAAATTGGTGCTCCGAGTCGAGTGGCAGACGCCCCCCCAGCTTCCCTTCCACCTCCAATGCGCCCCTTGCAAACATGCAGTCATCCCAGGCCGACAGGCTTGGACGTCCGGTTCGAGCATTGGGGGGGCACCCATATGCAATAACTTTAACTTTAAGGGTTGCTTCTACCCCAACTGCAGACTTCTACACATTTGCCTCCTGTGCCGGAAAGCCCATCCAAGAAGCGCCTGCAGCATCAAGCAGCTGGGTCCGGCCTGACTAGGCCGCGTACACGTCGGGTGGCTCAGCTTCTACCTATCCGCTCACCCGACCCCGTCCCTTACAGCCTTTCTAGTACAGGGCTTCACCACAGGATTTCATACCGGGCTCATCGCCCTTCCCGACTCCACCTACGAGTGCAGGAATCTGCTCTCGGCAGCCTCAGACGAGGAAGCTATCTCCGCCCTCCTACAGGTCGAGTTGGACCGGGGGTACATGATTGGCCCCTTTTCGCAATCACCCTTTACCACCTGGAGAGTCAGCCCTATTGGACTTGTCAAGGGCAAGTTCTCCAATAAATTACGCTTAATTTACGACTTGTCCGCGCCTCATTCCTCCAACATTCCTAGTTTAAACTCCCTTATACCATCTGAGGAGTTTTCTCTCAAATACTCCTCTGTCGATTTAGCCATCCAGTCAATTATCAAGGCAGGGGTCGGGGCTTGGCTTTCTAAAGCTGACATCTCAGATGCCTTTAAGTTACTGCCCATCGAGCCGAACCTGTGGAGGTGGCACGGCCTCAAATGGAAAGGTCTTTATTATTTCGCTACAAAGCTGACCTTCGGCTCCAAAAGCAGTCCCTGGCTCTTCGATACCTTTGCTCAAGCCCTTTCCTGGATTCTTGCACACCAGGCTCACTGTCAGAAGGTCATCCACTACTTAGATGACTTCCTCCTCATAGAGTCACCTAGCAGGCCTCCAGTAGACCTAGTAAGCCTTAGAGAGGTCTTTAGGAATCTCAACGTTCCGATAGCAGAGAACAAAGTCGAAGGCCCAGCACAGCTTATCACCTTCCTGGGAGTCAATCTGGATACTTGCACCATGCAGGCCAGCCTGCCCCTTGATAAACTGACCCGCATCAGGACAGTCGTCCACACCTTTACTATCTCACGAGTGTGCACCAAGAGACAGCTGCAATCCTTACTGGGAATGCTCAATTTCGCTATGAGGATCATCCCCCAAGGGCGTTCCTTCATCTCACGACTATTAGTTTTCCTTTCCCAGGCACAAGATCCCGACCAAACCGTTAAACTAGACTCACCCGCTGTAGCAGATCTGTACATGTGGGATCAGTTCCTCGAGAACTGGAATGGCAGGTCCATGTTCATTCCCTCAGCGTCCTCGTCCTCTCCTCAAGTAGTCACCGACGCAGCGGCTTCCACAGGTTTCGCTGCTATTTTTGGCCATCATTGGTTCGCCGGGCCATGGCCACCAGAAATACTCGCCATTCCCGGTTTCAGTCAATCCTCTTCCCTCTTTGAGATCTACCCCATAGTCGCTGCAGCTCGAGTATGGGGCAGCACCTGGGCCGGTCAGACCGTCACTTTCTTTACAGACAACCAGGCCACGGCCGCTATCATCAATAAAGGCAGGTCCAAATCATTGGCCATCATGTCCTTCCTGCGCAGGCTGGTACTGTTATCCCTTCAACACCAATTCAATGTCCTCTGTGTCCACATCCCTGGTCATAGCAATTCCTCAGCCGACGCACTGTCACGGTCTAACTATACCATGTTCTTTTCGCAGGAGCCCGGAGCCGATCCAACCATGTCACACGTCCCACACTGGTCTCAACTGACCCTGGATTGAGTCAGCACCTCCAGGGTGCAACCTCCCTTATCAACTCGTCCTTGTCTCCCAACACGCTGAAAGCTTATCGCTCCGCCTGGAAGACCTACAACAGGTTCCTAGCCGCTAACCCCGGGGCGCTCTCTGGGAATCTCAGCCATATCCTGGCCTTCATTTCACACTGCCACTCCCAGCTCAAGCTCTCGTATAATACTGTCAGGTTGTACTTGGCTGGCATCCAGCACTTCATGTCCCTTCAAAATCCGACCACGCCATCCTTGTTCGCCACCCATGCAGTCAAAGCCATATTACGCGGCATCCAAAGGCAGCAACCGCACACCAGTACCAGGCGCCTACCGGTGACCAGCTCCATATTCCGAAGCATGTCCTCGATCCTCACACGCGCTCCCTTTGGCGTACGGCCTAGTCTGGTCATACAGGCCGCCATATACCTAGCCTTCTATGGCTTCCTCCGGCCCAGTGAGTTCACTGTCACCAGCCCTAACTGCCAGATACTCCGTAGGCACCAACTGACTCGCCACCAGGATCACTTCGTCCTGCACCTAACAGTGTCGAAAACTCATCAGACCGGTCCCGGGGTTGACATCAGGCTTTTCCGGACGCACAACGCCTGGTGCCCCGTGGACGTCTTAGATCGTCTGCTTACCTTACTGTCCGACCTACCCGCGGACAGCCCACTCCTGCCTTTTCCTTCTGAACCCCTGAGCGGGAACCAGTTCATTGCCCATGTCAGGACACTGCTAATTACCTTGGGCCTTGACCCTAGACGATACTCCGGACATTCCTTCCGTATCGGAGCCGCCTCCGCAGCATCACGGAACGGAGTCCCGGACCACGTCATCAAGACGATGGGCCGGTGGAAATCCATGTGCTTCGCTCGTTATGTCCCCGATCCTCAGACAGAGGTAGCACGAGCCTTCAGCAGTCTCGCTTTGTAGTCATCTACCTTCATAAATAAAACGGTTCCTCCCTAAACTTGTGTCACTTTTGGCCCCTTCTTTGGCATACCATACACCAGGCCAGGCCACACTTCAGGTCTTATTTGTGTCGTTAGTCTTGTGGCGTGTCTATGTGATTCATATCTCTTATGACAGAGGGCTCCGACCATAAATAGGAAGGCCAGTATGCTGGCCTGAAATTATGGGAGGAGTTCGAGGGGTACATAAACAGACCATCCACGATGGTCAGTGTCGGCTCTAATGTGCGATACCCACCCACCCATACCCCCTTTTAGGGCACTTCCCTTCAAACAATTCTCAACAGAATTATTCATTACTTCTATTTCAGGTATGGCCCCTTCTTTGGCATACCATACACCAGGCCAGGCCACACTTCAGGTCTTATTTGTGTCGTTAGTCTTGTGGCGTGTCTATGTGATTCATATCTCTTATGACAGAGGGCTCCGACCATAAATATATATATATATATATATATATATATATATATTTTATTTTTATTTTTTCTGTCCAAATGTACAAGAGTGATGTAAGCTATTCGTTTCGGACCTCATTATGAATAATATGTTACATCAGTTTTAACATAATTTTGTAATTTGCTGATATAGCTAAATGCTGTGTCTATATTTTTAGATTGTGTACTACTAAACTTATATATTTTACATACATATTTTTGCATACGCATTTTTTGGAGTCATTGCCCTTTAAAGTCCCACCAGAGGGTCCTTTTCAGTTTCTGCGTTCCATATTAGGGATGTGGGCAATTTCTCCTATACCCCACTAGAATTGAGCTATTCTATATATATTTTTTCAGGCACCGTCAAGAATAAAATGGCGGTCATTGCAATACTGTATTTGCGCAGCAGTCTTACAAACTGATTTTTTTTTTTTTTTTATTAAAAATAAGAAAACAGTAAAGTTAGCCCAATTAATTTCTAGATTGTTATTACGCCAAGAAAATTGATACCCAACATGTCACGCTTCAAAATTGGGCCCACTCATGGAATGGCGACAAACTTTAACATTTAAAAATCTCCATAGGCGACGTTTAAAATTTTCTACAGGTTACCAGTTTTGAGTTACAGAGGAGTTCTTTTGCTAGAATTATTGCTCTCGCTCTAATGATTGCAGCGATACCTCACATGTGTGGTTTGAACACCGTTTACATATGCGGGCGCGACTTACGTATGCGGTTGCTTCTACGTGCGAGCTTGGGGGGGCTTTAAATTATTTATTTATTTTTTTACACTGTCCATTTAAAAGAAAAAATTTTGGGTCACTTTTATTCCTATTACAAGGAATGTAAACATCCCTTGTAATAGAAAAAAAGCATGATAGGTCCTCTTAAATGTGAGATCTGGGGTCAAAAAGACCTCAGATCTCACATTTACACTTAAAAGCAATAAAAAAAAAGTTAAATATATATATTTTTTTAAATAATAATAGTTGTTTTCCCCTTTAAGACCATTGGGCGGAAGTGACGTTTGACGTCGTTTCCGTCATCCGATGGTTTGGAGCCGAGTGGGGGCCATCTTTCCCTCACTCGACTCCATGTCTCGAAGGGGAAAGGTCCCGCTCGTCTCCGCCACTTACCGAGACCACCGGGCAGCGGCGGGAGGGGGGCACCTCTCCCGCCCCCGATAAAAGTGATCTTGCGGCGAATCCGCCACAGAGACCACTTTTATCTGAAAGCCATAACAACGGTATTTAGCATCAAACAGCCAACGTATAGCGAAGGCGGGCGGTCCGTAAGTGTTTAGTAGAACTACAGGCATAATTTGTTTTCATTTTCGACAGAGTAAGGGAGGGTTGTAACCCCTGTCAGATTTTTTTCCGCCATCTGCGTACCATTGCAGAGCTTTCCCTTCCCTTCCTGTCCCATAGCCAAACAGGAAGTGAGCTGAAATCCCAGCAAATTAAGGGAATTCCTTGGGCACCCCCAGGTCACCAGAACTAGTGTCCCCATTGGAAGATTTCCTCTCTATTACTTTTCTGGGGACAACCCCAAAATTTGGGAGTTTATTTTATATTCATTTTCAATGAGAATGGTAAACAGGACAAATAGAGAGGGTGAATCTCCTTAATGAGGGCACAGACAGCAAAAACAACTGACAGGGGTTCTAATCCCTCTCCACTTCACTCCATCCAAAACAAAACAATTTTTTTTTTTCCTTTAGGGAAAATTTAACAAAAATTTCTTAACTAAAATATTTTAACAAATTTTTTTTAACTAAAATTGCAACTAAAATTGAACTTTAACTAAAATTTTGGGGAACTGAAAGGCGCCGTTCAGGTGGCAGGAAGGTTGAGTTGACTGGTGTAGTGCAGAAACAAAAACGTCTTGATAAAGTTGTTGTAAACCCCGATTAAAAAAAAAAAAACAACAACCTGCAAGACAAAGCCATAATGAGCTAGTTCGACTAGCATACTAGCTCATTATGCTGTACTTACCTTAGATCGAAGCCCCCAAAACCGTCCTCGTCTCCCCCTCTGGCCGCAGACATCGCTCCGGAAGGTTACTTCAGGGTATCGGCGCTCTGGCGCTGTGATTGGCCAGAGCGGCGAAAACGTCACTCCACGCATGCGCGCGGGAGCCGTAAAAGCCGGCTCTGACGGTTTTATGAATGGGATTCTCAGTGCGCCTGCGCCGTTGTCTACGGCGCACATGAACCGTAGACAACAGTGTATTCCTTTTGGCAAATATCTCCTAAACCATGTAGGTTTAGGAGATATTGCAAACACCTACAGGTAAGCCTTAATCTAGGCATACCTGTAGGTATAACTTCCCCGGAAGGGTGTACAACCACTAAATTAAATTAACATGTTAAATGAGATTTTTGTCATTGGGTTTACATCTCCTTTTTTTTTGTCACCATTTTTAGGTCGGCGTTGTTGGGCAAAGTTCTACGAATTGATGTCAATCACAACAACCACGGCCCCCTTTACCGCATCCCTCCCGACAACCCATTCGTCAACGACCCGTCTGCCAGACCTGAAGTCTACGCTTATGGGGTGAGGAACATGTGGCGCTGCTCTTTTGACCGGGGAGACCACCAGACAAAGGAGGGGAAAGGACGCCTCTTCTGTGGAGACGTGGGACAGAATAAGTTTGAAGAAGTCGACATTGTGGAGAAAGGAAGGAATTATGGCTGGAGGGCCAGAGAAGGATTCAGCTGCTATGATAAAAAGCTTTGTACCAATTCATCACTAGGTAATGACACCTTATCATGTTGTAAACCTCGGGCATGAAATATGAACAAAGCATATTAGTCTATAGTGTGTGCTTGTCTCAATTAACCACTTGACCCCCTGAAGGATTTACGCCCTTAATGACCAGATCATTTTCTGCGATATGGCACGGCGTCGCTTTAACTGACAAATGCGCGGTCGTGCGACGCTGTAACCAACAAAATTGATGTCCCCTTATCACCACAAATAGAGCTTTCTATTAGTGGTATTTGATCACCTCTGCTATTTTTATTTTTGTTGCGCTATAACCGACAATTTTGAAAAAAAAAACAATATTTTAAAATTTTTGCTATAATAAATATCACAAATAAAAAAAATTAGAAAAAATGTCTTTATCAGTTTAGGCCGATATGTATTTTTCTACACATTTTTGGTAAAAAAAAAATTGCAATAAGTGTATAGTGATTGGTTAGCACAAAAGTAATAGCGTATACAAAATAGGGGATTTTTTTGGGCATTTTTATTATTATTTTTTTTTTTTACTAGTAATGGCGGTGATCAGCAGTTTTTAGCGGGATTGCGGCAGACAGATCGGACAATTTTAACACAGGGCTAAAAAATAGCCACTGATTACTGTATAAATGGCACTGGCATGGAAGGGGTTAACACTAGGGGGGCGATCAAAGGGTTAAGTGTTCCCTGGGAGGTGTTTCAAACTGTGGGGGGAGGGGACAGACTGGGAGTAGAGAGAGATCGCTATTCCTGATCACTAGGAACAGACGATCACTCTGTACTCCCGTCAGAACTAGGATCTGTTTGCTTACATCCCCGTTCTGGCTCTCTGTGGAGCGATCGCGGGTGGCTGGCGGACATCACGGCCGATGGGCATGCGCATTGGCTCTGGCGACGTGGCTCGGGCATGCACGCGTGTCTGCTATAGCTGTTAAAGGGACCGACGTACAGCTACGATGATTCGTGCAGCCGAGCCAATCTGCCGCAGTATAACTTTTAACTTAGTATAACTTAGCGGTTAAAGAGGAAGTAAAACACCTTTTTTTTCTGACCTGCAAACGTAAAGGCATAATGTGCAAGTATGCATCGCATACTAGCACATTATGTTAAACTTACCTGCAAATGAAGCCCTCGCCGTCACCGCTGGAGGCTGCATCCATCTATGCCCATCCTCTTTCCAGGTCCACGGACTCCGGCTGTGTGACTGGCCAGAGCCTCGTGACGCCACTTCTGCACATGCGCACGGGAGCCGTGGGTCACGGTATAGGGTTCTGTAGAAATGGCACGGATGGTCGTCAGCATTGGGTGCGTAGAGTACGTAGAGGTGCCTGGCTGTGCCGACCCTGGCAGTATATCTACTGTTAGCGGGTGGCAAGTGGTGAAAGTGGAATGAAATAAAATGACCTCAATGATGCAGTCTGTCACTAGTAACCAGGGCCGGGACAAGGCGTGGGCAGAAGGGTCGGCTGCCCTGGGCACAGCGAGTTCTTTCTGCTATAAGGCTGACAGAAGTAGTAACAACAGATCAATACTTCTGCAAGCGGCTAGGAAAGGAGGAGATTGCTGGGAAGAGGTGTGAGCTGTGCTCTCTCTCCACCTCCTCCCCCTCCTAAGCTTGTACATAATGAAAAGGGGGGGGTGCTATTTGGCATCTTTGCTCTGGGCACTGGATAATCTTGTCCCAGCACTGCTAGTAACACAGGGGTTTTTGTTTTTCCCAATCCTCCCATTTATACCTGTTGATCCTTTCAGTAAATTCATTATTTTTCCACTTACTTTTGAGGGGTGACAACATTGTTAATTCTGCAATGAAATTGTGCAGCAACATTGTCACCCTGTGGACAGAGTGGTTGCATATGTGCATGTCGTTTTAGCAAGACATTAAAGCACAATTTCGGAATTAAAAAATAAATAAAATATTTATTACTCCATGACAGTTTGTCCTTTAAAAAAAGTTCTCCCTTCGTTAAATAAGTCATCTTTTTTCTTTTCTGCAGATGATGTTCTTCCGATTTTCGCCTACCCCCACAAGCTGGGGAAGTCGGTCACTGGGGGATATGTGTACAGAGGCTGTGAATATCCAAATTTAAACGGTCTTTATATTTTTGGAGATTTTATGAGTGGGTAAGTCAAATGTGTTCAGTTTTTTAAGTACACTTACAAGATGATCAATACCGATCTTGGTGGCTCTGCCCTCCTACCCCCCGCAAGGCCCCACACTCCAGTCGTAGGTGCTGATCCAACTTTGGGCTTCACGAGCGGCAACTCAATAATGAAATGCTGCACACCGCTCACCTTCTTCACAAAACTTTATTCAGACAAGGCAGAGATGCTCCAACCTACTCTTCCACACTGACGCATTTCACTTCCTACCGGAGTGTAAGCATAAAGTCAATATGAGGCAAAACGTGTCAGTGAGGAGGAGCAGGTTGGAGTGCCTGATGCTGAAAATCCATTTCTGCAATCATGATATGTGTGCTGCAGTGTGGGTGGGTTACCAGCTGCTGTAATTGTACGTTGGGTGCCATTCTAAATTCATGGATCCCGAAGCAACAATTCATGGAAGTAGAACTCTAGAACAAAAAACTATTTTTGCCGTGTGCTGGGTCCAGCTTAGTTACCTATAATTCTTGGTATACTACTTGCAGAGAGGATTGCTAAAAATGTGCATTCCACTGGCGGCTTTGACCTTCAGGCTCAGCTGTTTCACTTCTCATACTGTACTGTAGAGCTGCACGAATAATCGTTAAGAATCGAGATTGCAATTCAATTCTTCCCCCCTTGCGATCTTAACAAAGCATTTTCCCAATTCTATGCAGAGTTCTCTGCTCAAAAAACAAAAAATGGGCAGTCTGACAAGTTTCCATTTCCATTCCATTGTAGCTCTGGCTGTATGTTTAGGGTCGTTGTCCTGCTGGAAGGTGATGGCTCCATCCATCTTCCCATCAACTCTGACCAGCTTCCCTGTCCCTGCTGAAGAAAATCATCCCCACAAAAGGATGCTGCCACCACCATGTTTCACAGTGGGGATGGTGTGTTCAGGGTGATGTGCAGTGTTAGTTTTCCGCCACACATAGTGTTTTGCTTTTAGGTCAAAAAGCTAAATTTTGGTCTCATCTGACCAGAGCACCTTCTTCCACATGTTTGCTGTGTCCCCCACGTGGCTTCTCGCAAACTTCAAACGGGACATCTTTTTGCTTTCTTTCAACAATGGCTTTCTTCTTGCCACTCTTCCATAAAGGTCAGATTTGTGTAGTGCACGACTAATAGTTGTCCTGTGGACAGATTCTCCCACCTGAGCTGTGGATCTCTGCAGCTCCTCCAGAGTTACCATGGGCCTCTTGGCTGTTTCTCCGATTATTGCTCTCCTTGCCCGGCCTGTCAGTTTAGGTGGACGGCCATATCTTGGTAGGTTTGCAGTTGTGCCATATTCTTTCCATTTTCGGATGATGGATTGAACAGTGCTCTGTGAAATGTTAAAAGCTTGTGATGTTTCTTTATAACCTAACCGTGCTTTAAACTTCTCCACAACGTTATCCTGTCTGGTGTGTTCCTTGGCCTTTATGATGCTGTTTGTTCACTAAGGTTATCTAACAAACCTCTGAGGGCTTCACAGAACAGCTGTATTTATACTGAGATTAAATTACACACAGGTGGACTCTATTTACTAATTAAGTGACTTCTGAAGACAATTGGTTCCACTAGATTTTAGTTAGGGGTATCAGAGTAAAGGGGGGCTGAATACAAATGCACACCACACTTTTCAGATATTTATTTGTAAAAAATGTTGAAAACCATTTATCATTTTCCTACCACTTCACAATTATGTGCCACTTTGTGTTGATCTATCACATAAAATACATTTACGTTTTTGGTTGTAACATGACAAAATGTGGAAAATTTGAAGGGGTATGAATACTTTTTCAAGGCACTGTAGGGTATTTAATGAATCTTTAGTGAAACACATACAGTAGGTGTAAAGCGTGCCTTTGTGTGGCACAAGCAATACAGGGCTCAGTCTGCCCTTTCAGACTCTTTGGTTTTGATGCATTGGCAGACATGGACATCAGTTGGCCTCTTTTTCAATCTGCGAATGTAATCCTGACATGATTATAGAATTTGTACAGAACTCTATTAATTCATGTTCTTTTTTTATATGTGCCTGGAGTTTTACTTTAATGAAAATCTATGAAAACAAGATAATGTTTTCTTCACGTCAACTGATAATTTAATGAGTTCAGCATTGTGTTCATTATGCGAGGAACAGTTTGTATTGTTCAGACACAGGAGATGATCTGTTATAGAAACATAATCCTTTCTAACAGTTTTTTTTTTTTGTTTTTTTTTGGACAGACGTCTGATGGCTCTGAAAGAGGAGCAGAATACAGGACAATGGCAGTACAATGAGATCTGCATGGGCATGGGACAGACCTGCATGTTTCCCAGACTCATTAATAATTATTACCAGTACATTATCTCTTTTGGAGAGGATGAAGCAGGTAATTGCAGAAAACTGTAGTCTCTCTACCAGATATCATAATAAATATAAGTCTTTACTTTGAAGACAGGGTTTAGTCTGTATTGTTGGAAAGCCCTGGTGCCCAACCTGGGGTCCAAGGAATGGCACTTGGTTTGTGGCCCACAGACCCCAACACTGATATTGCTGGAAAGCCCTGGTGCCCAACCTGGGGTCCAAGGGATGGCACTTGTGTGGCCCACAGACCCCAACACTGATATTGCTGGAAAGCCCTGGTGCCCAACCTGGGGTCCAAGGGATGGCACTTGGTTTGTGGCCCACAGACCCCAACACTGATATTGCTGGAAAGCCCTGGTGCCCAACCTGGGGTCCAAGGGATGGCACTTGTGTGGCCCACAGACCCCAACACTGATATTGCTGGAAAGCCCTGGTGCCCAACCTGGGGTCCAAGGGATGGCACTTGTGTGGCCCACAGACCCCAACACTGATATTGCTGGAAAGCCCTGGTGCCCAACCTGGGGTCCAAGGGATGGCACTTGGTTTGTGGCCCACAGACCCCAACACTGATATTGCTGGAAAGCCCTGGTGCCCAACCTGGGGTCCAAGGGATGGCACTTGTGTGGCCCACAGACCCCAACACTGATATTGCTGGAAAGCCCTGGTGCCCAACCTGGGGTCCAAGGGATGGCACTTGGTTTGTGGCCCACAGACCCCAACACTGGTTTGTAAATGGGCTGTAAGGGCAGTGATCTCAAACAGTCCCATGTTCCCAGTTCCTCACTGTCTCTGGCAGGCTCAGGTCTCCAGACTCCAACCACACCTGTGGCACATCCACAGTCTCTGACCATCTCTTTAAAGATCCATGTGAAACCAAAGAAGAGTGCCAAAGTTCAAAAGCCCCTGTTCACATCAGAGGTCCTCCCATCACATCAGAGGTCCCCCCATCACATTAGAGGTACCCCTTTATAGCAGAGTCCCCCTTCACTATATTAGAGGTCACCTCATCGCACCAGAGATCCCTCTTCACATCAGAGGACCACCCTTCACATCAGAGGACCACCCTTCACATCAGAGGACCACCCTTCACATCAGAGGATCACCCTTCACATCAGAGGCTCCCCCTTCACACAGAGCCCCCATCACATCAGAGGTCCCTCTTCACATCAGAGCCCCCCCCCCCCATTACATCAGAGGTCCTCCCATCACATCAGAGGTCTCCACTTCACATCAAAAGCCCCCCTTCAGATCAGAGGTCCCCCCATCACATTAGAGGTACCCCTTCATAGCAAAGTCCCCCTTTATTATATTAGAGGACACCTCATCACATCAGAGCCCCCCCCATTACATCAGAGGTCCTCCCATCACATCAGAGGTCTCCACTTCACATCAAAAGCCCCCCTTCAGATAAGCGGTCCCCCCATCACATTAGAGGTACCCCTTCATAGCAGAGTCCCCCTTCATTATATTAGAGGACACCTCATAACATCAGAGGTCCCCCTTCACATCAGAGCCCCCCCTCATTACATCACAGGTTCTCCCATCACATCAGAAGTCTCCACTTCACATCAAAAGCCCCCCTTCACATCAGAGCCCTCCCATTACATCAGCGGTCCCCCCCTTCACATCAGAGAGCCCCCCCATTACATCAGAGGTCCTCCCATCATATCAGAGGTCCCCTTTCACATGAGAGTCACCGGCCCTACCACATCAAAGGACTCCCCTTCCCATCACATCAGAGGTATCCACTTCACATCAGAGGTCCCCCCTTCACATCAGAGGACCACCCTTCACATCAGAGGCTCCACCTACACATCAGAGCCCACCCATTACATCAGAGGCCCCCCTACACATCAGAGCCCCCCCATTACATCAGAGGTCCTCCCATCACATTAGAGGTCCCCCTTCACATCATAGCCCTCCCCCAACACATCTAAGGTCCTCCTGTCATATCAGGGGTCACTTCTTCACATCAGAGGCCCCATCATTTCTGAGGTCCCCACCAGCATATCAGAGCCCCCATTTACATGAGAGCCCCCTGGGCAAGCTGGGTCCTGTGCTTGCGGCACTCCAGGGCAACCCTTGGAGTGTTACTCAATCGTTACCCTGATTGAGAAACACTGCTTTAGGGTCTGATAAAATACATATAGCAGAAATCAGTAAACACTAAATTATTTGTAGATACAGTAGTTATTACTATCTAACCATGCTAATTTTTTGCTTTTATTCAAAGGGGAGCTGTACTTCATGTCCACTGGTATACCAAGTGCTACTTCTCCCACTGGTGTTTTGTACAAGATCATTGACACCTCAAGGTAAAAATAACCGACATAAAATACAAGTTATCTTTCTGTGTATGTAAGACCTGTACTAGATTTGAGATAAATGGCAATAGATTCAGTTTACAAAGCCAACATGCATAGATAAGGATTCTTATGCTAAAGATAAAAAAACGTGACAGATATTTTCAGCCCAATTCAATGACATCTCAAAATTACAGTCACATGTCTTGTATTAAAGTGATTCTAAAGGTGTTCATTTTACAAAAAAAAACTAACAAACATGTTATACTTACCTGCTCTGTGCAATTGTTTTAGTTTGTTGCTATGGGGGCACTCGAGCAGGCTCGCTTTCCTGAGCCACGCTCCTGTGAATGGACATTGTCCCTCTCCCTGTTCTCTCCTCATTGGCTTACTGGCTGTGATTGGCAGGAGCCAATGGCTCCCACTGCAATGTGAGCCAATGAGGAGAGAGAAACCAGGGAGAGACGCTGCTCTCATGCACATCACTGGATTGAGATGGGACTCAGGTAAGTATAAGGGGGGCTGGGGGGGGGGCTGCACCCAGAATTTTTTTTACCTAAATGCGTAGAATGCATTCAGGTAAAAAACCTGCTGCCCTTAGAACCACTTAAAAAGCTCAACTGCCATTACATGGCCATCTGAAATCCCTTTCAAAGTGGGTCTGTAGGACATTCGGCTTGGCTTGGCAATATCACCCCTTACTCAAAGGGAGCAATGTTTTTCAGAATTCCTTACTCTAACCAAGTCCTAATTTTACATTGGGAGCATTCATTTATGGAGAAGATGGGTGGTGATAGAGGTGGGCAGGATTAAAAGGGCTGTGCTACTTGCTGATAGACAAGCCTTTAGCATTATTGTTCTTGCAGACACAGCAAATGCAATGGTGACAATGCCACCTTGACTTCTGAATCATCAGGTGAACATTGTAACCGTAATAATGGAAGAGAGGACAAGGATACAGATCTGGCAGGATTACTGGGTAATTTACAGGTAGTGATGTCCTAAGCCATGGGAAGCCATCACATGATTACAGGCCGCTGGCCCAATAAGCTGCAGCCCTCCTACTGCCCAGCATAACAAAGGGTGGGAATGCTGGTGATATCAATGACCTAATATGGTCACCTGGACGTATTCTGTCAATTATCTTGTCCAGCTATGGCCATATTAGGTCAATGATGTCACCAGATTCCCCACCCCTTTGTTACATGCGGCTGCCGCATGGTGAATTTTCTGGCTGCAGCTGATTGGGCTATCATGTGAGAGCTTCCCATGGGTTAGCTTATCACCACATCTGGTCACCCCGCTCAGCTGGTCTATGCCAAAAAGCTGAGCAGGGTCTCACCCAAATTCCCAAACTACCAATAATTGAAAGATGAAGAGAGCCGGCGCCACTCTCTAAAAATCCAATGCCTATATAGCTTTATTGTTCTGGACATTTAAACATAAAGCCCCATCTGGGATCTTCTTTCTTGATGCGTTTCACCCAAAATAGATCTAAATCGTAGAGACTTTACAATTACACCCAATTTTGGGTGAAACGTGGCAAAGGAGGTCTTGGTGGGCTTGATGCTTGAAACTATAAATAGACACTTGCATCGGATTTTAACCGTGCCGTCGGCTGTTTTTCTTTTAGCAATGAAAACCTCATCATCCCCTGCCTTATCCAAAACGCAAAAATAAAAAAACGGCTTTAGGATAGTTTTAACAGTTGCAGCACATTATTTGTAAGCTGCGACGTCCAAATATAGGCAGCCGGTCACAGTGTGCATGTGCTAATGTTCATTCTGATGATGTGCAGATCGGATTCTGGCTCTGAAATCTCCAGCAGATGTTTTGGGTCACACTCAACTTCACAAATCTCTTTTTTGCTATTACACTCAGGGAGCCCATTTCTTAGATGGGGCATGGAAATTGCGCATAATTTGTTCATGTTTTGTAATTATGAACAGGCATTACTTAATTCGCCCTCGTATCCAGTCACTCAGAACGCTGCTCTTTACAAACGGCATCCCAAATGCTTCATTTTTATTATTCCAGACTTTAATGACTGTGTTTGTCTCCACAGGAGGGCCCCGCCTGGTAAATGCCGTTATCATCCCTTACCGGTCAAGACGAAAAGTGCCATTGTGCCATTTGTGCCAAAAGAAAGTAAGTTAGGATATTCTTATGAGGTCTTATTGTGTGAAAAAAATAATGGGGTTGATTTACTAAAAACTGAAGAGTGCAGAATCTGATGCAAATGTGCACGGTAGCCAATCAGCTTCAGACTTCAACTAGTTCAATTAAGCTTTGCCAATAAAACCTGGAAGCTGATTGGTTTCTTTACACAGCTGCAACAGATTCTGTGTGCACAAGTTTTAGTAAATCTCCCCCTATGGTAAACTAAAAATGTACTTTACAAGTGTAAACATTCCTGATATTCCTCATCGTATAGCAACAGTACATCGTTTTCAAAAAGCCCCACCTATTGTCACTTAAAAGACATAATTGAGCTCCAATCAGTGACGTTGTCTAGGCTGAGATGATCTCATCAATCAAAAAGTGTTCTATGCATAGAGGACAGGTGCATGAATGAAAGATCCGCCTCCTCCAGTCACAGAGCACTCTTTATTGATGGAAGCCATGGTACAGCCTCTATAAAGGGAGGATTGGGGGGGGGGGGGTGCGAAAAGTAAGGCAATGTCAGACAGCACCCTTAAAAGTTCACCACCATGGGTGTATGAACACCCTAAAACTGATGAAAAACATGAGGCTGGGCTGTAGGGCAAATCCGTACAATAGAGTAAAAAATCTTTTATCTTTCCCTGGGGTGTGGTGTAAACGCAGGGCTGCTGATAGGGGAGGACCACCAGTCCTCTTGTAGAGGGCCTGGGCTCACAGGAGGCCCCAAACAGCAGAGGGAATCAGTGCGATCGGATGGAGGGGAAATTACAGGATGCCCTATGTGACTCTATGCAGCAGCTGGAAACCGATTTCGCTCCCTCCCGCCGACTTTCAGCTGATGCAGGGAGAGACACAGACATAGCTGCCGGCTACCCTGTCCCATGTAAAAAATAACAAATTGTAACCATGTATTGTTTTAATCCCTTGTAAAATTAAATAAAATTATTGGAAAAAAAACAATTTGTAAAAACAGTAACATTTTTGTTTTCAAGACATTATTTTTTTTTAAAAGAATTATGAAGTTTTTGTTTAAAAATTAAAAAAACAAATTTAATAATTTAAAAAGGGCTAATTCCCACAGATTCTCTGTTATCTTTGTGTCCGCTAAGAATGATTTTAGTTTATTTTTAGTGAAAAATAGGATTTTTTACTCACCGTAAAATCCTTTTCTCTAAGTCCATGGACCGACACAGCTTCTCTATTGACAAAGTGGGTATTATCCGTTAATTAGGAGTGACTAGGCAGAAAAACTTGTAAAAAGTGTTGCATCACACCTTCTACAGTACCGCCCAGGGGGCGGACCCTCTGGGTATACCCTCTCAGTCTGCACATCGCAGATCAGTTCGTCAAAAAGCAGTACAAACTTAAAAGGAGGGGTGGGTGCTGTGTCGGTCCATGGACTCAGAGAAAAGGATTTTACGGTGAGTA
Source organism: Rana muscosa (assembly GCA_029206835.1). Classification (NCBI taxonomy): domain Eukaryota; kingdom Metazoa; phylum Chordata; class Amphibia; order Anura; family Ranidae; genus Rana; species Rana muscosa. Next base: position 199,221,221 of record CM055126.1, on the reverse strand, counting down.
AAAAATCCTATTTACTCTTTCGTCCATGGACCGACACAGCTTCTCTATTGACAAAGTGGGACGTCCCAAAGCAGTGTCAGAGAAAAAACGAGGGGTGGTAACAGCATAAAAACAAACTTCACCCCAAAACACAAAACAGCACTCCTCCAACGGAGGAGCTGCAACTCTAAACAGCCGCCTGCAAAACCTTGCGGCCGAAAGAGGCATCCGAAGATGCACCTACATCAATTTTGTAGAATTTTGTGAAAGTGTGAGCGGACGACCAAGTCGCCGCTTTACATAGTTGGGAAACAGACGCTTGGTGTCGGAAAGCCCCAGAGGCACCTATTGCCCTGGTCGAATGCGCCGTGACAGGAAAGGGGGGCGCCTGACCCTTTAAGGCGTAAGCCTGGATTACTATCTGTCGGATCCACCTAGAGATGGTGGCCGATGAGACTGCTTGGCCCTTCTTGGGACCAGCCACCGAAACAAACAGTGAGTCTGACTTCCGGAACAGGGAAGTAGCAGATATGTATACTCTCAAAGCTCGGACAACGTCCAAGGAATGCAACGCCGACTCCTTAGGATTCGACGGCTGAGGACACAAGGATGGAAGTACAATGTCTTCGTTGAGATGAAAAGCCGAAACGACTTTCGGAAGAAAGGAAGGCTGCGGCCGCAGCACCACCTTATCCTTGTGGAAAATCAAAATAGGGAGCCTTGCAGGGCAAGGCTGCCAGCTCAGAGACTCGTCTAACTGACGTAACAGCCACCAAAAAGACCACTTTCTGAGAAAGTGTCAACAGGGGAATATCTCTAATATTCTCAAACGGTGCCGTCTGAAGCACCGAGAGGACCAGGTTCAAGTCCCACGGAGGTAATGGGGGGCGGACCGGAGGGGCCACATGTCGAACCCCCTGCCCAAATGTACTCACGAGAGAGTGAGTCGCCAGGGGTCGCTGAAAAAAGACAGCCAGGGCAGATATCTGTCCCTTAATCGTACTTAGGGCAAGCCTTTGGTCTACCCCATGCTGTAAAAACAGCAGGATTCTGGAAACCAAATAGGTACGCGGATGCCATTTCATTTCCTCACATATGGAGATGTAGGCCCTCCAAGTGCGGTGATAGACCTTCCTAGAGGACGGTTTCCGAGCACTTCTCATAGTAGAGATTACTGAGTCTGACAGGCCCCGATCTCTCAGTACCTGGTTCTCAACAGCCATGCCGTTAAAGCCAATGACTGTAAAGCAGGATGGAATATGGGACCTTGCGATAGCAGGTCCTTCCGTAGTGGTAGGCGCCAGGGGACGTCTGCTACCAGACGTACTAGATCGGCGTACCAAGGACGCTGAGGCCAATCTGGAGCGATTAGGATCATTGGAATTCCCTCTGCCTCCACTCTGCGGAGCAGAAGAGGAAGAAGCCTTAAGGGAGGGAAGGCATAGATTAGCCGATACTGACCCCACGATGCTACCAACACGTCCGTTGCGTCTGCCCATGGGTCTCTTGACCGGGCCACAAACCTCAATACCTTCCGATTGAGTCGGGAAGCCAGAAGATCTACGTCTGGTGTGCCCCATCTTTGGCAGAGGAGTTGGAACACCTCCGGGTGTAAGGACCATTCTCCCTGGTCCAGCATCTGGCGGCTCAGGTAGTCCGCCTGCCAGTTTTCCACACCCGGAATGTACACGGCCGACAGTGCCGGTACGCTCCTCTCTGCCCACTTCAGGATGCGAGCGATCTCCGATGCTGCAGCTGAGCTTCTTGTTCCTCCTTGATGATTGACATATGCCACTGCTGTGGCGTTGTCTGACTGGATCCTGACTGGACGCCCTTGCAGTCTCTGAGACCATTTGAAGAGGCACAGCTTGATCGCCCGGATCTCCAGGACATTGATCGTCAGGAGGGCTTCCTCTGGGGTCCAGCGACCTTGCGCCGACTGGACACCCCAGACTCCCCCCCCAACCTGTAAGGCTGGCGTCCGTCGTGATCACTATCCAGTAAACCGGAAGAAATGACTTCCCGGCCATTAGAGCCGGTGCTGTCAGCCACCATACCAGGGATCTCCTGACTAGGTGGCTCACTCGGATTTGATAATCCAGAGATGAAGGGCATCTGTTCCATCTGGACAGAACTTCCTTCTGTAACACTCGAGTGTGGTATTGAGCATATGGGACCGCCTCGAAGGAGGCTACCATGAGGCCCAACACTCGCATGTAAAAACGGAGTGACGACCAATTCCTGGAAGTCAGCTGCCGTACTGCAGCCCGGAGGGTCTGCAACTTCTCCACAGGGAGGAATACCTTTGCCTCTGAGGAATCCAGAATCAACCCCAGGTACACTAGGCGTTGAGTGGGCACCAATACTGACCTTTGCGTGTTTAGTATCCAACCACAGTCTCGAAGAGTCTGACAGGTAATGGACACGCTTACCTCTAATTCTGAGCTTGAAGGGGCCTTCAGCAGAAGGTCGTCCAAGTAACCTGTGATAGCGATACCCCGCTGTCTTAGAAGTGCCAGAATCGGAGCAAGCACCTTGGTGAACGTCCTGGGTGCTGAGGCAAGGCCAAACGGGAGGGCCACAAACTGGTAGTGGTTCTTCCCGATAGCAAATCGCAGAAACCTCTGGTGTCTGGAGTATATGGGGACATGCAGGTATGCGTCCTTGATGTCCAAGGAGGCCAGAAAGTCCCCCGGATGGAGAGCCGTGACTACGGATCGAACCGACTCCATCCGAAATCTTTGTACCTTCACAAAGCAATTGAGGGCTCTGAGATCCAAGATTGGACGAACCCCCTCCTTCTTTGGCACAATGAACAGATTTGAGTAAAAACCCTGACCCCGTTCCTGTTCTGGAACTGGAATAACTACCCCGTGTTCCAGTAGACCCTGGACCGCCCCATACAGGGCCTCCCGACGGGTCGGTAGTAGCTGGAGATTGGAGGTGATGAATCTGTCTGGTGGACAAGAGAGAAATTCTATCTTGTAGCCTGAGGAGATTACTTCGCAAACCCACCTGTCGGAGACTAGAGCAGTCCACTGAGTCGCGAATTCGTGAAGACGTCCCCCCACCCGAGAGCTGGGTGGGGGCGGACCTTCATGTGGACGCAGATTTGTCCGCAGGCTTGTTGGGTCTGCGGGACCAAGGACGCTTTTGTCCTTGGGCAGGCGCTTTGTCGGCCTGGGGTCTTTTCCCTGTCGCCCTAGGGGGACGAAAAAACCACTTGTGTGCAGTAAAGGAGGGCCCTTGCCCTTGGCGTGGCCCCTTACCCTTGCTAATTTGGGGAAGCAAAGTGCTTTTACTTCCTGTGGCATCCTTGATGATGTCATCCAGAGAAGCCCCAAAAAGTCTGTCGCCCTTAAAAGGCAGATCCAACAGGGCTTTCTTGGAAGTCTGGTCCGCAGACCAGCCTTTTAGCCAGATCAGGCGGCGTATTGCTACTGCATAAACCGAAGTTTTAGACAGCAGGGGAATAGTATTCATGTCTGACTCGCAGACAAACCTAAGGCCCTGGACCAACAGGTCGGCCAATGTTATCTCATCAGGAGGAGCATCTCGCTCCTTAACCCCTGGAGTAGCAATCTTGCCCATTCAGTAAGTGTGTGAGACACTAGGGCCCCCGCCAATGCCGGGCGTACTGCCGAGCCTACCACTGAGTATAGGTAGCAAGCGAGTGCTTCAGCCTTCTTATCCACAGGGTCCTAGAAAACAGGAGCCCCTTCTACAGGAATTGTGGTGGCTCTATTAAGTCTGGACACCGGAGGGTCCACTATAGGGGGGAGAGGTCCATTTCTTCAGAAAACTCTCCTCAAAAGGGGTACCGTACCGCAAACCTCTTTGGGGCTGTAAAGACCCTCAGTGGGTTCTCCCATTCCTTGTATAAGAGTTTATCAAAAGACACACAAGGGAACACCTTAGCAGTGCGGGCAGGTCTATGAAACCCAAGTGGACCGGAGTCTCTGCTGCTTCTGCAGTATTTTCCAACTTTAGCGTATCCCGCACTGCAGTAATAAGGTCAGATACCAAAGCCGTCTCGCGTACTGACCTGGACTTGGAGTCCTCCTCACTGTCCGATCGGTCACGGTCTGCAGTCTCTGATGCATCAGAATCTGGGCCATGAGCCGTAGCTGGACCTGGTTCTGCATCAGAAATATCCCCAGAAGCTTGCAGGGGACGGGGGCGTTTATTACCCCCTATATTCCCGTGTGCTGCTTCCACCCTGGCAGCAAACGCCTCTAGGATTGCAGTCATAGCGTTCATAGACACCTCAGGGGCACCAGCTGCTAAATCTGGTGTTTCAGGGGAGAAGACATCTGGCTCAGATGCCATGCTGACCACACGCTGACACTCACAGGGCTCCAGGCAAGATATCAATAGGCCACCCTCCTGCGCTGCAGAGATGCTGGGCTACCCAGAGGACTCACCACCCTGGATAGGTACTGCTATGCTGCGCCTGTGATGCTGTCCCCTTGCTGCTGTGTCAGTCTGCTTCTTTTATCAGCACTTCCTGTGTGAATTTTCACGCCAGTGTAATGCACCCTAGAGGCCGGAGGCTCTCGCAAAATGGTTGCCAAAAACGTCTGTATGGAAGATAATGTGGGCTCTAAGAAAATGGCCGCCGACAGAAGATAGAGGTCAGGCAGCCATAGCCCCCAAAAAGATGGCCGCCGAACGGCAATATCTGCATACAGGGTGGACCAACATGGCCGCCGATCACCTGATAGGGGCCAGTGGGTGTGGCCGAACCACAGGAAGATGGCCGCCAGGCAGTTACAAGAGGCCAAACTTGGCATGGACCACCTCAAAATGGCCGCCGACAGCATGGAGACACAGAAACACAGGTAAGCAAAAATGACATTTCTTTTAAATGTTAGTTACAGCCAGCCCCGCTCCAGTGGGACCCCCTAGGTGACCCCCAGCACCCAGCAACCTTTAGCTAGAAGCCCAGGGAGGAGGGAAAGGCAGGGAGAGAGGGAAGAAAGGGGCCACAACCACTTACTTGATCTCTCCAGGAATGTCCAGCTAAATCACCCAGCCGAGGCAGGGGAGTTTTACTTACCTATCCTGCATGTATTCTGCTGGAAGACATTCCAAACAGATCATCGTCCGCGCACGGAAGGTGACTGTTGGCCAGGCATGCTGTGATTGGACCCAGAAGGGACGATCATATGTATGCCCTGGAGCATGACGCTCACCGGACAGGCTGCTGCGACTCGGCCGTAAGGTCAGCCGAAGCTGAGCGGTCCGATGCAAGCCTTGGAGCGTAAGCTCACCGGCCAGGCTGCTGCGACTCGGCCGTAAGGTCAGCCGAAGCTGAGCGGTCCGATGCAGGCCCTGGAGCGTAGGCTCACCGGCCACCCGTGGAGCGACGGGCATGTCGTGGAAAACCCAGCGCGTAGCTAGGGTCGGCACACGCTCGATGGCCGAAACTGGGGAGACTACAAGGATCGAGGATCCAGCCTGTCACCCAGTCGGCAGTTGATCGAAGATCGCAGGAAACAACAAATGTAGCAAAAAAATAAAATAAATATATATATCTTTTTTCCCCGGACCAATGGGCCCGAAGGGAGCCATGTCCTACTCCTTGCTAGACAGAAAAAAACTGATCTGCGATGTGCAGACTGAGAGGGTATACCCAGAGGGTCCGCCCCCTGGGCGGTACTGTAGAAGGTGTGATGCAACACTTTTTACAAGTTTTTCTGCCTAGTCACTCCTAATTAACGGATAATACCCACTTTGTCAATAGAGAAGCTGTGTCGGTCCATGGACGAAAGAGTAATGTTGTTTTGATATTTTTGAGGGGGGCCCTGCCAGGTAGGCTGTATGGCGCCCCGTGATTTCTAACAGCAGCGCTGTGTACACGTACTTGCATATTTGCATGTACACGCATGTAAGGGGTAGGAGGGTGATGATAGACCTTTCTTCCACGTTTTCCCTATGACCCTACTCCCTAACTCAGGCTTTGTGCTGCCCTGGCATACCTTGGCTGCTGTCTGCAAGAGGACTACAGGTCTCAGCAGCCCTTTGCATGTTGACAGGCTCTTCTCTGGAGGCAATCTCCAGTGATGACAGCTGGATGAGAAGGTAACTGAAGGAGAGATTAGCAGGTCCCATGTTGTATTACCGGGCAAGCCTGAACAAGTTCTAACTATCTAGCTATGCCACGGTCTCTTTAGAGGTGGTCTTAAAGTGTATGCAGTGGGTGTAGCTCCACATTGGATGCCAAATAATGTAAGGGGTAGGCGGGTGAGGACGGATATTTCCTCCATGTTTTCCCTATGTCCCTATTCCCTAACTCAGGCTGTGTGCTGCCCCAGCATACCTTGGCTGGCATCTTCAGGAGGAAGATAGGTCTCAGCAGCCCCTTGCATGTTGGTAGGCTCCTCTCTGCAGGCAATCTCCAGCGATGACAGCTAGACAGAAGGTATCTGAAGGATCGGGTTACATCTGTAGCTGTCAGACAGTTTTTCTCCCATGTGGACAGTCTCTCTGTGCAAAACCTCCATCCTGAATTTATATGCACAGTGAGGGAGGGGGGGAAGGGGGCAAAGCCCAGCTGAGTGCGCCAAGTGAAAAGACCGGGAAGCTGGATAACACCTTCTCTCCCAGCCGGGCAGGGATACTGATCGGCAACACAGCTTTTTTTTACTGATCTATACAGAGTACCAGTTTACATGCCTGTATGTACAGGCCCATTAAAAACAACAGACTGCATTTAGATCAGTAAAACCAATGCCTGGATGCCTAAAAACTTGTCGTCTGTATGCAAGAAGTCTAATATTGGCCATACACTAGTAGAAAAATCCTTTGATCAAGCACATTAAAAACGATAATTTGTTCGTCAGACCAAACAACTAAACCACCATGTACTGTAGGTACCAAGTTGCGACCGATGAATTGTTCGAACATTAATTTTTTGGGGTTGTGGAAAATGACGCTTAGTTCTCACTCACATACGCATTATACACGTAATAGAGCTGCACGATTAATCGTTAAAGAATCAAAATCACCATTCTACCCCCCTCCCCATCTTAAAACAGCATTTCCCGATTCTATGTAACAAGTGCAGAAAGTTCTCGGCTCACTTCTGACAGCTGGCAAAAAAAATAAAAAATCCAGGCAGCCTGCCAAGTTTATCACAACATGGAGATAAAGGGCCAGTTCACACCAGGTGCAGTTCCGTGCGCTTTTTTTCTGTACTAAGAATGCATGCAGAGTGTTTTCCATGTATTCCAATGGCTCTAGTTCACACCAATGCAGTCAGTTTGCATTTTCCTGCACCGGAAACTGACTGCACTGGTGTGAACTAGAGCCATTGGAATACATGGAAAACACTGTGCATGCATTTTTAGGGCCAGTTCACACCACAAAAATGCACTCCGGATACGTTCCGGATCAGTTTTTGATACAATTTGCTAGGTTCCAGTATAGTTCTGTGCAGAAAAAATGCAGCATCTCTACTTTGTTTTTCCTGCCCCAGAAACTGACTGCACTGGTGTGAACTAGAGGCATTGGAATACATGAAGAACACTGTGCATTCATTTTTAGTGCAGAAAAAAAGCGCACGGAACTGCATCTGGTGTGAACTAGCACAAAGAGAAACATTGTAAACATTTCATTCTTACATCAAAGGAATACATTTGGTCTGTAAATGAGGTCAGTTTGACCACTTAAAGGAGTAGTAAAGTTACATGTTTTTTCACCTTAATGCATCCTATGCATTAAGGTGAAAAAACATTCGACAATACAGCCCCCCCCCGAGCCCCCGTTTTACTTACCTGGCCCCTCGAAAGTCCCATGCTCGTCCCCGTCATCCTCTTCGTTTTTCAGCCTGGCCGCCGATTGGCTACACTGGATGGATTGAAAGCAGCGCAGCCATTGGCTGGCGCTGCTGTCAATCACATCCATGACGCGGCGCGCGGGCGGCGGGGCCGAGTGATACAGTCGGCGGCTATGGCCGCCGCTGTATCACGGGAGCGCGCCCGCAATCACTCCACACCATGCGAGCTCACTCGCATTATGGTGTGGAGTCCTTGCGGGGAGGAGCCAAGACAGCCGCCGAGGGACCCCAGAAGACCAGGATCGGGGCCACTGTGTGCAAAACGAGCTGCACAGTGGAGGTAAGTATAACATGTTTGTTATTTTTGGGCAAAAAAAAGGGAAGCTTTAGTGCTCCTTTAAAACATTTTTCTGACATTTGTTGCTTACAAGTTAAAATCAGTATTTTTTTGCTAGAAAATTACTCAGAACCCCCAAACATTATATATATTTTTTAGCAGAGACCCTAGGGAATAAAATGGGGGTTGTTGCAATATTTTATGTCACACTGTATTTGTGCAGTGGTCTTTCAAACGCAATTTTTTTGGGAAAAAATACACTTTAATTAATTATTAAAAAACAGAACAGTAAAGTTAGCCCAATTTTTTTGTATAATGTGAAAGATGATGTTACGTTGAGAGAATTGTGATCTTTATTCTAAGGCCTCGTACACACGACCGAGTTTCTCGGCAAGAACCAGCAAGAAACTTGCTGGCAGAGAGGTCTTGCCGAGTAAATCGGTCGTGTGTACGCTGCTATCGGGTTTCTGGTCGAGAAAACCGACAAGTAATCTCGACGAGAAAATAGAGAACCTGCTCTCTATTTTCTCGTCGAGATTCTCGTCAGCATGTTTCTCGACGAGAAAAGTGAGTGTGTGTACACTTACCTGTCCTCCCGGAAGCCCGCGCATGTTCGAAATGAATTTGACGCATGCGCGGTAGCTTCCTAGGCATAGGTAGGGTATACCTAGATGGCGGCGACGTCATCGAATGTGACGAGCGCATGCTCGTCGTAGTCGATGCTGTCACTGCGTACGCTCCATTCAAAGAACCGCGGGTTCTTTGAATCAAGCGTGTGTACACTCGGCCGGGACAAGTTTCTTGTCCAAGAATCTCGTCGAAAAAAACGACATGTTTTTTTCGACGAGAATCTCGGCCGTGTGTACGAGGCTTTAGCAAAAAAAAATGTGATTCTCATTTTATCCAGAATCGTGCAGCTCTAAAGCCTCGTACACACGGCCGAGAATCTCGTCAGGAAAAAACCTGTTGTTTTTCCTGACGAGATTCTTGACAAGAATCTTGTCCCGGCCGAGTGTACACACGTACCTTTCAAAAGAACCGCCGTTCTTTTGAATGGCACGAATGCGGTGACATCATCGACTACGACGAGCGTGCGCTCTTCACATTCAATGCCGTCGCCGCCATCTTGCTACACCCTACCTCTGCCTAGGAAGCTCCCGCGCATGCGTCAAAGTCATTTCGAGCATGCGCGGGGTTCCACGGCGACAGGTAAGTGTACACACGCTCGGGTTTCTTGTCGGGAAACAGGCCGACGAGAATCCCGACGAGAAAAAATAAAGCAGGTCTTCTTTTTTTCTCATTGAGATTCTGGTCAGTTTTCCTGACGAGAAACCTGAAAGCCTCGTACACACGGCCGGTTTTCTCGGCAAGAAAGCTCTGCAAGCAGTTTTCTTGTCGGCTTGACTCGTAATGATTTTTGCTGGTTGAGAAATACATTAACCTGTCGATTTTTGTTCATTCGGCAAACATTTCAGACTTTTTCATTTGATTGTTTGGGTCTCTAAAAAAAACTATTTTCAATTAACACCCATTAATTAAACGAAAAATAATGAAAGTTTGATTTTTCTAGTACATGCCTGCCATAAGACAGCAGCCACCAGTACAAGCGACACTTCTCATGGAATGCAAGTGCCAGTGCTTGTGCTGATTTAAAAAATAAAATAAAATCTAAAGTTAGACTTTAAATTTAGATTCAACTACATCCGCATCATTTTAAGCTGCTTTTTCCTGCCTGAAGTAAAAGGCAATCTGAGGAAAAATTCAAACACCCGATGTGCAAGAGCCCTTAGAAATATATTCAATCTTCTAAGTTATCCTTTTAGTTTCCTTTTATTCAATGTTATGGGAAGCAATTGGTATTCGGCAGAACAGCGGACATTTGCAGGGGGACGGCTTGCTGATCCTGTGACCATAGGCGTATCTAGGTCAGCGCCACACAGAAAATAGTTCTCGGGATGTGTTTGTTGTCTAGGCAACAAAGATCTCTTGTTCATTGAATTGTCTTTATGCAAGTAATCTACATTTACAACGACCCTGCAGTGTGCAGCGAGAGAGAGAGAGCAACTTCAGGCATTCTGCAACATTACAGATCTTCTAGGTTTCAGAAATACATATTTACAAAATAAGGGTCCATTCACATGGGCATATGCGTATTTTCTGCACAAACACAGGTTCTTCCTGGTAAATCTGACATTAAGACCCCTTTCACACTGAGGCGCTTTGCAGGCGCTATAACGCTAAGAATAGCGCCTGCAAAGCACCCTGAAAGAGCCGCTCCATTCCCTCCAGTGTGAAAGCCCGAGGGCTTTCACACTGGAGCGCGGTGCGCTGGCAGGACGCTATAAAAAGTCCTGCTAGCAGCATCTTTGGAGCAGTGAAGGAGCGGTGTGTATACCACTCCTCCACCACTCCTGCCCATTGAAATGAATGGGCAGCGCGGCTATACCGCCGGAAAAGCGCTGCTGCAGCAGCGATTTGCGGGGGGTTTTAACCCTTTTTTGGCCGCTTGCGGGGTTTAAAAGTGCTCCGCTAGCGGCCAAATACCTCCGCAAATACGACGATAAAGCGCCGCTAAAATTTGCAGCGCTTTACCGCCGACGCCCCAGTGTGAAAGGGGCCTAAGTTTAAGACAGCATGATGGTGCGGAGATAAACGTATTTTTGACTTCTGAAGCCTCGTACACACGACCGGTTTTCTCGTCAAGAAACAACAAGAAAACTGCTGGGAGAGCTTTCTTGCCAAGAAAACCGTTCGTGTGTATGGTTTCTCGTCGAGAAAAATGCCGGGAATCTAGACGAGAAAAATAGAGAACCTGCTCTCTATTTTCTCGTCAGGATTCTCGTTTTTCTCATCGGGATTCTCGTTTCCCGACGAGAAAACCGGTCGTGTGTATGCTTTTCCGAGTCTTAAAAAAATTGCGCATGCTCAGAATCAAGTATAAGACGGGAGCGCTCCTTCTGGTAAAACTAGCGTTCGTAATGGAGATAGCACATTCGTCACGCTGTAACGGACTGAAAGCACGAAGACTGAAAAACACGAATCGTCTCTCCCCAAACTTTTACTAACACGCAGTAACACAAGATCAGCAAAAGCAGCCCAAGGGGTGGCGCCATTGGAAACAAACTTCCCCTTTATACTGCAGTCGTACGTGTTGTACGTCACCACGCTTTACAACGACGAGATTTGGAATTGACAGTGTGTATGCAAGGAAAGCTTAACAAGAATCTCGTCGAGAATTATTTTTTTTTTTTTTACGACGAGTTTCTCGGTCGTGTGTACGAGGCTTGAGGCACAAGTACTTGTAGTGATGGTTTAGTAACCATGCCATTATTTACAACCTGTCAAACACAAAATACTGATATAAAGTGCAAAGCAAATACATAAAGATGAAAATGTAAAACTATATGCAATCCAATATGTCATTTTTTTTACTTTTATTAATTTGCAGAATTAATCATAAAAACCACCCCAACTAAGAAACCAAAAGTCAAACCCACATCAAGAACAACAGGAAGGGCCAAAGCCACTGCACAGCCACCGCCTAACACAACACCTGATTGGGTGGAACAACTATTAAAGCTCATGCAAGGTGAAAAAATTCCAACCACCGCCAGACCAACCACAACCAAACCACCTAAACCAAAGAAAGGCGGTAAGAGCAACGAGAAAAGAGGTCAAAGAAAGAAAACAAAAGCAAACGCCGGGGCAGACTCAAGGCCAAGATCTGTAGAAATACATAGCGGGTCAGTGCGCTTGGCTAATGGTAATAAACCTGACCGTGGGAGGGTCGAGATCTTCGTCAATGGACAATGGGGTACGGTGTGTGATGACTTGTGGAACAGCAAATCAGCAGCTGTCGTGTGTCGACAGTTGGGATTCCCTCATGTTGTAAAGGCTGCCAAACAAGCAGAGTTTGGAGAAGGAAAGAACCTTCCCATCCTTCTTGATGATGTGGAGTGCACGGGCAAGGAGAAGACTTTGCTTGACTGTAAGCACAAGGAGATTGGAAAACACAACTGTGGCCACCAAGAAGATGCTGGAGTCATATGTAGCCACATGGAAGAGGCCTAAAACAAAATGTTTTTTATCGGATCATGAGTACCTCACCGGAAAGCGCAACTCGCATGTTCCTTAAAGTCCAAATCCTACACCACAGTCCTTTCCCAACAGAAATATTTTTGTTCTTCACTAAAGTGTATCTAAAGCTTTTTTTTAAATTTTGGATAGAGTAGGGATTAGTTAGAACCTATGTTGGGTCTAAATGCTGTCCATGTCCCACTAGGGAGCTTTACTCTCTCTATTTGTCCTGGTGTCTATGAAGTTTTTAGGTGGTAACCCTTAATTTTGAGAGATCCCCCTGACATCATACATATAGAGTCTACAGTATAGTAAATTAGGGGAAATCTCTCCATTGGGACACAGTTGGCAAAATAAAACCCAAGGGGTTTTACTTAACCTTTTCCATACCGAGCCAATTCTGGCACTTCTCTCCTACATGTAAAAATCCTAATTTTTTTGCTAGAAAAAAATTACTTTGAACCCCAAACATTATATATGTTTTTTTAGCCGAGACCCTAGGGAAAAAAATGGCAATTTTTATGTCATTCGGTATTTGCGCAGCAAGTTTTCAAACATTGTTTCATGAATTAAAAAAAAAGTTAGCCCAATGTTTTTGTATAATGTGAAAGATGATGTTACGATGTTACAGAGTAATTAGATACCTAACATGTCACGCTTTAAAATTGCAGACACACGTGGAATGGCGCCAAACTTCAGTACTTAAAAATCTCCATAGGCAACGCTTTAAAATTTAACAGGTTACCTGTTTACAGTTACAGGGAAGTTCTTGGGATAGAATTGTTGCTCTTGCTCACGGCGATACCTCACATGTGTTGTTTGAACGCCGCGATATATGTATGCGGGGATGGGGGCGCTTTAAAGTGTTTATTTTTTTTATTGCTTATTTAATTTTTACATTTTTACACTTTCCCTTCAATTTTATTAAATTTTTTATCACTTTTATTCCTATTACAAGGAATGTAAGCATCCCTTGTAATAGGAATAGCGCATGACAGGTCCTCTTTACAGCGAGATCTGGGGTCTAAAAGTCTATTAGTCCCCAGATCTGGCCTCTAGCCTGGAAAGTGAAAGTATGGTAAATATTGCGCTAAATGTGAAAAAAGCAAAAAAGAAGAAAAAAGCTGCTACATAACAATGTGACAAAAATTACAAACGTGATGGGGATAAAGAAAGTAGCGCTGCCAAGAATGAAGAAGAAACAAATGAATGTCTCTCAAGATGACAAGGTGGAACTAATAAACAATAATGTGAATGTGTAAGCAAAAAGTCAAAAAAAACACACCAACATGTAACTCGCAAAAAGAGTTATACAATGTGTCCATCAAAATAATGTGAAAAAACAATCAATGTAAGGACATGCAGGTGTATAGTTCGTCAAACAAAGAACATCTTCCGGTTAAAGGAATAGATGAAATACTCTTACCAGAGCCCGTGGATCTGCCTGTCGATGACAGCAGATCATGAAAGCATATGAAATCCACCCACGACAACGGACAGCTTGTCTGATGACATCTGTTGCTTTGGAGTCTTGATTTTAGCCGTTGGAACACAGTGATCGTCTACTTCAAAGCTTGGAGGGAAATCCTGGATAATTTGAGCAAATCTGAGCTTGTGAGAAATCAGCCCGATTCCCAATCAATGTACAGGGAATTCTACCTCAAAAGAGACCGACCATGGGTAGCTGGATAGTATAGAGTGGATCCAAGTAGAAATCTCTTTACCTCACATGCATGAAAAAGAAGAGACAAGGCTCCAATGGTGTAGATCAAAAAAAAAAAAAAAAAAAAAAATTTTTGTTGTATAGGTTTTATTGAAATAAAACCAAAAATGTAACATTAAAAGTGATCACAAAAACAGAATAAAAAAGGCAATATGGGGAGTGGCGTACCAAGCCGTATACACCCGCATGTCCTTACATTGATTGTTTTTTCACATTATTTTGATGGACACATTGTATAACTCTTTTTGCGAGTTACATGTTGGTGTGTTTTTTTTGACTTTTTGCTTACACATTCACATTATTGTTTTATTGTTTATTAGTTCCACCTTGTCATCTTGAGAGACATTCATTTGTTTCTTCTTCATTCATGGCAGCGCTACTTTCTCTAGCCTGGAAAGACTGAAATAAAAATAAAAGCGATTTCAGCCTTTCCAGCCAAATACACAGCAGTATTTACAACTGCCGGGGTGGGCCGAGACATCATAACCTCGTGCCCAGCCTCCGAAGGTCATAGAGACTGCAGGGGACCATCTGCTCCGTGGTATTCTCTATGATGAACTTACATAGTTACATAGTAGGTGAGGTTGAAAAGTCCATCAAGTCCAATCTATATGTGTGATTATATTTCAGTATTACTAACTTCTGCCGCAGGCAGATTCCTTTTGCGGCTCACCGATCGCAGGAGCAAACCGGTAGAAGCATCGGAGGGGGGGAGTCCCCTCCCGCCACTTGTAAAAACAATCAAGCGGCTGGACAGCCGATATAATTGTTCATGGTACAGGGTATCGCCGGCGGAAACTAATGATATCTGAATGATGCCTGTAGCTGCAGGCATCATTCAGATAACCCCACCCAAATCCCAAGATCATATGACGTACTGCAGTTTGAAAGGGGGTTAAAAGGAAACAAAAATTGGTATTAACCAATACAACATTGTTCCTAGAATTTTTGCATCCACTGGCATACTATGTTCAGGGCTAAATGTATAATATTTGCCCCCTTCCCCCTTAGGCCTTATTGTTTTATGCTAGAGTGGAGTTTGCCCATTCTGTGTCAGTAGAATGTCCCCATAGAAGAGTAGGGAAAAAGGTCACCATACTGTGCTAGCAGTTCACCTCCAATCATAAAGACCTTGAGTGGGTGAACATCAAAGTACACTGTACGCTATTCCACCAAGGAATCTCCACAAGGACCCAGCTGGATGGCTCTGGCAGGCAGTTGGAAGTCCAGAACCTGTTATTTTTCATAAAGATATGTTAATGACAGCAGCATGATTTGTGGAGGACCAAGTGCCACCCTTGGCAGTCCTGTATCTCTATCTAACAGCTCTTGAGGCCTGAGCAGGACTCCAGCCCTGAACATGCTAATAACAGCAACATAAGAATACGATACACAGAATATAACTGTCCAAGGGCACTAGGTGGTTATTGCAGTCAGGACTGGAAATTGGTGGGGTTACTCCACATCTAGACGTGTTTTGGGTAGACCTGGGCAGACGAGTGGGTTCAGGTTTGGCTTTTGTCTCAAAATTTCATGAAGAAATGTCAGGAATGTGTTATTTTTGTATATAGCTATACATTAATCGTTGTTATCAAGATTGTAAATAGTTGTTAGTTTCTTAGGTTTTATGATTGTTTAAATTGAATGTATCAATCACCTACAAACATTGGAGAAGGTAATTTTGTCGGTTAGTTATTTATTAACCAGAGACCAGCGACATCACTAAGAAAGTAGTCTTTTCATTCACTAGAGACTAGCGACATCACCGAGTATGTAGTCTATCCACTCACCAAAGACTAGTGGCATCACTCAAAATGCAGCCTATCTACTCACTAGAGACTAGTGACATCACTGGGAAAGCCGTCTACCCATTCACCAGAGATTGGTGACATCACTTAGAATGCAACCTACCCACTCACTAAAGACCAGAGATATTCTAACATACTGTTGTGAACACTGGATGGCTCTGCAATATATCTTTTGCACAATTTTGTCACTGTGTAGTTGTGCCGAAATATAAAGAATTGTAGACTAGACTGAAAGGCAGTTTTTCCAAAGACAATTCTCTCATTTCATGAATAGTAGTAAATGCGCAGTCTCCGGATGATAGTTTCAGGTGCGTTTAATTATTTGCCCAAATTTTGAATTCCCCTATAAAGTTTGTAAAGAAACCATTAACCTCACTGAAAATGCATTCTGTCCATTCACTAGAACAGTGTTTCTCAAACTTTTTTCAGTCAAGGCACCCTTTAAATTTATGGGCAATCGCGAGGCACCCGCAACAATTATGGAGAGTCTTGAGGCACCCCATTCTAAAATGTAAAAACGTTTCTAAAAGTTTTACATCATGCAGCAACATCAATACACGTAGGACACCCAACGTTAGAGGTGATGTATTCTTCCAAAGCAAATACACTTTTGCACACTGGTGCTGACTAGTATTCCAATGTTTCTCTTCTTCAGTTTTTTTCCTCTCACTCAGCTAATGAGAGCTGAAAGCTGATGGAGAGAGGCAAGGGAGGGTCAAACAAGGATGATATGCAGGCAAATGACATCCTCCTTATCAACTGATGACTTAATTGGTCATTAGGAGGTTGGCAGCTGGAAGGTTGTAATAGTGTACAATGAAAACCTGTGGCTTTATGTAACTAAAAGGCGAGTTTTATCCACACGCTGGCTTGTATACAATTTTGAGGCAATTTTTAGGCATTTTGCCAAGGCACCACTGAGGAAACCTCAAAGCACCCTGGTTGAAAAAGGCTGCACTAGAGACCAGTGACTGAGAATGCAGCCTTTTCCTTTCTCAAAACCTGGTAACATCACTGGAAACGCAGGCCACTATTTCTCAAAAGACTGGTGACACCACTGAGAATGCAGCCTATCCATTCACTAGAGACCAGTGACATCACTGAGAATGCAGCCTATTAATTCACTAGAGACCAGTGACATCACTGAGAATGCAGCCTATCCATTCACTAGAGACCAGTGACATCACTGAGAATGCAGCCTATCCATTCACTAGAGACCAGTGACATCACTAAGAATGCAGCCTATACATTCACTAGAGACCAGTGACATCACTGAGAATGCAGCCTATCCATTCACTAGAGACCAGTGATATCACTGAGAATGCAGCCTATCCATTCACTAGAGACCAGTGACATCACTTAGAATTTACTCTATCCATTCACTAGAGTTCAGTAAGATCACTGAGAATGCAGCCTATTAATCCACTAGAGACCGGTAACATCACTCAGAATGCAGCCTATCCATTTACTTGAGACCAGTGACATCAATGCAGACTTCCCATTAGCTAGAGATGGACACAAAGCCATATTACAAAAAGACCATTTGCAGTGTATGTAGGTGATCTGTCCACATTAACATAGAAAGTAATCTTTAACATATTACTACAGACAAACTTGAATATTTTGTTTTCATAAAAAAAGAAATATTTTTATATTTTTTCTTTTTAATTAAATTGATGTAAATCGGGTTATGTCCTGCTTAATCAAGTGAAAATGTTGTAAAGGTAACATTGTGTATAGACTGGTTTTTTTTTTCCCCAGGGTTCAAAATAGTTGATTGAACTGCAATAGGATTTTGATAATTTCTTACTTTATCTCATATTTTTTGTTCTATTTATAAAGCTGAATATTTTACAACTTTTGCAGAAGTATAAAGTGAATAATTCTGTGAACAACCATGTAGAATGGAAGGAATGTATGGTGATTAACTAACCACCAATTCATTAGTGCTACAGCTCAGAGCTGGCTTTGGTCTCCTTTGAGAGCTTCTGTCTTCCTCTTGGTTGAGAGTGCTGGTTCCAGGTTCTGCATCTTATCCTTACTCTGCTCCCTTATATGCCTTCTTAGGATTGCAGTTTAGATATTCCATATTGGCATTCTCCTCTGGGATCTGTATAGGATAGTCAGCTGATTTTCACCTGCCTACCTGAGCCTGCCTTAAGTGGAAGTCTATTTTAAAAGAGGCAGAGATTCCAACGACTTTATACAAACCCACTCCAATAAAAGTTTGTGCTGGAGCCCAACTTTAAGATGGCCCAAGAGAGTAGTGCTATGGGTGCCCCACAGCTGCATGTCCCAGAACTCAAAAATATAGGAAAGAATTGTGCTGCCTGTGAAAGAAAAGCTGCTAGCATAAACAATAGAACAATATTGTGAAAAAGTATAAAAGCAAAAACAATGCAGCGCTAAACCTAGGGGCTAAATCAAGTGAATATCTGTGAAAAATGAACATTCAAAGATAAGTACTAGAGTGTGCTCCACCCAGATACTCAAACTAGTGGTAATAAAAAAACATGCAAAATACATGTAAACATGTGACGAAATAGTGCGTGCACCTAGCTCCATAGGCCACACAATAAAATGTCCCATACGTGAACAAACAAAACAAAGTCTGTATTAATCCGTGATGGACATGCTGAATCCACTGTAAAGTTTGGAAGTGTTCACGTTGTAAGTATGTCCTTCAGACTCTTGGAGGGCCAGACTTTGGCCAGCGGGGGGTGGAAAATTTCCTAAACATATGGTATTAGGGGGAGAAATAGTGCCCCATCGTTGGTATCATAGGGAGGAATAGTACCCCATTAGTGGCGTCAGTGGGAGAAATGGTGCTCCACTGTCGGTGTCAGATGTCAGAATAGTCTCTCGTATCAGTGAGAGGGATACTGGCCCAAGGGCCGGATAAAGGGCCGCAGTCTGGAGACCACTGTCATATACTAACAACTGATATCTATAAAGTCTATAACAACAATATTAATGATGAAAGATACTTATCCACTCCTCTAGTGTCACGGATGCCTAGCACAGCATCCAGTACAGGGTACGCAGATCAGTGGGCTGCACTAAAGGAAATAGGCACAAGGTAAGTAAATATAGATATGGATACACCAAACTCCTTACACCAAACGTAAATACAGGATTGAGATTTAAGCAGATTTAAGCATAAACGTAATCAAGCCAGGGTCATACACGAGAGATCAGTCCGATTGAACAGGAAGGAACAACAGGAGGAAGGGATGAGTCTGCAAGACAGGGGTCCCGGGATAGATGCAGGGTTCAGAAACACAGGACACAAGGTACAGGATAATAAAGTCACAAGGTACAGAGGCAGGGGTCCAGGGATGGATGCAGGGTTCAGGAACACAGGACACAAGGTACAGGATAACAGGTCACAAGGTTCAGGAATACAGGTCTGGGTTCCAAGACAATACCATAGCAAATGCTTGAGTGTCTGCTGGGTATTTATACACACCTCCTGCAATCAGTCTCAGGTGACGCCTGATTGCAGGAGATGATGTCGGCTCCAGACTAACGGGAGACACCCGCTGGTGGCCACCAGAACTGCATCCTTTGGTGCTGAAATCAATAGCACCGCCAGCAGGTGACCCAGGCAATGACACTGATCATGACATCTAGGTAAACCCTCACTGGCTGTGCTCAGATGGAAAAGAGAGCTCTCTCATTCAAACTGTCCTGTTTTAAAGAACCTCAGTCTTGCCTCATTCAGACTCCCTCCCATTGCCAGCCCATTTGCCTTTGGACCAATCGTTGCATTTCCAGGACCATCATCTTTATTACTGACTGTCCTGCCATACTTGGCCTCTGGGGGCGGTATTGCCCATATCATCTCCAACAGCTTGATGCCCTTTGATCATTGCCAATTATGTTGGCAGTTGCACTTCCCTTTTGTCTGCGGAAGGGCTAACCAAAAGCTCTCGCAGACGGCTTGGAGCCTTTACTATCATGTAAATGTAAAGGTTTAACAGGCTACATTCCAACCTGGGGGGGCATCCTGTCCTCCAGGACACTACAAGCCTCAGCTTGTTTGACCGTTGGGAATGAAAACAGAAAATGTACAATATCCAGAAATTATATTACTTCTTGTTGCCTTCCAACAGTGACCCCCTGACAATGCCACATTTGGCATGTCATTTTTTTTGGGGGGGGGGAGCAGAAACCCTCTTTTTAGAGGGTTCCAGCTCTCACTTCCTCCCGGGGCACTGCGGCGCCGGAAGGAAGTTCACCTTTCCCCCTCCCTCTCGGCAATCACAGGTCCCAGATGATTGCCGGGCCAGTCACAGTGCACAGCGCGGCTCGCGCAAGCGCAGCGCGTGCCTGGCTGTGAAGCCACAGCTGGGCGCCCACAGTAGTTATGCCGGCGCCGCGGAGAGGAGGGGGAGAGGAGCAGGGCTTCTTTCCCCCGCATCGCGGGACCCTGGGACAGGTAAGTGTCCGATTATTAAAAGTCAGCAGCTGTAGTATTTGTAGCTGCCGACTTTAAAAAAAAACATTTAAGTCGGAACTCTGCTTTAAATTTCGTATTTAAGCTAACCCCTACCTTTTCTGACATAAAATATTACATTTACAAATCGCATTTTTTAAGAGTGTGAAATTTGTAAAGAAAAAAAAAGTGCTCCTGTCTTGACATTGTTGAACTATCCTTTCTTATACTTTTAGCTGTTTCGCTACGTTTTTTTCCAGACATCTTGGTCAAAAGTGTCTTAAGGAAGAACCACCCATTAACACAGGGATAGGCATGCTAAGACACACATGTCAAAGATAGTCATACAATGTAATTTTCAGGTGTACTTGGAAGATCATCATGTGACATGCACACAATTTGGGACTGGCCCACTGGGGGATGGTAGGATCCTCCAGTGGGCCCCTGCTCCCAACAAATACAATGCTCGTGTGTACGGGGCATTAGAGAGGTATTGACGGCACTGGTGGTCAGGTGCTCCTCCCAGTACTAGCATGGGTCTGCTGCAGCCACAAATATCGTTATGTGAAGAAGCTCTCCAACCTAACCTCTTTCTCCTCCTAATGAAATCGCCAGCTACAGCAAGTACAAATGTAAAACTCGTGTTTATGATAATGTAGGATTTAGGGTTGATCTAAGGTGTAAAGGTGCAGGAATTGGGGCTGATCTGAAGTCTAAAGGTGCAGGAATTATAGTTGTAAAGGTGCAGGAAATGAGGTGACCTGACGTGTGAGAGACCAGGAATTGGCACTGATCTGAGGTGTAAAATTGCAGGAATTGGGGTGATCTGAGGTGTAAAATTGCAGGAATTGGGGTGATCTAAGGGGTGAAGGTGCAGGAATTGGGGTGATCTGAGGCGTGAAGGTGCAGGAATTGGGGTGATCTGAGGGGTGAAGGTGCAGGAATTGGGGTGATCTGAGGCGTGAAGGTGCAGGAATTGGGGTGATCTGAGGGGTGAAGGTGCAGGAATTGGGGTGATCTGAGGGGTGAAGGTGCAGGAATTGGGGTGATCTGAAGACTAAAGGTGCAGGAATTATAGTTGTAAAGGTGCAGGAATTAAGGTGACCTGACGTGTGAGAGACCAGGAATTGGCACTGATCTGAGGTGTAAAATCTGAGGGGTGAAGGTGCAGGAATTGGGGTGATCTGAGGGGTGAAGGTGCAGGAATTGGGGTGATCTGAGGGGTGAAGGTGCAGGAATTGGGGGGATCTGAGGTGTGAAGGTGCAGGAATTGGGGTGATCTGAGGGGTGAAGGTGCAGGAATTGGGGTGATCTGAGGGGTGAAGGTGCAGGAATTGGGGTGATCTGAGATGTGAAGGTGCAGGAATTAAGGTGATCTGAGGGGAGAAGGTGCAGAAATTGGGGTGATCTGAGGGGGGAAGGTGCAGGAATTGGGACTGACCTGAGGTGAAGGTGCAGGAATTGGGGTGATCTGAGGTGTGAAGGTGCAGAAATTGGGGTGATCTGAGGGGTGAAGGTGCAGAAATTGGGGTGATCTGAGGGGTGAAGGTGCAGAAATTGGGGTGATCTGAGGGGTGAAGGTGCAGGAATTAAGGTGATCTGAGGGGTGAAGGTGCAGAAATTGGGGTGATCTGAGGTGTGAAGGTGCAGGAATTGGGGTGATCTGAGGGGTGATGGTGCAGAAATTGGGGTGATCTGAGGGGTGAAGGTGCAGGAATTGGGACTGACCTGAGGTGAAGGTGAAGGATTTGGGGCTGATCTGAGTTTTATGGTGCACTATTGTTCATTGACATGCCGGTTGTCTAATGCTTGACACTTGTGGAAAAGGTTGCTGCTCACTGCTTTGGCTTCTCTCTTCTATACTGCAATAGAAACAATAGAAACAGACCAATGTTTGCTCTGAGAATCTAGAATGCTTCTTCATTCAGATATACAGTACTGTGAGGAAGCCTGTAGTCTGGGGCCTCTCTGCAAGAATGCATAACCACCTCCTTGTTCTGGAACGGGAGGGGTGAAGCTTATTGTGCAACTTGAGTCTCTGCTCCCAGTGTGACTGGAAATATTACACATGCGCAGGCTCATCTGGCGCTAAGCCCGGTTTGTCTGTAGGTAAAAGTGTTATTACAACTCTATGAGAAGGAAAGTTCCTGGAAAGCCATCATGGGGCTGCTTAGCTGTCTGAGCTTGGCCTCTTTACTGTTGCTGGGTCTGGCTCTTCTCTGTTTTCTGTTGTACTGTGGAGACATATACTACATTCACCTGAAGTATGACCACATCCCTGGACCCCCCAGGGACAGGTGGGGGTTTTCTTATCTTTGTATCAAGAAGGTTAAAACATGGTTAACCTAAAAAAGAGAATTATTATATTGTAGCTCACCAGCCTTTAGATGTATGGGCACCCAGATCAGGAAATAAAAATAAGTCACCATAATGTAGGGTGACCATGTGTCCTGGATTGCCCGGGACAGTCCCGGATTTTGCAGGTCTGTCCCGGGCACCTTCATTCCAGGACAATACAGTGTCCCGGAATGAAACTGACACAGCCACCCCCCCCCCCCGGGCCAATCTGATGCCCCCCAAAAAAGGCCACCACATCACTGCTTTACTCACTGACAGTACTTGCCCTGGCCAGGAATGCCTGGAGGAGCACAATCCCCGCCCCCTGATTGTGATTGGAGAAATCATAAATCCCGCCTCTTGTGTCCAAACACTGTGCTGTGATTCGTTACAGCACAAGCTGATTATTGGGAAGGGAGGGTGTCCCTGAATGATAGTTTGGAAATGTGGTCACCCTACCATAATGGCACACACAGACAGCAATAGCAAATGTTTTAGTAGAGTGCAGAAGGGATAGAACCTCTGTCATGATTTTATTAATGTCTGTGTCCCCACTGAGAACATTTACTTCCTGGTAGAGACTTTAACCCTACACCCTGTTATCCAATACAGATACAAAAACAAAGGTTTTGTCTGGAACTGGACTGTAGCGAAGAGGTCCTTTCTTTTTTGCTCCTTTTTACAGAAGATCATTTTACAGTCTGCTTCCATATAAGGTTCTTATATAACATTGACAATGAAGCTTTAGAAACAAGTACTTCTTGTTACGCCAGTCCGTGAACCTAAAAGCCTTTTTTGGCTGTCAGAAATTTAAATAACTAACTTTATGCAACTTTAAAGCCCATCTCCGGGAATGTTAGACTTATCATAGTTAAAGCAATTATACATTCTTATGCCTCACAAGCCACCTCCCATCAGGCCAAATCTGCTCATTAACATGCCAAAAGAAGATCCAAAGGATGAGAATGCCATACAGTTACAGTAAGCCCAGTAGTAATTTCAGTCCTGATAATAAAAAAAAAATCAGAAGGTTCATTCAACGCATTTCGGAAGCTCACAACTCTCCTTTCATTAGGACTAATAGACAAGATAACATAAGTCTATTAAGACATAGATGCAGAAATATTGAATACAAAGCCAAATCAGAAGTTGTGATATACTATGAAACTTATGGCCCCCATACACTAAGCAAAAATTGTTTGAAAATCCATCATTTGGATCATTCATTCATTTTTCGTCCAGTTAATGGGCACACATAGAAAATCGTTTATGTTTTTTCAGTGCGAAAAAATGAAAGAAACAGATGGAAAACTTCCCCCGAATGAACAATAAATGAAAAGGTTAATGTATTTCTCTATCGTTAAAACTATTCATACTGCGCATATGTGACAAAACAAATGAAAAACAGATTCTTTAATGTCCATTTATTTATTGAAATTCAGTCAATACATGATGGCAATATCGTTTGCTCTCACGACTGAGTGTTCACTTAGGGGTGTACTCACTTTTGTTGCAGGCGGTTTAGACATTAATGGCTGTGTGTCGAGTTATTTTGAGGGGACAGCAAATTTACACTGTTATACAAGCTGGATGGTGATTGTTACCTTGCACAGTGGACATACCTACCTATCAACCGAAACCGAAAATATTATTATTTAGCAATAAATTCCCAAAAAAGACATCCCCTAGAGACGGAGACTGTATTGTTGGTGTGCATGGAGCTGTGCTTGTGACTGGCAGCCTCTGTACAATCTAGGGAGAGAGGGGTAATCCACAGTGGCCCCTCTGGCGGTGAGCGCTACACAACCGTGCAAAAAGTGCTGCAACACTAAGCTAGCAATCAAATCTTTATCCTTCACTGATCTACCTACTGTGTATTGAAATTGAATTTCAGACTAATTTCTAGCTTCATTTATTTGTTATCAGGAATTCCTAATGTCACCAAAATACACCAAAGATGACTTTTACAAACGTATCGCCACCTTATTTGGAGTGAGGTACGACTCTATTTTGGACACCTGTGTTTTCTCTTTACTCATTCAGTCCTAAGGGCTCCCACTAATGTGACTAGGGGGGAAATCTGCCCAGGCTGCATTTTTTGGCAGTAGACACTAGACCAGTGGTCTCCAACATGTGGCCCTGGGGCCAGATGGGGCCCTTTGCTTGCTTTTATCCGGCCCTTGGGGCATTATTCCCCCCACTGTTGACATAGTTCCTGCCAGTGACACCAACAATGCGGCACTATTCCTTCCAACGACACCAACAATGGGGCACTATTCCTTCCACCGACACCAACAATGGGGCACTCACTATTCCTTCCACTGACAACAATGTGGCACTATTCCTTCCACTGACACCAACAATGGGGCACTCACTATTCCTTCCACTGACAACAATGCGGCACTATTCCTTCCACTGACACCAACAATGCGGCACTATTCCTTCCACTGACACCAGCAATGGGGCACCATTCCTTCCACTGACACCAATGATGGGGCACTATTCATTCCACCGACACCAACAATGCGGCACCATTCCTTCCACTGACACCAATGATGGGGCACTATTCCTTCCACCGACACCAACAATGGGGCACCATTCCTTCCACTGACACCAATGATGGGGCACTATTCCTCCCATTGAAACCAACGATGGGACACTATTCCTCCCATTGAAACCAATGATGGGGCACTATTACTCCCCCTAATACAAATCACTGAGCACTGTTTGGCCATTTTCTTCTCCCACTGGCCACAGTGTGGCCCCCCTAAAGGTTGAAGGACTGTAAACTGGCACTTTGTTTAGAAAGTTTGAAAACCTCTGCATTAGACAGTACACCTACCCTGTGCATTGTACTGTGTAGCAGTGCATTAAAGCAGACATGCAACTTGAAGGTGTATTTTGCTGCCATTCACAATGAATGACACCACGGTGCACCAACACATGTAACATGCATTAGCGCATGCGGTGTGATGTAATACTTCTTTATTACATTAGCCACGTGTGCAGTAATTTCAGACTATTTTTTTTTTCACCAAGTTAAAACAGAGGGAAAAAAGCTAAAGTTCAAAAGACAAAAAGAAAATGAATGCAGACACCACATCTAATGATTGATAAGCTGCAATATATTACATTTTTAGTTTTGTATATATAGCGATATACAAGGGTTTTATGTTGCCATCTGGTGGTCAAATATCATACTGTAACTCTTTTTATTATTGTTTTGTCTTTTTTCCTTGGAGCCCAGTCACGCTTCTAATCTATACCTAATCGACCATGGGCCTTTACCATTCTGTGTGATGGGCATTTTACCTTTTTCATCCTTTTTCCAGGGGACACACTACCTCCTGGGAGCTTATTAACAAGAGAAAGCAGAATGAGTACAGTGATGGTCTTACTAGGGTCCTGGTGCTCCTGCACTGACCAATCAGCAGGCTAGGGGCAGGTCATTGACCATACTTTACTACAAAATTACTTATAGCCCCCAAACATTATATATGTTTTTTTAGCAATGACCCCTGGGAATAAAATTGCGATCATTGCAACTTTTTATGTGTCACACCATTTGTGCAGCTGTTTTTCAAACGCAATAAAAATATGTTACGCCGAGTAATTAGATACCTAACATGTCACGTTTTAAAATTGCGCACGCTTGTAGAACGGCAACAAACTATGGTACTTAAAAATCTCCACAGGCAACACTTTAAATATTTTTACAGGTTATCTGTTTGGAGTTACAGGGGAGGTCTAGGGCTAGAATTATTGCTCTCGCTCTAACGTTTGCGGCGATACCTCACATGTGTTGTGTGAACACCATTTACATATGCGTGTGCGACTTCTGCGTTCCCTTCTGCGTGCGAGCGCAAAGGGATAGGAGCGCTTTACTTTTTTTTCTTATTTATTTTATTTTTACACTGTCTCTTTAATTTTGATTTTTTTCTGTAGATTACTTTTATTCATATTACAGGAAATGTAAAAATCCCTTGTAATAGAAATAAGGTTGACAGGTCCTCTTTATGGAGAGATCTAGGGACCAAAAATACCCTATCTGTTCTTTACCTTTAAAAGCAAAACATAAAAAATAAAATAAAAATGTTGATCTTTTCCTTAAAAAAAAAATTAGTTTACTTCCACCCAGACCAAAATGACTATAGAGACAATCAGAGATGAACTAGTCTCTCATTGCCTCTGTGACCAGCCGGCTGCATCGTTGGATTGGTTCTCAGGGTGCGCCGGTGAAAACACTAAGCCAGAGAAACACCGGTAAATGGCGGGGGGGACGTCCCCTCCTGTCGCTTCAAAAAGCAGTGGCGGCTGGCTCCATCCCCGGTCTGTAGGTCGGTCGTCGCATCCACCCGTTGCTCGATTGTCAGCCCACCAGCCCTGCACTGCACTTACCTCATCTAGGTCGCGGGCAGCACTTCTTCCTCATCGTCATCATGGCGGTCTCCCATGCATCTTTTCCTCCTCCTCCTCCATGGCCAGTACGATCGTTGAACCTCTTGACCAATTGGGTCTCAGAACTCGCTTCCTGGTTGGCCAGGAGGAGAATCAGGAAGACAATAGAGAATATTAATTTGCTATTGTCGCACAACTGGGTGGGCTCAGTGCTCTGCGCCCCAAGCCCACCCTATTTTTGAAGCCAATTAGAGCCTCTGGCTCTAATCACGTGCTTCTAAAAAAAAAAAAAAACCCATTGAAATCCATGCGTCCGGCGCACTGCATGTAGATTAGGGGCCGGATGCATGGATTAGGTGGGCGGTGCCCCTGCGCCCCTTATGGACGTGCCGCCACTGTCAGAAAGCGATCCAGTGGCTAATTAGCTGCTCGGACCGCTTTCATGAGAAAGCCAGCCGCTGGGTGAAAAAAAGATATCTTCAGTCATAACCCCAGTAAACCACTTGCAAAATCTTTGGTCACAGCATACACTTTCATTTTATAATGTCAGCATTTCAATAACAATACAAACATTAGTTGTATCAGACAATCCAATATAAGCTTACTTGTGGAATCTTCTTTCATGTTGTTTAGTTCTGCCTGTCTGATGGCCATCTTTCCACAACGTCCTTGATTCCCTGCATGCTTTGCAGCTTCTCCTCTGCTGTTTACTTTGAATTTCTAAAGGACTACATATCCCATGGTACCTCGCAAGTGATTCCTGTACTGTCTCTGCCTCCTGAAACTCCTCCTCTCTCAGCACCTCTGTAGTTGAGAAAGCAGGCTCTGTGAAATGTATGCAGTGCATAGTGACCTAATGTCACAGAATTCAAGGAAGTACAGAATTCCAATAGTACCGAGTTTTAACGAATCCGAAATAACGAAAAAAATTTTTTTAATGAAATTCTAATTCTAGTCATTTTCAAATACTTTTCCAACGTTTTCGAATTCGAATGGTTTTCCAATTTCCAAAGAGAATGAAATAGAATAGAAAATAAAGGAATAGAATAGAAAATTATAGATTAGAAAAGAATATAACAGAAAATAAAAGAGTAGAATATAGTAGAGAAAAAAACCAAAATAGAATAGAGGAAAAAAAGAACAGAATAAACTAGAATATAATAGCAAAAAATAGAATAGAATAGAATAACATAGAAAGAATATAACCATCTTCTAAAATTCAAATTTCAAATAGAGTAAATTTGAATACATAATCATAAGAAAAAAATAGAATAGAAAAGAATAGAATATATTAAAAAAATGAATAGAATAGACTATAATAGAATAGAGAAGAATAGAATTAAAAAACAATAGAATAGAAAAAATATAACCATTTTCCAAACTTCAAATATAATAAATTTGAATTTTAATAGAATAGATTAGAATAGGAGGATGATTATATTCATTCTATTCTATTCTGTTGTTTTTATCTATACTATTGTGTTATTTTCTATTCTACTCTTCTCTATTTTTTTCTATTCTATTCAAAATCGAATTGATTCTATTTGAATTTTGGAAAATGGTTAAATTATTTCTATTCTATTCTATAGTTTTTTTTAATTCTATTATTTTCTATTTTATCTGAATTTCAGAAGATGGCTATAATCTATTTTAATCTATTTTTTTTAATTCTATTCTATTCCTGTCTATTCTATTATATTCCATTCTATTCAGTTCTTTAATTTTCTATCCTATTTTTTTTTTCAGTATTACTCTATTATATTATATTCTTTAATTTTCTGTTATATTTTTTCTATTCTATTTTTTTCTATTCTATTCCTTTATTTCCTATTCTATTTTATTCTCTTTTGAAATTGGAAAACTTTTCCAATTCGAAAACTTTTCAGAATTTTGAAAAAAAAAATTGAATTTGAAAACGAATTAGAAAAGCTTGAATCGATTCAAAAACAAATAAACGTTATGAATTCCGAAAATGTATTAAACGAATGAAACTAATTTAACTAAACGAATTTACGTAAATTGCAAATCGAAACAAAACAATTTTTTTTTCATTCAGCACATGTCTAATTACAAATCCTTTGGCGCATAAGACAGTTCACTTTTATGTACTTCAGCTGTGGGTATAGCGCCTTGTCTGGAATCCAGGTGAAGGGCTGTTTCACACTGCCATGCTGATGTTTGGCTGCAGCGCGTTTCAGCGAGGTGTACCGCCAGTGGTTTTTGTGTGAGTTCCCCCCGGATTCCAATAGACTTTCTATTATGTACTGTGTTTTTAGCACATTTTCTGAGGCCCCATTCATACTTCACGTAGCGGGAACTCGCTTTCCCGGGTCAAAGATTTTGCATGGGTGATTTTTACGCATTTGCACATAGGACAGCCTATTCACTTCAATGGGCTGCCCTATGCAAATTTTTGTCGCCCAAAAGAAGCCCCTGCTCTTTTTTGGGTAACGAGCTTCATGTGATTGTCTAAAGGCGCCTTTGGCACGACTGCTGCGAGGTCCTAGCAAAATCGCACCGCATTTGGGAGTGCCATTTAGAATGAAAGCCACCATAATTGATGCATTGCATGTTTTGCTGTGACTGCCATGGTAATTGGAATCACAGGCAGAATTGTGTCGATTGCGCCTGCGATTCCGAATCGCCAAGTGTGAATGGGCCCTAAAAGTGCACTAAAGATGCAGCATGTGGGACTTTTGAGGTGCTTTCCGAAAATGCACAAAAAACACAGGACATAATAAAAATTCTATGGAAAACTGCGGGTAATTTGCAAGAAAACTGCAAGTACACTGCACTGCAGCCAAACCGCAGCATGAAAATGTGAAAGCGGCTTTAGGCTGCATTCACATAAGCTGCGGGTCTTTGGTCGTTAGTTTGGAGCTTTTGTACGGGCGTTTTTGCAGATGTTTTTGCTTGCTTGGTTCCTATTTTGAATATTTTTAGCCAATGGAAATCTAATTACTAGTGAAAAAGCACACACACGACAGGCATGGTTTCCACGTATTTTATATGGCTTTCCCAATAAAGTCTATTGGAGATCAAAAACACCTGAAGCTTTAACCGCTTGCCGACCGCTACACGAGTATTTACGTCGACAGAATGGCACGACTGCGCAAATGGGCATATATATACGTCCCCTTTAATTTGCTGCCGCGGGCGGCGTGCTCGTGACCCTGTCGATGTCCTCCGGTGTCCCGCGATCGGGTCACAGAACTGAAGAACAGGGAGATATTAGTGTAAACACAACATCTCCCCGTTCTGCCTAGTGACATGTCACTGATCGTCTGTTCCCTGTCATTGGGAACAGCGATCAGTGATGTGTCACGGCAAGCCACGCCCCCTAACAGTTAGAATCACTCCCTAGGTCACGCTTAACCCCTTCAGCGCCCCTACAGGTTAACCCCTTCACTGCCAGTGTCATTTTTACAGTAATCAGTGCATTTTTATAGCACTGATCGCTGTAAAAATGACAATGGTCCCAAAATGGTGTCAAAAGTGTCCGATGTGTCCGCCATAATGTCGCAGTCACGATAAAAATTGCTGATCGCCGCCATTACTAGTAAAAAAAATATATTAATTAAAAATGCCATAAGACTATCCCCTATTTTGTAGGCGCTATAATTTTTGCGCAAACCAATCAATAAACGCTTATTGTGATTTTTTTTTTACCAAAAATATGTAGAAGAATACGTATCGGCCTAAACTGAGGAATTGTCAGTTAAAGCGGCACAGTGCCGAATCGCAAAAAATGGCCTTGTCTTTGGCCAGACAAATGGTCCGGGGCTTAAGTGGTTGAGCTACAAAACGCTCAGATGTGAATGGAGCCCTATGGTGGGATTGGGATGGGTGTGAATTTAGAAAAATAAAGTCTTCTTTGGGGGCACTTGGCACTACAGAGATTTATGGAAATTCTCTTTCCAGCTACCTAATTAGACTAATGGAGACTTTCAATGAGAAAGCCGAAGAACTGATAGACAAAATTACAGAGAAGGCAGGTGGAAAACGTCAGGTTGGAATGTATGAAATGCTCAACAAAGTCACCCTGGATGTCATTGGCAAGGTAATCCTCTATTTGATTATTCTCTACTGTAATTACCTACAGGTTTCTCCCTCCCCAGCCAGTGACTGGACAGTGAAAGGAAAAGCAGCACACTGATAATATGGAGGGAATTCTCCCGTGTTTTTTCTTTAACAGCGGAATTAATTAATTCAAAACATGAATTGATTAAAACGAATTCTTTATTAGAAAATTAACATGACACATGCATGTAGCAGTTAAAATATGAGCCCTGGTAAGGTGATAATAATACCATTCCAAAATACAAGAAATGCAAACACAAAATTATACACAGCATCACATATCAGAATGTCTGTTGTATAAAGTTCCGGACGCGTTTCGACCCATGTGGTCAAGGTCTTCTTCAAGGGGTTGGTTTGCTATGGAAGAATATATTTAACATTTCAAGTGTCAACAGGGTATATTACACCTAATAGACAATTTTTACCTTCCATTAGTAACTATACCTCATGTTTATAAAAATGGTCTATTAGGTGTAATATTTTGCCATGATTTTTACTGCGTTTTTGACACAATTGTGTACAGGTCAAAAGGTCACCAATGTAAAAAGCAGAAAAATGCCTGTAATCTGCCCAAAAAGAAGCTCATGTACTTTTTTGAGCTTCAGGTGTTTTTCAGGCGTTTTGCTTCAGGTGACAGAATGCTCAGATGTGAACAGGTGCCATTGAAATGAATGGGATTTTGCTTGTTGGGCGGTTTTCATGCGTTTTTTCTGGCATTTTACGAGCTGAAAACGTTCAGGTGTGAATGCAGCCTTAAATGTCCCTCATTCTCAACTTCAAAAGTTGGGAGGTATGCTGTAACCTGTTTTTCATTGAATCATTTCATATTGTGTTTTCCAACCTTTTTGTAACATCCCCTGAGAGCTCCCAAACCTCTCCTTTTCTACTCCCATTTGTTTGGAACAAGCAGTGCACGTTAGTTGTGGTCACGTGCACTGCTCTATAAACCCTACACATCCCATATTCCATCTCAAGAGTGAGCAAGAGAGGGTGGCTACTTTCCTACACAGTGGTACCATGGGACGAACGTAGCCACAGAAAGTCAGACCAAAAAAAAGGAATTTGGAGGAGGCTGCGCGCAATAGAAAGAGACTTTATTTGAGTAAAAAAATATATAATTTTTTTTAATCCAGAGCTTATTGTCACTTTAAATCCTGATTTCTGCCATAATGCAGTTATACAAGATTCTCATATTGCGCTCTGCGCTGCTTGGACCCCGAGTGATTGTAGAGGCCCCAGTCTGAGGGAGGCTGGACAAATCCAGGAAATCGAGGTTGATGTTGCCCTTTGTCCTATTTTCAGCAGCCTGCTTAGAATTAACAAGGGTTGTTGTGAGCCAAAAGGCGTCTGCAGCTTCTCGGTGACAATGTGGACTTTTGTTTTCTGGATTTTTGCTCTTCTGCTTTCCCTGGCCTCCGTCGCTTTTATCCTATTCTGTGGATATATCTTCTACATACATGAAAAATATGACCACATTCCTGGACCCCCCAGAGACAGGTAAGTGAACCTCATATTAACATAGTTAAAGTAGACCTAAATCCAATGAATAAACAAATGCCTTGTACACACGATCAAAATTTCCGATGAAAAAAGTCAGACGGAATTTTTTCATTGGATATTCCGACTGTGAACATGTTCTCTTTTTTTTCCAGAACGTAAATTTTTTTTATTGGAAATTCCGTTCGTCTGTATGGAACTCCGACGGAGAAAAAACTACGCATGCTCAGAATCAAGTGGACGCATGCTCGGAAGCATTGAACTTCATTTTTCTCAGCTCGTCGTAGTGTTGTACGTCACCGTATAGTGGCCATACACACTTCAAGTTTTTTTTTTGTTTTTTTTTATTCGATCGATGTGCGATTCAGTCAAAACAATAGCCATATGTTCCCTACTGATCAATTTAGACACCATTTCAATGAGATGCGATTAAGTCAATTGGCCAGGGCAGAATATTGAACGTTTTGCATCAGCATAGCTCCCAACTGTCCCTGATTTGGAGGGACTGTCCCTGATTTGGAGCAATGTCCCTCTGTCCCCCATTCCTCCTCATTTGGTTCTGATCTCTATAGATGTATATAAAATGCACGTTTTATCTTTCAGAAAGTGTTTTCCAGCGCTAAACCTTTCATGCCATTTCTAAATTGCTGCATTTGTAAATTCCGAAAGCCAACATAAAGGAATAGTAGTGGTAGAAAAAGCACTTGTGGGTTAAAGCAATCTTGTTTTTTTGTACAATTCTCCTTTACAGGGGCGTGGCAAGGGGTGTGTCCTATGCCTGCATACTTTTGCTGATAGGTGTCCCTCATTCCCATCTCAAAAAGTTGGGAGATATGCATCAGTCAGCATCACTGAAATACCTTGTTCATGAATACGATTGTATTTCAAATGATCAAGTATCATAGATAATTTTATTTTCATTCTTTCCACCATGGGTGGAAGGAAAGATTTGATTTTTATTCTTTTCACCATGGGTGGAATCACTTTTGATGGGGGAATCCCTCCTGAAGTGCTATTGTGTTCTGCCGGTAGGAAGCCTTCCCAGCCAGTAGAACACAAAGATTATAGCTAGCAGCTAAAGCCCCTGGCAGCAATCCCATGTAAAAAATCTGACAGGCTGGTTGCACACGAGTTGCTTGATGGATTGACTTGGGTACAACCAGCCTTCCAATGAGTGGATTTAATCAGCCCCTGTTGAACCGGCCGAGGTTCGATCCATCTATGGCTGCCTTAAATGTTCAGATAAGGTTTACATCTACTACGCTAAACACTGCAATTATAACTTAAAATGTGTATAGAGAAAACACTCTGCTGTCCTATTAACATAAAATTATTTGCTCTTTTAGTTTCATCCTTGGACATTATTCCACAGCAAATGACCATGACCTTGCGTATGACTTGTTTTTAGAGTGGTAAGTCGTGCAATCATTTATCTTACGTTATACTGGGGATGTTGTTTTGGTTCCACTGGTGTGCCGCAAATGCAGGACGCAGTCTTCCCTGGATCAGCATCATGGGCTGCCGTGGTACAGGCCAGCCACAAGCACCATATTAACCAATGAAGCTCTAGGACTGGGATGCACGTTGTCCCACCCGCACTATGCCAATGAATGGTGCTGATCCAGGGCAGGTGGCATGCATTCAGGAGAAAACGGGGAGAACCTCCATCTAGACCTGCTCTGCCATGCTGCTGGAGTATGTTAGGGCTGTGAGGACTGTGATGTATATTATTATGTGAGTGTTGTTGTAGTGTATTTATTTTAAAAAAGAAATTTGTTTTTATAAAGTAAATTTTTATAGATTTTTAGGAAAGGACAGGTTCCAAATGGCTTGACCTGCGCACAAACAAAAAAAGTTTACTGTAATTAAAGAATATAAATATTAGGAGTAATAAGAATTGGGCACTCAAGGTCAGGTCCCCAAGTAAAAGAAGAAAAAGAGGGGAACGTCCTACTATCCTGATAGCCGAACTTTAAATATTTTAGAGAGTTGGTGCCGTTGCTGTTGAGGCATCCTTAAGCCATCTCATCCAAACTTTAGAAAACTTCTTTGGATATCCCCAGTTATAGTATGTACCTTATAATGGTAAATTTGTGTTCACTAAATGCTTCCAGAATTGGGTAGAAGGAGGAGTTGACTTTTTCCAGCTTTAAAGAGTAACTCCACTTTTGTTGAGAAAAAAACATTCCCATCTGGGTGATGTACATTACAAGGATTTTAACAAACTTTGTTTCAGATTCCTACCTTTTGTTATTCTGAAGAAATAAATGTTTGTTTATGTGTGTCCATGTGCAAAGTGACTCTAATGGGGGTGGTTTCATAATTATCAACCAGCTGCTGCACCTGCAGGCCTCTAATGAGGAAAATTGCAGGGGCTGCATCCCTTTAGATGTGATTTTCTATTGGGAGCATCCCACCAAAGATGACATTTTTGTTGCAGGGGGTGCCAAAAATCTGACTTAGTCTAGACTTCTGGGAAAAACAGTGAGACAATCTCACAAGCGGGAAATTATGTTTCTGTACATCACCCTGAACACACCATCCCCACCGTGAAACATGGTGGTGGATGCTTTTCTTCAGCAGGGACAGGGAAGCTGGTCAGAGTTAAGGGGAAGATGGATGGAGCCAAATACAGGGCAATCTTAGAAGAAAACCTGTTAGAGTCTGCAAAAGACTTGAGACTGTGGCGGAGGTTCACCTTCCAGCAGGACAATGACCCTAAACATACAGCCAGAGCTTCAATGGAATGGGTTAGATCAAAGCATATTCATGTGTTAGAATGGCCCAGTCAAAGTCCAGACCTAAATCCAACTGAGAATCTGTGGCAAGACTTGAAAATTGCTGTTCACAGACGCTCTCCATCCAATCTGACAGAGCTTGAGATATTTTACAAAGAAGAATGGGCAAAAAAGTCACTCTCTAGAATGTACAAAGCTGGTAGAGACATCCCCAAAAAGACTTGCAGCTGTAATTGCAGTGAAAGGGGGTTCTACAAAGCATTGACTCAGGGGGGCTGAATACAAATGTACCCCA
Organism: Rana muscosa; assembly: GCA_029206835.1. Classification (NCBI taxonomy): domain Eukaryota; kingdom Metazoa; phylum Chordata; class Amphibia; order Anura; family Ranidae; genus Rana; species Rana muscosa. The sequence goes on along the minus strand of CM055126.1, from coordinate 199,185,734 downwards.
CACTTTTCACATATTTAGTTGTAAAAAATGTTGAAAACCATTTATCATTTTCCTTCCACTTCACAATTCTGTGCCACTTTGTGTTGGTCTATCACATAAAATCCCAATAAAATACATTTAAGTTTGTGGTTATAACATGACAAAATGTGGAAAATTTCAAGGGGTATGAATACTTTTTCAAGGCACTGTATATTTCTAAAAGAACAAGAGGGGTGTATAAGATAAAAAGGGTGTCTCACAAAAGTCCAGGTGCCCAGGATGGAGGAGGCTCAATACCACTACAATGCAATACACAGTTCTTGTTCCAAACACTTCAGGATCAATAAGTGTATCTGTGTTTATACTTTGTCTTTTTTTTTTTTTCAGGGTCCAGAAATATGGCCCTGTTGTACGGATTAACTTTTTACACAGTGTGATGATTTTAGTTGTCAGCCCAGAAGCAGTGAAGGTAAGAATATCTCCATCCATAGGCGTGTGCCTGGTGTGCCTGGTGTGCCTGGGCACACCCTAATCACCCTGCGCTGCACAGATTCTCCCATGCTGCTTGGCTGCAAAGAAAGGGACTGGGGAATCTCTGTCCTCAGTCAATTTCTCTGTCCCAAAAGTGAGGCATGAGGGCTGTTTAGACCCCTGATATTTCACCAAAGTCCCCAACGGAGCGCCTACATTTTTGGGGGAAAAAAAGAAAAAAGTCTTGTAAAAAAAAAATCTTGTCAAAAATAATAAAAAATATAAATTTGTAAGTAATAAAAAAAAAAATACTGACACCAATCTCTGCCCTACTGACACTGTCCACCGCTCTGACACCAACCTCTGCCCTATATATATATATATATATATATATATATATATATATATATATATTGTGAGGGGGTTAGCTCAGCAGCGGGTGTGTGTGACCCCCGGGATGGGCTCCCCACACAAAAACAGGCCCAGCAAACAGAGGTTGTGGTTTTCAAAATCAAAAAGGTGCGGTTTATTTTCTATTTACAGTGACAAAACACAGCAAAGCAAAAGAAACATAAATAAAATAAATCCTGGTCAACTTGACCTCTGAGTAAACATACAGGTTTCCTAACTAACAACTGGGATCAGCCTAGTGCTGTCCTAGTCCCTAAGTCCCTGGTTTTAAATGTCCAAGCAAATAGCCACACAGGCTTTGTCTCACCGCACAGGGGTTCACTCTCCCTAGACAGTCCACACAGGTCTGGTTCCAGGCATGAGCAAACACCTAATGAATCTGGGAGTTCTTATAGAGGCCTAAATGAGCTGACAAGCTTCAGCTGGTCTCATCAACTCACTGTCTGCACGACGCCCCACACTCTCCCTAGAGGTATGAGTCATCCATGAGCCCACTAGCCTCAGCTGGGCTTATACAACTCTCCACCTAGTTGTATAAGTCGGCGTAAAGCCTGAATCTGGGCGAAATATATCTACCCCCCTGGATGCAACCAGGTGACTTTACCTTCCTGCTGTCACATACCCCCCCCTCTTGTTTTAACCTCGGGGTTGGAACACCAGCAATCAGGCATTCATGTACTCGAGACGAAGCATCCACATTCCCCATTTGAACGCCAGGGCGATGCTTTACTGTGAAGTTGAATTCCTGGAGGGCCAGGAACCACCTATTCACTCTTCTATTTGTTTCCTTGTTTTGAGCCATCCACTTTAACGGAGCGTGATCCGTAACCATGTCAAAGTGCCTACCTAGCAGGTAGTACCGAAGGGAATCTAGAGCCCACTTCACCGCTAAACACTCCTTTTCAACGGTGGCGTAATTTACCTCATGGGACTTCAACTTCCTGCTGAGGTAAATGACTGGGTGCTCTTCCCCGTTCCAGACCTGGGACAATACTGCTCCTAACCCCACATCTGACGCATCACTTTGTACGACAAAGTCTTTAGAGAAGTCGGGTGAGTACAACACTGGCTGGCTACATAAGGCTTGTTTCAAGAATTGGAATGCTGCCTCAGCCTCGGGGGTCCATTTAATCATGACCGACCCTTTCCCCTTCGTCAGGTTGGTTAGGGGCACAGCCTTAGAAGCAAAGTGGGGAATGAATCGCCGATAATACCCAGCGATTCCCAGAAAGGCTCGTACCTGCTTCTTGCTGTTGGGACGTGGCCAACTCTGGATGGCCTCGACTTTGTTGAGTTGGGGTTTTATTACTCCCCTCCCAATGGTGTACCCAAGATATTTGGCCTCCTCCTGCCCAATGGTACACTTCTTGGGGTTAGCCGTAAACCCCGCTTCCCGAACAGAGTCCAGGACTGCTTGCACTTTTGGCAGATGTGAGGCCCAATCTGTGCTATGGACAATTACGTCATCCAGGTAAGCCGCAGCATACTTCCGATGGGGCCTCAGCATCTGGTCCATTTTCCGCTGGAATGTGGCCGGCGCATTCTGTAACCCGAACGGCATTCTTTTATATTGGAACGCCCCGTCTGGGGTTACAAATGCGGTTTTCTCTTTGGCCGACTTGGCCAGGGGGATTTGCCAATACCCTTTTGTGAGGTCAAGAGTCGTCATGTATCGGGCTGTTCCCAGCCGGTCGATCAACTCATCTATACGTGGCATGGGGTAGGTGTCAAATTTTGTAACTTTGTTCAACTGACGAAAATCGTTACAAAATCGCCAGCTCCCATCCGGTTTAGGCACCAACACAATGGGACTAGACCAATCACTTTGGGACTCCTCTATCACCCCTAAGTTCAGCATTTTCTGTACTTCCTCCCGTATTGCCTCCCGTCGGGCCTCTGGGATCCGATAGGGTTTTAACTTCACCCTTTCACCGGGCGGGGTAATGATGTCATGCTCTACCCCAGATGTTTGTCCCGGCAGCTCAGAGAATACCTCCTTGTTGCGAAGCACAAACTCCTTAACCTCCTGTTGTTGGGGTTGTGACAAGGTGGCTGCTATTCCAACCTCAGGAATCACGCAACCAGTTTGAGCTGGTGACCAAGTGTCTGCGACTAGGGACTCTCTATCCCTCCAGGCTTTCAACAGATTAACGTGATAGATCTGTTCGGGCTTTCGCCTTCCTGGTTGTCTGACCTTGTAATTCACTTCGCTCACTTTTTCCATTATCTCATAGGGGCCTTGCCATTTGGCAAGGAATTTACTTTCAACCGTAGGGACAAGTACCAGTATCCTATCCCCCGGGGAAAAGGTACGGGTCTTGGCTCCACGGTTGTACACTCTCTGCTGTGCTAACTGCGCTTGGGCCAAATGTTCCTTCACGATGGGCATTACCTGTGCAATTCGGTCTTGCATCAGGGCGACATGCTCAATCACACTCCTGTGGGGAGAACTCTCACTTTCCCAAGTTTCCTTGGCAATATCCAACAGCCCTCTTGGGTGTCTCCCATACAGTAACTCAAAGGGGGAGAATCCCGTAGAGGATTGGGGCACCTCCCTAATAGCAAACATCAGATAAGGAAGTAGACAGTCCCAATCCTTTCCATCTCTATCCACCACTTTCTTCAACATTTGTTTTAGGGTTTTGTTGAATCTTTCAACCAGCCCATCGGTTTGGGGGTGATACACAGATGTACGTAATTGCGTCACTTTGAACAATTTACACAGCTCCTTCATAACCCGGGACATAAAGGGTGTACCTTGGTCCGTAAGCAGTTCTTTACAAATACCCACCCGGCTAAACACAAGAGATAGCTCTTTGGCTATGGTTTTGGCCGAGGTATTTCGGAGAGGGATCGCTTCTGGATAACGGGTGGCATAGTCCATTATAACTAATATGTACTGGTGCCCCCTAGCGGACTTGATTATAGGCCCTACCAAATCCATGGCGATCCTCTCAAACGGGACCTCAATGATGGGTAGAGGGACCAGCGGGCTACGGAAATGTGGCATCGGGGCCGACCTCTGACACACAGGGCAGGAGGAACAATAATTTTCTATGTCCTTCATCACCCCCGGCCAATAGAATCTCTGTAATATCCTCTCTCGGGTTTTCTCTGTCCCCAGATGACCTCCAAGAATGTGCCCATGGGCCAACTCCAACACCAACTTCCTGTAAGGTTTGGGCACCACAAGCTGCTCAACGGTTTCTTCTGCCCTTTTTGCCACCCGATACAGTAGGTCCTTCTCTACGCTGAAGTATGGGTAAGTGCAGGTATTATCTGGGTTCACTAACTCGCCATCTATTTTCACTACGTTTTCCCGTGCCTTTATTAGGGCGGGGTCTTTCAACTGTTCTGTGGCAAAGTTTTCCCTGTGAACCTCAAGATCAGAAAACTCCACAGACGGTAGGTTTTCGTCTGAGGAGGTGGGCTCCTCTCCAGTTTCTTGAGTCTCCCCTGCCAATACTGATAAGGGAAATTCCGGAGAGTCCTCACCACTCTCTGGGGAGTTCTGGCTATCACATTCCTGGTACATAGGGGCACCAGTGGGGGGCTCAGGATCATCCCACAGTTCCCAGAACTTCGGAAAATCCCTTCCCACAATGGCGTCATGCGGTAACTGAGATACTAAGCCCACTGGATGAGAGAGGGTACCTTTGGGGGTCTCGAAACACACTGTAGTCACTGATACTCTCGGGTGTCCCCATGCACACAAATAACAGCTACCTTGCTATTCCCAAAGACCTCTGTTTTAACTAACTCAGCCTTTATCAGGGTCACAAGGCTACCTGAATCCAGCAATACCACAACATTTCTACCATTAACACACATTTTGCATAAATGTTTCTCAGTTCCTCGAATGGCAGTGCATGCGACTGTCGCACACAGCGACTGACGTCTGCCCGTCAGAAAGTCACACTGCATGGGTTCCTCCACAACCGGGCAATTGGCTGCAATATGTCCCGCTTGCCGGCAGCGGTAGCAAACGATCCTTCTTGCCGCCTCTTGAGCCGCTGATTTCCCAGGCTGTTCTCGCCAAACTTGGGGTAGAGCTCCCACCCTCTCACTCTCTCCACCCTCACCCCTTGGAATCCTCTTATCCGCCCCTGGGGATGGTCTGGTCTTAGGGTGGAAAGTCCGAGTGTCTCTGGAAGAGGCCGTCAGGTTCTCTGTAGCCAAGTATTTCTCCACACGATCCACAAGACCATCGGCCGTCTCTGGGTCTCCATGGCTTACCCACTTTTGGATGGCAGTAGGAAGAGCTCTCAAAAACCGATCCATTACAACACGTTCCACAATCTTTGGTGCGGACAAAGTCTCTGGCTGTAGCCACTTTCTGCTCAGGTGAATGAGATCATACATTTGAGACCTGGGGGGTTTTCCAAGCTGGAAAGTCCAGTTATGCACACGCTGAGCCCGGACAGCCTGGGTGACACCCAGCCTTGCCAAAATTTCAGCTTTTAGCATCACATAGTCTTTTGCTTGGTTAGGCTCTAGGTCATAGTAAGCTTTCTGCGATTCACCAGTTAACAGAGGAGCCACCAGTCCAGCCCACTGCTCCTCAGGCCACTTTTCTCTTTCAGCGGTCCTTTCAAATGTGGTCAAAAATACCTCTGGATCATCCTCTCCAGTCATTTTTGTCAATAAACGACTCACCCCAAAGGACGCGGTATTAGTGGGACGGCTTTCCTCACTGGTCTGCGGACGTTGCTGCATTACTGCTTCCATCTGTTGTTGTAGTCTCTGCTCTTGCTTCTGCAACAGGTCTATGAAGCGGGCCTCAGATTGCTGCTGGGCTTGTTGCTGAGCCTCCAGACTCTGTTGCAAAGTTGCGTTTGTCTGCTGCTGGGCTGCAAGGCTCTGTTGATGAGCTTGCTGCTGGGCTGCGAAGTTCTGTTGTTGAGCTGCAAGGCTCTTTTGCAAACCTGCATTTGTCTGCTGTTGATTGGCATTTGCTAGAGCCAGCTGCTTCAGTATCTCCTCCATGCTGGCTTAACAAAAAACTGCCACTGGTTCTCCACCAACTGTGAGGGGGTTAGCTCGGCAGCGGGTGCGTGTGACCCCCGGGATGGGCTCCCCACACAAAAACAGGCCCAGCAAACGGAGGTTGTGGTTTTCAAAATCAAAAAGGTGCGGTTTATTTTCTATTTACAGTGACAAAACACAGCAAAGCAAAATAAACATAAATAAAATAAATCCTGGTCAACTTGACCTCTGACTAAACATACAGGTTTCCTAACTAACAACTGGGATCAGCCTAGTGCTGTCCTAGTCCCTAAGTCCCTGGTTTTAAATGTCCAAGCAAATAGCCACACAGGCTTTGTCTCACCGCACAGGGGTTCACTCTCCCTAGACAGTCCACACAGGTCTGGTTCCAGGCATGAGCAAACACCTAATGAATCTGGGAGTTCTTATAGAGGCCTAAATGAGCTGACAAGCTTCAGCTGGTCTCATCAACTCCCTGCCTGCACGACGCCCCACACTCTCCCTAGAGGTATGAGTCATCCATGAGCCCACTAGCCTCAGCTGGGCTTATACAACTCTCCACCTAGTTGTATAAGTCGGCGTAAAGCCTGAATCTGGGCGAAATATATCTACCCCCCTGGATGCAACCAGGTGACTTTACCTTCCTGCTGTCACAATATATATATACACACATACACACGCATGTGTGTTTAAGCTTTGGGGTGTACACCCTAATGCAATAGGCTGCGCACACCTATGTCTCCATCTCTGTATCCTCCCTGGACCTTCAATGAATCAGTTGAAGCAGTAGAGCAAGCATAAGATATGTCATCATAAGATGTAGCAAAATATAACATAAGTAAGCTGTTTAATGCCCTGTACACACGAGCAGAATTTCCATCGGAAAAAAGTTGGATGGTTTTTCCGACAGAATTCCGCTCAAGCTTGGCTTGCATACACACGGTCACACAAAAGTTCTCTGAACTTTTAAGCGTTAAGAACGCAGTGACATACAACACTACGACGAGGCGAGAAAAAGAAGTTCAATGCTTCCGCGCATGCGTCAAATTGTTTCCGAGCATGCATGCTTTTTTTCCCGTTGGAATTCCATACAGACGAACGGATTTTAAGATAGGAATTTTTTCCATCAGAAAAATTGAGAAAATTAAGTCTGTCAGAAATTCCGACGGAAAAAGTCAGATTGGGCATACATACGGTCGGAATATCCGATGAAAAGCTCCCATCGGAAATTCCGACCGCGTGTACACGGCATAAGAGTTTTATTTACCCAAGATTCACAAATCAAATAAGATTTACAAATTTTTTGGGGGGGGGAAATCTTGGAAGAATGTTGTGTGTATCTTGGGTGAAAAATTGGTAAATAGATCCCTAAATGTTTGGATGTAAGTACAATTTTTTCTTCAATTTATATGGGAAGGATAAAGTGACATTTCAGGCAAACCACTAAATACACAATTTTTTTCAATAAATAAATACAAATATATTGTTGGCTGTGCTTGAAATCCAGAGAGCTGATAACAAATGCATTAGGGGCAGAGAGCATAGGAAGATATCAGTAGTGATGAGCTTGTGCTCGGTCCGCACCCATGTTCATCTGAACCTGGAAGGCAGCTGTCAGTGCCAGACCAATGAGCTGCAGGTGGGCGATTTCCCACCCTGCAGCTTTACATACACAAAGTGGTGACGACGCCTGTGGCATTGTTGACCTAATATGGCCATATTAGGACAATGACGTCATGAGTATCCCCAACCCTTTGTGTACACACAGCTGCATGGTGGGGAATCCCTTGCTCGCAGCCCACTGACACTGACAGCTGCCTTCCGGGTTCAGATGAACATACTGTAGGTTCAGACCAAACCAAAAGCCAAATCCTAGCTCACCCCTACTGCATTCAATAATCCAAAAACTTCTTGCTCCAGTCAAGGTTTACTGTAATGACAGCACACCACTCACTCCAGTCCAAAGTCATGGCCCCAATGTGTTTCACCCACAGCAGGGCTCAGTCATGAGAAACTAGCTCTGTTGTGGGTGAAACGCGTCTTGGATCTAGCTTTCTGTGAGACTGTGTATTAGGGAATTAGTAAACCAGACTGTGTGGACTGCACAAAGGAAAACAAAAACGCAAAATATAATAATTTATTAAGGTAAGTGAATATAAACACAACCACCTCCAATAAGACACAGTGCAGTAAACCAACCAACAAACAGAGACCCACAAATAACAGACAGATATGTACAATAAATGGGAGATACCAGAATCGTAAACAAAAGCCAGGCTGGGGTCATACACAGGGAGATCAGCAGATGGGTAAGGAATACGGGGCAGGGAGAGGATGGACGGATCAGAGGGAAAGGCAGGAATGCAAGGTAACAGGGTAACAGGTCCAGGATGGGCTCGGGATCAGATCAGATCAGATCAGGTCAGATACAGGCTCAGGGTCAGATAATAGGCAGCAAGGTCAGGGCACAAGGAGAGAGATACCAAGACAACTCAACAGTGTGAGCTGCCGGGTATTTATACATATCTCCTGCAATCAGGCTCAGGTGACGCCCGTTCGCAGGAGATAATGACGACAAAACACTGCCGGAAAACACCCGCTGGTGGACACCGATACTACGGCCCATGGATCTGACAGTGGTGGACACTGGTACTGCGATCTACGGGACCAACAGCGCCACCAACGGATGAACACTTTCCTGACACTGTGCTGTCATTGCAATAAAACTTGACTGGAGCACAACGTTTTTGGAATGCCTTCTGTTTTCTTGTGGAGAGTGAGTGGACTCCAAAGCTCTGCACCTGGCTGATCTCAGGACATTGAAAAGGAAGTTAGCATTGTTCCCAGTCAATGCAGTTGACTACAGGACACACCAACACCCTATGTTATAGATTTAAGATGAGGAGGGAGTAGTCCTAACACTTCCTACCCTAGATTGACCACACTGCTCTTCCTTTGATGTGGTACAGTGCGTGAGCATTGTCACCCTTGGACAGAAAGTGTGAAAAAAGGATAAAGCCACAAAACATAAGATAATGCAGCCACTACATCTAAGGACCGGTAAGCTGCTACATTTGATTGAAGGGTAAAGCAATGCTCTAAGATCTATTTTTATACCCTATTGTAGGAATTTCTGATGTCTCCAAAATACGCAAAGGACTGGTTTTACAACCGCATGTCTAACCTGTTTGGCGTTCGGTATGTACCACATCTTCCAGAATATTGCATACAAATTATATTGGGGTTATACCATAAAGAAGGTCAAACACCTGCTATGGTCTTTTTGGGGTAGATTTACTAAAACTAGTGCACTCGGAATCTGGTGCAGCTGTGCATGGTAGCCAATCAGCTTCTAACCTCAGCTTGTTCAATTAAGCTTTGGCAATGAAACCTGGAAGCCGATTGGTTCCTATGCAGATGTGAACCTGATTTTTCACTCTCCAGCTTTAGTAAATAAACCCCTCTATGTCCATAAAAACGTATGTGCTTAATGTAGAGCTAAAAGCAAAACTTGTTTTCTTTATTTTGGATAGAGTAAGAGAGGGTTATAACCCCTGTCATTTTTTTCCCCCATCTGTGTTCCCATTGGGTAGATATCTGTTTTCGTCCTGTTCCATAGTCAAAGCTGGAAGTTAGCGGAAATCCCTCCAGTGAGGAAATCCCTGGTTGTCACCAGAACACTTGGTGTCCCTACGTGGAAGATTTCCCCTCTTGTCCTATTCTGGTGACAACCCAAAATTTGGTATTTTCTTTCAGTTTCACTCTCAGTGATAACAGTAAACAGAACAAATAGGGCGAATCTCCCCAACGGGGGGCAGAGACGGCAATAAAAAGCTGACAGAGGTTCTTATCCCTTTACACTTTATCCAAAAGAGAAAAATATGGTTTTGCCTTTAGTTATACTCTAAAGCAGGGGTGTCCAACCTTTTGACCTTCCTGGGCCACACTGGAAGAAGAGGAATTGTCTTGAGCCGCACATAAAATACACTAATGCCGCGTACACGCGATCGATTTTCTCGACGGTGAAAACACCGTCGAGAAAATCGACGGGAAAAACGAGGGAACGGCTTTGTTCCCTACACACGGCCGTTTTTCCCGACATTTTTTTTCTTGGTCGAGAAAAACGACCGTGTGTGGGCTCCGTGGCAGTGCTTCCCTATGGGAAAACTGCCGCGGAAAAAAATGACGGGAATCACAACGAGAAAAATTAGAGCATGTTCTAATTTTTCTCGTCGTGAATAATGACGTTTTTCCCGTCTGGAAAAATGACAAAAAGCCCACACACGGTCGTTTTTCTTGTTAAAAAAAAAAAAAAAAATTTTTCCCGATGGGAAAAATGATCGTGTGTACGCGCCATAACAATAAGGATAGCTGATGAGCAGAAAAAGTCTGCCAGATCACAAGTTAACTATCACTGATATAGATAATGTGCCTATCTGAGTAATAAAACATCATTTTTATTATAATATTTCTAATTATAAAAGTAAAAGAGGGCAACATACAGGCACATGGCTATATCTAGGGGGTTGCTGGGGTGGGCTGTGCTCCCCCATATTTCAGTTGCTCCCCCCCAAGAGCCCCCTGCCCACAACCTCCCATCTACCTCCCCACACAGCACTATGTGAGGGAGGTAGAGGGAAGGCTGTGGACAGGGGGCCCTGGGGGGGGGGGGCACAACTGAGATACAGCCGTGCGGCATTTACTTACCTGGCGCTATCTGGAATCCCTGTATTTCTGCTGCCGGTGCAATTACAAGAACGGCAGCCCCGATATCCCTCCAGCCCTGCCTGTGCCTGGATTCTCAGTGCCAGCCATCGTGGCTGCTATGCTTGTATGGCGTCTCCGGCGTCTCTCCATATGTGCGTGTACTTAAGTTGTCCTGCCGGCCACTGAGAAAACTATGCAGATCCACATAGCTGACCCAACTAAAATAACACAGATTGATTAATTTCATTATGCATAAGTTGCAATAACACCTTTCTAGCTTTAACAAATTTTGTGTTTTCTTACCCATCATATACCAGGTTCTTGGGAAGAGGCTTGGTGACAGATCGGGATTATGATCACTGGCACAAACAAAGGAGAATTATGGATCCAGCGTTTAGTAGAATGTAAGCACAAATATTACCCAGACATTGAAACTTAAAATAGAGACTCCCTTTTTAAAGCGAAGGCCATGCAAACAGCTACAGTAAATACACAGATGAAATGTTAGAGGAATTCCAGATATGAATATTTCATACATAGGTACATTGTTCCAGCTTGGATCAATGTAACTATTTGTATACAATACCTGTCGGATGCCCCTTATTCTGACTCCGATTGTTGTGAAGTGACTTATCCCTTGTGAGACCTCTATGCCTGGCCTGTATAAGCAGATATAATCACTGAGGACAATCCTTATCAGATAGCTTGAACTCACCAATACCGATTCTATTCACAGGAGTGCTTTAATCTAGAACATCAGAATACATCAGATGACAGGTTACAGCAGATGAACAGGTTGTAGAATTGTGCGGTCAAAAGATGATACTTGTCTGTAGCTTACAATGCATAATACATGTGCCCATGTTACATGAGGCCTGTAAGCAGTCTCCATTAGTGATGTCCAGTTCATGAACGAATCGTTCTTTTGAATCGGTTCTTTTCAGTGAACTGGATGAATCGATTCATCTGAGTGAACTGATTCGTTTGAAACAGTTCACTTGTATGCACTCAACATAGCAGAGCAGGCCTGGTAATATGATCCTAGAGTGAGAGAGCTCGGCCCCTCCCTGCAACCAATCAGCGTGCTCAAGGCACAGTGACACTCAGGAACTGTATAGAGTGAGGAGTACACACACAGTACACCGAGTTAAAGAATCATACCAGTTACCGAGTTAAAGAATCGAGTTGTTAGAATACAGTACACTGAAAGAACCCGGAGTCACCACCAGTAGAATACACTAAATCAATGATCAGGTAGCAGCAATACACTACAGACTGCTTTAAAGACATAGAGGACAAAGAGTCAGGTTAAGAAGATATCCTCCTCATTCAGATTAATTCTTTAACCCTTTAGTATTTAGTTTGCTTATCCTAAAGGAGATATGCATGTTAAAGGAGACAAACATCCCTTCTGGGACGTGTCTAATTTAGTAGCTGTATAACTGAATGAGAGAGCTGTCTCATTTTTTTAACACAAAAATACATTTATCCTGCTTTATAGTAATATTGTTCTGCGTTTTGGTCCTGAGATTTCTATGCCCCCTGGATCCTTGATTTTTTTTGAAAGTGGTTGTAAACCCTGGAAAACCTAAATAAATAAATCCCACCTGCAAGACAAAGTCATAATGAGCTAGTATGACTAGCATACTAGCTCATTATGCATCACTTACCTTAGATCGGGGCCCCCAAAGCCGTCCTCGTCTCCCTCTCCAGCCATCACTGCGGCGATACCCAGAAGGTTACTTCCGGGTATCGCCGCTCCAGCCAATCACAGTGCTCAGTAACCTGGGTAGCAGGTGTTCTGTCAGATCAAGCAATCTATAGGATCAGCCAATATTGCCACTTACGGTGATGCACAAACAGCTGTGTAAATGAAAAGCGTTTTTTGTGCATGTGAACTGCATTCTGATGGGCCAACTTCACAGTTAAGATTGCTAGCCATCAGATTTGTCTGTAGTCTTTACAGTGCATAATGAGGCTCCTTTCACACTTGTGCGACTTGGGACTACAAAGTCGCAGGACAAGTGGTACTCCATGATTTCTAATCAGTACCATTCATATCTGTGCGTCTTCAAGTCGCAGCGACTTCAAAGTAGTCACTGCACTACTTTGGTCCGATTTTGATGCGACTTGAGGCAGAGACCTCAAGATTACATAGGTATTGCTTCAAGTCACATCAAAATCGCATCAAAGTCACGGTAAAAATCGTGGCAAAAATTGCACGACTTTCAAGTCGCACAAGTGTGAAAGGAGCCTAACGATTGGATTTTACTACTGTGGGTACTTCGCCGGCGGTAGTAAAATCCGATAATTTTTGCTGTGCATGCGCTAGGAAAAATATGATGGCTAGCAATGTTAACTGTGAAGTTGGCCCCTCAGAACGAGGTTCACATGCACAAAAACCCGCTTTTCCTTTACACAGCTTTTTGTGCGTCACCAAATTAATGACGCCGCTAATCTGACAAATTTGCTTGTGCTCTGAGCAAGGAACTAAATACAAGTAAAAGTCCCCAGGAGCTGCCAACCTTCTGTGGAGAATCATTCTATTGATTCTAATCATTTAAAAAGGTTGAGTGAGAGCTTTGATTCACTTGCTTGTCAGTATTCAGCAAGTGAACCGAAGAATCGAAGAATCGATTCATTGAATCGGTTCATTTCAGTGAGTGAATTGAAATGAACCGATTCACTTAAAAGATCCGAACTTCCCATCACTAGTCTCCATTAGACAGAAAGTAGAAAAACACAGGAAGAAGGGTGGAGCATACACAGAAAGGAAGTGTGTCATAGATCAGACAAAACAAAAACAGAGAATATGTGCATTACCACAAAAGGTCACAAGATGGCAGCATGTAAACTAAACATGAACATCCATAGAAAATGGTTATGAGAAACAATATATATACTGTATATATAACAAATCTATGCCCATTGGGTGGCACACCCCTGGAAGCTGGAAATCACTGATGTAGACACAGCTACTCCAGTGGTCTCCACTAACCTCTGAGTCCTGTGCTGAGCAACTGCCCTGCTCTACTGTAAACTACTGTGTACTGAATGAATGCAAAGCGCTCTCTGATTCGATGAGGTGGCGAAGTGGGGCGGTGATGTCATGCTCTCCACCTCGTCCAATCAGAGATCGCTTTGCATATTTTCAGAAAATGCAAATCCATCTCTGAATAGCTCCTGTGCTGAGCTGCTGACCTGTTGTGTTCTCAATGCAGCAGGCCAGCACAAGACCCAGAAGCAAGTGGAGATCACTATATATATATATATATACACACACACACACACAGTATCTCACAAAAGTGAGTACACCCCTCACAGTTTTGTAAATATTTTATTATATCTTTTCATGTGACAACACTGAAGAAATGACACTTTGCTACAATGTAAGGTAGTGAGTGTACAGCTTGTATAACAGTGTAAGTTTGCTGTCCCCTCAAAATAATTCAACACACAGCCATTAATGTCTAAACCGCTGGCAACAAAAGTGAGTACATCCCTAAGTGAAAATGTCCAAATTGGGCCCAAAGTGTCAATATTTTGTGTGGTCACCATTTTTTTCCAGCACTGCCTTAACCCTCTTGGGCATGGAGTTCACCAGAGCTTCACAGGTTGCCACTGGAGTCCTCTTCCACTCCTCCATGATGACATCACGGAGCAGGTGGATGTTAGAGACCTTGCGCTTCCCCACCTTCCATTTGAGGATGCCCCACAGATGCTCAATAGGGTTTAGGTCTGGAGACATGCTTGGCCAGTCCATCACCTTTACCCTCAGCTTCTTTAGCAAGGCAGTGGTCGCCTTGGAGGTGTGTTTTGGGTCATTATGTTGGAATACTGCCCTGCGGCCCAGTCTCCAAAGGGAGGGGATCATGCTCTCCTTCAGTATGTCACAGTACATGTTGGCATTCATGATTCCCTCAATGAACTGTAGCTCCCCAGTGCCGGCAGCACTCATGCAGCCCCAGACCATGACACTCCCACCACCATGCTTGACTGTAGGCAAGACACACTTGTTTTTGTACTCCTCACCTGGGTGCCGCCACACACGCTTGACACCATCTGAACCAAATAAGTTTATCTTTGTCTCATCAGACCACAGGACATAGTTCCAGTAATCCATATCCTTAGTCTGCTTGTCTTCAGCAAATGTTTTGCGGCCTTTCTTGTGCATCATCTTTAGAAGAGGCTTCCTTCTGGGACGACAGCCATGCAGACCAATTTGATGCAATGTGCGGCGTATGGTCTGAGCACCGACAGGCTGACCCCCCAACCCTTCAACCTCTGCAGCAATGCTGGCAGCACTCATACGTCTATTTCCCAAAGACAACCTCTGGATATGACGCTAAGCACATGCACCCAACTTCTTTGGTCGACCATCGCGAGGCCTGTTCTGAGTGGAACCTGTCCTGATAAACCGCTGTAATGGTCTTGGCCACCGTGCTGCAGCTCATTTTCAGGGTCTTGGCAATCTTCTTATAGCCTAGGCCATCTTTATGTAGAGCAACAATTCTTTTTTTCAGATCCTCAGAGAGTTCTTTGCCATGAGGTGCCATGTTGAACTTCCAGTGACCAGTATGAGAGAGTGAGAGCGATAACACCAAATTCCCATTCACACCTGAGACCTTGTAACACTAACGAGTCACATGACACCAGGGAGGGAAAAAGGCTAATTGGGTCCAATTTGGAGATTTTCACTTAGGGGTGTACTCACTTTTGTTGCCAGCGGTTTAGACATTAATGGCTTTGTTGAGTTATTTTGAGGGGACAGCAAATTTACACTGTTATACAAGCTGTACACTCACTACTTTACATTGTAACAAAGTGTAATTTCTTCAGTGTTGTCACATGAAAGATATAATAAAATATTTACAAAAATGTGAGGGGTGTACTGACTTTTGTGAGATAGTGTATACCGAGGTATACACTCGCGCCAACACAATACAAATATAAGTTAAATCTAAATTGCTATGTAGCAGTTGCTGTAGAAAACAAAATAGTAAGTAATGTGTAAAGTGATCCACAAGGGTGACTCCAAATTATTAAATGGTCCACCGGGGTGACCCCATGTGAAGAAACAGCACTAAATCAAACTAATTATAAAGTGAACAGTGCATGATGAATGCATATGATCTAAAATTGATTAAATAAATAAATGCAATGACATGGTGTGGCAAAACCATAGACTCCAGACAGTGATTTAAATAAACAAATATTATGACATTCACTAAAAAAAAGTCCTTTCAGCTGTGCAAAATCATCCTAGTAACGATGAACCAAGATGAATGATGTTCAGCCCTGATGACGTCATTTCTATGATGAAACGCGTCAAGTTGATTCGCACGGTATGCTATGCTGATCCCCAGGTGGAACGCACACCAACCCTGGCAGACGGGTCTTGCTGTTCTCACCATTTGTTCGGGTCAGGGAGAGGATTTTAAAGTTGTAAACTTGTTAGCAAGTTTCAATAAACGATTCTGGAACTTTTTACACTATGAGGACCTCCGGTTTCTTTCTTCTTTTTCATCCTGCCTATTAAGACACCCCCCGGTTTTGGAACCACGGGATATCGTGAGGAAGGAAGTTGGGATTGGTCAGTTTTCTTCCCTCCTCGGGTCACGGAGACCATTAAGCTTGTTTTGACTCCTCTTGCCATATGGCAAATAGGGTCAACTACGTCCGGTAGGTAGGAATTTCTATCATATCCTGCACTGGTTTCCTATTGGAATTTCTTGCGATTTGTTGTTTATGCTGAACATCATTCATCTTGGTTCACCATTACTAGGATGATTTTGCACACCTGAAAGGACTTTTGTTAGTGGATCTCATAATATTTGTTCATTTAAATCACTGTTCGTAGTCTATGGTTTTGCCACACCACATCATTGCATTTATTTATTTAATCAATTTTAGATCATATGCATTCATCGTGCACTGTTCACTGTATAATTAATTTGATTTACCAGAGTAGCTAGCGCTTTTGGTAAGACCTTATAGGTATTTTATCAGTGTATTTACAGAGAGACCATTTTTTAAGTTTCTATTCTACACAAACTAGCTATAAAAGTATAGCATCGCTCTGCACTGTTATAACGGAATTATACAAGGCGACACACTTTGGTGTCTTGGTCACTGTACGTTAATCTAAACAATCAGTGCCTCTGTTACCTGTATGCAGATACCTAACTGGATTAATGGCCCCTTTCAATGAGAAAGCTGAAGACTTGATGCAGAGACTGTCAGAAAAGGCTGACGGAAAAACTGAGGTTGGAATGCTTAACATGTTCTGCAGAGTCACTCTGGATGTCATTTCAAAGGTACTTAGAAAGAACAGATTTAGTTTTTCTGTTACTAATAACGTTGCTCAAAAACTAGCAAATGGGTTCTTCCAATCTGAACACCCCATACCTGGACTTTGATTAGATCTAAAATATGCAGACATTCGTCATTTGAGCGGAACTCCCAGATCACACATAGGACAACGGATGCAGCCCTAGTGCAAGCATTGCACACAATGAGCAAAACAGATGGAAATCAGGCTGTCTCTTGGGTAGCAAAGCCTATGCACATAATTGCAAAAGTCTGAGACAGATTTAGCACTAGAGAAAAGATGACAATTCACTCCAAACAGATACACAATTAAGAAGTGGTCAATGGCGGGTTTTATTTTATAGAGCAGCAGAGAAGGAAATTACAAAAAATGAAAACCATGACATCTTGCGCCAGGAACGGCGCTTGGCTGACAGTGCTCACATGTTCACTGGTGAAAAGGAGGCAAATAGCTAAGCGACCGCGCACAAAAGATTTTAAAATAATGTACAATAAACAACAACAACAAACAAAGGGGGCTTAGGAGCTGGTAGCCCTGTAACTAGACCAGTGATTCTCAACCAGGGTTCCGTGAAACCCTAGGGTTCCTCCAGAGATTGCTAGGGGTTCCTTCAGCATTGGGCAATTTTTGCCTTTCAGATAAGTTCACACTGACCCCATTGATCTTTTTAGCTATCTGTAAGGAGGTAATACTTAACAATTGCCACAAGTGTAAGGACCATTCTTCCCACTGACCATTACACTAATGTATCATGAGTTGTAGAGTTCACAATGTTTAGCAGGGGTTCCCCGAGACCGGAGAACTATTTCAAGGGTTCCTCTGTGTTGAAAAGGTTGAGAAAGGCTGAACTAGACAAAGGAAACTAACAGTCCAGGGGTGCAGCTGTACGCAAGAAGGAGGAACTCCACCTTTTTGAAAACAAACTTGGATGGGGAGGAGAGAAAGTGTGACCACTCTGGTGTAGTAGGTTCCATATAATTTATTTTAAACTATTTAAATTGTATAAAAGAACAAAAGAGAGTATTGGTGCTGAGAAATCGAAATAGGCACCACATCCCTAGGGATATTGGATTTTAAAGGTACAAAAAGTGGGACTTTAAAGGTGCCAAATAACTAGACAGTTTGTTTAAAAAATTATGAATTTTACTAAATAACACCACATCATACACCATTGCAACCACTTGTGCTCAAAATGTTTCGCTCAAGACAGCTTCCTCAGGAGACATATAATGCTGCATAAAGTTGATACGGATGCTTTAAAATCAAATCTTGAATCGGTTGAATTTGACAAGTCTTCTAGATCCTAGGTCAAGGTGGCACGTTGCAACCATAGGGAGAAGAAAAACTTTCCAAAAAATTGTTACAATTACAAATGTTTAGGTATTTTCATGCTTATTTCTCCCATAAACATGGATGGATGTGCACCACTGTACTCCAGATATATAGCAGCGCTATCGAAAACACATGCATACGGACATAGGCAAAAAAGGAAACATTTACTATTCTTTATTTTTTTTACATACGCCCATACACTTTACTGATGTCTTCCTGTCTCTGTACCAAATTAAGCAAGCAAAACAAAAGTAGCAACCAATCCAATTAATTTCTAGCTAGCACTTTACTATAATATAATATAATAATAATAATAATAATAATAATATTATAATAATATGGTGCACAAGAAAAAATAATTTTACAAGACAACACAGTATAAGAAATTTCCCATCACTCAAAAAAAAAGAAAATGTAAAACAAATTCACGTTGTTTCAACAATTTGAGATAAAAACAGATATAGCCATGGCCAAAAATATTGGCACCTGTGCAATTATTGTCAGATAATTTACAACTTGGCTTAAAGAATTGTTGCAATTACAAATGTTTAGGCATTGTTTAGGCATGTTTATTTATTTTGTTTGTATTGGTATGACACAAAAAAGTGGAGAAATAAAAAGCCAAATCTGACACATCCAAATCTGACACAAAACTCCAAAAATGGACCGGACGAAATTATTGGCACTGTCTCCAAATTGTAAGAAATAATTGGATTCCAGGTTTGTGATGCTCCTTTAATTTGTACAAAACTCCAAAAATGGACCGGACGAAATTATTGGCACTGTCTCCAAATTGTAAGAAATAATTGGATTCCAGGTTTGTGATGCTCCTTTAATTTGTACTTAATCTCACCTATATCAATTACCAGATGCTGACAATATAGAAATCACACCGGCAACCAATTAAAATGGTGAAAAATTTACTCAGCATTTCTGTTGTGTGTCTCTGTGTGCCACACGGAGCATGAAGAAGAGGATTGAGGATTGTCTGAGGATTTGAGAACAAACATTGTGGAAAAGCATAGACATTGTTAAGCTTACAAGTCCATCTCTAGAGATCTTAATGTTCCTGTGTCCACTGTGCGCAATATTGTAAGGAAGTTTACAGCCCATGACACTGTAGCTAATCTCCCTGGACGTGGAAGAAAGAGAAAAATGAATCAAAGATTGCAACAAAGCATTTTTCAAATGGTGGATAAAGAACCTCGATCAACTTCCAGACAAATTCAAGCTGACCTTCAAGCACAGGGTACAACTGTGTCAGCTTGCACTATATGTCGCCATCTGAATGAAAAGGGACGCTATGTGTCACGTACCTGGTAGCAGTCTGATACGACGAGGTCGGCCTCCCTTGTATCTCCTACCCAAGCACCACTGAAGGTGGAACAGATGATGGCTAGGGTCAGGAGGAACACGAGTGCCTGGGAATGTTGCTTGTAGAACCTGCAGTGGAAGTAGTAGGCTCGGTGGTACCAGCAGGACAGTAGGTGAAGAGCTGGGGTGGAACTCAGAAGATCAGCGGATGTTAAAGAGGAACTCCAACCAACTTGCAGGTTCAGGTTTGGTGGCTTGTCATTACTTCCTATAGTCAGGAGACAGGAGAGCACTGGACACAGTAGAGCTGAGAAGATAGAGAGCCAGCACAGGTTTCCAGAGGTAGTGTCAGAGCCGGGCAGACGATGAAAGCGGAGTCGTGGAGATAGCTGGGTTCGGTAACAAGCAGGCTGCAGAGTACAAGGCATAAGCAGGAGGAAGGTCAGGTGCAGGCCGGAGTTAGGTACCAGTAATCAAGTAGATCAGAGTCCAGAAGCAGAGTCACAGGAAGCCGGGATCAGTAACAGGTATCAAGCAGGTAATAAGCAGGGTTCAAAGGATCAGGACACAGCTGCAGACCAGTCAGCACTTGTAGAGAGTCAGAGCACCCTTTAAATAGGCCGTCTGGTGCCAAATGGCATTAGGGACACGCCCCTGCGTGTGCACGCCGTTCGTTGCGCATGCACATTGGCCGTCTGGAAGTCTTGTTGTCCGGGAACGCGTGCCAGATGTGAATCAGCAGTTCTCTTACACTATGGTAGGAGACCCAGGAGGACCCCACTGCTGACACAGAAACATAAAAATGCTAGATTTGAGTTTGCCAAAACTTACCTGAGGAAGCCAAAATGCTTTTGGGAGAATGTTCTGTGGACAAACTAAACAAAATTACAGCTTTTTTTGGTAAAGCCCATCATTCTACTGTTTTCAGAAAAAGAAATGAGGCCTTTAAAGAAAAGAATACAGTCCCTACAGTCAAACATGATGGAGGTTCACTGATGTTTTGGGGTTGCTTCAGGCACTGGATGTCTTGACTGTGTGCATATCATTATACAAAATGTAGACTACCAAAGAAAGCACCCAGAAATGGTTTAAGAAAAAGCGCTGGAGAGTACTGAACTGGCCAGCAATGAGTCCAGATCAAAATCTCATAGAGCACCTGTGGAGAGATCTCCAAACACCCTCATTTCATTTTTTGTAGGAAACCCCTTGGAAAAAATAACTGAAATCAATCGCTTCCTGTAACCATCAATTAATTTTACACCTCTCTACTGGAATTTTGGACCATTTTTCTCCTCCAGGTCTCTCAGATTGGAAGGGAACCCTTCCAATCTGAGAGACCTGGAGCAGAAAAGTGGTCCAAAATTCCAGTAGAGAGGTGTAAATTTCATTGATGGTTATAGGAACCGATTGATTACAGTTATTTTTTCCAAGGGGTTTCCTACAAAAAATAAAATGAGGGTGCCAATAATTTTTTCCAGTCCATTTTTGGAGTTTTACGTGGAATGTGTCAGATTTGGCTTTTTGTTTCTCCACCTTTTTGAGTCATACCAATACAAACAAAAGAAATAAGCATGAGAATGCCTAAACATTTGTAATTGCAACAATTTTTCGAGCGAAGTGGTGCATATCTGACAGAAATGCAGGGGTGCTAATATTTCTTGGCCATGACTGTATTTGTGGAAGCTGCTCCGCCTCACCAAGACCACTCAGTAAAATGTGGAGCTTCAGTCTTCAAGCATGTATAGCAATGGATAAATCGGTACGCCTGAAGGTAGCCCATTCCTCCTTAACCCCTAAACAAAAGGAAAGACAGGAGAAAAACCCCATAGTGCAGTACATTAAGCACAAAGCATTTATTAAATGAATAAAATTGCACTCACAAAAAATGGCATGTGCTAGGCATAACAGTGAGTGAGGACGTGTGTAAACCAGGCCCTGCCTTGGCCACTGGCAAGGGTATGAGAGCGCACTTGTAAAGGAATAAAGCCATTGGCACTGAAGGAACACAACCACAGAAGTGGAGGCCTCCCGACGTAGCCAAAGTTCACACGTTTCCAAGCTTCAAGCTTCTTCCTGGGCCTCAGCTAAGCCATGAGCTTTTTGATGCATTAGGAGCATGGTAAATTAGACTACTGTTGAGCACTGTGGTTTATTTTCTTTGGTTCCACCATAGCCCAATTAATTTAGTTATCCTCCTTAACCCCTTACTGTCCCCTCCTGTTGACCTTTTAACTGGGTTTTAATGCAAGGACAGACCCCTCAGTCATGTGATCACTGTGATTGGTGGTCACGCGATTGGCAGTCCTTCCCGCAAGCTATCAATCACAAACAGAGACCAAAAGCTGTCTGTTCTGTCACTGTTCTGGGAGCGCCCACTGAACACATTCTCACCTACCATGGACACATCAAATGCATGTTAACTCATCTCTTCTGGGAGGCCTATCCTGTCTTCAGCTAACAGCCGAATCTTCTGCATCCCTCAATATTTTATCCCTCACAGTTACTACCTTTTGTTTCACCAGCCCCTCCCTATTAGATTGTAATCTCACAGGAGCAAAGTGTAAAGCACTGTGCAAACTGTTGGCGCTTTATAAAGCCTGTATTATAATAATGATATTGATATTAATAATCTTCTTGTTTGAGCTGACAACACAGTGTCTTTTCTGCACTGAAAACCTAACCAGCCCTACATGCTTGACTACAGATCATCACCTATGCCCCTCTCTGCCTCTCTCCTCGGTCTTGATTTCTTTACCAACAAAACAAAAGTTGCTAAGTTGCTGCCATAAGAATCTGATTCATACTTTATGTGTAGGGAAAGGGCTCTTGGGGGATGTAGCTCTGGGGGAGAACCCACATCAGTAGAATTGGCCCCCCAATAGATCCTTTGGTAGTGACTTGAAGGGGCATAATAAAAGTTGTTTCAGGAACATGCTGTAGACGATAGGGAGGTTTGAGGTTGAATGTGGACAATGCCTGGATACACATTATAACTCATTGTTTTTTTTTTAGGTAGCTTTTGGGATGGACCTGAATTCCATTGATGATGATCAGACTCCGTTTCCTCGAGCCATATCGCTGGCTATGAGAGGATTAGTGGAAATTAGAAACCCTTTTGTCAGGGTAAGGACATGATTGTCTGTCTTGCAATGTGGTCCCATTAAAAAAACTGATGGTCATAGCTCATAATGCTATGGTCATATTGCTGCTGTTCTCCTCTACAGTGTGCAATGCAATTTTCAAATGCTCCTAGGTTATGTTTTGTTCTTAGAAGGTGCAGAAGACAGCACTAAATAGGCAGTGAGCATTGCTGCCTGAGATGCACTTTTTTTTATTTTACAACATCTGGGGCATCTAAAAAAAACTGTAGCCCATGTATGGGAAATAAAAAAAACGAATGTAGTGGAGTGCGAATTTGCTCACCATGCTCAGATGCAGGTGCAGGCCCCTTTACCTCTTTGTACCACAACCCCCTGGCTTCCTAGACACACCCACGGAAGATACGTTTCTCTACTTCTCTTCCTCAGCAGCTCTAAGAGGCCCACCTGATGAGGCAGAGATAGCTTGGCAAATGATCTTCAGCCAGGTGGGAGGTCCTTCATTGTCAGAACTGGCATGCAGGAAGCCAAGCCAGAGCTCAGCAGCACATGTCTTCTCCAAAAGACTCACCTATAGTGGGGAGCCCCTCCCCGATTGCTGCCAGTACTACAGTTCCATTGGTGTAGGTCCCTTTAAGGTTCTCTCTCGCACACTCACTCCATATGTTAAGGGTAAATACAGTAATCCTCCATAGTGCAGTAGTTAAAAGTATCAATCATTTATTAAAATAGTGACTCTATTGACGCATACACACGATCGGAAATTCCGACAACAAATGTCCGATGTGAGCTTTTGGTCGAAAATTCCGACTGTGTGTAGGCTCCATCGGTGATTTGCTGTCAGAATTTCCGACCACAAAAATTTGAGAGCTGGTTCTTAAATTGTCCGACAAGAAGAGTTCTTGTCGGAAATTCCAATTGTCTGTATGCAATTCCGACAAACAAAAAAAACACGCATGCTCAGAATCAAGCAGAAGAGCCAAACTGCCTATTGAACTTCATTGATCTTGGCTCGTCGTACATCTTGTACGTCACCGCGTTCTTGATGTTGGGAATTTCCGACAACATTTGTGTCACTGTGTTTATGCAACACAAGTTCGAGCCAACATTCTGTCGGAAAAAAAATCCACGGTTTTGTTGTCGGAATTTCATTACAGTTAAAAACGCTTTGTCTTTACCCTTAACATATGGAGTGAGCGTGGGAGAGAGAACCTTAAAGGGACCTACACCTAGGATAGCCTAGAGACCCCTGGAAATCCTGGAACAGAGCCAAGATAGAGGCAACATCAACCCTGATACTACAATTATAAGGCTTTATCATAGCCTTGTTAAGGTGAGAGTTCTAGGAGCACAGAGGTGGCACAAGAAGGAAAGCATACCGTTTTTGTTATACTGTATATATGCACTAATACAGCACTTTAGTGAGAGAACACTACGTTTGATATATCATCGCTGGAGGAATTAATTATCATTTATTATGAACTTTATTCACCTTATTATTATTCAACAGTATCTGTACTACACGTTGTTACAATTTAAAGTGGTTGTAAACCCACTTAGACAACTTGCACCTACAGGCAACGCTGTATCCTGGCCTAGGCCAACAAGGCCCAGGCCTAGGGCAGCACTTTGAAGGTGGGCAGCACAGAAAGAGTCCCCGCCGGCTTGTGCTACACTGTTAGGGTAGAGCCAGTCTTATGGGGCGGACTGGGCCGAGAGGCAAATTAGTCTAGCGCCCCCATAAAGCGGCCGCACTGCTTCCGGTATGCAGGTGGCCGGCATTCCGCAACTGTGGGGGCGCTGCTTCTAATTTTGACTGTCCCATCATCCTGGACCACAAACCTTCCTCACTGTGCTATATGTTTCTGCTGCACCATTGGCATGGTTATATCTTCTTAGTCCTCTCCATAAAATGATCAGAAATTTGTGCTTAAAGTAGAACTATAGGCAACACTTTTTTTTTTTTCATTTTGGATATAGTAACGGAGGGTTATAGCCCCTGTCAGTTTATTTTTTACCATCCCTGTCCCATTGCAGAGATTTACCTTCACTTCCTGCCCCATAGCCAAAGAGGAAGTGAGAGGAAATCTATGCAAATTAAGGTAATCCATTGCCCCCTCCCCCCCCAGGCCCTTAGAAATAGTGTCCCCACGCGAAAATTTCAGGGCGGGTCTTAAACAGCAAGGGGTGTGGCCTTGACAGAAAGGGGAGGGTCATATTTAAATTATGGGGTGCATGAGTTTAGTCAGGCCTAGGGCAGCAAAAATCCTAAATACACTACTGCCTACAGGTAAGCCTAGATTAAGGCTTACCTGTAGGTGCAAGAAATATCTCCTTAACCTACACGATTAAGGAGATATTTACTATTAAAAACAAAGCCGATGACGTTACACGCATGCGCAATACCGGGCCGGCATCATTGCCGGTTTTCTGAATGGGAGCTTGCCGGCCCGAGCGCGCATGCGTGTGACGTCATCGCCGCTCCGGCCAATCACAGCGCCGGAGCAGCGATACACTGACGGGACATCGAGGCAAGATGGCGGTGGCGGAGGTGACCGAGGGGGCTTTGATCTCAGGTAAGTCATTCATAATGAGCTAGTATACTAGCCCATTATGCCTTTCTTTTGCAGGGTTTAAATAAAAAAATAATTTTGCCTTTACTACCTCTTTAATATATGTTTTGTTTTTGTTTATGTTTGGTTGAAACATCACTAAGAATATAATATATAACACAATTCATCTGCAACATTTACTTTTGCATGGCACCAATCAAACTCTATATCTATATTGCTTAATTTGTGGGAACACAACAGGTGACGCCACGGCTAGTCATTCATTATTTGCACACTATCACTTTTTTGCTTTATTTGACACTTTGGTAGCGCAGAGGCATATTCACACTTTGCGTGTTCTTTGCCATTCTAATCCAATTTAGCATTCTTAGTTCTAACTTTGCACCTGTTTAGTAAACTACAGGTTACATTTACTCTGTCTGATCATTCAGCTGATTACCCCTTCTGTTACACTAACATACCGTGCAATGAACACTACTACATTTATTGTAAGAATCCTTTTATTTTATGTTTATTACAGTATGTATTTCTTTCTAGTTCTCTTTGGAAAAGCAGAAGTATATAAAAGATACTCAAGAAAGCCTCAGACTTCTGAGAAAAACTGGAAGAGAATGCATTGAGAGACGCAGAAAGGCAATTGAAGATGAAGAAGACATTCCATTGGATATACTCACACAGATCCTCAAAGGGGCAGGTATGCCCAATGCTGTATCCTGGCCTAGGCCAACAAGGCCCAGGCCTAGGGCAGCACTTTGCAGGGGGGCAGTACGAAAAGAGTCTCCGCCGGCTTGTGCTACACTGTTAGGCAAATTAGTCTAGCGCCCCATAAAGTGGCCGCACTGCTTCCGGTATGCGGGCAGCCGGCATTCCGCAACTGTGGGGGGGGGGGGACTCTTCTAATTTTGAGTGTCCTATCATCCTGGACCACAAACCTTCCTCACTGTGCTATGTTTCTGCTGCACCATTGGCATGGTTATATCTTCTTAGTCCTCTCCATACAATTATCAGTAATTTGTGCTTAAAGTGGAACTATAGACAACATTTTTTTTTTTTTTTGGATAGAGTAAGGGAGGGTTATAGCCCCGGTCAGTTTATTTTTTACCATCCCTGTCCCATTGCAGAGATTTCCCTTCACTTCCTCCCCCATAGCCAAACAGTAAGTTAGAGGAAATCTATGCAAATGAAGGGAATCCACTGCCCCCCCCCCCGGCCCTCAGAACTAGTGTCCCCACTCGAAAATTTCAGGGCGGGTCTTAAACAATATGGGGTGTGGCCTTGACAGGAAGGGGTGGGTCATATTTAAATTAGGGGGTGCACAAGTTTAGTCAGGCCTAGGGCAGCACAAAACCTAAATACACTACTGGGTATGCCAAAAGAGCTTGTACAGTACATGTCACATTTATTATAGAAGAAAAAAAGATCTACTCTACACAAAATAGGTCCCCCTGCTAATTCTCTACTGTTGCCAGAGGTTGTGATGTAAAACATTTAGGAGCCATACCAATGAAAATGACAAGAGTCCCAGATCTTGAAAGAAGTCCTACTGGAAGAGGTTTTGGAAGAGGACCACCTGCTCTTTTTTTTTATTGTTGTCAGGGGTTATGATGCAAAACCTTTAGGGGCCATACCTAGGAAAAAAGTAAGGCAGGTTCTCCAATCTTGGAAGAGGTCCTCCTGGAGAGGTTTTGGAAGAGGTCCCCTATTCAATCTTAATTGTTGTCAGGGTTATAATGTAAAACATTTAGGGGGCATACCTAGAAAAAAAGGAAGACAATTGGAATATTGAAAGAGGTCCTTCTGGAATAGATTTTAGAAAAGGTCCCCCTGCTCATTCTTTACTCTTTTCAGGGGTTATGATGCAAAACATTTAGAGGCCATACCTAGGAAAAATGTTAGACAGGTTCTCCAATATTAGATGTCCTTCTGGAAGAGGTTTTGGAAAAGGTCCACCTGCTTGTTTGTTCTTTACCATAGCTCCCAACTATCCCTGATTTTGAGGGACTGTCCCTGATTTGGAGCAATGTCCCTCTGTCCCTCATTCCTCCTCATGTGTCCCTCATTTTGGTCTGATCTCTATAGATGTATATAAAATGCACTTTTTATCTGTCAAAAAGTGTTTTCCAGCGCTAAACCTTTCATCTAAATTGCTGCATTTGTAAATTCCAAAAGCCAATATAAAGGAATAGTAGTGGTAAAAAGAAGCACTTGTGGGTTTAACCAATCTTGTTTTTTGTACAATTCTCCTTTAAGGGGGCGTGGCAAGGGGTGTGTCCTCCTATGCCTGCATACTTTTGCTGATGATAGGTGTCCCTCATTTCCATCTCAAATTGTTGGGAGGTATGCCTTACTGTTTTCAGGGGTTATGATGCAAAACATTTAGGCCCCTTTCACACTGAGGCGCTTTGCAGGCGCTATTGCGCTAAAAATAGCGCCTGCAATGCGCCCCAAAAAAGCCGCTCAATTGTATCCAATGTGAAAGCCCGAGGGCTTTCACACTGGAGCGTTGCGCTTGCAGGAGGGTCAAAAAACTCCTGCAAGCCGCATCTTTGAGGCGCAATAGGAGCGGTAAAAATACCGCTCCTATAGAGCCCCTGCCCATTGAAATCAATGGGGTAGCGCCTCCAAAACGCCTGCAAAATGACGCAAAGAGGCGTTATTGCAGGCGTTTTTAACCCTTTTTCGGCTGCTAGCGAGGGTTAAAATCCCCCCGCTAGCGCCCGCAAATTGCAGCAAAAAATACGCTATATCGGCGCTAAAAATAGCGTCACTATACCGCCAGCGCATCCAGCGCCTTAGTGTGAAAGTAGCCTTAGAGGCTGTATCTAGGAAAAAAAAGGAAGGCCTATTCTCCAATCTTGTTGCTAATTACACATCTGTGGATATTCATTTTCCTTTTTTTTCATGAAAGATTAATTTACTCTTCCCTCTCTTCACAGCCCAGGAGGATGAATGTGATATGGAAGATTTGATAGATAATTTTGTTACTTTCTTCCTTGCAGGTTTGTAATCAAATCCATTCATGTGGTTTTAAAGAGCAGGTTGAAATGCATGTAGAATAAGACACAAGAAATACAGGCCTAGGGCAATGCAAATCAGGGTAAATGTGTAGCAATATCCTATAATAACTCTTTCACCCTCATTCCGTTTTTGCATGGCTGGCATTAGCAAGCTTCAGTTTTGCTCCTGTTTCTGTTTCTCTGGTCTTTGCAAATTAACTGTGCCGATTGCTAGCTCTGGTGCTTGCTTATAAAGGCTCTTTAAACAGATCTGTGTCCTTTTCAGGGCAAGAAACAACTGCCAACCAGTTATCATTTACAGTGATAGAACTGGCACGGAACCCGCACATTCTGAAAAAGTGAGACACATAATATGATTTACATACTACTTTACCAATATGTCATCCCTGTACAAATCAAACCATTTCTTGGGGAAAGGAAAATAATTTAAGTATATATTTTTTTCAGATTGTACTGCATGAAGCTACCGTATATACTGTATATTTTTACAAAAATATACATTTAGGTGTTGTAGGATGAAAAATCCTCTAATGCTCCATGCACACTAGCATTCTTTTAAGTTCCTAGAAGCTATTATGAGCATTTTTTTTTCTTCTCCTAGAAGCTAATAGTGTCCATGCACACTATTTTATGCTAGAAGCGTTTTTCAAGCTTCTGTGTTTAGGAGCAGAAAAAAATAAATTAAAACTTTGTAGCGTTTTTGAGAGCGTTTTCCATAGCAGCAGAAAAATGCTAAGCGCTCCTAAACAGCTTTTTTTTCTTTTCTTCATGTATTGTAAAAAGGCTAATGCTCCTAAAAGCTTCTAAAATGCTATTACAACCCAGCACAAAAAAAGCTAATATCAGCATTTTCCATCTAGCGTTTTTTTTTCTAGCGTTGTTTGCGCTTATAAAAAATGCTAGTGTGCATGGAGCCTAAAGCATTGTAAAATAGATATTGACAAGTGAACAGTGCAGAACTCACAGTACATTGGTTAAATATTATAGATATTAACACTACTACGAAAAAATTATAGTTTTTAGGCACTATATCAGTACAATCAAATGTACCGGTAAGTAGAACACAAATAACTGTGTTATTTGTATTTTTGTTTAATTTGTATTTTATTATACACTGATACTGTATATATATATATATATATATATATATATATATATATATACACAGTATCTCACAAAAGTGAGTACACCCCTCTCATTCCTCAAGCGATGATATATTAAATGTAGTGTTCTCCAGGCCATTCGGAGAGCTTCAGCACTCCTCTGGTCCTCCCCCAGACCCTTACTTTCTGCTTTCAAGCAATGCATCCAGCTTCTTCCCAGCAGCAGCATAAGGAAAGGGGGTGCACTGTCATGTAAGAGAGAGTAGGGGACTCAACTTCTTATGGTGGGGTGACTCTTGACATCAAATGTAAGGGGAGGGGATGCGCTGGACATCTAGTCTTACAGATACAACTGGCCCTTTTGAGGACTATCATAATGCTTATGCGGCCCACGATGAAATTGAGTTTGACACCCCATGCCTAGGCTATAAGAAGATTGCCAAGACCCTAAATCTGAGCTGCAGCACGGTGGCCAAGGCCATACAGCGGTTTAACAGGACAGGTCTCGCTATGGTCGACCAAAAGAAGTTGAGTCATATCCAGAGGTTGTCTTTGAGAAATAGACATATGAGTGCTGCCAGCATTGCTGCAGAGGTTGAAGGGGTGGGGAGTCAGCCTGTCAGTGCTCAGACCATACGCCACACACTGCATCAAATTGGTCTGCATGGCTGTCGTCCCAGAATGAAGCCTCTTCTAAAGATGATGCACAAGAAAGCCCACAAACAGTGTGCTGAAGACAAGCTGACTAAGGACATGGATTACTGGAACCATGTCCCGTGGTCTGATGAGACCAAGATAAACGTATTTGGTTCAGATGATGTCAAGCTTGTGTGAGGGCAAGCAAGTGAGGAGTACAAAGATAAGTGTGTCTTGCCTACGGTCAAGCATGGTGGTGGGAGTGTCATGGTCTGCGGCTGCATGAGTGCTGCCGGCACTGTGGAGCTACAGTTCATTGAGGGAACCATGAATTCCAACACGTACTGTGACATACTAAAGCAGAGCATTATCCCCTCCCTTCAGAGACTGGGCCGCAGGGCAGTATTCCAACATAACGACCCCAAACACACATCCAAGATGACCACTGCCTTGCTAAAGAAGCTGAATGTAAAGGTGATGGACTGGCCAAGCATGTCTCCAGACCTAAACCCTATTGAGCATCTGGGCGGCATCCTCCAATGGAAGGTGGAGGAGCTCAAGGTCTCTAACATCCACCAGCTCCGTGATGTCGTCATGGAGGAGTGGAAGAGGACTCCAGTGGTAACCTGTGAAGCTCTGGTGAACTCCATGCCCAAGAGGGTTAAGGCAGTGCTGGAAAATAATGGTGGACACACAAAATATTGACACTTTGGACCCAATTTGGACATTTTCACTTAGGGGTGTACTCTTTTTTGTTGCCAGCGATTTAGACATTAATGGCTGTGTGTTAAGTTATTTTGAGGGGACAGCAAATGTACACTGTTATACAAGCTGTACACTCACTACTTTACATTGTAGCAAAGTGTCATTTCTTCAGTGTTGTCACATGAAAAGATAGAATAAAATATTTACAAAAATGTGAGGGGTGTATGCCAATATAGTGCTTAAAAATCCCATTCTTTTTGTTAGTTGAGTTGTCTAATGTAATCGGGGTCCCTTTTTGTTTAGTAGGTAGAATATATTAAACAACAAACGCAAGGTTACCACAAAGTTAGGTATCAATATGTGCCCCTAAACATCAAACTTCATGTAAAAATAAAACACAAACAAAAAACGATTCATGATACCAATTAGAATGATATTAATTCTCATGCTCAAAAACGATGAATGTCCATGAAAAATAATTCATTCAATGTGCCCGTAATAGTGTGCTTGAAGTCTATTAAACTCCACACAATTCATGCAGCTAAAAATGCTCTCCAAAGGGTGTTCTTCAGTGATTTTACTCCATCTACCTTATACACTGAGACACACCAGATTTCTAGACTCAGTTTAAGTGGGTCTATATGTGCTTGCGTTGGTTCCCAGATCCGGATATTTGGATATCCACCTCCCTTATGGTCCTCTTCTCTGTCTTTACAACTCAGTGATGGAAAACCACACACAGGATCATTGTGCAACCAGTTTATTAAAATATGTATAAAAAAATCGACTTACATGCTACAGTGCCTCAGTCTTGGAGGTTTTTGGAGGGATTACACTGCTAGAATCTGCTGGGTGCCAACTGAGGCACTGTAGCATGTGATTTTTTTCATGGACATGCATAGTTTTTGAGCATAAGAATGAGTATAATTGGTATCATAACATGTGTTTTGTTTGTGCTTAAGAGCCCATTCACACAGGGGCGACTCGTCAGGCGACTCAGCTGCCTGACAAGTCGCGTCCCGCTCTGTTCAATAGAACCGTTCTAATAGGAGCGACGCAAGTCGCTCCGACTTAGAAAAAGGTTCTTGTAAGACTTTGGGGGTGACTTGCATTGACTTCTATACAGAAGTCATTTTGCAAGTCGCCTCTGAAGTCGTCTTCAGATCGCCTTGCCGAGTTGCCCCCCAAAGTCGTGCCGCCCCTGTGTGAACCGGCCCTTATTTTTACATGAAATTTGAGGTCATGGGGCACATATTGATACCTAGCGCTCATTCATTGCGGTAACCTTGTAGTCTAACATCTAAGTGCACTTTAGCACTAGATTGTGGGAAGATCTGCAGGGGTATTGAAAGATTTTAGGGTGGAATCTGTGGCACAGTGATTGAAATATATAATTATTAACAAACTTACCTTCCAGGGCTCAGGATGAAGTGGATGAAGTTATTGGTTCCAAAAGAGACCTCGAGTACGAAGATCTTGGAAAACTGCAATATTTGTCTCAGGTAGCTGCAAAAAAAAGGTCCACCTTACAAATTGCCCTATATTTAAAAGACCCTTTCAGGGAACACAATCACCAAAGCAAAAAGAATATATATATATATATATATATATATATATATATATATATATATATAATTTTATTTATAAATATATTACATATAAATATATTTAAATATATATTCCCACACATAGCTGACTTCCTGTCCTGTAGTAAGATAGTTTGAAAGTGGACCTTTCAATAACTTTAAAAGTCTGCACGAG
This sequence comes from Rana muscosa, assembly GCA_029206835.1. Lineage (NCBI taxonomy): Eukaryota > Metazoa > Chordata > Amphibia > Anura > Ranidae > Rana > Rana muscosa. The sequence goes on along the minus strand of CM055126.1, from coordinate 199,153,310 downwards.
TATATTCCTAATTTGTCACAAAATAAACTAACTGTATAGTTTTTCAAAAAAGCTTCTTTGCCTAGGTTGAGATGTTGTAAAATGTAATGTTTCGCTGCAGGCACACATACCCCCTACTTTGCCGACTCTGAGTGCTAGTTCCCAGCTGTCACTGGCCACGCCATAAATTTCAACAAGAAGACAAATGAGCTGCTCTCTTTTAAAAGTATTGTTCAAAGTTTATGGAAGTGTCCGATGCAAAGAATGTTAAAAATGTTATTCCAGTATGTATTCTTATTTCATCGGATATACCGACCGTGTGTGGGTCCCATCAGACTTTTTTCCGTCGGAATTTAGAAAGAGAACATGTTCCGATGGAAAAAATTCCTAGCGGAAATTCCGTTCGTCTGTGTGGAATTCCAACGGAGAAAAAAACACGCATGCTCAGAGTCAAGTCGACGCATACTCGGAAGCATTGAACTTCATTTTTATCGGCTTGTCATATTGTTGTACGTCACCACGTTCTTGACGGTCAGAATTTGATGTGAGAGTGTGTATGCAAGACAGCTTGAACGGAATTCCGTCGAAAAAATCCGTCAGAGTTTATCCCAACGAAAAATCCGATCGTGTGTACAAGGCATAATGTGCACTGCTCCTTCCAAACAAATGGAAGTGAAGGGGAAAAAGAGGTTAGGAGCTCGGGGAGGCCATTGCAAGGAGGTAGAAAAACACAGTAAAGCCCTGTACACACGATCAGTTTGACTGATGAAAACCGTCTGATGGATTGTTTTCATCAGACAAACCGATCGTGTATGGGACCCATCTGTCTTTTTTCCATCGGTTTTAAAAAATAGAACATGTTTTAAAATTATCTGATGGATAAAAAACCGATGGCAATTTCCGATCGTCTGTGGGGAAATCCATCAGATAAAAAACCCAAGCATGCTCAGAATCAAGTCGACACATGCTCAGTAGCATTGAATTTCATTTTTCTCAGCTCATCGGAGTGTTTTACGTCACCACGTTTGGAACGGTCGGTTTTTTGACTGATGGTGTGTGGGCAAGACTGATGGAAAACAGTTTCATCAGATTTCTGATGGACAAATCCATAGGATATCTGATCGTGTGTACAGGGCTTAAGAAACAACTTAATAAAGAAAAAGATTCCATGGCCATTAAGTGGTAAATAAAAAATAAATAAAAATTTGATAAAATAGATCAAGGTTTGATCTGGGTTACTTTCAGGATAAAGGATGCTAATGTCAGGGGTCAAAAGGTGACTTTTTTTTGTTTTTTTTGTTTTTATTTTTTAGAAAAAAAAAGTAAAGCTTTTTTTATTTAGTCTCCATGTGTTTAAACATGATAAAAAAAAAAAAAAAAACAGGTACAAATAACATGCGCATATCTGGTATCACTGAAAACATCATCAGGAGTAGGAGAATTTATTTTGTGATTTTTCATGGTGGGTCATAGTAATGGCAAGAAATAAACAGCTAAATTCATTTATTTATGCATTTTTACTATTTTTGTCTAGTTTTTCTATGATAATTAAAAAAAAAATCAGGTCGGTATCCATTATCACTTACAACCAAACGAAAGCCCAATTTGTCCTGAAAAAAATAAGTATAATTCACCTGGATCCACTAAGTAGTTGCAATGATTTATGCAGTTTTACTAACACATGTCAAAGTTTCAAAACTTAGGCATTAAGGGGCTAAAAACGGACATCGATGTTATAACAAAGACCTTTGCTGCCTGATATTACATGTCAGAGTTGCTAGAATGGCAAACCTTGGATTTATTGTGCATCTTTTGTAGGTCTTAAAGGAAAGTTTAAGACTTTACCCCCCTGGTCCAGGTACATCACGTGCGCTAGAAGAAGAAACTGTTATAGAGGGCGTGAGAATTCCTGCTAAATCGTCCCTGATGGTAAGATCCAAACCACTACTGCACACACTGACCCAAGCAATGGTTACAGTCTACATATATAGTAATGCCTACCCTAAAAAGTTTTCACCAATCTAACCCCTTTAATGGGAGGGTCTTATTACAGTCTGTGCTGGCCCAGCAACTTTGTCCCTCCCATCACCTCTTTACATAACCTTTTATGTAGCTGCCTTGAGAGGAGTGAAGGGGAGTACTATAGAATGTCACTTGAGTGACAGCTTAGAGTCTTCTGGGTCTGCTAACATCACATTCAAGTTGGTGACATCCAGCAGCAGTCTCTGGCTTTTGGATGTCTACAAAGGGAAGCTTTTACAGGTAAATACCATGAGTCTATACACTAAATTCACATAAATTATTATGGGTGAATTTTTGTTGAAATTAACAATCTGGTGAGTATTTAAACAAATTACATTTGCCATTATTTTCATTATTAATTGTTGTACTATAGTGTGTATTGAGATTTAGGGTGTAGGTGGAGGTTAAATCTTAAAATAAAAGTTCACCTTTTGGAAAAAATAATAAATGCACATTTTTTGCAGGTAAAAAAATGTGGCATTTTTTTTTTTTCTAAGGAGCCCGCAGAGTCTACGAGCAGCAATTTGCAGGTGCAATGTCAAGCTTCTGCAGACTCTCAGAATAGCTGTCTGCCCGTACCTGGTATGGGCAGGCAGGTACTTGAGAGCAGGAAGAATCAATGAACTGCCAGAGCACTCACCAGTGCCCTCATAGTCCACTGAGAACTGCAACCCGTCAGCCGGAAAGCAATCAGGAAACTGAAAATGAACGATGCGGCTGAGTGGGCGGAGTCCTGCATAGCCGCGCTTTTTTTCATCAGTAACAGTGGGTGCCAGGAGAAGATTCCCCACCCTCTGTCACAGGGAGGGGGGTATCGGGTGCAGATGCTGGAACATGTTTTATGTTCCACCCTAAAACAGGCAGAACATGTAATGTTTTCTAAAGCTGAACTTATCCTTTAACTATAGACTTTTTTCCCCTTTTAGTTTTAGGCAAGGTGGGAACGGGATAGAACTTCTGTCAGGTTTTTATTTGCTGTCTGTATTCCCATTGGAAAGAACCACACTTTCAGTACCGGACAGGGAGTGATGAAATATCTCTCCAGTGGGAATACAAACCGGAACCAATGTTCCCTAAAAGAGTTTTTTTTTTTTATAGTGTGAAGAAGAGTCACTGACACGTATATGCTGATCAGCCATGACGTTATGAACACCCACTATAACAAAATGACCACGCATCTAATATTGAGTAGGTCCCACTTTTTCCACCAAAACAGCCCTGACACACTCCTCTAGACCTCTGAAGGTATGCTGTAGTATCTGCTTCTGCCAGCTTGCCTTCTTCCCATACTGTATCCTGGTGCCATCTCTTTCTCAGGTAAGAGACCCCCAAGCACTCAGATATCCACACGATGCATGAGTTGACAAGGGCTACACCTCTTGTCCCGTTTACCCCTTGGGTTGAAGACAAGGTATAACAGGGTTCAGAGTAGCACGGGTCCCTGGAGGAGCTCCAGGTCAGGATATCTTGTAGTAGACTTGGAATGCTGTGCAGCATGCAAGCTGGCATGTGCAGGATTTCAGATGTGTGGGCAGGCAGGCAGAAGCCAACAACAACCAGGCAGCAGAGGTACAGAATCAGGAACCAGGAGTCAGGCCAAGGTCAATATCAGGTGGGCAGAGAAGGTGCTGGAACAGCAGATAGGAGGCAAGGTTGGGTCACAAGCCAGAGTCAGTAACAGAATTTCAGGAGCAAGCAGAGTCAGACAAGTCAGGTCAGAACACCCACGTAAACATGGGATCAGGTCACAGGCAGAAAGAGCAGACGATCACTCTGCAATGATCCTTGATGAGTCTTTTAGTGCTTTATAATAGGCGTCTGGGCAGATAAGGTCATTCAAACATTAATTCTAATTGCTCATGCACACATGCATGGCCTTAATTCCCAACACAGCTCTGTTGACCACGGCATGAATTCCATTTTCCTGACTGAGCACGGGCATGAATTCAGTTTTCCTGACACCAGGCTATCTTTTTCCAATGCTCTGTGGTCCAGTTCTGATGCTCATGTGCCCATTGTTGGTGCTTTTGGCTGTGGACACATTTCAACATGGGCACCCTGACTGGTCTGCAACTACACAGCACCAGATGCAACAAAATGCGAGGCACTGTGTGTTCCGACACCTTTTTGTCGGAACCAGCATTCCCTTTTTCAGCAATTTGAGCTGCAATAGTCCTGCTATTGGATCGGACTGCATGGGCCAGCTTTTTCACCCCATGTGCATCAATAAGCCTTGGCCACCTATGACCCTGTATCTGGTTCACCAGTTTTCCATCCTTGGACCACTTTTGGTCAGTCCTAACCACGGCAGACCAGGAACATACCACAACAGCTGCAGTTTCGGAGGTACTCCGCTCCAGTCATCTAGCAAACTTGGCCATTGTTGAAATGCTTATGCTTCCCCATTTTTTCTGCTTTAGCACATCAACTTCAGGGACTACATGTTCATTTGCTACCTAATATATCCTGCCAACTTTCAGGTGCCCTGGTCACAAGATAATCAATGTTATTCAATTTACCTGTCAGTGGTCATAATGTTATGGCTCATCATTGTATATTGCATAGTATACAACTACATCCGGTATCACACCTTAGTGAGTGATGTTCATTGAGTATTACAATGTTCTAAAATCAATCCACCTAATAAAAATGTGGAATGTTCTACTTACTGAAACAAAGTTCAGCCAATTTATTTTATGAAATAAACCTGTATCTTCTGTTCCTTGCACAGTTTAACACCTACGTCATGGGAAGGATGGAGCAGTTTTACCCAGATCCCCTTGTTTTCAACCCAGATCGATTTCACCCTGATGCTCCCAAGTAATTGTTTTTTCTTACCTGTGCTAATTGTTACCTTTGTGATACCCTGGAAATAGGCAGTTTGACTAAAAACCATACTTCATCATTGGTTATGGTCTAGAACTCTAGAAGATCAAGGGTCTTCAAACTTTGTAAACATAGGTGTGCGCAGCCTATTACATTAGGGTGTGCACCCCAAAGCTCAAACACACATATGTGTGTGTATGTATATGTATATATATATATATATATATATATATATATATATAAATAAATAATGGCAGTAGGGCAATGGACAGAGTCAGTATAACAGTGGATGGTGTCAGTGGGCAGGGACAGTTGTCAGTAGTTTCTTTTTATTTATTTATTTATTTATTTTTACATTTTACAATTTTATTGTTTTTATTATTTTTTACAATATTTTTTTACAAGAATTTTTTATTATTTTCTTTTACAATTTTTTAGGAGCACCATTGGGGGTGCTTTGGTGAGATATCAGGGGCCTAAACAGACCCCTGATATGCCACTTTTGAGACAGAGAAAGGGGCTGAGGACAGAGATTCCAGAGTCCCTTTCTCTGCAGCCAATCAACAGGGGGAATCTGTGCAGCACAGGGTGATTAGGGTGTGCCTGGGCACACCTGGCACACCCTGTGCGCACGCCTATGTTTGTAAACAAAAGGTCAGTTGACTGTCCTTCAGACTTTGGGGGAATGTGGACTTTAGCTAGTGAGATAAGAAAATGGCTTGGCATCACTGAGAGTATACAATGCTTGAAGCTTGGTGTTCAGAAGGATTCGAAAAAATGACATAGTGCCCGTGGCCAATTTTGCCCTATTGTTGGTGTCATTGGGAGGAATTATGCCCCATTGCTTATGTCGTTGGGAGGTTTTATGCCCCATTCTTGGTTTCGGTTTGAGGAATTATGCCTCATTTTTGGTGTCGTTGGCTGGGATGTGAAGCAGTAGCCTGTGCATTGCCCCCCATGATGCACTGATCATGGTTGAAATGCCCTGCAGTGTTCTATGTATAAAATGTAATAATGTGGGTGCATTTCTTACATTTTTAAAGGCGAACCTTTATGCCTTTAATGCATAGAGAACCAGGCCTTATTTTCTCAGGGTGGGAGTGGGGAGATATTAAAAGACCTATTAGGATTTTTTGGGTAACTTTGTTCTCAATATGGAGACTCACATTCTCTATTTGTCCTGTTACCTAATCTGTGAGAGTAAAAAGAGAAAGAAAATTAAACATTTTGGATTGTCACCAGAACAGTAATAGAAGGGAAATCTTCCAAAGGAGCCGCTAGTTCTGGTGACCCAGATGACAACTGGGGACTCCCTCGCTTTAAATGAATTTCCTATAACTTCCTGTTTTGGCAATGGGACAGGAAGTGAAGGTAAATCTCCTCAATGGGACACAGATGGCAAAAAATAATGAATAATAAAAATGCCATAAATATATCCCCTATTTTGTAGACGCTATAACTTTTGCGCAAACCAATCAATATACGCTTATTGACATTTTTTTACCAAAAATATGTAGAACAATACATATCGGCCTAAATTGAGAAAGAAATTTGTTTTGTTATTTTTCATTTTGGGGATATTTATTATAGCAAAAAGTAAAAAATATTGTTTTTTTTTCAAAATTGTCAGCCTTTTTTTGTTTATAGCGCAAAAAATAAAAAACGCAGAGGTGATCAAATACCATCAAAAGAAAGCTCTATTTGTGGAAAAAAAAAATCATACATTTTATTTGGGTAGTCGCTGCCGTCGCACGACTGCGTAATTGTCAGTTAAAGCGACACAGTGCCATAGCGCAAAAAAAATGGCCCGGTCGTTAAGGGGTCAAATCCTTCCGGTCCTTAAGTGGTTAAAGGAGTCTGCAAATTATTGACATGGCATCCAGCTCATTCAAAGGGCTTCCTGAAGCAGACTCCATTTGGACATTATTGAAGGATCAGCCCGCAAGGCAATTTCGAAAACGTGTGAATGGGTTTCACTATTAGTAGGCATTAATGATATTATCACATATAATCACAGAATGGAAATGATATATATCACCCAGAACAGAACAAACCAAAAAAAAAGGGGGGTGGGGGTGGATACATATTCAAAGTATATGAATGGTATGGTGAATCAGATATGTTACAAGATCAGGAGGTATCACTCCCTTCGGGCGCTAGAGTGCATTCAGATTCCACCCAAATAAATTTTACGAATTTATTAGGGTATCCTCTGGCTTAATAAGTCTTATACAGTGGGATTTCTTGATTGAATAATGTAATCCAAAAAGGTACGTGGGGGGGGGGGGGGTGTGCAATGCCATTACTTCTTAATGGCACCCCAATTGCGGCGTGATTTTGTCACAATCGTCGCGCTGCAATCGTGGGCAAATTGCAACGCACACCACTTGTCTTTTAAAAAAGAGGAGGAGCTCCTTTTGAGCCATAGCATCATGTGTTGCGGTTTGCCACGATTGCAGCACGATTTGTCAAGTGACAATCGCTGCAAAATCACACCGCGATTGTGGTGCCATTCGGATCACTCAGGTGTAAACGGAGCCTTAAGCCTCATACACACGATTGGATTTTCTGCGGACAAAGCGTAGGACTTTTGTCTGAAGGGCGTTGGCTGTGAACTTGTCTTGCAAACGGCAAATAATTTTTGGGCCAGCAAACACAAAACTACATGGTTTTTCAGCTCTTTAGCGCCACCCTTTGGGCAACTTCTGCTAATGTTGTGTTATGGTGAGCATTGCTTCTGAGCATGCGTGTTTGTACTTGTGTACACACAATCGGATAATCCGAAAACGCACATTTCTTGGCGGAAAATTTTAAAGCATGCTATCCAACATTTGTCCGCAGAAAATCCGACAACAATTGTCCGATGGACCATACAAATGGTCGGATTTTCTGACAACAGCCTGCCATCACACAATTCCCGTCGGATAATCCGATCGTGTGTACGAGGCTTTAGAGTAGTTTACTTTGCCACATGAGGTAAGCACTTTTTTCTTTTTCCAAACAGGCCATATTTTACGTATTTCCCATTTTCTCTTGGCCCACGTTCTTGTATTGGACAAGTCTTTGCACAGGTATGTTAATTCATTTTATTTCATATCAATGTGATAATTGAAAAATGCCTGGGAGTATAGAAACATATACACAACTAGAAAACATGGACAGAACAAAGGACAAAGTGACAAATTGTCTTTATATCCCACCATCCCCTGGCCACTGATAATTGCCTTCTCCGCCCTCTCCCACTGTTGGGAGTGCCTTTGTGTCAGAGCTTACACAGATTAATGATCTTACTCCCATCCCCACATGTTCAGGTTTGGTAGTTTGCCGATCAGGCTTGAGCACAGCATCCCGGGAGGAATAGGAGAAGGTCACGGAGCCTTATGCCCCGTACACACGTTCCGATTATCGGATGATAAAAATCGCTTTCGGATAGATCGTTCGATAATCTGATCGTTAGTACACAGCTTTGGACAGCCGATCACGACAGTCTGTCCAACAAAATCCGAAGGGACAAACACGAAAACTTTGCTCGGACGACAGCCCATCGTACGACAATCGTTTAATCAGTACAGTATGCGTCCGCTAAAAATCGATAGACAAACACTGCGCATGATCGTAAACACGAAAATAAACCAGAAGGACACAGGGGTCACACGTATTTGACAGAATTTCGGATACGTAGCTACGCACACCGGAAGGTTTTTCCAGAATCGTACGACAAAAATCGTAATTGTCGTAGAGCACATTTTGCACTGTTGTATTCGATATTAGTTTTATACAATAAAATGCGAACGATACGTCGTACGATAATCGGAACATGTGTACGGGGCATTAAGCCTCATACACACGATTGCCCAAATCCATTATTTCCAAGGGCTCTGGCAGATGACGAATCGAGAAAGGAGAAGGTAGGCATCAGTTGATGCTTGGAGGGGCAGGGGGGTTGTTATTAAGTAACCCTTTTACTTTGCCTATTTATTTTACTTTGCCTATTCCTTTTAACTCAAGTTCCATTTTTTCTAAAAACAGCTCTGAATATTTGGTAACACATAAGCATCTACTCATTTATACTGTCTAGTAAAACAGAATTTGAGTAGAGTTGACAAGGGTCAGTCCACCCAAACTTGATACTCAGACTTTGGTAGAGGCTGGAGAGCGGAGGTTCACCCAAAATATTGACATTTGCCCATCCTGATCTTTGTACCATATACTCCTACATATGTATAATAATTTTTTTGGTGCGGGTGTAATTACCGAGATTCGGCCGTATTAGTTAGGACTTCCGGGTATTCCTCCCGCGGGAGTGGGCGTATCTGTTCCTCTCCCCGACGCCCCAGTGTTTGCTGGGAGATGACCGCAATGTTTCCTGGGAGCACTGTATCTGTATCACTCTTCCCAGGAGACAATGAGTAACGCCGACGATCGTAATCTCTCGAGATTTCACTCGTCGCTTCCCAGAAGTCTGTGCTTGTGAGGGTTCCCATTGCCCACAAGCAAAATGGAAAATACCATGATCGTTTTATCTAAGTTGATATTTACTACGAAAACAGACGGGGGATGGATCGAATCGCCTAACAAGTGAGTACTAAGTATGTATGTGTAACCCCATTAGATGCACTTAAAAAAAAAAAAAAAACGAGGGACCGCGGAACCCCCGCTTTAAAGTGAAAGTCCATCCTACAAATAAAATTCCCTGCATCTATAGACACCCACGATCTAACACTAACCTATCTAGAATGGTAAAGACGAAATCAGTATGCCTACTTTTTGAAGGCGATACGACCCGATCTCTAGCGGCGGAAGCTCTGCAGAGGACACAGCCGACAACTGCTGTGAAATCAGAACAGGCCTCGACCAAAGAAGTTGAGTGCACGTGCTCGGTGTCATATCCAGAGGTTGTCTTTGGGAAATAGACGTATGAGTGCTGCAGAGGTTGAAGGGGTGGGGGGTCAGCCTGTCAGTGCTCAGACCATAAGCCGCACACTGCATCAAATTGGTCTGCATGGCTGTCATCCCAGAAGGAAGCCTCTTCTAAAGATGATGCACAAGAAAGCCTGCAGAGGGTGAGGGGGGAATGCATCTGACAGTTTTGTACAAATGTTGACGACTCTGATGTGATATCTCTGTGTTTAAAGCGGAGTTCCAGCCGTTTCCGTGTTTATTAAAAGTCAGCAGCTACAAAAAGTGTAGCTGCTGACTTGTAATAAACACACACTCACCTGTGTCAGGATCCAGCGATGCAGCCGCCCGCAGCCTCCGTTCTTTCCCCCCACCTTTCCCCAGTGCCAGCATCACTAGTGTGACAGCGGGCGGCTTCACAGCCGGGTGTGCACTGCGCATGCGTGAGCCGTGCTGTGCACCCTGAATGGCCGGGCAATCTTCTGGGAGACCTGTGACGCGTCCCAGAAGATTTCAGGGAGGGAGGGGGAGAGGAGAACTTCCGTTCGAGCCGCCTAGGTGGCCCGAACGGTAATGGGAGCTGGGTACCTGTCAAAACTAGGTACCCCCCCAGGAGTCCTTAAAGCGGAAGTTCCACTTTTGGGTGGAACTCCGCTTTAAGCTGCAGATCTGCACACCTCCTGTCCAAGAGGTAGTGGTAGATAAGAGCTGCATATGGATTTTCCAGGTCATCAAATTGTAAACAAAGTCATTACTGGAGCCCTATTGGCCTCTATTCAGCAGCTCACCGCAAAGGCAGGGGACTGTCCGGGAGAGAACATTCAAGTTTAATAAGTCAAAGAGAGTGCCAAATGAAAAAGTCATTTATTGTTCAACTGATTAAAACAAGCAGCTCAAAAGCCACCAATAAGGTCTGGGTGTGGTGGTAGAACGTGGACTGAAGGATCCTGAGGAGCTGGCCTGGGGTTTCTGGTAGAGCTCAGATTTTCGACCAAATAAATAAAAGAGAGGGAGGCAGGAGAACCCTTACCGTATAGTGTAATAGATTAATTTGAAAACAAGAAAACCGTGCTTCCACAATAAAATGCAAAAAAGGTAAAATCGGACTTACAATTGCTGTCTCCATGCAGGGACAGTGTGGCGGCTCTCTATGCATTGGCATTCCCATCCCGGGTGCTCTCTGAGGGTTCTCAGGTGGGTGAATGAAGTGGTAGAAAGAATCAGCACAAAAAAGGCCCTTATGCGGCGTACACACGATCGTTTTTCATGCCATTTTTTAAACCAACGTTTTTCTCATCGTTTTTTTTTCATGTTTCCTCTCAAGCCTGTCTTGCGTACACACGATCATTTTAAAAAACGCTCGAGCAAAGCGCAGTGACGTACAACACGTACGACGGCACTATAAAGGGGAAGTTCCGTTCGGATGGCGCCACCCTTCATGTTAGTAAAGTTTGTTGAGCAACGATTCGCGCTTTTCAGCCTCGTGCTTTTCAGTCCGTTACAGCGTGACGAATGTGCTATCTCCATTACGAACGCTAGTTTTACCAGAACGAGCGCTCCCATCTCATACTTGATTCTGAGCATGCGCGTTTTTTTTCACCTCGTAAAAGCATACACACGGCCGTTTTTCACGTTGTTAAAAAAAACGACATGAAAAACGACGTGAAAAAATAGAGCATGTTCGAAATTTTTAATGGCCGTTTTTCACGTTGTTAAAAATGCTCTGGAGCCCACACACGATCGGTTTTAATGCCCATTTTTAAAAATTGCATTTTTAACGGCATGAAAAACGACTGTGTGTATGGGGCATTAGGCCCCTTTCACACTGCCCGGACTTGAAAGTCTCGCAATTTTTATGGAATGCCTTTGTAAACTTGAGGTCTACTGTCTATGGACCTCAATTTGCATCAAAGTCGGACCAAAGTAGTACAGGAATTACTTTGATGTCAGTGTGACTTGAAGTCGCACAGATAAGAATGGTACACATTGGAAATCATGGGGAAATCATCAAGTCGCAGGACAAGTCACACAAGTCTGAAAGGGGCCTTAGGTAGTTCTATTGGCAGAAGCACCCAATGTGGTTGTTCAAAGGATAGGCATGAGTCCTCTGCTTTAGCAAAACATCCAATTACTTTATTTCACCAAATAAAATGCTTTTTGTGGCTTTAAATTGCCACTTCCTCGGTTCAAGGTGATAAAATTGGTGTCTGTGGGTAAAAAAGTTGTCATAGGATACAATAGGTATTTAACATAATTTGAAAGCACAGTCTAAAAAACTGTTAAATAATTGTAAAACATGTAAAAAGCAATCACATATGAGAAGTGTGCAAATAAAGCCACCAGTGCATTTTGGGGGGCCCAATGAAGAGGGATTGTGTGGCCCCCCCAAACCGCATTAGTGGCTTTTACCCTGGTTGTGAACAATAATGACTTTGGACTCCCAAGGATTTCTCGTTTGGCTCTCACTTTGACTTATTATACTTGGATTTCTCAACTCGGGTGAATGTTCTTTCCTGGAGAGTCCCCTGCCTTTTGTGGTGAGCTGCCAAATAGAGGCCCATTGGGCTCAAGTAATGACTTTGTCTGCATTTTGGCGACCTGTGAAAATCCTTATCCAGCTCCCCTCTACTACTGAAACAAGTAAAAGGATTGAGAAGGCAACTCTGTAGTCCATATAGCAATTTTAAAGTGGTTGTAAACCCGAAAAAAAAAAAGAAAAAAACACCTGCAAGACAAAGCCATAATGAGCTAGTATGACTAGCATGCTAGCTCATTATGCATTACTTACCTTAGATCGAAGCCCCCGAAGCCGTCCTCGTCTCCCCCTCCGGCCACAGACATCTCTCCACAGATACCCGGAAGGTTACTTCAGGGTATCGCCGCTCCAGCGCTGTGATTGGCTGGAGCGGCGAAGAAGTCACTCTGCGCATGCGCGCAGGAGCCGTCAAATACGGCTTTGCCGGTTTTATCAATGGGATTCTCACTGTGCCTGCGCCGTTGTCTACCCTTTTCTCCTAAACCGTGTAGGTTTAGTAGATATTGCAAACACCTACATGTAAGCCCGGGGAAGGGTTTACAACCACTTTAATAGTTGGTTACAAAAAGTGACATGCAAAACAACTGACGCGTTTCGGCAAGTAGTCTTAGTCGTAGCATCCCCTCTACTACTACCGCACGGCCAGCAGGTGTGCATATCAGCATCTTAAACACAGAGAGATCACAATAGAATTCCCGAGATTTGCACCTTCCCCTTGGCGCTCTCTTTGAACTTTTGCGCACCTTCTGTGGCCTGTACATAGGGCTCCCATTACACCTGCTGGATTATTTTAATTTCTTTCATATTATGCAGATTGTAACAGAAGGAGATAAAACACAAATGGGTACAGGAAGACCTAAAACTCCCATTGGACAGCAACACAATCAGAAATGATGGCAGGGAGATCTCTGTCTTGGAACATTTTTAAATATGAGAAGCTGCATGAGTTGTATCTACAATGTTACTGTTGGGTGTACCGAAAACTGATTTTCTGTGTCTTCCTATATAGATGGAAGCGAAGGTGGTAATAGCCAAGCTCCTGCAGAGATTCGAGATTGATTTGGTGGAAGGACAAAGCTTTGAGATATACGACACAGGCTCTCTTCGGCCCATGGGAGGGGCAATATGTAGACTGAGGCCCCGAACAATCTCAGGAACCACAAAGAAATAAGAGTTTTTATACACATTGTTTTACGTAGGGACTCAAATGTCAAATAATTGTCTAAACTAACAAGATTATGTAAAAGTCTATATACTAAAGCTTACAAAAAAAAATTAAATTTTAAAGGGTCAGATTACTTTTACCAGAAAACTGCCTAACCTATGCATGTAAGGGATGCGTGTAGATTGAAAGAAGCTGTGTAGCTTTCACCAAAGTTAAATAATGCCCTAATCATAGGGGTAGGCCATTTATGTACTTTTGAAAGCCTGGCCAAAAAACTCCCAGAGATGGCATTATCCCATCCTGCCTTGTTGCTAGGACATTGCTAAGACACTCCCAGCTAAATCAAACTCCCTTGCATGCACTCTTTCTCCCTAATTGCTGTAGTTTTGAGCTTAGTGATGCTATGACAGAGGAAATAGTGAACCACACATGTGCCAGGGTTTGAGAGCTCACTCCTGTGATGGCTGGAGTGAGCAGTAGCAGCTGGGAGTGAACCTTAGCAATGTCCTAGAAACAAGGCAGGATGGGATGATGGCATCTGTGGGAGTTTTTCAACCAGGCTACAGGAGGTACATAAATTGCTTACACCTATATAGCACCTATATACACCTATATAGCAAGGGCTGTCAAAGCTGCAGTTTGTTTATTATCTACGGGTACCCCTTACCTGTTTAGGATTTGTGGTAAAATGCAACTAACCCTTTAAACTAAAGATGCATAGAGAGCTATATATTTTTGAATGTACAGTGGAACCTCGGTTTAAGAGTAACTTGGTTTAAGAGCAATTTGATTTGCGAGTAACTTTTTTTTTTTTAATTCTGACTAGGTTCGCGAGTGTTGTCTCGCAAGATGAGCAGAATTCAACCTAATAAGGCATGCAGTACCGCATTTGGCCTGACGTGCGGGGGTGCCGGAGCCGAGCAGTGCCGAACAGCAGCCGATCGCCGCCTCTCGGAAAGACATGGAAATACATGGAAATTCTCTGTTTCTGAGCCTTTCCGACGTTTGCCGAGGTCAGCCGATGTGTCCTCGGGCCTTTCCAGCTGCCCCCCCCACCTCTGGCCGCAAGCGGTATTGCAATGTATTAAAGTCTATGCGGAACAAATTATTTTCGTTTCAATTGACTTCAATGGGAAAACTCGCTTTGATATGCAAGTACTTTGGATTACGAGCATACTCCTGGAACGGATTATGTTCGTAATCCGAGGTTCAACTGTATTTGTTGAAAAGCAGAGCATGTAGATATGGGCTTGTTATATACTAGTAGTCAAGATGCTAATACCAGATCAAATTCAGATGCTTACACTGCTTGTTACAGGGTACCTCTTCAAGGGCCACAGTGAAGCATTTGTGTGAAAACTACCATATGCTCATCTGTGTGCATTTTTGTTTTGTAATCCTTCCCTTTGTACTTTTAGGCATTGTGCATGGACAGTTTTTTTTTTCTTTTTTCTAATTGCTGCATTTTTAGTAAAAACAAAACAAAAACAACTATTGAAGAAAAAAAGCATTTACTGATGTAATAATGATTAAAAATCTGCATTACTGTTTGTGTTTTAAATATGGCTTCGAGTTCAGCATTTTTGGCCGCTAGCAGGGCGCTTTTAACTCCCACTATTGGCCAAAAAAAAGGGTTGAAAATGTGCCCGTGTTGCGGCGCTGCCGAAGCGCTTTGCAGGCGCTTCGGAAGCACTGCCCATTTATTTCAAAGATGCTGCTTGCAGGACTTTTTCTAACGTCCTGCAAGCGCACCGCCCCAATGTGAAAGGACTGGGGCTTTCACACTGGGGAGGAATGGGAGGTTTTTTTCAGACGCTTTACAGATGCTATTTTTAGCGCTAAAACGCCTGAAAAACGCCTTCAGTGTGAAAGGGGTCTAAATGATGTCATATACCCTCAAAGTCTTCATGAGCAATTTTGTCTTTTTTCATCTGTAGGAGGGGAGGAGGGGCTTTCTCAGCTAAGCACACTCTGTCCTGCATTCCTGAGCTAAGGGCAGATGGATTCCAGGTGGTAAATGTTACAATAATTATCTGAACTTACTCAAGATGGCCGCAACTAGCTAGTGTTTTTCCAAGTAATTTCTCAACAAAATAAAGAAATAAAGGATGGAGACATTGATGGGGGAGTTTGCTTTGAGCATTAAAAATTAATAAATCAGCGTATTCAGTTTGAGGGGCGCAGATACAGATAACTTTTGCTTTTAGCGAAGTGCCTTACAATTAACAGCAGTGTTGTCAGCCTGTTTTGTGCAGTCCTTTAGTCAGGGCCGTCTTTACCGCAGGGCAAATGGGGCAAGTGCCCTGTCACTGTTGGGGGCCCAAAGCAGGTGCTGCCCCCTTAGCCCGCACTGGGCATACTTGCCGCCTGTCCCGCCATGCTCTTGTCCCCGGTTGCATTACGGAAAGCAGAGCCGAGATCTGGACAGCATACAGCCATTTCACTTGTTGCTTAAGAAATGGGGGTGTGAGACTTGGAAAATGTATATGGTACTGCCAACATCCTTACATATTCGGAAGAGATGTGCAACTAGTGCACAGGGAGTTGCCCCTTAGGACTTTTTAGGCAGAAAAAATATAAAAGGGAGTAGGAATGTAAAAAACGCACATAAGTGCTAGCTTTATTAAAGGTAGAAAAAACCCATAGAAATACAAAATTCATTTAAAATAGGGTAAAGGAATCAATTGAATACAAGATATAAGTATCAGCCCAAAAACTTACAATCCACTGCCCAAAATGCGATTAGGGTCAAGCGGACAGAATTACAGCATGACATCCCAACATGTTTCGGAGATTCACAATAATATGTAATATTACTTCGTCAGGGGAGGCTTTATGCAGTGGGTGACATACTTCTTGTCTGTAATATAAATATAATAGTATTTGTATAATTACATTAGAGCATTATACATTTGTTACTTTATATAATATTTTTAGGTTAAAGGTACTCACATAGATACGATACATTGTGTGGCAAAGTAAAAACAACAACATTGGCGATGCAAGCTGGCTGACGGGTCCACAAAGATGGGCGTGCAGGGGTTCAAGGCCAAATGCTGCTATTGCATTCACAAGAGTCGCCTGCTTGTATAACTGGCAGCGAAGATGTACTGTTCAAGGTAGAATTAATAAAGAGAAAGTACTTTGAGTTAGTCCTATACAAAGGAGTACAAGAAATGGACAAACTGAGCGGAGATAGTGATCTCCAGTCAGCAGGGGTGAATGGTATTTACCTGTTCAAGCTGTACTTAGATCACACAGGGCAGACCTCATGGCGGCAGTCAGGAGACTGACAATTGCCAGCTGGAGGTCTGCACCTTAAGGCCTGGTTCACACTGGGGCGACAAACGCTCCGACATTGGGAGCTCATGTCGCATGACGTGTGAAAATCAATGTTTCCCTATGGGAGCCGTCTTAACTGGTCCGACACATGTCGGTCCGACTTTGAGAATGCTCCCTGTACTACTTTGGTCCGACTTTGATCCGACTTCAGCCCATTGACTATCATTGAAGTCGGATCAAAGTCGGACCGCAGTCTTGCATGGTCCGACTTTGGCATGCGACTTGTGCTGTACTGCTCTTGAGGGGGAACTCCAGGCCAAATTTTAAATAAAAAACCGGCGTGGGTTCCCCCTCCGGGAGCATACCAGGCCCTTGGGTCTGGTCTGGATTTGAACGGGCACCCCTACGCCGAAAAACGGCGTGGGGGGTCCCCCCAAAATCCAAACCAGACCCTTATCCGAGCACACAACCTGGCAGGCCGCAGGGGAAGAGGGGGGGACGAGAGAGCGCCCCCCCCCTCCCTCCTGAACCGTACCAGGCTGCATGCCCTCAACATGGGGGGTTTGGTGCTCTGAGGCAGGGGGGCGACCTGCGGCCCCCCCACCCCAGAGCACCCTGCCCCCATGTTGATGAGGACAGGGCCTCTTCCCGACAACCCTGGCCGTTGGTTGTCGGGGTCTGCGGGCGGGGGGCTTATCGGAATCCGGGAGCCCCCTTCAATAAGGGGGCCCCCGGATCCCGGCCCCCCACACTATGTGAATGAGTATGGGGTACATCGTACCCCTACCCATTCACCTGGTGGAAAAAAATTGCAATAAAAAAACACTACACAGGTTTTTAAAGTAATTTATTATACAGCTCCGGGGGTCTTCTTCCGACTCCGGCGCTCTTCTTCCGACTTCCGGGAGTCTTTTCCGACTTCGGGGGTCTCCGGTGTCGTCTCCGCGCTCTCCGGTTCTTTCTTCCGCCGGGCCTCCGCTAACTTCTTTTTAGCTCTCTTGCTAACGGAGGCCCGGTCTTCCCATTGTCTCGTCCGGCTCTCCGTTGTCCTTCTGCCGGCCCCTCCACTAACTTCTTGGTAGCTCTTTCGCTAGTGGAGGGGTCGGTCTTCCCGTCGTCGCCGTCGGCTTCTTCTTCCCTCTTCTCCTCCTCGATGTTGACGCGTCGCTTCCTCCCGCTGTAATACTGGCTCTCCACTCCGCTCCGCATTAATGTAGGCTTCTCATGACGTCACAGTCACATGTTCCCATGACGTCACAGTCACATGCTCCGGGGCCATGTGCCCCGGAACATGTGACTGTGACGTCATGAGAAGCCTATATTAATGCGGAGCGGAGCGGAGAGCCAGTATTACAGCGGGAGGAAGCGACGCGTCAACATCGAGGAGGAGAAGAGGGAAGAAGAAGCCGACGGCGACGACGGGAAGACCGCGCCTCCGTTAGCAAAAGAGCTAAAAAGAAGTTACCGGAGGCCCGGAGGCCCGGCGGAAGAAAGAACCGGAGAGCGGGAGACGACACCGGAGACCCCCGAAGTCGGAAAAGACCCCCGGAAGTCGGAAGAAGAGCGCCGGAGTCGGAAGAAGACCCCCGGAGCTGTGTAATAAATTACTTTAAAAACCTGTGTAGTGTTTTTTTATTGCAATTTTTTCCACCAGGTGAATGGGTAGGGGTACGATGTACCCCATACTCATTCACATAGGGTGGGGGGGCCGGGATCCGGGGGCCTCCTTATTGAAGGGGGCTCCCGGATTCCGATAAGCCCCCCGCCCGCAGACCCCGACAACCAACGGCCAGGGTTGTCGGGAAGAGGCCCTGTCCTCATCAACATGGGGGCAGGGTGCTCTGGGGTGGGGGGGCCGCAGGTCGCCCCCCTGCCCCAGAGCACCAAACCCCCCATGTTGAGGGCATGCGGCCTGGTACGGTTCAGGAGAGAGGGGGGCCGCTCTCTCATCCCCCCCTCTTCCCCTGCGGCCTGCCAGGTTGTGTGCTCGGATAAGGGTCTGGTTTGGATTTTGGGGGGGCCCCCACGCCGTTTTTTCGGCGTAGGGGCGCCCGTTCAAATTCAGACCAGACCCAAGGGCCTGGTATGCTCCTGGAGGGGAACCCACGCCGTTTTTTTTTTATTTATAATCTGGCCTGGGGTTCCCCCTCAAGATTCATACCAAACACAGTGCCTGGTATTGGCGGGGATCCAATTCGGATCCCCGTTCATTGAAAGTCGGACATATGTCGGCTTCATGTCGCAGGGCAAAGTCGGATCCAAAGTAGGACGGATGTCGTGTCGCACTAGTGTGAACCCAGCCTTAATAGTGTGAGTGGGTGGGGTCATCCATTCAGAGGGATTATGTGTTGCAGGGATCAGCCCATACATACAGCTGCGAAGCAGTCAATTGCAGGGCTGCAAGGCATCTCTCTGACGTGGAGGCGTGCGGTGTAGCCAAGCCCAGACATGCACGGTGACGTCACGCGTCTCGGCGTCACTGGCGGGTATACATACACCAGATGTCCGGCAAAGGTCGGGTCTGGTGACATGAAAAAGCCCCGCCCAGTGGGAATGGCCTGCGCGATGGGAGAAAGATACCACCCATGACATGACACACACGGGCGAGCTTACCCGCCGGATGTCTGCAAAGAATGCAGCACGGCCTATGAGCTCCGCATAGCACCATCATGTGGACAGAGGGAAAATCTCAGCCAGTTTTCTTACAATGTGGTAATAGGCCTGACAGTGCATGAATCACTGGAAAAAAGAAATAAGAATAAGATGTGGGAAAACCTGTACAAAAACAACAATTATAACTACAAAGCCAGCAACAGGCAATTTGCTGGTAGAATATGTAAAATACAGAAAAAATGGAAGATTACAACATTATACGTACAATGGTGTAAATGAATAATAGAATCAAAGAATAATAATGAATAACATTGACAATACATTAAATACAGTAAGAGAGAACATATACAGTGATACTGCATATGTAACATTGAAAAATGTTGAAATAAATTGTGATGGTGTCAGAGAGCTAAGGGGACACACGGGGACAGAGAGCTCATATCAAGAAAGAGATACCGAGAATGCATCAATACATTGATGTAGATATTGGGGCCTGGGGATGGAAAGGACAAGGAGAGGGGAATAGCCCCTATCGGTTGAGTTCACAGACCCCTGAAGTGAATCCAGGTATAAAGGGTAGAAAGTTAAATGCCTCATTGAGGCCTAGAGGCTGAGTCGCCTGTAGGTTAAATATCCACCTGAGCTCGCCTTGGAGGAGACGTTTGTTGAAGTCTCCTCCTCTGGAGCCGGGGTGGATACGATCGAGAGCAAGAAAGTGAACTTTGGGGGTGAGTTTTGGGTGAACCAAAGCCATATGTCGGCCAATGGTTCTATCCGGGTCACGTTTTTTTATGGTGGTAATATGTTGGTATATTCTTTTCCAGAATTCGTTTTTTGTTTTTCCAACATAATAGCATCAACATTCACAGGTGAGTAAATATACCACAGCTGGAGTTCTACAGTTTAAGTAGTGTTTGGGATAAAACCGTAGGCCATTGGGTAGGTTCACATAGTTACATAGTTACATAGTTAGTCAGGTTGAAAAAAGACACAAGTCCATCCAGTTCAACCGTAAAAAATAAAAATAAAAAAATAAAAATAAACATATATCGTACAATCCCATATACCCAATTCTATACCCACAGTTGATCCAGAGGAAGGCAAAAAAAACCAGAAGAGCATTATCCAATTTGCTACAGCAGGGGAAAAAATTCCTTCCTGATCCCCCGAGAGGCAATCGGATATTCCCTGGATCAACTTTACCTATAAATGTCAGTACCCAGTTATATTATGTACATTTAAGAAAGAATCCAGGCCCTTCTTAAAGCAATCTACTGAGCTGGCCAGAACCACCTCTGCAGGGAGTCTATTCCACATTTTCACAGCTCTTACTGTGAAAAAACCTTTCCGTATTTGGAGGTGAAATCTCTTTTCCTCTAGACGCAAAGAGTGCCCCCTTGTCCTTTGTGTTGACCGTAAAGTGAATAACTGAACACCAAGTTCACTATATGGACCCCTTATATATTTGTACATGTTGATCATATCCCCCCTTAATCTCCTCTTCTCAAGAGAGAATAAATTCAGTTCCTCTAATCTCTCCTCATAGCTGAGCTCCTCCATGCCTCTTATCAGTTTGGTTGCCCTTCTCTGCACTTTCTCCAGTTCCCCAATATCCTTTTTGAGAACTGGGGCCCAAAACTGAACTGCATATTCCAGATGAGGTCTTACTAATGATTTGAACAGGGGCAAAATGATATCTCTCTCTCTGGAGACCATACCTCTCTTAATACAAGAAAGGACTTTGCTCGCTTTGGAAACCGCAGCTTGGCATTGCATGCCATTATTGAGCTTATGATCTACCAAAACCCCCAGATCCTTCTCCACTACGGATCCCCCCAGTTGTACTCCCCCTAGTATGTATGATGCATTCATATTATTAGCCCCCAAGTGCATAACTTTACATTTATCAACATTAAACCTCATCTGCCACATAGTCGCCCAATTAGACAGAGCATTGAGGTCGGCTTGTAAATTGGCGACATCCTGTAAGGACGTTATTCCACTGCATAGCTTGGTGTTATCTGCAAAGACAGAAATGTTACTTTTGATCTCAGACCCAATATCATTTATAAACATATTAAAAAGTAAGGGTCCCAGCACTGAACCTTGGGGTACACCACTGATAACCTTGGACCATTCAGAGTAAGAATCATTAACCACTACTCTCTGAATTCTGTCTTTTAGCCAGTTTTCTATCCATTTACAAACTGATATTTCCAATCCTGTAGACTTTACCTTACACATGAGCCGTGTGTGGGGAACTGTATCGAACGCTTTTGCAAAATCCAAGTATACCACGTCCACTGCCACCCCTCTGTCCAAGGTCTTACTTACCTCTTCATAAAAAGAAATCAGGTTTGTTTGACAACTTCTGTCTTTCATGAATCCATGCTGTCTGTTGCTTAAATAGTTTTTTTCCAGCAAGAACTCATCTATGTGGTCTTTTATTAATCTCTCCAGTATTTTCCCAACTATAGAAGTTAAACTAACAGGTCTATAGTTACTTGGTAAACACTTAATTCCCTTTTTAAATATAGGCACCACATTGGCCCTGCGCCAATCCAGTGGTACTATTCCTGTCATTAATGAGTCCCTAAAAATTAAATACAATGGCTTTGAAATTACAGAGCTCAATTCTTTTAGGATCCGTGGGTGTATGCCATCTGGTCCAGGTGCTTTATCCACCTTTATTCCATCTAAATATTTCTGGACCATATCACTTTTGAGCCATTGTGGATTTGGGGCTGTGTCACTACCACCCCCATTTTGGACATGAGCTCCCCCATGCTCCTTTGTATACACAGAACTGAAGAAAGTATTTAATAAATTAGCCTTCTCTTTGTCCCCAGTCACCCACTCTAGATTATTTTGTAAAGGGCCTACATGCTCAGACTTGACCTTTTTACTATTAATATATTTGAAGAATTTTTTGGGGTTTGTCCTACTATCTTTTGCAATCTGTCGTTCATTTTGAATTTTTGCATCCTTGATTTCCTTTTTACATATCCTGTTATATTCTTTGTAACATTTAAATGACACTAGTGTTCCCTCATTTTTATATTTTTTAAAAGCTCTTTTCTTATAGTTTATAGCTTTTTTAACTTTGTCAGTGAGCCACATAGGTTTTATTTTTAGCCTTTTAAACTTATTGCCCATGGGAATATACTTTGCAGTGAGTTCCCAAACAGTCTTTTTGAAGAATTCCCATTTCTGTTCTGTGCCCATTGATGCCAATATTCCTTCCCAGTCTAAGTCCTGGAGAGCAGCACTCATCCTTGGAAAATTTGCTCTCTTGAAATTAAGTGCTTTTATCTTTCCTGTATGTGATTTTTGCGTACAACTAACATCAAATGAAATCATGTTATGGTCACTGCTACCCAGGTGTTCCTTTATCTGAACATTAGTAATACGCTCTGCATGGTTTGAGATTACCAGGTCCAACAGAGCATCATTCCTAGTTGGGGCCTCAATAAACTGGACCATAAAATTGTCCTGCAATAGGTTTATACATTTTTGCCCTTTAACTGTCCCAGCAGTTCCATTACTCCAGTCAATTTCTGGGTAGTTAAAATCCCCCATTATTATCACCGTCCCAGCCCTTGCAGCCCTTTCCATCTGTGCAAGGAGCTGAGTCTCTAACTCCTCATTAACATTGGGTGGTCTATAACAAACTCCAATGATTAGCTTTGAACTACGCACATCTGTATGCAGTCCTACCCATAATGCTTCAGACTCATCACACTCTCCATCCACCAGGTCCTCTTTCACACTCGCTTTGAGATCACTTCTCACATAGAGACAGACCCCTCCACCCTTCCTTTTTACCCTGTCTTTCCGAAAGAGTGCATAGCCAGGAATATTAATAGCCCAGTCGTGTGAGGAATGAAGCCAAGTTTCAGCAATACCGATTACATCATAGCTCTCCTCATGCACCAGAGCTTCCAACTCACCTATTTTGCTTGGCAGACTTCTGGCGTTGGTGAACAGACACTTTAATGCATTAATATTATTTGACCGGTCACATACTATCCTCTTGGGTGTTCCCAGATTGCAACTAGGACTTGCTACTATACTTACCTTGGGTTTATGTTCTTTGGTTACCCTACCACTAATGCCCCTAATACTACCCTTTAGAATATGTTCCCCGCTGACTCTCACTATCTCTGGACCCTCCCCCCTGTCACCTAGTTTAAAAACCCCTCTAACTTTTTGGCCATCCTTATTCCCAGCTGATCTGCACCCTCCTCATTTAGGTGCAGTCCGTCCCTTCTATAGTACTGGTTATCGACTGAGAAGTCGGCCCAGTCCTCCAGGAACCCAAACCCCTCCTTACTACACCAGCTCTTCAGCCACTTGTTCACTTCCCTAATCTCCCTCTGCCTTTCTGGTGTGGCTCGATGTACCGGTAGTATTCCCGAGAATACTACCTTGGAGGTCCTTTTCCTCAATTTAGCTCCCAAGTCCCTAAAATCGTTCTTTAGGACACTCCATCTGCCTCTGGATGTTTGCGTCTATCCATGTACTGGCAGTACGCACATCCCCCACATGGGAATATTCCCAGTGTTTTACACGGGTTGAATTTGTGAGATTTGTACTCACTTGAGACTATCTTGTCACCCACAGAGGGGGCCCTCCTGTAGGAGACCGCTATATTATTGCCAATATTTGTTGAGAATGCGTTTGAGTTGCTTGTGTTGCACTGAAAAGGTGGTTATAATTCTTGTGGTGTCATCACTGGAAGGTTTATTCTCTGTGTTTAGCAAGTTACGGCGGGATAGATTGATGGCTCTTTTGTATGCCCTTTTTAGACATGTGTGGGAGTACCCTCTTTCAAGGAGTCTCTGTCTTAGGACGTTGGCCTAATTTCTGAAGCCAACCTGGTCAGAACAGTTGCGACGTGCCCTTAGGTATTGACTATAGGGTATCGATGCGAGAAGTGGTTTCGGATGGAAGCTGGTTGCATGGAGAAGTGAATTCCCTGCTGTCGGTTTCCTGTATAGTTCAGTAGAGAGATTCCCATCTGCTTGTTTTTTGACAAGCACATCTAAGAAAGTAATTTCTGTTGGACTATGGGACATTGTAAAATTTAAATTAAATTCATTTAAGTTGATAGAGGCTAAGAACCTATGCAAAAGATCAATCGTTCCATCCCAGATGATGAACATGTCATCTATGTACCTGTGCCATGCCAGGACATGGCAGATGTACATAGACAAAGACTCGTCAGTGAGCAGTGAGTGTTCCCACTCCCCCAGGTACAGTTTAGCGTATGATGGGGCACAACATGTCCCCATCGCAACACCCTGTACCTGGAGGTAGTGGGAACCGTCAAAGCAAAAAATATTATGATGGAGTATGAACTCAAGAGAGGTTAAAATGAAATCATTGTATTCAGGTTTGTATTCACTGAATTGTGACAGTGCACGCCGTATGGCTGCCAGGCCCTTACTGTGGGGGATATTACAATACAGGGATTCGACGTCTACAGTTACTAACTCCGAAACATGTTGGGATGTCATGCTGTAATTCTGTCCGCTTGACCCTAATCGCATTTCGGGCAGTGGATTGTAAGCTTTTGGGATGTTACTTATATCTTGTATTCAATTGATTCATTTACCCTATTTTAAAGGAATTTTGTATTTCTATGTATTTCTATATTTTTTTCTAACTTTAATAAGCTAGCACTTATGTGCTTTTTTTTTTTTTTTACATATTCCTACTCCCTTTTATATTTTTTCTGCCTAAAAAGTCCTAAGGGGCAACTCCCTGTGCACTAGTTGCACATCTCTTCCACACTTGTTGCTTAAAGAGGGGTTCCACCAGCGATTTTTTTTTTTTTTAAAGTCAGCAGCTACAAACACTGTAGCTGCTGGCTTTTAATAAGGACACTTACCTGTCCTACTCGCCTGCGATGTCGGACTGCCGGGAGCTGCCATGATCAAGGGATCGGCCTCGGCAGGCCGACATCGCAGGCGAGTAGGACAGGTAAGTGTCCTTATTAAAAGCCAGCAGCTACAGTGTTTGTAGCTGCTGGCTTTTAATAAGGACACTTACCTGTCCTACTCGCCTGCGATGTCGGCCTGCCGAGGCCGATCCCTCGATCCTGGCAGCTCCCGGTGCCACCATCCTCACTAAGGGAGGGCTTCACTGCCCGTTTCCTACTGCGCATGTGCGAGTCTCGCGGCGCTGTATGAATGGGCGGCTGCTCTCTGGGATACACACAGTTCCCAGAAGGCAGCGCACCCCATTCACCAGAAGACAACGCAAGGAGGACGAGAAAGAAGACCTGCCGTGGAGGATGAAGAAGCAGATTAGGAACTTTCGCATAGCAACCGCCTTTTCTGGTGAGTAAAAATTTTTGTTTTTTCTATTTTTTTGCAGGATTTTTGTGTATTTTTTTTTTAGGGTGGAACTCCACTTTAGGTTTGTGCTGTCCACTGTCCGCACATCTCCGCCCCCTGCACCTCCCCCTACTTCGCTCATCAGCAGTTTCCCTGCTGCTCTCTAGCAAGACTAAGGACCATCCCCTGGGTGGAGCCTCCAGGCTTCTGCTATTGAGAGGGCGGGATGATCTGAGCTCCGAGATCGTGCCTGCCTGGAGAAGGGTGGTGTGACAGTAGCTGTGAGCAGAGGCTGCCAAACGAGTGTGCCTGAAGGTAAAATCACTGAATGATTCATTGTGGCTTAGCTTGCAGGCACCTCTATGCTATGTCTGCTGAGCTACTGCAGTATAGCATAGAAGTGCCGGATGTTAGCTGAAAAGTGGGAAGATCGCTTTTTAATGTAGCACTAACTAAAGCATTGTCACTGCCCCCAGGTTTTCACTGCCCGACCCCCTGGTACATGCTCTCCCTACCCCCCCCTGGTGTGTGCTCTCCCTACCCCCCCTGGTGTGTGCTTTTCCTACCCCCCCCTGTGTGCGCCCTCCTGACTCCCTTGGTGTGTGCCCTAAGGTATGTGCCTTCCCAACACCCCCCTGTGTGCGCCCCTCCCAACCCCCCCTGGTGTGTGCCCTTCCGACCCACCCTCCCGGTGTGTGCCTTCCCGACACCCCCCTGTGTGCGCCCCTCCCAACCCCCCCTGGTGTGTGTCCTGCCGACCCCCCCCCCCCGGTGTGTGCCCCCCCAACCTTCCTGGTGTGCGCCCTCCCAGCCCCCTGGGTGTGTCGTCCTCCTGACCCCCTGGTGTGTGCCCTCCTGATCCCTGTACTGTGCCCTTCCGACCCCCCTGGTATGTGCCCTTCCTACCACCATAGTGTGTATCCTCCTGACCTCCCTGATTTGTGTCCTCCTGCTCCCTGTACTGTGCCCTCCAAGAACCTATACTTTGCCCTCCCACCCCCCCCCCCCCCCGTACTGTGCCTTCCTGTACCCCCAGGCGTGTGCCCTCCCAATCCCCATATTATGCCTTCCTGACCCCCTGGTGTGTGCCCTCCTGTCCCATCCCCCATACTTTGCCCTCTGTCCCTGCACTGTGCCCTGCGCTCTCCTGACCCCTTTTACTGTACCATGCTGACCCTCCTGTACTGTGCTCTCTTGATCCCCTGTCCTTTCCCCTACTGATCCCTGTACACTACCCTATACTCTAATCTCCTCTGTACACTGCCCTACAGACATGTTTCTGGTGTGTCAGTATGGTACTGACTCTGTATATGCGGACATGTTTCAGGTGTGTCAGTATAAGACTGACTCTGTATCTGCGGACATGTTTCTGGTGTGTCACTATGATACTGACTCTGTATCTGCAGACATGTTTCTGGTGTGTCACTATGATACTGACTCTGTATCTGCGGACATGTTTCTGGTGTGTCAGTATGGTACTGACTCTGTATCTGCGGACATGTTTCTGGTGTATCAGTATAAGACTGACTCTGTATCTGCGGACATGTTTCCAGTCTGTCAGTATGATACTGACTCTGTATCTGCGGACATGTTTCTGGTGTGTCACTATGATACTGACTCTGTATCTGCGGACATGTTTCTGGTGTGTCAGTATGGTACTGACTCTGTATCTGCGGACATGTTTCTGGTGTATCAGTATAAGACTGACTCTGTATCTGCGGACATGTTTCCAGTCTGTCAGTATGATACTGACTCTGTATCTGCGGACATGTTTCTGGTGTGTCAGTATGGTACTGACTCTGTATCTGCGGACATGTTTTTGGTGTGTCAGTATGGTACTGACTCTATATCTGCGGACATGTTTCTGGTGTGTCAGTATGGTACTGACTCTATATCTGCGGACATGTTTCTGGTGTGTCAGTATGGTACTGACTCTGTATCTGCGGACATGTTTCTGGTGTATCAGTATAAGACTGACTCTGTATCTGCGGACATGTTTCCAGTCTGTCAGTATGATACTGACTCTGTATCTGCGGACATGTTTCTGGTGTGTCAGTATGGTACTGACTCTGTATCTGCGGACATGTTTCCAGTCTGTCAGTATGATACTGACTCTGTATCTGCGGACATGTTTCTGGTGTGTCAGTATGGTACTGACTCTGTATCTGCGGACATGTTTCTGGTGTGTCAGTATGGTACTGAATCTATATCTGCGGACATGTTTCTGGTGTGTCAGTATGGTACTGACTCTGTATCTGCGGACATGTTTCTGGTGTATCAGTATAAGACTGACTCTGTATCTGCGGACATGTTTCCAGTCTGTCAGTATGATACTGACTCTGTATCTGCGGACATGTTTCTGGTGTGTCACTATGATACTGACTCTGTATCTGCGGACATGTTTCTGGTGTGTCAGTATGGTACTGACTCTATATCTGCGGACATGTTTCTGGTGTGTCAGTATGGTACTGACTCTGTATCTGCGGACATGTTTCTGGTGTGTCACTATGATACTGACTCTGTATCTGCGGACATGTTTCTGGTGTGTCACTATGATACTGACTCTGTATCTGCGGACATGTTTCTGGTGTGTCAGTATGGTACTGACTCTGTATCTGCGGACATGTTTCTGGTGTGTCACTATGATACTGACTCTGTATCTGCAGACATGTTTCTGGTGTGTCACTATGATACTGACTCTGTATCTGCGGACATGTTTCTGGTGTGTCAGTATGGTACTGACTCTGTATATGCGGACATGTTTCAGGTGTGTCAGTATAAGACTGACTCTGTATCTGCGGACATGTTTCTGGTGTGTCACTATGATACTGACTCTGTATCTGCAGACATGTTTCTGGTGTGTCACTATGATACTGACTCTGTATCTGCGGACATGTTTCTGGTGTGTCAGTATGGTACTGACTCTGTATCTGCGGACATGTTTCTGGTGTGTCAGTATGGTACTGACTCTGTATCTGCGGACATGTTTCCAGTCTGTCAGTATGGTACTGACTCTGTATCTGCGGACATGTTTCTGGTGTGTCAGTATGGTACTGACTCTGTATCTGCGGACATGTTTCTGGTGTATCAGTATAAGACTGACTCTGTATCTGCGGACATGTTTCCAGTCTGTCAGTATGATACTGACTCTGTATCTGCGGACATGTTTCTGGTGTGTCAGTATGGTACTGACTCTGTATCTGCGGACATGTTTCCAGTCTGTCAGTATGATACTGACTCTGTATCTGCGGACATGTTTCTGGTGTGTCAGTATGGTACTGACTCTGTATCTGCGGACATGTTTCTGGTGTGTCAGTATGGTACTGACTCTGTATCTGCGGACATGTTTCCAGTCTGTCAGTATGGTACTGACTCTGTATCTGCGGACATGTTTCTGGTGTGTCAGTATGGTACTGACTCTGTATCTGCGGACATGTTTCCAGTCTGTCAGTATGGTACTGACTCTGTATCTGCGGACATGTTTCTGGTGTGTCAGTATGGTACTGACTCTGTATCTGCGGACATGTTTCTGGTGTATCAGTATAAGACTGACTCTGTATCTGCGGACATGTTTCCAGTCTGTCAGTATGATACTGACTCTGTATCTGCGGACATGTTTCTGGTGTGTCAGTATGGTACTGACTCTGTATCTGCGGACATGTTTCCAGTCTGTCAGTATGGTACTGACTCTGTATCTGCGGACATGTTTCTGGTGTGTCAGTATGGTACTGACTCTGTATCTGCGGACATGTTTCTGGTGTGTCAGTATGGTACTGAATCTATATCTGCGGACATGTTTCTGGTGTGTCAGTATGGTACTGACTCTGTATCTGCGGACATGTTTCTGGTGTATCAGTATAAGACTGACTCTGTATCTGCGGACATGTTTCCAGTCTGTCAGTATGATACTGACTCTGTATCTGCGGACATGTTTCTGGTGTGTCAGTATGGTACTGACTCTGTATCTGCGGACATGTTTCTGGTGTGTCACTATGATACTGACTCTGTATCTGCGGACATGTTTCTGGTGTGTCACTATGATACTGACTCTGTATCTGCGGACATGTTTCTGGTGTGTCAGTATGGTACTGACTCTGTATCTGCGGACATGTTTCTGGTGTGTCAGTATGGTACTGACTCTATATCTGCGGACATGTTTCTGGTGTGTCAGTATGGTACTGACTCTATATCTGCGGACATGTTTCTGGTGTGTCAGTATGGTACTGACTCTGTATCTGCGGACATGTTTCTGGTGTGTCACTATGATACTGACTCTGTATCTGCAGACATGTTTCTGGTGTGTCACTATGATACTGACTCTGTATCTGCGGACATGTTTCTGGTGTGTCAGTATGGTACTGACTCTGTATCTGCGGACATGTTTCTGGTGTGTCAGTATGGTACTGACTCTGTATCTGCAGACATGTTTCTGGTGTGTCAGTATGATACTGACTCTATATCTGCGGAAATGTTTCTGATGTGTCAGTATAGTACTGATTTCGGTGCGTATGTATGGTAATTATTGTCATTCCACAGGCATGTGTTGTAAAAAAAAAAAAGATGATAAAAATGGATGAAAGGCTGTAACCTTCAGCAACCAAACAGTGAGCGGTAATAATATGGTGTAACCTCTAGAAACCAGTGAGTGGCAATGATAAGCAATAACCTCTAGCACTCAATCAGTGGATGGTAATAATGTGCAGTAACCTCTAGCAACCTATCAGTAAGCTGTAAGGATGTGCAGTAACGTTTAGCAACCAATCAGTGAGCAGTAGGGATGTGCAGTAACCTCTAGCAACCACTAAGTGAGTGTGAACCAGTTCTTTATGTTAACATTATTAAAGTTTTTGAGATAAGTAGATTTGTGCGTGTTTATTTGTTTTTTGGGATGTTGGGGTGGAGAGCCAAATTGCATTGGGGGGGGGGGGGCAAAGAAAATGTTTGCCCAGGGCCCAATCAATATTAAAGACGGCCCAGCCTTCAGTTAGCAGCTGGGCTATCTATCAGGTGATGAACAATTTTAAACTTTACCATCAAATAAGCAAACAAAATATGACTATAATACGCTTGTTCTATGAAAATCTTTGACTGTTTCCCCATTATAAAGAGAGCCCTCATTATGCAATATTTACCTTTAGATCTGTCCAGTCCACTCTTGATATTAAAATATTTTCTTCCATGACACTGTATAAGACACGGCTCCTTTGCTTACAGATTTTTTTCTGCACAGAAAAATCTACCAGATGCAACCAACCCTAACAAATAGCATTCCTAACTGGAGCTTAATTGGTATTAAAACCAAAACCAAACCTTTTCTTTGGCTTTTCCCCCTCTGTTTTCACCTGGTGATCTGCCCAGTAACACACCTTCTGTATTAGAGTGCCCCCACTCTGGATGAAGGAGCACAGGGGGGCACCTTTGGGCAACAGTATTGTCTTGGAAGTAGGGTGACCACATTTCCAAACTACCATTCAGGGACACCCTCCCTTCCCAAAAATCAGCTTGTGCTGTAACGAATCACAGCACAGTGATTGGACACAAGAGGCGGGATTTATGATTTCTCCAATCACAAGCAGGGGCGGGGATTGTGCTCCTCCAGGCATTCCCGGCCAGGACAAGTACTGTCAGTGAGTAAAGCGGTGATGTGGTGGCCTTTTTTGGGGGCATCAGATTGGCCCGGGGGGGGGTGGTTGTGTCAGTTTCATTCCGGGACACTGTATTGTCCTGGAATGAATGTGCCCGGGACAGACCTGCAAAATGCGGGACTGTCCCGGGCAATCCGGGACACGTGGTCACCCTACTTGGGAGGGCGGTAGGGTTAAATGTATACACAGATTTAAATACACTAAGAAATTGAAGCCAAAGTCCAGCTCACGTTATAATCAGTTACAGCAAACAGTTTTGCTTCATTTTGATTGGCTGCTATGAGTCCCCAGGCCGTGCATATTATTTTTCTGTTTATATTTTTTGGTAAATTCTCTGTAATGTGTACAGTTGCTTTTGCCAACATTTGCAGAGCTGTTACAAATCTCTTCTCTTTGCTGGAGTTAAAACCTTGCAGGCAGCATATGGGTTAAAAATATACAATGCAGAGTCATACAATTTTTTCAAACTACGCTGACCCTGTATTATTGAAGAGGCCTCAATCTGAACAAGGTTGAGCAACTCGAGGTGAACCCAGTTTGTTGCTGTGTAAAAATAGACAGACCTATGTTCTATTTTTTTTTTTTTTTAGCAGCCAGCGTAGCATTAACAAGAGCTACTATGAACCCAAAGGTGTGGCCACCACTGTAAGAAACATTCTTTCCATTGACCACCAATGTAAAGGGCATTCTTTCCATTGACCACCAATGTAAAGTGCATTCTTTCCATTAATAACCAATGTAAAGTGCATTCTTTCCATAAACCACCAAAGTAAGGGGC
Organism: Rana muscosa; assembly: GCA_029206835.1. Lineage (NCBI taxonomy): Eukaryota > Metazoa > Chordata > Amphibia > Anura > Ranidae > Rana > Rana muscosa. Next base: position 199,121,224 of record CM055126.1, on the reverse strand, counting down.
ATTATTTCTATTGACCACCAACAGAAGAGACATTCTTTCTAAAGACCACCAATGTAGGAAGCATTCTTTCCATTTACCACCAATGTAAAGAGCATTCTTTCCAAAGACCAGCACTATAAGGAGCATTCTTTCCATTGACCACCAGTGTAAGGAGCATTATTTCCATTGACCACCAGTGTAAGGAGCATTATTTCCATTGACCACCAATGTAAGGAGCATTCTTTCCATTGACCACCAATGTAAGGAGCATTCTTTCCATTGACCACCAATGTAAGGAACAATCTTTCCATTTACCACCAATGTAAAGAGCATTCTTTCCAAAGACCAGCACTATAAGGAGCATTCTTTCCATTGACCACCAGTGTAAGGAGCATTATTTCCATTGACCACCAGTGTAAGGAGCATTATTTCCATTGACCACCAATGTAAGGAGCATTCTTTCCATTGACCACCAATGTAAGGAGCATTCTTTCCATTGACCAATGACCACCATTGTAAGGAACAATCTTTCCATTGACCACCAATGTAAGGAGCATTCTTTCCATTAATAACCAATATAATGTGCAATCTTTCCAGTGACCACCAATGGGGATATTCTTTTCATAGACCACTAATGTAAAAGGGCATTCTTTCCATGGACCACCAATGTAAGGAGCATTCTTTCCACTGACCACCAATGTAAGGAGCATTTTCCCAATTTTTCTTTATTAAAAGACTTGCAATCAATAAGCATAAAAACAATATATATACTGTGACAGCAGGAAGGTAAAGTCACCTGGTTGCATCCAGGGGGGTAGATATATTTCGCCCAGATTCAGGCTTTACGCCGACTTATACAACTAGGTGGAGAGTTGTATAAGCCCAGCTGAGGCTAGTGGGCTCATGGATGACTCATACCTCTAGGGAGAGTGTGGGGCGTCGTGCAGACAGGGAGTTGATGAGACCAGCTGAAGCTTGTCAGCTCATTTAGGCCTCTATAAGAACTCCCAGATTCATTAGGTGTTTGCTCATGCCTGGAACCAGACCTGTGTGGACTGTCTAGGGAGAGTGAACCCCTGTGCGGTGAGACAAAGCCTGTGTGGCTATTTGCTTGGACATTTAAAACCAGGGACTTAGGGACTAGGACAGCACTAGGCTGATCCCAGTTGTTAGTTAGGAAACCTGTATGTTTACTCAGAGGTCAAGTTGACCAGGATTTATTTTATTTATGTTTCTTTTGCTTTGCTGTGTTTTGTCACTGTAAATAGAAAATAAACCGCACCTTTTTGATTTTGAAAACCACAACCTCCGTTTGCTGGGCCTGTTTTTGTGTGGGGAGCCCATCCCGGGGGTCACACACACCCGCTGCCGAGCTAACCCCCTCACAGTTGGTGGAGAACCAGTGGCAGTTTTTTTTAAGCCAGCATGGAGGAGATACTGAAACAGCTGGCTCTAGCAAATGCCAATCAACAGCAGACAAATGCAGGTTTGCAAAGGAGCCTTGCAGCCCAGCAGCAAGCTCATCAACAGAGCCTTGCAGCCCAGCAGCAAGCTCACCAACAGAGTCTGGAAGCTCAGCAACAAGCCCAGCAGCAATCTGAGGCCCGCTTCATAGACCTGTTACAGAAGCAAGAGCAGAGACTACAACAAATGGAAGCAGTAATGCAGCAACGTCCGCAGACCAGTGAGGAAAGCCGTCCCACTAATACCGCGTCCTTTGGGGTGAGTCGTTTATTGACAAAAATGACTGGAGAGGATGATCCAGAGGTATTTTTGACCACATTTGAAAGGACCGCTGAAAGAGAAAAGTGGCCTGAGGAGCAGTGGGCTGGACTGGTGGCTCCTCTGTTAACTGGTGAATCGCAGAAAGCTTACTATGACCTAGAGCCTAACCAAGCAAAAGACTATGTGATGCTAAAAGCTGAAATTTTGGCAAGGCTGGGTGTCACCCAGGCTGTCCGGGCTCAGCGTGTGCATAACTGGACTTTCCAGCTTGGAAAACCCCCCAGGTCTCAAATGTATGATCTCATTCACCTGAGCAGAAAGTGGCTACAGCCAGAGACTTTGTCCGCACCAAAGATTGTGGAACGTGTTGTAATGGATCGGTTTTTGAGAGCTCTTCCTACTGCCATCCAAAAGTGGGTAAGCCATGGAGACCCAGAGACGGCCGATGGTCTTGTGGATCGTGTGGAGAAATACTTGGCTACAGAGAACCTGACGGCCTCTTCCAGAGACACTCGGACTTTCCACCCTAAGACCAGACCATCCCCAGGGGCGGATAAGAGGATTCCAAGGGGTGAGGGTGGAGAGAGTGAGAGGGTGGGAGCTCTACCCCAAGTTTGGCGAGAACAGCCTGGGAAATCAGCGGCTCAAGAGGCGGCAAGAAGGATCGTTTGCTACCGCTGCCGGCAAGCGGGACATATTGCAGCCAATTGCCCGGTTGTGGAGGAACCCATGCAGTGTGACTTTCTGACGGGCAGACGTCAGTCGCTGTGTGCGACAGTCGCATGCACTGCCATTCGAGGAACTGAGAAACATTTATGCAAAATGTGTGTTAATGGTAGAAATGTTGTGGTATTGCTGGATTCAGGTAGCCTTGTGACCCTGATAAAGGCTGAGTTAGTTAAAACAGAGGTCTTTGGGAATAGCAAGGTAGCTGTTATTTGTGTGCATGGGGACACCCGAGAGTATCCAGTGACTACAGTGTGTTTCGAGACCCCCAAAGGTACCCTCTCTCATCCAGTGGGCTTAGTATCTCAGTTACCGCATGACGCCATTGTGGGAAGGGATTTTCCGAAGTTCTGGGAACTGTGGGATGATCCTGAGCCCCCCACTGGTGCCCCTATGTACCAGGAATGTGATAGCCAGAACTCCCCTGAGAGTGGTGAGGACTCTCCGGAATTTCCCTTATCAGTATTGGCAGGGGAGACTCAAGAAACTGGAGAGGAGCCCACCTCCTCAGACGAAAACCTACCGTCTGTGGAGTTTTCTGATCTTGAGGTTCACAGGGAAAACTTTGCCACAGAACAGTTGAAAGACCCCGCCCTAATAAAGGCACGGGAAAACGTAGTGAAAATAGATGGCGAGTTAGTGAACCCAGATAATACCTGCACTTACCCATACTTCAGCGTAGAGAAGGACCTACTGTATCGGGTGGCAAAAAGGGCAGAAGAAACCGTTGAGCAGCTTGTGGTGCCCAAACCTTACAGGAAGTTGGTGTTGGAGTTGGCCCATGGGCACATTCTTGGAGGTCATCTGGGGACAGAGAAAACTCGAGAGAGGGTATTACAGAGATTCTATTGGCCGGGGGTGATGAAGGACATAGAAAATTATTGTTCCTCCTGCCCTGTGTGTCAGAGGTCGGCCCCGATGCCACATTTCCGTAGCCCGCTGGTCCCTCTACCCATCATTGAGGTCCCGTTTGAGAGGATCGCCATGGATTTGGTAGGGCCTATAATCAAGTCCGCTAGGGGGCACCAGTACATATTAGTTATAATGGACTATGCCACCCGTTATCCAGAAGCGATCCCTCTCCGAAATACCTCGGCCAAAACCATAGCCAAAGAGCTATCTCTTGTGTTTAGCCGGGTGGGTATTTGTAAAGAACTGCTTACGGACCAAGGTACACCCTTTATGTCCCGGGTTATGAAGGAGCTGTGTAAATTGTTCAAAGTGACGCAATTACGTACATCTGTGTATCACCCCCAAACCGATGGGCTGGTTGAAAGATTCAACAAAACCCTAAAACAAATGTTGAAGAAAGTGGTGGATAGAGATGGAAAGGATTGGGACTGTCTACTTCCTTATCTGATGTTTGCTATTAGGGAGGTGCCCCAATCCTCTACGGGATTCTCCCCCTTTGAGTTACTGTATGGGAGACACCCAAGAGGGCTGTTGGATATTGCCAAGGAAACTTGGGAAAGTGAGAGTTCTCCCCACAGGAGTGTGATTGAGCATGTCGCCCTGATGCAAGACCGAATTGCACAGGTAATGCCCATCGTGAAGGAACATTTGGCCCAAGCGCAGTTAGCACAGCAGAGAGTGTACAACCGTGGAGCCAAGACCCGTACCTTTTCCCCGGGGGATAGGATACTGGTACTTGTCCCTACGGTTGAAAGTAAATTCCTTGCCAAATGGCAAGGCCCCTATGAGATAATGGAAAAAGTGAGCGAAGTGAATTACAAGGTCAGACAACCAGGAAGGCGAAAGCCCGAACAGATCTATCACGTTAATCTGTTGAAAGCCTGGAGGGATAGAGAGTCCCTAGTCGCAGACACTTGGTCACCAGCTCAAACTGGTTGCGTGATTCCTGAGGTTGGAATAGCAGCCACCTTGTCACAACCCCAACAACAGGAGGTTAAGGAGTTTGTGCTTCGCAACAAGGAGGTATTCTCTGAGCTGCCGGGACAAACATCTGGGGTAGAGCATGACATCATTACCCCGCCCGGTGAAAGGGTGAAGTTAAAACCCTATCGGATCCCAGAGGCCCGACGGGAGGCAATACGGGAGGAAGTACAGAAAATGCTGAACTTAGGGGTGATAGAGGAGTCCCAAAGTGATTGGTCTAGTCCCATTGTGTTGGTGCCTAAACCGGATGGGAGCTGGCGATTTTGTAACGATTTTCGTCAGTTGAACAAAGTTACAAAATTTGACACCTACCCCATGCCACGTATAGATGAGTTGATCGACCGGCTGGGAACAGCCCGATACATGACGACTCTTGACCTCACAAAAGGGTATTGGCAAATCCCCCTGGCCAAGTCGGCCAAAGAGAAAACCGCATTTGTAACCCCAGACGGGGCGTTCCAATATAAAAGAATGCCGTTCGGGTTACAGAATGCGCCGGCCACATTCCAGCGGAAAATGGACCAGATGCTGAGGCCCCATCGGAAGTATGCTGCGGCTTACCTGGATGACGTAATTGTCCATAGCACAGATTGGGCCTCACATCTGCCAAAAGTGCAAGCAGTCCTGGACTCTGTTCGGGAAGCGGGGTTTACGGCTCACCCCAAGAAGTGTACCATTGGGCAGGAGGAGGCCAAATATCTTGGGTACACCATTGGGAGGGGAGTAATAAAACCCCAACTCAACAAAGTCGAGGCCATCCAGAGTTGGCCACGTCCCAACAGCAAGAAGCAGGTACGAGCCTTTCTGGGAATCGCTGGGTATTATCGGCGATTCATTCCCCACTTTGCTTCTAAGGCTGTGCCCCTAACCAACCTGACGAAGGGGAAAGGGTCGGTCATGATTAAATGGACCCCCGAGGCTGAGGCAGCATTCCAATTCTTGAAACAAGCCTTATGTAGCCAGCCAGTGTTGTACTCACCCGACTTCTCTAAAGACTTTGTCGTACAAAGTGATGCGTCAGATGTGGGGTTAGGAGCAGTATTGTCCCAGGTCTGGAACGGGGAAGAGCACCCAGTCATTTACCTCAGCAGGAAGTTGAAGTCCCATGAGGTAAATTACGCCACCGTTGAAAAGGAGTGTTTAGCGGTGAAGTGGGCTCTAGATTCCCTTCGGTACTACCTGCTAGGTAGGCACTTTGACATGGTTACGGATCACGCTCCGTTAAAGTGGATGGCTCAAAACAAGGAAACAAATAGAAGAGTGAATAGGTGGTTCCTGGCCCTCCAGGAATTCAACTTCACAGTAAAGCATCGCCCTGGCGTTCAAATGGGGAATGTGGATGCTTTGTCTCGAGTACATGAATGCCTGATTGCTGGTGTTCCAACCCCGAGGTTAAAACAAGAGGGGGGGGTATGTGACAGCAGGAAGGTAAAGTCACCTGGTTGCATCCAGGGGGGTAGATATATTTCGCCCAGATTCAGGCTTTACGCCGACTTATACAACTAGGTGGAGAGTTGTATAAGCCCAGCTGAGGCTAGTGGGCTCATGGATGACTCATACCTCTAGGGAGAGTGTGGGGCGTCGTGCAGACAGGGAGTTGATGAGACCAGCTGAAGCTTGTCAGCTCATTTAGGCCTCTATAAGAACTCCCAGATTCATTAGGTGTTTGCTCATGCCTGGAACCAGACCTGTGTGGACTGTCTAGGGAGAGTGAACCCCTGTGCGGTGAGACAAAGCCTGTGTGGCTATTTGCTTGGACATTTAAAACCAGGGACTTAGGGACTAGGACAGCACTAGGCTGATCCCAGTTGTTAGTTAGGAAACCTGTATGTTTACTCAGAGGTCAAGTTGACCAGGATTTATTTTATTTATGTTTCTTTTGCTTTGCTGTGTTTTGTCACTGTAAATAGAAAATAAACCGCACCTTTTTGATTTTGAAAACCACAACCTCCGTTTGCTGGGCCTGTTTTTGTGTGGGGAGCCCATCCCGGGGGTCACACACACCCGCTGCCGAGCTAACCCCCTCACAATACATATTTACATAAAAATGAAAATAAATATAGCAAATCTGCTCTCAAACAAAAAGACTTTACAGCAAAAGCAAAAATCATGTAATTACTGGGGAAAATAAATCTTACTACAACTCACACCACTACACCAGACAAACCTGCAAGGTCAAGAAACAAACCTGCACCCATTATGCATGCAGCCCTTCTTCAAAAAGAAGATACTAACCAACAAAAGGTAAGGGAGTGAAAGAAACAGAAAAAGAAAAGAGCTCCTCACTCAGAGATGGGCAGTTCACCAAAGGCAGGTCTGATATTCCTCCACGCCCTTTTCCAGACCGCTCCCGAGGCTCCCTGCCCTTTTCAAGACCCCAAATTTTCCCAACCTCACCCAGAATATCGTGCACCACCACCTCAACAGAGAGGACTTTCTTCTGCAGGGTAATCTGGCACCGTGCATTCCATGTGAAGTAGCGGACAACTATACTAACTAGAAAAAGTGTATTGAAATCAAAATCCCAGTGAGACGGGAATGCCCCGTACATCCACTCCGCATAACTCATGCAATAGAAAAAGGGGATGCCAAGAGCCCTCCCCACCCTTTTATACACCTCTATGTTAAAGGGACACTGCAGCAAAAAGTGGTCCATAGACTCCACTTTACCAACACGCTCCGCTCTAGGACAATCCCGATCATCCACAGGGCGATGCTTCAAGTTCCCTCTCACATAGAGCCTTCCATAGAAAGTGAGCCAGGCTTGATCCCTAAACTTCAAAGGGATTATTTCTAAATTAATTAAACGCAACCCCTCCCTCATTACAGAGCCTGGGCTATCCCTTAAGGCCAGTGACACACTGAAAACAGAGCTCAAAATTCTCTTCTCCAGAAGCTTCCTGGGGAGGGACTTGATATCCTCCGCTGTCACCTGCCACTGCCGAAGAATTTTCAGACACGGGGCAACATAAGCCGGGAGCTTGCCATGTCGGACTCTCAGACTTTTCACTGGCCCGCCTTCTTCCCAGCATCGCAGAAAAGGCCTAAAACAAGATTGAAAAATACCCTCCCATCCCGGCGTGTTATCTGCTAGCATGTTACCAAGATTGTACTTTAAAAAGAGCAAAGAAAAGAAAACTATTGGGTTGACCATTCCTAGGCCACCCTCCCGCCTGGACAGGTAAGATACATTGCATTTGATCAGGTTCAGCCTATTTCCCCATAACAGTTGGAAAAAACAGCTGTACACCCTTGCATAAAGAGATGCTGGCAAGATACAGACAAAGCTGACATATAAAAAGATTGGGACCATGTACGTTTTGATCAAGTCAACCCTCTCCCTTAAGGAGAGCTTCCATTTCTTCCAGCTTGCTACTTTGGCATTGGCACACACCAACCTGCTTTCCCAATTTCGATGACCATAGTCACCAGGACCAAATTTGATGCCCAACACTTTAATTTCGTGCTGGGGCTCTGGGAAGGCATCCGGAAGTTCAAAGCTTTCACACTCCTCACCCATCCAGAAAACTTCACTTTTTTCATGGTTGACTTTAGAACCAGAAGCCTCCGTGTACTGCTCTTTTATAGAGACCACCTCCTGCGCCTCCTACGTCCCAGAGACAATAACAGACACATCATCAGCATAGGCCACGACCTTCAAAGGCGGGACACCAGCAATGCCCAAAGGCACCCCGCACAAAGATCCACTCTCCAGCCTTCTTATGAAGGGGTCAATTGCAAATACATATAGCAGGGGGCTCAGAGGACATCCCTGGCGCACACCAGAGCCAACCTCAAAAGGCCGTCCAACCCAACCGTTAACCAGTGGGAAGCTCTCAGCCCCTCTATATAATGTTTTCAGCCAATCTATAAACCTCCCCTGCAGGCCGTATCTACCAAGTAGCAAATACAGGTACTCGTGATTGACTCTATCAAAAGCCTTCACCTGATCCAATGCCAGCAAGTACTTTCTCCATCCAGCAGCCCTGCATCGTTCCAAAGCCTCCCGGACAGCTAAAACCGCTGAAAAGGTACTTCTACCTTGGACCGAGCAGTGCTGATGACTGGACAACAAATCACCTGCTACTGACGACAAGCGCAAAAAAAAGAATCTTCGCCAAGATCTTTCTATCAACATTGAGAAGACTGATGGGGCGCCAGTTCTCAATCATTGAGGGGTCTTTACCTTTTGACAGAAGAATCACAGCGGATTGCCTCATGGAGGGAGGGATTGAACCCTGTTCTAGGCAGCTGTTATAAACCTCTGCTAAAAAGGGAGCCAGAATGGACTTAAAACACTTGTAGAATTCAGCTGTCAACCCATCTGGCCCAGGCGATTTTTTGGTAGCCAGCTTCTCTATAGCATGAACTACCTCATCCACTGAAATCAGTTCGATCAAATCCATCAAAGGCAATGTACCATTTCCCAATCCTGGAGTAGAATCCAGAAAGCTTTCCATCCTGTCCCGACAAAGGTCCTTTCTTCCCAGAAGGTCTGCATAATATGACCTGAAGATCTCCAGGATCCCTGATCTGGACTTCACCAGGGAACCCGTACTATCCCTCAGACCTATGACCGTCTTAACTGCTATGCCTTGCTTGCAGTTCTGGTAAGGATCAGGCGAGTGATATTTTCCATAATCCCTCTGCAGAACCAAGGAGGCATGCCGGTCGTATTGACACTTCCTAAGAAGAAGCTTCACCTCAGAGATCTCCCCTGGATCTCCTCTATACGAGACAAGATGATCAAGGTTCCTCCGCAAATGCTTGTAGGCAATGTACATACCAAGCTGCTTATTCTTACTTATGGCCTTGAAAAGTCCAATTGCCCTTTGTTTCACAAGCTCCCACTACTCTGACTTACTGCTGCAAAAGTCCTGAATAGAAACCTGTGCCTGAAAAAAATCCTCAAAGGATTGTCTTACCTCTACATCTTCCAGGAGAGCCGAATTCAGTTTGCAGGTACCCCTTCCCCTGGGTGGAGTGTCCGAGGCATTCAGAGTCACAGACAGCATACAGTGGTCAGAGAACTCCACCGCCCTCAACTCAGGAGCCGAGAAAACAGAGTTCTCCTTTAAAAAAAAAACTATCTATCCTACTCTGACTATTCCCTCTCTGAAATGTGAATCCCGTGCTGCTAGGGCAGTGCTTAATATGCACATCTACCAGGCCTGCTTGTCTCACCATATCTCTAAGAAAAACGCTATCATAACCCAGCCTGTCTTTGGAGCCTCTCCTGTCTTCAGGCCTAATTATGGTATTAAAGTCACCTCCAAAGACAACCTGCTGGGACGTAAAAAGGAAGGGCTTGATCTCTGTGAGGAGCCATTTCCTGCCCCATTTTGACTGCGGCCCATAGATATTAATCAGGCGCAGGTCCTGCCCCCTAACAGAAATGTCCAAGACCATGCATCTACCCATTTCTACCTCAATTACCCACCGGCACGTTACCATATCGGTTTTAAAAAAGGACCGCAACTCCGCTGCAGGGCTCAGCCGCAAGAGACCAAAAGGAGAGACCGCATCTCCACTCCCTTTTTGCTAGATGGACATCGGCCAAAGTATGGAGCCAGGTCTCTTGCAAAAATATAAAATCTCAGCATCAAACTCGCTGAGCAAAAATAAGGCAATATCACGAGCCCTTGCACATTTAATGCTGGCGACATTAATGGTCGCCACCTTTATCGGAGTGGGAACTGCCATCAGGATGATTGGGGTAGTTGTTTCTTAACCTTTACCATACTCTCATCACCAGAAACAGCTCTCTTAAGACTACGTGACTCCCCCTCATACATAGATGATAAAGAGAAAGACACATCAGACATCTCATCACCCGACAAAACTGAAAAAGTGTTGCCAAGAGGAACCCCTCCTGGGTCTGATTCTGAGGAAGAAATTAACGCTTTTCTTGTCTTCCTCTTCTTTTTTTTCTTCCCCCTAATCTTCTCCCACCCCTCCTCATCCGAATCCCCATCAATAGAGGGCGAGACATGGGGTATGGACACCCTTCCATCAGCCCCACCCCCATCCAGCACCCCCACATTCCCCTGACCACGTTTACGCTGCCGAGGTGCAGGGACTGGAGGCTGAGTGGGAAGATCCGCTAAACCTGCCCCCCCCAGCAGCTTCCGCTAGTCTGGAGGATCTACCTTTTATAGGATTAGGGATCACCACATGGGGGGCAGACTCAGGGACCACATCACTATGGGAAACAGAAACAACAGATGTTACAGACACAGCAGGGACAACAACAGTTTCAGCGGCCTCATCATCCTTATCTAGCCTCTGCAGCTCAGCCTCCAATCCTGGCAAGTTATGTAATGCCTCCGGGATGACCGAGCTTTTGGCACAAATTGCACCGGATTACGGTACAATCCTTCGCCAAATGGCCCAGATCCTGGCACATTGTACACTTTTTACGGGTGCAGGTAGATGCAAAATGGCCCTTTTCACCATATTTGTTATAGACTTTAGGCTGACCTTGGTAAAAAATGGTCAGCCTATCCCTCCCCAGAAAGGCTGAACAAGGCAGATGTTGGACTAAATTCCCAGCATCCCTAATTTTAATGACACTGTCCAGGCCCCTGTCCAAATCCCATGCAGATCAATGACCTTCCGTAGTGGAGCGAGGACCTCACCATATCGGCATAGCTATACGATCAAATCAGCCTCTGGTATGGATTCATTACGCACCAGGATCGTCACAGATTTTATTAGAGGCTGCCTGGAAATCACCTTTGGCACCCAACCATTCCACTGCGGAAGGCCCCTGCACCTCCTATATTGTTCCCAAAATAAATCCAGACCCTCAGGCTTTACAAAGGACAGATCAAACTCGTAACGCCCCACGGGGCAAATCAAAGCAAAAATATCCAAAACTTAAAATCCCATTTCCAGAACCAACTCTGCCACCTCCCCCTTACTGGTGGGGTCCCCTCCCACTTCGACTGGACCACATTTCTCCTCTTGTACCCACTAACCATCCCACCACAAAAACTCCCCAAATTGTGACCACTAACATTTGCAGCATTCCCCCCACCCTCCTTGTTGTGACTCCCCAAAACTGACGCATAGCTGCCAGTGCTCACAGACCTCCCTGCAGAGGATCCAGTTGTGCGTTTAGAAACGTCTGACACAACTCCAACTCTGGCAGATAACAATTGCACACCTGATGAATCTTTCCTCTGCTGAGCAGGAGGAGAAATTTCATTTTTACCTATAGCAGCAACATTAACCCCTTCACCACCACCCACCACATCCATTGCTTCATCAATATTATTGCTGTCATTATTTTCTGGCACATTTATAGTTCCTGCCGTGTCCATACTCACTGCTGTGCCCATACACACTTCACCTCAAGGCAGACTCTTCTCCATCAGGACAGGATTTTCAACTGAGCAAGATTGTTGTGTTGCACACAGATCCCTGGCCTTACCTCTTCAAGGCAGGACACACCGTACCACAATGCCCAGGTTCCTTCTTGAATAAGAGGGTGAGCGGTGTTCAGAAATTGTTGGGTCCCGCAGCGAGTTACCTTCCCTCGGTTGGATCTCATTCTCACCCCTAGAGTGTAGGGAAGAGTCTGTTGTAGGTGCACCAATAAGGCCAATGTCCAGACAAGGTTAAACCTTAATGAAGGAAGGTTTATTTTCTTTATGCTGATAACTGGATAGGAAAGTTGGAGTTGAAGAATAAAAGAAACAGGGAGGTAGGTTCAGGCACTTAATATCACCACTCAATCCCGAGTGGGCTCTGCTCACCCGGATAGTCCCCTCTCACGATACTAGCAGCCTGAGTGATGCACAAACTTAACTTCTCTTAAGTCCCTCTTTTGGAGATACGATTGGGAGATTCTCTGCCACAGAATCTCTGAGCCCCGAACCTCTCAGCGCTTGTAATAAAAGAACAGGTGCAAGTTGCTGCACATTACAAGGCCTCAGATGATTAGTGGAATCCCTCCAGAAGTTTAGCGGGCCTCTCTTTCACTGTGAAACTCTCACCGGTCCCTCAGAAAGGTCCTCCCCCGGTCTCTTCTTCTTAGAGCGGGTCCCCTCTCAGGGGCACCCTGGGATTCCTCCTCTTAGAGCTGAGTCCCAGCTAAAGGTGCTGGGCCCAATGGCGAAGTTGCAGCCCCAGGCTTAAGGTGCCTGGGACCGATGCATACGCGCACCCCTGGCCTGGAGGGCCAGGTCACGCGACCCGAACTCCGGAGCCCCGGAACTCTGGAACAACAACCTCCAGGCGGCGTCTGCCCCTTGTGTATCCTCTCCCGGCATGCAGAGCAGGTTGACCACGCCCACTGTACTACTGCCAAGAGAGGACACCCTAAGGCACAGCACTGTTACCAGTGGTTCAACCCTGACCTGTCATGGCAGTGCCACCTACAGGCCACAGGGAACTGCACACCAGTACAACACCTGAGGAACAAAATAACCGTACCTATCAATAAAAGCGGTCTGAGCCTGGCTACTAGCTCAGACCAATCCCTAAATTTAGGCACACAGCACCCTTCAAAGTAGAGGGGCGCTACAGTTGTAATACAGCAACAGGTGAATCATTGCAGGAGACTTCCATGGCTGTTTCCACTTCACATGCTGCACTGTGCTGCTCCCCTCCAACTGCATCAACCAGCCCAGGTGAGGCTGAAACAGGCTCTTTGGAGCTGGCAGCCATCTTGCTTGTAGAACTACAGATCTCAGTAGTAGCAGCAAAATCCATGTGCGGGGGGCATGATGCAGATCCATCCACATTGCTCTGGTGGGCTGATGACACCTCTGCCAGGGGTTTTCCCTCCATGTCTGCAGAGGGTTTCTCTACAGCAGAAACTCCAACAGGCAGCTGTTTGCAGAGCTCCTTCTCTCTCTGTTCCTCAACCAGGACACCATCCACTACAGCCGGGACACCATCCACTACAGCCGGGACACCATTCACTACAGCTGGGACACCATCCACTACAGCCGGGACACCATCCACTACAGCCGGGACACCATTCACTACAGCTGGGACACCATTCACCACAGCCGGGACACCATTCACCACAGCTGGAGGGGCAGACATGGTGGAAGGAGGCTGCACAGTACACTGGGATTTCTCCACCAGTGCTGGCTTTGCCGGTCTGTAACTCCTCTGCTCCTCCACAGGGACATCTAATGGATCACCAGCAGACCTGTCTGCCCTTAGGGGTGACTCCATCTGTTGAATGAACTTTAGGGTGCCATGTTCACTCTCAACCCCCTGCCTGGTTGCACCTGGGAAAGGTGCAGAGGCAGATGAAGCCGGGTTGTCTGTTACCTGCGGCTGCTGATCCACAGAACTCACTGATGTCTGGGAGGCAAATCTCCTCTCATTTTTAAATTTTTCTGCAAAAGCTCCACTTTTAGCTTTTAATTTCTCCAACAATAAAGATTGCTTCTTTACCTTTTCTTCCATCTGCTGTAACTCAGGCTTCATGGCCAAACGATTCTTACTCCAGGCCTGGAAATACTTGGCCTGAAGTTTTTATGTTCAGATTTTGAACATTTAAGTTTCTCCTCAGCTCTTTCGATCACCCGAAAACGATCACTGAACTTCTTTCTGTAGACATCAACATTCTCACCAGGGTCTGGACCCACAGTCAGATCCTCCACCTCCTCCTCCTCACTAGGCCCCGTGTCATCAGGGGAATCCCTCCTAGGGCCTCCCCCAGGATCAGGCATTATTCCTGGGCCAAGCTAGCAGGCAAGGCCCAGGCTTGGAAAAAAGGCTGGTTCTCTCAGAGAGCTCTTTGGGTGTGTCCTCCTCCTTCTTCCCACTGATCACCAATGTGGATATTCTTTTCATAGACCACTAATGTAAGGGGCATTTATTCCATTGACTACCAATGTAAGGGGCATTTTTTTCAATTGACCACCAATGTATGGGAGCATTCTTCTCACTGACCCCTTTTTATTAATTTTAGCAGGGGTTCTCTGAGACCTGAAATTTATTTCAGGGATTCCCAGGGGGTAAAAAGGTTGAGAAAGGTTGCATTAATTAAAGTAGATGTTGGCAAGCTACTGATGGGTTGCCAACCATGAGTATATACAATGTATGTAGTTATATGACAGTTGCTTACCTATATGCATTATTTGTTGAAAGAATGTTCCTTACATTGGTGGTCAATGGAAATAATGCCCCTTACATTGGTGGTCAGTGGAATGAATTAGGGTGGGCACAATGTGGGCCTTCCCTGGAGAGCGGGCCTTTTCTGATAACCTCAGGACAGCAAGCACCCACCCTTGTCGCTGGCACTGTTATGCGATTTGTCACCCTTGAATCAAAAGTGAACTTGTATTTGAAAGACTCTGTTGTTATCTGGCTTGAGTCCTGTGACTAAGCCTAAGTGGAATACGCTATTTGAATTTGTTATCATTTTAATTAAATCCACTGGATATGTATTTTATTTTGTAAACCAATAAAGTGCAGCGGCCAATTTTCTGCCATTTTCAGGTCTGTGTATATTTTCTTTAATGGTATTTGTGATATTGTGAGCATGCAGCCTGTAATCCCAATAATGTTCCTTACAGTGGTGGCCACACCTTTGGGTTCATAGTAGCACTAGTTGCTGTCTATAATTACGCAGCAACAAACTTGATTCACCTGGAGTTGCCCAACCTCATTCAGACTGAGGCCTGTTTGATAATACAGGGTCAATGCATTATGAAAAACTTGCATGACTCTGCATTGTATATTTTTAACCCATATGCTGCCTGCAAGGTTTTAACTCCACCAAAAGGCAGATAGTAACAGCTCTGCAAATGTTGTCAAAAGCAACTGTACACAAAGCAGAGAACTTGGCAAAAAATATAAACAGCAAAAAGATATGAACGGCGTGGGGACTCATAGCAGCCAATCAAAAAGGAGCAAAACTGTTTGCTGCAACTGATTATAACATGTGAGCTGGAGTTTGGCTTTAATTTGTTAGTGTATTTAAATCTGCTTCAGTGGTGGCCTGTCCATGCAGGACGCAGGGGCGTCGCCCCCCCCCCCCCCCCCAATCCATGCGCCCAGCCCCTAATCTACATGCAGGGGCGAGTAATACAAGATTGCTGTCTCGGGAGAGACCTGGTGATCTGTCAGAGGGAAGGATTCCTTTCTGTGCAGACTGCCCTTGCGGAGTGTCGTTATTAAAGGAGGGATCTCCTTGACTTTGTCCTTGGAGGGGACTAAGTCACTGTTCGAGCTTCATGCCGGCTGCTAGTGCTATTGAGTGACTATCCGGGTGAGCTGTACCCTCTCGGGACCGAGTGGCGACAAAGCCAAGAGTGTGCCTGAATCCGTCCTATTCTGGTAACCCCTTTCTTCTCTTCAACTTTTTGGTTACTCAAGCAAATAAGAGAAAATAAACTCTTGTTGGAGTTGAAGTGTTGTGTGGACATTGACCTTCTTTGGGAAAGGTAAAGACTTGGCCTCTATAATCTAGAGGGGAGAACCAGTGAAGAAGTAACTCGCTGCGGGACCCAAATACATAACACCGTCCGACCTCTAATCCAGAGGACGCGGGCATGTGTCTGATCCCCTAAAGGAAGGTAAGGGGGAAAAGGATCTGTGTGCTACATACACATCCACTACTTCATGGGCTTATAATCTATTTTCTTATTCCATTTTTCTTATTGAATTTTTAAACCTTTGTGTAACAAACTTCGTGAGCTCCTGAACCTCTCCTTTTCCCCTCACTTTTTTTGTTTAGAACCAGCAGTGCATGTTAGTTGCTGTCATGTACACTGCTCTATGCACAAATACAAATGCCCATAGTCCATCTCAGGAGCGAGCAAGAGAGGGTGGCACTGGCTACATACAGTGGGACCCAGGGCCGGCCCAAGACATTGTGCTGCCTGGGCCCAAGAATGAAATGCTGCCCCCCACCCCCCAAAAAAAATAATCCCGCCCACCAAAATCTATTCCCTATTTTGTGGACGCTATTGCGCAAACCAATCAATACACGCTTATTGCGTTTTATTTTTTATTTATTTTTTAACCAAGAATACATATTGGCCTAAACTGATGAAGACAGTTTTTTGGGGGATATTTATTATAGCAAAAAGTAAAAAATACTTATTTTTTTCAAAATGTTCGTTTTTTTTCTTGTTTATAGCGCAAAAAAATAAAAAATGCAGAGTGGAGCAGTGGACGGTGTCAGTGGATGGTGTCAGTGGGGCAGTGGACGGTGTCAGTGGGGCAGTGGACGGTGTCAGTGGATGGTGTCATTGGGGCAGTGGACGGTGTCAGTGGGGCAGTGGACGGTGTCAGTGGACGGTGTCAGTGGGGCAGTGGACGGTGTCAGTGGGGCAGTGGACAGTGTCAGTGGATGGTGTCAGTGGGGCAGTGGACAGTGTCAGTGGGGCAGTGGACAGTGTCAGTGGATGGTGTCAGTGGGGCAGTGGACGGTGTCAGTGGATGGTGTCAGTGGGACAGTGGACAGTGTCAGTGGACGGTGTCAGTGGGGCAGAGGACGGTGTCAGTGGGGCAGTGGACAGTGTCAGTGGGGCAGTGGACAGTGTCAGTGGGGCAGTGGACGGCGTCAGTGGGGCAGTGGACGGCGTCAGTGGGGCAGTGGACGGCGTCAGTGGGGCAGTGGACGGCGTCAGTGGGGCAGTGGACGGTGTCAGTGGGGCAGTGGACGGTTTCAGTGTTTTTTTTTTACCATATTTTTTTTATTAGCCCTGTTGGGGGGGCTTTGGTTTTAGGTCTCTGAATGAACACAGGGGGCCCCCTACTGCCTGTACACTATAAGACCCAGCATGTCCAGGACTCACCCCTCCCCCATGCTGGCTTCTGTCACAACCCCAAATATAGGATGTTCCCAGTACAGGGGGAGTCAGGAGAAGTTTCAGTCTCCCTCAGTGTGTAGAAGATCAACCAGCCCTGTGTCCCGCACTGCAGAATGTTCTAACATTCCCACTTCCGCCCGCCCCCACTCCACTCTTACCTAGTCACACTTCTTTCGCTCCAGCTAGAGAGCATGTTAATCCCCCAGCGGGCCCCGCCATGACTGAGGACAGGTGTGGGAGAGGCGGTTGTAAGCGAAGAAGGAGGTGAAAAGACACAAGCGGCGTCTGATTTGAATGGAGAGGTGAGGGGAGGAGACAAGGGGGGAGGGGGTAGGACCAAACTGTTTCTGAGCCAGAGGAGCAGAAACAGGGAGGACACAGAGTTCGGAGGCAGTGTGGAGAAGGCGGGTCTGTGAACCAGGAAGGCAGAACATTCACCGCAGTACTGCCTGTCATTCCACGCCTGTCATTCCACGCAGTACATGACCCGCCTCCTCCATTAAGCAGCCCCATCTCACCTGTGTGAAGGGGAGGGCAGTGGTCTGCTTGTCACAGTCTGGTATCCGAGGTGATGCCTGCCGCCCACACAGACGCATTGACATTGAATCTAATGTGAGAGGGAGCCCGCACCGCCCCCCCCCCCCTGGAGCAGGGGCCGGGTCGCTATGGAAACTCTGCGGCTGTATCCCTTCATGCTGCCTTGTCACTGCCGGCTGCCGCCCCTCTGTAAATGCCGCCTGGGACCATGGGCCCATTGGGTCCCATGGTAGGGCCGGCCCTGGTGGGACCACAGAGATCCAACGTAACCACCCTCTAACAGGGAGTCAGATCACAGCAGCATTAAAAAAAAAAAAAAAGACGAATTTTGGAGGAGGCTGAGAGCAACAAAAGGGACTTTTTTGGAGTTAAGAATATTAACTTGAATAAAATATATATTTTTTTTTATCCAGAGTTTATTGTCACTTTAAATCCTGTATCATGCTGAGGAGCTATAAAATGCCGTTATTCAGGTTTCTCATTTTGCGCTCTGCACTGCACAGCCTTCGTATTATTGTAGAGGCCCCAGTCTGAGGGAGGCTGGACAAATCCAGGAAATAGAGTTTGGTGTTGCCCTTTGTCCTATTTTCTGCAGCCGGCTTGGAAGTAAGAAGTGTTGCTGAGAACCTGAAGGCGTCTGCAGCTTCTCGGTGACAATGTGGACTCTTGTTTTCTGGATTTTTGCTCTTCTGCTTTCCCTGGCCTCCGTGTCTTTTATCCTATTCTGTGGATATATCTTTTACACACACAGGAAATATGACCACATTCCTGGACCCCCCAGAGACAGGTAAGTGAAACTTATTTTAACATACAGTATCTCACCTCTTTTTTATATTTTATTTTATTATATCTTTTCATGTGACAACACTGAAGAAATTACACTTTGCTACAATGTAAAGTAGTGAGTGTACAGCTTGTATAACAGTGTAAATTTGCTGTCCCCTCAAAATAACTCAACACACAGCCATTAATGTCTTAACCGCTAGCAACAAAAGTGAGTACACCCCTAAGTGAAAATGTCCAAATTGGGATTTGCCATTTTCCCTCCCTGGTGTAATGTGACTTGTTAGTGTTACAAGGTCTCAGGTGTGAATGGCGAGCAGGTGTGTTAAATGTGGTATTATCGCTCTCACTCTCTAATACTAGTCACTGGAAGTTCAACATGGCATCTCTGAGGATCTGAAAAAAAGAATTGTTGCTCTACATAAAGATGGCCTAGGCTATAAGAAGATTGCCAAGACCCTGAAACTGAGCTGCAGCACAGTGGCCAAGACCATACAGCGGTTTAACAGGACAGGTTCCACTCAGAACTCGCCATGGTCGACCAAAGAAGTTAAGTGCACGTGCTCAGCGTCCTATCCAGAGGTTGTCTTTGGGAAATAGACGTATGAGTTCTGCCATAATTGCTGCAGAGGTTGAAGGGGTGGGCGGTCAGCCTGTCAGTGCTTAGACCATACGCCGCACACTGCATCAAATTGGTTTGCATGGTTGTGGTCCCAGAAAGAAAGCCTCTTCTAAAGATGATGCACAAGAAAGCCCTCAAACAGTTTGCTGAAAACAAGCAGACTAAGGACATGGATTACTGGAACCATGTCCTGAGGTCTGATGAGACCAAGATAAACTTATTTGGTTCAGATGGTGTCAAGCGTGTGTGGCGGCACCCAGGTGAGGAGAACAAAGACAAGTGTGTCTTGCCTACAGTCAAGCATGGTGGTGGGAGTGTCATGGTCTGGGGCTGCATGAGGGCTGCCGCCACTGGGGAGCTACAGTTCATTGAGGGAACCATGAATGCCAACATGTACTGTGACATACTGAAGCAGAGCATGATCCTCTCCCTTCGGAGACTGGGCCGCAGGGCAGTATTCCAACATGATAACAACCCCAAACACTCCTCCAAGATGACCACTGCCTTGCTAAAGAAGCGGAGGGTAAAGGTGATGGACTGGCCAATCATGTCTCCAGACCTAAACCCTATTGAGCATCTGTGGGGCATCATCAAACGGAAGGTGGAGGAGCGCGAGGTCTCTAACATCCACCAGCTCTGCAATGTCGTCATGGTGGAGGGGAAGAGGACTCCAATGACAACCTGTGAAGCTCTGGTGAACTCCTTGCCCAAGAGGGTTAAGGCAGTGCTGGAAAATAATTGTTTTTAGATGTGATTTTTGTATACTTTGTTGCACATGCATATCTAATAAAATGTATACTCTTTTTATATATTCTATGGTACTATTTTTCCCCTGCATCCTGGTATACTTTTCCCTTGCCCGCATAATCCCTGGGACATCCCTTCCAAAGTTCCATATTTTGGGATGTGGCAAGGGTTTCTAGTATTTACTCTCAGGTAGTCTCTCTTCCCCTATTTTTTCATGCCCTCTTAAGAGGGTTAAAGCAGTGCTGGAAAATAATGGGAACCACACAAAATATTGACACTTTGGGCCCAATTTGGACATTTTCACTTAGGGGTGTACTCACTTTTGTTGCCAGCGGTTTAGACATTAATGGCTGTGTGTTGAGTTATTTTGAGGGGACAGCAAATTTACACTGTTATACAAGCTGTACACTCACTACTTTACATTGTAGCAAAGTGTAATTTCTTCAGTGTTGTCACATGAAAAGATAGAATAAAATATTTACAAAAATGTGGGGGGTGTACTCACTTTTGTGGGATCCTGTAGTTAAAGCGGAGCTCCACCCCCCTCTCCGGTGCCACCTTTGGCACCTTTCGGGGGGTAACGGATTATAAGAAAAGAGGGGGGTGGAGGCACCAACTAAAATAATCCTACTGTGATAAATAATGTAAGTATAGTATATATACTTACAGGTTCACTTGGAAATCATGTCCATCGAGGATGGAGGTGTTCTGAGGTCTGTTGAGGCCTGGTTTTGACAGGTATCCGTGCCCACTTCCGGGTGATTTCACCATGGCAAGATCACCCGGAATTTCGGCCCTCCTCCTCCTTCCCCCACCGCCAGGCCATTCACAAAGCGCAGCGCGCTTTGCACATACGCAGTAGGGTACCGGCCAGTGCCAGTTTCCCTTACAGGCAATGGCGGTATTTGTAGCTGCTGACTTTAAATTTTTTCTAAAGGAGCTGGAGCTCCGCTTTAGAGTAGAGCTCAATCCAATTAATAGACAAAGATTTAACATGATAATGTCATTCCAAAATTAGTTTGTAAGCTTCCTAATGGTGGCCATACAAACTTCTGTTTTTTTTTATCCGATAAATGTACGATTCAGTCAAAACAATAGCCATAACTTCTGTATAAGTAAGAGGAAAATATATGGACAGCCGCACTCCAAAAAAAACTTTTGGTTGCCTTTATTAGTAAAAAGGATAAAAGCACTACAAGTCACAGCAAACAGTGGGATACACAGACGATGCGTTTCACAGTAATGTCTAGTGCTTAGTCATAGCCATAACTTTTGTACCAATCAATTTAGACACAGTTTCAATCGGATGCGATTAAACAAAGTCAATTGGCCAGGGCAGATTATTTTTTATCAGTTTGCATCAATGAGCATCGCTGAACTACTTTGTTCCTGAATACGATAATATTTAAATTGATCAGATTATAATTGACAACCTGCGATCATTAGTTAGGCCCCATTCGCACCTGTGTGTTGCACTAACATGTGTTTAGTCGCGTGACTTATGACGAATGCATCAAAAGAAGCTCATACACCTTATCGGGTGTTGAGCTTCACAAGTTTTTCCTGCATATATGTTGTGTGACAAAACTCACATTAATGGGGTATCATTAACGATTAATGGCACTGCAAGCGCGGTGCTCGTTTTTTGCACGTTCCTGGAACGCGCAGGTGTGAATGTGGCTTTAGGGTTGTAACTTAAAGCGGAGCACAGGGCTCCTTCAGAAAAAAATAAAAGGCAGCAGCTACAAATACTGTAGCTGCTGACTTTTATTATTAGGGAACTTACCTGTCACAGGATCCAGGAATGTCTGCACCTGAGCCAATTTTTCAATCGGCTATCAGGTGCTCCCGCCGTCATCTCCACTAAGAGAAACGGGCAGTGAAGCCTTGCAGCTTCACAGCCAATTCCCTACTGTGCGTGCACGAAGTGCGCTGCACTCTGTGAGTGGTAAACAAGTGGAGCTTTCCCTTTTGGGTGGAGCTCCGCTTTAACTATTATTCAAAATCTACTTCTCTGTATGTGGTAGGGCTGAAACAACTAATCGATTAATCGACAACTAATCGATTATGAAATTAATCGATTACTATTTTCATAATCGATTAATCGGGCCAGTAACATAATGGGGTTAAAAAAAAACTAAAATGAGCCCTTTACAGTACAAAAAGAGCAAATCGCTACTGTAAATATTACTTTCACTGTCCCACAATAAAAAATGAACCCCTACAACTACATGATTTGGTCGATCTTTGGAGGGAATGCCATCCTCAGAGTAAGGACTTTACACATTATTCCCACCCTCATCACTCTCACTCCAGAATTGATCATATGTTCATGCTACGACGCCACCTTCCCATGGTGGTCAGGGCCTCTATCCTGGCTGTCCATGGTCTGATCATGACCCTGTTTTGGTGGTCTTCCACTCCGTTTTGGACAGACCCCAATTCTCACCCTGGGCGATGAATGATTCGCTCTTATCGCTTAAAGAGGTCCGGGAAGATATTTTTAAGGCCTCAGAGGACTACTTCCGTGAAAATCAGGGGTCGGTTACGTCGCCGGTAACGCTTTGGGAGGCTTATAAGGCGGTACTCCGTGGCCACATTGTTCGGATAGCGTCAGCCCGTAAGCGGGAAAGGGGTTTGAAACAAAAAGCCCTGGAGACCCGTCTGGAGGCATTATCTGCGGTTTTTAAACAATCCCCCACCTCTGGCAACCGTAAACTCTTGGAACAGGTTTGTTCGGAGTTGGATCTTTGTCTCACCGAGGGGGCTGAACGCGTCTTACGTTGGTCCCGCCAGAGGTGGTATACCAGGGCGAATAAACCTAATCGAATGTTAGCCAACAGACTCCGGACTTTCGCTCCTAAATTCACCCCCATCACTCTGCGCAACCGACACAATGTACTTACGGGTAATCCGTTGCGTATATTGGAGGAGTTTCGATTCCGCCTTACTAAATTGTACTCTGATCCAGAGCAGTTTAACGCCCAGGACACTGCTGATTTCCTCGGCCGTCTCCCTCTCCCGACCCTGACGGAGGCGCATGTTACTCTTATGGACCGGAATATACAAATTTCAGAGGTCCTCCAAGGTATAAAAGATCTTAAGGTGGGAAAGCGTCCGGGGCCGGATGGCTTTACGGCGCTTTACTATAGGAAACTGGCAGTTATGGTAGCTCCGCATCTCACGGCAATGTATAACTCTGTTAAAAATGGATGCTCCTTTACCCCGGACCTTTTGACGGCAAACATAGTGATGATCCCTAAACCGGATCGCGATCATTCCTCCTGGGCTAATTTTAGGCCTATCTCCCTAATTAACGTTGACATGAAAATTTTGACCAAAATTCTGGCTAATCGCTTAAATTCTTTTCTTCCTCGATTAATTGGGAAGGACCAGGTCGGCTTTATACCTCAGAGACAGGCCGGTGATGCTATTCGGCGTATATTGCAACTCCAACACATAGCTCATACTCGCTCGCTAGAATCTATGCTCTTGTCTCTGGACGTAAACAAGGCCTTTGACACTTTGTCATGGCCTTACCTCATGTCTGTTCTTCGACATTATGGCTTCGGGTCTTCTTTTATGCACTGGATATCTGTTTTATATGATTCCCCCCGGGCAAAAATTAAGTATTATGGATTCGAGTCTCCCCTCTTTAATATCAAGAGGGGCACCCGTCAGGGGTGCCCCCTATCACCTCTTCTTTTTGTATTGGCTCTGGAACCCCTGGCAGAGGCGATTTGCTCTCATCCGGATATACGAGGCATCGAATTAGCGGGTTGTCCCCATAAAATTTCCCTATTCGCCGATGATGTCCTTCTCACTTTGACCTCCCCCAGAAGCTCTTTACCAAACTTGCAAACTCTTTTGGATTCCTTTGCTTCCCTTTCGGGGCTCCGGGTTAATCCCTCAAAATCGAAAGCGTTGTCGGTTAATCTCTCTCCTGGCCTGATGAGGGATTTACAGTCGGCATTCTCCTTTCAGTGGGTTTCCTCGCTGCCCTATCTGGGAATCCACCTTACCCCCACATACTCCGGATTGTACCAGGCCAACTTTCCACCATTGTTCAAGAGACTAACAGATATGCTGTTGTCTTGGTCTCATTTGCCTTTGTCTTGGTTCGGCAGGATAACGGCTGTTCGTATGTCCTATCTCCCGAAACTATTATATTTTTTCCGTGTCTTGCCGGTTCAGGTTTCTTCGCATATCCTCCGCATACATCAGCGAAAAATTATGCAATTTAAATGGGGTTCGTCCCGCCCTCGAATCGCCAAACAGGTCTTGTTTGCTAAGCGAGTCAATGGGGGCCTTTCGGTTCCTAATTTACAAGCCTATTACATAGCTGCTAACATAGCCCCACTTTCGTGCCTTCATGAAACCTATCAGCTCCCGCTCTGGGCTATGCTTGACCTGGTTGACATCGACCCTATTCCTATCTCCTCATTACCCTGGCTCCCACCTGTGCATCGTCCGGCGGTCATGGGGCCTTGCTTGGCCCACTCCTTGCGACTATGGGACTCGGTAAAGTACTCTGCAGGGCTGATCTCCCCACATCTCCCACTCTTACGACTCTTACACTGCCCGCTGTTCCCTCCAGGTTGTGATAATCCCTCCCATTTTCTATGGTGGACCATGAACGGATTCACAGATGTTCACTCAATGCTACGGCCTACCAGGATTTTGGCATTTGACGCTTTGCGCTCTTCTCATGGTATTCCCTTGCGTGAGCACTATCGCTATTTACAAATTCGCCACTTTCTTCAGAGCCTTATTAGGTTTCAATCTACCCCTTATACCTTGACCCCCTTTGAGAGCCTTTGCAGAGCCAGGCCCCATTCTCCGGGTCTAATATCACTGATATACTCGGCGGTGATATCAATAAAGAGACCCCCATTGAGGCCTTATCACCTTCAATGGGAGAAAGAGCTGGGGAGGCAGTTAGACCCTGAGGATTGGCAGGCGATGACACTAACTCTGTCCAAATGCTCACGTAATGTGTCAATTTTGGAAAATGCCTATAAAGTATTGTATAGGTGGTACTACACACCGGCGAGATTGGCTCGCTTTAT
Source organism: Rana muscosa (assembly GCA_029206835.1). Lineage (NCBI taxonomy): Eukaryota > Metazoa > Chordata > Amphibia > Anura > Ranidae > Rana > Rana muscosa. The sequence goes on along the minus strand of CM055126.1, from coordinate 199,096,352 downwards.
CCCAAATTATTCTCCACTTTGTTATAGGGGGTGTTCCCAGGAAGGCACCATGGCACATATTTGGTGGTCATGCCCGCGGGCGTGCAGACTATGGCTTAGGGTATATACTCTCCTCCGCAATCTTTTTCAGATTAATATCAAAAGAGACCCCTATGTAGCTCTCCTTGGTAAGCCCATCGTGGAACTTCTGCGTCCAGAACGGCAACTAGCCCAACATCTTTTTACTGCAACTAGATTGACAATTGCGAGAGCATGGAAAACCCCTACATTAAGCTTTGAGGCAGTCAAGAACCGCCTGAACGATATCATGGTCAACGAGAAACTAACAGCTATTCTTTCTGATACGCATGACAAGTTTCTCAGAGTCTGGCAACCTTGGATCACATACTACCACCCTTCTAGGTTCGACACTACTTTGCTGTCACTGTAGGACCCCTCTTGCGCGCACCCCGTGGACCTCCTGCTTCCCTCTTCTCTTTCTCCCTCTTCTCCTTCTCCTCTTCTTCTTGTCCTGCCTCCTTTTTTTCTTTTTCTCTTTTCTCTTTCTCTCTCTTTCTCCAATTTTTTATTTTTATTTTTTTTCTTCTTAGGCTCTTACTTGAGGCTTAACTGTTCTATCTTTTCTAGTGGATGCCAACTTTCAGGTTTTATTGTTGTGTATTATACACCCATTCTACAGGTTTACACCCATCTGGGCATGGCCCAGGTTCTGGACCATCGGGTCCTGAGGACTTTTTCATTTATTTTTTATTTTTATCTTGAATATAACATCAGATCACGGCCCATGCTTCCTTCCTATTGTTGAGGGCTTTCGAGTCCAGATCTACTTTGTATACTGAATGCTGTAACATTCTATTGCAAACCTGTACTGTTGATTTAAATGACAATAAAAAAAAAATTGTAAAAAAAAAAAATGAACCCCTTACAGCGATTATTTGCTCTTTTTGTACTAATTTTATTTTTTTTAACACTATTATGTTACTAAACATCTCAGGCCTGGGTCACACCTCTGTGTTTTTTTGGTGCTTTTTGCAGAAACACACTACAGGTCATTTACATGGTTTCCTATGGGACACGTTCACATCCATGATTTCTTCAGCTGCTGCGTATTTGGAAAGGGCAAGGACTTTTTTTAACGCAAAACGGTGCTATTTTGTTTTTTTGGTTCAATATACTTCAATAGAGAAGCTGCAGAAAAGCATGTAATAATGTGTTTTTGCAGCAATTTGTGTTTTTTACAAAATGTAAAAATGCAAATCGCAGCAAAATTACCTTTTTTTTTTTTACGGTTATTAACCGATTAATCGAAACAATAATCGGCCAACTAATCGATTATGAAAATAATCGTTATTTGCAGCCCTAGTATGTGGCATATCCATCAAATGGGTTGTTAAATATTGTTTGATTATTCATACTGGTAGATTGATAGAAAAAATATATATATATTTATCGAAGGGTGTATGGCCACCTTAAATGTGAAGCTTTCAATAAGGGCTTATTTAGATCTACAAGTGCACATGGAGGTGTTTTTTTTTTTTTTTTTTTTTGCACTAGGCAGGTCATGCATCACACTGCATTTCCTTTGAAGTGGATAAAGTTACCAGCCATTGAACAAGGCTGGTAACAAATTAATATCCATTTCCAACCCATCAGAACACATGTACCTTATTGTTTTCTCAGTGAGTTATTTCCGAAAACTATACCACATTTTGGCCACTAGACAGAGCTGATAAGGCATTCAACTTGCTAGGAAGAATGAGCATAACAAAAGGAGTTGGGACTTTGTACGAGGCACAGGGCATGTAGAGCCATGTACCTCCATCCCCGATACTTGGAAAAAAGGAGAACATGGGTGGGACTTTATATGAAGCATACATCTCGGGAGACACCCGACAAAAAATAACTATGGCAGTATACTGTTGCACTGGAACTTGAACCGTTAAATGAAAGCATTGCATAACAATTGGCCGTCATTACTTTAATTGGGTAATAAATATGACAACAACGGGTGTCTCCCGAGATGTATGCTTCATATAAAGTCCCACCCATGTTCTCCTTTTTTCCCACTAGACAGAGCTGACGATACAGGCATTAAAGCGATTGTATGCCCAAAAAAAAACTGTAAGACAAAGGCGTAATGAGCTAGTATGCATACTAGCTCATTATGAAATACTTACCTCAGAACGAAGCTCCCACAGGGCCGCAACGAAACGCGTCGGGCTTACATAGATGCATGATGTCCATACAGATGATTTTATGTCTTTTATACTGTTTTACTCCTAGATTTTCCAATACCATCAAGGCCCTCCAGTGGTTCATGTTCACGTCCGGCAAGTTCTCAGCACGCCGGACCTTCACTGTGCATGAGCCGCTGACGTCAGCGGCTGCATGCAAGGTGAATATCTCCTAAACCATACAGGTTTAGGAGATATTCATTTTACCGGACAATAATCTCCGGGCTTTAATCTCTTACAAAAATGACAATGACATTTCATTCAGCTTGCGTGAATGCTTCAGACATTCAGGCAACAAATGTTTTATAAACAGACCCCTAAGGCTCCATTCATACCTGAGCGTAGCAATTTACTGGCGTTTCTTTTTTTTTTAAAGTGTTTTTGCAGCTTTTTACAATTGTTTTTAAAGTGTTTTATAAGCGTATTACAGGCATTTTTATAGCTTCAGCCATTTTTGTTTAGCCAATAGAAAGCATGGGAGAGGAAGAGGAAATTAGGGGTGGAGAGCTGCTGTTTGAGCTATCTATGAAGTCAAAAATCTATGTGGCCAAAAAAAAGCTCATGTACTTTTTTGAACGACAGGCGTTTTGCATTAGGTGACAGATTGCTCAGATGTGAACAGGGGCCATTGAAATACATGGGATTTGGCTTGTTAAGCGTTTTAGAATCAACAAGCTTCAAGCAGAAAAATGCCTCGTACACACGACCGTTTTTTTAGACGGGAAAACTGCTATGAGAGCTTTTCGTCGGGAATCCCTGCCGTGTATATGCTCCATCGCAGTTTTTCCGACGAAAAAACTGCCGGACAAAAAAACAGATCAGGATTTCTTTTTTCCCGTCAGGCCAAAAATCCGAGCGGAAAAACAGTTCGTCTGTATGGTTTTCCGACGGGCAGAAAACCGCCCATGCTCAGAATCAAGTATGAGACGGGAGTGCTCTTTCTGGTAAAACTAGCGTTCGTAATGGAGATATCACATTCGTCACGCTGTAACGGACTGAAAAGCGCGAATCGTCTCTCCCCAAACTTTTACTAACACGAGGATCAGAAAAAGCAGCCCAAAGGGTGGTGTCGTTGGAATGGAACTTCCCCTTTATAGTGCCGTCATACGTGTTGTACGTCACTGCGCTTTGGACGGGCGGATTTTTGTCTGATTGTGTGTATGCAAGGCAGGCTGAGAGGAATTCTGTTGGGAAAACCGTTGGTTTATTATCCAATGGAAAAAACGCTTGTGTGTACTAGGCATAAGGCTGGGTTCACACTATTGCGAATCTGATGCGGGTTTCCCCACATCCAATCAGCATAGCAGGAGATTGTGGCTGGCTCTTTATGGAGCCGGTTTACACATCTCTGCAGCGGCTTCGGTGCGAATTGCACAGGAGTCCTGTTTCGCCTTTTGGTTTGTTTCAGGTCCCAATTTGGCAAAAATTCAGGCTGAAATTGGACCGGAAACAGTGAATGGAGACGCATTGGACTTCTGCTGTGAGCTGGAGCGTGCTGGGTTTCAGCCTAAGGCCCTGCTGATCCCCGGCTGAGCCGGCGGATGACAGGGCGGTCCCCGCACACTGTGCAGGGACCGCCTTGGCAGATTTCCGCTCTCCCCTATAGTGGGTTCGGATGACCACGGACCGTCTGTCCGTGTTCATCCGATCCGCTCTGCAGACGGATTGAAAAATAGGATTTTCCTCCGTCTGCAGAAACGTGGGATTGCGGACACGGAGGAGATCGGGTGTCAGCGGATGTTCATCCGCTGACACCCGCTATTCCATAGGGACCAATGTATGTCCCTTTTTCATCCGTAAACGGATGGATAAAAAATCGGACATACGGTCCGCACGTGTGAAAGGGGCCTTAATGTCCTTCAGATAAGGTAAACACTGCAATTATGAAATATATCTGTATCATTCATAGGAAAATATTTGTACTTTTAGCTTCATCTTTGGACATTCTTCCTCAACATTGAAGCAAATGAAGAAAAATGAGCTTGTGTATGACTTGTTTTTTGAGTGGTAAGTTGTGCAATTATTTATCTTACGTTATACTGGGGAAGCGTGACATATGGGGAAAAAAATAGCCAAAGTCAACAGATTTATTTGAGATTATGAATAATATGGATATAATAAAGCAGCATTTTTTGGTTTTGGTTCCCCTGGGATGCCATGAACACACATGTGGTCTGCCCTGAATCAGTATAATGCGCTGCCATGGTGTGGGCCAGCCACAGGCGCCATAAGAATCAATGAAGTTCTAGAGCTGGAACACACAATGTCCCACCTGCACAATGGCAATGCATGGTACTGATCCAGGGCAGACTGCCCCCAGCATTCAGGAGAAGACAGAGAGCACCTCCATCTAGACCTGCTCTTCCGTGCTGCTGGAGTATGTCAGGACTCTGATGTATATTATTATATGCAGGGTAACTCAGTTCCACCACCTCTGGCTCAGACCCTTTGGTGCCTGCTCACCACAATCACTTGTAAACACAGAAATCTGGTTTCTGTGTTTACAAGTGATAGCTCTGCACTCTGTATGTAATGCAATCCTGGTATTTAATACCCCTTTAAGACCCTCCTACTGTTCGTGAAATTTGACTGACCACACCCACTATTTGATGTGATTTGAAGGGTGTATGTAGGGGGAGGGGTTTTGTGGGGTCGTGGTTAATTTCCAGCACCTATTGTTTGAGAAAAAAAGCCCTGATTATATGAGTGTAGTTTGTAGTGTATTTGTTTTATTAACCTCCCTGTCGGTATTCCCGAGTCTGGCTCGGGGTAAGATTTCAGTACCTAAAGCGGTAACCCCGAGCCAGACTCGGGATCGCATCGCAGGATACAGGGGAAGTTACTTACCTTGTCCCTGGATCCTGCGATGTGTCCCCGCTGTGTGAGCGAGCCCTCATCTTGCTCGATTCACACTGCCGAGTGCTGCCGAGCTCCGTTCCCTGCGAGCGTTGCGGTGCACGGGGGCGGAGTTCGGCGCCAAATTCAAAAAGTGAAACACACAATACACATACAGTACACTGTAATCTTACTGATTACAGTACTGTATCAAATAATAACACATCCCCTTTGTCCCTAGTGGTCTGTCCAGTGTCCTGCATTCACTTTTATATTATAAAAACTTTTCTTTCTGCCTGGAAACTGGAGATTGTCCATAGCAACCAAAAAGTGTCCCTTTACGTCAAAAGTGGTTTTAGACCAGCTAGAAAACAGCGATAATAAATTTGAATCACTTGCAGAATTGAGCGATAGCGATTTGTGGGGAAATTCGTCATAAAATACTGAAAGTAATGACAGCGACAATTCTGCAACTGAGCAAATTTCAGTGTTTTTGATTTGATTACATTAGTGAATAATTTTTATTATTATTATATTATTATTTGTTATAATTATTTATAGTTATTTATTATATTATAATTTATGATTTTGTTTTTTGAACTTTATCATACCCGGGATGTCTACTAGACTCTGGTTTGGACAGATTTAAGTGAGTTATTCCTAAGAATTACAGGCCTACAATATAAAACGCCAAATTTCCGTGCAGAATAATGGTACCGCTTTCAGCACCTAAAATCTGACAGAATCATACCGCCAGGGAGGTTAAAAAAAAAAAAAAAAAGAAAGAAAGAAATGCCTTTAAGTCTTATTTATTAAATTCTTAGGAAAGGACAGATTCCAAGGGGCTTGACCTGCACAGGGTTACACCACATATGGATACACAGACAAAACACAGAGTAACAAAAAGCTTGTGTAATTAGAATATATAAATGTAAGAAGTAAGAATTGGATTAGAGGTGAACAACCTCCCTACTATCCCAATAGCCAAACTTCAAACAATTTAGAGGGTACATATCATTGTTGAGGCATCCTCAAGCCATCTCACCCAAACTTTAGTAAACATCTTTATACATCCCCTGTTATGCCCTGTACACACGACCGGTTTTCCCCTTCGGAAAAACTGCGATGAGAGCTTTTGGCAGGGAATTTCGACCGTGTGTATGCTCCCTCGCAGTTTTTCTGACGGGAAAACTCCCAGAAAAAAAAAAGAGAGCAGATCTCTTTTTCCCGTCAGGAAAAAATCCTAGCAGGAAAACCGTTCATCTGTATACTTTTCTGACGGGGAAAAAAAACGCGCATGCTCGGAAACAATTCGACGCATGCTCAGAAGCATAGAACTTAATTTACTCGGCTCGTCATAGTCTTTTACGTCACCGTGTTCTTGGCAGTCAAAAGTTCACCGGACTTTTGTGTGACTGTGTGTATGCAAGGCAGGCTTGACAGGAATTCCGTCGGGAAAACCATCATTTTTTTTTCCGACGGGAAAACCGTTCGTGTGTACGGGGCATAAGAGTATGTATCATCATATAATGGTAAATTTGAGCTCACTAATTGCCTTCAAACTTGGATAGAAAGAGTTGACTTTTTCTAGCTTTAAGAAAGGCATTATAATGATGTAACACTATGTGGAGCTTTTTATATTTGTTCTCATTTTTTTGATATTATCAAGGTTTTGAGAAGGAAGTGGTAAAATTGAAGAAAGTATGTTTGAAAAATAAAAAAGCAATGGTGACCTGAATTTGCATTAGGCTAGGTTCACACTGCTCTGCCTATTGTCTACAGTGCCTTGAAAATGTATTCATACTCCTTGAAATTTTCCACATTTTGTCATGTTACAACCAGAAAGGTAAATGTATTTTATTGGGATTTTATGTGATAGACCAACACAAAGTGGCACATAATTGTGAAGTTCAAGGAAAATTATAAATAATTGTTTTACAAATAAATATCTCAAAAGTGTGGCGTGCATTTATATTCAGCCCCCTTTACTCTCATACCCCTAACTAAAATCTAGTGGATTCAATTGCCTTAAGAAGTCACCTATTCAGTAATTAGAGTCCACCAGTGTGTAATTTAATCTCAGTATAAATACAGCTGTTCTCTGAAGCCCTCAGAGGTTTGTTAGAGAACCTTAGTGAACAAACAGCATCATGAAGGCCAAGGAACACACCAGACAGGTCAGGGATAAAGTTGTGGAGAAGTTTACAGCAGGATTAGGCTATAAAAAAATCCAAAGCTTTGAACATCTCACAGAGCACTGTTCAATCCATCATCGGAAAATGGAAAGAGTATGGCACAACTGCAAACCTACCAAGACATGGCCGTCTACCTCAACTGACAGGCCGGGCAAGGAGAGCATTCATCAGAGAAGCAGCCAAGAGGCCCATGGTAACTCTGGAGGGGCTGCAGAGATCCACAGCTCAGGTGGGAGAATCTGTCCACAGGACAACTATTAATCGTGCTCTCCACAAATCTGGCCTTTATGGAAGAGTGACAAGAAGAAAGCCATTGTTGAAAGAAAGTCATAAGAAGTCCCGTTTGCAGTTTGCGAGAAGTCACGTGGGGGACACAGCAAACATGTGGAAGAAGGTGCTCTTGTCTGACGAGACCAAAATTTTACTTTTTGCCTAAAAGCAAAAGCTATGTGTGGCAGAAAAATAACACTGCACATCACCCTGAACACACCATCCCCACTGTGAAACATGGTGGTGGCAGCATCATGTTGTGGGGATGCTTTTCTTCAGCAGGAACAGGGAAGCTGGTCAGAGTTGATGGGAAGTTGGATGGAGCCAAATACAGGGCGATCTTAGAAGAAAATCTGTTAGAGTCTGCAAAAGACTTGAGACTGGAGCAGAGGTTCACCTTCCAGCAAGACAACAACCCTAAACATACAGCCAGAGCTACAATGGAATAGTTTAGATCAAAGCATATTCATGTGTGTAGTAAAAAACATTTAAATCCATTTATAATTTTCCTTCCTATTCACAATTATCTGCCACTTTGTGTTGGTCTATCTGATAAAATCCCAATAAAATACATTTACATTTTTGGTTGTAACATGACAAAATATTGAAAATGTCAAGGGGTATGAATACTTTTTAAGGCACTGTATATCTGTCACTTTGCATGCATGCATATGATCGTGGACTACAGTATATGGACTGGTCAGCATACTTTTGGGTAGCACCCACATATGAGAGAGATTCTCCTATGTAATAGCCTATAGGTCCTTCACATTCAGTTTATTTCCATCTGCAGATGGTTGGCCAACCACTGAGGATCTACTGTGTTGTCTACTTTTACTTCACTACTGTATGCTAGTGGACACCCTCTTGCTGGCTAGGTCCCCCAGCAGTTTACAGGCCATCTATAATTTCTGGGTTGGTCATCTGCGGGTGCTAGGTACCCTTGCTGAGGGCCCTCTGTGTTTTTGCCTTTCACCAGTGGATATCTCGAGTGGAGAGCCTTTAAGTGATTACACTCTACCCATTGTGGTGTTGTTGGCTATTTAGCCAAACCTCCCTACTTGAAACATCCACTGTCTTTGCATGTCTCCTATCAGGTTCTATTGGGGCCCCTTTGGGAGGAGGGAGAGGGGGTTGAAAGGCAGGGGGGCCCTGAAGAGTGTGGAGAGGTACGGGAATAGTTGCTCAAGCTGCTGCCATATCCTGGGAGGAGAAAGCAGGGGTGTGTGGTCAAGTCACGCTGTGTGTGTCTATGAATGCACACAACCCTACTTGTGAGCCCACTCTCACAAGTGCCCCCTCAGCCACGGCTTGCTGAAGGGGCACTCTGAGAAAAGAAGGCATCTATAGTGACATATGGGACCACCAAAGAAAAGGTATGGGACTGCTCTGTGCAATACCATGGGACAGAGCAAGTAAGTATATCATATTCATTTATTTATTTTTTCAAATGCTTTTTATTGAATTTAGAAAAGGGTAAGATGTACACACAAAGCTTATTGGGCATACCCAGGCTTGAGAAAACACAAGACAAAAGGCAACAATAAAACAAATACATAAACTTAAAAGTTGGAAACCAAGGCCTAAGGTAACCTCTCTCGAATCTGCTGGTACCTCTTCACGTGTTCTTGAAGATGGTTCCGACTGCATCCGAGGCCCAAGGTCACACCTTCCCCCACCCACACTGGGGAGGCCCCCGACAGCCTCCACACTCTCTCACTCCAGCTCTTCCACCCGACAACTCCTCCCCAGCTGGGCTGACCCTAGGTATTTAAGGAGGCCTGCCTCCTGCTAATCCAGGTTGGGGATTGGGATTGGATAAGTAGCAGGCCTGGACAACATGTTTCAAGACCTTTGAACGAAACTAGTTGACTCAACAACGGAAGCTTAAATCTCACTATTTTACAAAAAGAAAACATGGTGGATATCGGGAATCCCACCAGTTAAAATACATGGCGGTGCTATCCACAGTATGAATGGATGGGTGGCACCAAAAACAAGTACCAAAAAGAAAAACAGAAAAGAGGCTAGGACACCAAAAAAGCTACCATCCAAAATATATGTTTATTAATAGGGTCATAGCAAAAGTTACATGTCAAAAAAGAAAAACGATGCTGGTGCCCTCTGGACCCAATCTGACCCTCCCCGTAACCCCCCACAAAACCACCCAGAAAATGCATTAAGGTAAAAAAGCCTTTTGCTTTTAGAACCACTTCAAATGAAATACCAGACGACATAGGCAGTTTGCAAACACTTTTATTGGATATATGATTGTACTTGCAACAGTAATTTACTTACATCAGGACTACTTTAAAGTGATTGTAAAGTCTTGCTTTTAAAAAATAAAAAAAATAACAAACATGTTATACTTACCTCCCCTGTTGCAGTGGTTTTGCCCAGAGCAGCCCAGATGCTCCTCTTCTCTGGTCCCTCTTCGGTGCTCCTGGCCCCTTCCTCCTGACGAGTGCCCCCATAGACCAGCAGCTTGCTATGGGGGCACTCGAGATGAGTCAGAGCTCTGTGTATCCATTCAGACACAGAGCTCGAACCTGACCCTGTCCCCTCTCTCCCCTTCTCCCCTGATTGGCTGACTGACTTTGATTGACAGCCGCGGGAGCCATGGCGCCGCTGCACTGCCACTGCAAAGAAATTCTGAAAAATCATTGGTCAAAGCATTTGATCTTCCATCATTAAGTCAACTAATTTTGTTTAAAGGTCCTTAAAAATGTGTCCAGATCTGCTACTTGAATGGAATCCTAGACATAGAAAACAGGTTTCTTTGTGCCTAGAACATGCACATTACAATATGTATGCTTTTTCCAAAATGAAAACCACATTCACAGTTGGAATTTTGTTTGTTCAAGAACACTTTTCCATCTGTCGTCTTTCAATTTTCTTGTCACTGTTAAAAACAAATGTTTATTTGAACTCATTAACCATTAAAAAAGGAAAAGAACATTCTAAAATGAAAAATTTCTAACAAAATTCTACTAGTATCTGGGCAGCTTTGGGGACAATTGGCACACATATTACAGTGTAGAGTCCTGGATGGAAGGGGTGCTAAAGGTACAAATGAACAATTGTCGCTATTACTCACAGTCCATAAAAATATGGATATCACCAGCACTTCAACAGTGACTGTGATCTTGATGAAGGGTCCTGGTATGGTTTTCGAAACATTGCATTGTGGCAAAAAAATCCCTTCTTGGAGCCACTCTGGAACGCTGGTGATAGCCATGTATTTCTAAATGAACATGAAGCGTGCATAAGATAAAAAGGGCCAGGTGCCCAGGATGGAGGAGGCTCCCACCCACTACAATTCAGTGCAAAGTTCTTGTTCTGAACAATACAGGACAAATAAGTGTACCTGTGTTTATACTTTGTTTGTTTTTTACAGGGTCCAGAAATATGGCCCAGTTGTACGGTTCAATTTTTTACATAATGTGCTGATTTTAGTTACCAGCCCAGAAGCAGTAAAGGTAAGAATATCTCCATCTCTGCACCACCTCTGGACCTTATAGGTCATTAGCTGTAGTAAAATTTGACCTGTTTAAGGTAAGGGGTCTGGAAAAACTGCAATTGCAGAGTGTACAGTTTATTGGCCTTTAGTAAATCAACCCCAATATCTCCTAGTTCGATGCTGGGGGATGTACCCATCTTTGCTTCAACTGCCTGTGTCTCTGCCTGAATCAGGGCTGGCTCACACCAGAACGCAGTGTGGCAAAGGCACTTTCTATGCACGTTTCCCACACTGCAGGTGACCGCTATGCCCTTGCGATCTACATGCAGGTGCCAATTGCTGATGGCGCCCCAAATGCAGATCACAATGCAGTGTGTTTGCAGGCAATCATTGGTGTCAATTAGAGAAAAAGTGCCCCATTGTCAGTGGCAGGAGCTATGCTCCATAAATTTTTTACATAATGTGCTGATTTTAGTTACCAGCCCAGAAGCAGTAAAGGTAAGAATATCTCCATCTCTGCACCATCTTTGGACCTTATATGTCATTAGCTGTAGTAAAATTTGACCTGTTTAAGGTAAGGGGTCTATCTATCCATTTGTATTCACCCAAGAGTCACACATTTTTCAAATAAGATTCATCAGAAAATAATGTTTAAATCTTGGAAGAAACTTGTGTGCATCTTGGGTTAAAACATTGATAAAGAGACTTCTGGGAAGGCTGTCCACAAAGTTTAGGAGTGTGTCTATGGGAATGTTTGACCATTCTTCCAGAAGCACATTTATGAGGTCAGGCACTGATGTGGACTAGAAGGCCTGGCTCTCAGTCTCCACTCTAATTCATCCCAAAGGTGTTCTATCGGGTTGAGGTCAGGACTTTGTGCAGGCCAGTCGAGATACTCCACCCAAACTCGCTCATCCATGTCTTTATGGACCTTGTTTGTTCACTGCCAAATATTTTACATTTTGACTCGGCATTCAGCACCTACTGCCATTTTTCTGCATCCCAGTTCCTAGGTTTTCATGCATAGTTGAGTCGCTTGTTTCCACATCAGAGATATGGATTTTTTGCCACAATTCTTCTATGAAAACCACTTCTGACTAGACTTCTCTGGACGGTAGATAGGCATACATGGATCCTACTGGTTTTCGCCAGTTCTTTGTCGATGACACTTCTGGACACCTTACAAAGGCAAGTAAGCATGATGTGTCTTTCATCTGCTGCATTTGGTTTTCTTGGCCGACCACTGCATCTATGGTCTTCAATGTTGCCCAATTAATGGTGTCCTCAATTCTGAAAAATACAGGCAGATACTTATTCATCATGCCATAAAATTAGGGAGGCGTGTGATTGGCCCCAAATTTATTCTGCATTAGGACAACGCCCCCGAACATACAGCCAACATCATTAAGAACTATCTTCAGCGTAAAGAAGAACAAGGAGTCCTGGAAGTGATGGTTTGGCCCCCACAGAGGCCCGATCTCAACATAATTGTGTCTGTCTGGGATTACATAAAGAGACAGAATAATTTGAGGCAGGATACGTCCACAGAAGATCTGTGGATAGCTCTCCAAGATGTTTGGAACAATCTACCTGCTTTGCTCTTTCATAAACTGTGTACAAGCGTAGCTAGAAGAATTGATGCTGGTTTGAAGCCAAAGGGTGTTCACACCAAATATTGATTCAATTTAGATATTTTTTTTTTCAAATTGATAAAAATGAATAATGAATGTATATGTGTAGGTAAGAATGGAACTTCAGGCAAACCGCTAAATACACAATCTTGTTTTATACAAAGTAAAAAAACACAAGCTGGGTGAAAAGCACTGAGGCTTTGAGTGGAGTGTTTTCATTGCAAAAAAATTTCCTTGGAGCAAAATTATTGTTTTGTGCTGCCTGTTTTTTTGATCTATTGACTGCAGCAAAGAGTGAGCGGACTGCAACCGGCTGATCTCAGGACATTGAGGGGGAAGTTAGCATTGCTCCCAGTTATCACAGTTGACTACAGAACACTCCACAGCCCCTATGCTATGGAGATAGTCCTAACAGACAGAAGGCGTGAAAAAGGGATAAAACCACAATAAAACAAGCAAACAATGCAGCCACAACAGAAAGCTGCTACATTTTTTTTTTGTTCTTGAGCTTAGATACACTACAGAACTCTGGTAGCATCATGCTGCAGCACTGTACATGCCCTGGATTTGGGCAATAGGTGATTAAATAGCGTGCAAAACGTCAGTTGGAATGCACGTGTGTCCAGGAAATTGAGAATTCTGTTGAGAAATTTTGCCAGGCTAGAATGGAGTTGTCAGGGTAAAGCAGGTACATTTCACAAGGGATACTGTTGCAACAATGTGCAGGAAAAGAATAAAAATCACAGTTACAAAGTGACCGTTATAACTTAATTGAAGGGTAAAGCAAAGCTCTAAGATCTCTTTTTTTTTTATACCTTATTGTAGGAATTTCTGATGTCTCCAAAATACACAAAGGACTGGTTTTACAACCGGCTGTATAACATGTTTGGCGTTCGGTATGTATCGTATCTTCCAGAATATTACATACAAATTATATTGGGGATATTCAATACAGAAGGTCTAACGCCTCACCTGCTATGGTTCTTTTTATCCGTAAAAGCGTCATTCTTTTGCTAGAAAATTACTCAGAACCCCCAAACATTATACATGTTTTTTTAGCAGACACCCTAGGGAATAAAATGACGGTCATTGCAACTTTTTTTCTTTGCGCAATAATTTTTCAAACGCCTTTTTTTGGGGAAAAAAATGGTTTCATGAATTTAAAAATAACAAAACAATAAAGTTAGCCCAATTTTTTGGTAAAATATGAAAGATGACGTTACGCCGAGTAAATAGATACCTAACATGTCACGCTTTAAAATTGCGCACACTCATGGAATGGCGCCAAACTTCGGTACTTAAAAATCTCCATAAACGACGCTTTGAATATTTTAACAGGTTAGAGTTACAGAGGAGGTCTAGTGCTAGAATTGTTGCACGCGCTCTAACGAATGCGGCGATACCTCACATATGTGGTTTGAACAGCGTTTACATATGTGGGCGGGACTTGCGTGTGCGGTCGCTTCTGATCGCGAGTTACTGGGGACAGGGGCGTTAAAAAAATTTTTTTAATTTTATTTTACTTTGATCACTTTTATTCCTATTACAAGGAATGTAAACATCCCATGTAATAGGAATGGTGTGTGACAGGTCCTCTTTATGGAGAGATGCAGGGTCAATAAGACCCCACATCTCTCCTCCAGGCTGGAAAGCATGAGTTTGGGAAAAAAATGTCACCAATCTCATGCTTACTAGATGCAATCGCGGCTTTGTTTATTTCTGAGAACCCGGGCGTGACGTCATCACATCTCGCCCGGGCCTCCGACAGTCATAGAGAAGACTGGTGACCATCTAGTCACCAGTCATCTCTATGCTTCCTATCCGGCGCCGGACGATTCATTCTCCGGGCCCCCGATGGCACGGGAGAGCCCGGAGAAGCACCCGGATGGCGGCGGGAGGGGGGGATGTCCCCTCCCGCCGCCTATAACAACGATCGGCGGAACCGCCGCTATGATCATTCTTATCGTGCGCAGAATCGCCGGCAGAAGAGAAGGATATCTGAATGATGCCTCTAGCTGCAGGCATCATTCAGATATCCCCCCACAAAGCCCAGGACGTCATATGACGTCCACCCAGGATGGGAGATCCCATCTGTGGACGTCATTTGACTATGGGCGGGTAGGGAAGTGGTTAATGTAGAACTAAAAGCAAAACTTGTTTTTTTTTTCATTTTGGATAGAGTTAGGGAGGGTTTATAACCCGTCAGTTTTTTTTCCATCCCCATTGGGCAGATTTCTCTTTACTTCCTGTTCCATAACCAAAGCTGGAAGTGGGAAGAAATATTTTAAAAGTGAAAGAATCCCTGGGTGTTACTAGAACTTGTGTCCACATTGGAAGATTTCCTCTTCTTGTCCTGTTTTGGCGACAACCTAAACGTTGAGATTTTCTTTCACTTTTTTTCTCAGTTATAATGGTAAACAGGGCAAATAGAGGGGGTGAATCTCCCTAACGGGGGGCACAGACAACAGTAAAAAAAAGCTGACATGTACTAATCCCTCTACACTCTATACAAAAGTTAAAGGTTTTGCTTTTAGTTATACTTCAAAGGAAGACAAGACTGAGAAAACTATGCAGATCCACATGGCTGACCCAACTAATATAATACCTATCACCTCCTTTAGTTATGAAAAAGTTACATTAACACTTTCCTGTTTTATTACCCATCATATACCAGGTTCATGGGAAGAGGCTTGGTGACAGATCGGGATTATGATCACTGGCACAAACAGAGGAGAATTATGGATCCAGCATTTAGTAGAACGTAAGTACAAATATTAACCAGACGTTGAAACTTAGAGGGTAAACTAGATGCTGCTTTTAAACCTGAAGACCATGGAAACAGAGCAGAGAAATACACAGATGAGATGTTAAAAAAGAATTCCAGATATGGATATTTTATACATAGTTATGGCGCGTACACGCGCTCGGAATTTCCGACAACAAATGTTCGATGGGAGCTTTTTGTCGGACATTCCGACCGTGTGTAGGCCCCATCGGACATTTTCTGTCGGAATTTCAGACAACAAAAATTTGAGAGCTGGTTCTCAAAATTTCCGACAACAAAACTTGTCGGAAATTCCGACCGTGTGTACACAATTCCCGACGCACAAAATTCCACGCATGCTCGGAATCAAGCAGAAGAGCCGCACTGGCTATTGAACTTCATTTTTCTCGGCTCGTTGTACGTGTTGTACCTCACCACGTTCTTGACGTTCTCAATTTCCGACAACATTTGTGTGACCGTGTGTATGCAAGACAAGTTTGAGCCAATATCCGTTGGAAAAAAATCCACTGTTTTGTTGTCGGAATGTCCGATCGTCTGTACATTGTGCCAGCTTGGACCAATGTAACTATGTATATACTATACCTGTCTAATGCCCCTTGAAGCTGGAAGCTACTGAAGTAGACACCGCTATGCCCACCGATCTTCACTACCATCTCAGTCCCATGCTGAGCGGCCAACCTAATGCATTGTGAACAAGGGAAGTATGCGGCTCAACACGGGCGCCATTCAGAGAACAGTTCCCTGACAAGGTGGATAGGTGGGGCAGTGATGTCACACTCTCCACCTTGTCCAAGCATAGAACACTTTGCATTCATTCAGAAAATGTAAAGCATTCTCTGAATGGTGCCTGTGCCAAGCGTCCGATCTTATGTGGTCACAATACAGCACGGCAGCTGCTCAGCACAGGACTTGGAAGCAAGTGGAGATCACTGGAGTACCCGTGTCTACATCAGTGATTTCCAGCTTCCAGGGGCATCAGCCAGGTATGATATATACATAGTTACATTGGTCCAAGCTTGACTGAAAGGGTAATGATACCAGACCAAATTCAAGAACCTAAACAAATCTTTGGGCAGGGCTCAGTCCCACTTATGGCAACCCTTTAGAGGTCTATTGGAAGGTTGAAAGGAGGCTATATGTCACCTTCTCAAAAGACTGAGCCACCACCACAATGAATGTGGCCCAGTCCCATACACTTAAAGGGTTTGCGTTCAGCACCATTACCACCCGCCGACGTGCAGTTTAATTTCTGCCTTGGTTGCAAAGCATCAAGACCACGGCATGTGTATAGCCCTGAGCAGCTGCATTCCTTTCTTTAGATGGACGATGGGGGGGGGGGGGGCTCAGCCACCTGCTTTTACCATCCCCTGAGCGCTTTTTAGAACAAAACTGTATACATAATTTATGTGTGTATTTACAGAGAGACCATTTTTGAAGTTTTTATTCTAGCAGACTAGCTATAAGAGGGTGCACTAGTAAAGTAGCAACGCTCTCCACTGTTGCAATGGAGGTATATGAGAAGATACATTTTGGTGTCTGGTGCATTGTGCATTAACCTTGGCTAGCACTGCCTCTGTTACCTGCATACAGATACTTGATTGGATTGATGGCACCCTTCAATGAGAAAGCCGAAGACTTGGTGGAGAGACTTGCAGACAAGGCTAATGGAAAAACTGAGATTGGAATGCATGACATGCTGTGCAGAGTCACCCTGGATGTCATCTCGAAGGTACATAAAATGAACTAATGTAGGCTTTCCGCTACTTATAAGGTTGCCCATACACCAGCAGATGGATTCCTTTAATCTAAATGTAGCCCCCAAAGTGGCCGCTGAGAATGTACCCAACTCTCTCAATGTAGTACAGAGACTGGCCGTCACATAAGCAAAGTCCCACGCACACTGACAATACAGGTTTAGTCTAGGGGATGATTTTTTTTTTATATTCACTGCTGAAGAACTTTAGCAGAAGAAGGGTTTAGGGTTACAGTATACTCCCTAAAATATCAATAGCAATAATGGGAGGACAGCTTCTCCCTAATCTTTTTACAGCAGCCTTTCCTGGAGGTAACAGGGAATGGCCAGTATACCTAGGACTCTATGAGAGCAGCCCCAGTCCATGTGCACTGTCACTAAGATCTCTTCTAGCACAAGCACACCCAAAGTCCACAGACCACAGCAAGGTCTTTGCTCAAAATGTCCTTGGAGCTGTCTGCCACCCAGCCTCCACAAGTAGATCCTTAGTGAGGGAGATAAAAAGATCTTTCTCCAGACTAGGACTTCAGAACAGTGCCCTTCAGCAAATACATCTTTAGCAGTCTTTCCGGGCTCTTAGCCCAGCATCTGCTGAGACCCAGACTGCAATCTCCTCTATGAGAGACTCTCTCCTAGGGGCAGCAGCCCCCCTAGGAAACTGGAACCATCGTTGGAGATGAAGCACACTCATCCAGAGCTCAAAAAATAGGATTTTTATAACAGCTTACCTGTAAAATCCTTTTCTTGGAGTACACCACGGGACACAGAGCTAGTCATTACATAATGGGTTAAGGGTCACCAGCGGTGATTGGACACTGGCACAACCAATGGAAGACAGTTCCCCTCCATATAACCCCTCCCATCAGGGAAGTACCTCAGTTTTGTAGCAAAGCAGTAAGGTTCCCATAAGAAGGGTGGGACCTCTGTGTCCCGTGGTGTACTCCAAGAAAAGGATTTTACAGGTAAGCTGTTATAAAAATCCTATTTTCTTTATCGTACACCACGGGACACAGAGCTAGTCATTACATAATGGGACGTCCCAGAGCAATGCTCATATGAAGGGGGGGAGACACAGATCAAAACAGGCCGCTTGCGGACCAGAAGCCCTATACTGCTGCCTGCAGCACACTTCGCCCAAAGGCGGAATCCTCATGTCCTTTCACATCTATTTGATAGAATTTGGAAAATGTATGGACTGAAGACCAAGTTGCAGCTTTACAGATCTGAGCCATCGAAGCCTGGTGGTGCACTGCCCATGAAGCACCTATCGCCCTGGTAGAGTGCGCCTTAACAGGAAAAGGAGGAGTCCTGTTCTTTAAACCATAAGCTTGAATAATTACTTGTCTAATCCACCTGGAAATGGTGGATTTTGATACCGCTTGGCCCTTCTTGGGCCCATCTGGTAAAATAAACAAAACATCTGTTTTACGTATCTGAGCGGTTGCTTGCAGATACACCTTTACCGCTCTCAGTAGATCTAGAGAGTGTAATAATTTTTCCCCCGCCGTCCGCGGGTTTGGAAAAAAGGAAGGCAGAACAATGTCTTGATTCAAGTGAAAAGCCGACACCACCTTAGGTAGAAAAGCCGGATGGGGTCGTAGTACGATTTTGTCCTTGTGACAAATTAGATAAGGCTCTTTACAAGAAAGAGCTGCTAGCTCTGATACTCTCCTAGCAGAAGCTATAGCAATCAGAAAGGCCAACTTCCTACTCAATATAATTAAAGGAATATGGCGAATAGGTTCAAAAGGTTGCTTTTGCAACACTGACAATACCAAATTCAAATCCCATGGACACAAGGGAGTCCTAACTGGAGGATTTATCCTCAGTACCCCCTTAATGAATGTCCGAACTAGGGAGTGAGATGCCAATGGTCTCTGAAAGAAGACTGATAGAGCCGATATTTGCCCTTTGATGGTGCTAAGGGCTAAATTCATATCCACTCCTAACTGGCAAAAAGCAAGAATCCTACTTATTTCATATTTCTGAGGATTCCAACATCTGGATTCACACCAGGAAACGTATGCTCTCCAGACTCTATGATAAATGAGTCTGGAGGCTGGCTTTCTAGCATTAATGAGCGTAGAAAGAGCCGGACCAGAGACCCCTCTCTTTTTAAAAATGTGGGTCTCAGCAGCCAGGCCGTCAACTTTAGCCTTTGTAAGGAAGGGTGGAATACTGGACCCTGTGACAGCAGGTCGTGTCGAAGTGGAAACTTCCAGGGCCTTCCTATCGCCATTTTTACAATCTCGGCGTACCAAGGCCTCCTGGGCCAGTTTGGGGCCACTGGTATTCCCTCCTCCTTGATCCTGCAAAGCAGTCTTTGTAGAAGAGGGATCGGAGGGAATGCATAGATCAGTGAGAACTGATTCCATGGAGTTATTAGAGCGTCTGTATTATTAGAGCGTCTGTCCCGTAGGCTAGAGGATCTCTCGTTCTGGACACAAAGTTGTCCAATTTCTTGTTGAACCTGGCAGCTAGCAGGTCTACATCTGGGTTTCCCCATCTCAGACATATGGCCTGAAAGATCTCGGGGTGAAGAGACCACTCTCCTGGTAGCAGCTGCTGACGACTCAGGTAGTCTGCTTGCCAATTTTCTATCCCTGGAATGAAGATTGCAGAAAGGCAAGGTACATGCTCTTCTGCCCATGCCAGGATCCGGTTCACCTCTCTTTGGGCTGCCCGACTGCGGGTGCCTTCTTGGTGATTGATGTAAGCTACTGCAGTAGCATTGTCGGATTGAACCCGAACTGGGTAGCCCTGTAACCTGTATGTCCAGGTTTTGAGGGCTAGATATACCGCCCGGATCTCTAGCACATTGATGGGCAGGATCCCCTGAGTCTTGGCCCAGGTCCCTGGGTAGAAGCCTCCTCGAATACTGCACCCCAGCCCGATAGGCTGGCATCCGTAGATACCACCTTCCAGGCCACTGGGAGGAAGGACTTTCCCTTCTGTAAATTCTTGGCTTCTAGCCACCAATCGAAGCTGTGGCGTACTTGTGAGGACAGGCGCATGGGTATATCCAGAGCTTGGCTCTTCCTGTTCCAGGAAGCTAAAATATTGCCTTGAAGTAGTCTCGAATGAAACTGGGCGTAAGGGACCGCCTCGAAGGAGGCTACCATCCTTCCCAACAGTCTCATGCAAAGGCGAATAGACGGCCTCTTGTTTGCTTTGACCTTGTGGATCAGGTCTTTCAGAGACTGTATCTTCGGTTCTGGCAGGTATACCCTGTTTTGGGCTGTATCTATGATCATGCCCAGGTACACTATCCTTCTTTGGGCCTGGAGAGAGGATTTTTGTAAATTTATAATCCATCCTAAATGCTCCAGGTATCCTACTGTAGTGTGTACAGCGTGACCCAATCCCTCCTTTGACTGATCTATTACTAGTAGATCATCCAGATAGGCTGTTACCCCAATGCCCCGTGTTCTTAGGTTTGCTAACAGAGGAGCTAGCACCTTTGTGAATACTATGGGCGCGGTGGCTACACCAAACGGCAGAGCCACAAATTGAAAGTGGCGATCTTCTACCGCAAACCTTAGGAATCTTTGGTGAGCGGGGAGGATGGGTATGTGTAAATGTGCGTCCTTGATATCTATGGGCGCCATGAATTTTCCGCCCTTTAAAGTGGCGGCCACGGATCGGATCGTTTCCATTCGAAAATGGCGAACGTTCAGGAACCGATTTAGGGATTTTAGATCCAGGATGGGTCTGACATCTCCATTTGGCTTTGGAATCACAAAGAGGTTTGAGTAAAAACCTGAACCTCGCTCTTTTTGGGGTACGTCTGTAACTACCCCTTGAGCCATTAAGTGATTCAAACCTTTGAAGAAGGATTCTCTTTTTTGTGGATCCTTGGAGAGTCTTGAACCTCGGAATTGAGAAAGTGGGATCTCTCGAAATTCCAGTTTGTACCCTGAGGATATTGTGGATACCACCCAATTGTCCTGGATTTCTGACCACCAAGTCGCTGAGAACTGACAAAGCCTTCCTCCCACTCGGCCGAGCGGGGGCGCCCCTTCACTGAGAGGTTTTGGGGGCTTGCTTATTAGCTCTTGCACCCCACGGCTTCTTGTTCTTCTGAGCTTGCCCCTTGGCTTTTGTGGGCGGCTACAACAGGCCGCCGCCACTGGTTGGAGTCAGATTTCCCGGAAGCTGGGGAGAGAGAGCGTTTAAAACAAGATCTCTTGTTTTTCTTTCTCTCAGGTAAAAGTCGTTTTACCACTTGATATCTTCTGTATATATTTTTCTAAATCTTCCCCAAATAGGCGTTCGCCATGGAACGGGAACTTGCCAACAGCTTTTTGCATGGGGCTTCTGCTGACCAATGCTTAAGCCAAAGTACCCTGCGCATCTGTACCAGCTGGAGTGTAAGGCGTGATGCCTGTATGATAGAATCTCTCATGGCATCCACTGTGAAGCATAAGGCTTTAGGCAAATTTTCCCAATTTCTAGCCTGCTCTGAAGGCAGTTCCTTCAGCCCCTGCTTTACCTGTTGGCTGATGACCTGACACATACCGACTGCTGCTACTGCAGGTTGGGTAATTGAGCCGGCCAAAAGGAAGGAGGATTTCAACTTCCTCTCAGAAGGATCTTTTAAACCCTTGTACATTATCCACCGGACATGTCAGGTTTTTATTTACACAAGAAATAGCCGCAACTACCGCAGGCAGGCTCCATTTCTTTAAAAAAAAAAAATTCCCCCATAGGATAAAGAATGTTAAACCTTTTTGGAGGTGAGAAACGCTTATCTGGATGTTGCCAGTTTGCGTATATTAGATCCTCTAGTAACGGATGAACCGGGAAGGAGCATGCACCTTGCAGGGATCTTAATGACCCTAGGGAGGAGACAGGTGATTCCGTTACCTCCGCAGAGGTTAACTTAAATGCACTGCTATAGCATTGTACCTGTGACCTTAAAATCTGGCTCCTCATCCTCTGCTGATGTAGCCTCCTCCTCCTCATCCTCCTCCCTCAGGTACTTCTGAAGGGAGGTCCAATACTGGAAGAGACCTGCTTCGCTTATTGTCCCTTTTTAGAGGACTTAGCGATTAAGGTAGCAATTTTTTCCTCCAGAAAATTTAGGGCAGCTGATAAAGTGTCCTCAGTGACATATACAGGCCCAGGCTTCACTGGGGAAGCCGCCATACCTGACAGAGGTAATGGCTCATCCTGAACAGGTGCATTTAGCAACACAGGAGAGAAAGGTACCGAGTCAGCACAGTTAGAGCCTCCTCTCAGGCGGTGGTGCTTTCTTATCTCTTTTTGTCCGCATTACTTCCCCTGGAAGGCTTACTGTTTAGACAAAATACAAGGTACCTAAATGCATATACTACCGTGTTCAGTTTAGCAAATACATTAAGTATGCAACTTTTAACACATAACTATGCATAACATGGATGTCTTCTAGGAAGTACCCAATCCAACCACATGGAGTCTTACGTCCCTGTATAGCTGCTGTGTTTCTCTGCCAGGAACAAGAGAACTAACGAGCTTGCTTGCTGCTGCAGTGCTTCTCACACTGACAGTCTTTTAAATTTGGCGCCGTTTCTGTGCCTGCGCGCGCCACGTGCCCGCGCACGCCTTCGCCCCCCCCTCCGATAAAGCGCGCGCGGCCCTTAGCGCTATGGCGGTGGCCATAGTGAGAGAGGACTCTCATCAGCCCTTGTTCCCACTTACCTGCATCTGCAGGTGTCTGGTCGGCCACCGAAAGGAGGATCGGGGTGCCCCAGCAAGCTCAGCAGCGGAGGTGACGAGCAGTGTACTTCGCCGAAGCCGACACTGAACAGAGTGAGGTGAGTATATTCAGCTCTTTACTCCCCCCAGTGGTGGAAAAAAAGAAGACACCCACTTTTTGAAAAAGGTCCCAACCTAGTTATGGACCTTCTAATCTCACCTTATCCACGCCGCAGGTTTTTCTGCTGAAAGATTTCAGACAGATACCAAACTTCACCCTTCACGGTGGGCTATGTGTGCCAACCTTCAGGGATATGGGTTCCTATTTAAAGGATACCTCTCCCCTGGGCCTTGTACAAGACTCTTACCAGGACTTTGAAGCAAAATAGCGAAAGTGCTGGATCTTAGAGCCCAGTCCTCCGAAGAGAGACATTACAGGCGACGCCTCATGGATGAGGCCCGGATCCCATCCAGATTCAGCTCATTTGTAGGCGTCTTGGATGGATCCGAAAGCATAGCTCTTTTACCCCCAGAGGGTCTCTTTGGTAGAGCTTTCCTTTAGCACCTCCTAACGCGTCCAACACCTTTCGACACTGGCGAAAAAACTGAGGTACTTCCCTGATGGGAGGGGTTATATGGAGGGGAACTGTCTTCCATTGGTTGTGCCAGTGTCCAATCACCGCTGGTGACCCTTAACCCATTATGTAATGACTAGCTCTGTGTCCCGTGGTGTACGATAAAGAAAAATGGATCACCTCCACAGCCACCTTCTAGACACCTCCTTCCAGAGATTGCCAAGCTTCTTCCAGAAACAGGTGGGAGAAATTAAACACCCAACTAGGAAAACCTGAACAGACAAAGACAATCAATCACTGCTCCATTTACTACAGCAAAGCCATAAACTAAATTTAACCTAGGGTTGCCACCTTTTCTTCAAGCCAAACCCAAACACTTTAATACCGTTAGTACCTCCTTACATATGGTGTACCCATTAGAGTCCCTCCTTACATCAGCTGTCCCCATCAGAGTGCCCCCTTACATAAGGTCTCCCCATCAGTGTGCCCCCTTACATCAGATTTTCAGCATTAGTGCGCCCCCTAACATCAGGTGTCCCAAGTAGAGTGCCTCCTTACATCAGATGTCCTCATCAGAGTGCCCCCTTACATCAGGTTTCCCCATAAGAGTGACTCCTAAAATCAGGTGTCCCCAGTAGAGTGCCCCCTTACATCAAGTGCCCCCGGTAGAGTGCCTTCTTACATCAGGTCCATCATCTCAGTCCCAAGGCCGGCTCTCTCTATCACTCCCTGCAGTCTAGTCTGAATATTGTGTCCGGGTTTCAGGCAGACTGAAAAACGGACACATGGTTCATAGCCCAGACAGTCCCGGTGAATCCCCGACAGGTGGCAACCCTGATTTAACCTAGCAGGCTAACTAGAGGAGAGCACTACATGAACACCCTATGCCTGGACTTTGGATTTGTCTCAGCATCAGAAACATCCAGACATTCGGCCTTTGAGCTGAACTCCCAGACTGCACGTAGGACAATGGATGCAGCCCTATTACAAGCGCTGCTCAAAATGAGCAACACAATTAGACATCAGGCTGCTTCTCAATTAGCAAAGTCTATGCACGTAATTGCAAAGGTCTGAGAAAGATTTAGCACTGAAGAAAGGATGAAATTTAAATCCAAACAGACACAAAGCTAAGGAGTGGACCCATGGCAGATTGTATTTTATTGTAGTTTAGAGCAGTGGTTCTCAACCCTGTCCTCAAGTACTCCCAACAGGCCATGTTTTGGGAATTTCTCTTAGATAAAATAGCTGTCCAAAATACCAACCCATTGACTCTGATTTAAAGCACCTGTGCAAAATAAAGGAAAACCTGCAAACATGGCCTGTTGGGGGTACTTGAGGACAGGGTTGAAAACCACTAGTTTAGAGCGGCAGAGGAAGGAATTTGCAACTCAAGCTGCAACCAAAGGGATAAGAAACAAAGAGATTTTTTGTAAAAAGCAGCATACGTTACACATTGTTAGGCACACATTCAACCCCTTGATTGTCCTAGATGTTAACCACCTGCCCTAATATTAAAAGTCAGCAGCTGCAGTATTTGTAGCTGCTGACTTTTAATTTTCTTCACCCGGGCTGGACCTCCTCTTTAAGGAGGTAAAACCTTCCGCAGCTCAAGTGGTTAAAAAAGTCTGCAGTAGAGGATGAGAGAGAGGTTTGCGGATAAATGTGCGGCCAAAATCTAGACATAAATTATAATTCATTGTTTTTTTTTCTAGGTAGCTTTTGGGATGGACCTGAATTCCATTGATGATGATCAGACTCCGTTTCCTCAAGCCATATCCCTGGCTATGAGAGGATTAGTGGAAATGAGAAACCCTTTTATTAGGGTGAGGACTGGATTGATTTTTCCATCTTGCAATGTGGGCCCATAATAGACTGATGTCCTTAGCTTATGCTATTTTGATCATATTGCTGCGGTTCTCCTCTACAGTATGCTATACCATTTTCTAATGCTCCTAGGTTATGTTTTGTCCTTAGGAGATGTGGTTGACAGCACTGGAGAAGCGGTTAGTATTGCTGTCTGAACTGCATTTTTATTTTCACAGCACCTGGGGCATAAAAAAAAAGTAGCGGAGTGCCAATCTACTCACCATGCTCAAATGTAGGTGCCGACCCCTTACCTTTTTTTTTCCCAACAACTCCCTAGAAGACACATTTCTCTACTTCCCTCCCTCAGCAGCTCCGAAACGCCACACCTGATGAGGCAGAGGTAGTTGAGTAATTGACCTTTAACTAGGTGGGGAGCCTTTTACTGGCAGAACCGGCATGTGGACAGCTGGGCCAGAGCCTAACAGCACACAGTTGTAGTTGGGAGCCCCTCCATGACTGCTAGCAGAGTAATGCAGTTCCAGCTAGATGGCGCTTTGTCCTTGGATCCCTCCAGCTGTTTGTTAACAGAAATACCCTGGACTTTACTGTAAGGCAATGCTGTATCCTGGCCTAAGCCAACAAGGCTCAGGCCTAGGGCAGCACTTTGCAGGGGGGCAGCACGGAAAGAGTCCCCACCGGCTTGCTCTACACGGTTATGCCCTGCACACACGATCAGAGTTTTCGTCGGAAAAACCTTGGATGGTTTTTCCAACAGAATTCCGCTCAAGCTTGGCTTACATACACACGGTCACACGAAAGTTCTCTGAACTTTCGACCTACAAGAACACAGTGACGTACAACACTACGACGAGCCAAGAAAAGGAAGTTCAATGCTTCCGAGCATGCGTCGGAATTTTGCGTGTCGGAATTGCTACAGATGATCGGATTTTCCGCTCAGAAAGGTGTGGCCTTGACAGGAAGGGGTGGGTCATATTTAAATTAGGGGGTGCACGAGTTTAGTCAGGCCTAGGGCAGCACAAAACCTAAATAGACTACTGCTGTAAGGGACACTGTTTATGGGGACAGTTGAGGGTAGTTGTGTTCTGAACTGTTTTACTTAAGTAGTTACTCCCAGCTGGACTCTCTCTTGCTACAGAGTCTTATAGGCACTATGCTATGCAGCCACATGTTACCCTGATTGAGTCGCAAAGACATTTCTGTAAAAAGAGTCCATGTTTGTGCAGCTTTCATGATCTGTCATGCATTTTGAAACTTATTATTTTATGTATATTTCTGTATATGTTTCTTGCTAGTTCTCCATGGAAAAGCAGAAGTATATTAAAGATACTCAAGAAAGCCTCAAACTTCTCAGGAAAACTGGGAGAGAATGCATCAAAAGACGCAGAAAGGCAATTGAAGATGGAGAAGACATTCCGGTGGATATACTCACACAGATCCTCAAAGGGGCAGGTAAGCCAAAAGAGCTCTCAGATATCTAATTTATAGAAGAGGTAAAAAGATTGATTCTACACAAAAGAGGTTTCCCTCCTCATTCTTTTCTGTTGTCAGGAGTTATAATGAAAAACATTTAGGAGGCATACCTAGAAAAAGGTAAGGCAAATTCTCTGATCTTAGAAGAGGTCCTACTAGAAGAGGTTTTGGAAGAGGTCCCCCTGCTCATTCTTTACAGTTGTCAGGGGTTATGATGTAAAACATTTATGGGCCATACCTAGGAAAAAGGTAAGGCCAATGGGATCACAGGCATCATGCAAACCACAAACATGCATAGAGAAATAAACACACAAGTGAAAATACCATAACAATAGTTTATTTAAATCTCACATATCTCCATCTATAACAACATTTTTTTTTTTTTGAATAATATTGGCCATGGCCCAATTCATTGGTTTATAAATCCGTGAATAGAACACCAAAACTTTCGTATCATGAATTCAAACTCTTAATCAAATATTTTCACAAATACCCATATTCAGCCCAGCCACTGAGACTCGAGCTGATACAGCATTTATAATTCAATTTTTTCTTAAATCTCCCAATCGTCAGGAGGGGTGCTAACAGCAACCCTTCTGTCAACATACCCCCAGAACGCGGCCGACTCTATGCATGTTTGAAGGTCTAAATTAAGAATATCCAATCCTATATCTGATAAATGTTTTCCGTCATTCCTATACAAACCTTGCACACCACCTTCCTGTTCGATATGACAAAATGAGATTCCCAATTCAGGGGTAAGAAACTTCTCCAAGGCTATGTTTATTCGTTTACGAACTTTCTCCAGTGGTTTGAAAACCATATATTCTAACCAGCGTAAACACGGTATTATTTCGGAAAACACCAGCACTGTGTCTGGAGAGGCCAACTTCAAAAATCTAAATGTATCTTTCATATCAGAAATTAAATGAAATATTTTTATTTTACCAATATCGTTACCACCAATGTGCAATATCAGTATATCTGGAGCATCATACACTGCATCTAACCTACCCAATTCGAACACCAAATCCTCCCATAACATACCCATACGTCCATACCAATGAATGCAAAAAGCTGAAGGATCCAGGCCCAAATTTTCTGAATAAATTCTATTCACTACTCGTTTCTGTGCCCAAAAAACAAAAGAATGACCTACAATCCAAACTGTACGGTGAGAACCTGTAACAAAACAATAAATGAAAAAGGACGAATGTATAATTTATAAGAGTCTGACCTCCATCTTCCTATTCTCTTAATGGTGCTTTCCTCAAGACCAACCCTAGCGGCTTCAGTAGCCGCTCCGATTCAAAA
Source organism: Rana muscosa (assembly GCA_029206835.1). Classification (NCBI taxonomy): domain Eukaryota; kingdom Metazoa; phylum Chordata; class Amphibia; order Anura; family Ranidae; genus Rana; species Rana muscosa. The sequence continues at coordinate 199,068,327 of CM055126.1, read as the reverse complement.
TGAGTGAGTTGTTATCCTTAAATTACTCAACTGCAGGTGCGCCAAGCACTTTTTTAGTACTGCTGAAAATTGGTAAACAGTTAAAGGGGCACCATTATCATGAATAAACAATAGTTTAGAAATGGAGGGGTGAATATCCATATAAGCTTGAAGAGCTGATACCGGACAAATACTTTTATTATGACACCTTTGTAAATTTGCCCAAGCCCCTACACCTAAAGAATCTGTTTTACTAGAACCCAGAAAAATTCTCAGACCTTCCTCAAGCACCACGACACTAGATAATAAAATGCCCAAAGCACTAGTCCTAGAGGCAGGAAGAATCTCTGAAATTCTAAATGCACCAAAAATTGCTATGGAAAAAAACAGCGTTAAACAGGCCAGCTTCATAATCAGAGAAGCAAACTATTGATGTAACCCCACAAATTTGTAGTAAGATGGCTGGGGTAATAGGAGACCTAACATCCCTTCTGAAGGTACCCTTTCTGTACTCCTTTAAAACCTGCCGCACAGAGAAAAAACTGTGACAAGGAGGCAGATTGTAAAGGTGCAAGAAAAATGATAAACCTGATAATGTTTTACTGATGTGGGTGGGACCATGAATATTTCTTCTGGATTAACGTCTAAAGAAACAAAAGTACAATCTGCTCTGAATGATCTGACACAGACAGTTGTAATGATCCCAAAAACATTGACCATAATAGCCACGAAGAAGTATAATTCTTCCAGGTAGAAAAGGCCACTGAGTTCTGAATGTTCTGCAAAATTAAATCAGATCCCACAATTGGGAAGGGAAAGGTGACCCAACCAGCGCCGCCCCCGGCAGTAACTCGAAAAATCGGTCCATCTGCAGGCGAGAGAGAGTGTCAGCAATCACGTTACTCTTACCGGCGACAAACTTGCTTTTAACCAAATGTTCCATTTTAAACATAGAAAAACTAGATGCCGTAAATATGTTACCACTGCTGGAGATTTAGAGGATAGACTATTGATTGCAAATGCCACTCCTTTGTTGTCAGTACTAACCAATAATCTCCTATTAGAAAAGAAAGGGCCCCAGATTTCTAATGACACTATAAGAGGAAATAATTCTAACAGTACTATGTTTTTGCAATAATAACCATTGATGAATGATGATCCACCTGTTTGGCCAAGTGGATGTACACCAACAGTTCTCCCAAACAGTGCCAAAACCGACTGAGCCAGCCGCATCAGTCGCTAGGTGAAAATCACTATCAATTATAAAATCTTGCTGCCACATTGTTTTCCCATTAAAATCCTCCAAAAATTTAACCCAGACCATTAAGTCCTGCTTGATATCTGATGTCAGTCTAATATGTGCTGATGGGTTTTTGAGTACAGCTTTCTGGAAAAAAACCTGCCCATAGGTAATACCCTTGTTGCGAACGCTAACTGACCCAAAAGGGATTGCATTTCTCTCAAAGTCACTTTACCCTTTCTAATGAATAATTTTAATAACTGAGACAACCTATAAATCTTTTCATTGGGTAACCGAAATTCCATAGCAACTGTATCCAATGTTATCCCTAGAAATTCTATACAGGTTGTAGATATTTACATACTAATTGAAATGATGCCGATAGCTGCCAACAATCGCTCGAGCCCGCAGGACCCATAAATAAAAAATCATCAAGGTAATGAATAAAATAGTTTGAACTTGACACCATACTTGCCACCCACTCCAGAAAGGTTGAGAATGCTTCAAAATAAAAACAAGAAATTGAGCATCCCATTGGTAAAACTTTGTCAAAATAAAATAGATTTTCAAAATACCCAGAGAATTAAAACAATCTGGATTCAGAGGAAGAAGCCGAAATGCAGACTGAATATCTGCTTTCGCCAATAATGTATTTTTTCCTAACAAACTGATTTTTTCAACTTCTGAATCAAATGACGTATATGACACCGAAACCGAATCGGTGTCAATTTGATCATTTAGCGAGCCGCCAAAATGAAATGATAAATGATGTATTAGCCGAAATTTATTCGGCTCTTTTTTTGGAATCAAGACTAATGGAGAGATTCGAAAATCTGCAAAAGGTGGGTGGTCAAAGGGGCCTTCCATTCTACCGGCTTTTACCTCTTTAATCAATTTTGACTTTACCAACTGAGGTGCTTCTCTAACAGACTGTAATTTGTTTACCTTTGAACAACCATATCCTTAAACATAGTAATTGAAAACCTACTGTGAAACCTTCAATTACCAGAGAAGCTATCTGCTGATTTGAATAGACTTGTAACCACGGAAGCATTCTTGGAAGAATCACTGGCGTAGTTGCTTTTTGAAAAACTGTCCTTAGGGTGTGCTTGTAGCTTACGAAAACACTTAGAAATTGGGTGGTTTCCTGAGCAAAAAGCACATTCATGCTTGTATCTACAAGCATTCATCCATTTACATTGTGTATCATTATATGCAAAGCATAACTCTTTTTTATAACTAGAGGCGGATGAATTCTGAGATGTGGCCAACATGGTTGGGCGTGAGAATGGCTGCCTTTGAGGCAAAAATAAATTCAGCCAAAGGCCAACGTCCTTCGAACCCCATTGTAGTGACGGTTGGATCGCCAATTTTGCCTAAATGCCTCATCATAAGTCAACCATGACAGGCCACTAAAGCTCCTATAGGCTTCCAAAATTATGTCAATATGCTGAAACAACAAACAGCTTTTACCAGGAAATTTTTCACATACAGTAAGATACTGGAATAAATAGTAAAAGGCTTACAGCCAGCTGTAAAATGATGTAATTAAAGGCTTACGCCGCTCGTCATCCGATTTCTCATCTTTTCTCTCATATTTAAATAATTCTCTAGTAGGAGGAAGAATACTGTTTAAATCAACATATTCCGCCTTCCAGATTTTCTCTTTAATGGATGCAGTTAAATGAAATTCTAGGGGAGAAAGAAAACATGGCATGCATTCCTTTGCAAATTTATCAGTTAAATTCATTGTTGTTTCATTACTAGTTTCATTAGGTAAAACAAAGGAGGCCTGAGGTATAGACTTTGGGTCAGAAGGAACAGCTGACCAAACCCCTGCTATGGGCTTTATCAAAACCTCCAGACCTCTCCTGCTGTGACAAAGACTGTGAGCGCATAATAGATATTAGTTGCTCTAAAGAAGCAGATACTGCGGAGAGCTGAGATACTGTAGCACACTCACCCTCCGTCCCCTGAGTACCACTCACTCCAGGGGTTGCCATCGGCGATGCACACCGCACAGGAATATGACTGCCATTTCGCTGCTCTGCCTGAGGGGAGACCACACTCAGCTCCCCGCGTCCTTCTCTTCTGCCCCTCTGTTGCCCGAGCTGGATTCCGGTCCTACTTGGCTGCAGGGGTGATCTCCTGGCTGATGAAGATGCCACCCGGGTATTGCACCTGCGATCTCCTCTCGATTGTGCTGCGCATGAGCGCCGACTCCAAGAAGGCAAAACAGACCTGTCTAGGTTTCCGTCGTCTATTGTAGGAGGAGCCGGACTTAAACTCCTCCTCAGAGGCCGTTTCTTCTTGCTTGTCCTCCGCCCATCTCCTTCCTCTTGCGAGATGATGACCTCTGGAACTCCCACTGCCATACACTCCGCCTCTTCTTCCATCTGACATGGCCGCTGCTGAGGATCACTCATACCCCTGGCACCTGGTGTCTCTTCGGTATTCGCGCTGACTTTTCCTATTTCTTGGTCCGCAGGTAAGGAGAGGCAATGCCTGATCCAATCTTCACCTCCGGCTGCCTCTGCTCTCTCCAATAGCTGCCGCACTAAGGTCTTCATAGTGTATTAATAGGTGTCTCTTGCGGGGAGCTCTCCTGCTGTATTCACTCTGGTACTGGCACTGACCCAAATGGAACTAACCCTTAAATAGGCCAGCACAGGCTTCTAGAATATTCTTCTAAGGTCATCTGACCTTATTGACCAATCCCTGATTGACCTTTTCAATCTTCCAGAACCCTCTAAAGCACCTGACCTAGCCAACCAATCCCTAACTATGTTGCTAACCTTCCAGAATCTTCACCTTTATCTGACCTTAAATGACCCACTGAACTCTATAGCCCTTATAGCCACCTGACCTTCCTTAACCAATCATGGATAAACTATAATATCCCTTAACTTCTAATTTACTGCTAATGCCATGATCCCATGAGGAAAGGGGGGCCTAAAACAGCTCTCCCCTTTCTATCCCCATTCTCTGATCTTGGATAAGTTCCCCCTGGAAGAGGTTTTGGAAGAGGTCCACCTGCTCATTCTTTACTGTTCCCAATGGTTATGATGTAAAACATTTAGGGGCCATATACCTAGGAAAAAGGTAAGGCCAATTCTCTGATGTTGGAAGAGGTCTCCCTGGAAGAGGTCTGCCTGCTCATTCTTTACTGTTCCCATCCCAGGGGTTATGATGTAAAACACTTAGGGGCCATACCTAGGAAAAAAAAAATAAGGCAGGTATCACAATCTTGGAAAAGGTTCTCCTGGAAGAGGTTTTGGAAGAGATCTCCCTAATAATTCTTTACTGTTGTCTGGGGTTATGATGTAACATATTTAGGGAAAAAAGTATGGAAATTGCTATAATCTTCTTGCTTCTTAAATATCTATGGATAAGCATTTTATTTTTTTCAAGAAAGACTAATTTACTTTTCCCTCTCTTCACAGCTCAGGAGGATGAATGTGATATGGAAGATTTGATAGATAATTTTGTTACTTTCTTCATTGCGGGTTTGTAATCTAATCCATAATTGTAAAATGACTTTATTGAACAGGTAGAACTGCATGTAAAATAAGAGTCATCAGCTTTTTTAGCTGTTCTACAAAAGTATATATTGATGCAGTAAGGAAAGTTTCAGGATAAGCGAGGAAATTATTAAAGAGGCGCTTCACCCTGTAAGCAAAAATTGAGAAGTCAGCAGCTACAAATACTGTTTTAAAAAACACACACTTATCTGACCCGGCTCTTTGCCAGTCTTCGCGGCCAGGTGTCAATATACTAACTGTTGGCAGCGGACTCATACTCCTTGTGGCTTCACAGCCGGCTGCCCAATGCACATGTGTGAGCTGCGCGTTGTGAATAGTCCCGCAGTCTCCTGGGACCTGTGACATGTCCCGAGAGACTGCGGGGGGCGAACTTCTGCTTAGATTGCCGTGGAATTATGACCTGAAGTGGGAGCAGGTACCTGTCAAAATCAGGTACCTGCCCCTCCCCCCCCCAAAAAAAATTAATTCCAAATATGGGAGAGTATGGGGGGGGGGGGAAGAGGAAAAGCGCAACTTCCCCTTTTGGGTGGAGTTCCGCTTTAATATAGAACTGATACAATTTAATCAGTTGAAAAACAAGTCAGAAAATTACACTGAAAATGTTCAGAGCAAAGGTGTATAATGAAGCAATAAACTCAGAAAATATATGCAAATATTATAAGATTCTATATAATACAATTTAAAGCCTAACTACAAGTGCTTTTCTTGGAAATTACTTTACTTGTTGCCCAAGTTGAGTTGTTAAAGGAAAATTATACTGAGGATGTAGGAGGCCTCCATCCTTGACCTCTCCTGAAAATACTAGTTGCCTGGCTGTCATGCTGATCCAGTATCATAAGTACTTTCTGACTCACTGGTAGTACCGTATATACTTGAGTATAAGCCAAGTTTTTCAGCCATTTTTTTAAGGCTGAAATTACCCCCCTCGGCTTATACTCGAGTCAGTGTACCTGAAATTCTTGACAGGCTGCGGGCGTCCATTGTTTAAAAGTCGCGGTCTCCTCCTGGTCCCTTCCGTGATAGGCGTTTCCCAGCAGACACTGTGTGCAGTGTTCCGCCAATCACGGACGTCCTCTTGTCTGAGGATAAAAGGACGTCCGTGATTGGCAGAACACTGAACACCGTGTCTGCTGGGAAACGCCTATCACGGAACGGGACCAGGAGGAAACCGCGACTTTTAAACAATGAATGGATGCCCGCAGCCTGTCAAGGATTTCATGTACACTGACTCGGGCACAGTGTGGCTGCAATGGGCACAGTGAGGTTGCAATGGGCATATGCAGTGAGGTTGGGCACAGTGAGGTTGCAATGGGCACAGTGAGGTTGCAATGGGCACAGTGAGGTTGGGCACAGTGAGGTTGCAATGGGCACAGTGAGGTTGTAGCTGCTGCATTCTCACCCTAGGCTTATACTCGAGTCAATAAGTTTTCCCATTTTTTTGTGGTAAAATTAGGTACCTCGGCTCCGGCTTATACTCGAGTATATACGGTATGCACATCCGGAGCTCTGACTTAATAAGACACTCATTAGGCCTGTGCAGAGTAGAATGACAATGCCTCCTGATTGCAACCCCATCCCCAAGCAAAATATATTCACCCAGGACATCACCATCTTTGTCACTTGGGGAACCAGTGATGTCATCTACCCAGCTACATTTTGACACCATGTGACAGAGCATATTCAGGATAGATTGCTACAGCAGGGAGACCCTGTCATTCTGCCCTGAATGGGTAGGTGGGCATGTTTTACAGACATTGACGCAATGCAATTAAGGGTAAATGTGTGGCAATATCCTCAAACTACCAATCTGACTTAATCTTTCACCTTTTTTGGATTGGCTGTCATTAGCAAGCTTCAGTTTTGCCACTGTTTCTAGTTCCCAGTTTTTTTTTTGTATATTAGCCGTACCGATTGCTAGCTCTTGTGCTTTCTTGAAAAAGGCTATTTAAACAGATTTGTGTCCTTTTCAGGGCAAGAAACAACTGCCAACCAGTTATCATTTACAGTGATAGAACTGGCACGGAACCCGGACATTCTGAAAAAGTGAGACACGTAATAGGATTAAAATTAAGATACCAATTTACTGATCCCTTAAGAAATCAAATCATTCCTTGGGCAAAGGAGAATAATTCCAAAAAAAGGCCAAGGAAAAATCCAAGGAAAATTCCAAGCTCAACTTACCGACCAGCCTGCGACCAACCAAATTGACCTGTCTAACAGTATGCGTTAAAAAATGGGGTTTAGTTTGCACACATTTGCAAATACATGCACAAGCTACAGGCCCCGTCTAGGCACCCTGTTACCTGTAGTCTCTACCTCTACCTTTTAAAAGGCTATATGCGTTTGCGCAATTCCACATATTTTTTTTTCACAGCAACCGTTTCTTGCGTTCACAATATGTTAATAGAATTGAAAATGCGTGTGTATTTGCAGCTACAGGCGTCATTCGGATATCTTCTTTAAGAGCCGGGGATTCCCTTCTCCGTAAGAACAATCATAGTGGCTGTTCAGCCGCTTGATCGTTCTTAAAGGTGGCGGGAGGGGACGCCCCCCCCTCCCGCTGCCCTCCGGTGCTTCTAGCGACTCACCTGTGTGATCTGTGATCCGGAGTCTCTATGATCGATTGAAGGCCGAGCGCGATGAAAAAAGATCTCAGTTTCGCAGCCTCTGCATTTAAAACAATGCCGCCGCCTCGGCTGGGAAGCTGAGATCTTTTTTATTTATTTTATTTCAGACTTCCCAGTCTAGAGGTGAGATCCGGGGTACTTATAGACCCCAGATCTTACTGTAAAGAGGACCTGTCATGCCATGTTCCCATTACAAGGGATGTTTACATTTCTTGTAATAGGAATAAAAGTGATAAAAAAAAAAAAAATTAAAAGAAAGCATCAAAATAGAAAAATATATGTAAAATCAACAATAAAATAAAAAAAATGTAAAACGCCCCCATCCCTGCCGGTTCACTCGTAGAAGCGAACGCATATGTAAACGGCGTTCAAACCACACATGTGAGGTGTCCCGTGAACGTTGGGGCGAGAGTGTAGGATCTACTTTGTAACTCTAAACAGGTAACCTGTAAAAAATCTTAAAGCATTGTCTATGGGGATTTTGAAGCACCGAAGTTTGGCGCCATTCCACAAGTGTGCGCAATTTCAAAGCGTGACATGTTAGGTATCTATTTACTCTACGTAACATCATCTTTCATATTATGTAAAACAAAAAGGGTTAACGTTACGTTTTTTTTAATGCATGAAACATTTTTTTTCCCCCAAAAACACGCGTTTGAAAAATTGTTGCGCAAATACCGTGCAAGATAAAAAGTTACAATGGCCACCAATTTATTCCCTAGGGTCTCTGCTAAAAAAATATATATATATATATATATATATATATATATATATATATATATATATATATATATATATGTGTATATATATATATATATATAATGTTTTGGGGATTCTGAGTAATTTTCTAGCAAAAAAAATATGATTTTCACATGTAGGAGAGAAGTGTCAGAATTGGTCCAGTAGGCAAGTAGTTAATGGACATGGAAAATGCGTGTATATTTGACGTGTAAATTACTGACCTTAAATGCAGATTTTTTTTTTTCTTTTTTTAACTGAAGAATACACAGCGCTTATTTACATGCCTGTGTGCATAGGCACATTACAATTAATGGGCTGTATTTTAGCTCAGTAAAAAAAATAAGCTGTAGCCCAGGTTCACACTGGGCTGCGGGAATGAAGTCGTGTGAGTTCAGCTGAACTCGCACAATTTCACTCCCGCTTGTCAGTCCCGATTTCGGCTGCGATTACAGAAACTACTTTTTGAAGTCAGTGCAGCGCCGCAGATGCGGTGTCGCACCGATTAGGACGGTGCCATTGCCGGCAATTTCTGGTAAATGCCGCCGATTTGACATGTCAAATCGCATGTCAAAACGCACCAGTGTGAACCAGGGCGTACTGAGCTTTTTAGACAGGTCAATTTGTTTGGTCGCAGGCTGGTCGGTAAGTAGAGCTAGGAATTTTCCTTGGGTTTTTCCTTGGCCTTTTTTTTTTACATATGTTAAAGGCCAGATGTAGTTGGAGGCAGTGGCTAACGTTTCTTACAAAGGAGAATAATGCATATATATTTATTCTTGATTGAATTGGATCAAACTATACACAGTATATTTATTATTGAACCAATTAAATATTTTATGAATAAATCCTCAAAAACATTATAAAATTTATATAGTCACGTGAAAAGTGCAAAACTCGCAGTACATTGGTTAAATATTATACAGATTAAACAACGAACTCGGTTTACCTTTCAGGGCTCAGGATGAAGTGGATGAAGTTATTGGTTCCAAAAGAGACCTTGAGTACGATGATCTTGGAAAACTCCAATATTTGTCTCAGGTAGCTGCAAAAACAGTCCATTTTACAGGTTGCTCTATATTTAAAAGCCCCTTTGATCACCAAAGCTTAGTCACTTATGAATGGACACACAAGCGATTGGTACTGTTTACTCACTGTGTCCATTTAAAAAAGGAAAATAGGAAGATATGCAATTTACCGGCCCCTTCCCTCACTCTCCATTCTGAAAGCATCCCCTGCAGCAGCTGGCGAAAGAGGGTAAGAGGGAAGCCAGCAGCAGGGGAGGGGAGCACACAGGGGCAGCAGGAAACAATTAACGTGGATAAGAAGAGGTGCAGGGGCAGCATATAGAGGAACCAATGCCCTTTATTTTCCTCCTGCAGCCACTGATAACTGGCGGGAGGGAGAGAAGGAGAAGCTGGCTTTCAGCTGCTGCATGAGTAAAATGAAGGGCATTGGTTCCTCTATATGCTGCCCCCACCACCCCTCCTTTCCAGGTGTAGAACTAAATATGACAGGGGAGCGGCATGGGCCCCCTAAAGTATGGGGCTGGGTTGAAATTTGCGCCCCTATAGTTACACCTCTGAAATGTATATGGGAATGTTGTCCACAAGGTTTAGGAGTGTGTCTATGCGAATGTTTGACCATTCTTCCAGAAGCACATTTGTGAGGTCAGGCACTGATGTTGGACGAGAATACCTGGCTCGCAGTCTCTGCTCTCATTCCTCCCAAAGGGGTTCTATCAAATTTAAGTCAGAACTCTGTGCAGGCCAGTCAAGTTCCTCCACTCCAAACTCGCTCATCCATGTCTTTATGGACCTTGCTTTGTGCTCTGGTGTGCAGTCATGTTGGAACAGGAAGGGGCCATCCCCAAATTGTTCCCACAAAGTTGGGAGCATGAAATCATCCAAAATATTTTGGTATGCTGGCGCCTTAAGAGTTCCCTTCACTGGAACTAAGAGGCCAAGCCCAATCCCTGAAGAAACAACCCCACACCATAACCCCCCCCCCCCCCTCCACTGAATTATTTGGACCAGTGCAAAAAGTAAAATCCATAAAGACATGGATGAGCGAGTTTGGGGTGGAGGAACTTGACTGGCCTGCAAAGAGTCCTGACCTCAACCCGATAGAACATCTGTGGGATGAATTCGAGCGGAGACTGTGAGCCAGGCCTTCTCAACCACATCAGTGCCTGACCTCACAAATGCTCTTCTGGAAGAGTGGTCAAATATTCCCATAGACACTCCTAAACCTTGTGGACAGCCTTCCCAGAAGAGTTGAAGCTGTTATAGCTGGAAAGGGTGGGCCAAATCAATATTAAACCCTACTTACTATGACTGGGATGCCATTAAAGTGTGGAAAGGCAGGCGTCCCAATACTTTTGGTAATATAGTGTACAGTGCATATTTTTCTTCCAGCCAGAGATAAATAAATAAATAAATAAATAGATCAATATAAGATAAAAAATAGATCGGGCTTGATCTGGGTTACTGTCAGGGTTGAAGGTCAATGTGAAGGTTGGATTCAATTGTCAGGGGTCAAATGTCACTTTTTTTTTTTTTTAGAACCAACTAATTTTATTTAGTGCCAGTGTGTTAATGTATAACTAAATAAAAGGAAAAGCAAAATGCGCTCTATTGTTTCTGGGACCTACTGTGGAAGCAAACAACAAATTATATACACATATCTGGTATTGCCACAAACATAAGCAATAGGAGAATTTTTTTTTTTTTTTTTTAGTAATGGCAAGAAATTTACAGTTGAATTCAAAAAAAGTTTTTTTTTTTACTATTCTGGTCCAGTTTTCATTTGATAAAAAAAAAACAAAAAAAAACAGGCGGTATTCATTACCATTTACCACCATGTGAAAGGACAATTTGTCCTGAAAATAACAAAGTATAATCCACTTGAATTTGCTATGTAGTTGCAATGATATTACAAACTTCAGATTTAATATGTATCTTTTGTAGGTCTTGAAGGAAAGTTTAAGACTCTACCCTCCTGCTCCAGGTACATCACGTGCGCTAGAAGAAGAAATTGTTATAGAGGGCGTGAGAATTCCTGCTAATTCGTCCCTGATGGTAAGATCCAAACCCTCACCATGTCCACTGACCCAAACAATGTTTACTGTGTGTGTGTGTGTGTGTGTGTGTGTGTGTGTGTGTGTGTGTGTGTGTGTGTGTGTGTGTGTGTGTGTGTGTGTGTGTGTGTATAAAATCACTACCCTTAAAGAGACCCTGACACCAATTTTAAAAAATGCAGATAAAAGCAACAAAGAATATGTATTTTACATGCATAATTGTAGCGTTTTTCCTTTGCGTCAAATTTTTAATTTTTTTTACTCACTTGCATTGTTTGTTTGAACTTGCTAGAAAATTGGCCTAATTGATTCCCTAACACGGCACCCTTCTTTTGTGCATGTCAAAGCTTTTTCCTTTTCTGGGAGTGTCTATTATCTGTGCTGGCCCAGCAACTTTTCCCCTCCCCTCACCTTCCTACATAATCTTTTATGCAGCTGCTGGGGAGGAGCAATGCCTGCAAGGTTCATCTTCTCCCTGATTATTTCCGGGTGTTGGTTTTTGGGCATCTTGATTCGCTGACGTGGGATGACGTCTGCCCCTCTCATGCACAGGAGTGCAGTCATCCCAGCACACAGGCAGTGTGCTAGAATGTAAACTGAGCTGTGCATGCGCAGCTCAGTGTACATTCTACGGAGGATTGCAAACAGGCAGGTAGGTGTATTTTAATACACAAGAGACAGTGTATGTCCCTTCTGCAATAAAGAGCCTGCCGCATTTTTTTTTATCAACTTTAGTACCATTGGTAGTAATTCTCCCGCTCTACAAGACTCTGGTCCGGCCGCACCTGGAGTATGCTGTCCAGTTCTGGGCACCAGTCATCAGGAAGGATGTACTGGAAATGGAGCAAGTACAAAGAAGGGCAACAAAGCTAATAGAGGGTCTGGAGGACGAGGAAGGGCATAATAACTCTAAACGACAACCTGTATTTAGAATAGAATTTCCTGTTAACAGACATTCACAAGTTCGTGGATCTACTAACAATCTTGAGACGTATGTTAACGTTGCACAATGTATGCATTGTATCCCTATGTCTCTTATATAATACAATAAAAATCTATTGATGAAAAAAATAAAGGGTCTGGAGGACATTAGTTATGAGGAAAGGTTGTGAGCACTGAACTTATTCTCTCTGGAGAAGAGATGCTTGAGAGGAGATATGATTTCAATGTACAAATACCATGCTGGTGACCCCACAATAGTGATAAAACTTTTTCGTGGAAGGGAGTTTAACAAGACACATGGCCACTCATTAAAATTAGAAGAAAAGAGGTTTAACCTTAAACTACGTAGAGGGTTCTTTACTGTAAGAGCGGCAAGGATGTGGAATTCCCTTCCACAGGCGGTGGTCTCAGCGCCATCAATGGTTTCAAGAAACTATTAGATAAGCACCTGAATGACCACAACATACAGGGATATACAATGTAATACTGACATATAATCACACACATAGATGGACTTGTGTCTTTTTTCAACCTCACCTACTATGTAACTATGTAACCATTTTAAAGCTTAGCTGCTTTTTTTTAGGCAAAATGGGAACGGTATAAAACTTCTCTTGGCCTTTTATTTGCCGTTTGTGTCCCCGTTGGTAAATTTTAACCTCACTTTCTGAAAAGGAAGTGATGAAAAATCTCTCTAATGGGCGCACAGACTGGAAGCAATTTTCCTTAAAACTGGGAAGGGTCATAAATGTGTTTTTTGTAAAGGGTGGAAAAGAGCCCCAGACACGTATACTATATACTAGAATATCCTATATCTCAGCTTAGTGAGTGATGTGCATTGAGTATTGCAATGTTCTAAAATCAAAACCCCTCCAAAATATGGAATGTACTGAAACAAGGTTTTACCAATTTGTTTTATGAAATAAACCCGTATCTTCTGTATCTTCTTTTGTTCTTTAAACAGTTTAACTCCTACATCATGGGAAGGATGGAGCAGTTTTACCCAGATCCCCTTGTTTTCAACCCAGATCGATTTCACCCTGATGCTCCCAAGTAATTGTTTTTCTTACCTATGATAATTGTTACCTTTGTGATACATTAGAAATAGCCAATTGGTTACGGTCTAAACCAGGAGTCTCCATACTTTTTAAGCAAAGAGTCAGGCAACTGTTCTTCAAACTTTATGGGGTCCAGACTGTGGCCAGTGGGAGTAGAAATGTCCCGACATCGCAGGGAGTAAACCCTGCCTTTGGCTTGGTGGTTTATATGGGGTCAATAGGAAGAGGAATAGTGCCCCATCATTAGTATTAGTGAAAGGAATAGTGCTCCATCACTGGTACTAGAGGGAGGAATAGTGTCTAGTAATTGGTATCAGTGGAAGGAATAGTGCTCTATCACTGGTACTAGAGGGAGGAATAGTGTCTAGTAATTGGTATCAGTGGAAGGAATAGTGCCCCACCATTGGTATTAGTGGTAAGAATAGTACCCCATCATTGGTGTCAGTGGAAGGAATAGTGTCCCATCATTGGTATCAGTAGAGGAAGCAGTGCCCCATCAGTGGTATTAGTGGGAAGAATAGCACCTCATCATTGGTGTCAGAAAGGAATAGTGCCCCATAATTGATATCAATTAAAGGAATAGTGCCCCATCATTGGTATTAGTGGGAGGAACAGTGCCCAATTATTTGTGGTGGTGGAAGGAATAGTGTCCCATCATTGATATCAGTGGAGGGAGCAGTGCTCCATCAGTGGTATTAGTGGGAGGAATAATGCCCCATCATTGGTATCAGTGGAAGGAGCAGTGCCCCATCATTGGTATTAGTGGGAAGAATAGTGCCCCATCATTGGTATCAGTGGGAGGAATATTGCCCCATCATTGGTATCAGTGGGAGGAATATTGCCCCATCATTGGTATCAGTGGGAGGAATAGTGCCCCATCATTGGTATCAGTGGGAAGAATATTGCCCCATCATTGGTATCAGTGGGAAGAATATTGCCCCATCATTGGTATCAGTGGGAGGAATAGTGCCCCATAATTGGTATCAGTGGAAGGAATAGTTTCCCATCATTGGTGTCAGTGGAGGGAATAGTGTCCCATAATTGGTATCAGTGGAAGGAATAGTGCCCCATCATTGGTATCAGTGGAGGGAGCAGTGCTCTTTTATTTGTATTAGTGGGAGGAATATTGCCCCATAATTGGTATCAGTGGAAGTAGCAGTGCCCCATCATTGGTGTCAGTGGAAGGAATAATGCCCCATCATTGGTATCAGTGGAAGGAATGGTGCCCCATCATTGGTATCAATGGAAGGAATGGTGCCCCATCATTGGTATCAATGGAAGGAATGGTGCCCCATCATTGGTGCCAGTGGGAGGAATAGTGTCCCATCATTGGTGCCAGTGGGAGGAATAGTGTCCCATCATTGGTGCCAGTGGGAGGAATAGTGCTTCATCATCCCATTATTGGTTTTCATGAGAGGTATAGTGCTCCATCATTGATATTAGTGGAAGGAATTGTGCCCAACTGTTGGTATCAGTGGGAGGAATAGTGCCCCATCATTGGTGTCAGTGGAAGGAATGGTGTTGCATTGTTGGTGTTAGTAGAATATTGTCTCATATCAATGGGAGTAATAGTGCCCAAAGGGCAAAATAAAGACAAGCAAAGGGCCACATCCAGCCAGAGGGTCGCAGTTTGGAGACCACTACCAGACATCAATAACATGTAAAAGGTTTCCATATATCAGCGTTGCCTTATTGCTGGATATAAATGGGATCATGCAGCCTTTTCGATCTGTTTGGAGCAGCTCAAGGACAAAAACAGTTTTCATCTCGAGTCAGTGTCAGATATTAGCAAAAAGTCCAGCTGTGAATTTTTGGGGTTTTCTTTTTTTTTAGACATCTAAACTTACATTTTCTAGTCCATTCTTGCCTTAAGGCAACAGTAGCACCTAAAAGTCTCCAATTCTAATGATTTCAAATACTTTTCTTTCTAAAGATCATGGATGTTCCCGGCAGTATAAGAGCCAATACAGGCAACCATAAAAAAAATGGGGTAGGAAAATCAAGGGATGGGGCCAGAGTCTGGAGACTCCCATGTAGTGTAGTTTCCTTGGTTTTTATGGCCACAAATAGGTAAATTTCTTGAAATAATAATATTTACATCTAGTTGGGTTGCAGTAGTCCACCTAAATAGTATGTAACCTGTCATCAGGCAAATGAAGAATATGAAGAATATCTCTGTCTCCATGCAGATTAATCTTTTAGTGAATGGTCAAACTTAAAGGCTTGTTCCATCTATTGGACCATGTTTCATATTACACCCATACAGTATTTGAGCTGTAACATGAAACATGGTCGCATTCCCCAACCCCCACCCTCAAACTGCCCCCCATTTACCTGAATCACAGGGGAATCTCCCTGGAGCATCTTGATTTTTTTTAACAAGGCTGTGCGTGGCTACACCCACCCTGCCACGTCATCCATTCACAGATTCATATACAGGCAGTGGCGGCTGGTGCTCAAAATTTTTTGGGGGGCGCAAGCAAACTGAAAAAAAAAAACATCAATTGCCGCCACTGTGCCCATTAAACGCAGCCACTGTGCCCAAACGCCACCAGTTTCCCCCCAAATGCAGCCAGTGTCCCCCCAAAAGCAGCCAGTGTCCCCCCAAATGCAGCCAGTGTGTTCCCCCATATACAGCCAGTGTGTCCCCCCATATACAGCCAGTGTGTCCCCCCATATACAGCCAGTGTGTCCCCCCATATACAGCCAGTGTGTCCCCCCATATACAGCCAGTGTGTCCCCCATATACAGCCAGTTCCCCCCAAATGCAGCCAGTCCCCCCCCCCCAAGCCCTACACTTACCTTCCTCGGGTCAGCACCGTCCTTCCTGTCTTCTCCCGCCCTCGATGTCGCTTCAGCCAATCAGGTTACCGGTAACCAGATCTGGTGAACCTGATTGGCTGAAACGCCTGTCAGTGTTCACCAAGGAACGCACCCCCCGTGCGTCCCTCGGTGAACTATTTGGAAGCCGAATACAGCCTGAGGGCCGCTGGCTCTGATAGACACTTCCAAAACACACCCACCGCCGGCCACCGCTCTAATTCAGATGGCCGGCGCTCGCCAGGGGGCCGGCCATCTGAATAGTGGGCGGCAGCGGTGACAATACATAGGTTCATGCAATGCATGAACCTATGTATTGTTTTTCAGTGGCGGTGCAGGAGCGAGAAGGGGCGGCGTTCCGGCGTTCTATGGACGCACCGCCACTGTATACAGGGACCTGTGAATGGAAGACTACAAGTTCTATCTGCCAACGTGGCAGGGACTCCCAGAGTGTCAGCACAAGTACTCCGACATCCCTGCACTTGTAGTCCATTGTTTTCTTTCTCTAGCCCCATAACTATACAATCCTGGGGCTGAGATGCAATACAGGAGGAGTCTGTGCATTGTACCCCCGATGCACTAATCATTGTTAGATTGGAGTGCTCTGCAGGCTTCAATGCAAAAATGTAATACATGCAAATTATTTGTTTTATTAATGTGTGTGCTTTTGCTACATTTTGCAAAAGGCAAATTATTCTTTTCATGCAGTGGTCTACAAACTACGGCCCGGGGCAGGATGCAGCCCTTTGCTTGCCTTTATCCGGCCCTTGGGGCTCTATTCCTCCCACTGACAGTAAGAATGGGGCAAATTCCTTTTTCTACTCACACTGGCCACAGTCCGACCTCTCTAAAGTCTGAGGGATAGTAAAACGGCCCTTTGTTTATAATGTTTGGAGATCCCTGCTTTAATGCATAGGGAGAACCAGACCTTATTCCCTTAGGGTGGGCTGTGAGGAGTGGTTTGTAGGATAAGAAATATGCAAATTGAAATGCTTAAAGCGGAGCTCCACCCGAAAATGGAACTTCCGCTTTAAGTGAAGGTGACCCCCTGACATGCCACATTTAGCATGTCATTTTTTTGTGGGGGAACAGAAACACTCTTTTTAGAGGGCTCCAGCTCCCACTTCCTCCAAAGGCTCTGCGGCGCCGGAAGGAAGTTCACCTATTCTCCCCTCCCTCCCTGCAACCTTCTGGAACTGTCACAGGTCCAAGAAGATTGCTCGGCCAATGACAAGGCGCAGCGCGGCTCGCGCATGCGCAGTGCACACCTGGCTGTGAAGCCACAGCCAGGCGCCCACAGTCTCAATGCCGGCGCGGAGGAGAGGAGGGGGGCTTCGTACGCCCGCATCGCTGGACCCTAGGACAGGTAAGTGCAAGATTATTAAAAGTCAGCAGCTGCAGTATTTGTAGCTGCTGACTTTTAATATTTTTTTTAGGCAAAACTCCGCTTTAAATTACAGAGGTGTCCAATATTGGTAGATTATGCATTCGGAGCCACGCTAAAATGTATTGTTGTACTTATTATAAGACACCATATAATGTGTTTCATACCAATGTGACATTTCTTCATTCACAAAATATTATAAAAAGTCTGCTGCGCTACTCAAATTTAACTGTTTAAATAAACAGTCCTTCAAGCAGCCAGCACAAAAAAAAATGGATGAACGCCAATATAAAAGAAATAGAAAAAAGGTGCAGCGCTTAAAGATATAGTCCTCAAGGCGATGAATCCTCAAAGAAAACTCAAGATGTATCATATATTATGGTGAGACTTGATCAGGAAAGAGGAAGAGCCACCACCGTCACCCGAACACACTGCCTCTTACCATCCTCTGTGGACCCTTATTACAGGGGTCAGATCAGCCAGAGATATAAATAGTATCCTTGATCACAGCACACCAAGTAAAATCAAGCCAGGTAAAACAGACCTAGGTAACCAGGAGGTAATTACCAATGTTCATAACAGCGTTGCAACAACAACGTACATCCCAAGGAAACATAAAATAACAGGCATCATGGTGCAGTAATCTTAATAACAATTTATGGAGGATAATAGCAATAATTATACTCACATATTAGTTGGATTAAAAATTGCTTGAGTTATGGTCTCATAACATGAGAACCTCCAACAAGATGGCCACTGCATCCCAGCCTACACAAGCTCCACGTCTGTTCACAAGCTCCTCTGTCATATAACAGATAAGACCAGAACTGTGTGGACTGAAACAGAGGAAACCCAAACATAAATAGGTAAGTTTATTAAGGTAAATAAATGTGAAAAATAGGATTTTTATAACAGCTTACCTGTAAAATCCTTTTCTTGGAGTACATCACGGGACACAGAGCGACATAGTCATTACTATGTGGTTATATAGATACCTTCAGGTGCTGGCAAAACCGGAAGTACCCTCCCCTATATAAGCCCCTTCCATCCGGGAGTACCTCAGTTTTGTAGCAAAGCAATAAGTGTCCCCAAAAGAGGGGTGGGAGCTCTGTGTCCCGTGATGTACTCCAAGAAAAGGATTTTACAGGTAAGCTGTTATAAAAATCCTATTTTCTTTCTCGTACATCACGGGACACAGAGCGACATAGTCATTACTATGTGGGACGTCCCAAAGCAATGCCCAATGAGGGGGGGGGATACACCATACATAAGCTGAGCGCTATCAGACATGAGGATCTTTTGCGGCCTGCAACACACTGCGCCCAAAGGCGACATCCTCCTGACTTCTAACGTCCACCTGGTAGAACCTAGTAAACGTGTGTACTGAAGACCATGTTGCGGCCTTACAGATCTGAGCCAGGGAGACCTGGTGATGCACTGCCCATGAAGTTCCAACTGCTCTCGTGGAGTGCGCCCTAACTTTGAACGGAGGCGGTCTCCTTCTCAAGCCATAGGCTTGCATTATGACCTGTCGAATCCACTTGGCTAAAGTAGATTTTGACGCTGCCTGACCCCTTCTGGGGCCTTCCGGCAGAATAAACAAAGTATCCGTTTTACGAATCTGAGCAGTGGCTTTTAGATAAGCTTTAACTGCTCTTACTACATCCAAAGAATGCAATAACTTTTCCTCTACCGAACTAGGTTTGGGGAAAAAGGAAGGAAGAACCACATCTTGGTTCAAATGAAACCTCGATACCACCTTAGGAAGAAAGGCTGGATGAGGACGTAACATTACTCTGTCCTTATGGATAACCAGATATGGCTCTTTACAGGACATAGCGGCTAATTCCGACACTCTTTTAGCCGAACAAATGGCTACTAGAAAAATCTATTTCCTGGTGAGAAGAACCAAGGAAATGTGCTGTAATGGTTCAAATGGTTGCTTCTGTAGAACCGACAGAACCAGGTTTAAGTCCCATGGACATATGGGAATATTAACCGGAGGGCTAATACGCATTACTCCTTGTATAAAGGCTTTGACTAGTGAATGCGAAGCCAAGGGCCTTTGAAAAAATATTGACAAGGCCGAAATCTGACCCTTGATAGTACTCAAGGCAAGCTTCCTATCTACAGCCCACTGTAGGAAGTCCAGAATCCTACCTATTACGTACTTACGTGGATGCCATTTCTTGGCCTCACACCAGGCAATGTACGCCTTCCAGATTCTATAGTAGATCTGCCTGGATACCGGCTTCCTGGCATTGATCATGGTAGCTACCACAGGATTAGAGAGACCTCTCTTTTTTTAGAATGTGGGCTTCAATAGCCAGGCCGTCAAACCTAGGGCTGGTAAGGAAGGGTGTTATATCGGTCCTTGCGAAAGCAGGTCCGGACGATGTGGGAGAGTCCAAGGACTCCCCACTGACATTTTTACAATCTCCGCGTACCATGCTCTTCGGGGCCACGCTGGAGCCACCAGAATCACTGGTTTCTTTTCTACCCTGATTCTGCGGAGTAATCGAGGTAACAATTGTGCCGGTGGGAATGCATATATCAGCTTGAACTGATCCCAAGGGAACACTAGGGCATCCGAGCCGCAAGCTAGGGGATCCCTTGTCCGAGAGACAAACCTGTCCACCTTTGCGTTGAATCTGGATGCTAGAAGATCTACATCCGGTGTTCCCCACCGCTGACATATTGTCCGGAAAACCTCGGGGTGAAGGGACCATTCCCCTGGGCATAATTGCTGGCGACTTAGAAAGTCCGCCTTCCAATTCTCCACTCCTGGAATGAATACCGCGGATATGGCTGGGACATATCTTTCTGCCCATTTCAGGATGTAATTTACTTCCCTCTGGGCTGCACGACTCCTGGTGCCACCCTGATGATTGATATATGCCACTGCTGTGGCATTGTCTGATTGAATTCTGACAGGGGACCCTTGGAGTTTGGATGTCCATGCTACTAGGGCATACCGGGCTGCTCGTATCTCTAAGAGATAGATGGGCAGGGCCTTTTCTGCATCCGACCATCTGCCCTGGAGAGACCATTGCTCCAGTACTGCTCCCCAGCCTATAAGGCTGGCATCTGTAGTGACCACCTTCCAAGAAATCGGACTGAAGGATTTCCCTTTTTCCAGATTCTGGAGAACCAACCACCAACGGAGGCTCTTGCGAACGGAAGGGGACAAGGACATTGGTAAGTCTAGGGCCTGAACTTTCTTGTTCCAGGCTGACAGTATGGCCCTTTGCAAATTCCTTGAATGGAATTGACCGTAGGGTACTGCTTCGAATGATGCCACCATTTTTCCCAGCAGCCTCATGCACAGGCGTATGGACGGCTGTCTTTTTGTACCCACTAGGTGGATCAAATCTCTCAAAGACAACACCTTTTCTCGAGGCAAGAATATTTTTCTCTGGCCTGAATCCAGCCTTAGCCCCAAGTATTCCAGACTTTTGACTGGTTTTAGGGCTGACTTGTCTCGGTTGATAATCCAACCGTGAGATTCCAGATACTTGATTGTCTTGTGAACGACCACTTCTAGTTTTTTCACTGAGTGGTCTATCAGCAACAAGTCGTCTAGATATGCCATTATTGTTACACCTTGTGTTCTTAGATTGGCCAATAATGGGGCCAGAATTTTTGTGAACACTCGTGGTGCTGTGGCCAGACCGAAGGGTAAGGCTCTGAACTGAAAATGGCGCCCTTCTACTGCAAAGCGTAGACATTTTTGGTGGACTGGAAAGATGGAAATGTGCAAATAAGCATCTTTGATGTCGATCGAGGCTAACCATTCCTCCCCTTGTAGGGCAGTGGCCACCGATCGGATCGACTCCATCCGGAAAGTCCTGATATGCAGGAATTTGTTTAGCCCTTTTAGATTTAATATGGGCCTCACGTCCCCGTTTGGCTTCGGGACTGTAAAAGAGGTTTGAGTAAAACCCGAACCCCCATTCTTCCAGGGGAACCTCCATAATTACTCCTTGGAGCAATAGTTGTTCTAGTGCCAACAGGAGGGACTCTCTCTTCCGGGGATCCCTTGGCACGTTTGACCTCATAAAATGGGAAGGAGGAGAGTCTTTTAACTCCAATCTGTATCCCAGACTTACTGCGGAGAGCACCCATCTGTCTCTGATCGTGTCCCGCCAGGTCTCTGCGAACAACTGGAGTCTTCCCCCCACCCGATTGAGTGGGGGCAACCCTTCATGAATTTGACTTTGGGGGAGGTTTTGTACCTCTCCTGACCCAGGGTTTCTTATTACCCTGCGATTGTCCCTGATTTTTACCCCCGGGATTTGACCGAGGAGGCCGTCGGAACTGTTTCACAGCCGATGCCCCAGGGACTGGAGAAGCAGGCCTCTTAAAAGAGGGACCTCTAACTCTGTTTTTAACCGGCAAGAGTGTACTTTTACCGCTGGAAATTTTCTGGATATATTTGTCCAGGTCTTCCCCGAATAAGTATTCCCCAACGAAATGGGAAGTTAACCAGCAATTTTTTACAGGGAGCTTCAGCAGACCAGTTTTTGAGCCATAGAAGCCTGCGCATATGTAATACAGACAGCGTGAGGCGGGAGGCCTGATGGATTGAATCCTTTATGGCGTCAACCGCAAAGCATAAGGCTCTAGGTAGATCAGCTAGGGCAAGGGCCTGCTGATCTGGCAAGTCCCTTAAGACCTGTTTCAACTGATCCTTCACTGCTTGGCAGACCCCAATAGCTGCCACTGCTGGTTGTGTCACCAAGCTTGCTGTAGAAAAGGCAGATTTTAATAAGGACTCCAATTTTTTATCTATTGGGTCCTTGAACATTTGGACATTATCCACTGGACATGTCAGTGATTTATTCACACAAGAGATGGCTGCGTCCACTGTAGGGACCCTTCATTTTTTGATGAACTTATCCTCCATGGGATAGACCACCGGAAATCTCTTGGGGGGAGTAAATATTTTATCAGGATGTTCCCAATCCTAGTAAATGAGCCCTTCCAGTAAAGGGTGAAGCGGAAAGGAACAGACAGTCTGGGGAGCTTTTAGCGACCCCAGCGAGGAGACAGTAGTGGTTGATGGTTCCGCAAGGTGCATTTTAAATGCTGATCGGACCATGTTAGTCAGAGACTGAACCCATAATCTTTCAGCTTGAGATGCTGAGAAAGGTTCCTCCACTGTTGATTCCTCTATAACAGAATCAACCTCATCCTGATCCCCTTCAGGCAGGTCGATCCCTGTATGGGACTGTTGCTCCGCTAACAGGTACTCTGAAGGAGGAGACGGAGATCGGGCGTGCTTTCCCTGTGACAGGGAGGCAGCGATCAATGTTGACAATCTCTCTTCTAATCCTCCCAGAGCTGAGGAAAAAACCTCCTCTGTTACATACACAGGAGCAGGTGAACTGAGGACAGCCACAGTACCAGGTACTCCTGCGGGGTCTCTACGGTCACTAACCTCTGAATTTTCAGGGGAGACTGGTGCAGCAGAAGCATGCCCAAGATCCTCAGAGCCCGATGGAGACCCCCTTCGCTTCCTGGAAGATTTAGTTCCGGAGCTTCTGGACGGCATATTCCTAAGCCCAAAGCTGAGGTATTCCAGCCGTAATACACCACTTTTACTGATAATAGTCTAGCACAATTGCTGCTATATAACAGTTGGTGTCTACTAAAGTGCCTTTCTAGGGGATGCCTGCATCAACCGCCTCTGTGTGCCTTATTTACTGTTGCTAGCTCTGTCTGTGCACTTCAATAGCCAGCTGTGATTGTGCCTTTAAACACGCTGGACGCCCGCACATGCGCAGTAGCGCCAAGGCGCACACCGAGCGTCATCCACCAGCTCCGCCCCTTTTTCCAGATCGCCTCTATATATAGAGGCGCGTGCACGCGCGCGGGCACGTGCGCCTTCGGCGCTCTTTTTAAAAAAAATAAGGAGCTAGATGGGAGCCAGGGTCCCTGCCGCAGGGCCCGGGGATGGATGAGCGCAGCAACAGGGCAGAGGAGACAGCTTCCCAGCAGAGAACTTACCAACTGCCTGGATTTGACTTTGGAAGAAAAAAATCCACATTACAAGAAAAAAGAACCATAGCGGCCTCTAGTGTTTAACACAGGTACCGCGGTCTTACCATTTTTTTTATTTTTTTTTCTTGCCTACTATTAAAAATGTTTACATTTTCTTAGTAGTAACAGGCATGCACAGAATATTAGCGGGAATACCTTAGGTAACAGGCAGAAAGACAAATTAGGCTTGGGGGTCCCCCAATAGAACCAAGTTCCTGAGGGCCCCCACTTACCTTTTCCTCGCCGCAGAACTCTGTTTGGTCCACAGAAGCCCAAACTTCACCTATCACGGCAGGCATTGTAATTAAACCTTCAGGGACCAGGTTCCCAAGGATTCCACTCCCCTGGACCTGTATAGCACCCTGCACAGAAAACATCTTGGTCGTGGGTATGACCAGAGCTCTGGATCCCAGGGTGCTGCCCTCCTAAGAGAGGCATTACAGGCAAAACCTTGCTCTTCTCTTGCAAGGCCCGGGTACCGACCGTTTAGCTATGAAGCTTTTTTGGTCGGATCCGGAATAGCTTACTGAGGCCCAAAAGAACCTGTATGCAAGCTCAGTGAAAAACACGTTACTTCTTGGCCAACACCTTAGACACTGGCAAAAAACTGAGGTACTCCCGGATGGGAGGGGCTTATATAGGGGAGGGTACTTCCGGTTTTGGAAGTTGCCAGTGCCAGCACCTGAAGGTATCTATATAACCACATAGTAATGACTATGTCGCTCTGTGTCCCGTGATGTACGAGAAAGAAACACCACCAATACAAACAGAGTGAACAAACCAAACAACCAAAACAGTGATAGCAAACCAACCAGCATATATATAGCAAAAGGGAGATCCAGAATCGTAGTCAAGCCAGGTCAGGATCATAAACAGGAGATCAGCAGATGGGGGGGCAGGGGTAAGCAGACAGGAACAAGATGGAAAGAATCAGGCTGCAGGGCAAGGATCCAGGGATCCAGGAACAGACACAACAGGTTCAGGAAACAGGATACAAGATTCAAGGCTCAGGGTTCAGGGTTCAGGTTCAAGTTCACAGGTAAACAGACTGCAGGTCAGGGCACAAGGACAATACCAGGGCAAGGTAAGTGTGCACTTGCCGGGTATTTATACTATTACCTGCTAACAAGCTCAGGTGACGCCAGACTGCAGAAGGTAAAATCTGCACCACACTGCCAGGATCCATCCGCTGGTGGACGCCAGTACTGCGGCCCAAAGATGACATAACACCAGCAGGGAGAAGTTCCCCTGACAGTTCCAAACTCCCAGGAGACACCTGCTGGTGGACCTCAGTACTTCACGCCAAATGATAGATATTACCAGCGGATGGAGCCTTTCCTGACATCCACCCTACGCGTTTCGTCGTGAACTGACGTCGTCAGGGGCATGAGTCACACTTTAGTTGAGGCTCTGAAGAAATTTGTCAGCAGTGTGCAGAATGTGTAGTACCCCGACTAAAGTATATGCGACCTGTGTTATGAAGAAGTAGCAAGCAAACATGAAATGCATTATATGATGTTTTAATGTAACTACAACAATAAAATGGATTTTACTCTGGGCACAAGATTTTTTTATTGTCTTCTCCATATGCACCAATACCAGGCACCTTCGCAGCACCAATATCTTGGGACACTCTTTTACACAACTAAGAAAGAGGCACCTGGTACATTTTCCTAACATCTGCCAAGTGCTCCCAGGCCAGGGCTAAAGATACTGTATGTTTAGGGCAAAACAAGTATTTAGTAAAGCATCCTCTCTGCATTGCATCCTAATGAAAAGTGACTGCAAAATACAGACATGGCACCCAGCTCATTAAAAAAAAGCTTCCTGAAGCACACGCCATTGAACATTAATGACAGATCAGCCTACATGGGAATTTAGAAAATATGTTAATGGGTTTCACTATTGTCAAAGCATAGGCATTAATTAAACTCTCATACAAACAAATGCCTATGCACATTTGGTCTTAGAGTAGTACACTTTGACTCTTACAAAATTGCCTGTTTTTCAGCTGAAATGTTTGGCAAATTAAGCGAGTAATTTTTTTCTCCAAACAGGCCATATTTTACCTATTTCCCATTTTCACTTGGGCCACGTTCTTGTATTGGACAAGTCTTTGCGCAGGTATGTTATTTTAGATTATCGCATAACAATGTGGCAAAGAAAATGCCTGGAGTATATGCCTAGAGACATACAGTAGCTCACAAAAGTGAGTACACCCCTCACATTTTTGTAAATATTTTATTCTATCTTTTCATGTGACATGTTCAACACTGAAGAAATGACACTTTGCTACAATGTAAAGTAGTGAGTGTACAGCTTGTATAACAGTGTAAATTTGCTTTCCCCTCAAAATAACTCAACACACAGCCATTAATGTCTAAACCGCTGGCAACAAAAGTGAGTACACCCCTAAGTGAAAATGTCCAAATTGAGCCCAAAGTGTCAATATTTTGTGTGGCCACCATTATTTTCCAGCACTGCCTTAACTCTCTTGGGCATGGAGCTCACCAGAGCTTCACAGGTTACCACTGGGGTCCTCTTCCACTCCTCCATAACGACATCACAGAGCTGGTGGATGTTAGAGACCTTGCGCTCCTCCACCTTCCATTTGGGGATACCCCACAGATGCTTAATAGTGTTTAGGTCTGAAGAAATGTTTGGCCAGTCCATCACCTTCACCCTCAGCTTCTTTAGCAGTGTTTGGTGGAGACTGGAGAGTTGAAGTGTAATTGCACCTTCTATGGTTCTCCCCTAGAGCAATCTATAGCGTTATATCGCCTACTCACTGCCTAATTTAGCCCTGTATTGCCACACTACTGCACCACAATTGCATGCATTGCACACGAAAGCAGGGCAGCCCCATTGAACTCAGTGTGTGAGTTTGACAGGTGGTACCACCTGTCAAACTCTCTACCTAACGTTAAAAATTTGTACAGCCCCATCCAGCTGTATTTTGCAAATTTGGGTGGGCAGCCAGTGGCAGTAAAACCACGGCTCAGCCGCCCATTTTTGCCACCTTCCCAAACACCAATCTGTAAGAAATCGAACTCTCTAGTCTCTACCAAACATTAGTATCTGGTTTGTGAACTGAACCTTTAAGTCGCTCTGCTCTAAATCTGTTTCAGAGAGAGTATAAATGAGTAGATGCTTATGTGCTACTGAATAATCAAGGCTGTTTTTAGAAAAAATGGGACTTGAGTTATCAGGAATAGGCAAAGTTAAGAGTTTTCTTAGAAACACCTCCTCCACATACTTCCATCTCTCTGTTTATGCCCTCAGGGCATACATCTAACAGTTTCTTACAAATCTTGAGGACTCCATTGTGACATCCCTGTGTTTAGGCTGCTAGTGGTAGAGGGGCACTGGACAGGGATTTTCACAGGTCACCAAAATGCAGACAAAAGCATTGCTTGAGCCCTATTGACCTGTATTCAGGATCTCACCACAAAGGCAGGGGACCTCCCAGGAGAGGACATTCACTCAACTTGAAAAATCCAAGGGTAATAGGTAAAACACCAATGTGTTTTGAGGCCTGATGAATGGGGATTCTGTGGCCCCTGCAACGCATTGGTTGCTTTTGCCCTCCTGCTTGTGGTAACCGGTTGAGCAATAAAGAGTTCGTACTTCTAAGGATTTTCCATTTGGTGCTCTCTTTTACCTATTGTGAACCCGCTGCGGACATTATTAAACCTTCTGGATTTTTTAATATTATTATTATGGAAATTGTAACAGAAGGGGAAAAAACAGAGACACAGGAATACCTAAAACTCCCATTGAACCCAGAATAAAGAATTATGGCAGGGAGATTTGCGTTCTTGAACATACGAGATATGAGAAACCAGGGGCTGCATGAATTGTATCTACTATGTTGCTGCTGGGTAACCAAACTTTTAAACTGATTAT
Source organism: Rana muscosa (assembly GCA_029206835.1). Lineage (NCBI taxonomy): Eukaryota > Metazoa > Chordata > Amphibia > Anura > Ranidae > Rana > Rana muscosa. Next base: position 199,040,973 of record CM055126.1, on the reverse strand, counting down.
CTGTATACAGATGGAAGCAAAGGTAGTAATGGCCAAGCTCCTGCAGAGATTTGAGTTTGAGTTGGTGGAAGGACAAAGCTTCAAGATTTATGATACAGGCTCTCTACGACCCATGGGAGGGGCAATATGTAGACTGCGGCCCAGAACAATCTCAGGAACCATGAAGAAATAGACTTTTATGTATATTGTTTATGTAATGACTATACAAACTACTTGTGTACTAATGAGTTCATAAAAAATATTAGATAAATATTGGTATTTTAAAATAAAGATGCATAGACAGCTATATATTTTAGAATGTACTTGTTGAAATGCAGATCACAGAGATATGGGTTTATTATATACTGGTAGTCAAGAGGCCAATACCAGATCAAATTCAGATTCTTACACTGCTAGCTATAGGAGTACCTCTTCAAGGGCCACAGTGATGCATTTGTGTGAAAAGTAGCATATGCCGAGAACTGTATGCATTCTTTTTTTTATTAAATTTTTTTAATCCTTCCCTTTTGTACTGTGTTTTTTTTTTTAGATATACTACTCAAAATACCAAACATTGTAAACATTTGTATATGTGTTTGAATGCAATATCCATATCACTTTGGGTTTCGGATAATAGTATATAACTCAAGGACTAACAGTCGAGGGGGGAATGGGAGAAGGAAAGAAAAAAAAAAGATAAAGGGGGGTCAGAAAGCGGGAGGGGGAAACCAGCAGTGTTTGCAAGGTATGCATATGCAGCTTTAAAAATACTAACAAATTTAAGCCAAACTCCAGCTCACATGTTATAATCAGTTACAGCAAACAGTTTTGCTTCATTTTGATTGGCTGCTATGAGTCCCCATGCCGTGCATATTATTTTTCTTTGTATTTTTTGGCAAATTCTCTGCATTGTGTACAGTTGCTTTTGCCAACATTTGCAGAGCTGTTGCTATCTGCCATTTGTTGGAGTTAAAACCTTGCAGGCAGCATATGGGTAAGAATATACAATGCAGAGTCATACAAGTTTTTCATAATGAAATTGTGGGCTCTTCATGAGAAGTGTCTGGAGCACCACAGAAAGGATGTACTCTGTGAGGCTCTAGCTCTTGGAGCTTCCCCTTAGCGCAGAAGCAGGGGAGAAAAGGTGCAGGACTATTGGATCTACCTGCACCCTTTTGCACCAGATGCAGAACTGTGCCAAGCACCCCCTTTCCCCAAAGAGGTATAGGCTCCTCCACTGGCTTGGTTTTTGCTTTCTTTATTGTTTGCAACCAAAAAAGGAATGTGCCAAAGTGTGCAACTATGGAATTATCAACTGCATTCGGTAAAAGGGTTTCTGTTTTTCCCATTGGACTCTTCCTTCTAAGCACTCAGTGGGCACGTGCTCTGGAAGCAGATGGTGTTGGGTGAGGCTGCTTTTTAGAGTCCATTGCCATAAGAAGCAGCATAAGAACAGACTTCTTGGTTTGTGCGGGTTAGCCCAGGCCGGGAAGCGCTCATACTTTGGCAGGGTCCAAGGAGTAACCTAAGGGGGATCAATTGTCTAGGGTAGTAATGAGTTAAAGAGTGCTAGTTCTGCCCCTGCTCTTCTACATGTGGAGGACTTACAGCCCAGCACAATGCTACAGCACAACATGACATTCCTACCCTGTGAATGCAAAGTTATTACAATTAATGGACCATAATACTACACTCTAGCCTTAAACCTTTTGCTGAAACCAATGTATGTCATATGTAGGCAGCAGCATGGCAGCCAGCTAACAGGTGGCAGTGACCCACCTGCTATACAGTAGGCTTAAACGAACCCCAGGTAGTGCCCATCCTCCCCTGTCATGTTTCCCAGGTTCCACTGTCTCCTGTAAATCTAAGACCTCCATGATGGGTGCCAGTGGGTAGTGGGGAGGGAGACCAGCGAACATCCTTTCCCTGATCTCCCCTAACTAGAATGAACACGAAAACGCCATGCATTACATCACTTTCAGGCTCAGCTGTGGCCGGGATAAGAAGATAATGGAGCATGATTTGCTCTCCGTTAGCTTCAGTGGAAGGCAGGTGGGATATGAGGTGTACCGCCCATTAAAGGTCCAATAGACCCCTAATGTCTCATTAAAATGAACCTGTCATAGGAAAATGCTATTACCTACATAAGGGACTTTTGGCCTCCTATTAGATAAAAATACAAGTTAATTGAAAAAACAAAGTAAAAAAAATGTGTGAGGGGGTTAGCTCGGTAGCGGGTGTGTGTGACCCCCTGGATGGGCTCCCCACACAAAAACAGGCCCAGCAGACGGAGGTTGTGGTTTTCAAGATCAAAAGGTGCGGTTTATTTCTCTATTTACAGTGACAAAAACACAGCAAAGCAAAAAGAAACATAAACAAAATAAATCCTGGTCAGCTTGACCTCTGACTAAACATGCAGGTTTCCCTAACTAACAACTGGGATCAGCCTGGTGCTGTCCTAGTCCCTAAGTCCCTGGTTTAGTAAATGTCCAAACAAATAGCCACACAGGCTTTTTCTCACCGCACAGGGGTTCACTCTCCCTAGACAGTCCACACAGGTCTGGTTCCAGGCATGAGCAAACACCTAATGAAGCTGGGAGTTTTTATAGAGGCCTTAAACGAGCTGACAAGCTTCAGCTGGTCTCATCAACTCCCTGCCTGCACGACGCCCAGCACTCTCCCTAGAGGTATGAATCATCCATGAGCCCACTAGCCTCAGCTGGGCTTCATCAACTCTCTCCCTAGTTGTATAAGTCGGCATAAAGCCTGAATCTGGGAGAAATATACCTAACCCCCTGGATGCAACCAGGTGACTTTACCTTCCTGCTGTCACATACCCCCCCTCTTGTTTTAACCTTGGGGTTGGAACACCAGCAATCAGGCATTCATGTACTCGAGACAAAGCATCCACAGTCCCCATTTGAACGCCAGGGCGATGCTTTACTGTGAAGTTGAATTCCTGTAGGGCCAGGAACCACCTATTTACTCTTCTATTTGTCTCCTTGTTTTGAGCCATCCACTTTAACGGAGCGTGATCCGTAACCATGTCAAAGTGCCTACCTAGCAGATAGTACCGAAGGGAATCTAGAGCCCACTTCACCGCTAAACACTCCTTTTCAACCGTGGCGTAATTTACCTCATGGGACTTCAACTTCCTGCTGAGGTAAATGACTGGGTGCTCTTCCCCGTTCCAGACCTGGGACAATACTGCTCCTAACCCCACATCTGACGCATCACTTTGTACGACAAAGTCTTTAGAGAAGTCGGGTGAGTACAACACTGGCTGGCTACATAAGGCTTGTTTCAAGAATTGGAATGCTGCCTCAGCCTCGGGGGTCCATTTAATCATGACCGACCCTTTCCCTTTCGTCAGGTTGGTTAGGGGCACAGCCTTAGAAGCAAAGTGGGGAATGAAGCGCCGATAATAACCCGCGATTCCCAGAAAGGCTCGTACCTGCTTCTTGCTGTTGGGACGTGGCCAACTCTGGATGGCCTCGACTTTGTTGAGTTGGGGTTTTATTACTCCCCTGCCAATGGTGTACCCAAGATATTTGGCCTCCTCCTGCCCAATGGTACACTTCTTGGGGTTAGCCGTAAACCCCGCTTCCCGGATAGAGTCTAGGACTGCTTGCACTTTTGGCAGATGTGAGGCCCAATCTGTGCTATGGACAATTACGTCATCCAGGTAAGCCGCAGCATACTTCCGATGGGGCCTCAGTATCTGGTCCATTTTCCGCTGGAATGTGGCCGGCGCATTCTGTAACCCGAACGGCATTCTCTTATATTGGAACGCCCCGTCTGGGGTTACAAATGCGGTTTTCTCTTTGGCCGACTTGGCCAGGGGAATTTGCCAATACCCTTTTGTGAGGTCAAGAGTCGTCATGTATCGGGCTGTTCCCAGCCGGTCGATCAACTCATCTATACGTGGCATGGGGTAGGTGTCAAATTTTGTAACTTTGTTCAACTGACGAAAATCGTTACAAAATCGCCAGCTCCCATCCGGTTTAGGCACCAACACAATGGGACTAGACCAATCACTTTGGGACTCCTCTATCACCCCTAAGTTCAGCATTTTCTGTACTTCCTCCCGTATTGCCTCCCGTCGGGCCTCTGGGATCCGATAGGGTTTTAACTTCACCCTTTCACCGGGCGGGGTAATAATATCATGCTCTACCCCAGATGTTTGTCCCGGCAGCTCAGAGAACACCTCCTTGTTGCGAAGCACAAACTCCTTAACCTCCTGTTGTTGGGGTTGTGACAAGGTGGCTGCTATTCCAACCTCCGGAATCACGCAACCAGTTTGAGCTGGTGACCAAGTTTCTGCGACTAGGGACTCTCTATCCCTCCAGGCTTTCAACAGATTAACGTGATAGATCTGTTCGGGCTTTCGCCTTCCTGGTTGTCTGACCTTGTAATTCACTTCGCTCACTTTTTCCATTATCTCGTAGGGGCCTTGCCATTTGGCAAGGAATTTACTTTCAACCGTAGGGACAAGTACCAATATCCTATCCCCCGGGGAAAAGGTACGGGTCTTGGCTCCACGGTTGTACACTCTCTGCTGTGCCAACTGCGCTTGGGCCAAATGTTCCTTCACGATGGGCATTACCTGTGCAATTCGATCTTGCATCAGGGCGACATGCTCAATCACACTCCTGTGGGGAGAACTCTCACTTTCCCAAGTTTCCTTGGCAATATCCAACAGCCCTCTTGGGTGTCTCCCATACAGTAACTCAAAGGGGGAGAATCCCGTAGAGGATTGGGGCACCTCCCTAATAGCAAACATCAAATAAGGAAGTAGACAGTCCCAATCCTTTCCATCTCTATCCACCACTTTCTTCAACATTTGTTTTAGGGTTTTGTTGAATCTTTCAACCAGCCCATCGGTTTGGGGGTGATACACAGACGTACGCAATTGCGTCACTTTGAACAATTTACACAGCTCTTTCATAACCCGGGACATAAAGGGTGTACCTTGGTCCGTAAGCAGTTCTTTACAAATACCCACCCGGCTAAAAACAAGAGATAGCTCTTTGGCTATGGTTTTGGCCGAGGTATTTCGGAGAGGGATCGCTTCTGGATAACGGGTGGCATAGTCCATTATAACTAATATGTACTGGTGCCCCCTAGCGGACTTGATTATAGGACCTACCAAATCCATTGCGATCCTCTCAAACGGGACCTCAATGATGGGTAGAGGGACCAGCGGGCTACGGAAATGTGGCATCGGGGCCGACCTCTGACACACAGGGCAGGAGGAACAATAATTTTCTATGTCCTTCATCACCCCAGGCCAATAGAATCTCTGTAATACCCTCTCTCGGGTTTTCTCTGTCCCCAGATGACCTCCAAGAATGTGCCCATGGGCCAACTCCAACACCAACTTCCTGTAAGGTTTGGGCACCACAAGCTGCTCAACGGTTTCTTCTGCCCTTTTTGCCACCCGATACAGTAGGTCCTTCTCTACGCTGAAGTATGGGTAAGTGCAGGTATTATCTGGGTTCACTAACTCGCCATCTATTTCCACTACGTTTTCCCGTGCCTTTATTAGGGCGGGGTCTTTTAACTGTTCTGTGGCAAAATTTTCCCTGTGAACCTCAAGATCAGAAAACTCCACAGACGGTAGGTTTTCGTCTGAGGAGGTGGGCTCCTCTCCAGTTTCTTGAGTCTCGCCTGCCAATACTGACAAGGGAAATTCTGGAGAGTCCTCACCACTCTCAGAGGAGTTCTGGCTATCACCTTCCTGGTACATAGGGGCACCAGTGGGGGGCTCAGGATCATCCCACAGTTCCCAGAACTTCGGAAAATCCCTTCCCACAATGGCATCATGCGGTAATTGAGATACTAACCCCACTGGATGAGAGAGGGTACCTTTGGGGGTCTTGAAACACACTGTAGTCACTGGATACTCTCGGGTGTCCCCATGCACACAAATAACAGCTACCTTGCTATTCCCAGAGACCTCTGTTTTAACTAATTCAGCCTTTATCAGGGTCACAAGGCTACCTGAATCCAGTAATACCACAACATTTCTACCATTAATACACATTTTGCATAAATGTTTCTCAGTTCCCCGAATGGCAGTGCATGCGACTGTCGCACACAGCGACTGACGTCTGTCTGTCAGAAAGTCACATTGCATGGGTTCCTCCACAACCGGGCAATTTGCTGCAATATGTCCCGCTTGCCGGCAGCGGTAGCAAACAATCCTTTTGGCTGCCTCTTGAGCCCCCGACTTCCCAGGCTGTTCTCGCCAAACCCTGGGCAGAGCTCCCACCCTCTCACTCTCTCCACCCTCACCCCTTGGAATCATCTTATCCGCCCCTGGGGATGGTCTGGTCTTAGGGTGGAAAGTCCGAGAGTCTCTGGAAGAGGCCGTCAGGTTCTCTGCAGCCAAGTATCTCTCTACACGATCCACAAGTTTACCGGCCGTTTCTGGGTCTCCATGGCTTACCCACTTTTGAATGGCGGTAGGAAGAGCTCTCAAGAAACGATCCATCACAACACGTTCCACAATCTCCGGTGCGGACAAAGTCTCTGGCTGTAGCCACTTCCTGCTCAGGTGAATGAGATCATACATTTGAGACCTGGGGGGTTTTCCAAGCTGGAAAGTCCAGTTATGCACACGCTGAGCCCGGACAGCCAGGGTGACACCCAGCCTTGCCAATATTTCAGCTTTTAGCATCCCATAGTCTTTTGCTTGGTCAGGCTCTAGGTCATAGTAAGCTTTCTGCGATTCACCAGTTAACAGAGGAGCCACCAGTCCAGCCCACTGCTCCTCAGGCCACTTTTCTCTTTCAGCAGTCCTTTCAAATGTGGTCAAAAATACCTCTGGATCATCCTCTCCAGTCATTTTTGTCAATAAACGACTCACCCCAAAGGACGCGGTATTAGTGGGACGGCTTTCCTCACTGGTCTGCGGACGTTGCTGCATTACTGCTTCCATCTGTTGTTGTAGTCTCTGCTCTTGCTTCTGCAACAGGTCTATGAAGCGGGCCTCAGATTGCTGCTGGGCTTGTTGCTGGGCTGCGAAGCTCTGTTGTTGAGCTGCAAGGCTCTTTTGCAAACCTGCATTTGTCTGCTGTTGATTGGCATTTGCTAGAGCCAGCTGTTTCAGTATCTCCTCCATGCTGGCTTAAAAAAAAAACTGCCCGCATTCTCCACCAACTGTGAGGGGGTTAGCTCGGTAGCGGGTGTGTGTGACCCCCTGGATGGGCTCCCCACACAAAAACAGGCCCAGCAGACGGAGGTTGTGGTTTTCAAGATCAAAAGGTGCGGTTTATTTCTCTATTTACAGTGACAAAAACACAGCAAAGCAAAAAGAAACAAACAAAATAAATCCTGGTCAGCTTGACCTCTGACTAAACATGCAGGTTTCCCTAACTAACAACTGGGATCAGCCTGGTGCTGTCCTAGTCCCTAAGTCCCTGGTTTAGTAAATGTCCAAACAAATAGCCACACAGGCTTTTTCTCACCGCACAGGGGTTCACTCTCCCTAGACAGTCCACACAGGTCTGGTTCCAGGCATGAGCAAACACCTAATGAAGCTGGGAGTTTTTATAGAGGCCTTAAACGAGCTGACAAGCTTCAGCTGGTCTCATCAACTCCCTGCCTGCACGACGCCCAGCACTCTCCCTAGAGGTATGAATCATCCATGAGCCCACTAGCCTCAGCTGGGCTTCATCAACTCTCTCCCTAGTTGTATAAGTCGGCATAAAGCCTGAATCTGGGAGAAATATACCTACCCCCCTGGATGCAACCAGGTGACTTTACCTTCCTGCTGTCACAAATGCTACTTAGCCAGCACCTAACCCCCTAAAAAAAATGTTCAATCCCCCCACCACCAACACCACTAAGTACTTGCACATATGAAAGCTGATTGTGGTACATGGTACATATTGGCACGCACACTGGGGTGAGAGCAATTGGTTATGGGGCAGTTAACTCTAAGCTGATGTAATGTACGTCCTTTTAAAATGTCCCCTATGAGAAATTGGATCATTTTTGGATACCAACGTTTGTAGTGGTTTCACGGGCGCACACAATTTTAACAATAAAAAGGGGGACAAGCAGCGCAAATATTGCAATGAAATCAATCCAACAATTTATTCCATACAGTATATATTAATACATTTTAAGGCATGACATTACAGGGTTTCTGTACCCTAAAATTAACTTTATTGCAGTTTTACCGAAAATGTGTGCTTTGTTAACTGTTATGCCCTTTACACACGATCAGTTTTTCCGACAGGAAAACCGTGTTTTTTTTTCCTACGTAAAACAGCTCAAAATTGTCTTGCATACACACGGTCACACAAATCTTGTCTCAAATTCCGAACGTCAAGAACGCGGTAACGTACAAGACGTACGACGAGCGGAGATCAATGAAGTTCAATAGGCAGTTCGGGTCTTCTGCTTGATTCTGAGCATGCATGTTTTTTGGGCATCGGAATTGCATACAGACGATCGGAATTTCCGACAAGAACACAGTGTGAAATATGAAATGGTACAAGAATCGGATCACATGGGCGGGAACACTCATGCGATCCGATTCCAATGCAGACAAAAAAAAGGGGTCCTGCACCATTTTATTGTGTATGGCTGAATTTACATCGCACAGACATTGCATGTGAAGTGCACAGCAATGCGGTGCGAATCACATGCGATGTCTGTGATCGCACCACTGTGAACCCAACCTCAAGCTAATTAGGAGATGCTTCCAATTGCTTGTGCCATGGTTTGCATTCAGGCTGACTTGTATGGAAGAGAAAGTCATTCCCAACCAAAAAAGTTTCATGTACAGGGGGCCTAAAGCTATACAATAAAGAATGCATCTTACCTGTCTCTGGGGGGTCCGGGGATGTGGTCATGCTTCCCATGTATAGAGTAGATGTAACCACATTACAGGATGAAACAGGTGCCAACAATGAGCAGAAAAGTCCAAGAGATGAAACCACAAAAGTCCATGACAGTTAATAGATTTGTGTTAGCCACATAGACACTCACGAATGTCTGCGTGTTCTGGAAACAATTTCAGCTCCTACATGAACACTGCAGCCGTGTAGATAAACTGTGAATCCTGTGCTGTACTGTGAGTGACACATATCAGGGGAGGGTTGGGTAAGGGTGACAAGGAGAAATTGATCAGTCATTTACTTAGGAAGACTTTGCAGCTTTTAGGGCTCATTCACATGTACGGCAAGGACTGCTGTTCCTTTGAAAAGCGATCCATGCTCAGATCGCTTTTCAGAGGTGTTTGACAGGTGGTGAGGAGGCGTTGTATTGCCTATTCACCGTGAGCCTTAACCCCGTCGGCCATGCACTAGTGTTCCAAAACTGCACGTGGTTGTAGGGTGCTTGCAGAGCGCACTTTTCACTTGGAATGGGTCACGATTGGCAGATGGTAGTAAAATCAAATGTTATTAGGCTAATTCCTCTCCTGGTCGAATGTTCTTCATTCATACAGCATAGAGTGAATCATGAAAATACTGCATTATGGCCCCTAGATGGAGCTGATGATTATAGGAAATAAAAATATATATTTCTATGATTGCTAGCTTCATCTAGTGGCCAAAATGTTTTTTCTTGTTTCAAAGAATAGCATTAGATCCAAAAGAAAATAGCCTATTAACATTTGCGTTTGCTCCCATTCGCACAGAACAAATTGACATGCAAACACGATGAAGAGCTCTGCACATTTATTTTATAAATATACCTCTAAGCGCCTACCTTTAAAATCTGAAGTGTTTTATTTTCAGTCTGTGACCCTATAGGTGAGGTTTTCCCTAATTTCCTTTCACTGTGACATCATGACAAAAATTAGATGGGGCAATTATCAAAAGGCACAGGAAGCTAGGGACAGAAATAAGAACATTATCAGTAGTTTTAACCCTTCCTCATTGCACTGTACTAAGCCTAAAAGTATATGTCTGTGTCCCCATTAAAAAGTTTTCCCATTATTTCCTGTCAAGGCAGGAAATTAGAGCAAATCTATATCATTATATATTCTGCTCAAAAAAATTTAAGGAACACTTTGAAAACACATCAGATCTCAAAGGGGCAAAATCTCATGCTGGATATCTATACTGGGTAATGTGTTAGGAATGAAAGAATGGCACATCATTTGATGGAAATTAAAATTATCCACCTACAGAGGGCTTCAAAGACACCCCGAAAATCAAAGTGAAAAAATTATGCAGCAAGCTAGTCCATTTTGCTGAAATTTCATTGCAACAACTGAAAATGGTCCTCAGTAGTTTGTATGGCCCCCACATGCTTGTATACATGCCTGACAAGGTTGGGGAGTGCTCCTAATGAGACAACGGATTGTGTCCTGGGGTATTTCCTCCCAGATCTGGACCAGAGCATTACTGAGCTCCTGAACAGACTGAGGTGCAACCTGGCGGCAGCGGATGGACCGAAACATAATGTCCCAGAGGTGTTCTTTTAAATTTAGGTCAAGTGAGCATGCGGGCCATTCAAATGGTATCAATTTCTTCAACCTCCATGAACTGGCTGCATGCTCTTGCCACATGAGGCCGGGCATTGCCGTGCACCAGGAGAAACCCAGGACCCACTGTACCAGCGTAGGGTCTGACAATGGGTCCAAGGATTTCATCCCGATACCTAATGGCAGTCAGGGTGCCATTGTCTAGCCTGTGGAGGTCTGTGGATATGCCACCCCAGATCATCACTGACCCACCACTGGTCATGCTGAACGATGTTACAGGCAGCATAAAGTTCTCTGCGGCTTCTCCAGACCCTTTCATGTCGGTCACATATGCTCAGGGTGAACCTGTGCAACCTTTATAGGGTCCAAGTATCGCCTCGTGCTACCAGTAGTGACACTGACCCTAGCCAAATGCAAAACTAGTGAAAAACAGTCAGAAAAGATGAGTAGGTAAAAAAAAAAAAAAATGTCAGACACCTCCTCCACCTGAAAAAACATTCCTGTGTTGGAGGTCATCTCATTGTTGCCCATCTAGTGCACCTGATGTTAATTTCAATTAACAGCAAAGCAGCTAAAACTGATTAACAACCCCCTCTGTGTACACCCCTCCCCCTCTGCTACTTAACTGACCATATCAATATCCCAGGAGTTCCCAGGAGTTCTGATTCAAAAGTGTTCCTTTAATTTTTTTGAGCAGTGTATGTATTTTTAGCAGAGACCCTAGGGAATAAAATGGCAGTAGTTGCAATTTTATGTCACACGGTATTTGCACAACAATTTTTCAAAAGAGTTTTTTTTTGGAGGAAAAAAAACGTTTAATGAATTAGAAAAAAATAAACACTAAAGTTAGAAAGATGATGTTACGCTAAGTAAATAGATACCCAACATATCACACTTTACCACACTCGTGGAATGGCGCCAAACTTCAGTACTTAAAAATCTCCATAAGCGACACTTCATTTTTTTTACAGGTTACCAGTTTAGAGTTACAGGAGGAGCTCTTGCACTAGAATTATTGCTCTTGCTCCAATGTACGCAGTGATACCTCACATGTGTGGTTTGAACGTCGTTTACATATGCAGGCACAATGTAAGTCTGGGGAAGGGCGAATTCATTTTATTTTTTATTGTTTATTTTATTTTCTTACACTTTCCCTTTATTTATTTTTTGCTCACTTTTTGCTCACTTTTTTTGCTCACTTTTATTCCTATTACAAGGAATGTAAACATCCCTTGTAATAGGAATAGGGCATGACAAGTCCTCTTTACAGAGAGATCTTGGGTCTATAATTCTCCACATCTCGCTGGAAAGCCTGTGATAAAAAAAAAAAAAAAAAAACAATCTCTGGCTTTCCAGCTAAAAAAAACAGCAGTTTTTCCATCTGCCGGTGCCGGGAATGACGCTCCCGGCCTTCGAAGGTCATAGAGAAGACCGGGGACCATCTGGTCCTCGGTCAGCTCTATGATAAACGGCCGTCACCGGCCAATTCATTCTCCGGGTCACCGATCACACAGGCAAGCCAGTAAAAGCATCAAAGAATTACAGGAGGGGACATTCCCCCTCCGGCCTGTAAAAAAAAAAAAAGCTATGCTTGTTTTTACATTGCAGGGAATCGCCTGCTAAAAAAAACGATACCTGAATGATGCCTGCAGTTGCTGCAGGCATCATTCAGATTTAACCACTTAAAGTCCAGGACATCATATGACATCCACCTCAGGAACTGGCTAAGATTCAAATGGCAGGCTGAATGTACCAAGTTAACCGATCGATCAATTTGGGTACAACCAACCATGCTGGATTTTCTTATAATTATCGCTAGCCAATAATCACTGTCTTCTCCTGGCGGGGACTACTTCCCCCGCCCGCCCCCGCCGGGACCTGGCAAAGAGGGATTTCCGCATCAACACTTGAGCAGATTTGAGCTAATTTCTTTCCTGCAACCCTTGGTTGCAGGAAATAAATTCGCTCCATGTATAGCTGGCCTAAGAGCTCATTCTCACCAGCTGTGCATGAAAAATACCGATCACAGCCACTAGATGGAACTGATGATCATGGGAAATAAATATTATTTTCCTAAGATCCTTATCTCCATCTAGTGGCCATAATGTGGTATTTTCTTGTTTCATTCTATTCTGTATAAAGAATGACATTCCACCTGGGGAGAAAATTGCCTAATAACATTTGATTTTGCCCGTTTTCACACAGAACAAACAGACATGCAGTTTCATGGGACAAATAGATCTGTGCATTTTTTATAAATGCACCACTAAGTGTCTACCCTTTAGAACCTAAATACTAAGCACAGGTTGCGTGAGTTGGCACCGAAATTCGTTTTTGTACAATCACGTTCAACTTAATAGCAAATGCAATGGAGGGCACCCCCAATGCACGGAGGATTGACACTGGATAACTAATAGTGGATATGTATTATGTTAGACCTATGCATTTTCATGCACAAGCCCTCAGGGGATAGCCTCTGCAGTCTATGATGTTACATTCTGTATACGTTGAATAGTCTTGAACAACATTCAAGGTCATGGTGGGAGCTGACCAGTTTTGATGTACAGATAGAGAGAGGGAACTCCCTAGTCCTAATCACTGGGTCACAAAACAGGGCGGTGAGAATCCGAATACAGAAGAAAAGAAATACCAGTCTTTGTTGACTTCAAACGGTTTTATTACTGACAGCGGTAAGAGACATTAGATTTAACAAATTTGTGAAGCAGCATACTATAATAAAACTACTATAGTTGTACACAAGCTGTATTTATTTAAAGGCATTGTCCACCTTTTACATTATGCAATCTATTTAGTAAACATTAGTTGGATGATTGTCACATACATTCGTGCATGTTGCACGAACTTTGGCCTTCTTTTCTGTAATATATTAATTCTCATGGTCGTCATCGCCATCTAGTAGCCAAAATGTGGCGTTGTTTTCTGAAATACCACAAAGAGAACATATACTGCATTTTGGCCACCTGATGAGGCTGATGGTCATAAGAATTAATCTATTAGAAAAGTCTCAGCCAAAATGTTTCAAAAATAGACTCCAAAGTATCAACAACCATATGGGGGGTGTAACATAGTGGTGGCCGGTGGTAATATTTTGTTCTGGTCTGTATTTACCCCAGCGCTTCTCCCACGCTTCACTGGTGGGTTCTCTTGCTTAGCAGCAGCGGTGACGATTTTCCCTTCCCCTGCTGTCCACGGGCATCAAGGCAGCTTCTGTTTCCCCCCTCCTCCTCAGCGGCCAATTGGGACTCTTCTCTTTTCGGCAAATCGGAAAACGGGTCTCAGACCTGCTTCTGAGTTGCTTGATTGAGGATCAGTGATTCAATAGCGAATATTCATTTGCTGTTGTAACATCTGGGTGGGCTCCTGCCGCAATGCTCTATTTTGATGCCTCTGGCTCTAATCAGGTGCTTCAAAAAAACACCCCCATCGCTGTAATTCATGTGCCCGGTGTAGTGTCATATTTTGCTCCCTATCACAGAATGCTGCGGAAGTGTCGTTGTGGGGAGAAATTTCGCACTGTGCATGCGCGAAGCGTTCCAAACACTCACGCCGTGCGTTCCAAAGGATTTTCGGCAATACAGTTCAGCGAAACCAGCAGAAATTGTCACGGAAGTGACATGACAACACAAACACAGGGCTATGCGTTCCAACACTAAAGCCTCGTACACACGGCCGAGTTTCTCGTCGAAAAAAACATGTCGTTTTTTTCGACGAGATCCTTGGACAAGAAACTTGTCCCGGCCGAGTGTACACACGCTCGATTCAAAGAACCCGCGGTTCTTTGAATGGAGCGTACGCGGTGACGTCATCGACTACGAAGAGCATGCGCTCGTCACATTCGATGCCGTCGCCGCCATCTTGGTATACCCTACCTATGCCTAGGAAGCTACCGCGCATGCGTCAAATTCATTTCGAACATGCGTGGGCTTCCCGGAGGACAGGTAAATGTACACACTCACTTTTCTCGTCGAGAAACAGGCTGACGAGAATCTCGACAAGAAAATAGAGAGCAGGTTCTCTATTTTCTCGTCGAGATTACTTGTCGGTTTTCTTGACGAGAAACCATACACACGAACGAATTTCTCGGCAAGACATCTCTGCCAGCAAGTTTCTTGCTGGTTCTTGCCGAGAAACTCGGTCGTGTGTACGAGGCCTAATACTTCCCTTGTTACCTAGTATCATTTTTTAACAACCATGCTGAGCTACCTGTGGTGTTAGGTTCTGCATTGCTGGGACTTGTAGTGCCTATCCTGAGCTACGTATGGTGTTAGCTCAGGATAGGCACTACAAGTCCCAGCGATGCAGAACCTAACACCACAGGTAGCTCAGCATGTTACATAGTTACATAGTTAGTCAGGTTGAAAAAAGACACAAGTCCATCCAGTTCAACCGTAAAAAATAAATAAAAAAAAAATAAAAAAAAATAAAACAAACATATATATCGTACAATCCCATATACCCAATTCTATACCCACAGTTGATCCAGAGGAAGGCAAAAAAAAACCAGAAGAGCATGATCCAATTTGCTACAGCAGGGGAAAAAATTCCTTCCTGATCCCCCGAGAGGCAATCGGATATTCCCTGGATCAACTTTACCTATAAATGTTAGTACCCAGTTATATTATGTACATTTAAGAAAGAATCCAGGCCCTTCTTAAAGCAATCTACTGAGCTGGCCAGAACCACCTCTGCAGGGAGTCTATTCCACATTTTCACAGCTCTTACTGTGAAAAAACCTTTCCGTATTTGGAGGTGAAATCTCTTTTCCTCTAGACGCAAAAAGTGCCCCCTTGTCCTTTGTGTTGACCGTAAAGTGAATAACTGAACACCAAGTTCACTATATGGACCCCTTATATATTTGTACATGTTGATCATATCCCCCCTTAATCTCCTCTTCTCAAGAGAGAATAAATTCAGTTCCTCTAATCTCTCCTCATAGCTGAGCTCCTCCATGCCTCTTATCAGTTTGGTTGCCCTTCTCTGCACTTTCTCCAGTTCCCCAATATCCTTTTTGAGAACTGGGGCCCAAAACTGAACTGCATATTCCAGATGAGGTCTTACTAATGATTTGAACAGGGGCAAAATGATATCTCTCTCTCTGGAGACCATACCTCTCTTAATACAAGAAAGGACTTTGCTCGCTTTGGAAACCGCAGCTTGGCATTGCATGCCATTATTGAGCTTATGATCTACCAAAACCCCCAGATCCTTCTCCACTACGGATCCCCCCAGTTGTACTCCCCCTAGTATGTATGATGCATTCATATTATTAGCCCCCAAGTGCATAACTTTACATTTATCAACATTAAACCTCATCTGCCACATAGTCGCCCAATTAGACAGAGCATTGAGGTCGGCTTGTAAATTGGCGACATCCTGTAAGGACGTTATTCCACTGCATAGCTTGGTGTCATCTGCAAAGACAGAAATGTTACTTTTGATCTCAGACCCAA
Source organism: Rana muscosa (assembly GCA_029206835.1). Classification (NCBI taxonomy): domain Eukaryota; kingdom Metazoa; phylum Chordata; class Amphibia; order Anura; family Ranidae; genus Rana; species Rana muscosa. The sequence goes on along the minus strand of CM055126.1, from coordinate 199,025,076 downwards.
TATCATTTATAAACATATTAAAAAGTAAGGGTCCCAGCACTGAACCTTGGGGTACACCACTGATAACCTTGGACCATTCAGAGTAAGAATCATTAACCACTACTCTCTGAATTCTGTCTTTTAGCCAGTTTTCTATCCATTTACAAACTGATATTTCCAATCCTGTAGACTTTACCTTACACATGAGCCGTGTGTGGGGAACTGTATCGAACGCTTTTGCAAAATCCAAGTATACCACGTCCACTGCCACCCCTCTGTCCAAGGTTTTACTTACCTCTTCATAAAAAGAAATCAGGTTTGTTTGACAACTTCTGTCTTTCATGAATCCATGCTGTCTGTTGCTTAAATAGTTTTTTTCCAGCAAGAACTCATCTATGTGGTCTTTTATTAATCTCTCCAGTATTTTCCCAACTATAGAAGTTAAACTAACAGGTCTATAGTTACTTGGTAAACACTTAATTCCCTTTTTAAATATAGGCACCACATTGGCCCTGCGCCAATCCAGTGGTACTATTCCTGTCATTAATGAGTCCCTAAAAATTAGATACAATGGCTTTGAAATTACAGAGCTCAATTATTTTAGGATCCGTGGGTGTATGCCATCTGGTCCAAGTGCTTTATCCACCTTTATTCCATCTAAATATTTCTGGACCATATCACTTTTGAGCCATTGTGGATTTGGGGCTGTGTCACTACCACCCCCATTTTGGACATGAGCTCCCCCATGCTCCATTGTATACACAGAACTGAAGAAAGTATTTAATAAATTAGCCTTCTCTTTGTCCCCAGTCACCCACTCTAGATTATTTTGTAAAGGGCCTACATGCTCAGACTTGACCTTTTTACTATTAATATATTTGAAGAATTTTTTGGGGTTTGTCCTACTATCTTTTGCAATCTGTCGTTCATTTTGAATTTTTGCATCCTTGATTTCCTTTTTACATATCCTGTTATATTCTTTGTAACATTTAAATGACACTAGTGTTCCCTCATTTTTATATTTTTTAAAAGCTCTTTTCTTATAGTTTATAGCTTTTTCAACTTTGGCAGTGAGCCACATAGGTTTTATTTTTAGCCTTTTAAACTTATTGTCCATGGGAATATACTTTGCAGTGAGTTCACAAACAGTCTTTTTGAAGAATTCCCATTTCTGTTCTGTGCCCATTGATGCCAATATTCCTTCCCAGTCTAAGTCCTGGAGAGCAGCCCTCATCCTTGGAAAATTTGCTCTCTTGAAATTAAGTGTTTTTATCTTTCCTGTATGTGATTTTTGCTTACAACTAACATCAAATGAAATCATGTTATGGTCACTGCTACCCAGGTGTTCCTTTATCTGAACATTAGTAATACGCTCTGCATGGTTTGAGATTACCAGGTCCAACAGAGCATCATTCCTAGTTGGGGCCTCAATAAACTGGACCATAAAATTGTCCTGCAATAGGTTTATAAATTTTTGCCCTTTAACTGTCCCAGCAGTTCCATTACTCCAGTCAATTTCTGGGTAGTTAAAATCCCCCATTATTATCACCGTCCCAGCCCTTGCAGCCCTTTCCATCTGTGCAAGGAGCTGAGTCTCTAACTCCTCATTAACATTGGGTGGTCTATAACAAACTCCAATGATTAGCTTTGAACTACGCACATCTGTATGCAGTTCCACCCATAATGCTTCAGACTCATCACACTCTCCATCCACCAGGTCCTCTTTCACACTCGCTTTGAGATCACTTCTCACATAGAGACAGACCCCTCCACCCTTCCTTTTTACCCTGTCTTTCCGAAAGAGTGCATAGCCAGGAATATTAATAGCCCAGTCATGTGAGGAATGAAGCCAAGTTTCAGCAATACCGATTACATCATAGCTCTCCTCATGCACCAGAGCTTCCAACTCACCTATTTTGCTTGGCAGACTTCTGGAGTTGGTGAACAGACACTTTAATGCATTAATATTATTTGACCGGTCACATACTATCCTCTTGGGTGTTCCCAGATTGCAACTAGGACTTGCTACTATACTTACCTTGGGTTTATGTTCTTTGGGTACCCTACCACTAATGCCCCTAATACTACCCTTTAGAATATGTTCCCCGCTGACTCTCACTATCTCTGGACCCTCCCCCCTGTCACCTAGTTTAAAAACCCCTCTAACTTTTTGGCCATCCTTATTCCCAGCTGATCTGCACCCTCCTCATTTAGGTGCAGTCCGTCCCTTCTATAGTACTGGTTATCGACTGAGAAGTCGGCCCAGTCCTCCAGGAACCCAAACCCCTCCTTACTACACCAGCTCTTCAGCCACTTGTTCACTTCCCTAATCTCCCTCTGCCTTTCTGGTGTGGCTCGATGTACCGGTAGTATTCCCGAGAATACTACCTTGGAGGTCCTTTTCCTCAATTTAGCTCCTAAGTCCCTAAAATCGTTCTTTAGGACACTCCATCTGCCTCTGACTTTGTCATTGGTGCCAACGTGCACCATGACAGCTGGGTCTTCCCCAGCCCCTCCCAGTAATCTGTCCACCAGATCCGTGATGTGCATGGTTGTTAAAAAAATGATACTAGGTAACAAGGGAAGTATTAGTGTTGGAACGCATAGCCCCGTGTTTGTGTTGTCTGTAATGTCACTTCCGTGACATTATCTGATGGTTTCGCTGAACTGTATTGCCGAAAATCCTTTGGAACGCACGGCGCAAGTGTTTGGAACGCTTCGCGCATGCGCAGTGCGAAATTTCTGCCCGCAACGTCACTTCCGCAGCATTCTGCGATAGGGAGCAAAATATGACACTACACCGGCGTCCTGAAAGGGGCCGGAGGCGTGAATAGGGGGTGGTGGTGTTCTGTCAAAATAGCGGCCGTGGATAGAGCATGGGGGTGGCCGGCTTGGATAGAGTGGGCTGGGGGGCGCCACTGGTGTAACATGAAACATGTTTGCATTCCCAACTTTCCCACCCTCAAACAGCCTTCCCCCACCAACTTACCTGAATTGTGGGATGCTTCTTTTTGCAGCATCCTGTATGTGTTTGGATTTAGGTCAGCTGTGCAAGGTACAACCACTTAATGCATGCTAATATTATGTTGGCTTAGCTTGCAGCAGCTTGGCATTGCATGCCATTGCTCAGCCTGTCATCTACTAGGACCCCATACCACCCAACTTTTTGAGGGGCACCTATCAGCAAAAGTATGCAGGCATAGGACACACCCCTTGCCATGCCCCCTTAAAGGAGAATTGTACAAAAAAACAAGATTGGTTAAACCCACAAGTGCTTAACTACCACTACTATTCCTTTATATTGGGTTTTGGAATTTGGAGTAAAGGTTTAGCGCTGGAAAACACTTTTTGATAGATAAAAGGGCATTGTAAATACATATAGATCAGACCAAAATGAGGGACAGAGGGACATAGCTCTAAATCAGGGAGAATCCCTCAAAATCAGGGACAGTTGGGAGCTATGAGGACCCCCAGGTCCCTTTTTTCATCCTGGATTGCCCCAGAAGTTCTCCCCCTAGCAAGTAACTTGCGTTTGTATCTTCTTCAGAAAATGCTAGTTGCTTTGGCTTCAATCCGCATGGAAGAAAACCATCGGGCCTTCAGGAAAAAACTTAAGACCCACCTCTTCTGAAGGATCAGGACGTCACTGGATGCAAAGCGCCATGAGGCGATTTAGTTCGCATTTGTAGCGCTATATAAGTTATTCACTCACTCAATCAGCGTTTCTCAACCGTCTTGCAGTCACAACACCCTTTGAAAGTATTCAACATCTTGAGGCATCCCAGTCTAAAATGTAAAAAAAACTAAATGTTATTTATCATTGGGAAACCTGAACCTGGGACGATGCACACAACCGCTTTGATGAAATTAAAGAGGTTATAAACTCAAAAAAACAACAACCTGTGAGACAAAGGCATAATGAACTAGTATGCATCGCATACTAGCTCATTATGAAATACTTACCTTAAAACAAAGCTTTCTAGCGGCGCCCGCACACCGCTGAGACGGCTGACATATTTTCTGGAGTTTCTTCTGGGTTTGCGGGCTAAGGCTCAGAAGGAAAGGCACCCGTGGCCATTCCTTCAGAGCGCATGCGCCAGGGATGTCACTGGCTGCATGTAATGTAAATATCTCCTAAACAGTACACGTTTAGGAGATATTTACACTACCTATAGGTAAGCCTTATTATAGGCTTACCTATAGTTAGATGTCAGCACAGAAAGTTTACTTCTTCTTTAACTTAACATTAGAAGCCCCCCTTCACATCAGAAGTTCCCCCATCATATCGGATGTCCCCCATCACATCAAAGCCCATCCTTCACATCACAGGTCCCCCTATCCTACCAGAGGTCCTCCTTCACATCAGAGGTCCCTCTATGATAGTGTGACCAGACATCCCCGATTTCTGGGGACAGTCCCCGGATTGAGGACACTGTCCCCAGGGCCATTCTGTCTCCGGATTTGTCCCCAAGTTGCAGTATCATGGGGGGGGGGGGGGAATCTGGTACTGGGGTGCAACATTTAAGAGGGGGCGCAAAATCATTACTGTGCCCCCCCAAGTGTGCCGTGTACCACCCAGGGACTCCTGTGGGAGGTGAAGAGCATATGGGGCGGTGCAGAGGGGGCGGTGCAGACCGTATGGCGGCTATTGGAGAAGCTCTTGGCAAGGGATACTGATTACCTGGTGTTGGAGAGAGCCCTGCTCCGATGGATTATCATCAAGGCCATGGAGAGGTGAGCAAAATCAACGGATCTACACTGTTCATGTAAGGGGGGGGGGGGGGTGTGAGTAGAGCAGGAATCATGTAGGTCAGTGTAGTGGTCAGTATAGAACTCAGGTAGGTCAGTGTAGGGATAAGGTAGGTCAGTGTAGGGATAAGGTAGGTCAGTGTAGTGGTCAGTGTAGGAATCAGGCAGGTTAGTGCAGTGGTCAGGTAGGTCAGTGTAGGAATCAGGTAGGTCAGTGTAGTGGTCAGGGTAGGAATAAGGTAGGTCAATGTGGTAGTCAGTGTAGGGATAAGGTAGGTCAATGTAGGAATCAGGTAGGTCAGTGTAGGAATCAGGTAGGTCAGTGTAGGAATCAGGTAGGTCAGTGTAGGAATCAGGTAGGTCAGTGTGGTAGTCAGTGTAGGAATCAGGTAGGTCAGTGTAGGGATAAGGTAGGTCAGTGTAGTGGTCAGTGTAGGAATCAGGCAGGTTAGTGCAGTGGTCAGGTAGGTCAGTGCAGGAATCAGGTAGGTTAGTGTAGTGGTCAGTGTAGGAATCAGGCAGGTTAGTGCAGTGGTCAGGTAGGTCAGTGCAGGAATCAGGTAGGTCAGTGTAGGAATCAGGTAGGTCAGTGTAGTGGTCAGTGTAGGAATCAGGTAGGTCAGTGTAGTGGTCAGTGTAGGAATCAGGTAGGTCAGTGTAGGAAGCAGGTAGGTTATTGCAATGGTCAGGTAGATCAGTACTACTGTACTAGTGGAAGGGACTCAGGGAGTGCTAAAAGTCTGGCGGGGGGTGCAAATTTCTTGCCCTATCCCGGACGCTGACAACCCACACTACATCACTGATTGCATATATAATTTGAGGAAAATCTGCATATAAAATAGTTAACCATTTGCCAATAAAAAAAAAAAAAAATGTCCCTGAATTTCATTTAAAAAATCTGGTCACCTTATTCTATGATATCAGATGTCGTCCCCCCCCCCCCCCATCAGAAGCCCCCATTACATTAAAGTATTTTTTGTACATGAGAAGCCTCTATCACATCAGTCACCCCTATACATTAGTTAGCCCCTATACATGAAAGAGTGCCCCCATCATAGTCACACCAATCATAGCGCTCCACAATTACAAAGCCCTCTATTCCAGAGCTCCCCAATCATACAGTCTGCTCTTTACATCAGAATCCTGGAGGAGGTCTAGAGAAGCATGGAGGAGGTCTAGAGAAGATTGACTTCCATCTTTTCCTGAATGATGGGGATGTCCCTGCAAACACACAGGTGAGCCAGCTGCCAACATTATAGCAAAGAATGATGCCATGCGCCCTGACCCTGGAGCATCATTGGTTGTTGTGGTGCTGGCAGCTGACTCGCCCAAACCAACTCATAACATTGATCTGCGCTGCTCTTGGCACCCAGGGAGAACCCAAATTGCACCCCAGGGTGCCCAGAATCACAGCTTTAAATAACTAATATGGAACAAGCAAGGTGGATCAGAATGAAGCTCAAGCTTTTTGTACTTGTTTCAGGTCAGTATCTCAGAAAGTACTAAAGCCAATGGATATAAATAATAAAATGGTCAGCCTATAAATTTCCCATGATCATGTTTTTTTTTTTTAAGGTGGTCAACAAACTGGTTCTCAATCTGTATTTCTCTCTTCTACTGGTAGATGGCGCTCTCCCATAAGAAATAACATGTGATCTGACAATGCATTTTGAAATCTGAACATTGCTCCACCCTCCACCAGTTAAAGTGTGTGTACTTCCAAACGCTCCAGTTAGATTTTGCCTTTAACTGCAGCAATGTCCTTAGATGGTTTGGTAGATTGTAGGTGGTGGCTCGCATTTAGAATTTTTGCTACAATCAGAATATAAACAGCTGCAGCACTAAGGAAAAACGAAATCAACGAGGAAAAACGAAATCAACGATTATATTTTTCTACACATTATCTTACACACTTAAAGAGGAAGTAAACCCTCTCTAAAAAAAATTTATAAAAAAAATACACCCTGTAAGACAAAGGCATAATGAGCTAGTATGCATAGCATACTAGCTCATTATGAATTACTTACCTGAGATCGAAGCCCCCTCGGCGGTCCTCGGTCACCTCCTCCGTCGCCGCCATGATACCCGGAGTGACTTCCGGGTATCGCTGCTCCGGGGCTCTGACTGGCCGGAGCAGCGATGGCGTCACTCCCGCGCATGCGCACGGGTGCCGCTACTAACAGCATGATCGCCGTTAGAAGCGGCACGCTCACTATTTCTGCAAATATCTCCTAAACCTTTTAGGTTTGGGAGATATTTGTTGCACCTACAGGTAAGCCTTAATTTAGGCTTAGCTGTAGGTTAAAGTGGTTGTAATGGGTTTCCAACCACTTTAATAAGAGGCCTCATTCACACCTGGATTTTTGTGCTCCTGGACAAAACTGACAAATTGCACCGCGCTTGTTCAGGTGCCATTCATTTTCAATGGAGCCTAAATGTGGGTGCGTTTCCTGCTCCTTTTTGAGTGACAAGCTTCACGCAATGCATTTTGCCGCAATTGCAGCGCGATTTATCCCTGCACCCAGTTTAGGTGCCATTAAAAATAAATGCCACCTGAACAAGCATGATGCGATTTGTCAGTTTTGCAAAGCATTTTGGCATCGCAGGCAGAATCGTGCCAATTCTGTCCCTGTTCGCAAACGCCCAATTATTAGTATTTATTATCAGAGATAGTCCTAATTGGTTAACGGTACCTACATGAATTACATTTAAAAATGCATTTAGAAATGTTTGCATTGAAGCCTGCAGAGCATTGCAACTGTGATTAGTGTGTTACGGTGCAATGCACAGGGTCCTGTCTTGTTTACCTCCATACAAACCTTGTGTTATGGAGCTAGAGGATGTAAACAATGGAGTACAAATGTGGTGTCCTTCTGCTGTGATGGCAGATGGGACATTTATGCAAAAATGTAGAGATGTGATTCGCTGTGTATGGTACCATGGGCGTCCGCTGAACTATTTTCAGGGGGGGGCATCATTTTAAGGTCATCCATGCTCGGTCCCTTTTTGACAATGTCATGAAGGGGAGGAGCTTAGTCATTATCACATAAAGCGCAGGTATGCAAAGGTTTGAGAAACCTGATGCAATACTGTATAGGTCCTTTTCATCAAGATCAAAATATGGCCGCCCACAACACAGATGTATTGCAATACAAAAAGATGTACATTCTCTAATCTCTAAGCTATACTTATATGGGCTGCTGGGCATCATGGACTGGTATGCCTGAGAGTGAGAGACTGAGTAACTTCCAGTTCCATACAAAGTGATGAAGTCTGAAGATTATATAACATACACTGTTACACACACATATATTTTTCCAGCAATAGTTGGACAGCTGAGCTGAGCTATTGCTGGAAAAATATATGTGTGTGTGTACCAGTGTATGTGGCACTGCTGCTGTTACTGGTGGTTCTTCAGCGATCGATCATAGGCCCAGGGCAGGCAGCGTATTCTCTCTCGTCTCGGTCACTGCACGCCACGCACCTGTGGGAGGAGCTGGCGCCGTGCCGGCCGGATCGGCATGGGCATAGCAAGTGCAACATACATTTACACAGGCAGGCAGGCGGAGGCAGCCAATCACGGAACAGAACAGCCGGGATGTTAAGCAGAGGCTCGAGCGGCAGAGCCAATCCGATGCTCGGGTCGGGGGTGAGGAGGGAGGGACGGATGTGTCTGTATGTATCGCGGTGAATACGTCGGAACAGACTGAGAGCAGCCCCAGCCCCCAGGTCAGCAGCAGACTTAGAAAAAAAAGTACACAGCTGCCGCAGCCGCGGCGGCCATTGCAACACAGGGGACAAGTCAATTGTCTTCTCTTACGGTTCCGGGGGGGGGGGGGTAATTGCCCCCCCTTGCCCTATGGAGTGGAAGCCCATGTATGGTACCACATCTAAGACTAAGTGCAAAAAGAAGGGGAGGAAGGGAAAATGGACTTTAAAAAGGTGCCACTACAGTCCCAAAATGAATTACATTGTAAAAAAATAAAAATAAAGAACTACTGACACCGTCCACTGCCCTACTGACACCATCCTGCACATACTACCAACCGCCGTAAACTCTACACTCCTCACCTGCACATTATACCCACCTACACACACTCTGCACTCCTCTTCTGCACATAATACCCACCGCCGAACACTCCGCACTGTTACCTCACAACTTTTTGAGATGGGAAAGAGGGACACCTATCAGCAAAAGTATGCAGACATCCACTGCCACGCTCCCTTAAAAGGAGAATTGTACAAAAAAACAAGATTGGTTAAACCCACAAGTGCTTTTTCTACCACTACTATTCCTTTATATTGGCTTTCGGAATTTACAAATGCAGCAATTTAGGTATCAGATGAAACGTTTAGCTCTGGAAAACACTTTTTGATAGATAAAAAGTGCAGCCAATCATTGATATTTATAGGATACTGCCCGCAGCTGTGGACTCCCAGGCACAGAAATAAGCTGTATTCTGGAACTTTACACCCCAATGCCCCTGTGTTGTGTGCATGAGCCCTAAAAATTATGCATTATAACAGCAGTGTCAGCCATGTTCACAGGAGTATTATTAGATTATTTATTGGTATTCACAGTACATGGTATTTATTGAATTATTTCCTTTTAATGTTTGAAGAACAATCACAAACTTTATAAAGAGGAATAGTTTTGAGACTCCTGTTGTAGAGCAGTGTGTCCCAACCCAAGAGGCGCATGCAGTGGCGGCTGGTGCTCAATTCAATCTGGTTCCTCCCCAGCCAGTCACACACCCCCTCTGACTCGCTTGCCGCTCCCCCCTTCACTCGATCGGCACATCGGTAACCATCCAGGTCGCACTAAAAGCTGAAAATTGGCCTGGGCAGGAAGGGGGTGAAAGTGCACGGTATTGAAGTGGTTAAAAAAAAGGCTCTGAGACTTCTTTCCTCATAGGCTGCTGTACCATCGACGTGGGTGTATAAACGCACGTGCTCAAGGGGTACGGCGACTGAAAAAAAAAGTTGAGAAACTCTTTTAGAAGATAAGTGACTGCAGTTTTATTATACTGGACATGACAGGTACACTTGGTGATATCACTTTTATTATTAGAGAAATGTTACAGTCTCTATGGTTATAATGACAGACATGGGTGTCTCTCCGTGCTGTACACTGACATGGCGGGTTTTGCCATCACGTCACGTCACATAACAACCCCTTCCCGCATGCGCAGTACAAGCTTTTGTTGTTTTTAAAAGGTTGGAGATTATGACAGAACACCACCCGTAAGTCTGAGGTAACTTTCCGGCCCCGCCCTCCAGGCTGCCACGTGACGTCATCATCAACGCACGTGTCGCCTGCCCTCCCAGTGCCACCCTCTTCACGTGACCTTTCCTTTTGAAACCTGGGTGTGGGGGGCGTGCGCCGGCTCAGCGCACGTGTGCTGGCCGGCAGTTGGAGGGTGCAGGCGCGGCACTGGCTCATTAGAGTGACTAGGAAGCGGCCCCTCCATACCTCCCAACATTTGAACTTCAGAATGAGGGACACTGGAGGGAAAAAAACTGCGGCGCGTGCAGTGCGCCACGGTAAAATGCGGGCATGGCCAAGTGCTTAGCAGTGGGAGGGGCTCAAGGGATGTGGTTAAACAAAACCTATAAAATATGCTTTGATTGCTTTGTCTGAGCCTACCTTAAAGAAGAACTTCATTAAAATAGTCAGGGACTGCATAGCAACCAGCAACTCTTGAGACAATGAAGACTTTGGTGAGAAGTATATAATGTACAGTATTGTGTATATATAGTACAGGAGTGAGCAATGTACAGAGTACAGGGGTCCGGAGTGTGTAATGTACAGAATGCAGGGGGTGGCTCCATATATTCCCCTAATCCCATCCCGATTCTATCCACAACCCCGATCCAATCCTGGCTCCATTCATCCCCGATCCCATCCCGTCTCAATCCATCCCACGTCCATTTACCATCCTGATCCCATCCCACCTCCATTTACCATCCTGATCCCATCCCACCTCCATCCTTCCCTCGATCCCATCCCAGCTCCATCCTTCTTGCCCCCCCCTCATCCCATCTCCACCCTTCTTGTCCCCCCTCATCCTATCCCAGCTCCATCCTTTTTGTCCCCCCTCATCCTATCCCAATTCCATCTTTCTTGTCTCTCCCTCATCCCAGCTCCATCCTTCTTGCCCCCCCCTCATCCCAGCTCCATCCTTCTTGCCCCCCCCTCATCCCAGCTCCATCCTTCTTGCTCCCCCCTCATCCCAGCTCCATCCTTCTTGCTCCCCCCCTCATCCCAGCTCCATCCTTCTTGCTCCCCCCCTCATCCCAGCTCCATCCTTCTTGCTCCCCCCCTCATCCCAGCTCCATCCTTCTTGTCCCCCCCCTCATCCCAGCTCCATCCTTCTTGTCCCCCCCATCCCAGCTCCATCCTTCTTGTCCCCCCCCATCCCAGCTCCATCCTTCTTGTCCCCCCCCCTCATCCCAGCTCCATCCTTCTTGCCCCCCCTCATCCCAGCTCCATCCTTCTTGTCCCCCCCCTCATCCCAGCTCCATCCTTGTCCCCCCCTCATCCCAGCTCCATCCTTCTTGTCCCCCCCATCCTTCTTGTCCCCCCCCCCCTCATCCCAGCTCCATCCTTCTTGCCCCCCCTCATCCCAGCTCCATCCTTCTTGCCCCCCCCTCATCCCAGCTCCATCCTTCTTGTCCCCCCCCCTCATCCCAGCTCCATCCTTCTTGTCCCTCCCTCATCCCAGCTCCATCCTTCTTGCTCCCCCCTCATCCCAGCTCCATCCTTCTTGTCCCCCCCCCTCATCCCAGCTCCATCCTTCTTGTCCCCCCCCATCCCAGCTCCATCCTTCTTGTCCCCCCCCCCATCCCAGCTCCATCCTTCTTGTCCCCCCCCCTCATCCCAGCTCCATCCTTCTTGCCCCCCCTCATCCCAGCTCCATCCTTCTTGTCCCTCCCTCATCCCAGCTCCATCCTTCTTGCTCCCCCCTCATCCCAGCTCCATCCTTCTTGTCCCCCCCCCCTCATCCCAGCTCCATCCTTCTTGTCCCCCCCCATCCCAGCTCCATCCTTCTTGTCCCCCCCCCCATCCCAGCTCCATCCTTCTTGTCCCCCCCCCTCATCCCAGCTCCATCCTTCTTGCCCCCCCTCATCCCAGCTCCATCCTTCTTGTCCCCCCCTTCATCCCAGCTCCATCCTTCTTGTCCCCCCCTCATCCCAGCTCCATCCTTCTTGTCCCCCCCCCCTCATCCCAGCTCCATCCTTCTTGCCCCCCCTCATCCCAGCTCCATCCTTCTTGTCCCCCCCCCCTCATCCCAGCTCCATCCTTCTTGTCCCCCCCCTCATCCCAGCTCCATCCTTCTTGTCCCCCCCCCTCATCCCAGCTCCATCCTTCTTGTCCCTCCCTCATCCCAGCTCCATCCTTCTTGTCCCCCCCCCTCATCCCAGCTCCATCCTTCTTGCCCCCCCCCCTCATCCCAGCTCCATCCTTCTTGTTCCCCCCCCTCATCCCAGCTCCATCCTTCTTGTCCCCCCCCTCATCCCAGCTCCATCCTTCTTGTCCCCCCCCTCATCCCAGCTCCATCCTTCTTGTCCCCCCCCCTCATCCCAGCTCCATCCTTCTTGTCCCCCCCCCCTCATCCCAGCTCCATCCTTCTTGTCCCTCCCTCATCCCAGCTCCACTCCCCCATTCTTCTTGCCCCCCCCCCATCCTATCCCCTCTCCATCCTTCCTGTGCCCCCCACTTATCCCATCCTTCTCACCCATGCCTCCCTCCTCTGCAAGTCTCACAGAAATTGTCACAGACCTGGCAGAGGAGAGAGCGCACATTCAGCTGCAGGAGCGGGACTCTCAGGCTGAGGGGAGAGAGGAGGACATTCAGAGTAGGGGGGTGTGCTGTTGGTGCTGGCGGGGGGCACACTAGCAGAACTGTAAGTCTATGCGGCTGAAATCCTACCTCAGATCAGCCGCGTGGTTGTGGCAGAGCGGTGTGCTGCTCCCCGCCTCCTCCTCGGTGTACAGGAAAACATAGGAGGAGGGGCGGGTGTGCTGTGTGCCCGGGAGAGATGCCGGTGTTCTGACCCGGCTGCTATAAAATGTGTTTCTCGCGGCGTGCGGGAACCATGACAACCCGCGCACGCCGCGTGATTTCCGGGACGGTCCTCGCCAATCAGGGACGGTTGGGCGGTATGGGCCCCTCCCTGGCTGTGGCGGGCGCCCAGGATTCAGGCTCCTCCCTCCACTCACCCCCCCCCCCCCCCCTCCTTTCACTCCGAGGACCTCCACCTCAGTGCGAGCACCGGAAGCCATTGACTGGGGATATCCGGCCGGATTGAGAGCACAGGGGAGCGGAGGAGGCGGCGGCGGCGGCCTGCACAGCGCTGAGGGGGGAAGCTTCTCATGTGGCTGCTGAGAGGGACACCCTGCTGAGTGCTTCTCATACGGGACACTGATTGTGCTCCATACATTCAGGAGCCGGGCACGCCATCTGCTATCCTCCCAGCTGAGGAGCTCCCTCAGCCCTGACCACCAACCACAGCTCGCTGGAGGAGCAGCTCTAGGGGTCCTGGACCCTCAGGCCTCATCAGAGGGACCCCTAAGTGTCACCAGACCTGGTGTGGGATCAGTAAAACCTGAGCCTTGGGGCTTTACAGAACTTATCTGAGGGCCACCCTGAGTCATTGGACCCTCTCAGAAGAGCGCCCTAAGTCCTTGGACCTTCCCGGGAAAGCTCCTTAACCCATTGGACCCTCCTGGAGGGGAACCCCGAATCCTTGGACCTTCCCGGAAAAGCTCCCCGAGTCCTTGGACCTTCCCGGAAAAGCTCCCCGAGTCCTTGGACCTTCCCGGAAAAGCTCCCCGAGTCCTTGGATCTTCCCGGAAAAGCTCCCCGAGTCCTTGGACCTGAAGGGGCACCCTGATTTTCAGGACCCATACAGAGGGTAGTCTTGTTTATCCTTTAACCTGGTGGACTGCCCGCAATCCCGAGGACCTCCAAACCTCACCTACAGGGAGACCCCACAGTGCTTAGTCCCTGAAATCTGAGGACTGCTGCTTGCCCCCCCATATCTGAACCCAAAGCACTGTTGCCTCCTTGTACCCCTTAAATCTGGAGATATCCTACATATCATCTCTAAGGTGCACCCCTATTGAGTCCGTACTCAGCCTTGTACATCACGAGGGGCATCTCCAACTCCAGGGCACAGCAGAAGCCTGATATTGCCTCTTTGCCAAGCTGTGGGACGTTGGGTATCTAGCAACCTCCACCGAATACAAGACATCGGGGATCCTTCCACCCTCTGCACAGATCATCACGTTGGAAGTTGCAAACAGCACAAGACTAGCACTTGATACAACTGTAGGGGGACTTTACAGCCTTGCCTGGGTACAGCCTTGCCAAGCAGAGCTTTACCCTCTTCAGAACACTTTCCAGAAGTCGGGCCCATAGGTACAACCCAGTTCCTTATTTCTCCAAGCTGTGTTTAATGCTCCACCATGGGCAAGGTGCTATCCAAGATTTTCGGCAACAAGGAGATGCGGATTCTGATGCTTGGGCTGGATGCGGCTGGTAAGACCACCATCCTGTACAAGCTGAAGTTGGGCCAGTCGGTCACCACCATCCCCACCGTCGGCTTCAACGTGGAGACCGTGACTTACAAAAACGTCAAATTCAACGTGTGGGATGTGGGGGGCCAGGACAAGATCCGGCCTTTGTGGCGGCACTATTACACGGGCACGCAGGGGCTCATCTTCGTCGTGGATTGTGCCGACCGGGACCGCATCGACGAGGCTAGGCAGGAACTTCACCGTATTATCAATGACCGGGAAATGAGGGATGCCATCATCCTTATATTTGCCAATAAACAAGACCTTCCTGATGCCATGAAACCCCATGAAATTCAGGAGAAACTGGGCCTAACCCGAATCAGGGATAGGAATTGGTATGTTCAGCCTTCCTGTGCGACCAGCGGGGACGGCCTCTATGAGGGACTCACGTGGCTAACCTCCAACTACAAATCTTAATGACTAATAGAAGATTTAAACAGTTTTACGATGTTGCTCCTCCGAAGAGAATACATTTGGAAGTAAAGTAACGTCGGAGGAATATGCCGATCTAACCGATCACCCTGTTAAATTACAAAGAAGTATGGGCTGGAATATGTTCTATAAATATATATACATATTTTATTTTTATTTTTTTTCTCTTGTTCTGCGTTAGAATTCTGACCTCACAGTTTCCTGTACAAACTTCAAAACCTGAGCTTGAAGAAGTAGGAACTTCCTTTTCTCTATAGGCTGTAATGATTTGGTTTGGGGGATAAAAGCTTTTTTTTTATTTTATTTTTTTTCTTGTTCCGCTTTCTTTTCTGTTTTTGTTGTAATTTTTGCATTCATACAGGGTATGTTGCTAGGTCTCTTCCAGCTAGTAAACTTTATGATTTATTCCTTTAAAAATCACACTGCAGTTTGTCTTTTATACCTAGGCTGTTTTTAATAGGAGTTCTGCTAGCTAGCATATAACAAATTACTTGGAAAATTGTTCCCCCCCCCCCCCCTCCCTTTTCTTTTTTTTTTTTTTTTTTTTCTTAAGTTAAATAATTATACATCTATATTTAAAGCTTACTTGATTTCTAGACCTTTTCAATTCTTTGCTAACAAATTGTGCAATTTAAAAAAAAAATATTTAGCTGTAGATCTGCCATGATTGGAAGCAGATGATCCCAAATCTCGTATAATGTATGCATGAGTAAGCTGAATGCACAACGATCCTTCTAATCAATTGTTTAGTGCGAGATGACAAGAAAACCCGTGAGTGACATTGAGAAAGTATAGAGAGAGCAGGCAGGCACTGTCACATTTCATAAGGATCTATTCTGTTGCAAGGGGGAAAGAAAATACAATTTTACTTTTGTACATAAGAGGAAGGTTCCCTTTACATGTAGCAATACTTTAAATTTATGCAAAAGTTTGCCTTCTTGAAAACCAGATTCTGTAAAGCACAACTTTGTAATTCAGTGCAAATTGCAAGGCTTTCTTGGAAGCTTGGTGATTGGCCTGTCTGATATCTGTGTTAAAGGTACATTGCTCCAAAGCGTCTTAAACTATATGCATTTATTAATAAAAATACCTACATTATTTCTGTAAAAGTATTGTAAAGTACACTTCTTTCTAAAGGCCAGTTTATATGGCATAAACCGCACAATGGGGGGGGGGGGGGGAATAAACGAGTCTTGTGGGTTTTTATAAATGTGTATTTCTGTCCCATAACTATTTTGCAATAACAAAGAGGTTTGGTTTTCTGTCTAATTTGGGTATGTGTGAGGTCTGTTGCATTAAGGCCTATTGGCCCTCGTTCATGTTGGGAGCGACTTGTCATGCATGCATGACAAGTCGCACCCTATTGTTGGCAATGGTCGTGTTCAAATCGATTTGCGGTGCCACCTCGATTTCAAAAAATAGTACATGCACTTTGGCGATTTTGGGTGCAACTTGAATAGACATCTGTGCATGAAGCTGCACAGATGTCTTCAAAGTTGCACTGACATGCAGCTTTGGAATTGTGCGATTTCAAAGCCGGATTCAATGTGAACGAGGGTTTAGTCTCATTTCTCCTGGTGTATGCTGCCATTGTAATGCAGATCTGAAGACTTTAGCATTGTATAACTTTTTTTTTTTGCTTGTATAGCTTGGTGTAGTATTCAGATATCATCCCATGTATTTCCCAAGTGCAGTGCACTTCTTTAAAGTGGAATTTCAGCTTACACCCAATTTACTTTAAAACTTTCCCCTCCTAACACTTTAACCTGTGTAAGAAAGACGTATATACTCTATTTTCAGGCTGCTCTGGTCCGGTCACGTGACCTCTGTCAGCCAGCAGCAGCGGCGAGGAGACGGCGATCTGACAGCGTCTAGTAAAGCCTGGAGCGATGACGTCATCCATAGGCTTCAAAGGCCCATTCGTTGTTTGCACTCCATCTCCCCTGCAGCCACACTGGCTGACACAGGGGAGCCGGATCACATGACAAGATAGGGCTGAAAATAGGTATGTATATACATCTTTCCTAAGCTTGCCATACATTGTACAATCTTATCGTACAATTTTCCTATAGATTTACCAAAAACTATATATTATGAGGTCAAACCTAATCACTTTCAATTTGTATCCAATCGGATAAGCCTGTGCACTACATAGTTGAAGGTAAAAACGACAAGTGATTATACAAGAAAATTGTATAATGTATGGCCAGCTTTTTACACGGGTTAGTTAGCAGAAGTGTTCGGAGAGGGAAGAATATTAAGGCCAGTTAGGTGTAAGCTGGAATTCTACTTTAATAGGCCAGTTCTTAAAGGATAAGTTCACCCTTGGGAACATGTTACACCCATTTTTAGGGTGGAACATGTAACATGTTCCCAATGCTGCAGTCGCTGCCTTTTTTTTTTTGTTATCCTCCTCCCTGTGACAGCAGTACGGGGAGAAGTTCCCCATACTAGCGGTCAGTTTTTTAAATCGGCATTCTGTGAATGAATGAACTACAAGTACCGACTTCTATTGCGGATGTCGGCTTGTAGTTCTCAATAAACTGGTAGTTCATTGATTCTTTCTGTCAGTGTATCTGCTTGTCCATACATGACGTACGGGCACACAGATACACTGGCAGATCTACTGGAGATCTGCATGGCACCAGTGATCTGCTAATCTCTGATGCAATGCTTTACATGCGCCAAAAGTGCATTTATTTTTAAGTGAACTTTATCTTTTAAAACTGACTTTCGTCAAATAAAATGTGCTTTCTCTTTTCTGCTCAAACTCTATTCCCCCCCCCCCCCCCCGCCTTACACATTTGCAGACAGTTATGTTGAAGACATTTTATTCTGTGCTGCCCGCCAGTTTTTGATTGCTTGTCTAGGCAAAGATGACATACCTGCTGCTTTTGGAATGTTGATGTCACAAATCCCAGTAGACTGTTCCGGTGGGATGAAGTATCACATCATTTTGACCATGCGCAGTCACGCTCCACGTCTTTGGGACCTGGCAGAGTTTTATGGCGCGGCAGATGAGTTTCGAACCTCTGCCGGGTCATAAAGACCTGACAGAGTTTTGCAGTATATCTGTGCATTCATGTCCCACAATGCGCAGACATGCCGAATAGCTTTGTCATGTCCTAAAGACTTGAAGTCCAGCCTGAGTTTTTTAGGCTGTGCTTCTCCTCTGGGTCCGCTTTCCACTGACGTCATTGCCTTCAGTCTAGGCAGCGCGTCATCCTGACTTCCCAAGTCTGGATCTGCCAGCTGCCTTGACTGATGGCAGTCTCAGCAAGCTGCTGAGATGGCCGCTCCCCCGCCCCTCCACAGCTCAGAGCTTCAATGAGCGTGGAGAGGCACTGACTGACAGTCAGCAGCTCTCCTATCTGGGATTTGTGAGAACCGAGCCATCGACTATGTTCAGTGGCTCGGTTCTCAGTGCAGAGACGGCGGGGGACAGTTGCAGCATCGGTCTGATTCTCCATCCACATAGGTAAGTATGAATCTGAAAAAAACAATCAAACCCATACTTCTATTTTAAGAGACCATGGGGTTGATTTACTAAAACTGGAGACTGCAAAATCTGGTTCAGCTGTGCATGGTAGCCAATCAGCTTCTAACTTCAGCTTATTCAAATATGTTTTGAAAAAAAACACTGGAAGCTGATTGGTTTCTATGCAGAAATGCACCAGATTTTGCACTCCAGTTTTAGTAAATCAACCCCAATGTGTCTGCACAGGATGAGAACCAGGAAGAGGGAAATTAAGATGGCAGAACTGAAGAAGAACTTGGCTGCAAAAGGGACAGCGTTGAACTCATTGAACTAGTAAGTATGGGGTTTTTATTTTATTATGCAGGGAACTAGTATTAAATGGAATTTTATTTTACTTTGATAAGGTGAAGTCGCTGTTCTGTCTGCTTTTAAAGTGCAAGTTAACCCCCCCCCCCCCCCCCTATCGTTTTCATCCCATGGAAGCTGCCATCTTTGCCACTGTGTTTAATCTACAACTGCCATGGTGCTGCAAATGGGATCAGTTACCTGTCCAGCGATCTGGCGATGTCGGCACCCCGAGCCAATTTGTCAGTCAGCTTCGGGTGCAAGTGCCAGCATTGGAAGTAAGGGAAACCAACCAACCCTTCAGTCTTCACAGCTGGTTTTCCTACTGCACATGAATGGCCCCGCCATCTTCTGGGACCTGTGTGTGTCCCAGAAGGCAGTAGGGAAAGGAGGAGGGGCTGGAAATGTCGTAGATCGTTACCTGGAAGTGGGTGAGGGTGGCTGGTTTTGACTGCCAAATGCGGCAGTTGAAGGGGGGGAGGGTGCAAACAAGCAGAGCTCTGCATTAAGTGTGTGTGTGTGTGTGTGTGTGTGTGTGTGTTTTTTTTTTTCTCTGTCTAGTAGTGTAAGCAGTTGTAAGTAGAAGAAGAAGACTGCCATGTACAAGTTCAGGAGGTTCAATAGGATTTTCATGTTGGAATGTGCCAGCTCATCACTGCATAGGTGGTATGTGAATGTCTTGCCTTTGGTCCAGCTGCTCCGCAGATCATTTCAGTGTTGTTGTGCTAACAATACTTTCCATGGATATCTAGATCTAACTTCTTTACTCCCATTTACGGTTTTATTGTAGCCCATTCTGATGTTGCTCCTGTCACCTTTTCACAGTGAATGGCCAGTTCACTGAAACTGGCTATAGCCACCAGCAGTAATCGTGTTCTGCCAGCGGGGGGGTGCCTTCACATAATAGTGCTGCAGGAGGGATTCCCCCATCAGCTTTGACTGTGTTGATGGGCCAATTTAGTGGTATTCTTTCCTGCAACACTTGGTCGCTGGAAAGAAAATTGCATCATCTGTGGCCTGCCTAAGACGCCATACACACTATTAGATTTTCTGCGGATTTTTGTCTTCTGATTTACCAAAACCATATAATATAAGGTCAAACCTTTTAAGAGTTTCAATTTGTATGCAATCAGGCAGTCCCTTGCCTTACAGGGTTTTGGTAAATCTGAAGACAAAAATCTAATAGTGTGTATGGGGCTTAAAGTGGTTGTAAACCCACTTTTTAAACAAAGCCCTACAGGTAAGCCTAGATTAAGGCTTACCTGTAGGTGCAAGAAATATCTCCTTAACCTACACAGTTAAGGAGATATTTGTATGTAAATGCGGCGACGCTGATGTCACCCCATTCACAAATTCGGCTAGGTCGCAACATTCGACGACGTAGCCGAATTCGACAGCTCACGCGCGCATGCGCGGAGTCACGTCTTCTCCGCTCCGGCCAATCACAGCGCCGGAGCGGCGCTGTGATTGGCTGCAGCGGCGATACCCGGAAGTAACATTCCGGCTATCGCCGCAGCGATGGATGCGGCTAGAGGAGGGACACGGACGACTTTGGGGGCCCCGATCGAAGGTAAGTGGTACATAATGAGCTAGTATGCTAGTCATACTAGCTCATTATAGCTTTGTCTTGCAGGTTAGTGAAAAAAAAAAAAAAAAAGATATAAGGGTTTACAACCACTTTAAGTGAGCAGGCCAGTGTTCATTGTGAAACAGCAGTGAGAAGTGGTGCCTTGCATTTTTAAAAGGCACGGTTTCATTCTATTTTTATTTTAAACTTTATTGAAATTTCAGCAAATGAGATTTGATCTCAAGGTTGCAGTGTGTTGAGATGCGCTGATATAAGGTTGCAAAAACAAATGCAGCATGTCTGCAACACAACATTGCAGTGAACAGGACACATAGAAATCATTTTGTTTTCTATGTGCCCTGACATTGATCTGTGTAAACCAGCACAGCTCAAGTAACATTGCAGACATCTGAACGTTTTTGCTCTTCTGGGCCTGTCTACCGAAAACTGATAGTTCTGTTTTTGATAGCTA
Organism: Rana muscosa; assembly: GCA_029206835.1. NCBI lineage: Eukaryota > Metazoa > Chordata > Amphibia > Anura > Ranidae > Rana > Rana muscosa. Next base: position 199,004,472 of record CM055126.1, on the reverse strand, counting down.
AAAAGAAACCACCCAATATCTTTTCTTAGTAACTCCAGATGCAGGATTTCCATAATCGTGGTCCTAGGGCTACACATTATGAGCGCGTATCATGATCTCAATTGTCTTAAAAGAGAAGTATGGGGTGCTTTTTATTTTTTTATTCATACTTACCTCGGTGGATGGAGCAGACTGATGCTACAGCTGTCCCCCGCCATCTCTGCACTGAGAACTGAGCCACCGAACATCGCCGATGGCTCGGTTATCACAGATCCCTGAGAGGAAAGCTACTGACTGTCAGTCAGCGTCTCCTCTCTGCTTCTCCATGCTCACTGGAGCGATTAGCTCTGCAGGGGCGGGAGAGGCTGTCTCATCGGCTCGCTGAGAGTGCCATCAATCAAGGCAGCTGGCAGATCCAGACTTGGAAGTCGGGATGACGCGGTGCCTCGACTGATGGCAGTGACGTCAGCGGAGAGTGGACTTCAGACCGCTCTCCGCTGAAATGGGTCACAGGAGCGCAAAACAAATTGCACTCTTTCGACCCAGAGGAGGAGAAGCCCAGCCGAAAAAGCTCAGGCAGGACTTCTCCTTTTTAATTATGGAGGAAACAGCAGGAATAAGATACCTAAAGAACAAACAGAAGGCGCTTCTGTTCTTTATTTTCCAGAGATTTGCTTCCCTCTTGGAGTGCTCAAGTGCCATCCTAGCCAGCAGTTTGCCTGATCCACACCATCATCTCTGCAGACTATTAGCAGTGCTCCATCCTGTCATCCAGAGAGCACCCTCTTTTCATGACTGTGTATAGAAGACCTAAAACCTTCTAGTGGGTGGAAACACTCTCCAAGGTGTTTTGGATCTTAGGGATATCTCCCCTATGGAATCCTTAGGCCCTACTTTTGTTAGCAATAGCTTCCAATTTTTAGACACTATACTAGCAGTATGTATGTATGTGTGTGTGTATAATAAATACACACACACACACACACTATACTGTGTGTGGATGGCTGTGGCAAGGTATAAAAAGCATACCTTGCTGCGATCAAACTCCTACACACAGTATTGGCTACAGCAGTGAAGGGCTCCAGTGCATCCCCTCCTCTGTCCATGCCCATTCAAAAAAAAACACTTTTTTTTACAGAGTCGAAGATGTTCCATGAATGGTGGAGTATGTATTGTAGCCTCCATTCACAGAACTCCCCCCCCCCCCCCCCCCTTTATTTTTTTTGTTTTTTTTAATACTTGAAGGAGCAACTGGAGCCCTTCACTGCCATAGCGGCATCTCTTATCACTGTAGCACCTAGAAATACAATACTGCGTGTAAGAGCTGACTCGCAGCAAAGTATGACCCTTATTATAATATGCTGCAGTCATTCACACACCGTATACAAATTATTAGGACTATCTTATTTGGCTAGTACAGTATCCAAAATAAAGGGAAAAAAAAAAAAACCTGCATCTCAGATCTAAAGTTAACATTGTGTTGCATGTGCAGCATGAGTCATGGTTGTCTGTCCTCTTCGTGCAGATGATCATTCTCTAACTTTGCAAGAATTGTAAAATGCACTTGCAGTACAGATGAATTCAGTATATTTGCAGTTATGCATAAGTACTGCATGAGCACGGCGGTGTATTTGTCTGTATGGACCGTCACATGTTGCACATCTCATTTTTCCATCTCTGATGTTTTTCCGTCTCTGATGTTCAGGGCAGTTGATGTCACACCCTCCTAATGCCAGTTTCAGAGGAGCCTCACTAACTTCCTGCTGATCTAGATGACTAATAAGACAATCACAACCTAACTGGCTTGGCAGCCTCCAAAAATTAGCACAGCAAGAACTTTTTTATTTTTGGATAGAAATAGAAGCTGTCATTTTGAAGGAGGGAGGAACGTATGAATCAAGCTGTAACCTTGTAGAAAATCAGCCTTGTTGACCCTGTCTAGCATTGCTTTTCTGTCCCTAACTGTGTTTTAGAAAAGTAAATGTCATTCAGTTAGGTTTACATCTAAATTAATGGTTACCCAGATCATGGACATGAGTCATTTACAGAGTCTTAATATGAACTAAACAGCATTAAAACAAGCTCTCCCTGACCTGTTGCATTATAAAATAACAGGAGGTGTGAGTTCCCTGCCCATGTTGTCAATGATGAAGAAGTCAGTGAGGATTTGCTTTTAAAAAAAGAAATGCAGCGCTCTTCTAGTCCATTTCAGATCAAAAGTTCACAAATCCTATGAGGCACCCAAGGTTTCTAACAGCAGCAAAATATCAGGTAAGATGGTGATCCTCCACCGACACCACTGCACACCTGGCCTCTTACCCTCAGACGTGGACCACTAGATTATAGGTTGTGATGACGAGCCTTGGCACCCCAGATGTTTTGAAACGACATTTTCAATGATGCTCAACTACACGGCAGAATGCATGAGCCTCATGGGAAATGGAGTTCCAAAACACCTGGGTTGCCAAGGTTCGCCATCACTGCTATAGGTGGTCTAACAGCACTCCCACACTCCTCCAAGCCTGTTCCTGTTCCACACAGACAAGACCAAGCTAGTGTCCTGTAGTCTCCTCTGAAAGCGTTTCGCCACTTTTCTCATCAGCAGTAAAAAGCAATCTTGTGGCTTCTATCAGTTCTTGGTAAAGCTTGTAGGGTTTGCTTTTAAGCTAATGCTTAAAGTCGCTCTAAGGCCCCTTTCACACTGGAGCGGGAGGTGCGTCAGCGGTAAAGCGCTGCTATTTTTGGCCGCGCTTTATCGGCAATTTCGCGGCGCTATTTGGCCGCTAGCGGTGTGGTTTTACCCGCCCCCGCTTGTGCCCGAAAAAGGGTTAAAAACCACAGCAAAGCTCCTCTGCAGAGGTGCTTTGCTGGCGGTACAGCCGCGTTGCCCCATTGCTTTCAATGGGCAGGAGCGGCAAACACATCGCTCCAAAGATGCGGCTAGCAGGACTTTTTTTACCGTCCTGCTAGCGCACCGCTCCAGTGTGAAAGCCCTCGGGGCTTTCACACTGGAGAAACAGCAGCCGCTGTTTCAGGTCGGTTTGCAGGCGCTATTTTTAGCGCAATAACGCCTGCAAACCGCCCCAGTGTGAAAGGGGTCTAAAGGTTTTTTACATTATAGTATTACTAAAGGCAAAACTTTTTTTTTTAGTTTTGGATAGAGTGAAGATAGATCACAACACCTATTATATTTTTATCTCTGTCTGTACCCCTGTTAGGGAGATTCGCCCTCTCTATTTTTCCGGTTTACTGTTATCATCGAAAGTGAAGGTAAAAGAAACCCTAATTTTGGGTTGTCCCCAGAAAAATAACGGGGGAAATCTTCCAACAGGGACAATAGTTCCGGTGACCTGGGAGTCCCCAAGGGATTCCCTTAATTTACAGGAATTTTATCTCGCTTCCTGTTTTGACTATGTGACAGGAAGTTAATCTCCCTAATGGGACGCAAAAATAAACTGACAGGGGTTATAACCCTCCATTGCTCTATCCAAAAAGAAAAAAAAGTTTTGCCCATAGTTCTACATTAGGGTAAAAGAAAACTTTTGTGACCCCCCCCCCATATACTTGCCTGATCTTGATCCAGCGCTGTGCCCAAGAGCAGCAGAGCCGCTGTCTCGCTCTCTCTTGACTTCCTCAGAGACAGCAGCGGGGGGCCATTGGCTCCTGCAGCTGGTAATCACAGCCTGTGAGGAGCGTGCAGGGGACAGGGCTGATCTTCACTGTCTGTGTATCTATAGACACTGGTGGCTCAGAATCCAGCCCACCAGTATGCCACAATTTAGGAATTGGCTACCTATCGTGGCACACCAGAGCAGGAGCACCAGCGAGGAACCCAGAAGAGGAATCTCGGGCTAGATTTTGATTCTCTCTGGTTCAGCCCATGGGCTAAATGAGAAAAATCTAAATGTGTAGGGCTAGCTTCACTTTTTTTTTTTCTTATCCAGGTGTATTAGCTTTTTAAATTTACCTTTTAGACTGAGCACACGCACACTATAGAACTAAAGTCCACAAATACTACTTCTCCACCGATAAGACATCCAGGAGCGATCTCGTTTGTGTCGTCTTGACATCTTCTGGACATACATTGTCAGCCATCTTAAATGGCTGGCGAGGAATGAAGTAACTTCCACGCATGCACAGCTCAATGTACATTCTTAGGAAGATTGTGAACAGGCAGATACGTTTATTTTATTACAGAGGAGATCTAGTATGTCTCTTCTGCAATAACGGGCCGCTCTGCTCGCAAGTTTGTTTTTAGTTTAACTTTTGGTTCTACTTTTAAGCTCCACCACTTGCTGTTCTGCTGTCCAGTAAGACTGTTAGTGGCAAGTAGGGGCACCTCCAATGGATAGTGGAATGGCATTTGGTGAAACATAGCATTAAAGTGGAACTAAACCAATGACTTTATCGGTTTCTCAAAGCTGTTATATTCCAGGCATGCGGTTAATGAACCGTCACAGTTGCTTGTACTTTCAACATAACTGTCAAGCCATAAAATGGCTAATCACATGTGCAGCACCATGGCAACCGCAGATCAGAGGATAAGATGGCAGCTTCCTTGGCTGTAAAGGTTAGATGGGTTAGGTTTGGCTTTAACATAGTTGTAAAGCCTTAAGGTTTTTCACCTTCATGCATGCTGAAGGTGAAAAACCTGTGCTATAGCTCCTCAGAGCCCCCCCCCCCCTTTTTTTTCTTCTTACCTGAGCCCAATTGGATCCAGCGATGTGCATGAGCGCAGCGACTCCAGCCGCTGTCACACTCCTCATTGGACAGATTGATGACAGCAGGAGCCATTGTCTCCCACTGCTGTCAATCAAAAGCTGTGACACGACAGCAGGGGGGTGGGGAAGAATCATGCTGCCCGTGTCAATGAACACAGCAGCGAGCCCACATGGGTGCCCCCCAGGGAAAGTGGCTTTATGTGGGGGCACTTGATGAAAAAAAGGAGCGCCAGCGGGGCACCCCAGAAGAAGAGGACCAGGGCTGCTCTGTGCAAAACCATTGCACAGAGAAAGTAAGTATAGGCATGTTTTGTTATTTTTACTAAAAAAAGTGAAGGTTTACAATCATTTTTTTTTTTTTTGTTTCAATCTTTTTATTAAAGTTTCGTCATACAAAAGTATAAAAAATATACATCAAGACACTGTACAGTCATATTACCGCTTCTGGGATTCCATTCATTAGAATCATAACGCCCAGGGGCCCACGTTATAGTACCCAAAAAAAAAAGAGAAAAAAAAAAAAACAAATCTGCTGAAGAATCTCTAACATGGGCTGGAGCGTAATGGCACTTTTGGATATCTTACAGAAAACTACTGCACCCCTGAACCACCAACTCCCCCCGACATCTCGGGTTTCAACTGGTGAACTTCCCGCCCAGAGGAGCCGTCCCCCCATCTGCTTGTCGGGGGGGTTCGACTCCCCAGCCTGTGCGGGCAACCCTCAGTGCAGTTCAGACCGACAATGGTCCTATTAATTACTTATAAACCGGTGAAAGCAGGGAGTCGTGCAGACCTCTAAGGCCTGGGGCTGACTCCAAAACTAACATTCATTAAGAAATTAGAAGCAAGGAAATAGGGGGGAAGGAAACAAAGCAAGAAAAAGAATAGTTGAGAAGACGAAAAAGAGGGAGGGAGGGAAGGAGCCTCGATCAAGCACCCCGACGCCCCTAAAGAAAAAAAAAAAAAAAACAATGTTAAGCTGGAGGTCCTCCGGGGTCACTAGTGAGGTAATGAAGCCAAGGGTCCCACACCTTATGAAAGAGCTTCATTTTGTCCTGAGCCAATGCCGCCAACCGTTCGTTCAGCATCAACCAAGACAATTTACCTTTAAACTGATCAAATGGCAGAGCCGCCGATTTCCAGTTCCTAGCGATGGTTATCCTTGCTGAAATGAATATAAATATCAAGAGTCGTCTGCAATTCTTGGAGGCCTCTGCTATTCCACTCCCTAATAATGCTTGTTTAGCTGACTTAATCAGGTTAACCTGAGTGAGGGAGTAAATGAAATTATATAACCGGATCCAAAACCTCCGAACCTTGGGGCATGTCCACCATATATGAAAGGTGGTACCGACCTGGCCACAACCTCTAAAGCAAAACGGGGTTGCCCCCGATATAAAAGTCGCCAGCCTGGACGGCACCATATACCACCTTAGCAGAACCTTGTAGTTCGCCTCTATTATGGATGTATTGATGAGCGACCGACAGGCTGTCTCTGCTATCCTATGCCAGTCGTCCAATTCCAGGGTTTCCTTCAGATCGGTCTCCCAGTGGACCATATAGTTCAGCTTTGTCGATGTGCTCAACAACATCGAATAGACAGCAGACAGATGACCCTTGATTTTGTCATAGTTACGGCACATATACTCCATTGGAGTAAGAACTGCGAGGTCACTCTTTCTAGCAAGGGTTTGCATATAATGTGAAACCTGAGCATATCTAAAACTCTCTGCTGGAGGCATAAGATACTTATCAGTCAATACCTTCTCAGGTAGCATACCCCTGCGATCACATAAGTCAGCTATGCGTAGGAGACCTTTATTGGTCCACCACTCAAATGTCAGGGGGGTGAGACCCGGGGTGAAAGCTCTATTGCGTAGTAGAGGTGCCAGTGGAGAATGAGGAGATTTAAATTTGTGAGATCTGGATAGTCTGTCCCATATTTCCAAAGACATTGATAAAGTAGGGCATAATATAGCAGGTCGCTCTTTAATAGAGAGCCACAAAATGTGAGAAATTGGAGTGGGAAGGCAAGAGTGGGATTCCATGGCCATCCATATGGCCGGTGCCCGTTGGGAATGGAACCTAGTGAGTTGTGCCACCTGGGCAGCATAAAAATATTTCAAGAAATCAGGCAAGCCTAGGCCTCCCTTCTGTTTTAACGCATATAGGGTATTCCTATTCACCCTAGGTCTCTTGTCTCCCCAAATAAATTGCAGTACCTTATTCTGAAATTGTTGAAGGTCGTTACGGGTCAAGGAAACCGGCAAGGTACGGAAAAAATATAACAATCGGGGTAGAACATTCATTTTTATTGAGTGTAGTCTGCCGAACCACGACGGTGGATGAACCTGCCACTTAGCCAAATCATCTGTCAGTCGCTTAAAAAGGGCAGGATAGTTCCTTTTGTACAACGTGCCAACAGATGAGGTCAAATGTATACCTAAGTAAGGAAGAGCATCTGATTCCCATTGAAATGGAAATGTTTGCTCAAGTGTCGTCTGGGTGGAGCTCAGCAATGACAAATTCAGCGCCCTTGATTTACTATGGTTAATTGTCAACCCCGATAAGACAGAAAATGGTTGCAAGATTGCATATAAGTTGGGTAGGGATGTAATTGGCGAAGTCAAGGTCAGCAATAGGTCGTCAGCAAAGAGTAGGCATTTGTGTTCATAGTCCCCGCAATAAATTCCCTGAACATCCCTGCTTGAACGAATTTTGATCGCAAGTGGTTCTATCGCCAGTGCGAATAATAGCGGTGACAATGGGCATCCCTGTCTAGTTCCTCTGCAGATTGGAAATGTTTGAGAAGTATATCCCCTGAGCATTAGTGAAGCGCTCGGGGAATCATATAATATGTGGAGGAGATCCAGAAAGCGCCACCCAAATCCATAGCGGGTAAGGACGTCAAATAGATATTCCCAGGAAATGGAATCAAACGCCTTCTGGACGTCCAATGAAAGCAACATTCCCCTCCTGGGTCCTATGCCGTCCCAATCAGACTGAACTGCCGAAACGAGATTAATTAACCGACGTGTTTGATCTGATGCCTGTCTATTCGGGACAAAACCAGCCTGATCAGGGTGAATATAGCACTCAAGAAAGGTATTGAGTCTGTGGGCCAATATTTTAGTTAGGATTTTCAGATCCGTATTGATTAAAGAAATCGGGCGGTAATTGATGCAATCCCCGTGATCCTTACCCGGTTTCGGAATGACGCTTATATACGCCATATTTTCATGGCAGGGAAGCCTACCACCTCTCCACAGGTCGTTAAAGTAGGAGCATAAGTGAGGGGTGAGGAGATCCTGATACTTTCTATAATAGTGGCCTGGAAAGCCGCCAGGCCCCGGAGCTTTAGTAGGATGCAGTGTTTTGATTGCGGCCGTGACTTCAAGTTCCGTGAAAGCTCTGTCCATCAGCTCCGCGTGGGCCTGTGTCAGTGTGGGCAGCTGTAAGTTGTGGAAGAACGCGTCTGCTCCAGATGGATCAAACGTATTTTGCGCCCCATACAGCTTAGCGTAGAATTTATGAAATTCCCCTATAATCTTTTCAGGGTTTTGGGTGGTAAGGCCCGTGGATAATCTCAATTTGGGTAAAGTCGGCGTATATGGTCGAGGGACCAGTTTTCTAGCTAGCATTGTGGTCGGTTTGTCCCCCATAGTGTAGAACCTATGTTTGGACCAACTGATATGTTTCTCCGCTTGCGTAGTCAGACTAATATTAAGAGCTAGTCTGGCTTCATCGATTTTGTGCCTTATATCTATCCGGGGATTCCCATGTTGTTCGTTCATTAAGTCCTCTAGTTTAATCTCCAGTTTCTTAATCGTCTGTTCCCTGTCCCGTTTCACTCTAGTTGCCACTTGTAATAGAATGCCCCGAATCGCAGCTTTGTGAGCCACCCAGTTTATTGCGGGGGACGTGTCTGCAGCCTTATTAAGTCTAAAGTATTCTCGTATTTCCTTTTGTATTTCCACAAAGATTATAGGGTCATTCAGCAGACTCACATTGAGTCTCCACGGGGAGGGTTTTGACTTGGTCCACAGTCCTGTGATAGAGAGTTTGATCGGGGAATGGTCCGACCAAGGGGTAGACAGAATTTTGACTGTCTTAATAAATGGGAGTAAAGGCGTACGTACTAAAAGATGATCTATCCTAGAATAAGTATGATGTACCTGCGAAAAGTACGTGAAGTCTCTGACCGTGGGGTTATTTTCACGCCAGCTATCAATAAGATCGTGGAAGTGAAATAAGCGCGCCACTTTGCTGCTCCCATTTGGTGGGCGTTTCAAAATTGGTTTAGAGGAGTCAGACTTATCCATAATTCTATCCAAGGGAATATTGCTATCACCCCCCATTACCACCTGACCCTGGACCTTGGGCATCAGAATTCGAAGCATTTTGCTAAAGAATTCCGGCTGTCCAGTGTTTGGGGCATAATATGATATAAAGGAAACCTCTCTGTCGTGGAGCCACCCCACTGCCATAATATACCTACCCCCCTTATCTTTAACAACAGTAACAGGGACGAAGGGGGTCCGTTTCGAAAAACAGATAGCTACCCCCCCCCTTTTTCTCCCATCCCCCTGCGAGATAAAACTGCGGATACTTCGCACTGAGGTAACGAGGAGTTGAGGTGTGTGAAAAATGAGTCTCTTGTAAGAGAAGGACATCAGCCCTCTGCTTGTGATAGAACTGAAATGCTTTAGTCCTCTTGGCAGGGGAATTAAAACCATGTACATTGTGGCTAACTATGAAGTAGTCAGTGTTGTATGTCGTGGCCATCGTGGCAGGGCAGAGCACTCTTACCTTGCGTTGTCAATGGGGTGGTCGGTGCCGCTGGAGCAAAGTCTATCAGCCTCCCCGACCCTTCGGACCTTGATACGGGGGGAGGGTGCCAAACCGAGGCTCGCAAGAGAGAGGGGGAAAAGAGGAAAAGAAAAGGTGTTAGAAATACAGCAAGACAAAGAAAAACACTCGTGGGCCTTAGGCCCAGAAAACGAGAATAAAACATTTTTAACTGATATATGAAAGCATGGGGAACAACCCCCGCCGGAGACAAAATCCGGCACATTAGGTGCAAGGGTACCATCCTCGTCAGAGAATAGGTAGTCTCGCAATTGGGTGGCATGTGTAGCCACCCCGACCCAACTCAAACAAGCGTTAATTAAACAGGTCATGCGAGGTCAATCAAAAATAACATAAACCAGTCGACACAGCATGGCATAATAGGTTAACTGTAGTAAGACATGTTCCCCAGGGCGACGTCTGAAGGGCAGGAAGGGTCCCCATCGGTCGTTCCTGCCCCCAAGCCACAACCCAACATGGCATCTACACACTGTGCCAGGTAAAAACCCCAGTCTCAAGAATACTGTGGTTCTGGCAAACAAGGTGGGGTTCTATGAGGCAAAAGATTAACCTTCTGACAGTCATTATAAAGGCCAGGAAACCAGGTAACTTCAGTGAACAGAGCACAGGTATGATGGCCCCATCCAGCTCATAGTCCATCATGAGCCCGGGCCAGACCTATGCGACCAAAAACCAGCAGGTCCCAGGAAAGGGCAGAAAAATGGCAACAAGTCTCAAGTGTTCCGACGAGTATTTCTGGCCTGAGAGCGCGTGCGTTCTTGCCACATTGGCGAAAGTGGACGGTTATCCCGGCGTGGGGGAGACGAAGTCGGAGAGTCCTGAGTGACGATACCAAGCTCGAGCAGTAGGGCCTCCCCTGCCTGGAACGTGGAAAATGAGTGGGACTTTCCCTTATATGTGAAGGACAGCTTAAATGGGAACGCCCATCTATATTTGATCTGCTTATCCATAAGTTGCTGTAGTAGTGGTCGCAGGGTTCTGCGTTTTTGGACTGTTGACGGGGCCAGGTCGGTGAAGAGCTGTATTGGAGCTCCAAACAGCGACAAGTCTGGTCTATTACGGGCTGCAAACATCATCTTTTCTTTGACGCGATAGTAATGCGGCTTGACAATAATGTCGCGTGGCAATCCGTCAGATCTTGGGGCTGTTAGTGCTCGGTGAATGCGATCCACTTCCATTTGGGGAGCTGTAATGTCAGGAATGAGGGTTTTCATTAGGTCTTTTATAGCCCCCTCCAAATCTGTGTGAGTTTCAGGGAGTCCACGGATGCGTAAATTGTATCTACGTGAGCGATTCTCCAAATCTTCGATTTTAGTGAACGCTTCCTCCAATCTGTCTTGAAGGTCAGTGACCATGGCCGAGTTCTGATTGACTTTTTTAATAGTATTATCTACTTTGGTTTCAATATGCTCAAAACGTACGCCTAGGCTGTGGATATCCTTTTTGAGGTCTGTGGTAATCAGCGTGCAGGCCTTAGAAAGTTCCTGCTGCAGCATGGTGGAGAACCGACCCAGCAGTATAGCATCTGGGGAGTAATGTGTCAGCTGGGGAGGTGGTAAGTCCTGGCCAGACTGGCTAAAAAGGGCCTCAGTAAGATCTGCCATGTTTCTATCTATAGAGGAAGCAGGGGAGTTCACTGATTCCTGGCCGTCAGAACACATAGCAGGGGATAAAGAATGCAAAGGTGACTCACCCAGCTGGATAGCCTCCCCCTCTCCTGAGGATTGAGATGGAAAAGGGTCTTTGGGTGGCTCCGGATTGAATTGATTGCCCCCTCTCTGTGATGTACCATCCGACTTAGCTGCTGTGCTGCCTCGTGTGTCTGGCTTGCCGGGCGCCATCTTGGATTGCGGCTGTGCTGTGGGGGAAGGCCCCGCTCTCCTCTGGGCTGTAGGCTGCTTAAACTGTCCCTTTCGTGGCTGGCTCTGCGCCCTCCGAGTCATCACCTCCCCGGGTCTCCTGTGGATCTGGTCCTGGCTCTCTGACCTCGCTGCCTGCACTGCTATTCGCTCCGGTGGGTCGGGGTGTCGGGAGCCCGGTCAGCACACGTCCGTCCCTGAGTCCCCGCGCATGCGCACTGTTTACAATCATTTTAAGGTAATGCACATCTTATAGCATTTCGTTATTTTACAATTAAAAAAGTACGAGTCTCCCAACAATTACAGAGCAATTTTTTTATCCTATTTTTTATTTTTTCTCTAGGTGAAACATTTTATTTATTACAGGTACCTGTATAGCGCTTTCAATTTACACATATATTGTACATTAACATCAGTCCCTGCCCTCAAGGAGCTTACAATCTAAGGCAGGGGTCTCAAACTGGTGGCCCTCCAGCTGTTGCGAAACTACAAGTCCCATCATGCCTCTGCCTGTAGGAGTCATGCTTGTAACTATCAGCCTTGCAATGCCTCATGGGACTTGTAGTTTTGCAACAGCTGGAGGGCCGCCAGTTTGAGACCCCTGGTTACTAACTCACGTTCATACATACATATACAAGGGCCAATTTAGAAAGGAACCAATTAACCTCCCAGCATGTGTTTTAGGGTGTGGGCGAAAACTGGAGTGCCCGGAGGAAACCAACACAGGAAGAACATGCAAACTCCAGGCAGGTAGTGCCGTGGTTGTAATTTTGAACTGACAACTCTAGCTCTGCCAGGCAGAAGTGCTGACCACTTAGCCACTGTGCTGCCATTTTACCACCAGGCAGTACTCAATACTGGTTAAATCACTTTTTTTTTTTTTTTTACAATAAATGTTTTGAAGTGTGTGAGCAGCTGCTAGAGTGAGCTGTAGCATACGTGTTTATTTACAAGAATAACTAAACCCAAGGACAAAACTGTAAAATATTGCAGCTTGCCAGTCCTTAGACATGTCAGCTGCATTAGTCTTCAGTCTATGAATATTTCAGAAAGTACAAACTCCTGATGATCTTGACAGAAATGCTATGCCCTTGTCATTTTCTGTTAGCTAAATAAAAAAAAATCTTTTTTTTTTCTGTAAACTACCAATCCCATCATCCCGCATGTAATGGAGATGAAAAGAAGACCTGTTTTGATGTAACAATCATGGCTCCCTTCATAGATGCCATGGATTAAGTGTGTGTAGCCGCCCTAGGCCAGAAAGCATTTTTACTCTTTCGTCCATGGACCGACACAGCTTCTCTATTGACAAAGTGGGTATTATCCGTTAATTAGGAGTGACTAGGCAGAAAAACTTGTAAAAAGTGTTGCATCACACCTTCTACAGTACCGCCCAGGGGGCGGACCCTCTGGGTATACCCTCTCAGTCTGCACATCGCAGATCAGTTTTTTTCTGTCTAGCAAGGAGTAGGACATGGCTCCCTTCGGGCTCATTGGTCCGGGGAAAAAAGATATATATATTTTTTATTTTTTTGCTACATTTGTTGTTTCCTGCGATCTTCGATCAACTGCCGACTGGGTGACAGGCTGGATCCTCGATCCTTGTAGTCTCCCCAGTTTCGGCCATCGAGCGTGTGCCGACCCTAGCTACGCGCTGGGTTTTCCACGACATGCCCGTCGCTCCACGGGTGGCCGGTGAGCCTACGCTCCAGGGCCTGCATCGGACCGCTCAGCTTCGGCTGACCTTACGGCCGAGTCGCAGCAGCCTGGCCGGTGAGCTTACGCTCCAAGGCTTGCATCGGACCGCTCAGCTTCGGCTGACCTTACGGCCGAGTCGCAGCAGCCTGTCCGGTGAGCGTCATGCTCCAGGGCATACATATGATCGTCCCTTCTGGGTCCAATCACAGCATGCCTGGCCAACAGTCACCTTCCGTGCGCGGACGATGATCTGTTTGGAATGTCTTCCAGCAGAATACATGCAGGATAGGTAAGTAAAACTCCCCTGCCTCGGCTGGGTGATTTAGCTGGACATTCCTGGAGAGATCAAGTAAGTGGTTGTGGCCCCTTTCTTCCCTCTCTCCCTGCCTTTCCCTCCTCCCTGGGCTTCTAGCTAAAGGTTGCTGGGTGCTGGGGGTCACCTAGGGGGTCCCACTGGAGCGGGGCTGGCTGTAACTAACATTTAAAAGAAATGTCATTTTTGCTTACCTGTGTTTCTGTGTCTCCATGCTGTCGGCGGCCATTTTGAGGTGGTCCATGCCAAGTTTGGCCTCTTGTAACTGCCTGGCGGCCATCTTCCTGTAGTTCGGCCACACCCACTGGCCCCTATCAGGTGATCGGCGGCCATGTTTGTCCACCCTGTATGCAGATATTGCCGTTCGGCGGCCATCTTTTTTGTGGGCTATGGCTGCCTGACCTCTATCTTCTGTCGGCGGCCATTTTCTTAGAGCCCACATTATCTTCCATACAGACGGTTTTGGCAACCATTTTGCGAGAGCCTCCGGCCTCTAGGGTGCATTACACTGGCGCGAAAATTCACACAGGAAGTGCTGATAAAAGAAGCAGACTGACACAGCAGCAAGGGGACAGCATCATAGGCGCAGCATAGCAGTACCTATCCAGGGTGGTGAGTCCTCTGGGTAACCCAGCATCTCTGCAGCGCAGGAGGGTGGCCTATTGATATCTTGCCTGGAGCCCTGTGAGTGTCAGCGTGTGGTCAGCATGGCATCTGAGCCAGATGTCTTCTCCCCTGAAACACCAGATTTAGCAGCTGGTGTCCCTGAGGTGTCTATGGACGCTATGTCGGCAATCCTAGAGGCGTTTGCTGCCAGGGTGGAAGCAGCACACGGGAATACAGGGGGTAATAAACGCCCCCGTCCCCTGCAATCTTCTGGGGATATTTCTGATGCAGAACCAGGTCCAGCTACGGCTCATGGCCCAGATTCTGATGCATCAGAGACTGCAGACCGTGACCGATCGGACAGTGAGGAGGACTCCAAGTCCAGGTCAGTACGCGAGACGGCTTTGGTATCTGACCTTATTACTGCAGTGCGGGATACGCTAAAGTTGGAAAGGACTGAAGAAGTAGCAGATACTCCAGTCCCCTTTGGGTTTCGTAAACCTGCCCGCACTGCTAAGGTGTTCCCTTGTGTGTCTTATTTTGACAAACTCTTATACAAGGAATGGGAGAACCCACTGAGGGTCTTTACAGCCCCAAAGAGGTTTGCAGTACGGTACCCCTTTGAGGAGAGTTTTCTGAAGATATGGACCTCTCCCCCTATAGTGGACCCTTCGGTGTCCAGACTTAATAGAGCCACCACTATTCCAGTAGAAGGGGCTCCTGTTTTCAAGGACCCTGTGGATAAGAAGGCTGAAGCACTCGCTCGCTACCTATACTCAGTGGTAGGCTCAGCAGTACGCCCGGCATTGACGGGGGCCCTAGTGTCTCAGACACTTACTGAATGGGCAAAATTGCTACTCCAGGGGTTAAAGGAGCGAGATGCTCCTCCTAATGAGATAACTTTGGCCGACCAGTTGGTCCAGGGCCTTAAGTTTGTCTGCGAGTCAGACATGGATACTATTCCCCTGCTGTCAAGAGCTTCGGTTTATGCAGTAGCAATACGCCGCCTGATCTGGCTAAAGGGCTGGTCTGCGGACCAGACTTCCAAGAAAGCCCTATTGGATCTGCCTTTTAAGGGCGACAGACTTTTTGGGGCTTCTCTGGATGACATCATCAAGGATGCTACAGGAGGTAAAAGCACTTTGCTTCCCCAAACTAGCAAGGGTAGGGGACCACGCCAAGGGCAAGGGCCCTCCTTTACTGCACGTAAGCGGTTTTTTCGCCCTCTTAAGGCGACAGGGAAAAGACCCCAGGCCGATAAAGCGCCTGCCCAAGGACAAAAGCGTCCTTGGTCCCGCAGACCCAACAAGCCTGTGGACAAATCTGCGTCCACATGAAGGTCCGCCCCCACCCAGCTCTCGGGTGGGGGGACGTCTTCGCAAATTCGCGACTCAGTGGACTGCTCTAGTCTCCGACAGGTGGGTTTGCGAAGTAATCTCCTCAGGCTACAAGATAGAATTTCTCTCTTGTCCACCAGACAGATTCATCACCTCCAATCTCCAGCTACTACCGACCCGTCGGGAGGCCCTGTATGGGGCGGTCCAGGGTCTACTGGAACGCGGGGTAGTTATTCCAGTTCCAGAACAGGAACGGGGTCAGGGTTTTTACTCAAATCTGTTCATTGTGCCAAAGAAGGAGGGGGTTCGTCCAATCTTGGATCTCAGAGCCCTCAATTGCTTTGTGAAGGTACAAAGATTTCGGATGGAGTCGGTTCGATCCGTAGTCACGGCTCTCCATCCGGGGGACTTTCTGGCCTCCTTGGACATCAAGGACGCATACCTGCATGTCCCCATATACTCCAGACACCAGAGGTTTCTGCGATTTGCTATCGGGAAGAACCACTACCAGTTTGTGGCCCTCCCGTTTGGCCTTGCCTCAGCACCCAGGACGTTCACCAAGGTGCTCGCTCCGATTCTGGCACTTCTAAGACAGCGGGGTATCGCTATCACAGGTTACTTGGACGACCTTCTGCTGAAGGGCCCTTCAAGCTCAGAATTAGAGGTAAGTGTGTCCATTACCTGTCAGACTCTTCGAGACTGTGGTTGGATACTAAACACGCAAAAGTCAGTATTGGTGCCCACTCAACGCCTAGTGTACCTGGGGTTGATTCTGGATTCCTCAGAGGCAAAGGTATTCCTCCCTGTGGAGAAGTTGCAGACCCTCCGGGCTGCAGTACGGCAGCTGACTTCCAGGAATTGGTCGTCACTCCGTTTTTGCATGCGAGTGTTGGGCCTCATGGTAGCCTCCTTCGAGGCGGTCCCATATGCTCAATACCACACTCGAGTGTTACAGAGGGAAGTTCTGTCCAGATGGAACAGATGCCCTTCATCTCTGGATTATCAAATCCGAGTGAGCCACCTAGTCAGGAGATCCCTGGTATGGTGGCTGACAGCACCGGCTCTAATGGCCGGGAAGTCATTTCTTCCGGTTTACTGGATAGTGATCACGACGGACGCCAGCCTTACAGGTTGGGGGGGAGTCTGGGGTGTCCAGTCGGCGCAAGGTCGCTGGACCCCAGAGGAAGCCCTCCTGCCGATCAATGTCCTGGAGATCCGGGCGATCAAGCTGTGCCTCTTCAAATGGTCTCAGAGACTGCAAGGGCGTCCAGTCAGGATCCAGTCAGACAACGCCACAGCAGTGGCATATGTCAATCATCAAGGAGGAACAAGAAGCTCAGCTGCAGCATCGGAGATCGCTCGCATCCTGAAGTGGGCAGAGAGGAGCGTACCGGCACTGTCGGCCGTGTACATTCCGGGTGTGGAAAACTGGCAGGCGGACTACCTGAGCCGCCAGATGCTGGACCAGGGAGAATGGTCCTTACACCCGGAGGTGTTCCAACTCCTCTGCCAAAGATGGGGCACACCAGACGTAGATCTTCTGGCTTCCCGACTCAATCGGAAGGTATTGAGGTTTGTGGCCCGGTCAAGAGACCCATGGGCAGACGCAACGGACGCGTTGGTAGCATCGTGGGGCCAGTATCGGCTAATCTATGCCTTCCCTCCCTTAAGGCTTCTTCCTCTTCTGCTCCGCAGAGTGGAGGCAGAGGGAATTCCAATGATCCTAATCGCTCCAGATTGGCCTCAGCGTCCTTGGTACGCCGATCTAGTACGTCTGGTAGCAGACGTCCCCTGGCGCCTACCACTACGGAAGGACCTGCTGTCGCAAGGTCCCATATTCCATCCTGCTTTACAGTCATTGGCTTTAACGGCATGGCTGTTGAGAACCAGGTACTGAGAGACCGGGGCCTGTCAGACTCAGTAATTTCTACTATGAGAAGTGCTCGGAAACCGTCCTCTAGGAAGGTCTATCACCGCACTTGGAGGGCCTACATCTCCATGTGTGAGGAAATGAAATGGCATCCGCGTACCTATTTGGTTTCCAGAATCCTGCTGTTTTTACAGCATGGGGTAGACCAAAGGCTTGCCCTAAGTACGATTAAGGGACAGATATCTGCCCTGGCTGTCTTTTTTCAGCGACCCCTGGCGACTCACTCTCTCGTGAGTACATTTGTGCAGGGGGTTCGACATGTGGCCCCTCCGGTCCGCCCCCCGTTACCTCCGTGGGACTTGAACCTGGTCCTCTCGGTGCTTCAGAAGGCACCGTTTGAGAATATTAGAGATATTCCCCACTTGACACTTTCTCAGAAGGTGGTCTTTTTGGTGGCTGTTACGTCAGTTAGACGAGTCTCTGAGCTGGCAGCCTTGTCCTGCAAGGCTCCCTATTTGATTTTCCACAAGGATAAGGTGGTGCTGCGGCCGCAGCCTTCCTTTCTTCCGAAGGTCGTTTCGGCTTTTCATCTCAACGAAGACATTGTACTTCCATCCTTGTGTCCTCAGCCGTCGAATCCTAAGGAGTCGGCGTTGCATTCCTTGGACGTTGTCCGAGCTTTGAGAGTATACATATCTGCTACTTCCCTGTTCCGGAAGTCAGACTCACTGTTTGTTTCGGTGGCTGGTCCCAAGAAGGGCCAAGCAGTCTCATCGGCCACCATCTCTAGGTGGATCCGACAGATAGTAATCCAGGCTTACGCCTTAAAGGGTCAGGCGCCCCCCTTTCCTGTCACGGCGCATTCGACCAGGGCAATAGGTGCCTCTTGGGCTTTCCGACATCAAGCGTCTGTTTCCCAACTATGTAAAGCGGCGACTTGGTCGTCCGCTCACACTTTCACAAAATTCTACAAAGTTGATGTAGGTGCATCTTCGGATGCCTCTTTCGGCCGCAAGGTTTTGCAGGCGGCTGTTTAGAGTTGCAACTCCTCCATTGGAGGAGTGCTGTTTTGTGTTTTGGGGTGAAGTTTGTTTTTATGCTGTTACCACCCCTCGTTTTTTCTCTGACACTGCTTTGGGACGTCCCACTTTGTCAATAGAGAAGCTGTGTCGGTCCATGGACGAAAGAGTAAATAGGATTTTTTACTCACCGTAAAATCCTTTTCTCTGAGTCCATGGACCGACACAGCACCCACCCCTCCTTTTAAGTTTGTACTGCTTTTTGACGAACTGATCTGCGATGTGCAGACTGAGAGGGTATACCCAGAGGGTCCGCCCCCTGGGCGGTACTGTAGAAGGTGTGATGCAACACTTTTTACAAGTTTTTCTGCCTAGTCACTCCTAATTAACGGATAATACCCACTTTGTCAATAGAGAAGCTGTGTCGGTCCATGGACTCAGAGAAAAGGATTTTACGGTGAGTAAAAAATCCTATTTTTGCAGGTATAGATAGGAGGAAGTGGGATTATACCGGTGCTAAAGTATCATGCGAAGTAATAGCAAAATAAGATTTTGATTTTTTTAATATAGCATCATAAAAACATAATATACAGTACAAAAAGGAGAGCAAGGTTAAAAAAAAACAAAATAATAGAGCAGACAACAAACTGTGTGGGCCGCTGAACTCCCCAAATTTGTTTGAGATGGTGGTCGCATGCGGTGTTGCATCCCTATATATTTCGCCCTGACGGGCTTCCTCAGGGGAACATATCAGGACCACCAATGTTCACCAGTCAGCTCTAGCATGAAAATACAAAACACAGTATAAGATACATAACAATTTTTTTTTTTTTGCAGGACCACCAGGTAAAGAAAAATACCTAAGGCTGGTTTCACACGGGTGTTCCAATTAGGTCTGCCTGTCAGTTTTTAAGGTGGGCCTGATCAGACCAGCCATTGTTCTCTATGGAGCAGCGGATGTCAGCACGCTGGCATCTGATTCGATTTAAAAACAGATTCCCCATCCGTCCTCAGGATCGGATGAAACGGATAGGCAATCTGTTGCCATCCGACTGCCCCATAGAGAACAGGGGGAATATGTATGTGTGCGCTCTGCATAGCAGGATGGACACGGACATGTCAGCTTTAAAGAGTCCTTTCCGTGTGAAAGAGGCCTAAAAAGAAAACGAATACTGCCCTCAGGTCTATAATGGCCCGTACACACGATCCGAATATCGTACGAAAACTGTCGTCTGAGGAAGAATTGTACAATAATAGGATCGTTTGTACAGAGCTTTTGAGAGCCGATCACAACAATTCATGCGATATTATTCGATCGGACAAGCACGAAAATTTTCCTCATATGATTTTTGTGTAGTCAGTATAGTTGTCGTCTGAAAATACAACACATGACATCACTTCTGATTTTTTTTTTTTTTTTTCTGTCGTACGAGAATTTTTGTGACTTTAGTAACCTATTCCATTTCTACTTGTGACTATTAAGCGAAAAAAGTTGTACGATCTGTCGTATGATTTTCAGATCGTGTGTATGGGGCCATAGGACTGGTGAGCTGCAATAATTAGTTTTTTTTTGTTTTTGGGTCTAGATCACAGGTGTCAAACACAAGGCCCGCGGGCCTAATCCGGCCCTCCAGACCATTTCATGTGGCCCTCGCACCTCTCCTGCAGCTGCAGGAGAGCTCCAGTCCTCCTCAAGACCCTTACTTTCTGCTTTTAAGCAATGCATCCAGCTTCTTCCCAGCAGCAGCATAAGGAAAGGGGGGTGCCCTGTGATGTAAGGGAGGGTGGGGGACTCAACTTCTGATGGTGGGGGGGCTCTTAACATCTAATGTAAAGGGGAGGGGATGCGCTGGACATCTAATCTTACAGATACAACCGGCCCTTTTGAGGGCAATCATAATGCTGATGCGGCCCACAATGATATTGAGTTTGACACCCCTAAACTAGATACACTTTTTGGAGTGTAAAATGTAAGATAAACCACAGTTTACAAAATATTTTAATGGAGAAGTTCACTATTGTCATACATTTGTGACCCACGGAAAAAGTATGGCCAAAAGAGTTTTGGTTATACTTCTCCTTTAGTGATCTTTAAGAGGACATATGACTGGACTGAAGAGTATTTTTTTTATTATATTTGCCTGGAACGCAACTTCAACTTAAAGAGGAACTGCAGTCTGCTCACGTAATTAAAAACATGTTTGCCATTCTGAAGCTTCCCTCCAACCACGTTGCATATTATTTTATATATACTGTGATTCTGTACTTGCCAAATATGCTGCAAAAATCTCTTTACTGAGTCTGGCTGCAACCATTTTAACTGTGGGCAGCTGAAGCTGCTGCCTGTTCACTTCCTGGATTTACACAGACACACACCTCCAGCTCTGCAGCTCTCATTGGTGATCTTATGACTCATCCCCCCTCCCTTCCTGGCAAACTCTCACGAGAGAGAGCTGTGCATGATGTCATAAGCCTAGGCTAATGACCAGACACGAAAAAAGGAAGTGGGCTGTATAAGGTATTTACTGGCAGAAAAAAAAATGTTTTACTATCCAAAGTTAAAACAACAAGGGCAGAAGATTTAACCACTTGCCGACCGCCTCCTGTAGATATACGTCGGCAGAATGGCACGGACAGGCACATCAACGTACCTGTACGTCCCCTTTAAGTGCCTGTCCCTGCTCTGCCTAGTGACAATGACACGGATCTCGGCTCTGTGTACTCGTAGCGGAGATCTGTGTCATGTGACTCAGAGCCCAAACCCCCCCCCCCTCTCAGTTAGAAACACTATGCAGGGAACACTTAACCCCTACAGTGCCACCTAGTGGTTAACCCCTTCACTGCCAGTGTAATTTTCACAGTAACCAGTGCAAATGACAATCGTCCCAAAAATGTGTAAAAAGTGTCCGATGTGTCCGCCATAATGTCGCAGTCACGAAAAAAATCACTGATCGCCGCCATTACTAGTAAAATAAAAAAAAATAATAAAAAATGCTATAAAACTATCCCATATTTTGTAAACGCTATAACTTTTGCGCGAACCAATCAATAAACGCTGATTGCGTTTTTTTTAACACAAATATGTAAAAGAATAAGTATCGGCCTAAACTGAGGAAAAAAAAATTTTTTAATATATTTTTGGGGGATATTTATTATAGCAAAAAGTAAAAAAATATTGTTTTTTTTTCAAAACTGTCGCTCTATTTTTGGTTATAGCGCAAAAAATAAAAACCGCAGAGGTGATCAAATACCACCAAAAGAAAGCTCTATTTGTGGGAAAAAAAAGGACGTCAATTTTGTTTGGGAGCCACGTCGCACGACCGCGCAATTGTCAGTTAAAGCGACGCAGTGCCGAATCGCAAAAAGGGGCTTGGTCTTTAACCAGCCAAAATGGTCCGGGGCTTAAGTGGTTAATAGATGGAGTAAAAAAAAAAATCAAAGACTGAAGGTCCGCTTTAAGCGGGCCATAGATGTCGGAATTTGTCAGGTTCACCGGGGATGAATTTCGATCCACCTATGGCTGTTCCCACTAGAAAGAAGTCGACCTGATGATCGGCTTCTCTTGAATGACAATGTTGGAAAGCAGGAGTCCCTACTGTCAGAATACAACAGCGCAGTGGGAAGGATTCCTTCCTTGATTGTGTTGATGGGGGAATCTTTTTTTTTTTTTTTTACCACCTGCTCTAAACTATTTATATTGGAGAATCTATTTGCTGCTGTTCTCATGCAGCCATTTTTTTGGTGAGTCATTATGAATACAAGCAGCAGCTAAGAACAGATTTCAATATATAAAATTTATGTGGTTTCAAAAAGAGGAACAGGATGTTGCATGAATGTGTACACTGGGTGAATGAAGTCTGTCACACAGTTTTCCTATTTCCTATGTACATGGAGAATGACATTTCATTTAATCTCACAAGAGTCCCCAGCAACACTGTGGCAGCCATTTAAAAAGCTGGTCTGCTAAAGTGAACCTGTCACTGCAATAGCCATGTGTAAAGCAAAATGTTATCCTTCTAAAAATTACAACACATGCACCTTTATAAATGTTTAGTAATGGCAATCTACAAACACATATTCTTTACTGCCTGGAACTCCGGGTCTGACTTTTGGAACATGTAACCATGCACACCATCTGACGGGGAAGGCACTGGTGATGTACCTAACCCAGGATGCATCTGTATTGCCAAGGTTACATCACCAGTTCCTCGCTCAACCAAACCAGGTAGTGGAAAACAGTACTTTTTAAAGGATAAGTTGACCTTTGGCAACATGGTACATGTTCCACCTGGTTTTAGGGTAGGACGTGTTACCAATTCTGAAGCTGAATGAATGCAAAGCATTCTCTGATTGGACAAGGTGGAGAGCATGACATCACTGCCCTGCCTCTCTCCACCTTGTCCAATCGGAGAGCGCTTTGCATACAGGAGGTTTTGCCGAGCGACCGCCCCAATCCATTGTGAATACTGGATGTGGCTGCTCGGCAAACCTCCTGTATGCAAAGCGTTTTCTGATTGGACAAGGTGGAGGAGAGGCAAGGCAGTGAAGATCCCTGAAGTAGTGCTGTTTACTTCAATGATTTCCAGCTTCTGGGGGGGGGGGGGGGGGGGGGTAGACAAGGCGTGTCCTATACATAGGAAAAAAACTCAGCTTCTGGACAATATAGCACCACATCCCTTAGTTGATTTGTATATTGGAGATTTGTGGGGATTTTTTAGGTGCATATTAACTGCTTGCCCACCGGCTCATGCCAATATACGTCGGCAGAATAGCTCTGCTGGGCGAAACCCTGTATGGGTACGTTGTGTCTTTAAGAGCCGCCAGAGGGCGCGCACCCGCTGCACAGGCACGCAAGCCAGCACGAGGATTTGTGTGTGTAAGCACACAAATCCCTGTTCTCTCAGGGGAGAGGAGGCATCGTTTGTTCCTACTAAATAGGAACAACAATATGTCTCCTCCCCCAGTCAGTCCTATCCCCATACAGTTAGAGCACATCCAGGGAACACACATTTAACCCCTTGTAGTGACATTTACACAGTAATCCGTGTATTTTTATAGCTCTGATCGCTGTATAAATGTCAATGGTCCCAAAAATGTGTCAAAAGTGTCCGATCTGTCCGCCTGGTCAGGAAGAGGGTAAAATCTTCCGCGGCTGAAGTGGTTAAATAAATAGGAAAATTTAATTTAAAAAAATGAAAATTTTATTAATACATAAAAACAACGCAGTTGCATTAGACAAGACTCATACAGTACAGTCCTTAAAAGGTACAGCACAATGGTGTGATTCCTAACATGTTTCGCCCAAAAATGGGGCTTCCTCAGGGGGCGCTGTACAAATGACTATCATAGCCTTCCTAAGATATATTGCAATTGATAATGGTTCAGGGGGTCAGGCAAACACTATAAGGCCAGAAACCGGACTGTGGGCAATCATAGAAGGCATGAAAGGACCAGAGAGTCTAATTTGCAAAGGGGTGAACACAAGTATGAGAAGCTCCTATTGGGGACACTCAGCACACGATCTGAGGTCTTGTAGGGAATATGTGGACCTCATACTCCCTACAGGACCTCAGATCATTCATACACCATGAAGAGCTGCATTCTGATATGATTTCTAGTGAAAAGGGTTGGAAAGGTTCATTAAAGGCCCACTACAGGCAAACTCTTCAGTTGTCTTGTAGGCACATGTATACCTAATAATAACTGTTGCTTGAATTACCTTTACAGAAGTTCCATTCTCAACAGATCATTCCAAAAAGTCATCCCTCAAAAGGCTTTCTACTTGTAATTTCTTGGCATGGGGACACCCTTGTGGCTGCTGTATCGACTTGTTCAATGGTTTTTGTTAAAGTTACAATGATTATCATGGCTGCTCTATCTTTATTAGGGTGATCATTCCCCTCATTATCGCTGTCTAGTCTCATCGGTAGGGATGAGCTTCGTGTTCGAATCGAACATACGTTCGACTCGAACATCGGCTGTTCGATCGTTCGACGAAGATCGAACGATTTGGGCCGTTCGCGCCAAATTCGAGTGACGCGAACGGCCCACAATGCACTACGCCATCGCAGTGTCATCCAGGCGCTGTGATTGGCCAAGCATGCACTGTGACCCCGCATGCTTGGCCAATCACAGCGCCGGCAGCGAGGAGAGCAATGATTGGCCACAGGCAGGATGCCTGTGGCCAATTATTGCTGAGGGTGTTTAGTACACGCCCCACACTATAAAAGGCCGCCAGCACGGCGGCCTAGTGTAGTGTGTTCCGGAGCAGGGATAGAGCAGCATAGGCAGGGACAGTGACTTTTATTTCTTTCTTGCTTAACCTGGATTCCTTTAGTTTAGGGAAAGAGAAGGATAGGTAGGGAGAGTGTCAGTGTGTTTTGTGCTTGTGCTATAGTGTGCTTAAAAAAAACATTTTTTCTAGGGACAGAAAACTGTAGGTAGGGAGAGTGTCAGTTTCTTTCACTGTGTAAGTCCTTGTTTCTAGGGACCTGGAAGGACAGTGAGTGAATTCTCCTTGTGCTATATTGTGCTTAAAAAAAACATTTTTTCTAGGGACAGAAAACTGTAGGTAGGGAGAGTGTCAGTTTCTTTCACTGTGTAAGTCCTTGTTTCTAGGGACCTGGAAGGACAGTGAGTGAATTCTCCTTGTGCTTTATTGTGCTTAAAAAAAACATTTTTTCTAGGGACAGAAAACTGTAGGTAGGGAGAGTGTCAGTTTCTTTCACTGTGCAAGTCCTTGTTTCCAGGGACCTGGAAGGACAGTGAGTGAATTCTCCTTGTGCTATATTGTGCTTAAAAAAAACATTTTTTCTAGGGACAGAAAACTGTAGGTAGGGAGAGTGTCAGTTTCTTTCACTGTGTAAGTCCTTGTTTCTAGGGACCTGGAAGGACAGTGAGTGAATTCTCCTTGTGCTATATTGTGCTTAAAAAAAACATTTTTTCTAGGGACAGAAAACTGTAGGTAGGGAGAGTGTCAGTTTCTTTCACTGTGTAAGTCCTTGTTTCTAGGGACCTGGAAGGACAGTGAGCGAATTCTCCTTGTGCTTTATTGTGCTTAAAAAAAACATTTTTTCTAGGGACAGAAAACTGTAGGTAGGGAGAGTGTCAGTTTCTTTCACTGTGCAAGTCCTTGTTTCCAGGGACCTGGAAGGACAGTGAGTGAATTCTCCTTGTGCTATATTGTGCTTAAAAAAAACATTTTTTCTAGGGACAGAAAACTGTAGGTAGGGAGAGTGTCAGTTTCTTTCACTGTGTAAGTCCTTGTTTCTAGGGACCTGGAAGGACAGTGAGTGAATTCTCCTTGTGCTATATTGTGCTTAAAAAAAACATTTTTTCTAGGGACAGAAAACTGTAGGTAGGGAGAGTGTCAGTTTCTTTCACTGTGCAAGTCCTTGTTTCCAGGGACCTGGAAGGACAGTGAGTGAATTCTCCTTGTGCTATATTGTGCTTAAAAAAAACATTTTTTCTAGGGACAGAAAACTGTAGGTAGGGAGAGTGTCAGTTTCTTTCACTGTGCAAGTCCTTGTTTCTAGGGACTGGGAAGGACAGTGAGTGAATTCTCCTTGTGCTATAGTGTGCTTAAAAAAAAACATTTTTTCTAGGGACAGAAAACTGTAGGTAGGGAGAGTGTCAGTTTCTTTCACTGTGTAAGTCCTTGTTTCTAGGGACCTGGAAGGACAGTGAGTGAATTCTCCTTGTGCTTTATTGTGCTTAAAAAAAACATTTTTTCTAGGGACAGAAAACTGTAGGTAGGGAGAGTGTCAGTTTCTTTCACTGTGCAAGTCCTTGTTTCCAGGGACCTGGAAGGACAGTGAGTGAATTCTCCTTGTGCTATATTGTGCTTAAAAAAAACATTTTTTCTAGGGACAGAAAACTGTAGGTAGGGAGAGTGTCAGTTTCTTTCACTGTGTAAGTCCTTGTTTCTAGGGACCTGGAAGGACAGTGAGTGAATTCTCCTTGTGCTTTATTGTGCTTAAAAAAAACATTTTTTCTAGGGACAGAAAACTGTAGGTAGGGAGAGTGTCAGTTTCTTTCACTGTGCAAGTCCTTGTTTCTAGGGACCTGGAAGGACAGTGAGTGAATTCTCCTTGTGCTATATTGTGCTTAAAAAAAACATTTTTTCTAGGGACAGAAAACTGTAGGTAGGGAGAGTGTCAGTTTCTTTCACTGTGTAAGTCCTTGTTTCTAGGGACCTGGAAGGACAGTGAGTGAATTCTCCTTGTGCTATATTGTGCTTAAAAAAAACATTTTTTCTAGGGACAGAAAACTGTAGGTAGGGAGAGTGTCAGTTTCTTTCACTGTGTAAGTCCTTGTTTCTAGGGACCTGGAAGGACAGTGAGCGAATTCTCCTTGTGCTTTATTGTGCTTAAAAAAAACATTTTTTCTAGGGACAGAAAACTGTAGGTAGGGAGAGTGTCAGTTTCTTTCACTGTGCAAGTCCTTCTTTCCAGGGACCTGGAAGGACAGTGAGTGAATTCTCCTTGTGCTATATTGTGCTTAAAAAAAACATTTTTTCTAGGGACAGAAAACTGTAGGTAGGGAGAGTGTCAGTTTCTTTCACTGTGTAAGTCCTTGTTTCTAGGGACCTGGAAGGACAGTGAGTGAATTCTCCTTGTGCTATATTGTGCTTAAAAAAAACATTTTTTCTAGGGACAGAAAACTGTAGGTAGGGAGAGTGTCAGTTTCTTTCACTGTGCAAGTCCTTGTTTCCAGGGACCTGGAAGGACAGTGAGTGAATTCTCCTTGTGCTATATTGTGCTTAAAAAAAACATTTTTTCTAGGGACAGAAAACTGTAGGTAGGGAGAGTGTCAGTTTCTTTCACTGTGCAAGTCCTTGTTTCTAGGGACTGGGAAGGACAGTGAGTGAATTCTCCTTGTGCTATAGTGTGCTTAAAAAAAACATTTTTTCTAGGGACAGAAAACTGTAGGTAGGGAGAGTGTCAGTTTCTTTCACTGTGTAAGTCCTTGTTTCTAGGGACCTGGAAGGACAGTGAGTGAATTCTCCTTGTGCTTTATTGTGCTTAAAAAAAACATTTTTTCTAGGGACAGAAAACTGTAGGTAGGGAGAGTGTCAGTTTCTTTCACTGTGCAAGTCCTTGTTTCCAGGGACCTGGAAGGACAGTGAGTGAATTCTCCTTGTGCTATATTGTGCTTAAAAAAAACATTTTTTCTAGGGACAGAAAACTGTAGGTAGGGAGAGTGTCAGTTTCTTTCACTGTGTAAGTCCTTGTTTCTAGGGACCTGGAAGGACAGTGAGTGAATTCTCCTTGTGCTATATTGTGCTTAAAAAAAACATTTTTTCTAGGGACAGAAAACTGTAGGTAGGGAGAGTGTCAGTTTCTTTCACTGTGTAAGTCCTTGTTTCTAGGGACCTGGAAGGACAGTGAGTGAATTCTCCTTGTGCTTTATTGTGCTTAAAAAAAACATTTTTTCTAGGGACAGAAAACTGTAGGTAGGGAGAGTGTCAGTTTCTTTCACTGTGCAAGTCCTTGTTTCCAGGGACCTGGAAGGACAGTGAGTGAATTCTCCTTGTGCTATATTGTGCTTAACAAAAACATTTTTTCTAGGGACAGAAAACTGTAGGTAGGGAGAGTGTCAGTTTCTTTCACTGTGTAAGTCCTTGTTTCTAGGGACCTGGAAGGACAGTGAGTGAATTCTCCTTGTGCTTTATTGTGCTTAAAAAAAACATTTTTTCTAGGGACAGAAAACTGTAGGTAGGGAGAGTGTCAGTTTCTTTCACTGTGCAAGTCCTTGTTTCCAGGGACCTGGAAGGACAGTGAGTGAATTCTCCTTGTGCTATATTGTGCTTAAAAAAAACATTTTTTCTAGGGACAGAAAACTGTAGGTAGGGAGAGTGTCAGTTTCTTTCACTGTGTAAGTCCTTGTTTCTAGCGACCTGGAAGGACAGTGAGTGAATTCTCCTTGTGCTATATTGTGCTTAAAAAAAACATTTTTTCTAGGGACAGAAAACTGTAGGTAGGGAGAGTGTCAGTTTCTTTCACTGTGCAAGTCCTTGTTTCCAGGGACCTGGAAGGACAGTGAGTGAATTCTCCTTGTGCTATATTGTGCTTAAAAAAAACATTTTTTCTAGGGACAGAAAACTGTAGGTAGGGAGAGTGTCAGTTTCTTTCACTGTGCAAGTCCTTGTTTCTAGGGACTGGGAAGGACAGTGAGTGAATTCTCCTTGTGCTATAGTGTGCTTAAAAAAAACATTTTTTCTAGGGACAGAAAACTGTAGGTAGGGAGAGTGTCAGTTTCTTTCACTGTGCAAGTCCTTGTTTCTAGGGACCTGGAAGGACAGTGAGTGAATTCTCCTTGTGCTATATTGTGCTTAAAAAAAACATTTTTTCTAGGGACAGAAAACTGTAGGTAGGGAGAGTGTCAGTTTCTTTCACTGTGCAAGTCCTTGTTTCTAGGGACCTGGAAGGACAGTGAGTGAATTCTCCTTGTGCTATATTGTGCTTAAAAAAAACATTTTTTCTAGGGACAGAAAACTGTAGGTAGGGAGAGTGTCAGTTTCTTTCACTGTGTAAGTCCTTGTTTCTAGGGACCTGGAAGGACAGTGAGTGAATTCTCCTTGTGCTATATTGTGCTTAAAAAAAACATTTTTTCTAGGGACAGAAAACTGTAGGTAGGGAGAGTGTCAGTTTCTTTCACTGTGCAAGTCCTTGTTTCCAGGGACCTGGAAGGACAGTGAGTGAATTCTCCTTGTGCTATATTGTGCTTAAAAAAAACATTTTTTCTAGGGACAGAAAACTGTAGGTAGGGAGAGTGTCAGTTTCTTTCACTGTGCAAGTCCTTGTTTCTAGGGACTGGGAAGGACAGTGAGTGAATTCTCCTTGTGCTATAGTGTGCTTAAAAAAAACATTTTTTCTAGGGACAGAAAACTGTAGGTAGGGAGAGTGTCAGTTTCTTTCACTGTGCAAGTCCTTGTTTCTAGGGACCTGGAAGGACAGTGAGTGAATTCTCCTTGTGCTATATTGTGCTTAAAAAAAACATTTTTTCTAGGGACAGAAAACTGTAGGTAGGGAGAGTGTCAGTTTCTTTCACTGTGCAAGTCCTTGTTTCAAGGGACAGAGAAGGACACCTGAAGGTAGCCCTTATTGCTTTTTTCCCATCTCCCTGCAGGCCATCTATTAGAATGTCTGGAAGGCAAACAAGGAGAGGCAGACAGTCAGGAGGCAATAAAAGAGGGCAAGCAGGCTCTGTGTCTGGGGGCAACAGTGCTGGTCGTGGACGCGGTGCATTGTCATCAGCACATGGCCATGGGACACGCTTGTCCTTCTTTTCCGCAGCTGGACATGTTGAGCCACATCATGCCGAAGACTTGGTAGAGTGGATGACCAAGCCCTCCTCCTCCTCCTCATCCTCTCTCACCCAGGCTCAGGGTACTGGCAAAGCAGCTGCCAAAGCGTCCTCTTCCCTGGTATCAATGTCAGACTCATCATCAGTCACTCCTTCCCTAGACCCACCATGTCCTCCTCCTGAGGAGTCCCCCGAACTGTTTGAGCACAGTGTTGGGTACATGCTCCAGGAGGATGCCCAGCGTTTCGAAGGGTCTGATGATGAAACCCAGCTACAGGAAGGCAGTAGGGTGAGAGCAGACAGAGGGGATGCTCAAGAAGGACACCAATCTGGCAGTCATGTTCCAGCAGCTGCAGCATACTGCCAGATTGGCTCCAGTGATGAGGAGGGAGGGGATGATGAGGTCACTGACTCCACGTGGGTGCCTAATAGGAGAGAGGAGGAGGAGGATGAGGAGGAGGCACATCTCCAACGAGACAGGATGCCCTTTGGTGGCCAGCGTAAGGGCAGTACACTGACGGAATCACACCGCAGAGCTCCGCCTGTGCAGGGCGCTGCCTCTGCCCGTCATTCAAAAAGTTCCTTGGTGTGGGCCTTTTTTGAGGCTAGTGCATCAGATCGCACAGCTGCTGTTTGCAACATATGTCTCAAGCGTATATCGCGTGGCCAAAACATCAGCCGCTTGGGTACCACATGCCTGACCAGACATATGTTGACCTGCCATGCAGCTCGTTGGCAAGCCTACCTCAAAGACCCACACCAAAGAACAAAGCGGACCTCTCCTTGCACCGCATCAGCTGGGATTTCCAACCCCACTATAACTTCAGTCCTCTCTGAAACATGCACTGAGAGGAATGAAGGTGTAGAATTAGGTGTGTCACAGCCAAGTAGTTGCGGCCACTCTGCTAGCAGTACACCGACGTCCGATTCTAGCAGGCAAATTTCCCTGCCCCAGCTGCTGGACCGTCGAAAGAAGTTCACTCCCAGCCATCCACATGCCCAGCGGTTGAATGCTAGCTTGGCTAAATTGCTAGCGCTTCAACTGCTGCCTTTTCAGTTGGTAGACTCGGCCCCCTTCCGTGAGTTTGTGCAATGTGCGGTTCCTCAGTGGCAGGTTCCCAAACGCCACTTTTTCTCACGGAAGGCTATTCCGGCTCTCTACCGGCATGTGGAAGGCAATGTCTTGGCCTCGCTGGACAGGGCGGTCAGCGGTAAGGTGCATATTACCGCTGACTCATGGTCCAGCAGGCATGGACAGGGACGTTACCTTTCTTTCACTGCCCATTGGGTCACTCTTTTGGCAGCTGGGAAGGATGCAGGACAAGGTGCAGTAGTGTTGGAGGTTGTCCCACCGCCACGCCTCCAAAATGCTACTACTGGTTGTGACACACCTCTCTCCTCCACCCCCTCCTCTTCTTCTTCCTCCATGGCCTCTTCCTGTGGTTTGTCCTATGAACCAGCGGTGCTCCGTAGCCGTTCACGGGGCTACGCAAGTACGCAGGCAAAAAGATGCCATGCCGTGCTTGCGCTGGTGTGTTTGGGGGACAGAAGCCACACTGGGGCAGAGGTCCTGTCTGCTCTGCAGGGCCAGGCCGAGAGGTGGTTGACGCCATGCCAGCTTAAGCCAGGAATGGTGGTTTGGCACCAACCTCCTCTCCGCCCTCCGACAGGGACAACTGACCCATGTGCCCTGTGTGGCTCACGTCCTTAACCTGGTGGTGCAGCGGTTCTTGGGCAGGTACCCGGGCTTACAGGATGTCCTGAGGCAGGCCAGGAAAGTCTGTGTGCATTTCCGCAGATCTTATAATGCCAGTGCTCGCCTGGCTGAGCTGCAAAAGGAGTTGAACCTGCCCAAGAACCGCCTTATATGTGACATGCCCACCAGGTGGAACTCAACGTTGGCCATGCTGCAGCGGCTGCACACGCAGCAGAGGGCCATCAATGAGTACCTGTGCGACTACGGCACCAGGACAGGGTCAGGGGAGCTTGGTTTTTTTTCTCCACGCCAGTGGGGCATGATCAGGGATGCATGCACTGTCCTGGCACCATTTGAGGAGGCCACGAGGATGGTGAGCAGTGACAGTGCATGCATCAGTGACACTGTACCTCTTGTCCACCTGTTGGAGCACACGCTGCGTGGAATAATGGACAGGGCACTTGAGGCAGAACAGAGGCAGGAAGAGGAGGACTTCCTTGCCTCTCAAGGCCCCCTTTACCCAGACAGTGTTCCTTCTGTCCCACCCATCGCACAGGAAGAGGAAGAGGAGGAGGAGGAGGAGGAGGATTGTGTCAGCATGGAGGTGGAGGCTGGCACTCAGCATCATCAGCAGCAGTCTTTTAGGGATGATTTACAGTCCCAAGAAACCAGTGGACTTGTACGTGGCTGGGAGGAGGTGACTGCGGATCATGTCGTCCTTAGTGACCCAGAGGACTCCGGAGCGAATGCCTCAGCAAACCTACGCTGCATGGCCTCCCTGATCCTGCAAAGTCTGCGGAAGGATCCTCGTATTCTTCGGATCAAGGAGAGGGACCATTACTGGCTGGCCACTCTCCTTGATCCACGGTACAAGGGTAAGGTTGCGGACCTTATGTTACCGTCGCAGAGGGAGCAGAGGATGAGACAACTCCGGGAGGCCTTGCAGAAAGGTCTGTGCAACGCGTTCCCAGAGACTGGGAGGTTACAAACTCCTGGTCCAGGACAACGAGTTGCTGAGGCTTCGGCCAGTCAAAGAAGGAGCGGTGGGGAAGGTGGCCGTCTGACCGATGCGTTCAGACAATTCTTTAGTCCGCAGCCCCAAAGTATGATTGGTTCCAGCAACCATCGCCAGCGTCTGATAAACATGGTGCAGGAATATCTAGGGGCAAGGTCAGACTTGGACACCTTCCCCACCGAAAATCCTCTGGCTTACTGGGTCTTGAGGATGGATCACTGGCCAGAGCTTGCACAGTATGCAATTGAGCTACTGGCCTGTCCTGCATCCAGCGTTCTTTCGGAACGCACATTCAGTGCTGCTGGAGGATTTGTCACGGATCACAGGGTGCGCCTGTCCACCGACTCGGTTGATCGACTGACTTTTATCAAGATGAACCAGTCTTGGATCACCACCAGCTACCACACACCTGATGCTGATATAACAGACTAATTGATTTTAACATGTCACATCCCTTCAAGACTGATGCTGATGCTGAGTGTCTGTGCTGTTATGTTGACTGGCTATCCTCCTCCTCCGAGTCCTCAATGATACGATTGATGATGATAGCTTGGAAGATCATTTTTGTTTATGGGTGCCGCCACCAGTGGCTAAGGCCCAATTTTTCAGCCCCTGTTTTACAGGGGCGTGTAATTACAATTTTTTTAGCAATAATTTGCCATAGGGCTCATTGCTGTGCTCCAAGTACAGTATCTGTGAGGGGTTGGAGTGTTGTGGCACCAGTGCCTAAGGCCCAATTTTTCAGCCCCTGTTTAACAGGGGCGTGTCATTACAATTTTTGAAGCAATACTTTGCAACAGGGCTCATTGCTGTGCTCCAAGTACAGTATCTGTGAGGGGTTGTAGTGTTGTGCCACCAGTGCCTAAGGCCCAATTTTTCAGCCCCTGTTCAACAGGGGCATGTAATTACAATTCTTGATCTAATAATTCACAGCAGGGCCCATTCCTGCACCCACCAAGAGTAACTCTGAGGGCTTACAGTGTTGTGTCAACACCACCACCACCACCAAAGGCCCAATTTTTCAGCCCCTGTTCAACAGGGGCATGCAATTACAATTCTTGATCTAATAATTCACAGCAGGGCCCATTGCTGCACCCACCAAGAGTAACTGTCAGGGCTTACAGTGTTGTGGCACCAGCACCACCATCAAAGGCCCAATTTTTACTACCACTGTTCAACAATTATATGTAATTACAATTCCTGATATAATAGTTGACAGCAGGGCGTTCCAGCACCAACCAAGAGTAACTGTGAGTGCTTACAGTGTTGTGCCAACACCAACACCTAAGGGGCCAATTTCTGCAGAGTATATACGGCAGGTCCCTACTTTCAAACATCCAACTTACAAACGACTCCTACTTGCAAACGCAAGAAGACAACAGGAAGTGAGAGGAAATCTACCCCTAGGAAGGAAAATTCTCTCCTGTAAGAATTAATATGGGAGAAAGGTGTCTCCTCTGTACTGATGCTTTATCAGCAATCCTTGTTTCAAGAAAAACACCACATTTCAAAAACAGTTGTCATTGGGACGGAAAGTGAGGTGAAATGTTCTGAACAGGGGCACAGACAGCAAAACAAATGTTACAGGGGTGATAACCCTTACCTATGTTTTCCAAAAAGTTTAAAAATAGATTTTTGGGCTGGAGCTACACTTAAACAATGTACCTGTTCAAAATTACAAACAGATTCTACATAAGAACAAACCTACAGTCCCTGTCTTGTATGCACCGCCTGTATACGGCTGTTCAGAGTATATAGGGCCTTTTTTATTTTATGTGCGGGGTTCCCCTTAATATCCATACAAGACCCAAAGGGGCTGGTAATGGGCTGGGGTAGGGGGGGGGGGTCATGGGGTAGCTATGCCATTTTTCTTAAAGATTTTCATCCATATTACCGGGACCAGACATTACATTAAAGCCGCAAGCAGTTTTAAATGGCTTTTTTTTCCTTTAGAAGTGTCATTTTGTGCAGGGACAGTTCTAAACACGGGAAACACGTGGCACTTCACAGGCATACTTTAGACACCCCCCAGGTACGATATTTAAAGGAATATTTGACCTTTTTTTTTCACTTTATGCATCATTAAAATGACTGCTCCCGAAAAACGACCGTTTTTAAAACTTCTTTTTGCATTGATACATGTCCCCTGGTGCAGAACCCGGGTTCCCAAACCCTTTTTAGGACAATAACATGCATAATAGTTGTTATAATTAGCACTTTAGAATTCGAACGTTCGCATCCATTGTATTTAATAGGGTTCTAATGTTCGTACGAACTTTCGGTCCGTTCGCGGGTTCTGGTGCGAACCGAACCCGGGGGTGTTCGGCTCATCACTACTCATCGGCTATTTTGCTGATGTCAGCAATGAAGGGGCAGTCATAATCTTATTCAGACGGAACTTCCTGCCTAATCTCTGTCCAGTGGTTATCAGCTCTGCCCACACAATTGTAATACCTTAAGCTAAGTACACACTACAATTTTTTTTTTTTTGTGCAATACAGTGGGTTGCACACACAAAAAAAAAAAAATACTGTCAGCTCTCGTACTAACCATGCGAGGTTAGTCCAGCAATCTTCCCAGCTGAGCTGTTGTGTTCTGCCAGGGGGGCGACCTCCTACCATGAACACTCCGATCAGCGCTCTCTGCCATTGGCTTAGAGCGCTGATCAGGAGTTGGTTGGCTGCAGAATGTCAGACGTTTTTTTTATTTTTTACTGGCAAATGTCTCCCGACATTCTGCTCGTGTGTATGGGGCTTAAGGCCCCATGTACACGGGACGCTGCTAAACGTACGTTCAGAGGCAGATGGACGCTTTTTTCAAATGCCCCTGAACTCATTCAATGTTATCCTATATGACCATGCACACTGTTTCATTCATTGCCGTTTTTAGACAGTTGCGTTTAACAGCGTTTCTTTGAAAGCAAAAAAAAAATGGGTTCAGACGGCGAAGATTTCCAAGTTTCAGATGCCAAACGCGGATAAACGCCGTAACCCGCGTTTAGCAGCGTTTCGTTTATAGGCATTTTTTCGTTTTTAAAATATTTAAAATATATACATATATATAATATATATATTTTAAACGCTTCTAAACGCAAACGCAGCAAAACGCTGCGAAACATGGCATGTAAACGCGGCAAAACGGACGTTTTAAACGTGGGTTGCTATCTGTCAAGTTAAATCGTTCAGGAGCAGTTGTAAAAACGTCCTGTGTACATGGAGCCTAACCCTCTCGATACCTGTGCATCTCAGTCTTCACCCACAATGTGCATTAGATGGTGCACCAAGCCAGATAAAGCCTACCTCATTTCCTGGCGCTTTTCTCCCCAGCCTGACAGTCCTGGGCTGCCCATTTCATTAATAGGATTTCATCTCTTTCAATCATGGAGGCTCCGCTTCACATGTAGATATTTCCGCAGCTTCCTGTTTTCATGATGCTTTGTACAGCACCACGTCACTGAGTCCTAAAGTGGTTGTAAAGATTTAGGCTGGGTTCACACTATTGCAAATTGGATGTGGGTTTCCCCGGATTCCCCATCTCTATGGAGCCGGTTCACACATCTCCGGGACCGCTGCGGAGCGAATTGCACAGGAGTCCTGTGCGTCTTCTGGTCCGTTTCAGGTCTGACTTCAGCCAAAAATTTGGACCGAAATCGGACCTGAAACAGTGAACAGGGAAACACCGGACCCCTGCTGTGAGCCGCTCTGCACAACAGTGTGAACCCAGCCTGAAGGTTTTAATTTTTTTTATCTTGATACAGCTCCACAGCCCCCCCCAAATAATTATCTGAGCCCAATCTCCATCCAGCACTGCTCTCTCTCTTTCTCTCCCTCCTCACTGGAATTGGTGAGAACAGTGGGAGCCATTGGCACCTGCTGCTGTCAATCAAATTTAGTGACAGGGGGTGGGGCTGAGCTGCACTGTGTGTGTCAATGGACATAAAGAGTGCAGCTTGGGATCGAGCCTGCACTTGTGTCACTATAGGAAGCGGCTTCCTATGGTGGCACACCGAGAAGAGGAGAAGCCCAGAGCACCAGCGGGGACCCCTAAAAGAGGAGGAGCCCAGAGCACTGGCAGGGGGCCCTAGAAGAGGAAGAGCCCAGAGCACCAGCAGGGAGCCCTAGAAGAGGAGGAGCCCAGAGCTGCCTGTGTTCCATCAGATTAGGTGACCCGTCAGATTTTGTAACGGAAGTGACATTCTGGGACGGCCATTTTGGTACACCCCGCACTCGTCCACAGTAAGGATACCGTGAGGAGGCGCCAAGCGGACATCTTTATACACCCACCGGAGTCATGCATTTCACACTTATTTTTACTAGTAAGCTGAGCTTATATAGTGAAATACAGTATTTTGAAATCCGTGTGACTGTTTTGATGTTGAATTATAAAAGCAGCAGTGTTCTGTCAATTTAGCAAACCTGTGAGATCAGCAGGCTTGCCACTGCTTATAAAATTCTACATCAAAACAGTGTCACAGATTTCTAGATACTGTATATCACTATATAAACTCAGTTTACTGTTAAAAGTAAGTGTGAAATGCAAGACTTCGGTGGGT
This sequence comes from Rana muscosa, assembly GCA_029206835.1. NCBI lineage: Eukaryota > Metazoa > Chordata > Amphibia > Anura > Ranidae > Rana > Rana muscosa. The sequence goes on along the minus strand of CM055126.1, from coordinate 198,967,631 downwards.
GTACAAAGATGTCCCCTTGGTGCCATCTGACTCTAGACTTACTGTGGATGAGTGCGGGGTGTACGTCCGTTACAAGTTTTGACGGGTTGCCTAATTTGATGGAACACCTGCAGAAAACTACAGGAGGGGGCGGAGACAAGACCAGTCACCCTGCACAAGGAGATAGATCAGCAGTGAGCGGTCTTTATTACAGGAAGTTCCTGCATAGAGGGAAAGTCTCACACTGGATTACTACACAGATCAGGAAGAAATACATAAAGCACATCAAGATTCCAGGAAGAATACATTGGGCTCTGGTATTTAGATAATATTTGCTTATCCCAGAGTTCAGCTTTAAAGTGGATGTAAACCCACTCTCATCCTTTCTAAACTACTGCCATAGTGCTGATCTATAAGGATATAGATGCCTCCTGCATGTATCCTTATCTGTCAAATGTCTCCCCTCTGTTATGAGACCCGAAAAACTGCAGATTCTGTGGGTGGATCTGTTGTCTGGAGCTCGGTGGGTGGAGTCGTGATGTTAGTAGACTCCCCGCCCACCTCTATACTCCCCTTGTCAACATGCATTTTCTCCTGTGTATTCCTTCTGCTATGATCACTAACATCCAATCAAAATCCAGAAAAGTAACCACATGACTTCAGAAAAGGAGTGGGGGTGGGAATTAAGAAATAATGTCTAAAGCTAGTGCACAAGATATGTAAATAACCTGTCACTCAAAGCAAGGGGGCGGAACGGACAAAGGTAACTCTGCTTGTCTGTTTTATCTCACTGAACAATAAAAGAGGATTGCTCAGAGCTGGATTAACTCTTTGTGGCAAGACCTGGCACAAATGATAGGAAATCTTATACTCTTCATTGTGACAGCAAAAAAATATATATTTTGGGTTTACATCCACTTTAAAGGCTCCTCTGTGCCCAACACAGCCCACTATTCTCTACAGTGAGTAAAGAAAACTCCCAGTTTTTGGCTGTAAATGACAACATGGTTTTGTTCAGATGCCCGTGTTTTTATAACTCTTCCCACACAGTACAATGGATCCAGTATTTTTCCATCCCGTCTTTTACACAATTAAATTCCTAGAACCAATGTTGTCTTTGCTCATTGTTGCCAATAGCAAACAAATTGTGACTCTGCCTGTAAAACGAGTCTTGTCAGGCACACGTCTCAGCTTAGATGCAATAAATGACTCACAGGGACGGTCATTGTGAAATGCCAGTGTGCAGCTTAATGGCAAAGCACATGAATGAACTCAGGAAGTGTAATTATTGAACTGGTTTGCATTAGGCTGGGCACACACCTTTGTTTTCTCATTGTAGTGCATTTATGTGTCCTTTATATGCTTTAATGCCCATTACATGCATTAGCACACATTTTTCATGTGTTTTAATTATTTCAGTGGGCCCCTTGTGGGTGGGTACCTTCCTCGTGTCATGTATGGGATCACTAATGCCCGGGACCAGGCGGGGCTGTGTTTATGTGAAACTCAACATTTTAAGTGATTGTAAACGATCACCTTGTAAAACAACCCATTCAGTTTCAATAAGAAATTGAAGGCAATGTCATTTTGAATAGATCAAAAAAAAACATGTAGCGGGTATGTACTTTCCCGGGTGTAAATTTAACTGGCAGAGACACCAGTGATGTGTAATTCCCTGCAGCCCAGCAGCTGGCGCTGTCGCCATGGGCTGGGGGTTGAGCCATTGCTGTGTGCCGGGCCTCCTTTTTGTCCTCCCTCGGCAGCGGTATGGTGGGGCGGGGAACCCGCCGTGCTTGCTGGGAGAGGGTATAAAGGGGCCGGCCATCTTTGTCACGGGGTCGAGTCCCAGGCACCTTCAGCCTGTGGGCAGTGGTTCGTGTCGGTCCTCTAGACGGCCTAGGCCTAGAGGACAGCCGGAGGTCGTGTTCCATCTCAGGCACCTTTGGCCTGGGGTGAGGTACTCGAGAGGATGGTCTGGAGCTCAGTGCCCAACACTGAGTTCTGCGAGGGAAGGAGGTCCTAGGGAACCCCGGGATTGGGTACCCGAATCCGGAAGGCGTAATGGACCGGGGGGAGCTCCTCACTTGAAGACCGGGTGCAGCAGATTGCCAGTGACAGGTGAGCCTCCCACCGGAGACCGCCTGGAAGGAAATCCCCCCTCGCTCGGAGACCGCAACCCACTTTCGGGAAGGAAAGTGGAGAGTTCATTGTGTCTGGGCCTACTCGCATCCACACCTCCTTTTCTGTTCTGTTTTCTAAGGGAGTCTAACTGATTATGCTGTTCGCTCGAGAGGAATAAAGGAGTGTTGGACTTTAATGGTGTGGGGCTCTTTTCTGGTGGACATTGTTCAAGGTAACCTCACGTGGAGGTATTAGGTGCACAACACTGACCCGAAGGTATAGAAAGAACTTTGCTTACACCGCACTGACACCTGTGGTGAAGGTCAGGCGTGGTGTCCCCGCTCTCTCCCCTCTGAGGTACCCCTAGACAAGAAGAGAAACGAGCTGATGCAAAGAGGGGAGTGAGGGGGCGCTACACGTGGGGGCTCGGGTCCGGTATAGTGTTTGTGCACCACGGAATTGAACGTGTCTGCTGGAGGAGTTACGCGAGTAGGCAGGCCTTCATTGGCCGAAGTGCATCCCTGTGCTCGAAGTCGTGGACATGACCCATTGAAGGGAAAGGCCCGCGCAGAAGAGCGAGGAGAGGGGGAAGCTCAGCCGTGTGAGGGACTACACGTGGGGGCTTCTGTTTGCACTGCGCCACCAGGCACACCCCCATCGATTAGTTTGTGGGCGTGACTCAGAAACAGAAAAGAAGAAAAGCCAGCGAACTGGAGCAAAAGGGGAGGAGTCCAATACGTTTGAAGGACTACACATGGGACGTTGGTGCAAAAACTTGGCAGTGTGCGATGGATCAGCAACAGGTCGCCATGTTCAGACATACATCGTGGATTCCAGTTCACCCTTCCACCACGACATTGACTGCTGCTGCTCCGGTAACAGATACGGGGATCCGGCTAAAGCCAAGGGGTCGATTCGCCCTGTACTCATGCATGGACGTTGAAGCCCTGGGTGTGATTTGTCCCGGCTGTTTGGGACTGGTGTGCCAACTGAAGCCATTCGGGCGATGTGAGGCTTGTGGGGAGTTCCTGTTTGAAGTGGATCCAGCGGTGGAGAAACCGAGAACCATTTACCTCGGCCGTGCTGCAGGCAACACCACTCAGAGAGGAGGAATCACTGCTTTGACAGCCATCCCTGCGCACACTGCAGCGACCGCGGAGGAGGTCGTGAATACTCAACGGGAAAAATCCGAGGATGCTGACTTGGTCACCACTGTCTCGCAGCGTCCACCACCGAAGAGAAAGACCGGGATGGTAGCCCCGACCACCGGTTGTGGTGAACCGTCTCGCCCGCTTACGCCCGGCCAGGATGGATCCGTCGACAAGAGTTCCGGACGTCCCGATTCAAGCAAAGGCCGAGGTAAGCCTGGCGGAGAGATTTGGTGTGTGGGAAGAGGTGAAAGCTCAGTCTCCACTACAGGGTACCTACCCGTGGAGGAGTGTGACACCTCTGACCTGGAGTCGCTCTCGGACATGGGAGACGACGTTGCTATAGATGAACTGTTTGCAGAAAAGGGCTGGGACAAAGTACCTCTCGCTTCATCCCGGAGGACCAGGGATCCACCCATGTCTACAGGGGAAAGTACACCCAGGGTGGAGGCACCAGCGCCTGAAGAGGGGTCCCGTCCCCAGCCTGCCTCTACATCCCCGGTACCATCTGTCCCGAAGACCGGGGAAAAGAGACTGTTACTGCGGGCACCAATGCCCCGACCAGATGTGGTCAAGGTCCCTCGCCACCCGGACTCAATAGTTTTGCCTGGCGAAGGGGACAGAGCTACTATGCCTCCTTTGGCCAGACTACAACGCCTATTTGGCCAGAAGGTTGCTGCAGAGTACGGATGGGAGTATCCATACTTGTCCAAAGAACTGCTCTATGAGGTGGAAGTGTGCCGGGAGTGCTGGTACAATGACTTTGTGTGGACTCACCTTCGGATTCCACACGCACGCAGGTACCTGGCATGCTCTCCCAAGGCCTCTCAACGTTTTAAGGACTGCAAGGCAGAATGGATGTTGTGACAGCACATCCATACAGACAAGGTGCTGATCCGGCGCAAGGAAGGAGAAGATGTAGAGTATCATCTGGAGACCATGGACCAGCACTTGAAGCCGCTTGTTCTGCCGCATCCTCATTTCTACCTGTAGGAGAGAAAAGACTCCGTTCTTGTTTAGCTGCTGAACTTTCTGGGGCCTGTTGCTTTCGTTGCCCAGAGGAATGAAGAACTGTTCCTGGTTTGTTCTTCACTTTTCCAGCAAGAGATCATAGACTCTGGGGAAGATAGGGCCAAAGAGAAGAGGAAAAGTTCCACGGGTGCAGTTACCGCGATGCTGTCACCAGGTGGCAGTGTTGCGCAACGTTAAACACTTTTCACACACTCACTCCTTGGAGGAAAGGGATTTCTTTACGGAGAAGTTTCTTTTCTCTCACACGAATATATGTGTCAGGGTTTATGTGTGGTGATTTTGTTTCTTTTCCCTCTGCAGGAGAGCATCCCATCAAGATCACTGAGAATGGGGTGGGTCTTAGTCAGGATGGGTGGGAAAAGTATAATGTGAATATGTGATTCAAAGTTATGGTTAACTGTTGTTGTTCCCCTTCCCTTTTATATAGGGCTCAGACACAATTGCTTTAGTTGATCAGGTTTTTCAAAAGTTTTATATTTTTGTACAATTGTTAGTTGGTCTCTGGATTGGATTATGCCAGCCCTTGAGGGTATGATTTGTTCCAGACACTGGGGACCAGTGTCAAATCACCAGGGGGAGAGTGTAGCGGGTATGTACTTTCCCGGGTGTAAATTTAACTGGCAGAGACACCAGTGATGTGTAATTCCCTGCAGCCCAGCAGGTGGCGCTGTCGCCATGGGCTGGGGAATGAGCCATTGCTGTGTGCTGGGTCTCCTTTTTGTCCTCCCTCGGCAGCGGTATGGTGGGGCAGGGAACCCGCCGTGCTTGCTGGGAGAGGGTATAAAGGAGCCGGCCACCTTTGTCACGGGGTCGAGTCCCAGGCACCTTCAGCCTGTGGGCGGTGGTTCGTGTCGGTCCTCTAGGCAACCTAGGCCTAGAGGACAGCCGGAGGTCATGTTCCATCTCAGGCACCTTTGGCCTGGGGTGAGGTACTCGAGAGGATGGTCTGGAGCTCAGTGCCCAACACTGAGTTCCGCGAGGGAAGGAGGTCCTAGGGAACCCAGGGATTGGGTACCCGAATCCGGAAGGCGTAATGGACCGGGGGGAGCTCCTCACTTGAAGACCGGGTGCAGCAGATTGCCAGTGACAGGTGAGCCTCCCACCGGAGACCGCCTGGAAGGAAATCCCCCCTCGCTCGGAGACCGCAACCCACTTTCAGGGAGGAAAGTGGAGAGTTTATTGTGTCTGGGCCTACTCGTATCCACACCTCCTTTTCTGTTCTGTTTTCTAGGGGAGTCTAACTGATTATGCTGTTCACTCGAGAGGAATAAAGGAGTGTTGGACTTTAATGGTGTGGGGCTCTTTTCTGGTGGACATTGTTCAAGGTAACCTCACGTGGAGGTATTAGGTGCACAACACTGACCCGAAGGTATAGAAGGAACTTTGCTTACACCGCACTGACACCTGTGGTGAAGGTCAGGCGTAATGTTTTCCGCTCTCTCCCCTCTGAGGTACCCCTAGACAAGAAGAGAAACGAGCTGATGCAAAGAGGGGAGTGAGGGGGGCGCTACAAACATAAATACATTTTTTTCCCTTTTTTATAAGTGATCACATTCCCTCTGTTCTCTGCTGCATAAGAGCTGGGGGGGGGGGGGGGGGGAGAAGGAACAGCACAGAGAGCTTCCCAGTGAATTGCTGTGTAGTCAGGACAAGTCTGATCATCGAAGGGGAGCATAGCCAGAGAACTGACCGCGGTGTGCTGTTCTGCTTAGTGTGGTCAGTTTTTAATAGGAAAGCAGAGGGACTAGCAGGAACATCAGGTATTTCACAGAAAGGAAGCAATACAAAGAGAACAGAATATTTTTTAATAAAGTACATGGTACAGCAGACACACATCAGGAATATAAAGTGTTGGGGTAACAAACACTTTAACCACTTGCCGAACAGCCGTCGTCGTTGTTATACGACGGCAGATAGGCACGTTCCCGCAAATCGCTGTAGGTGTACGTCGGCTCCTTTAACCAGTTCCCGACCGCCGTATAGTAAAATGACTACGGCAGGAACCCTTCCTCCCTCCGGGTGGACGTCATATGACGTCCTCAGCTTCCCGGCATTGTGGAAAGCGTGCCTGCGCCGCCAGCTGCTTACGCGTGCTCGCTGCATAACTGGGGACCCGATGCGCATGCCCGGCGGCCGCGATGTCCGCCGGGCACCCGCGATTGCTCATCACAGAGCAGGGACGTGGATCTGTGTGTGTAAACACACAGATACATGTCCTGTCAAGGGAGAGGAGAACTGATTGCAGGGGCGGATCCAGGGGGGGGGGCAACGGGGCAATTGCCACCCCCAAGAAATTTGTTTTAGTTGCAGAACTTGCGGACGCCTGAGAGTCTGAGTGGGCGGCTCCACAGGCGGGTGACAGCGTGAGCTGCCGGGTGCCTCGGTGTGTGAGCAGCTCGGCGGCGAGTGAGAGTCAAAGAGTGGGCGGTCAGCTGGTCGGCTCTGTGGGTGAGCCGGTGGCTGGCCAATCAACAAGCTGGCGGCCAGGGGAGCAGAGAGATGACATCATCTCTCACCGCCCCGCGCCCGCCCTGCATCCCTGCAGTAACTTCCGCCCTCACTGTGCAGGCAGCAGAGAGATTACATCATCTCTCTGCTGCCTGACTCTGACAAGCAAAACACCACCTTAGCAAGTGACAATCCGCAAGGTGCATAGTTGCCAACAGTCACGGATTGGCCGGGACGTTCCCGGGATTCAAACCCTTTTCCCGGATTTATTTTGTCCCGGCCAATGTCCCGGCCAATCCGATTTTTCCCGTTTTCCCCGAATTTGGACGCCGCAGGCCGCCGCCGCTAGAGGTCCACGGCTGGCGGAGACAATGTCTCGGCCGGCCGCCATGTTCAAGAAGACCAAAACACGGATGTAGTACAATAGAAAATAAAGCCGCTGCGGCACCGCCCACACCCCGCACCTCCCCGGGGGTGGGCGGCGCCGCAGCAGCTTTATCTTCTATTGTACTACATCTGAGTTTTGGCTGGCCGGCAGGCCACCCCCCGCCCCGCCCCGCTGCAGGTCTGTCTGTAATGGAAAGGGGCGGGGGTCGGCAGCGCCACAGCTTAATTTTTTTTTTTTTTTCAGCCACACTGTCGGCTCCGCCTCTATTTTGTTCCCCTTCGGGGAAGGGGAAACAATAATGGCGGCCGAGACAGGAGACGCCTGTGGTTAAGGGGGGACTCCGCTGGGGATGCCTGTGGTAAGGGGGGACTCCGCTGGGAACGCCTGTGGTAAGGGAGGACTCCGCTGGGGACGGCTGAGGTAAGGGGGGACTCCGCTGGGGACGTCTGATGTAAGGGGGGACTCCGCTGGGGACGCCTGATGTAAGGGGGGGACTCCGATGGGGACGCCTGATGTAAGGGGGGACTCCGCTGGGGACGCCTGAGGTAAGGGGGGACTCCGCTGGGGACGCCTGATGTAAGGGGGGACTCCGCTGGGGACGCCTGAGGTAAGGGGGGACTCCGCTGGGGACGCCTGAGGTAAGGGGGGACTCCGCTGGGGACACTTGATGTAAGGGGGACTCCACTGGGGACGCCTGATGTAAGGGGGGACTCCGCTGGGGACGCCTGATGTAAGGGGGGACTCCGCTGGGGACGCCTGATGTAAGGGGGGACTCTGCTGGGGACGCCTGATGTAAGGAAGGACTCCGCTGGGTACACCTGATGTAAGGAAGGACTCCGCTGGGTACGCCTGAGGTAAGGAGGGACTCCTCTGGGGACGCCTGATGTAAGGAGGGACTCCGCTGGGGACGCCTGATGTAAGGAGGGACTCCTCTGGGGACACTTGATGTAAGGGGGGACTCCACTGGGGACGCCTGATGTAAGGGGGGACTCCACTGGGGACGCCTGCATAGTTACCAACAGTCCCGAATTTCCCGGGACAAGCACGATTTTTGGACCCTTGTCCCGAATTGGGCTTGTCCCGATTCGGGACAAGCCCAGTTCTTTTTGTCCCGTTTTGTCCCGGTAAATTCGGGAATGCTTTAGCTAAAAACGGCAGCGGCTACACAAAAATGGCCGCTGCCGCCACCATATTTGTTTACGTTTTCCCCTTGTGTTCAGTGCAGAGCCTGGGGCAGCCAATCGGCTTCGGATTGGCGACTCCTCCCCGCTCTCCACTGAACGCAAGGAGAGGCACAAGGAAGCAGCATGCTTCACCCGCCGCCGCCGCCGCCGCTAACGACCCCCTGCCCAGCCCCCGTGTGTCCGACAAGGAGCGGGGACACGGATGTAAGGACCGGGGCTCCACTGGCTGGGGACACTGACGCCTATCAGCACCCGGCGCCGCCGCTGCCAACAACCCTCCGCCCCGCCCCCGTGTGTCCGACGAGTGGGGACACTGATGGAAGGACCGGGGCACCGCTGGCTGGGGACACTGTGATGGTCCTGGCTCACTCCATTTGGCAGACCCCTCGGACCACCAGCACATCCTCACGCACCGCAGGTACCGTACTATTGCACTGTAGTGTAGTGGGTGGTGGGGTAATTGTAGTGTAGTGGGTGGTGGGGTAATTAGTGTAGTGTAGTGGGTGGCGGGGTAATTTAGTGTAGTGGGTGGTGGGGTAATCACAGTGTAATGTAGTGGGTGGTGGGGTAATCACAGTGTAGTGTAGTGGGTGGCGGGGTAATCACAGTGTAGTGTAGTGGGTGGCGGGGTAATCAGTGTAGTGGGTGGCGGGGTAATCATTGTAGTGGGTGGCGGGGTAATCAGTGTAGTGGGTGGCGGGGTAATCAGTGTAGTGGGTGGCGGGGTAATCAGTGTAGTGGGTGGCGGGGTAATCAGTGTAGTGAGTGGCGGGGTAATCAGTGTAGTGGGTGGCGGGGTAATCAGTGTAGTGTAGTGGGTGGCGGGGTAATTAGTGTAGTGGGTGGCAGGGTAATCTGTGTAGTGTAGTGGGTGGTGGGGTAATCAGTGTGGGGTAATCAGTGTAGTGGGTGGCAGGGTAATCTGTGTAGTGTAGTGGGTGGTGGGATAATCAGTGTAGTGGGTGGCAGGGTAATCTGTGTAGTGTAGTGGGTGGCAGGGTAATCAGTGTAGTGTAGTGAGTAGCGGGGTAATCAGTGTAGTGGGTGGCGGGGTAATCAGTGTAGTGGGTGGCGGGGTCATCAGTGTAGTGGGTGGCGGGGTAATCAGTGTAGTGGGTGGCGGGGTAATCAGTGTAGTGCATAGTTGCCAAACAGTCCCGAATTTTCCGGGACAATCATGATTTTTGGACCCTTGTCCACAAGTGTGGAGGGGGCTCTGCTGGGGAGGCACCTGATGCAAGGACGGACTGCTGGGAGGCACCTGATGCAAGGACGGACTGCTGGGGAGGCACCTGATGCAAGGACGGACTGCTGGGGAGGCCATCTGGTGGCAGGCGACGTGGCAGGTAACACGCTCAGGGCTTCCACTGATTCGGCATTATGGTGAGTTGAATGATTTCATTTTATATTACAATGTAAAAATAGAAATAATGCACTTCAATCATCCTGACACCGTAACAACCATGGTGCCGGGATGATTGAAGCGCCAACAGGTGTTTTGGAGTATCCTTATCTGCCAATTTTGTTACACATTACTATTGTGGTGTAGGATCTGGCTTCTTTCTTTCTATTTCTTTCTCTCTCTTTCTCTCACCTCGGACTCTAGCCACACCCCTTTGAACCACGCCCATTTAAACCACACCCACTATCGTGCGTAAACCACGCCCACTTCGCGCGCCGCATTTTTCACTATGGCATGACACGCCTACAAACGAATGCCCCGCCCCCTGATTATAGCAAGGCTCCGCCTCAATACAAAAAAAGTGTCCCAGATGTTTTTTTTGCAATGTTGGCAACTATGAAGGTGTGGCAGGTGAGGTGGCAAGTGACAATCTGCATCTGGTGACAATCCACAACATGTGGCAAGTGACAATCCACAACTTGTGGTAAGTGACAATCCGCAACATGTGGCAGGCGACGTGGCAAGTGACAATCCGCAACGTGTGGCAAGTGACAATCTGCAACTTGTGGCAAGTGACAATCCGTAACATGTGGCAGGCGACGTGGCAAGTGACAATCCGCAACGTGTGGCAAGTGACAATCTGCAACTTGTGGCAAGTGACAATCCGTAACATGTGGCAGGTGACGTGGCAAGTGACAATCTGCATCTGGTGGCAAGCAAGTGACATTCCGCAACTTGTGGCAGGTGACATGGCAAGTGACATTCCACAACATGTGGCAGGTGACGTGGCAAGTGACGTGGCAAGTGAAAATCTGCAACGTGTGGCAAGTGACATACTTGGGGCACCCACTGATTCTGCATTATGGTGAGTTGAACCATTTTATTTTATATTACAATGTAATAATATAAATAATGCGCTTCAATCATCCCGACACCATAACAACCATGGTGCCGTGATCATTGAAGCGCTAACACCAGTAATTTCCCTGATAAATTGCCCCCCCCCCCCCAAAAAAAAAATGTTCTGCTAGTGCCCCTCCCGAGACTAGACTCTGGATCCGCCCCCGACTGACCGTTTGTTCCTTGTACAGAGGAACACCGATCGGTCTCCTCCCCTCATCAGTCCCTTCCCCCCACAGCTAGAATCACTCCCTAGGACACACATTTAACCCCTTCAGCGCCCCCTAGTGTTAACCCCTTCCCTGCCAGTCACATTTATACAGTAATCAGTGTATTTTTATAGCACTGATCGCTTTATAAGTGTCAATGGTCCCAAAATAGTGTCAAAAGTGTCCGATCTGTTCGCCGCAATGTCACAGTCACGATAAAAATCACAGATCGCCGCCATTAGTAGTATAATAATAAAAATGACAAATCCATCCCCTATTTTGTAGACGCTATAACTTTTGCGTAAAGCAATCAATATACGCTTATTGCGATTTATTTTTTTTTAGCAAAAATATGTAGAAGAATACATATCGGCCTAAACTGAGGAAAAAAACTGTTTTAAAAAAAAAAATTGGGATATTTATTATAGCAAAAAGTAATAAATATTGTGTTTTTTTCAAAATTGTCGGTCTTTTTTTGTTTATAGCGCAAAAAATATCAAAATTTAATTTGGGTACAACGTCGCATGACTGTGCAATTATCATTCAAAGTGTAAGTGTGACAACGCTGAAAGCTGAAATATGGCCTGGGCAGGAAGGGGGTGAAAATGCCCCGTATTGAAGTGGTTAAAGTGACGCAGTGCCGTATCGCAAAAAATGGCCTGGTCATTAAGGGGGGAAATCTTCTGGTCTCTAAGTGGTTAAGGGTACTTTCACGCTGCTCTGTAGAAAAATTGCTTATGCGTTTTTACCGCTATTTTGCTGTGTTTCAGATGCGTTTGCTGTGCATTTTTGGGTTGCCTGCAACTGTGAAAAATGGACATGTGACTCAGAAAATGCACCAAGAAAGCAAATTCGCAACAGGTTTTTACCACAGTTTTGCCACGATTTCCATTTATTTCAATGGGAAGCTGCGTTTTCGGTACGGTTTTCAAAACCGCATAAGCCCAGGTTCACACTGAGCTGCGGGAATGAAGATTTCACTCCCGATCTCGGACGTGATTTCAGAGACATCTGTGCAGGTGTGTAAATCGCAGCCCGAAATCGCAAAAAGTAGTACAGAAACTACTTTTTGAAATCGGTGCAGCGCCGCAGATGCGGCGTCACACCGATTAGGACGGGGCCATTGCCGGTAAATGCCGCTGATTTGACATGCGATTTGACGTGTCAAATTGCATGTCAAATCGTACCAATGGGAACCAGGGCTCAAGGATGCAGCATACAGGACTTTTCAAAATATACTGCACCTGTAACGCAGTGGTGTGCAAAGTACCCTAGGATTTAAAGGGAAACATTTTTCTTGCGTTCTATTTGTAAGGAAAAAACGCACGAAAAACGTATCAGTGTAAAGGGGCCTTATGCAGCGTACACACGATCGTTTTTCATGCCGTTAAAAATGCAATTTTTTAAAATGGCCATTAAAACCGATCGTGTGTATGCTCCAGAGCATTTTTAACGGCGTGAAAAACGGCCATTAAAAATTTCGAACATGCTCTATTTTTCACGTCGTTTTTCATGTCGTTTTTTTTAACGACGTGAAAAACGATAGTGTGTATGCTTTTACAAGGGGAAAAAAAACCGCGCATGCTCAGAATCAAGTATGAGACGGGAGCGCCCGTTCTGGTAAAACTAGCGTTCGTAATGGAGATAGCACATTCGTCACGCTGTAACGGACTGAAAAGCACGAGGCTGAAAAGCGCGAATCGCCGCTCAACAAAGTTTACTAACATGAAGGGTGGCACCATTCGAATGGAACTTCCCCTTTACAGTGCCGTCGTACGTGTTGTACGTCACTGCTCTTTGCTTGAGCGTTTTTTTTAATGATCGTGTGGATGCAAGACAGGCTTGAGAGGAAACATGAAAAAAAACGACGAGAAAAACGTCGGTTAAAAAAATGGCATGAAAAACAATCGTGTGTATGCTGCATAAGGCAGAACCCCGGATTAGAAGCGAGTTGTACACCTTGCACAGCTGTGAAGCAACATACAGATTCCCTTTGAAGCACACTCCAACCCATCTTGCTTTGCCTTCTGAATGTAGCATTTAGGGAGGGGGGAAACTGCAGAGCTTGTGTCCCGCTCCTCCAGTAATTGAAATACAATGTGACGTTTTGACCATGCAGGCATCACCCTGGTACCGTTCATTAGAGCGGGCGGTCGGCTCTTTAGGGATAACTGATGCGGCTAAAAGCCACTCTGCTGTTATCATAAAGGATAGGGAGGACACGTCCCCCCTCCCGCCGCCTTAAGCCACTCTTCCCGGGCCTCCCGTCCCACCAGAAGACCCGATACACGATCCGGCACTTCTGCCGGCTAGGCAGAGACTGGAACAAAGCCGCAAACGATAAGAAACATTTTTTTTTTTTTAAAGCTTCCCTGTCCAGAGTGCTCATGCAGCAAAGAAACCGCATGCGTAAGTCGCGCCCGCATATGTAAACGGTGTTCAAATCACACATGTTAGGTATTGCCCCGATCATTAGAGCGAGAGCAATAATTCTAGTAAAAGACCTCATCTGTAACTGTAACCTGGTAACCGTAAAAAAAAATTAAATTGACGCCTATGGAGATTTTTAGGTACCGTCGTTTGTGGCCATTCCACAAGTGTGCGCAACTTCAAAGCATAACATGTTTGGTATCTATTTACTCGACGTAACATCATCTTTCACATTATACAAACAAATTGGGCTAACTTTACTGTTTTTAGTTTTTTTTTAATTCATGAAAGTGTATTTTTTTCCCCAAAAATTGCGTTTGAAAGACCGCTGCGCAAATACTGTGTGACATAAAATATTGCAACAATCACCATTTTATTCTCTAGGCCTGGGCGTCCGCTCCATAGGGCAAGGGGGGTCAATTGCCCCCCCCCCCTGGAATCGGAAGTCAGAGTGAAGACACTTGCCCCCTGTGTTGCAATGGCCGCCTCCGCGGCAGCTGTGGACTTTTTTTTCTAAGTCTGCTGCTGGCCTGGGGGCTGGGGCTGCTCTGTCTTTTCTGACTACACATCCGTCCCTCCCTCCTCACCCCCGACCTGAGCATCGAAATGGCTCTGCCCCGGCCGTCCGCGACCCGGCTGTTCCGTGATTGGCTGCTGCCTCAGCCTGCCTCTGCCTGTGTAAATGTATGCGCCGGCTCCTCCCACAGGTGCGTGGCATGCAGTGGCCGAAACGAGAGAATATGCTGCTAGTGCCTGCCCTGGGCCTATCGCTGAAGAACTACAGGTAACAGCAGTGCCTGTGTCACTACTGTGTACATCTTTTTGTATTTACCGTTATCGGTAAAGCGCTGATAGTTTTATGATTAAATGCAACTGTGTATCGCTGCTGCCAAAGCGGCACTTCGGCAGCGGCGCTTCGGCAGCGGTGCCCATTTACCGGTATTTCAATGGGCAGGGGCGGTGGAGGAGTGGTTTATACAGCGCTGTTCCACTGCCCCAAAAATGCATGGATGACCTTAAAATGATGCCCCCCGCTGAAAAAAGTTCAGCGGACGCCCATGTCTCTAGGGTCTCTGCTAAAAAATATATATATATAATGTTTGGGGTTTCTAAGTTATTTTCTAGCAAAAAATACGGATTTAAACTTTTAAGCAACAAATGTCAGAAATAGGCATGAAAGGGATAAGGAGGGGGCAGCTGAAATGTTGCATGGGGGCCCCTCCAACCATAGCTGCACCCCAGACTAGGGTGACCAGACATCCCCGGTTTCAGGGGACAGTCCCCGGATTGAGGACACTGTCCCCGGACCAAGTCTGTCCCCAGTTTTGTCCCCGGATTGGATTTGAACAGGGGCCATGGGGCAATTTCACAGACAGTCAGTGCAGGGGGGTGTATTTTTCAATTTTCTGTGCCCCTTTCTGATGATCATGTGCTGGTCGGAGCGAAGGTAATATTTCTTCAGTTTCGGGTGCATGCCCATTCAGCTCCACTCGCATGTTCTTCTGCCGTGGCTCAAGTCCCAGCCAGCCGCCTGCTTATCTCCTTGCCTTCCCTGGTGGAATGATCTTCCTCCACTCCCCACCCAGTAGTAGACGGGGCCCAGAGAGTGAGGCCTCGTACACACGACCGAGTTTCTCGGCAAGAACCAGCAAGAAACTTGCTGGCAGAGATTTCTTGCCGAGAAACTCGTTCGTGTGTATGGTTTCTCGTCGAGAAAACCGACAAGTAACCTCGACGAGAAAATAGAGAACCTGCTCTCTATTTTCTCGTCGAGATTCTCGTCGGCATGTTTCTCGACGAGAAAAGTGAGTGTGTGTACACTTACCTGTCCTCCCGGAAGCCCGCGCATGTTCGAAATGAATTCGACGCATGCGCGGTAGCTTCCTAGGCATACGTAGGGTATACCAAGATGGCGGCGACGGCATCGAATGTGACGAGCGCATGCTCGTCATAGTCGATGACGTCACCGCGTACGCTCCATTCAAAGAACCGCGGGTTCTTTGAATCGAGCGTGTGTACACTCGGCCGGGACAATTTTCTTGTCCAAGAATCTCGTCGAAAAAAACGACATGTTTTTTTCGACGAGAATCTCGGCCGTGTGTACGAGGCCTAAGACTTGACATGTTGTAAGGCGGGCGGCGGCGATGGGCAGAGAGTCGCTGATTGCCGCCATTACTAGTAAAAAAAAAATATGTCCCCGGATTTCATTTTAAAAATCTGGTCACCTTACCCCAGACACACCGACAACAAAATTCTCCATCAGATAAATGGTCTGCCATTGGTGGAGACATAACTGACTTTTCCATTCTCTCGTGCCTGTGTTGAATACGTGTAGCTCATGTCTCCGGCGTATTTGAAGAATGCGCTATTTCATTTAGATAGGCCCCTGAGAAGAATCCAGGACTTCCTATAATGAAATACCAGCATTCTGTCCTACTGAGCGGTATGTAAACATTGCCTTTCATAGGGAGGAAGATGAGTAGCTAAAGAGACGTAGAGGACCCAGCAAACAGAAAGGGGAACAGAAATAATGTTGTTTTATGATACGCTGTTCGTTTTTATTGTATCTGCAGTACATAATGTATTTCCATTAGCTATATTTATAATGCAAATGTTAGGGGAGAGGTGCGGACTTTAAGTTGGATTTTTTTCTACTTTATCTCAATGTTTAGTAACTCTTTAATGCCTAAAGACTTAAAGCGCTCGCTCACGTGTGCGACAGCCCTTGCTGCACTTCTGAAAAGCAATCTGTGATTGCTTGTCAAACACACCCTCTGAAAAGCTATGAGGATGCAATATGTCACCTCCTAATTGCCTGATTTAACCCTATAAGTGCCGCAACCACTGCGCCACAATCGCGCGCATTGCATTGCACGCGGTTTTGGCACGGCCCCATAGACTTGCACTGGTTGTGCATGGCAGCGGTAAAGCCGGCCAAATGAAAAATGCTGTTTCATTTTTGCCACAACCATGAAGCACAGCATTGTAGTTGTGACATGTGTACCACCCTGAATGGCTGCATGCCGAGGTTCAGACATGCGGTTGGGCCCGCCAGAACACTCCGGTCAGCCATTGAGAGCGCTGATTGGGAGCCAATCAGCAGACCTTTTTCGGGCATGCTCCTTTAAAAGAAGCCGGCCGAATGAACTGACTCCAGTACACACAAGCCGAATGTCGGACAGTTTCTATTGTACCAGCCGATGCCACCCAACATTCCGCCCGTGTGTACTAGGCTTTATGCCTTGTACACACGCTCGGACTTTTGACCATACAAAAGTCCGCCGTGAGTCTATCGGAAAGAAAGAGAACAAGTTCTCTATCTATGGTCCGTCGGACTTCCGACAAAAAAAGTCAGATGGAGGCTACACACGGCCGGATTTTCAGAGAAAAAAAGCCCGTCTGACTTTTTTTCTTGGAAAGTCAAGGCATTAGACAGGGCCAATTTGATTGTTTTCCAGGCTGGTCAGTAAGTGTGCTGGGAAATCTTTTGTTTGTGATGTGCATTGCCCTTCCATGTGCACCTTGCTGCAAACGCCAGGTATGGTTGCCATTTTTTTGTACTGTAGGATGAATGTGGTCTAAGGCCTGGTTCACACCAATGCATTTTTTAGCACGTTTTCAGTTTTGAAGAAACGCCAGTGGCAGTGCGTCCATAAAGGGCGCACGGGCGCCGCCCCCTCTCTCCTGCCACCTGTCTATCACCATAGATAGATTCATGCATTGCATGAGTCTATCTATGGTCACCGCTGCCACCCCTATTCAGGTGCCCGGCACCTTTTCGGGCACCGGGCATCTGAATTACAGCAGCGGGGTGTTTTTTGGAAGCACCTGATTAGAGCCATAGGCTCTAATAGACGTCCAAAAAGGTGAACAGCGGGCACCATGCTGGGCGTTCGCTGTTCACTCAGTGTTTTGCTAGGAAAGCAAATTAATATTCGCTTTCCTAACACTGAACCGCCTCTCAGCCAATCAGGTGCTTGGGTCTGTTACCTGTCACCTGATTGGCTGAAACGACAGGCGCTATGATTGGACGCCGATCAGGCATCCAATCATAGCAGAGGACGGGAAGAGAGGACGAGAGAAGACATCGAGGAGCGTGGAGGACATCACCGCCGTGACCCGCTGTCCCACCGAAACAGGTAAGTGCCGGGCGGGCGGGGGATGCACACTGGCAGCATTTGATGGGCACAGTAGCGGCAATTGATGGGCACACTGGCAGCAATTGATGGAAACAGTAGCGGCAATTGATGGGCACACTGGCAGCAATTGATGGACACAGTAGCGGCAATTGATGGGCACACTGGCAGCAATTGATGGACACAGTAGCGGCAATTGATGGGCACAGTGGCAGCAATTGATGGGCACACTGGCAGCAATTGGTGGGCACAGTAGCGGCAATTGATAAGCACACTGGCAGAAATTGATGGGCACAGTAGCGGCAATTGATGGGCACAGTAGCGGCAATTGATGGGCACAGTGACAGCAATTGATGGGCACACTGGCAGCAATTGATGGGCACAGTAGCGGCAATTGATGGGCACACTGGCAGCAATTGATGAGCACAGCGGCAGCAATTGATGGGCACAGCGGCAGCAATTGATGGGCACACTGGCAGCGTTGGATGGCACAATGGCGGCAATTTATGGGTACAGTGGCTGCGTTTGATGGGCACAGTGGCTGCGTTTGATGGGCACAGTGGTGGCAATTGATGGGCACAGTAGCTGTGTTTGATAGGCACAGTAGCTGCGTTTGATGGGCACACTGGCTGCAATTTATGTTTTTTTTTTTCAGTTTGTTTGCGCCCCCCCCCCCCCCCCAAGATTTTGAGCACCAGCCGCCACTAAGAAACACACTACAGTCCATTTAACATGGTTTCCTATGAATGTAGTTCACCTCTGTGCATTTTATGAAAAGGGTCAGGGACTTTTTCTGGTTTTTGGTTCCATAGACTTCAATGGATGAAAAGCGTGTATTAAAAAATGCAAACTGCAACCTGAATAAGTATGAATCAGGCCCAATTGTACTCACTAATATGTGTAGCGGGTATATGCTTTCCTATTTTTGAATCTGGTGGGGAAACTGTGATGTATGGTTCCCTGGGGCCCACCAGGTGGCGCTGTCACTTTGGGCCCGGGGTTGAGCCATCGTTGCGGTGGCGTACCTCTTTTGGCCTCTCTCAGCGGTTGTATGGTGGGGCGGGGAATAAAAGGGGCGGCCATTTTTGGTGGCGGGAGTCGAGTCCCAGACACCTTCAGCCTGAGGGCGGTGGTTCGTGTCAGTCCCCTAGGCGGGTCTAGGCCTAGAGGACGTTCGGAGGTCGTGTTCCATCCCAGGCACCTTTAGCCTGGGGTGAGGTACTAGGATGGAGGTCTGGAGCTCAGTGCCCACCACTGAGTTCCGCGAGGGAAGGAGGTCCTAGGGAACCCCGGGAGTGAGTACCCGAATCCGGAAGGCGTAATGGACCGGTGGGAGATACTTGCCTGAAGACTTGGTGCAGCATATTGCCAGTGACAGGTGAGCCTCTCATCGGAGACCGCCTGGAAGGAAATCCCCCCTCGCTCGGAGACCACAACCCACTTTCAGGAAGGAAAGTGGAGAGTTCATTGTGTCTGGGCCTACTCGCATCCACACCTCCCTGTCTGTTCTGTTCTCTAAGGGGTCCAACTGATTGTGTTCACTTTTGCATGGAAAATAATAAAGGAGTGTTGGACTTTAATGGTGTGGGGCTCGTTTTCTGGCAGACATTGTTCAAGGTAATTCTCTTTAGAGGTTCCAGGTGCAGAACACCGACCTGAAGGTAAAACAAGAACTTTGCTTACACCACACAAACATCTGTGGTGAAGGCTTGGCCGGGTGACCCCGCTCTCTCTCCTCTAAGGTACCCCTAGACAAGAGACAGACGAGCTGCTGATAAAGAGAGGAGAGAGAGGAGGCCGCTACATATGTATGGATTTACCTACACCTGAAGCAAAACCAGTTATACTGGTCTCGTCATTGTACTGGCTTTGTACTGGTCGATGTTTTGGGATATAGCGGGCAGTTAATGTGACAGTTGGCAGTATTGTTCGGGATTATTCCGCAGGACGCTTTGCTTTGTGTTGGAAAACATCGCTCACTATTTCTATTAGGGTTTCATATGTTTCAGAAACATTTACATATTTATGTGTAAATAATTTTTAATTCCTCATTTTTTTTTCCAAAACAAACCAAGAATATAATAAACACACCTGTGCAGGTAATCCATTGAATGCAATGAAGCAGTTTAACCACTTGACCTCCGGAAGATTTACCTCCCCCCCTTCATGACCAGGCCATTTTTTGCTTTTTGGCACTGTTATGCCGCGTACACACGATCGTGATTCACGGCGGTTAAAAAACCGCCGTGAATCATGACATGAAAAACGAGGGAACGGCTTGTTCCCCCACACACGGTCATTTTTCCCGTCATTTTTTCTCTTGTCGAGAAAAACGACCGTGTGTAGGCTCCGTGGCAGTGTTTCCCTATGGGAAAACTGCCGCGGAAAAAAATGATGGGAAAAACGACGAGAAAAATTAGAGCATGTTCTAATTTTTCTTGTCGTTTTTAATGCCGTTTTTCACGTCGTGAAAAATGACAAAAAGACCACACACGGTTGTTTTTCTTGTTGAAAAAAAAAAAAAAATCATTTTTCACAACGTGAAAAAAGATCGTGAGTACGTGGCATTACTTTTACTGACAAACTGCGCGGTCATGCAACGCTGTACACAAATGAAATTTATATAGTTTTTTCCCACAAATAGAGATTTTTTGGTGGTATTTGATCACCTCTGGGTTTTTTATTTTTTTGCGATATAAACTGAAAAAGACCGAAAAATTTGAAAAAATATATATATTTTTTACTTTCTGCTATAAAACATATCCAAGGAAAAAAATAAAAAAAATATTTCCTGACAGACTCCATGGCAGACTACGTGTGGGTTAACCCCGCCTCCTCTCCACAGCTATAGGACCCCTTACCCATAAATTTGAGCTCACCTCCACAGACAGGTGTTCCTTTTTTGTCCTCCTCACATGGACCCTTCATTATGCAATTCAGGTGCAGTCCAGGATGTCTGTCGGATCAGGTACGAGTTGTGCGGTGCACCCAGGGCCCAGCTATGAGCGGGTGAGTGGTTTTGGGCTGATGGATACCCCTATGGTGGAAGGGATGTGGCCCCAGCGTACCATGACGGACGGTGGATCTCAGCTGGCAAGGTCTGAAGACTTTTTCTATTTCCATGGCAGATAGTTTTTGTTTGTTTGTTTGTATGTCTTTCTCTGCTGTTTTTTCTCTGTCATACAGCGCCGCTAAGCTTAGTATATGTGTGGAACGCTTTTGCGTTCCAGGATGCCATTCCCTTCCTGATCCCAGCCTGTTGATCGTCTGTGCATGCGCAGAGCCACAGTTAAAACAAGGCTTGGTTTTTGCGCATGCGCAGTATGGCGGAGGGGTCAGGGGCCGCGCAGGCGCAGTAGGTTCGGTCCCTCCGATGCATGCGCACAGCGGGACCGGCCATGACGTCATTCCGGCGGGTGATTTAAACCGCTGAGGAGCCCTATACAGGTGGGATAACCTGTGGGCATATAGCAGCAGCCTCCCGGAGTCTCAATACTACCAGGACGGGGTAAGCACTTCTTGGCAATGTAATGCATGTAATGCTTAGTGTCTCTTAAAGGGACAGTTTAAAAAAAAAAAAAAAACCTTTTTTTTTCTGCGCTGTTCTTGCATTGATTTGCTTATCCTTAGTCTAGGTAGTGGAGTTACGCATCATTGTGTGTCTTCCTCGTCATGGACTCATCTGCACCGCCGTGTGGCCAGCCCTCCCGCACAAGGTCTGTGCGGAGTGGGTAGGGGGTTGGTGTCTTTGGTGTAATTTTTTTTCTGGTGGTTGCTAACGGTTACAACCTGCCCACCTTCCTCCCCCTCCCTTTGTCTGTATTATCTCTTACAGCCCGGCTACATCAGTTCATCGGTCACAGGATAGGGACCTTGCCAGGCTGCACCATCATCATCACCATCACCAATCATCCTCCAGGTCCAGATGTGACACTCCGTCTGGGACCCACTATCATAGGGGACGCTCACATTCCCCCTCTAAATATAGGAGATGTTCCCATTCCTCCTCAAGTCACCGCTACCACCACCGCTATTGATCGCTCTGATCACAGAGCCTGTTGGGGATGTAAAACTAGAATCCCAGAGGGCAAATCGCTGTGTGACCCATGCTATGCCCGAGCGGTCGGTGAGAAAGAGACCGAAAAATCAAAATCTTGAGTCTCTTATTAAACGTGTGGTACAGCAGTCTATGATGGAAATAGATGTCCCCCCACACGAGGAGCCAGTCCACCACCTTGTCTGGCTCCTTGGCTGACGAGGCCCAGGAGGATTCCGGCCAATTCCAGCCCCATGATTCCTCCCATTATTCCTCGCAAGACGAGATGGAGGGAGATGATTCTGTGATTCCTCCCATGATTCCTCGCAAGACGAGATGGAGGGAGATGATTCTGTGATTCCTCCCATGATTCCTCGCAAGACGAGATGGAGGGAGATGATTCTGTAGTGGGATTCGACTACGCTTTAGTCTCTCCACTGATCAAGGCAATGATGGAAACCTTAAAGTTGGAAGATACCACTGCCCCCCCCCCCCCAGAGAAACAAAGGAACTGTTTAAGAAACTGGGGAAAGAATGTTCCAATTTCACACTGAGCTGAAAGGAGTGTTTAAGGAAGAATGGAGCAAGGGGGATAAGAAGGTTTGGAAAATGCTCCCCTCGTGGATGCAGCAGTAATGCGCCTAGCGAAGCATGTCACCCTCCTGCTAGATGACACTGTATCTTTTAAAGATGGTCTGGATTGAAAGATTGACCAAGACGTTAAGAGAATATATAACTTGAACGGTATGGCTTGCAAACCAGCCCTAGCCCTTGCAGTCACCTCCAAAGCAATGGAGGCCTGGGTGGAAAATGTTGACTCCGTTCTGAAAGGTGTCTCGGAGGAATTGGCACAAAGTTCAGCAGTGCAAGAACTTAAACTGGCTATCGCCTTTTTGGGAGAAGCTTCAATTGATCTCATCCGCTTGATGGCTAGATCCTTGCTATCTTCGGTCACAGCCAAACGAGCACTATGGTTGTGCCCCTGGCTTGTTGATCCTGCCTCAAAGCAGGCATGGTGCAAAATTCCGTCTGAAGGAACTTCCTTGTTTGGAAACAAACTGTATAATGCCATTTCAAAGGCTACAGGCGGAAAGTCGGGATTCCTCCCTCAGGACAAACGTCTGTTTAACCAAAGAAAACCTCAGCAGAGACGCAGTACAGAGTGTTCAAGAGAGGCATGCTCCTATAGGCCCGGACGGGATTTTAGGAGAAGCTGGAACTGGAATAGGCAGATATCTTTCCCAAAAATCTGGCAAGAAACAGACGCCCGGTGGGCGCGAGCCAACCAAGTCCTTTTGAGATTGGGCCTGCCCAAGCGGTCGGGTAGGGGCTCGCCTACGTCTCTTCCGGCACGTCTGGGTGACCTTCATCTCAGATTATTGGACCATCAAAACGGTCTCAACAGGTCACGCATGGTCCTTCACCAAAGTCCCTCCATGCAGACCAATGCAATCTTCACTGCCTCAATCAGAAGAAAAACAACAAGTTCTTCTTTCATATGTGAATGCCCTGAAAGATCAAGGAGCAGTGGTGCCCGTCCCAAAGGACGAGGAATTCCAGGGGGTATACTTCCCCCTCTTCCTAGTACAAAAGAAGAACGGCTCTTGGCGTCCAGTTATAGATCTCACTTTCCTGAACAGGTACATAAAGCACGAGAAATTCAAGATGGAATCACTCTCATCCATCCAAAAAGTCGTTCAACCAGGCGACTGGTTGATCTCAATAGATGTTAAGGACGCGTATTTTCATTTTCTCGTGGCAGAAGAATTCCACAAATACCTTCGATTTCAGGTCGAACGAGAGCACTTACAATTTATTTGTCTTCCATTCGGACTAACGACCTCTCCAAGGGTCTTTTCCAAGGTACTGTTGGTAATTGTGTCTCTTATCAGAATACAGGGTGTGCGTCTGTATCATTACCTGAACGATCTGCTACTACTGTCCCAAGACAAGCAGCAGCTGCTGATCCACAAAGATCAAGTGATCTCTACATTTGATAGAGTTCGGATGGCTCTTAAACCGACAGAAAAGTCAGTCAGAACCGACCCAACGCCTAACCTACCTAGGAGCTCAATTCGACACAGTAGAGAATACCATCTCTCTTCCGGAAGAAAAAATCCCGGTCATTCGGGTAAGAATATCTTTAGCCCTAGACTACTCTAACCTAAGGGCGTCACAGTGCCTGAAGATAATCGGCACGATGGTGGCCACGTTCCCCATGGTCAAATGGGCAATGTGGAGGCTTCGGCCTTTTCAATCAGGATTCCTTCAGCAATGGAAGACAGACGATCGCAATCAGCTGATCAGGACTACTCAGTCAATGAGGAACAGTCTTCTCTGGTGGCTTCAACACAAAAACTTGTTAACATGCCACTCCCTTGCTCCCATCCAATGGATGACTGTTTCATCCGATGCCAGCAATGCAGCCTGGGGAGCACATTGTGGGGCAGAACTGGCTCAGGGCAAATGGGATGCCCATCTCCACATTCCAGGGTCAAACGTTCTGGAATTGCGTGCGGCATGGTGCGCCCTTCAAGCCTTCTACCACCTTCTGAAAGGGAAGTCGGTCCTACTCAAAATGGACAATACCACCGCCGTGGCATATGTGAAGAGACAAGGGGGCACTCGGAGCCCCGCCCTTCTCCAAGAGGTCGAACCTATCATGACCTGGGCTCAGAGGAATCTACAAACTTAACAGCAGTCTTCATTCCAGGGGAACAGAACATTCAAGCGGACTTTCTGTCACGCAGCAACCTAGACAACAACGAATGGTCACTGCATACACAGACATTCAAGTGGATCCTATCGTTGGGAATCGATCCAGAAGTGGATCTGTTTGCATCCCCCTGCAATCACAAAGTAGACAGATACTACACTCGAGGTCGGTGCAGTCAAGCCTTCGGAGCAGATGCATTAACAAGCCAATGGAAATTCAACAAGACATATGCCTTCCCTCCACCTCCGATCATGCAAAAATTCCTGCAGCGGCTCCAGTTGGAGAAAGGCGAAGTGATAACAATAGCACCATACTGGCCGAACAGGCCATGGTTTCCTCTCCTGAATCTGATGAGCTTCAGGGACCTGCTAGAGTCTCTTGGGTGTGCTTTAGGGGTAATCTCTACCCTTATGAGCTCCAGAAAGCCTAACATGAACAAAACCTACAACAGAATCTGGACCAGGTTTGTCAGCTTCATGACTTCTGCTGGAAAATCTTTCAGAAATCCTGGAGTTCAAGACGTTTTAAGTTTTCTACAATCAGGCTTGGATCTTCCTTTGTACTCTGAGGGAACTGATTGACAAGTTTCAGCCTTATCGGCATTTTCAGGAACATCATGGGCAACTCATCCCCTGGTTCAACAATCCTTTCAGGGGGCTTCGAGAATCAGGCCTCAGAGGAAACCTAGATTCCCCAAATGGGATCTTCTGCTCGTCCTTGATGCTCTTTCAGCACTCAACAACAAGGATCTTTCTATTAAGGACTTATCAATCAAACTGGCCTTACTAGTGGCCATTACTTCAGCCAAAAGGGTTTCAGAAATAAGCTTCCTGGGTTGTCAAGAACCCTTTTTGACTTTCTTCCCGGACCGAGTGGTCCTTATTCCCATGCTTGGGTCTAAACCAAAAGTCAAGTCAGTTTTTCACGAGAATCAGGAAATAGTCCTTCCTACTTTCAATTCTCCAGAATCAGCAGATGTTCATCCCTTGGATGTAGGTGAGACTCTGAAAGAATATTTGCGAGTCACTTCATCTTTAAGAAGCTTGAACTACCTGTTCTTGTTACACACTGGTAGCAACAAAGGAAAGAGGGCTTCCTCCAGAACAATAGCAGCCTGGATCGTCCAATCTATTCAACAGGCTTACAGGGCAAAGGGCTTAGCTCCTCCAGAGGCGTGATGGCTCATTCCACCAGAGGCATGGCAGCCTCATGGGCAGCAGCTCGACACGTGGCTCCTGAAGTGATATGCAGGGCAGCCTCGTGGTCTTCTATTCATACATTTATGTCTCATTATTGTATTGAGCCTGCTTCCCTTTCCTCTGTTAATTTTGGTCGAAAAATCCTGTCAGTTGACGGGAAAGATTAAAATATTTTTTTTGAGCAAGCATACCCTCCCGTGTGGATTGGCTAGTTATTTCCCACACGTAGTCTGCCATGGAGTCTGTCAGGAAAACGGAAAATTTATTACCAAATACTTACCGTAATTTTCCTTTCCTGATAGACTCCATGGCAGACGGAGTTCCCACCCATGAATTAAAAATATGAGAGTTGAAATTTGAGTCGGCTAGTTACGGAACACCTGTCTGTGGAGGTGAGCTCAAATTTATGGGTAAGGGGTCCTATAGCTGTGGAGAGGAGGCGGGGTTAACCCACACGTAGTCTGCCATGGAGTCTATCAGGAAAGGAAAATTACGGTAAGTATTTGGTAATAAATTTTCCGTTTTCTGCATAAATTTAGGCTAATATATATTATGCTACATATTTTAGGTAAGAAAAATCCAAAAAAGCGTGTATTGATCGGTTTGCACGAAAGTTATAGCGTCTACAAACTAATATATATTAGGGTTGCCACCTTTTCTTCAAGCTAAACCCAAACACTTTAGCGGCCTGGGACACCGTTGGGTGCCCCAAGGAGAGTAGTAATGCGGCGAACAGTGTGTGTGACCAAATTTCTACTGCTGACATAATCGTTCTGCCCCCCCCCCCCCCCCCAGTGATGCCAAATCTGCCTGCCAGACAGCCGCCCGAAGCTCCGGGGCAGGAACAGATTTGTGTGTCCGGTCTGAATAATGCATCCGGGTTTCAGTCTGCCTGAAACCCGGACACATGATGTGAATCCTGGACAGAGGGCAACCCTAGTATATATACTGGAATTATATAAATTCGTGATTCTACGCAGCCGGCCCACACTGTAGCATTAAAGCATGTGGTTTTTAAACTGACCTTGTTTTATCACATTAATATATAATTATATGAAATAGGCTAAAAGTGTTTATTAGGCACGTATGATTTTGCGCGCAATACCTGGGTTTGAAAAGTTATTTTGATACACAGTGAGTTCATCTTTGTGGCTACTGAGGAATATATCTAAATAATGTTTTTGTGCCAATTTTGAGTCCAGCTTTAAAGCTGACATATCATGGAATAATAATCCGAAAACAGATTCTTAAAGAAAAAATCCATGTATGGGACTTGTTACATAGTTATATTGGTCCAACTTGGACCAATGTAACTATGCTCATCATACCAGTGGAATCCTCTTTAACAGTGGTCTCCAAACTCTGGCCCATGAGCCAGATGTGGCCCTTGGCTTGCCTTTACCTGGCCATTGGGACACTATTCTTCCCATGAATACAAGTCTCTCCCAATAACACCAATTATGAGGCACTATTCCTGCCAATAACACCAACGATGGGGTGCTATTCCTTCCAATAGCACCAATATTGGGGCACTATTCCTCCCAATAGCACCAATAATGGGGCACTATGCCTTCCAATAACACCAATGATGGGTAACTACTTCTTCCAATAACACCAATGATAAGAATGTCTCATCAAAATTCTACCCTTACAGATCGTTGATGTCGGGTAGCTGGCTCTGCCAAGTGGTGTTGGCCCCAGAAGTATAAAGGCAACATCAAATGGGAGGTTAACTCAGCCACAGCTCAAGGAACCCTAGGGTTCCACAGACCCCTGGTTGGGAATGGCTGATCAGAAAGGTTATTGGATCCATGGCACTGGTTCTTCCAAGTGGTGTTGACCCCGGAACTATGAGGGCACTTTCAGATGGGAGGTCAATTATTTACAGCTCAAGGAACCCCTAGCAACCTCTGGAGGAAACCTAGAACTCCATGAAAACCTAGTTGAGAATGGCTGATGTAGAGTTTCCCATGGTACAGTATGGTACTTACCATGTGTGTTTCCGTACCGCAGAGGATTATAGCAAAGAAAGCAATGTCAAGTAGTTGTAACGTTCAGTGTTTTGTAACAATGTTCCAGTGACTGCAATGAAATAATGTATTGAACTATTTATGGATTGTTCTGTTGATTGAATATCTGAACCATTGTCATGGAACTTGTTGCTCTGTCATTTATAGCTTTGCTTTGTAAAACATCAAATGGCCTAAATTAACATTTTCCTCCTTTGCCAGCCCTGCCCTGTTAAGTGGCAAATGCTCATTCAGAAAAAGGAAAAAATAGATCTGTGAGGAGCTGAGGAAGGAATTACTTGAGTCATTGCTGAAAACTCAGAATGATTCATGTGGACTTGTAAAAAGAACAGCACCACCTTTAAGAGCTAGTTCATATGCGTGGATATTACTGCTGCCCCTCTGAAAAGCAATCTGTGGTAGATCAATTTTTCCGGGTGTTGAATAGGCAGTGGGCAGGTGATATGTTTGTAAAATTGGAGGAAGCTGAGAGCAATAGAAGGGACATTGTTGAGTTAGGAAGACGTAGCAGCCAGTGTTAATTTCGTCAACGAAAACATTTTCAGCAAAATATTCCTCAGTGGCATTTTTGAGTTACGAAAACAAAATAAAAAGTACACCACATGTAGCGGAGCCTCACTCTCCCTCTCTGTGTTTCCTCGTGTGAGGGACTTGTGTCTAGGGGTACCTGGGAGAGGAGAGTGCAGGAACACTACGCCAAGCTCTCCCCTCGTATGTATAAGAGGGTTGAGCAAAGTTAGTTGAATTACCTCCGGGTCTGTCCACTGCATACGAAGCCTCAGTTGTTCTGTGGAGATGTGTCTGCCAATAACAAAGAGCCCCACACCAATCGAAAGTCCAACACTCCTTTATTTCTCGTACAATACGGTGAACACAATCAGTTGAACTTCCAATAACAGACGAACAGGGAGGGTGTGGGTACGAGTGGACCCAGGCACAACTGAACTCTCCTATTCCTTTGCTAGCGAATAGGCCTGGCGCACGGTCTCTGCCACTGACCGTGAGTTTTGGTCGCTGCCACCGACCGGATGAACTGTTGAGGCTCCTGCCACAGGCCTAATAGCAGGTCTCTGCCACTGACCTGATTGGAATAGTTGGACCGCTGCCACCGGTCATTGAACATGGACTGAACTTCCTCTCTGAACTTGGCCCCTGTTCGGGAAAGATATCCCTCCGGGCGGTCTCCAGAGGTTCACCCGGCACTGGCAATCTGCTGCACCAGGTCTTCGGGTGAGTCCCTCCTCCGGTCCCTTACGCCACTGGATTCGGGTGCCCCACTCCCGGGGAACCCTAGGACAATCCCTCCCTTGCGGGACCAGCGGAAGGTACTGGGCCCCAGGCCTCCGGCTGAGTACCTCACCCCAGACTGAAGGTGTCTGGGATGGAACACGAACTCCAAGTGTCCAGGCCTAGGCCGCCTGGACACCGACCGCACAGCAGCCCTCAGGCTGAAGGTGCCTGGGACTCGACCCTCGTGGCGAAGATGTCCGCCCCCTTTATACCCTCTCCCAGCAAGCACGGCAGGTTCCCCGCCCCGCCGTACAACCGCTGCGAGAGGTCACAAAGGGTACAGCACTGCAGTGATGATTCAACCCCGGCCCAAAGTGACAGCGCCACCTGCTGGGCCGCAGGGAACTATGCATCACTGGTGTCCTCACCAGATTTAAAAGTACACACATTTTTGTCCACTGACGAAAACTATGACGAAAATCAATTCTAATCGAATTAAAACTAGACGAAAATGTGAGGCAGGGTGTTTACCTTTTTTTTCCACGGAGCTCCGCCTGCTTCCGCAATCCGCTCCCAGAAAGCAAGTGACTGTGTAGCCAGCATTACAGGCCTCCGAGTCCTCAAACGACCATCCAGGGCAGCACTGTACATTACAGGCCTCCGAGTCCTCAAACGACCACTCCTGACTCATGAGTCACGACGACAACCGCCCTGAGCAGAGAGCACCCACTGTGAGTGTGTACATTACAATTACAGGCCTGAGGCCTCCCCTCAGATCACCATCCGTTCCAGAGCACTGTGTGTGCATTACAGGCCTCCTCTGACCACCAGCATCCAGGGCACTGTGTAATGTGTATTACAGGCCATCCCTCAGACTTGAGACCACCATCCAGCTCTGTGCGCAGCATTACAGGCCTCCTTAAACTACCGTCCAGAGCACTGTGTGCATTACAGGCCTCCTGAGACCACCGTCTAGAGCACTGTGCAGCATTACTGGCCTCCTCAGACCGCCCAGAGTGGCTAAATCTGTATCTGTGAGTTTGTTCAAACCTTAATACCATAAATAATAACATATTATATTGTTTTAACTCTAGGAGTATATAATGAGTTTGGAAATATAGAAATTCTTAAATAATGCATTAAAATTTAACTAAACACATTAGATTTTAGCTGACTAAAATTATTTTATTCGACTAATGTACTGGAGATTTGAGTCGACTAAAATACGACTAAAACTAAAGCCATTGCAGATGACTAAAATGGGACGAAAACCAAAATGGCATTTTAGTCAAGACTATAACTAAACCAAATCAAAAATCGATGCCAAAATTAATACTGGTAGCAACCCTGCCCTAGACTGGTTAAATTTAGTTTTTGACTCTGCTGTACCCAACTGAACAGCAGTTTATTTATATTTTTTGGTATGCCACTGGAATACACTTCCAGAAATAGAGTAGCTGGATCAAACACCGGGCTTTGAATATTTATCTGACCTCAGCCAATCCCTGGGAAGAAGTGCCCAGAAGGTATGGCTGGGGAGAAGATAAATGTTTGGGAGGGCTTTTCAGCTCTCTCTCTCCTGGTGCCTATGACCTGAGAGGCAGCCTGTGTTATTGAGGAGCTGTTGCTGCTAGGCCTAAGCATGTGCTTGGCTGAGGGCCTTAAGGAAACTGTATTTAAAGACAGTTGCTGCAGAACACTAACTTAGGGAGCTGGGCTGGAGAAGATTGCTGCATGGAAGCTGGTTGGAGAAGGCTGTCCTTGCACATTGTGAGTAGGATCTTTATGCATTTATGGTTAGATGCCAGAGGTTACTACAAGGACTGTGACTGCTTCTACATAGTCTCAGATAAAGTGGCTGCAGTCCCTACCTCCAGCAATAATTATGGCTGCTGCTAAAGGATTTTGCTTGAGAATCTGTCCTCTACCTGCTGGCATTTTTATTTTTATTTTTATCCTGCCCCCTCATCCCTCTCTCCTGTTCATTTACTGCAATAAATCTCCAATAAGACATCCCCTATACTGAGCTTGTGTTTGTCGGTGAGCTCTGGAATACCGCGTACACACGATCGGAATTTCCGTCAAAAGTTCGATGTGAGCTTTTGGTCAAAAATTCCGACCGTGTGTAGGCTCCATCTGACTTTTTTTGTCGGAATTTCCGCCAACAAAAATTTGAGAGCAGGTTCTCAAATTTTCCGACAAAAAAGGCCTTGTCAGAAATTCCGATCGTCTGTATGCAATTCCGACGCACCAAAAACCACGCATGCTCTGAATCAATTTGACGCATGCTCTGAATCATTGAACCTTTCTTTTTTCTCGGCTCGTTGTAGTGTTGTACGTCACCGCGTTCTTGGCGATCGCAATTTTGTGTGACCGTGTGTATGCAACACAAGTTTGAGCCAACATTCCGTCGGAAAAAAATCCACGGTTTTCTTGTCGGATTTCCTGATCGTGTGTACGCGGCAGAACTGGTACCTGGCCTGGCAGCCTCTGAACAGGTAAGGAAGACCTGGGTTATCTCCAGTGGCCCCTTTCGGGGATGAGCGGTACAAACTTGAATAGAATTTTTTTAAATAAGTTTAGTGTCACTTTAATACCAACATTTCTTTATTTCCCCAAAAATTGTGCAAAAAAATAATAAACACCATGGGACGTCTACTTTTCAAAGAGGGGACATTTGGAGGGGTTTGTACTGTCCTGCCATTTTGTTTTGTTTTTTTTGTTTGTTTATATGTTTTATAAATGTAGCGGGGGTCCCAAATTTAGGGATTGCTATGCTAAATTTAGGGGTGATTCGAGTGGTAGTTGGCTCAAATCTTTCAATTTGCTGGACTTTGCCTTGCTGCTGTTTTACCTGGTGTGCAGTTCCCCTAAGAAGTATGGGTGGCGCTGTCACTTGTACTCGGGGTTGAACCACAGGTGATGGAGCAGCGATTTGATGTCCTATCTCGGCAGCCGTGCAGTGGGTGTGGTCTACCTGATGTGCATGCTGGGAGAGGGTACAAAAGGGGTGGACGCCATTGGAGAGGTAGCAATGCCAGGGGCCCATGCCCAGAGTGAGGGAGCAATTCCCGTGGCCCATGCCCGGAGGGAGAACCTACGGTTCAAGTTCAATTGCATGGCCCTCCAGGCTATGGGGCCACGTGCGCTTCAGTCCCAGACACCTTTAGTCCTGGGACTGCAACTTCAGCCCTGGGCTCAGCACCTTTAGCTGAAGCCCACTTCGGGAGGAGGAATCCCAGGGTGCCGCCTTGCGAGGGGACCCGTTTCTAGAAGAGGAGGCTGGGGGAGGACCATTCCGAAGGAATGGTGAGAGTTCACAGTGAAGGAAGGGGCCCAGTAACTCTCTGGAGGGATGTCATCCATCTGAAAACAGGGATCTAAACAACCGGACCAGTAGGAGGTTTGGGACACTATAGATTCTGTGGCAGAGGATCTCCTGAACGCATCCATTAGGGAATCTAATAGACTGTTCGAGTTTCACGCCGGCTGCTAGTGCCCTTGGGTGACTATCCGGGTGAGCTGTACCCACTCGGGATCGAGTGGCGAAGAAGCCAGGAGTGCCTGAATTGATCTGTCTTCCTAACACCTTTCTCTCTTCTCAACTTTGTGGATGTTCATGCATAAAGAAAGAAATAAACTCTATGTTGGAGTTGACACTGGTGTGGACCTTGGAGTTACTTGGGGTACAGAGACTTTGTCCTTACATTCTAGGGACAGAAACCAACTTTGAGGGGAACGTGCTGCAAGACCCGTAAGTGAAAACAAGTGTGCTTAACCTCTGCACACCAGGGGGTACGGGCATGGTGGGGACTGTGTGCCTTTTTATCCTGTGAGCGAGCCAAGGACAGTGGAGAAAGAGGGCCGGTTGTTACATTAAAAAAAAAAAAACATAATTTTTTGTAATTTTTTTAACTTTATATAATAATAAAAAAAAACACCAAAAGAAAGCTAAAGAAAAAAGATATAATATTCACTTGGGTACAGTGTTGCACAATGAAGTAATAGTCGGTCAAACTATCGCAGCAAAATTGGCCTGGACAGGAAGAGGGTGTAACATGGCAATTCTCAAGCGGATAAAGGTGGCGGAGGTCAGGAAAGTGCTTTTGACAGGCTAGCAATTATGCACAGAAGACAAATTATGCTAGCGCAAGATTATCATTACTATAATTTTTTTTTTTTAAGGACAAAATTATTGTGAAAGACGCGAGTAGGCCCGGTTCCACCTGCCTGGCTGCGACATTGTTTGAAGTGCACTGATGAGTTACGATGGGTGTGAACAAGCAGCCGAGCTGAACAATCCTCCTTTGAATATAATCGCACTATTGAAAGCAACACACCTTGACATGCCCTGTGGTGTCTCATCCAGCAGTCTTCTCTGGGAAGAAGCAGAGAGAGAGGCTTATCCCGGCCATACCGGCACGGATTATAGGACGAGGACATGACTCAGTGCAACATATCAGCACACCTTTGTCCAACTCCAGCGTACAAAGGGCGTGATCGCAGGAGTATCAACTGTAACTGTAACTCCAGAGTTCAGCAAATTTACAGGAATGTCACCGGTTACCCATTAACCCCACAGTTAATATTGATTTATGTTTTGCCGACAACAGGGCTATATCTGAACCTTGGCCGCAGTCATAGGGTTGTATATTGATTTTCCTTTCCTTTGATACAGTTCACTGGTGGAGAGAAGAGAACGCAGCTGGGAAGAAGGACAGCTGACCGACGCTGTGCACATTGTCAGCCATTGTCCAAACACACACATAGATATATATTTGGAAACTACAAGAATGAAACAAAAGCGTAGCAAGTTATACAATAGACCATTCTTTAAAAAAAAAAAAAAAAGTCCCATTTATTTTTAACTGCTAAAAGCTTTATTTAGAAACTTCTCTAATGAGTCTGACCTCCTTATAAGTAAGGAGAAATTTCTCCTAGTAGTGGGTCCCCTCCCCCAACACTGCGTAGGGTTAAAGGCATATTAAATCCTCTGTTTTTAAGCACTTTCACTCATTTAGGCCCGGATCGCTCTTAGGGTTGCCACCTGTCCGGGATTCACCCGGACAGTTCAGGTTTGGAATCATGCATCCGGGGTTCAGACGGTCTGAAACCCGGACACATTATTCAGACCGGACTATGGCTTCCTAGCAGGGTTGCTGGCTGCAGTTGTGTAAGTCGAGAGTGTCTGTTACACATACCTGACAACTTTTTGAGATGGGAATGAAGGACACCTAACAGAAAAGTATGCAGGTATAGGACACACCCCCATGCCACGCCCCATTAAAAGAGAATTGTACAAAAAAAACAAGATTTGTTAAACCCAGAAGTGCTTTTTTACCACTTCTTTTCCTTTATAATGGCTTTTGAAATTTACAAATGCAGCAATTTAGAAATTGGATGAAAGGTCTAGCACTGGGAAACACTTTTTGATAGATAAAAAGTGCATTTTATATACAACTTTAAATTTGAAGTCCAGATACTTCAGATACATCTGGATGAGAGGTACTGACTGACTGCCAAGGGGTGAGTGAGCTCACCATCCATCCCTGTCTGTGAATAAAGTCTCCCCCCTTCTCTCTCCTGCCTGTGTGTAGACTAAGTGAGTACACTAAGGTAAATCAATGTTCTCAGAGCACCCCTTACATCAGAGTTCCCCTTTACATCAGAGGCCACAGAGTTTCCCCTTACATCAGAGTCCTCCCCGTACATCAGAATTCTCAGTGTTCCCCCTTAAATCAGGGTTCCCAGAGCATCCCTTATGTTAAGCCCTGTACACACGATCGGTTTTACCGATGAAAACAGTCCGATGGACTTTTTTCATCGGACAAACCGATCGTGTATGGGCCCCATCGGTCTTTTTTCCATCGGTGTTAAAAAATAGAACATGTTTTAAATTTATCCGATGGAAAAAAAAAACCGATAGCAAATTACTATCGTCTGTGGGGAACTCCATCGGATAAAAAACCCACGCATGCTCAGAATCAAGTCGACGCATGCTCAGAAGCACTGAACTTCATTTTTCTTGGCTCGTCAGAGTGTTTTACGTCACAGCGTTTGGGATGATCGGTTTTTTGACTGATGGTGTGTAGGCAAGACTGATGGAAGTCAGCTTCATCGGAATTCCGATGGAAAAATCCATTGGTTTAAAATCCATAGGAAATCCGATCGTGTGTACAGGGCTTTAGAGTCCCCAGAGATCTCCCTTACATCAGAGTCTGCAGAGTCCCCCTTACAGTGTAAGAGAACTCTGCGAGTTCAGATGTAAAAGGGGACTCTTGTGATTAACTTCATATGATTAGAAATGTTATTTCATTGCAAAATATATGTGTAGCTTATGCTGTAAAAACTATTTCTGTGTGATGCTAAAGTGTTTGACTTGAAAAAAAATTGTCAACCCTAATCCCACTAGAACCCACAGGTTTGAACCCGCACCTTCCTGTGCAGTGCGATTTTGCAGTCTAATCATTTGAAAGAAATAGATTACAGCGCACACATAGAAAAATGACATTTAAATCCTGCAAGGCTACTTAAAAACACCTGAACATATTCAAAAATATGGGGATTTGGTCACACTATATGGTCATACAGTCCTAAGCCCACTTACTGCGTCAAAGTACACTACACTATTCAAGAATGAAAGATCCTGTGTCGCAACCATGGGAGACAAACCCCTCTTTATGGGAGAACTGAAAGGACTCCTCCTATAACACTGGTGCACAGGCATGTACTGGCCATCGGGACTACCGGGAGTTTCCCGGTGGGCCGATGGCTCAGTGGGCCGGTCCGGTGCAGTCCTGGAGCCGCTCATCTCTGACAGTGAGTGATCGCGATTTCACTCCTGTCAGGAGGAGCAGCTGCCGTCACTTGCTGGAGTGAGTATTAGCCTTACTGCTCCCTCCAGCCTGCAGGGGGAGATAGACAGCCGGCAGACTTTCCTTCCTCTCTCCAATATCACTTGTCACTTATCACATGACTGGAGAGAGGAACGATGCTGCCTTCATTCTGGGACACTCTGATGCAATGGGGGGGACACTGATGTGGGATACTCTGATGCAAGGGGGGCTCTCTGATGCAAGGGGGGACACACTGATGGGGGATACTCTGATGTAATTGGGGACACTCTGATACAAGGGGGACTCTGATGGGGGACACACTGATACAAGGGGGACTCTGATGCAAGGGGGACACTCAAAATTAAAGTGGGCCGGTCTGGATGAAGTCCAGGGCCACATTTTTGTCCCAGTCCAGCCCTGCTGGTGGACACTAATAAGAGGTAATGAAGGGGGTATGGGGTGCTCCTGCCCAAGGAACTTGGTCAGGGTCCTATACAAAAGGTTTGTTTACACTTACCTCTCCCCGTTCTTCAGCTCTGTGACCCGATCGCGGGTCCCGCGGGCACGGTCATGGAGTTTCGGACCGTGTCGCGAACGCGCCGCTGGCGCGACCCACGGACGGGTTCTTAAAGGGGACGTACCTGTACGCCCTTGTGCCTGTTCGTGCCATTCTGTCGACGTACATCGTCGTGCGGCGGTCCTTAAGTGGTTAAACAGCGATGAAGTTCCGATAATGCATGGGTGCCCCAGTTGGAAAGTAGCCTAAAAGTAGTGCGTGCACTACTTTTAAAATCGCACTGCACCAAATGACATAGTACCATGCAATTTGGTGCCCGCATACACGCTGCTTTTTGCGATCTGCCTTTGGGGTGTCGTTCACAATACACTGGTACTCACAGCGGATGTTAAGGACAGTGCGTTTCAGCGCAGTGCAGGAAACATGCATGGAACGTGCCTTTCCCACACTGTATTTTGGGTGGCCTCCGATGTGATGGGGTGACCTCTGATGTGATGGGGGACCGCTGATGTGATGGGGTGACCTCTGATGTGATGGGGGGACTTCTGATGTGATGGGGGGACCTCTGATGTGATGGGGGACCTCTGATGTGTTGAGGGGACCTCTGATGTGATGGGGGACCGCTGATGTGATGGGGTGACCTCTGATGTGATGGGGTGACCTCTGATGTGATGGGGTGACCTCTGATGTGATGGGGTGACCTCTGATGTGATGGGGGGACTTCTGATGTGATGGGGGGACCTCTGATGTGATGGGGGACCTCTGATGTGATGGGGGACCTCTGATGTGTTGAGGGGACCTCTGATGTGATGGGGGACCGCTGATGTGATGGGGGACCGCTGATGTGATGGGGTGACCTCTGATGTGATGGGGTGACCTCTGATGTGTTGGGGGGACCTCTGATGTGTTGGGGGGACCTCTGATGTGATGGGGTGACCTCTGATGTGATGGGGTGACCTCTGATGTGATGGGGTGACCTCTGATGTGATGGGGGGACCTCTGATGGGATGGGGGACCTCTGATGGGATGGGGGACCGCTGATGTGATGGGGGGACCGCTGATGTGATGGGGGGACCTCTGATGTGATGGGGGGACCTCTGATGTGATAGGGGAATTTCTGATGTGATAGGAGAACTTCTGATAAGGGGACCTCTTATGTGATGAGGGGACCTCCGATCTGATGGGGTGACTTCTGATGTGATGGGGAAACTTCTGATCTGATAGGGGGACCTCTGATGTGATGAGGGGAACTCTGATGTGAAAGAGGCTT
This sequence comes from Rana muscosa, assembly GCA_029206835.1. Classification (NCBI taxonomy): domain Eukaryota; kingdom Metazoa; phylum Chordata; class Amphibia; order Anura; family Ranidae; genus Rana; species Rana muscosa. The sequence continues at coordinate 198,930,420 of CM055126.1, read as the reverse complement.
TTGATGTGAAGTTAATGTCATCAAGGTGGTTGTGTGCAGGCTCGGGTTTCTCAATGATAAGTAACATTTATGTTTTTTTATCCTTTAAGCCATCCAGAGACGGTTCAAATCCCGGCCGGTTCAGGGGGAAAGAATGAATGTGCCCAAGTTGATCTATCAATTTGGGTACAACCAGCCTGTCGGATTTTACATGCGATTATTGCTAGCAACTGTTATAGCTTCTAGTAATTTATCAGGAGAGCACAATGGCTCTCTGCAGGGAGAATTCACCTGTCAACTCTGTCTGGGTTGATGGGGGAATCAAGTGATTTTCTTTCCTGCAACCAATGAAAATCACTCTGTCTATGGCTGGCCTTAGACTGGGGTGCCTCAAGATTTTGCACATTTTTAATCGGGTGACAGAAACAAGTTTGAGAAAAGCTGTCTTAGAAATGGCCTGGTGTGAGTGAGGGAGTCAGGTGTTGACGTCGACTATCATGTCACAGGGTCATGTCTCCGACTGATTGGCAGCTGCTGGCAAAGAAGTCTAGCATTGTCCCCCAGAGGTTCAGGATAGTCAGCTGGTTGTGTTATTATGGCGGTAAATCTGCAGAGGCACCAACCAGCGACAGTTTTACTGAGCGCATAAAACAGTCTATGTACTGTACCACGGTGACAACATGTTGATGAATGGCCAACCTTAGGTGACCTGGGCATCTCCACTCCAAGATGGAAGCAGGAGTAAAGATTTTATTTATGCTTATGGGACTGCTGGGTAAAGCCAGGTGTCAAGGAGTAGACTGAATTACAGCCCAGACTTCCTAATTAAACATATTTATTGAACAGTATCTGGGACACCAGGGACTTTGATCGGCAAAGATTAAAAATGTATTACAAATCAGTGTTGGACAAATCCCGGGAGCCAGGAAACCAGTATTTATAGTCAGTGCCTAACTTACTGTAGCCTTTTCTTACTTGGTAATGGAAGAACATGTTCTCTGGCTTCCTAAAGTCAACCTGTGCTTTGCCCACACAAGCATAGGCCTCCCAGAAGCACATACCCACCTTCCTTCCACACCCTCACCATTCTGTTCTGCTTGTGCTAGTAAAAGGAAGGTCCTCTGTTAACTATGGATACCATGAGTCTATGGACTCCCTATGTGACAGCTTGGTGCTGCCACATGGAGTGTGTCACATTCCTGTACCAGGAAGTACTGGTTGCTTTGGCTTCCAGCGCTGAACAGGATGGCAGACGCCAATGGAAAGGTGAGTATATATTACTGGGAAGTAGGGGCGGCAAATAAAGTAAACCTGTTGTGCACAAAGTATAATATGCTGGACCATTGTTGCTGACCTCTCCTGAATATTCTAATTTATATAAAACAATAATGTGGCACTCCAATGGTGAACAGTTGAACAGGAATAGGAACCAGTGAGGCCCAATCAGTAAATATAGTGAATAAACAACTAAAGTTGTGAAGAATGTTAATGAAAGTCAACCAAAAATGTGTAATAAAAAAGTAGATGACTCAAAGTTTGTAGGTGAACATCATGGGAAGTACATATTGAAAAGATATATATATATATATATATATATATATATATATATATATATATATTGTGAGGGGGTTAGCTCGGCAGCGGGTGTGTGTGACCCCCGAGATGGGCTCCCCACACAAAAACAGGCCCAGCAAACGGTGGTTGTGGTTTTCAAAATCAAAAAGGTGCGGTTTATTTTCTATTTACAGTGACAGAACACAGCAAAGCAAAAGAAACATAAACAAAATAAATCCTGGTCAACTTGACCTCTGACTAAACATACAGGTTTCCTAACTAACAACTGGGATCAGCCTAGTGCTGTCCTAGTCCCTAAGTCCCTGGTTTTAAATGTCCAAGCAAATAGCCACACAGGCTTTGTCTCACCGCACAGGGGTTCACTTTCCCTAGACAGTCCACACAGGTCTGGTTCCAGGCATGAGCTAACATCTAATGAAGCTGGGAGTTCTTATAGAGGCCTAAATGAGCTGACAAGCTTCAGCTGGTCTCATCAACTCCCTGTCTGTACGACGCCCCACACTCTCCCTAGAGGTATGAGTCATCCATGAGCCCACTAGCCTTATACAACTCTCCACCTAGTTGTATAAGTCGGCGTAAAGCCTGAATCTGGGCGAAATATATCTACCCCCCTGGATGCAACCAGGTGACTTTACCTTCCTGCTGTCACATACCCCCCCTCTTGTTTTAACCTCGGGGTTGGAACACCAGCAATCAGGCATTCATGTACTCGAGACAAAGCATCCACATTCCCCGTTTGAACGCCAGGGCGATGCTTTACTGTGAAGTTGAATTCCTGGAGGGCCAGGAACCACCTATTCACTCTTCTATTTGTTTCTTTGTTTTGAGCCATCCACTTTAACGGAGCGTGATCCGTAACCATGTCAAAGTGCCTACCTAGCAGGTAGTACCGAAGGGAATCTAGAGCCCACTTCACCGCTAAACACTCCTTTTCAACGGTGGCGTAATTTACCTCATGGGACTTCAACTTCCTGCTGAGGTAAATGACTGGGTGCTCTTCCCCGTTCCAGACCTGGGACAATACTGCTCCTAACCCCACATCTGACGCATCACTTTGTACGACAAAGTCTTTAGAGAAGTCGGGTGAGTACAACACTGGCTGGCTACATAAGGCTTGTTTCAAGAATTGGAATGCTGCCTCAGCCTCGGGGGTCCATTTAATCATGACCGACCCTTTCCCCTTCGTCAGGTTGGTTAGGGGCACAGCCTTAGAAGCAAAGTGGGGAATGAATCGCCGATAATACCCAGCGATTCCCAGAAAGGCTCGTACCTGCTTCTTGCTGTTGGGACGTGGCCAACTCTGGATGGCCTCGACTTTGTTGAGTTGGGGTTTTATTACTCCCCTCCCAATGGTGTACCCAAGATATTTGGCCTCCTCCTGCCCAATGGTACACTTCTTGGGGTTAGCCGTAAACCCCGCTTCCCGAACAGAGTCCAGGACTGCTTGCACTTTTGGCAGATGTGAGGCCCAATCTGTGCTATGGACAATTACGTCATCCAGGTAAGCCGCAGCATACTTCCGATGGGGCCTCAGCATCTGGTCCATTTTCCGCTGGAATGTGGCCGGCGCATTCTGTAACCCGAACGGCATTCTTTTATATTGGAACGCCCCGTCTGGAGTTACAAATGCGGTTTTCTCTTTGGCCGACTTGGCCAGGGGGATTTGCCAATACCCTATTGTGAGGTCAAGAGTCGTCATGTATCGGGCTGTTCCCAGCCGGTCGATCAACTCATCTATACGTGGCATGGGGTAGGTGTCAAATTTTGTAACTTTGTTCAACTGTCGAAAATCGTTACAAAATCGCCAGCTCCCATCCGGTTTAGGCACCAACACAATGGGACTAGACCAATCACTTTGGGACTCCTCTATCACCCCTAAGTTCAGCATTTTCTGTACTTCCTCCCGTATTGCCTCCCGTCGGGCCTCTGGGATCCGATAGGGTTTTAACTTCACCCTTTCACCGGGCGGGGTAATGATGTCATGCTCTACCCCAGATGTTTGTCCCGGCAGCTCAGAGAATACCTCCTTGTTGCGAAGCACAAACTCCTTAACCTCCTGTTGTTGGGGTTGTGACAAGGTGGCTGCTATTCCAACCTCCGGAATCACGCAACCAGTTTGAGCTGGTGACCAAGTGTCTGCGACTAGGGACTCTCTATCCCTCCAGGCTTTCAACAGATTAACGTGATAGATCTGTTCGGGCTTTCGCCTTCCTGGTTGTCTGACCTTGTAATTCACTTCGCTCACTTTTTCCATTATCTCGTAGGGGCCTTGCCATTTGGCAAGGAATTTACTTTCAACCGTAGGGACAAGTACCAGTATCCTATCCCCCGGGGAAAAGGTACGGGTCTTGGCTCCACGGTTGTACACTCTCTGCTGTGCTAACTGCGCTTGGGCCAAATGTTCCTTCACGATGGGCATTACCTGTGCAATTCGGTCTTGCATCAGGGCGACATGCTCAATCACACTCCTGTGGGGAGAACTCTCACTTTCCCAAGTTTCCTTGGCAATATCCAACAGCCCTCTTGGGTGTCTCCCATACAGTAACTCAAAGGGGGAGAATCCCGTAGAGGATTGGGGCACCTCCCTAATAGCAAACATCAGATAAGGAAGTAGACAGTCCCAATCCTTTCCATCTCTATCCACCACTTTCTTCAACATTTGTTTTAGGGTTTTGTTGAACCTTTCAACCAGCCCATCGGTTTGGGGGTGATACACAGATGTACGTAATTGCGTCACTTTGAACAATTTACACAGCTCCTTCATAACCCGGGACATAAAGGGTGTACCTTGGTCCGTAAGCAGTTCTTTACAAATACCCACCCGGCTAAACACAAGAGATAGCTCTTTGGCTATGGTTTTGGCCGAGGTATTTCGGAGAGGGATCGCTTCTGGATAACGGGTGGCATAGTCCATTATAACTAATATGTACTGGTGCCCCCTAGCGGACTTGATTATAGGACCTACCAAATCCATGGCGATCCTCTCAAACGGGACCTCAATGATGGGTAGAGGGACCAGCGGGCTACGGAAATGTGGCATCGGGGCCGACCTCTGACACACAGGGCAGGAGGAACAATAATTTTCTATGTCCTTCATCACCCCCGGCCAATAGAATCTCTGTAATACCCTCTCTCGGGTTTTCTCTGTCCCCAGATGACCTCCAAGAATGTGCCCATGGGCCAACTCCAACACCAACTTCCTGTAAGGTTTGGGCACCACAAGCTGCTCAACGGTTTCTTCTGCCCTTTTTGCCACCCGATACAGTAGGTCCTTCTCTACGCTGAAGTATGGGTAAGTGCAGGTATTATCTGGGTTCACTAACTCGCCATCTATTTTCACTACGTTTTCCCGTGCCTTTATTAGGGCGGGGTCTTTCAACTGTTCTGTGGCAAAGTTTTCCCTGTGAACCTCAAGATCAGAAAACTCCACAGACGGTAGGTTTTCGTCTGAGGAGGTGGGCTCCTCTCCAGTTTCTTAAGTCTCCCCTGCCAATACTGATAAGGGAAATTCTGGAGAGTCCTCACCACTCTCAGGGGAGTTCTGGCTATCACATTCCTGGTACATAGGGGCACCAGTGGGGGGCTCAGGATCATCCCACAGTTCCCAGAACTTCGGAAAATCCCTTCCACAATGGCGTCATGCGGTAACTGAGATACTAAGCCCACTGGATGAGAGAGGGTACCTTTGGGGGTCTCGAAACACACTGTAGTCACTGGATACTCTCGGGTGTCCCCATGCACACAAATAACAGCTACCTTGCTATTCCCAGAGACCTCTGTTTTAACTAACTCAGCCTTTATCAGGGTCACAAGGCTACCTGAATCCAGCAATACCACAACATTTCTACCATTAACACACATTTTGCATAAATGTTTCTCAGTTCCTCGAATGGCAGTGCATGCGACTGTCGCACACAGCGACTGACGTCTGCCCGTCAGAAAGTCACACTGCATGGGTTCCTCCACAACCGGGCAATTGGCTGCAATATGTCCCGCTTGCCGGCAGCGGTAGCAAACGATCCTTCTTGCGGCCTCTTGAGCCGCTGATTTCCCAGGCTGTTCTCGCCAAACTTGGGGTAGAGCTCCCACCCTCTCACTCTCTCCACCCTCACCCCTTGGAATCCTCTTATCCGCCCCTGGGGATGGTCTGGTCTTAGGGTGGAAAGTCCGAGTGTCTCTGGAAGAGGCCGTCAGGTTCTCTGTAGCCAAGTATTTCTCCACACGATCCACAAGACCATCGGCCGTCTCTGGGTCTCCATGGCTTACCCACTTTTGGATGGCAGTAGGAAGAGCTCTCAAAAACCGATCCATTACAACACGTTCCACAATCTTTGGTGCGGACAAAGTCTCTGGCTGTAGCCACTTTCTGCTCAGGTGAATGAGATCATACATTTGAGACCTGGGGGGTTTTCCAAGCTGGAAAGTCCAGTTATGCACACGCTGAGCCCGGACAGCCTGGGTGACACCCAGCCTTGCCAATATTTCAGCTTTTAGCATCGCATAGTCTTTTGCTTGGTTAGGCTCTAGGTCATAGTAAGCTTTCTGCGATTCACCAGTTAACAGAGGAGCCACCAGTCCAGCCCACTGCTCCTCAGGCCACTTTTCTCTTTCAGCGGTCCTTTCAAATGTGGTCAAAAATACCTCTGGATCATCCTCTCCAGTCATTTTTGTCAATAAACGACTCACCCCAAAGGACGCGGTATTAGTGGGACGGCTTTCCTCACTGGTCTGCGGACGTTGCTGCATTGCTGCTTCCATCTGTTGTTGTAGTCTCTGCTCTTGCTTCTGTAACAGGTCTATGAAGCGGGCCTCAGATTGCTGCTGGGCTTGTTGCTGAGCCTCCAGACTCTGTTGCAAAGTTGCGTTTGTCTGCTGCTGGGCTGCAAGGCTCTGTTGATGAGCTTGCTGCTGGGCTGCAAGGCTCTGTTGATGAGCTTGCTGCTGGGCTGCGAAGTTCTGTTGAGCTGCAAGGCTCTTTTGCAAACCTGCATTTGTCTGCTGTTGATTGGCATTTGCTAGAGCCAGCTGCTTCAGTATCTCCTCCATGCTGGCTTAAAAAAAAACTGCCACTGGTTCTCCACCAACTGTGAGGGGGTTAGCTCGGCAGCGGGTGTGTGTGACCCCCGAGATGGGCTCCCCACACAAAAACAGGCCCAGCAAACGGTGGTTGTGGTTTTCAAAATCAAAAAGGTGCGGTTTATTTTCTATTTACAGTGACAGAACACAGCAAAGCAAAAGAAACATAAACAAAATAAATCCTGGTCAACTTGACCTCTGACTAAACATACAGGTTTCCTAACTAACAACTGGGATCAGCCTAGTGCTGTCCTAGTCCCTAAGTCCCTGGTTTTAAATGTCCAAGCAAATAGCCACACAGGCTTTGTCTCACCGCACAGGGGTTCACTCTCCCTAGACAGTCCACACAGGTCTGGTTCCAGGCATGAGCTAACATCTAATGAAGCTGGGAGTTCTTATAGAGGCCTAAATGAGCTGACAAGCTTCAGCTGGTCTCATCAACTCCCTGTCTGTACGACGCCCCACACTCTCCCTAGAGGTATGAGTCATCCATGAGCCCACTAGCCTTATACAACTCTCCACCTAGTTGTATAAGTCGGCGTAAAGCCTGAATCTGGGCGAAATATATCTACCCCCCTGGATGCAACCAGGTGACTTTACCTTCCTGCTGTCACAATATATATATATATATATATATATATATATATATATATATATATATCAGGTGCATGGAAAAGTCTCTCACACTTCTCAAGGTGAATGAAAACTTGATCTTTAAGGTGCAATCAATGAAAGAGAAGGTTGGCACGCTTACCAGAGATGGTGGACTCATACACTGTACAGCATGAGAGTCAAACAGGCATTCATGAGGAGATGACCTCAATGGAGTCCAATGTGAAAAGGTCAATGATTTCGAGAATGAGCCCCGTCCAATATTGAGGGAGAGGTTCCAATATCAGAAAGCACGCTCAATGGTGTACAATAAACAGCATCAGAAGTGAGAATGGTGATTCATAATGGGCAAAAAACTGAAAAACGCACATAGTGTGACACTGTATGGTAGGTTTCAATGTAAAAAAGGGGGGTTTACACTGACAAAAATTGGATAAAAAATATGCTAATATCCTTCGGTAGTACAAACAGTATGCAGTGATTCCACGAGCGTTACCCGACGCGTTTCGTCCTATTGCACATCATCTGGGGTGTGAGGATCGTGTGTAGTTTACCAATGAGAAATTGTGTCTAAAATGGTAACTGGGGACACCTGGATAATCAAATTCTGGGTGTTCCAATATGGCGCCGGCGTGTGTTCCACACCTCGCTTTTAGATCCCCAATTCTGGTGACACTTTGAGGCACAGACCTGAAGCAAGTACGCAGATTTGACGTTACATGCCCCATGCTTATTCTGGGCCAGTGGCTGAAAAAAGTATTGAAGCCAAGGACAGCCAGACAACTGGTATTTTCAGGAGGTCTGCCAGAAAACAAACTCAAACGTTATCATTTATTATGAGCACCAGTCCCTAAGGCCGGGTTCACACTTGTCGGACAAACGCTCCGACACTGGGAGCTCATGTCGCATGACGTGTGAAAATCAATGTTTCCCTATGAGAGCCGTCTTAACTGGTCCGACTTTGATCCTACTTCAGCCGATTGACTATCATTGAAGTCGGATCAAAGTCGGACCGCAGTCTTGCATGATCCGACTTTGGCATGCGACTTGTGCTCTGCTGATCTTGAGGGGGAACTCCACGCCAAATTTTAAATAAAAAAACGGCATGGGTTCCCCCTCCAAGAGCATACCAGGCCCTTGGGTCTGGTATGGATTTTAAGGGGAACCCCCTAAGCCGAAAAAACGGCGTGGGGTCCCCCCAAAATCCAAACCAGACCCTTATCCGAGCACGCAACCTGGCAGGCCGCAGGAAAAGAGGGGGGGACAAGAGCGGCCCCCCTCCCTCCTGAACCGTACCAGGCCTCATGCCCTCAACATGGGGGGTTTGCTGCTTTGGGGCAGGGGGGCGACCTGCGGCCCCCCCACCCCAAAGCACCCTGCCCCCATGTTGATGAGGACAGGGCCTCTTCCCGACAACCCTGGCCGTTGGTTGTCGGGGTCTGCGGGCGGGGGCTTATCGGAATCCGGGAGCCCCTTTAATAAGGGGGCCCCCAGATCCCGGCCCCCCACCCTATGAGTATGGGGTACATCGTACCCCTACACATTCACCTGGTGGAAAAAAATGTCAATAAGAAAACACTACACAGGTTTTTAAAGTAATTTATTACACAGCTCCGGGGGTCTTCTTCCGACTCCGGGGGTGTCTTTCGACTTCGGGGGTCTCCGGTGTCGTCTCTGCGCTCTCCGGTTCTTCCTTCCTTCTGCCGGGCCTCTGCTATCTTCTTCCAGCTCTTTTGCTAGCGGGGCCCGGTCTTCTCTGTCGCCTTCTTCCCTCTTCTCCTCTTCGATGTTGACAGGTCGCTTCCTCCCGCTGTAATGCTGTGTGTGCGGTGCGCTCCGATTTATATAGGCCTCTCATGACGTCACAGTCACATGCTCTGGGTGGCCCCAGAGCATGTGACTGTGACGTCATGGGAGCATGTGGCCACCCGGAGCATGTGACTGTGACGTCATGGGAGCATGTGGCCACCTGGAGCATGTGACTGTGAAGTCATGGGAGCATGTGGCCACCCGGAGCATGTGACTGTGAAGTCATGGGAGCATGTGGCCACCCGGAGCATGTGACTGTGACGTCATGAGAGGCCTATATAAATCGGAGCGCACCGCACACCCAGCATTATAGCGGGAGGAAGCGACGTGTCAACATCGAAGAGGAGAAGAGGGAAGAAGGCGACGGAGAAGACCGGGCACCCGCTAGCAAAAGAGCTGGAAGAAGATAGCGGCAGAAGGAAGGAAGAACCGGAGAGCGCGGAGACGACACCGGAGACCCCCGAAGTCGGAAGAGACCCCCGGAGTCAGAAGAAGACCCCCGGAGCTGTGTAATAAATTACTTTAAAAACCTGTGTAGTGTTTTTTTATTGACATTTTTTTCCACCAGGTGAATGGGTAGGGGTACGATGTACCCCATACTCATTCACATAGGGTGGGGGGCCAGGATCTGGGGGCCCCCTTATTAAAGGGGGCTCCCGGATTCCGTTAAGCCCCCACCCGCAGACCCCGACAACCAACGGGGAAAAAAAATGCGCATGCTCGGAAACAATTCGATGCATGCTCAGAAGCATAGAACTTAATTTTGTCGGCTCGTCGTAGTCTTTTACGTCACCGCGTTCTTAGCAGTCAAAAGTTCACTGGACTTTTGTGTGACTGTGTGTATGCAAAGGCAGGCTTGAGAGGAATTCCGTCGGGAAAACCAATTTTTTTTTTTCCGACGGAAAAACCGGTCGTGTGTACGAGGCATTAGGGTTCAGTGCTATGTTTGGCCAGGTATATTTATGTATACTTATATTGTTAACGTTATGTAAGTGGCTTGTCCTATTTTGTTTGTAAATGTAAATGAATCATGTAACACAATATGATAGTCATGTTTTTGGATATAATTAATTCAGACATACCTCCTCAGGTATCTCCTTATGAAGCAGTTTACTGAATCTGGGAAACGCATAGAGAATTAAAGCTGAAAATCCTCTATTTGACTTACCGTATATACTCGAGTATAAGCCGAGTTTTTCAGCATATTTTTTTGTGCTGAAAATGCCCCCCTCGGCTTATACTCGAGTCACCTTTTTGCGCCTGATCTCCCGGACTTTGGGGACCCGGTACCTGCCAAACTTGGCACACATGTAGCCCCACTCTTCCTCTACAAGTGTGCAAAGTTTGTTGTCCGGGGGACCTACGTCCGGGGAGCACCGATTTTTCAAAGCCGGGCCCCCCTTCCATAGACTCCCATGTTAAACGGTCATTTCTCCGGTGACTTTGGGGACCCGGTACCGGCCGTGTGTAATCTCCATCTGACTTTTTTTGTCGGGAATTCCGACGGTCCTAGATAGAGAACATGTTCTCTTTCTGTCCGACGGACTTTTGCACGGGCAAATGTCCGACCGTGTGTACAAAGCATAACACAAGTACTTTAGGTGTGTATATTACACAGAATCTTCTGCTTGCTCTGCCAGCAAGAACCTGCGTTCTGTGCAGAAAATATTTAAGTCCCCTTGTGAATGAGTCCTGGGACAAGGCTGGCTGTAGCTCACAATGGAAAAGGATTGAATCTCTACCATGGGGGTGGTGCAGGTAAGTTTGAAACAGCATTAAATGACAATGTGTACTCTCTAATCATTTTTTGTTATGAGAGTGGAGTTTTCCTTTTAAAGAGGATCTGTAGTCTGCTCACATAATTTGTAATAAAAACATCTTTGCCATTCTGAAGCTTCCCTCCAACCACTTTGCATATTATTTTATATATACTGGGATTCTGTACTTGCCAAATATGCTGCAGAAATCTCCCTCCACTGAGTCTGGCTGCAACCATTTTAACTGTGGGCAGCTGAAGCTGCTGCCTGTTCACTTCCTGGATTTACACAGACACACAGAGGCACGCCTCCAGCTCTGCAGCTCTTATTGGCCCTCTTATGACTCATCCCCCTCCTTTCCTGGCAAACTCTCAGGAGAGTGAGAGAGAGAGCTGTGCATGATGTCATAAGCCTAAGCTCAGAGGCGGCTCTGTGAGGCCTTAGGCAAAACTTGACATGGGGCCCCACTCACACCCATGATGGGAAAAATAATTCAAGGACAAGAGCCTCTTCCCCACAACTCTGACCGGTGGCTGTGGGGGTCTGCGGGCAGGGGGTTTATCGGAATCTGGAAGCCCCCTTTAACAAGGTGGCCCCCAGATCCTGCTCTTTAATAACAAAGGGGCGGGGCCACCCAGTGATGTCACCTGGTGAACCCTTCCCCTTGTGACGTCATTGACTGAGGGCATGCTGGGTCATTGACGTTACAAGGGGTGGTGTCACCGATATTCACTGGTTGTTAGGGACGTTGGTCAGGGCTCTTAACGCTGCCTGAGCACAGCAGCGTTAAGGTCCCTTGTCCCTCAAAACTGGGCTAATGCATTGGGTAAGTTAGGTGGCCGCGAGGCCCCTGTTAGTGTGAGGTCTTAGGTGACCGCCTAATTTTCCTAATTAAAGAGCCGCCTCTGCCTAGACTAATGACCAGACAAGAAACAGGAAGTGGTCTGTATAAGGTATTTACTGGCAGAAAAAAAATGTTTTACTATTCAAAGTTAAAACAACAAGGGCAGAAGATTTAATAGATAGAAAGATGAAAAAATGACTGAAGTTCCGCTTTAAGCAGCAAAATGGGAGCCCCATGTCTGTGACTTGGAACACTGTGTTATGTCAGCATGTGAGAGGCCGAGAATGACTGTACTGTGCAATTTACTTAATAATCTCGTCATGACAACAAAATATCCTCCAGCAATGTCAGGCATTCCTGCCGCAGAGTCCAGGCACTGGTGCACTTCACAAATCTCTGTGCGCTTCTTACCAGGCTATGCCAGGAATTCAAGATTTTTTTCCTCTTATAATATAAAACTCCAGCAGTAAAAGTTCAGGCAATGTGAATGTGCTGTAATCGGGTATTTACAGAAATTGCAGCAGGAGGTGTGAGACCTCCAGCTTCTTTTTCTTTCTTGGCAGGGAGGGTCTCAGCACTGGAACACAGAGCAATCTAAAGGAAGAACAAACTAAAGTTGGATACACACTATGCAATTTTCTTTAGATTTTTTCCTTTAGATTTACCAAAACCATATAATATGAGGTCAAACCTTAAAGGCCCGTACACACGATCGGATATTCCAACAACAATTATCCGACAGAGGTGTTTTGTCGGGTTAATCCGACCGTCTGTACGCTCCATCGGACGATTGTTGTCGGAATTTCCGACAACAAATGTTGGCTGTGCCTGCTCTCAAACTGTCTGACAACAAATGTGTTCCGTCGGATTATCCGATCGTGTGTATACAAATCCGTCGGACTAAAATCCAAAGTACAAACACGCATGCTCCGAGCCAATGCTAACCATAACACAACATTAGCACAAGTTGCCCAAAGGGTGGCGCTAAAGAGCAGAAAAAACACGTAGTTTTGTGAATGATGGATGAAAAAGTCCTGCCGTGTGTATACAGAACAAGTTCACGGCCAACGCCCTTCGGACAAAAATCCACAGATTTGTCCGATGAAAGTCTGATCGTGTGTATGAGGCTTAAGAGTTGCAATTTGTATGTAATCAGGCAGGCCCTTGCACTACATGGTTTTGGTAAATCTAAAGCCTCGTACACACGGTCGGACTTCAAACAAACTTTTCCGTGGAGTTTTGTTTGAAGGGCGTTGAACTTGTTCTGCATACACACCCCAGGACTTTTTCAGCAAATTTCCCTAAATCACGTGGTTTTTCTGCTCTTTACCGCCACCCTTTGGTCAACTTCTGCTATTGTTGGTTGATTTTAACATTGGTTCTGAGCATGCGTGTTTGTACTTTGGAATAAAGTCTGATGGACTTCTGTACACACGATAGGACTTTGCACCGTAGGACTTTTGTTGCTGAAAAGTTTGTCCGTTTGCAGACCGAACATTTGTCCGATGAAAAACAAAAAAGTTTGTCCGATGGAGCGTACACACGGACAGATTTTTTAGAAAACCTGGAAATTTAGAAGTTTGTTGTCAAAAAGTCAGACCGTGTGTATGGGGCTTAAAGGAAGTTCTATAATGTGTATGGGGTCTAAAGCCTTGTACACATGATCGGATTTCCATCGGACAAATCCGTGGAATTTTGTGCGAAGGGCGTTGGCCGTGAACTTTTTCAGCCAACATACACGAAACTATGTGGTTTTTCAGCTTTTTAGCGCCACCCTTTGGGCAACTTCTGCTAATGTTTTCTTATGGTTAGCATTGCTTCTGAGCATGCGTGTTTGTACTTTGGATTTTTTTCTGATGGACTTCTGTACACATGATCGGATAATCCGACGGCACACATTTGTTTTCGGAAAATTTGAAAGCACGCTATCCAACATTTGTTGTCGGAAATTCCGACAACAATTGTCCGATGGAGCATACAGACGGTCGGATTATCCTACAAAACCCTTCCATCGCACATATGTTGTCGGAAAATCCGATCGTGTGTACGAGGCTTTTGGGGAGTATTTGTACTGTTCTGCCATTTTGGCGCCTCAAGAAATGGCTGTTGATTAATTTTAAAAAATATCCCATATCCCGTTTGTAGACGCTATAACATTCACACAAACCAATTAATGTACACTTAAGCCTCGTACACACGGTCGGACTTCAAACAAACTTTTCCGTGGATTTTTGTCCGAAGGGAGTTGGCCGGGCACACCCATAGCATACACACGGCAGGACTTTTCTGCAAACTTCCCCAAAACTTTTCCAACATCACGTGTTTTTTCTGCTCTTTTCTGCTCTTTACCGCCACCCTTTGGTCAACTTTTGCTATTGTTGGTTGATTTTAACATTGGTTCTGGGCATGCGTGTTTGTACTTCGGACAAAAGTCCGATGGTTTTCTGTACACACGGTCGGATTTTGCTCCGTCTGACTTTTGTTGCCGAAAAGTTTGTCCGTTTGCAGATCGAACATTTGTCCGATGAAAACCAAAAAAGTTTGTCCGATGGAGCGCACACACGGTCGGATTTTTTGTCAAATTTGCTCATTTTGAAGTTTGTTGGCAAAAAGTCAGACCGTGTGTACGAGGCTTTACTGGGATTTTTGTTTTAACAAAGACACGTAGCAGATTATAATTTGGCCTAAATTTATGAATACATTTGATTTTATTGTATATGTTTTATAACAGAAATTAGAAAATATTTTTTTTTTTTTTAATTTTCAGTCTTTTTTCATTTACGTAATAAAAAAAAAAAAACCCAGTGGTGATCAAATACCACAAAAATAAAGCTTTATGTGTGTGAACAAAAAAAAGATATACCGTATATACTCGAGTATAAGCTGAGTTTTTTAGCACATTTTTTTTGTGCTGAAAATGCCCCCCTCACCTTTTTGCACCCGATCTCCCGGACTTTGGGGACGCGGTACTGGCCGGCCCTAGGTACCCTGGACCTTAAACTTGCCACACATGTAGCCCCCCTCTTCCTCTACAAGTGTGCAAAGTTTTTTGTCCGGGGGACCTACAGCCGGGGAGCACCCATTTTTCAAAGCCGGGCACCCCTTCCATAGGCTCCCATGTTAAACGTCAGTCTAGTCATGGGCACAGTGAGGCATGGACACAGTGAGGCATGCAGATGGACACCCTAGGCTTATACTCGAGTCAATACATTTTCCCAGTTTTTTTGTGGTAAAATTAGGTGCCTCGGCTTATATTTGGGTCGGCTTATACTCGAGTATATACGGTACATTTAATTTGGGTACAGTGTTGCATGACCGCACAATTGTCAGTTAAAGTAGCACAGTGATGAATAGCAAAAATCGCTCTAGTAATGAAGGGGGGGGGGGGGGGAAACCTTTTAGGGCTCAAGTGGTTAAAGCTGTGTGGAGCGGAACTTTCCTTCCAGACAGTGCAGAAAAGCAGATGCAGCAAAAAATCTGTCCGCTTTCCATTTTTGATTACCTGATTTTGCACGCAATTATTTTTAATTGCGCACCAGGTACCTGAACTAATCTAGAAGTCATTTCAAAGATTAAACATGCCTTTATACCAGACAGTAAAGAAAATGTCCTTTTTATGTTACGTTGTAATTCTTTCATTCCTCTTAAGGCTAGGTTCACGTTTCCGCGACATTACCGTGTAGTATTTTTATTCGCTTTTTGTTTTTTTTGCGCGTTTTTGGAGACACATCATTTATTTGAATGTGCCTCCTTGCGCTCTTAAAGCAGTTGGGCATTTTGTCGCACGTTTTCCATGCCACAAAAATGGCTCATACCCAAAACTTATACATGAGCCCCTTTAGCGTGTTTTTGTCGCATGGAAAGTGTACGGCAAAACGCGTGACTGCTAGCCGCATTTGGGGTACTATTAAGAGATAATGGCACCTCAAACGCATTGTGCGCTTTAGCCCTATTTATGTGTGCGTTTCTGCCTGTGTTTCCGTTACGCTCAAGGGCGAACAGGGCCTAAGGGCTCATTTAGGCTTCATTCACACTTGTACAACTTCAAAGTTGCGCCGGCTTTGGAGTACAACTTTGATGCAACTTTGGATGGGTGCAGCTTGGATACGACTTTGGCTTTGACCAGTGATAATGGACAACTGAAGTCTCTGGCCCTCAAGTTGCATGAAAGTCGGACCAAAGTAGTGCATGTACTACTTTGAAGTCGCGCATATAGGAATGGTTATCATTGGAAAACATGGGGAATGACTTGTCATGTAACTTTGATGTCCAAAGTTGCATGACAAGTTGCACAAGTGTGAATGGAGCCTAATGCCGCGTACACACGGTTGGACTTTTGACCGGCCAAAATCACATCGGAATTCCAACGGAGTAAAAGAGAACATGTTCTCTATCTAAACTCTGTCGGAATTTCCGATGGAAAAAGTCCGATGGGGCATACACATGGTCGGAAAATCAGATGAAAAGCTCCCATCTGACTTTTTTCAACGGAAATTCCGACATGTGTATGCGGCATTAGACATGCAGTTGGGGGGACGTTAAAAGCACACTATTGAGCAAAGGTAGCAGACGGGGTTTAGCTGCAAATCTAAACTTGTGTAGGTTCCTAAGAGGACAGATCAGGAGCTGTAGCTACATCGTTTTCTGGATGGATTTTCTATTTAACCACTTCATCCCCGGAAGAATTTCCACCTTATTGACCAGGCCATTTTTTGCGATATGGCACTTCGTTGATTTAACTGACAATTGCGATGTCGTGCGACGTTGTACCCAAACCAAATTGACGTCCTTTTTTCCCCACAAATAGAGCTTTCTTTTAGTGGTATTTGATCACCTCTGCGGGGTTTTTTTTTTGCGCTATAAACAAAAAAAAACGTAAATTTTGAAAAAAATATACAATATTTTTTACCTTTTGCTATTATAAATATCTAAAAAAAAACAAAAAAAAAAAAACAATTTCTTCATCAGTTTAGGCCAATATGTATTCTTCTACATATCTTTGGTAAAAAAAAAAACAAAAAAAAAACGCAATAAGCGTATATTGATTGGTTTGCGTCAGTTATAGCGTCTACAAAATAGGGGATAGATTTATGGCATTTTTATTATAAATTAGTTTTTTACTAGTGTAGCGGACAGACCCCCCCCCCCCTTCACCTGGTTTTGTCTCCTCGCAGGCAGAGAGGGCACACCCCGCCACCAGCCCGTACCCTCCCGTATGAGGTGGCTGAGCGGTGTTGTTGATGGGTCTCCACAGTCAGAAAGTCAGAAAATGTTTCTCACCTCCTATGAATGACAGAGAAGTCCTTGTTCCACCCCTCAGTAACTTGAATGTCCACACCAGCGTCAACTCCAACGCAGAGTTTAATTTCTCTTGGTAAAATAACAGTCTCTGATAGGAAAAGGGTTGGAGTAAAGACAGGACAGCATAAGATGTGGGAGAGGTCCAGGCACAAACACAAATCACTTCACTGCTCGGCTTCTCAAGCAGACTCAGCCCAGATGGATAGTCTCCCCAGATAGGGACTAGCAGCCAAATGGTACTCCAACTTAAACTCACAGTCTCTGCCACAGACTTGGTTGAACTTGGTCTCTGCCACAGACTTGGTTGAACTTGGTCTCTGCCACAGACCTGGTGCTTCAAAACTTGGCCTCTATGTAAGGAGAAGACATCCCTCCAGAGAGTTACCGGGGACCCTTCCTTCACCGTGACTTCTCACCAGTCCCTCGGAACAGTTCCTCCCCCGGCCTCCTCGTCTAAGATACGGGGTCCCCTCGCAAGGCGGCACCCTGGGATTCCTCAATCCTTGATGGGCCCCAGCCGAAAGTGCTAGGCCCAAGGCCTTTGCTGAAGTGCCAGGGCTAAAGGTGCCTGGGACTGAATCACCGACCTCCGCCCCGGGGCCAAAGGTGCCCAGGACGGACAGGAACACACTCCTGGGGTAGGACCCCCGACCACTCCAGAACGGACAGAACCCCGAACAGGCAGCGTCTGCCCCTTTTATATCCTCTCTCAGCATGCACAGCAGGCCTGCCACACCCACGGTACGGCTGCTGAGAGGGAACACACAAGGCACAGCACTGTATCAGCGGTTCAACCCTGGCAGCGCCACCTGCAGGCCACAGGGAACTATACACCGATACTCTCCCTGCCAACAAAAATGGTTGGCAGAATCCTGACAATTGGAGTGTCTGAGCACAACTACCACTCAAACACTTCCCCCAAATTTAGGACCCCGCTACACTAGTAATGGCGGTGATCAGCGATTTTTAGCGGGGCTGCGACATTGCGACAGATCGGACACTTTGGACACATTTTTGGAACCAGTGACATTTATACAGTGATCAGTACTATAAAAATGCACTGATTACTGTATAAATGACACTGGCAGGGAAGGGGTTAACACTAGGGGGCGATCAAGGGGTTAAATGTGTTCCCTAAGATGTGTTTCTAACTGTTGGGTGAGGGGACTGACTGGGAGTACAGAGAGATCACTGTTCCTAATCACTAGGAACAGACGATCACTCTGTACTTCCCTGTGAGAACGGGGATCTGTTTGTTTACATTGACAGATCCCCATTCTGGCTCTCTGTGGAGCGATTGCGGGTGGGCAGCAGACACCGCAGCTGCCGGCCACGCGCATTAGCTCCCCCGCCGTGCAATGGGCGCACACGCCTGCCATAACTGTTAAAGGGACTGACGTACAGCTACGGCGATTTGCGGGAAGGAGCCGACCTGCCGCAGTACAATGATGGTGGCTGGTCAGCAAGCGGTTAAAGCAGTAGTCCTAAAGGGTAAGTTCACCTTCTCATAAAAAATTAACAGGTGAACTAACTCCAAATACCCTGCACCCCTCTAAACATAGCGGACACAATGCCCTGTGCTGCCGGTATAGAGATCCATACAATGTACACTGCCCTGGAGTAAGTATTCATCATAATTCTTGAAATAGCAAGTGCTCATTGGTCCGTGCGACCACGTGACTGGCCTGACCAATGAGAAGCACATCTGCCGCTTATTCTTACGGAAAGTTGTTCCAAAAGAAAGAAGCTCTGGTCACGTGGTTGCCTTGACCAAGGAGCGCTTGCCATTGTGAGCCTTATGATGGATATTCACTCCGGGCACGTGTATTGCGATGTACGGACCACTACGCTGGCACCACGGGGTATCACAGCCCCTATGTGCAGCAGCAGGGCCCGGAAGGGGTGGCCAGGATATTTAGATGTTTACTTTTTTTGTGAAAAAGGTGACTTTACCCTTTAAGCTGAGCGATCTGCAGTCATTAAACCTTCCAACCTTTGTGTCCATATTTGTAGAGTCCGGGCCTCCCTCCCGCCCCGGTACAGACAGACACTTTGATATGAGGCCGCTGTGCGTCACTGCTTTTCCTTGAACTTGTTAGGCCTGCCTCTGGAAGTTATAATCCTGGAATTTATCTCTACTGTCATTCTCTTTAAACAAATGATATACTTTTCTGCCCACTTACAGATGGTGCATACCTGCAAACCTCCATATTTTAATCTCTTCCTGCCAGCGTAATGCATATATGTGCCAGCAAGGTGGGTGGGCCTTAAAGCCCAGCTGGCGCATATGTGCCTCTATGGGGCTGAGGTTCTGTGCTGAGAGGGCTCTGACAGCATGCCCGGGCTGTCACCGAAAAGCTTCCAACCAATCACAGCGATCATGTGATCAGAAAGCTACCTTCACCTACTGGCCTTAACACCTACCTACAGGAACCCAGGGACGCAGGGGTTTAAGGTGGCCGCACACATAGCAATTGTGATAGATTTACTGTCATAATATTATAATAAGAATAATGCAACATGTATATTATCAATGAAAATACACTTGTAGCAGAATCTCTTATCGCTTCCAGTCTAATGAGAACCTTCAAGGCCAAAGATAACTGACATCCTTCAATATGTGGTGGGTTGTGAGGCATAGTGGGTGCTAAGGGGATAGAAGTCATTGGGCGCCAGACACTTCTTGGATGTAAAAGAGGTTTTATTTATTTGACAGTCCTTTTTATATTTTGCAAGGGAAAGAGGGTTAGGGCCAGGACACCTTTAACTAGTTGCAATTTCAATTGGCAGACTCCGAGACTTCAACAGGAGGACAGCCGTACAGGGAAAGGCCCCAGCAGGGTGCCACTTCTGCACAAGCACGATTGCTGTCTCTTATGGTAACAGTACTTAAACAGTTCCTAACTCAAAGTAACGGTTCTCTCAGCTGTACTACAACTTCTCCTTGTAGTTCTTCAGCCCCTCCCTGGTCTCTCACTAGACCCTCTGATTCACTACTCTGAGTCCCGTGAGCTCCTCAAGGCTTTTGCAGTGGTAGCTTCCTCAAGCGTCACCCACGATTCCCTGCTGGGTCCCTGGCTTGGCACTTCAGATACCTTGGTTTGTCTAACACATGGGCATTCAATTGATCAGAAAGGATCAATTGACCTTAATCAGATGACCTTGATCAAGAGCACCTAAGTTGGCTGATCAGAACTCCTCCCAGCACTGCCACTCATCACATTTCCCCCCCCCCCACACACCAAGGAGTAAGGGAAGGGAAAAAATTGAGAATACAATAGAAGGGAGAGGAAAAGAGGGGGAGGAACAAACAAAAAGGGAGAGAAAGAATAAGAGAAAGAACAAGAAAGACGGCTAGAGAGAGGGATGGGGGGACAAGAAATTAGGTTAGAGAGAGATAAAAGGGAAAGAAAGGAGAACAAAGAGAAAGAGGGGTACATCCTAAAATGTACCATAAGGGGTTTTACTACTGTACAAGTGGAAGGGACTCAGGGAGCGCTAAATGTCCATGAGTTGAGGCGCAAAATTACTTGTCTTGCCTTGGGTGCTGACAACCCACGCTACGAAAATAATTTTACTGTTAGGGGTCCCCACAACTTGGGAAATTTTATCAAGGGGTCACGACACTAGAAAGGTTGAGAACCACTGTACTAGATAGAGGCAGAGGAAACTGATTCAGTAAGATGACTGACATTTCAGTTATGAGTTGATATTTGCCGGGTTAATCACCCACGGGCTTACTTGTCTTTTAAACTTGCCCGCCCCCCCATCCTTCCACCAAGCCCAAGTATTTAATGGATTCTTTTTTATATTGCATTTTTAATAACCGCTTGAGGACCGCCGCACGCCGCACGCCGATGTACGTCGGCAAAATCGCACGGCTGGGCACAAGGGCGTACAGATACGTCGCCTTTAAGAGCCCAGCCGTGGGTCGCGAGTAGGCTTGTGCAATTCGTTTCGTAACGAATCGAAATTCATCCGAACTTAGCAACTTTCGGACATTCGGAAGCATTCGAATTTCCGAACAAAGCAATTACGAATAAAACCGAATCCGAAATAAATTATATCGCAAATAGCGAATGCCCGAATGTCTTCGGCATAATTTGTTATGAAAAAAGTTACGAATGTACGAATCCATACAAAGCACAATAACACTCACTCTGCTCTCTGCTTCTCCCTCACCATGCTGAACTCCCTCTCAAAATGGTGTACAGGGGGCGGAGGCTATAGCCGCATGTAAAAAACGAAAGTAAAATACGAGATTTCTAATCCATTTGAAGCACAATAACACTCACTCTGCTCTCTGCTTCTCCCTCACCGTGCTGAACTCCCTCTCAAAATGGTGTACAGGGGCGGAGGCTATAGCCGCATGTAAAAAACGAAAGTAAAATACGAGAGTTCGAATCGTTACAAATAACCGCTATGTATTTAGAAAAGTACAAATCCATTCGAAGCACATTAGGCATATTAGGCAGCGTCGTTGTGAGAGAGACACGGAAAATTACGAATCAACAAACCCAAAAAAAGTTACGAAAGTAGGAGTGTTGTCCAGAATCAACGAAAAACAATGTACCCTACCGAAAGTACGAATTATAAATCAACTAAAAATAAGGCTTACATTAATACGAATCATTCCGATTCAACGAAAAATGTCGCTTGAGAAAATACGAATGAGTCCGAACACGAAAAAACCCGTCTAGCAAAATTACGAACGATTACGAATCAACAGGACCGAAAAGAAACAAACCGAAACGAAACAAATTTTTCCGTTGTGCACAAGTCTAGTCGCGAGCCCGCCGACGGCGGCGCACTCGCGACCCGGGCCTCTTCTCCGTGACCGTCCCCGTGGGAACAGCGGACCCGATCGCCGCTGGTGTCCCGCGATCGGGTCACAGAGAGGAAGAACGGAGAGAGGTAAGTGAAAACAAACCTCTCCCCGTGCTTCCTAGTGTGCCTGTCACTGATCGTCTGTTCCCTGTAATAGGGAACGACGATCAGTGACGTCACACGCAAAGCTACCCCCCCCCCCTATAGTAAGAAACACAAATCAGGGCACACTTAACCCCTACAGCGCCCCCTCCTGGTTAACCCCTTCACTGCCAGTGTCATTTTTACAGTAACCAGTGCATTTTTATAGCAGCGGTCGCTGTAAAAATGACAATGGTCCCAAAATAGTGTCAAAAGTGTCCGATGTGTCCGCCATAATGTCGCAGTCACGAAAATAATCGATGATCGCCACCATTACTAGTAAAAAAAAATAATAATAAAAATGCCATAAAACTACCCCCTATTTTTGTAAACGCTATAACTTTTGCGCAAACCAATCAATAAACGCCGATTGCGTTTTTTTTTTTTTTTACCAAAAATATGTAGAAGAATACGTATCGGCCTAAACTGAGGGAAAAAAACGTTTTTTTATATATTTTTTGGGGATATTTATTATAGCAAAAAGTTAAAAATATTGCATTTTTTTCAAAATTGTCGCTCTATTTTTGTTTATAGCACAAAAAATAAAAACCGCAGAGGGGATCAAATACCACTAAAAGAAAGCTCTATTTATGGAAAAAAAGGACGTCAATTTTGTTTGGGAGCCACGTCGCGCGACCGCGCAATGGTCAGTTAAAGCAACGCAGTGCCGAATCGCAAAAAGGGGCCTGGTCCATATGCTGCGTATTGGTCCGGGTCTTAAGTGGTTAATGCCCAAAACTGATGGTTTAGTTAAAGATGGAGCATGATGAGCTGATTCAGCTCCCAACTTATTTGTAAAAAAATACAAAATAACTAGATACTAAATAAGTAAAGGCTAAAGTTTTTTTTTACCTTCATGCATTCAGGCCAATAGGAGAGAGGAGCAGAGCTTTGCGCATTCGCAGTAGGGTTCCCGGCGTGAAGCCGTAAACGACACTGCCGGGTTCCCTTACCCGCAATGGCGGCGGCAGCACCCGACAGCTGATGGAAACATCAGATGCAGGTGCCGACATCGCTGGACTCCAGGACAGGTAAGTGTCCGATTATTAAAAGCCAGCAGCTGCAGTATGTGTAGATGATGTTTTTTTTATTTTTTTGCAGCTGTGGGTGGACCTTCGCTTTAAATCAAAAAAATCCAATTTTTTTTTTGGGGGGGGGGGGTTTATCCACCCTAGTGATTATGGAGGTATAAATCATAAACAATCGTTGGGGAGGCACTCGTAATAGATCGGGCTCATGTTGGGCTTATGTAGGGTATGTCTAGTGGTCTTTTGGAGATAGGGAAGAGGGGGGGGGGGAAGTAAGGTAGATGGGGGAGGGGGAAAGAAAAAAAAAGGGGGGGGAGGGGGCCATTTATGCAGCCAGGTTAACACCATTAAGAAACCCAAACTTGCCATTCAGCCTTCACTGGATTGGATGTAGACAGGAAGTGACTTCAAAGAGGCTGCAGGAGATGAGCAGCACGGAGATGCAACAAAGGATGAAAAAAATGAGAACAAGTGTTGTAAAAAATAAAATAAAAGTAACTGTTTAATACATAAAGCTTTAGATGACTCAGGGACAAAACACACTTTTCTACTGCGGTGTGTTGCAGTAACGGGTGCTCATTCTACAAGGCCTCTGCAGATTTCCTGTATAGTTAAAGCCCCGTACACACGGTCAGACTTTTTGCCAACAAACTTCATTTTGAGCAAGTTTGACAAAAAATCCGACCGTGTGTGCGCTCCATCGGACAAACTTTTTTGGTTTTCATCGGACAAATGTTCGGTCTGCAAACGGACAAACTTTTCGCCAACAAAAGTCTGATGGAGCAAAGTCCGACCGTGTGTACAGAAAACCATCGGACTTTTGTCCGATGGACAAAACAAATAATGTTAAAATCAACCAACAATAGCAGAAGTTGACCAAAGGGTGGCGGTAAAGAGCAGAAAAAACATGTAATGTTGTAAAAAGTTTTGGGAAAGTTTGCAGAAAAGTCCTGTGGTGTGTATGCTATGGGTGTTCCCGGCCAACTCCGTTCGGACAAAAATCCACTGAAAAGTCAAATGGAAGTCCGACCGTGTGTAGGAGGCTTTAGGCAGAGGCCAAGCAGTATCTCTGGCTTGGTAGGTAGGCTTCTGATTACCCAGCTTACCCCTTCTTTGCCCTCATTTTTCTCTACAATCATTGTGGTTTTGGTAACTTGTTTTTGGGAATGTTAAAATGTTGAGATGTTTAATATAACATGTAGCTACATATAGTGTGGTTTCTGTGGTTCTGCACATGATTCATTCATTGCCTGCTGACTGAATCACATGTAACCATCTCTTTTCATTAGCTATTGTTCATCCCTTTTTCTTTTTTTTATGTGTTTTTTATATCTGATTTTTTTTATTGTGAATATTTCTGTCAGATGTGGTTCCAGTCATTTTTAAAGTTAGAACTTTTTTTTTTATTATTATATTTCCCTCTACCACCCCACCTTCTGTGTAAAAAATAAATAAAAATAGCACCATTCTTCACATGTTACATTTAAAGCCCAACTCCGTGCAAAATAAAATGTTTTCCCATGCAGTGGAGCTGTGCCCGCACTGCACGGGTCACCTGCTCATTTTTGTCTAGGGGATTGGGGAAAGCTTACATTCACCTGATCTTCTGCTCAACATGGAAATGGTGCTTCCCTAAGATCCAGAAGTGGACTGTTCCTGACGTTCAGAGCAGGTCTATGGGTGTGATAACATCAGGAACAGTCCACCGCACAAGACTGCTAAACTGTGGGGGCGCATGAGCTGCAGGGACCAGTCTTGGATAGGAGGATTAGGTAAGTATATCTCTGTTCTCCAATCCCCTAGACAAAAATGACAACCCCACTGCACGGGAAAATGTATTTTTTGCCTGGAGTTGGGCTTTAAAGTGGTTGTAAACCCTTATGTAGCGATACCCTCACTTAAGAGGGCCGCTGGTTTGATTTGTTTCGGGCCCTGTAACACTCACTGTCAACCCCCGGCAATTGGCTCTACCCTCCCCTGGCACAGTCAGTAGGGGATGATGGGATTGTGTAGCCTGTGATTCTTGGCAGCACAATCCTACAATAAAGGCACACAACAGTATGGTGTACTGTAGCTACCACTAACCGTTTCTCCTGCACAGTAAATGACACAAACGACTGATATACTTAAAGTGGAGGTCCACCCTGAAAAAATCTTCACACTAAAAATTTAAAAAAAAAAATTAATAGAAAAAAAATAATAAAAAATACTGCGGTGGCTCTCCTTCTGCTTCCTCTTCTTGTGAATGGGCCGCGCTGCCTTCTGGGAACTGCCCATTCACAAAGCGTCGTGCGAGTGGCGCATGCGCAGTAGGAAACAGGCAGTGAAGCCTTACGACTTCACAGCCTGTTTCCCCTACTCAGAATGGAGGAGCCGGGAGCCTGCCAGCAGCGATCGATCGCCGCGGCAGGACCGACATTGCGGGAGAGTAGGACAGGTAAGTGTCCTTATTAAAAGTCAGCAGCTACACTGTTAGTAGCTAATGACTTTTTTTTTTTCCTGCACCACCGCTTTAACCCTGGTACTTTACTGAAAATAATGGTTAAGCAGGCAAAACAGTATACAAAGACATATGCAGAGCCCTGCAATGAAAGAGTGTTTTAGCACACAGACAGATATACAATTTTATAACAAGAAGCTAACAGGCCCCGCTGCAGCTCGTCTCCCTCGTGGGTAAGATGGCGCCCAGCAATGTCACTACTACTACTAAGTCAGGCCTGACTGTACTATGTGAAAGTTCTGCAGAGAAAGATCTTCGCTAGCAAACGGTGGTGCACTTCGGGAACAATTTGTAATCCACAAGAATAAAGGAAGGTGATAACTTGATGACCCAGAACAAGTCTACTAGTGTTATTCAATGCACGGTCCCTCCGGTGTGCGACTGCAATCACTAACGTTAGTTCCGAACAACAGTTACTGGGTCTAGAGATCCTATATTATCCTCATGAGCAAGTGCTTTATCACCCAACCGGAACAGTCCGTGTCTGTATCTTCCGTTGCTGTGTCTTGGTACACAGATTCCACGACACCCGGGTCTTTGGTCCTCCTGGCAGCAACAGAACAGCAGCAGGATGCGACGTCCCTCAGGCTCCTCGTGGGTACGGAAGGCTCTTTGGAATAATACAGGCCCAGGCTTCAGGCCCTGTATTCTCAGCAGGCTCAACACAGAGTTCCACTTGCTGGGCAGGCGGTGTCCAAAGAGAAAGTTCTCCGGCCCGCCCCCTGGTTAAATACCCCGCCCCAGCAGTCCTTGCACGGGGAAATGCATCCTGGGTATGGTAGTCTCTGGGCCTTAAAGCAAACACCCGCTAAACTTACATATACCCAGTGAAGTGACTGGCCTCAGGTGATACACAGAGATAAAACAAATCATCCTACATAAGTTGTACCTATTTATCTATCTGCGGACGTCTTTCCCCTACAGCCATTCAAAGTGCAGAATTTACACAGAATCTCTCAGCTCTGAAAAGCAGGGATGGGGTGCTGAAATTACATCAGTGAGGAGAGCTCTGAGAGCTGATTGGAGGATAGGGACACACCCCCTCCACACAGGAACAGAGCTGAGGCTGTCAATCTGGTGGAGCATGTCAGAAGTGACTCATGCTTATAGCAGAGGAACGAGGCAGCAGACGGAAATTACACTTAATGCTCTGGATTGAGACAAGTACACACTATAGAGCAAGGTTCTCCAAAATTTCTAAACAAAGTGCCAGTTTACTGCCCTTCAGACTTTAGGAGGCACTGACTGTGGCCATTGGAAATAGAAAAGGTCCTGACGTCTGTGGGAAAAAACCGTGCCCCATCTTTGGTGTCATTAGAAGGTATTGTGTCCCATTATTGGTGTCATTGGGAGAAATTGTGCCCCATCATTGGTATCATTAGGATAGATTGTGCCCCATCATTGGTATCATTAGGATACATTGTGCCCCATCATTGGTGTCATTGGGAGAAATTGTGTCCCATTGTTGATGTCATTGGGGGAAATTGTGCCCCATCATTGGTGTCATTTGGAGGAATTGTGCCCCATCATTGGAGTCATTGGGAGGAATTGTGCCCGTTCATTGGTGTCAGTGGGGGTATTTTTTCTCCTTCATTGTTGTCAGTGGGGGATTTATTCCCCATTATTGGTATCAGTGGATGAAATAGTGCCTCAAGGGCCGGATAAAAGCAAGCAAAGGGCCACATCTGGCCTGTTTGGAGACCACTGCTGTAGAGGGATATGCTTTGTTCATATTTCATGTCTGAGGTTTACAACCACTTTAAAGTGTATTTATAGCCATTTTTCATAGTTTGCAATAGAACAAGGAGAGGTTAGTACTCCTATCCAGTTTTTGGCTTCCTGTATCCCCGCTGGGGAGATTCACCCATCTTTTTGCATTGGTCGCTGTTGATACAGGGACAGAAAGTGATAGGAAAGCCAAAACTTTCATTGTAAATGGGAGATAAGAGGAACATCTTCCAAAGGGGATGCTCCTTATGTGGACAGTGGGCAAGTGGGGGAAGTTCCCTCCTGGACAGTTGTCCCTAGAACAGGTGTCCTCATGAGATTTCCCCTGGGGACAACAGCAAAATGCTGGATTTCCTCTAACTTCCTCACCAGTAGGCATTGGCTAACGTTCAAGCTGACCCTGCGGAAAACTGTCAAATGCCAGGTGGCCATATGAGGTCAAAGATGTCACCAGCATCCTTGTCCCTTTGTTATGTGTGGCTGCAGAGCAAGGAATTCCAGGGCGGCAGCAGATTGGGATGGCAACCTGCTGTCAAGTGACGGTTTCATATCCCCCAACTGTCCCTGATTTGGAACAAAGTCCCTCTTTCCTCCTTATTTGTCCCTCAGGTTGGTCTGGCCATTATAGTTGTATATTAAATGCACTATTTATCTTTCAAAAAGTGTTTCCCAGTGCTAAACCTTTCATCCAAATTCTAAATTGATGCATTAGTAAATTTCACAAGCCAATATAAAGGAATAGTAGAGGTAAAAAAAAAGGCACTTGCGGGTTTAACAAATGTATTATTTATTTTTTGTTTAATTTTCCTTTAAGGGGGTGTGGCGGGCATGTGTCCTGTACCTACATACTTTTGCTAATAGGTGTCCCTCGTTCCCGTCACAAAAAGTTGGGAGGTATGCAGATTAGCATGGGTTCAGGCCAAACTCAGTTTGGCTCAAACCCTAGTTCATGCTCAAAAAGCCTTAAAGTGGTTGTAAACCCTTGAGGTTTTTCACCTTAATGCATTCCATTCATTAAGGTGAAAAACCTCCTGTGATGCAGCAGCCCCAAGAGCCCCCCTTTTACTTACCTGAGCCCCATCTTTCCAGCAATGGGGATGAGAACACCACCTGCAGCTGGTGTCTCGGGTCCAGATTGGATAGACTGATAGCAGCGCAGCCATTGGCTCCCGCTGCTGTCAATCAAATCCAATGATGCGGGAGCTGGGGGGCAGGGCCAAGTCCTGCTGTCTGTGTCAACGGATACAGCAGAAGGACACAGGAGCGCACCCACATGGGTGCCCCCATGGAATGCGGCTCTCCAACGGGGCACTCGAGAAGAGGAGGGGCCAGGAGCGCCACTGAGGGACCCCAAAAGAGGAGGATCGAGCCACTCTGTGCAAAACCAACTGCACAGAGGAGGTAAGTATGACATGTTTGTTTGTTTTTTTTTGTTTTTTTTTTAAACAAACCTTTACATATCCTTTAAGGTGGGCACACGGACCTCAATCCTTTATTTTAGGACAACTCAGAGAAAGTACAGAAACCAATTGACATGCACATCAACAGATAACACAGAATCATAAAGTCACACAATTGGAAAACAATTTCTGCCACAAATGGCGTGCAGAGTATGAAAAAATTGTCCTGGGAGACCGGGCAAACAAGGGCCTTTGTCCCCCAAGTATTATTTTTTTCACGTCAGTAATGTAGCGGGGTATCGCTTTAAATTAGCACAAAGACTACCATACCCAGTGTGCAGCGGGGCACCCACAGTGCATTGCCCGGCGCAGGGTATGCTGGGGAAGGACTATTTAAGGAGGGAGGAGCAACACGCGGGTCTCTTCGGACACCGCCCTCCTAGCAAGTGGAGCCTACGTTGGGGCCTGATGTTTTGGACTAAGCCGGAGAGCCTGGGCCTAGAGGATCCGGAGAGCTTGCCAATCGTCACTGGAGAACCCAGAGTCGTCTCATCCATCAATCTCTCCCCCGGATGGTCGAGAGGATCGGAGACTATGGGTATCGTGAGACTGTGTTCCGGGACATCAGTTACTGAAGTCGGTTGTACGGACTGGTCCGGTCGGGTGAGAGAGCACTTGCTCAGTATACTTTGACTACCTTTTAGGCCCAGTATCCTTTGGTCAGGGCCCACCGTTACCGGAGTGTTATACTGCACCCCAGAGAAACAGTGTGTTGTGCAGCCGGAGTAAAGTTGTCTTATTGCTTGCTGAGTAACCAATAGTTTAATACCTTTGGATTACAAATAATCTACTAAGTGCACCACCATTGCTAGCGGAGAACCTTCTCAACGAACTAACTGTGTGTGAATTAGTCAGGCCTGACTGTTCAGCAGGGAGACATTGTTTTGGCCGCCATATTGGCCACGAGGGGAAGGCTTGCGAGCGTAGTTTATTAAGAGACATTGAGTGCGCATAAGACTGTTAGAACATAATACTTGTTATTTGCTTGACTATTGATATTGCAGGGCCCTGCATAGATAAATGTACCATTGTCTAACTTTATATTTCTATTCAGTAAAAGTATTTGTGGTTAAGCAAGCAAGTGTGTGGCGTACTGTTTATCCCAGCTGAAGCAGTCGGCTCAGGTAATTTGATATTAACCATTGTATATGCTTTATTGCGGAGTGGTGATTCCTATAGCCTAGTGGCTTTCATACTTCCATTTGCGCTAGCTGTGCCAAGGGAGGTTAGAGCCAATTCCTGGGGGTTGACAGCAGTGTGTTACAGGCCCAAAACTATACCTGCAGCCCTCTTAACTGGGGGTATTGCTACAGTAATAAAACAAAATAAACAAGAAAAACAAACACCCCCCCCACAAAGGAATGGGGGGGGAGATAAGGGGAAAGAGGGAAGGTGGAAAATGGAAAAAGAAGAGAGTGAGAAGAGCAGAACGGGAGGGAGGGGACAGGAGGAGATCCAATCACAACCGCCATCCCTCCAGACCCAGAAAGCCCATTGGTACATTCTCAATTTTGGACAGGTTAATTCAACAAGGCCTTGTACTCTTCAGAGTAAACAAATTTGTGCCAGTAGAAACATTTTTTTGAGAAATTTTTCTTGAAGGCCTCTCTCAGTGGCCACCAAGTCCTCCAACTCGTTGATTTCAGGGATTTTTCTCAACCAGATGGTAATGGGCGGTGCCTGCTTCCAAAAAAGCGGGATGCGGCTCTTTGCTGCGGTAATCAGGAGTGGCAAGATGGAATGCCTGTAAGCCCTGTTGGAGAAGCAGTGGTGATGCAGAAGGAGAAGCGCTGGATTCTTCGGTAGATCACGGTCAATGAATATTTGGATTATGCGATGGACGTCCCACCAGAAGGAATGCAATAGTCGGCAAGCCCAGAAAAGGGAGAAGGGAGCCAGTCTTCTCTCCACATCTCCAACAGAGATCCGAGCATTGCGGAAACATCTTATGAATCTTAGCGGGGGGGGGGGGGGTGGCACCTCCCGCTCAGGATCTTGAAACCCGGGTCTTGCTGTTGTTTAGCACAAATAGAGGTTTTATAGGAAAACAGGAGAATTCTGTGCACCTGTTTGTCAGCCCTAAATCTCATTCCCATTTGGAAATCTATGGCAGCCGAAAGGCCGGAGGTGGGAACACCAGCATTCGGTAAGTCAGAGACACTGGCATATATTGCATTTCTGGTTTTGGGTTTAATATTGCAGTAATGTGATATTAAACTCTCAGTTTTTAAGCATGTTTGGAAGCTGATTTAGTCACTTTCTAAGTATGCAGCTTCCTTATCCTTAAAGTATATGTAGCACACCCCTCATAAGACTTGCTGATGTTCGGGTCCCCTCTTCTGCACAGCCAGTCACTTAGCATTTCCGTTATTCACTCAGACACAGAAATCAATCCTTGGCTTGTTTTTTTTATTATTTTATAGGGGGAATTATGGGATGCTCAACTTGAAAAATGTCCAGAACACAGAACAAAAAAGGGACAGCTCCCTCCCTATTTACATGAAGATTCTCTTCTTCCTTCCTCCTGCACAAACTTGGTTCACTATATACAGAGCCTGCTGATCACTCATGGGGAATTATCAATTGTCAATTCAGCAACCGCCCATTACAGGCTAGAAACATCTCATCCTGGTGTAGATACGTGTTAGTACATTGTGGAGTGAACAGCATCACCTTCTGCCTTCCTGTAGACACAGCCCAGTTCTACTGCTGCAGAAGACTGCCGGCCATGTCTTGGTAGGTTTGCAGTTGTGCCATACTCTTTCCATTTTCGGATGATGGATTGAACAGTGCTCCGTGAGATGTTCAAAGCTTGGGATATTTTTTTTATAACCCAACCCTTCTTTAAACTCCTCCACAACTTTATCCCTGACCTGTCTGGCGTGTTCCTTGGTCTTCATGATGCTGTTTGTTCACTACGGTTCTCTAACAAACCTCTGAGGGCTTCACAGAACAGCTGCATTGAAATTGAGGTGTATTGTACTGAGATTAAATTACACACAGGTGGACTCTGTTTACTAATAAGTGACTTCTGAAGGCAATTGGTTCCCCTAGATTTTAGTTAGGGGTATCAGAGTAAAGGGGGTTGAATATAAATGCACGCCACACTTTTGACATATTTATTTGTAAAAAAAAATAAATGGTAAAACCTATTTATAATTTTCCTTCGATTTCACAATAATGTGCAACTTTGTGTTGGTCTATCACATAAAATCCCAATAAAATACATTTACTTTTTTGGTTGTAACATGACAAAATGTGGAAAATTTTAAGGGGTATGAATACTTTTTTCAAGGCACTGTATATCTGGTGATTGATCACTCTCAGCGAAATTAACCTCTTCCTTTCTGCAATAGAGTGCCATAACATTCATCTCGGTGACACCTCTGGTGTGGATGAGGCCTCCTGTATTTTATATCATTCTTGTGTGGAAAATGAGCTCTCAGTGCCCAGATCTGAACTGTTTCCACACAGCGCGGATACCCGGCTTTCTCTGCTGATTTTGGTCATAAAAATGGTTTTCCAACAACTGAAGAATGTATGGTTTGGAAACCTGTTCTTGGGCCAATTTTTATTTTTACTCTCTTCCCAGAATGCACTGCGTTTCTGTATTCTGGGTGTCCACAGTTGGCCTGATATCTGAGGGGGGGGGGGGGGGGGGTCTAAAAGTGATTAAAACTCTTGTCAGTCAGACACTGAGTGACTGTTTAGTCTGAAAAGTCCCAGAAAACAGGAATTCCAATTAGATCCTGTGAGGATCATGTGGAAATTTTCAATCATAAGTCGGGGCTGACAGACGGAGATTGTCTTTGGAGCCGGCGATGTCCTCTCTAAACCAGTGAAGACCAGAAAAATCCTACCAACTTCTCTGGAGTCATAAATCCAGCTGTAGGAGTCCATGCACATTCGGTAAAGAGTTATTATACGTTTGCACTGCAGTACTGGATGTTCACCTTTGCTTTGCATGCCTGTGGTATTTATTGAGCACTAACCCTAGAAGCTAATAGCTTGCTAATGCCGCGTACACACGACCGTTTTTCATGACGAGAAAACTGCCATTTTTTAGATTGGTTGTGAAAACCGCGCGTGTGTAGGCTCCGTAGCATTTTTAACAACGAGAAAAACGGCCGCAAAAAATTAGAACCTGCTCTATTTTTTCTCGTCGTTTTTCACGTCATTCTTTTTCACGTCGTGAAAAGCGGTCGTGTGTATGCTTTTACGAGGAGAAAAAAAATGCGCATGCTCAGAATCAAGTATGAGACAGGAGCGCTCGTTGTGGTTAAACTAGCGTTCAGAATGGAAATAGCACATTCGTCACGCTGTAACGGACTGAAGCGCAAATCTTCTCTCACCAAACTTTTCTAACACGAGGATCTGCAAATGCAGCCCAAAGGGTGGCGCCATTCGAATAGAACTTCCCCTTTATAGTGCCGTCGCACGTGTTGTACGTCACCGAGAGTTGCTCGAGCAGTTTTTTCATGAACGTGTGTATGCAAGTATAGCGCACCAACCCCAGACTTTACCTGCTTTTCTTCTGCTTGGCTCCTCCGCAGGAATAGAATGAGGCACACCGCACCACAAGTCTGTACCCTCCTGAATAGGGAGGTTGAGCGGTGTTAGTTTCTCGGGCCTGCTTGCAGCTGGTGTAAAAAAGCCTCCAGTGCTGACCTTGTTTCTGCACTAGTCAGAAACAAGTCTTTAATTCTCCCCAGTAAGCAACTGTCCACACCAACTGAAAGGTCCAACAATTATTTATTCCTTCTTGCACAATAAATAGTCTCTTTAAGAGCAGACGGGTTGGGACAAACACAGGTCAGATAAGGTGGGAGGAGGTCCAGGCACAAACTTAAATTTGGGTTTCTCCTGTTCTGGATAGCACGAACAGGCTTGGCGCACAGTCGCTGCCACCGACCATGAGGGGGTCCCTGCCACAGACCAGGTGAAAAGGGCCTCTGCCACAGGCCCGGTTGTTGGGTCTCTGCCACCGACCTGATTCACGATGGATCCAGGGCCGATCCTAGGGTCACAGACGCCTGGGTGCAGAAATATTTCTGGCGCCCCCACGTGGGCGTGGTCATCCTACAAACTCCTCCCCTTTACAAATGTTTCTATGGCAATGATTCAAACACAGAGATGCTCCCCTAAGAAGTCGTCTTTACTCTAGGATCCTCCCATGATCCTTTAAAGCGGAGGTTCACCCACATATTTAAGTTTAACATCATTAGTTCCTCTTATCACGTAAATAAGCATAGCACTAACACTTTTTTTTTTTTCAAAGTAGTTTTGCTTATATCTTTTATCTTTAATCTTGCTTCCGGATTTACTCCCGCGGGAGTAGGCGTGTCCTTTCCTATGCTCCTATTCTCGCAGTGGCTCCTGGCTCCTTTCAGTCAGATCTCACGATAAGTGTATCGTCACGTGACTCGTCTAGCCGGTCACGTGACGGGGCGGATCTAATTCCGCCATTTTAGATAAGGGCACGCTGGTGTATTTTGCCATTATACACCTGCGATGTCATGGCAACCAGGAAGTGGTGACGGCGCTGCTCGCGTGGGGCGTGCGTCCGTCCGGCGTGAGCGAGATCCAGCGCTGAATGCTGGGAGAGAAGCATTCTTCTCTACCCGGAAGGATATGCTTGTGGGCTTCAAGATGCCCACAAGCAAAATGGGAAAAGCAGGAAGAGTTTTATAAACTCTTTTTTTTACCGCAAAATGGACGGGGGGCGTTTTAAAGTGCCGCAGACGTGAGTAATTACATTGCTAAGCTTTTAACATAGAATGAAAAAAAAAAAAAAAAAAGTATGCACCGCAGAACCTCCGCTTTAACAATAAAGAAAATACAGGAAGAGCGTACACTAATGAGACCTGGAGGGGAGTCTCTCTGATGCACACAGAGAGGGCTTCTGTTAGAGAGTCTGTTAGGAAGAGCCCCCAGACATAGTACAAGAGATGGTCAGAGAGTGCAGACATATTACAGGTGACCGTCAGAGTGCAGACATGATACAAGAGACTGTCAGACTGCAGACATATTACAGGAGATGGTCAGAGAGTGCAGACATAGTACAGGAGACAGAGAGTGCAGACATAGTACAGGAGATGGTCAGAGACTGCAGACATAATACAGGAGATGATCAGAGAGTGCAGACATATTACAGGAGACAGTCAGAGACTGCAGACATAATATAGGAGATAATGGTTCTCACCTGACCCAGCGATACAGCAACAACGGTTCCTCTGATTAGGAGTCGGCTCACTCTGAATTGCCCGTAGTGACTCCACCGAGTCCAGATCTGTATTAAGTATAGACTCCCTACTAAGTATAAACCCCTCCCTCAATACAGACCCCCCTTCATTAGTACAGACCCCCCAGGACAAACCCCCCCTCCATTAGTACAGACCCCCCAGGACAAACCACCCCCCTCCATTAGTACAGACCCCCCACAAACCACCCCCCCATTAGTACAGACCACCCCCCTCCATTAGTAGAGACCCCCCACAAACCACCCCTCCATTAGTAGAGACCCCCCACAAACCACCCCCCTCCATTAGTAAAGACCACCCCACAAACCATCCTCCCTCCATTAGTACAGACCCCCCTCAGGACAAACCACCCCCCTCCATTAGTAGAGACCCCCCACAAACCACCCCCCCTCCATTAGTACAGACCCCCCTCAGGACAAACCACCCCCCTCCATTAGTACAGACCCCCCCACAAACCACCCCCCATTAGGACAGACCACCCCCCTCCATTAGTAGAGACCCCCCACACAAACCCCCCCATTAGTACAGAACACCCCTTCTATTAGTAGAGACCCCCACAAACCACCCCCCTCCATTAGTAGAGACCCCCCCTCAGGACAAACCACCCCCCCTCCATTAGTACAGACACCCCCACAAACCACCCCCCATTAGGACAGACCACCCCCCTCCATTAGTAGAGACCCCCCCACAAACCCCCCCCATTAGTACAAAACACCCCCTTCTATTAGTAGAGACCCCCAACAAACCACCCCACCCTCAATTAGTACAGACCCCCCCTCAGGACAAACCACCCCCCCATTAGTACAGACCCCCCACAAACCACCCCCCATTAGTACAGACCACCCCCCCTCCATTAGTACAGACCCCCCCACAAACCACCCACCCATTAGTACAGACCCCCCCACAAACCACCCCCCCATTAGGACAGACCCCCCCTCCATTAGTAGAGACCCCTCCATTAGTAGAGACCCCCCCACAAACCCCCCCATTAGTACAGACCACCCCCCTCCATTAGTAGAGACCCCCCCACAAACCACCCGCCCATTAGTACAGACCCCCCACAAACCATCCCCCCTCCATTAGTACAGACCCCCCACAAACCAGCCCCCTCCATTAGTACAGACCCCCCTGGCCCCCACAAACCACTCCCTTCCATTAGTACAGACCCCCCACAAACCATCCCCCCTCCATTAGTACTGATCCCCTGACCCCCACAAACCACCCCCCTCCATTAGTTCAGACCCCCCTGGCCCCCACAAACCATCCCCCCTCCATTAGTATTGACCCCCCTACAAACCATCCCCCCTCCATTAGTACTGACCCCCCTTGCCTCCACACACCAGACCCCCCCTGGCCCACACAAACCATCCCCCCTACATTAGTACAGATCCCCCACAAACCACCCCCTTCCATTAGTACAGACCCTCTGGCCCCCACACACCACCCCCCCTCCATTAGTACAGGCCCCCACACACCACCCTCCCCCCTCCATTAGTACAGGCCCCCACACACCAGACCCCCTCCATTAGTACCGACCCCCCACAAATTATCCCCCTTCATTAGTACAGACCGATCCGGCTCTGAACAAACACAAACCCCACCCGGGCGGCAGCTGGAGAGGACAGTGTGCAGCCGCGCCGCCCAGGTGGAGAGGATCGTGACAGTGAGAAAAAATGTCACGCTGATGAACTGCACGGACCGCCCCGCCCCCCACTACGTCACCGCGGGTGTCTGTCTCCGAACAGCCGCTCCAATCTCTGATCTCCTCTGACAGGAGGGGGGAGCAGGAAACAGCAGCGCCGCAGCGGCGATGATCGGCGGCAGTGAGCGCCGGAGAGAGCGGCCTCTGGATACCAATAAGGAGGAGGAGGAGGGAGGGGAACACTCTGGCGCTTGAGCGCCCCCACCTCTGTGGCGCCTGGGTGAACTGCACCCCTCGCACCCCATCTAGGACCGGCCCTGGATGGATCTCTGCCACAGACCATGAGAACGTGGATTACCTTCTAGAAGTAATGACCCCTGTCAGGGAAAAGACATCCATCCGGAGAGTTACCAGAGGCCCCACCGTCACCAGCGATACTGTACTGGGTCTTCGGGAAGGGTCACCTCCCTGGCCTCCTTGTCCTAGATTCGGGCACCCACTCCAGGGGGCACCCTAGGAACCCTCGATCCCTTGTGGGACCCAGTCGAAGGTACTGGGCCCCGGGCCTCTCTCAAAGTACCTCACCCCAGACTGAAGGTGTCTGGGGTGTAACAGCAGATCCGTCCCCGGGCCTAGGGCACCCGGAGACCCCCCGACCAGGCCTCCGGGCCTAGGGCACCTGGAGGCGACACACATGCACCCAGGCTTAAGGTGCCTGAGCACGGAACCGACGACCCCTCTGGAAGATGGCCGCGCCCTTTTATATCCTCTCCCGACAGGCACAGCAGGTTCCCCGCCCCGCCGCACTGCTGCCGAGAGGGGACAAAAAGGACACAACCTCGTACTGCAGTTCAACCCGGGCCCATGGCAACAGCGCCACCCATAGGCCCCAGTGAACTTGCACACCAGTACTATCTCCCAAGGATAGAAATGGTCCATGAGACCTAACAATTAATGCATCTGAGCCTAGTTACCACTCAGATGTTTCCCCCTAAATGTAACCACCCGCTACACAAGGCAGGCTTGAGAGGAATCACGACGAGAAAAACTTATTTTTTTTGCATGACATGAATAACGGTCGTGTGTACGCGGCATAATAGTTTTTTAAACAAATTAAAGAGGATCTCTAGGCTCCTCCCCCAAATAAATTAAAAATCAGCAGCTACAAATACTGCGATGTTGCGGTGGACAAGTTGGACACTTTTTTTTATTTAAGCTTTGTTTTATTAAGGAATATTTCCACATAAAATACATAATACATGTACATGTAAACACACACACATCCCGGTTCTCTCAGGGGCGAGGAGACTGATCGTGTGTTCATACAAAGTATGAACACCGATCTCTCTCTTCCCCTAGTCAGTCCCATCCCCCCTACAGTTAGAACACACATTAGGGAACACAGGTAACACCTTGATCACCCCCTAGTGTTAACCCCTACCTGCCAGTGTCATTTATACAGTAATCAGTGCATTTTTATAGCAGTAATCGCTGTATAAATGTCACTGGTCCCAAAAATTTGTCAAAAGTGTCCGATTTTATCCGCCGCAATATCGCAGTCCCGATTAAAAATCACTGATCACCGCCATTACTAGTAAAAATTATAATAATAAAAATGCCATAAAACTACCCCCTATTTTGTACACGCTATAACTTTTGCGCAAACCAATCAATATACGTTTATTGCGATTTTTTTTTTTACCAAAAATATGTAGAAGAATATATATCGGCCTAAACCGAGGAAAAAAATAGTTTTAAAAAAAAAAAAATTGTGATATTTATTATAGCAAAAAGTAAAAGATATTGTGTTTTTTTTTTTTCTTAAATTGTCGCTCTTCTTTTGTTTATAGCGCAAAAAATAAAAACCGCAGAGGTGATCAAATACCACCAAAAGAAATCTCTATTTGTGGGAAAAAAAGGACATCAATTTTGTTTGGGTACAACGTCGTACGGCCGCGCAATTGTCCGTTAAAGCGACGCAGTGCCAAATCGCAAAAAATGGCTGGTCATTGAGCAGCCAAATCTTCCGGGGCTGAAGTGGTTAAAACATTTGTCTCAGTTATCTGCTGCAAGTTTTGCATGCAGCAAGGCTTCGAGTCCTTGGTAGTCAATTGCCTCATTGCTACAAACACTGCGGGAGAGGTAACTGAGGAAACGCTTCCTCTCACCTGCAGCAGAGTGATGACATTAGCCTATTCAAACTCACTTGATTGGAAGTCAAGGATGGCATTATAATGAATAAAAGTGGACTTTAAAAAAAAAAAAAATTGACACTGTTGTATATTGTGGCATGTCAGGAATTAACTCATGTAGACTTACTGAGAGGTCCCCTTTAATATCTCTACCAGTTGTAGAAGCACACACTCGACATCATTTTTTGAAGCACCAATACTTCTACCAGCATGCTTCTGCGTTGTGGGAGGAAGGAAGCCAAGCACAAACATGGAGCGAATACACAAGTGAAGTACCAACTTTTTTATAGTGTAATATTTTGTATACTGTAATATGTTACAAGTCTAATTAGGTCAGACAGGATGCAAAAACATCGACATCAACCAAAATAGATGGCAATGCCCCTACGAGGCAGTTCATAAAATAATAATGCGACAGTATACAGTATATTGACTGCACATCAGTGCAGGAGCAGGAAGTCGTAGAATTATTTGTGACAAAGAGAAAAAAGTGCTTTGCTGGCTTGTGGTTATATCACACATCATTTGGACTTAGTACCACAGTGCATGGATCCAGTCTTCTACCAGGAGGGCGGTGAGACGTGGGCCAGGTGTACAATTATGCTGAGCTTGCTATAAAAGCTCAGCAGAGAGAAATGACTCGCTACCAGTACTGCTGCTGTCTACGATTTACAGGCACCCCAGTAACCTTCAGCTCAGAGTGTCATGCATAGTCTTAAAGGAAAGCTCCACTATATACAATGTATTTATATACATATATACACAGTTAGGTCCATATATATTTGGACACAGGCACAATTTTCATACCTTTGGCTCTGTATGCCACCAGAATAAAATTAAAACAAAACAATCCAAATGAATTTGAAGTGCAGACTTTCAGCTTTATTTCAAGGGGTTGAACATAAATATCAAGTACAAATTTTAGGAACTGCAATCTTTTATATACACAGTCCCCCCATTTTCAGGGGCTCAAATGTAATTGGGCAAATGAATATAATCATAAATGAAATGTTCATTTTTAATATTTATTTTGAGAATCCTTTACTGGCAATGACTGCCTGAAGTCTGGAACCCATGGACATTACCAACGACTGGGTTTCCTCCTTTCTGATGCTTTGCCAGGCTTTAACTGCAACTGTCTTCAGTTGTTCTTTGTTTGTGGGTCTTTCTGCCTTTAGTTTTGCCAAATGAAATGCATGCTCAATTGGGTTGAAATCAGATGATTGACTCGGCCATTGCAGAATATTCCACTTCTTTTCCTTCAAAAGCTCCTGGGTTGCTTTTGCGGTGTGTTTTGGATCTTTGTACTGTGAAGCGCCGTCCAATCAACTTTGCTGCATTTGGCTGAAGCCTCGTACACACGATCGGATATCCTATGGATTCTAATCCGATGGTTTTGTCCATCGGAAATCCGATGAAGCTGACTTCCATCAGTCTTGCCTACACACCATCAGTCAAAAAACCGACCGTTCCAAACGCGGTGACGTAAAACACTCCGATGAGCCGAGAAAAATGAAGTTCAATGCTTCTGAGCATGCGTCGACTTGATTCTGAGCATGCGTCGGTTTTTTATCCGATGGACTTGCCCATAGACGATCGGAGTTTTCGATCGGTTTTTTATCCATCGGAAAAAATTTAAAACATGTTCTATTTTTTAAAACCGATGGAAAAAAGACCGATGGGTCCCATACACGATCGGTTTGTCTGATGAAAACAATCCATCGGACGGTTTTCATCAGTAAAACCGATCGTGTGTACAGGGTTTAAATCTGGGCTGACAGTATCTCTCTAAAAATTGCAGAATTTATCCGGCTGATTCTGTCTTCTGTCACATCATCAATAAACACCAATGACCCAGTGCCACTGGAAGCCATGCATGCCCATGCCATCACACTTCAAGCTCCACCATGTTTTACAGATAACATTGTGTGCTTTGGATCATGAGTAGTGATGAGCCGAACACCCCCGGGTTCGGTTCGCACCAGAACCCGCGAACGGACCGAAAGTTCGCACAAACATTAGAACCCTATTAAATACAATGGATGCGAACGTTCAGATTCTAAAGTGCTAATTATAACGACTATTATCCATGTTATTGTCCGAAACAGAGTTTGGGAACCCGGGTTCTGCACCAGGGGACATGTATCAATGCAAAAATAAGTTTTAAAAACGGACGTTTTCCGTGAGCAGTCATTTTAATGATGCATAAAGTGAAAAAAAAAAGTCAAATATTCCTTTAAATATTGTACCTGGGGGGTGTCTAAAGTATGCCTGTGAAGTGCCACGTGTTTCCCGTGTTTAGAACTGTCCCTGCACAAAATAACATTTCTAAAGGAAAAAAAGCGATTTAAAACTGCTTGCGGCTTTAATGCAATGTCTGGTCCCGGTAATATGGATGAAAATCTTTAGGAAAAATGGCATAGCTACCCCATCAACCCCCCCCCCCCCCCACCCCAACCCATTACCAGCCCCTTTGGGTCTTGTATGGATATTAAGGGGAACCCCGCACACAAAATAAAAAAGGACCTATATATTCTGAACAGCCGTATACAGGCGGTGCATACAAGACAGGGACTGTAGGTTTGTTCTTATGTAGAATCTGTTTGTAATTTTGAACAGCTGCATTGTTTAAGTGTAGCTCCATGCCAAATTCCTTTTTTTTAGCTTTTTGTAAAACATAGGGAACGGTTATCACCCCTGTCACATTTTTTTTGCTGTCTGTGCCCCTGTTCAGAACATTTCACCTCACTTTGCATCCCAATGACAACTGTTTTTGAAATGTGGTGTTTTTATTGAAACAAGGATTGGTGATAAAGCATCAGTAGAGAGGAGACACCTTTCTCCCATATTAATTCTTACAGGAGAGAATTTTCCTTCCAAGGGGTAGATTTCCTCTCACTTCCTGTTGTCTTCTTCCGTTTGCAAGTAGTAGTAGTTTGTAAGTTGGATGTTTGAAAGTAGGGACCTTCCGTATATACTCTGCAGAAATTGGCCCCTTAGGTGTTGGCACAACACTGAAAGCACTCACAGTTATTCTTGGTGGGTGCTGGAACGCCCTGCTGTCAACTATTATATCAGGAATTGTAATAACATATAATTGTTGATCAGTGGTAGTAAAAATTGGGCCTTTGATGGTGGTGCTGGTGCCACAACACTGTAAGGCCTGACAGTTACTCTTGGTGGGCGCAGCAATGGTCCCTGCTGTGAATTATTAGATCAATAATTATAATTGCATGCCCCTGTTGAACAGGGGCTGAAAAATTGGGCCTTTGGTGGTGGTGGTGGTGGTGATGGTGGTGCTGGTGCCACAACACTGTAAGGCCTGACAGTTACTCTTGGTGGGCGCAGCAATGGGCCCTGCTGTGAATTATTAGATCAATAATTATAATTGCATGCCCCTGTTGAACAGGGGCTGAAAAATTGGGCCTTTGGTGGTGGTGGTGATGGTGGTGCTGGTGCCACAACACTGTAAGGCCTGACAGTTACTCTTGGTGGGCGCAGCAATGGGCCCTGCTGTGAATTATTAGATCAATAATTATAATTGCATGCCCCTGTTGAACAGGGGCTGAAAAATTGGGCCTTAGGCACTGGTGGCACAACACTGCAACCCCTCACAGATACTGTACTTGGAGCACAGCAATGAGGCCTGTTGCAAAGTATTGCATCAAAAATTTTAATTACACGCCCCTGTTAAACAGGGGCTGAAAAATTGGGCCTTAGCCACTGGTGGCGTCACCCATAAACCAAAATGATCTTCCAAGCTATCATCGTTAATCGTATCATTGAGGAGGAGGAGGAGGATAGCCAGTCAACATAACAGCACAGGCACTCAGCATCAGCATCAGTCTTGAAGGGATGTGACATTTTAAAATCAATTAGTCTGTTATATCAGCATCTGGTGTGTGGTAGCTGGTGGTGATCCAAGACTGGTTCATCTTGATGAAAGTCAGTCGATCAACCGAGTCGGTGGACAGGCGCACCCTGTGATCCGTGACAAATCCTCCAGCAGCACTGAATGTGCGTTCTGAAAGAACGCTGGATGCAGGACAGGCCAGTAGCTCAATTGCATACTGTGCAAGCTCTGGCCAGTGATCCATCCTCAAGACCCAGTAAGCCAGAGGATTTTCAGTGGGGAAGGTGTCCAAGTCTGACCTTGCCCCTAGGTATTCCTGGACCATGTATATCAGACGCTGGCGATGGTTGCTGGAACCGATCATACTTTGGGGCTGCGGACTAAAGAATTGTCTGAACGCATCGGTCAGACGGCCACCTTCCCCACCGCTCCTTCTTTGACTGCCCGAAGCCTCAGCAACTCGTTGTCCAGGACCAGGAGTTTGTAACCTCCCAGTCTCTGGGAACGCGTTGCACAGACCTTTCTGCAAGGCCTCCCGGAGTTGTCTCATCCTCTGCTCCCTCTGCGACGGTACGATAAGGTCCGCAACCTTACCCTTGTACCGTGGATCAAGGAGAGTGGCCAGCCAGTAATGGTCCCTCTCCTTGATCCGAAGAATACGAGGATCCTTCCGCAGACTTTGCAGGATCAGGGAGGCCATGCAGCGTAGGTTAGCTGAGGCATTCAGTCCGGAGTCCTCTGGGTCACTAAGGACGACATGATCCGCAGCCACCTCCTCCCAGCCACGTACAAGTCCACTGGTTTCTTGGGACTGTAAATCATCCCTAAAAGACTGCTGCTGATGATGCTGAGTGCCAGCCTCCACCTCCATGCTGACACAATCCTCCTCCTCCTCCTCCTCCTCCTCCTCCTCCTCCTCCTCCTCCTCCTCCTCTTCCTGTGCGATGGGTGGGACAGAAGGAACACTGTCTGGGTAAAGGGGGCCTTGAGAGGCAAGGAAGTCCTCCTCTTCCTGCCTCTGTTCTGCCTCAAGTGCCCTGTCCATTATTCCACGCAGCGTGTGCTCCAACAGGTGGACAAGAGGTACAGTGTCACTGATGCATGCACTGTCACTGCTCACCATCCTCGTGGCCTCCTCAAATGGTGCCAGGACAGTGCATGCATCCCTGATCATGCCCCACTGGCGTGGTGAAAAAAACCTGAGCTCCCCTGACCCTGTCCTGGTGCCGTAGTCGCACAGGTACTCATTGATGGCCCTCTGTTGCGTGTGCAGCCGCTGCAGCATGGCCAACGTTGAGTTCCACCTGGTGGGCATGTCACATATAAGGCGGTTCTTGGGCAGGTTCAACTCCTTTTGCAGCTCAGCCAGGCGAGCACTGGCATTATAAGATCTGCGGAAATGCACACAGACTTTCCTGGCCTGCCTCAGGACATCCTGTAAGCCCGGGTACCTGCCCAAGAACCGCTGCACCACCAGGTTAAGGACGTGAGCCATACAGGGCACATGGGTCAGTTGTCCCTGTCGGAGGGCGGAG
This sequence comes from Rana muscosa, assembly GCA_029206835.1. Taxonomy (NCBI): domain Eukaryota; kingdom Metazoa; phylum Chordata; class Amphibia; order Anura; family Ranidae; genus Rana; species Rana muscosa. The sequence continues at coordinate 198,886,301 of CM055126.1, read as the reverse complement.
AGGAGGTTGGTGCCATTGTCGCAAACCACCATTCCTGGCTTAAGCTGGCGTGGCGTCAACCACCTCTCGGCCTGCCCCTGCAGAGCAGACAGGACCTCTGCCCCAGTGTGGCTCCTGTCCCCCAAACACACCAGCGCAAGCACGGCATGGCATCTTTTTGCCTGCGTACTTGCGTAGCCCCTTGAACGCCTACGGAGCACCGCTGGTTCCGAGGACAAACCACAGGAAGAGGCCATGGAGGAAGAAGAAGAGGAGGGGGTGGAGGAGAGAGGTGTGTCACAACCAGTAGCAGCATTTTGGAGGCGTGGCGGTGGAACAACCTCCAACACTACTGCACCTTGTCCTGCATCCTTCCCAGCTGCCAAAAGAGTGACCCAATGGGCCGTGAAAGAAAGGTAACGTCCCTGTCCATGCCTGCTGGACCATGAGTCAGCGGTAATATGCACCTTACCGCTGACCGCCTGTCCAGCGAGGCCAAGACATTGCCTTCCACATGCCTGTAGAGAGCCGGAATCGCCTTCCGTGCGAAAAAGTGGCGTTTGGGAACCTGCCACTGAGGAACCGCACATTGCACAAACTCACGGAAGGGGGCCGAGTCTACCAACTGAAAAGGCAGCAGTTGAAGCACTAGCAATTTAGCCAAGCTAGCATTCAACCGCTGGGCATGTGGATGGCTGGGAGTGAACTTCTTTCGATGGTCCAGCAGCTGGGGCAGGGAAATTTGCCTGCTAGAATCGGACGTTGGTGTACTTCTAGCAGAGTGCCCGCAAGTACTTGCCTGTGACACACCTAATTCTACACCTTCATTCCTCTCAGAGCAGGTTTCAGAGAGGAGTGAAGGTATAGTGGGGTTGGAGATCCCAGCTGATGCGGTGCAAGAAGAGGTCAGCTTTGTTCTTTGGTGTGGGCCTTTAAGGTAGGCTTGCCAACGAGCTGCATGGCAGGTCAACATATGTCTGATCAAGCATGTGGTGCCCAAGCGGCTGATGTTTTGGCCACGCGATATACGCTTGAGACATATGTTGCAAACAGCAGCTGTGCGATCTGATGCACTCGCCTCAAAAAAGGCCCACACCAAAGAACTTTTTGAATGACGGGCAGAGGCAGCGCCCTGCACAGGCGGAGCTCTGCGGTGTGATTCCGTCGGTGTGCTGCCCATACGCTGGCCACTCAAGGGCATCCTGCCTCGTTGGAGATGTGCCTCCTCCTCATCCTCCTCCTCCTCTCTCCTATTAGGCACCCACGTGGAGTCAGTGACCTCATCATCCCCTCCCTCCTCATCACTGGAGTCAATCTGGCAGTATGCTGCAGCTGCTGGAGCATGACTGCCAGATTGGTGTCCTTCTTGAGCATCCCCTCTCTCTGCTCTCACGCTGCTGCCTTCCTCTAGCTGGGTATCATCATCAGATCCTTCCAAACGCTGGGCATCCTCCTGGAGCATGTACCCAACACTGTGCTCAAACAGTTCGGGGGACTCCTCAGGAGGAGGACATGGTGGGTCTAGGGAAGGATTGACTAATGAAGATAATGATACCAGAGAAGAGGACGCTTTGGCAGCTGCTTTGCCAGTACCCTGAGCCTGGGTGAGAGAGGATGAGGAGGATGAGGTGGGCTTGGTCATCCACTCTACCAAGTCTTCGGCATGATGTGGCTCAACATGTCCAGCTGCCGAAAAGAAGGACAAGCGTGTCCCATGGCCATGTGCTGATGACAATGCACCGCGTCCACGACCATCACTGTTGCCCCCAGACACAGAGCCTGCTTGCCCTCTTTTTTTGCCTCCTGACTATCTGCCTCTCCTTGTTTGCCTTCCAGACATTTTAATGGATGGCCTGCAGGGAGATGGGAAAAATAGCAATAAGGGCTACCTTCAGGTGTATACTGTGCAGGAGGCTTAGCAACAATGACACTGACACTGTCCCCTGCCTATCCTTCTCTGTCCCTAAACTCAAGGATTGAAAATATGGTTCAGCAAAATTGTTTTAGAACAGAATAGCACACTGACACTTTCCCTCACTGTCCTACTCTGTCCCTCCCTACAAACAAGATGTAGCACAGAATAGCACACTGATAATTTCTACGAGTGTCCTTCTCTGTCCCTAAAGTCAAGGATTGAAAATATGGAACAGCAAAATTGGTTTAGAACAGAATAGCACACTGTCAGTTTCACTCACTGTACCTGTCTGTCCCTAAACTCAAGGATTGAAAATATGGTTCAGCAAAATAGTTTTAGAACAGAATAGCACACTGACACTTTCCCTCACTGTCCTACTCTGTCCCTCCCTACAAACAAGATTTAGCACAGAATAGCACACTGATAATTTCTACGAGTGTACTTCTCTGTCCCTAAACTCAAGGATTGAAAATATGGTTCAGCAAGATTGGTTTAGAACAGAATAGCACACTGACACTTTCCCTCACTGTACCTCTCTGTCCCTACAAACAAGGATTAGCACAGAATAGCACACTGTCACTGACACTCTCCCTACCTATCCTTATTTGTCCCTAAACACAAGGAACCCAGGATTAGTAAAGGAAAAAAAATGACACTGTCCCTGCCTATGCTTCTCTTTCCCTGCTCCGGAACACACTACACAAGGCCGCCGCGCTGGCGGCCTTTTATAGTGTGGGGCGTGTACTAAACCCCCTCAGCAATAATTGGCCACAGGCATCCTGCCTGTGGCCAATCATTGCTCTCCTCGCTGCCGGCGCTGTGATTGGCCAAGCATGCGGGGTCACAGTGCATGCTTGGCCAATCACAGCGCCTGGATGACACTGCGATGGCGTAGTGCATTGTGGGCCGTTTGCGTCACTCGAATTTGGCGCGAACGGCCCAAATCGTTCGATCTTCGTCGAACGATCGAACAGCCGATGTTCGAGTCGAACGCATGTTCGACTCGAACACGAAGCTCATCCCTAATCATGAGCTGTTCCAAGCCTTCTCCACACTTTTCTTCCCGTCATTCTGGTACAGATTATTCTTAGTTTCATCCGTCCAAAGAATGCTTTTCCAGAACTGGTCTGGCTTTTTTAGATGGTTTTTGGCAAAGTCTAATCTGGCTTTTCTATTCTTTAGGTTTACAAATGGTTTGCACCTTGTGGTGAACCCTCTGTATTTGCTCTTGTGAAGTCTTCTCTTGTTTGTAGACTATGATAATGATGTGCCTCCTCCTGGAGAGTGTCCTTCACTTGTCTGGATGTTGTGAATGGGTTTTTCTTTACCATAGAGAGGATCCTGCAATCATCCACCTTTGTTGTGTTCCGTGGACGTCCAAGCCTTTTTATGTTGCTGACCTCACCAGTGTGTTCTTCTTTCCTCAGAATGTACCAAACTAGTTTTTGAAGCCTTATGTAGCGGGTATGTACTTTCCCGGGTGTAATTCAAACTGGCAGAGACACCAGCGATGTGCAGTTCCTTGTGGTCCAGCAGGTGGCGCTGTCGCCTCGGGCTGGGGTTGAACCACTGCTGTGTGCTGTGCCTCCTTTTTGTCCTCCCTCGGCAGCGGTATGGTGGGGCGGGGAACCCACCGTGCTTGCTGGGAGAGGGTATAAAGGGGCCGGCCATCTTTGTCACGGGGTCGAGTCCCAGGCACCTTCAGCCTGAGGGCGGTGGTTCGTGTCGGTCCTCTGGGCGGCCTAGGCCTAGAGGACGTCCGGAGGTCGTGTTCCATCCCAGGCACCTTTAGCCTGGGGTGAGGTACTCGGATGGAGGTCTGGAGCTCAGTGCCCAACACTGAGTTCCACGAGGGAAGGAGATCCTAGGGTACCCAGGGATTGGGTACCCGAATCCAGAAGGCGTAATGGACCGGGGGGAGCTCCTCACTTGAAGACCGGGTGCAGCAGATTGCCAGTGACAGGTGAGCCTCCCATCGGAGACCGCCTGGAAGGAAAATCCCCCAAAGCTAGGAGACCTCAGCCCACTTTCAGGAAGGAAAGAGGAGAGTTTATTGTGTCTGGGCCTATTCACATCCACACCTCCTTGTTTGTTCTGTTCTTTAAGGGAGTCTAACTGATTATGCTGTTCACTCGAGAAGAATAAAGGAGTGTTGGACTTTAATGGTGTGGGGCTCTTTTCTGGTGGACATTGTTCAAGGTAACTCCAGGTGCACAACACTGACCCGAAGATAGAGAAGGAACTTTGCTTACATCACACGGACACATGTGGTGAAGGCTTGGCGTGGTGACCCCGCTCTCTCCCCTCTAAGGTACCCCTAGACAAGAGAAAGACGAGCTGATGCAAAGAGGGGAGTGAGGAGGCCGCTACACTTACAATGGCCTGTTTTACTTGCATTGACAGCTACTTGATGTAGTTTCACAGAAATAGATTCCAAATGCAAATACCACACTTAGAATCAACCTTATGCCGCGTACACACGATCGTGATTCACGGCGGTGAAAACACCGGCGTGAATCACGGCATGAAAAAAAAATGAAAACCGAGGGAACGGCATGTTCCCCCACACACGACCGTTTTTCCCGTCATTTTTTTCTTTGTCGAGAAAAACGACCGTCTGTGGGCTCCGCGGCAGTGTCTCCCTATGGGAAAACTGCCGCGGAAAAAAATGATGGAAAAAACGATGAGAAAATTTAGAACATGTTCTAATTTTTCTCGTCGTTTTTTCTGCCGTTTTTCTCAACGAGAAAAACGACATAAAGCCCACAGACGATCGTTTTTCTCGGCGAAAAAAAAATATTTCATTTTTCCCGACGGGAAAAATGATCGTGTGTACGCGGCATTAGACCTTTTACCTGCTTAACCTCCCTGGCTGTATGATTCTGTCTGGAATTATGTACCAAAAGCGGTACAATTATTTTGCATGGAAATTTGGTGTTATGTATTGTAGGCCTGCGGTTCTTAGTAATTACTTACTTAAACCTGACCAAACAAGAGTCTAGTAGACATCCCGGGTATGATAAAGTTTGAAACACAAAATAATAAATTATAATATAATAAATAACTATAAATAATTATAACAAATAATAATATATTAATAATAAAAATTATTCAATAATGTAATCAAATCAAAAACACTGAAATTTGCTCAGTTGCAGAATTGTCGCTGTCATTAGATTTTTTGTTTGATGATGAATTTCCCCACAAATCGCTATCCCTCAATTCTGCGAGTGATTCTAATTTATTATCGCTGTTTTTTAGCTGGTCTAAAATCACTTTTGACATAAAGGGACACTTTTTGGTTGCTATGGACAATCTTCAGTTTCCAGGCAGAAAGAAAAGTTTTTATTATATAAAAGTGCATGCAGGACACTGGGCAGACCACTAGGGACAAAGGGGGTGTGTAATTATTACATACAGTACTGTAATCTGTAAGATTACAGTATACTATTTGTTTACTTTTTTGACGCCGCAACGTCGCAGGGAACGGAGCTCGGTACACGGCAGTGAGGATCGAGCGAGACACGGCTCGCTGACACTGCGGGAAGACATCGCAGGATCCAGGGAACAAGGTAAGTTACTTCCCCTGGATACTGCGATGCAGCCCGAGTCTGGCTCGGGGTTACCGCTCTTAGCATTGAAAACTCACCCCGAGCCTGACTAAAGAATACAGCTAGGGAGGTTAATTGATGAAGAAATAACGAAGGAGTAGCCCACACCTGGCCATTAAACAGCTTTTGATTCAATTGTCCAATAACTTTTGGCCCCTTGAAAAAGGGGAGATGGCTATAAAGAGCTGTAATTCCTAAACACTTTCTCTGATTTGGATGTACATACCCTCAAATTAAATCTGAGAGTTTGCACATTCTGTCCATATCCATTATATAATGATATATGTGTTTTGGTAAATACCTGAAAAATCTAAAATTGTGCCTGTGTCCAAATATACAATGCCTTGAAAAAGTATTCATACCCGTTGAAACTTTTCACATTTTGTCATGTTACAACCAAAAATATAAATGTATTTTTTGGGGATTTTATGTGCTAGACCAACACAAAGTGGCACATAATTGTGAAGTGGAAGGAAAATTATAAATGGTTTTCAATTTTTTTCATAAATAAATATCTGAAAAGTTAGATGTGTATTTGTATTCAGCCCCCTTTACTCTGATACCCCTAACTAAAATCTAGTGGAATCAATTGCCTTCAGAAGTCACCTATTTAGTAAATAGAGTCCACCTGTGTGTAATTTAATCTCAGTATAAATACAGCTGTTCTGTGAAGCCCTCAGAGGTTTGTTAGAGAACCTTAGTGAACAAACAGCATCATGAAGGCCAAGGAACACACCAGACAGGTCAGGGATAAAGTTGTGGAGAAGTTTAAAGCAGGGTTAGGTTATAAAGAAACATCCCAAGCTTTGCACATCTCATGGAGCACTGTTCAATCCATCATCCGAAAATGGAAAGAGTATGGAACAACTGCAAACCTACTAATGCATGGCCTTCAACCTAAACTGGATTAGGAGAGCATTAATCAGAGAAGCAGCCAAGAGGCCCATGGTAACTGGGGAGGAGCTCCAGAGATCCACAGCTCAGGTGGGAAAATCTGTCCACAGGACAACTATTAGTCGTGCTTCTCCACAAATCTGGCCTTTATGGAAGAATGGCAAGAAGAAAGCCATTGTTGAAAGAAAGCCATAAGAAGTCCTGTTTGCAGTTTGCGAGAAGCATGTGGGGGACACAGCAAACATGTGGAAGAAGGTGCTCTGGTCAAATGAGACCAAAATTTTACTTTCTGGCCTAAAAGCAAAACCCTATGTATTGCTGAAAAATAACACAGCACATCACCCTGAACACACCATCCCCATCGTGAAACATGGTGGTGGCAGCATCATGTTGTGGGGATGCTTTTCTTCAGCAGAGACAGGGAAGCTGGTCAGAGTTGATGGGAAGTTGGATGGAGGCAAATACAGGGCAATCTTAGAAGAAAACCTATTCAAGTCTACAAAAGACTTGAGACTGGGGGGAGGTTCACCTTCCAGCAGGACAACGACCCTAAACATACAGTCAGAGCTACAATGAAATGGTTTAGATCAAAGCATATTCATGTGTTAGAATGGCCCAGTCATAGTCCAGACCTAAATCTAATTGAGAATCTGTGACAAGACTTGAAAATTGCTGTTCACAGACGCTCTCCATCCAATCTGACAGAGCTTGAGCTACCGTATTTATCGGCGTATAACACGCACCCCAAGTTTAGGAGGGAATTTTAGGGAAAAAAACTTTTAGGAGGGAAGTTTAAGGAAAAATAACTTACATTTAAATGCAGCCTTATCAGTGTCCATTGCAGCCTTGTCACAGTGCAGCCTTGTCAGTGTCCATTGCAACCTTGCCCCAGAGTCCATTTCAGCCTTGTCACAGTGTAGCCGTGCAGCCTTGCCCCAGTGTCGCCTTGCCGGATTTTAAAATTGGCGCCGAGACTGAGCGCAGCGGGGCGAACGCCGCCGAGAATGCAGGGACTGGGCGGAGCCGAGATACACATAGCCGAGTGTACTCGGCTATACTCGGCTTTTCTCGGCTCCGCTCACAGTCACGCCGAGTCCCGCTCTATGATGGACATAACACAGGTCCAATGGCGGGACTGGGCGTGACTGTGAGCGGAGCCGAGAAAAGCCGAGTATAGCCGAGTACACTCGGCTATGTGTATCTCGCTCCGCTCCGCTCACAGTCAGCGGAGACAGCCCAGGGATGTGGGTATCGGCGTATAACACGCACCCACGATTTTCCCCTGATTTTCAGGGGAAAAAAGTGCGTGTTATACGCCAATAAATACGGTATTTTGCAAAGAATGGGAAAAAATGTCCCTCTCTAGATGTGCAAAGCTGGTAGAGACATCCCCAAAAAGACTTGCAGCTGTAATTGCAGTGAAAGGGGGTTCTACAAAGTATTGACTCAGGGGGGCTGAATACAAATGCACCCCACACACTTTTCACATATTTATTTTAAAAAATTGCTGAAAACCATTTATCATTTTCCTTCCACTTCACAATTATGTGCCACTTTGTGTTGGTCTATCACATAAAGTCCCAATAAAATACATTTACATTTTTGGTTGTGACATTACAAAATGTGGAAAGTTTCAAAGGGTATGAATACTTTTTCAAGGCACTGTATATGGACCTAACAGTATATATAGATGAGCCATAACTTTATTACCACCCACCTAATATTGATTGGGTCCCTCTTCCACTGCCAAAACAACCCCGACCTGTCGAGGCATTGACGCCACTAGACCTCTGCTAGTAAGTTTCCCCTTGTAAGTTGCAGTGTGGGGCCTCCTTCAATCAGACTTGTTTTTCCAGAACATCCCACAGATGCTCAATTAGATTGAGATCTGGAGAATTTGGAGGCCAAATCAACACCTCAAACTCATCGTTCTGTAGTCCTGACACAGGTTCTTCTTTAAAGTGGTTCTAAGAACTAAAGTTTATTCACCTTCTTGCATTGTATGCATGAAGGTAAACAAAACCTTCAGTGTGCAGCTTCCCCCTCAGGCCAAAACCATTGTACAAAGCAGGTAAATATAAAGTTTGTTATTTACAAAAAAAACCTTTACAAACCCTTTAGGGTGACATGGCTGTTCCTCCACAAAGTACAGTAATGACCCATACACACGAGCGGAATTTCCGTTGGAAAAAAGTTGGATGTTTTTTCCGACGGAGTTCCGCTCAAGCTTGGCTTGCATACACACGGTCACACTAAAGTTTTCTGAACTTTTGAGTGTTAAAAACACGGTGACGTAAAACACTACGACGAGGCGAGAAAAAGAAGTTCAATGCTTCCGAGCATGCGTCAAATTGTTTCCGAGCATGCGTAGAAATTTTGCGTGTTTTTTTTTTTTCCCGTCGGAATTGCATACAGTACAAAAACATATTGGGGGGCACACCATACAATGTGTTTAAATTCAAGATGGTGCTGCTATAAGACCAAAAGACAGTACAAAACAGATTATAGTGCACACATTCAAGAATGACATTTATCCTGCAAGGCTAGTTAAAAACAATTGCATACAGATGATCGGAATTTCCAATAGGATTTTTTTCCGGCGGAAAAATTGAGAACATGCTATCAAACTTTTGCTGGCAGAAATTCCGACAGCAAAAGTCTGATGGAGCATACACACGGTCGGAAATTCTGATGAAAAGCTCACATCGGACTTTTGCTGACGGAATTTCCGTTCGTGTGTACAGGGCATAAGTGAGCAGTGTCGCCTTAAGATGGGAAGTGTCTTACTGGCAGGATCACCAGCTTAAAAAAAAAGAAGGAAAAAAGCTTGAAAAATGAAAACTAATGCAGCCACCACTAATAAAGGGTCTGGAGGATATTAGTTATGAGGAAAGGTTGCGAGCACCGAACTTATTCTCTCTGGAGAAGAGATGCTTGAGAGGGGATATGATTTTAATTTACAAATACCATGCTGGTGACCCCACAATAGGGATAAAACTTTTTCGCAGAAGGGAGTTTAACAAGACACATGGCCACTCATTAAAATTAGAGGAAACAAGGTTTAACCTTACACTACTTATGCCGTGTACACACGATCGGTTTTACCAATGAAAACAGTCCGATGGACTTTTTTCATCGGACAAACCGATCGTGTATGGGCCCCATCGGTCTTTTTTCCATCAGTGAGAAAAAATAGAACATGTTTTAAATTTATCTGATGGGAAAAAAAACTATAGCAAATTCCGATCGTCTGTGTGGAACTCCATCGGAGAAAAATCCACGCATGCTCAGAATCAAGTCGACGCATGCTCAGCATTAAACTTAATTTTTCTCGGCTCGTCTGAGTGTTTTACGTCACGGCGTTTGGGACGGGCAGATTTTTGACTGATGGTGTGTAGGCAAGACTGATGGAAGTCAGCTTCATCGGAATTCTGATGGGAAAATCCATCGGAAATCCGATCGTGTGTACAGGGCTTTAGAGGGTTTTTTACTGTTAAGAACTGTACACACGATCGGATTTCCTATGGTTTTTTAACCAATGGATTTTTCCATCGGAAAACCGATGAAGCTGACTTCCATCAGTCTTGCCTACACACCATCAGTCCAAAAAACCGACCGTTCCAAATGCGGTGACGTAAAACACTCCGATAAGCCGAGAAAAGTTCAATGCTTCTGAGCATGCGTCGACTTGATTCTGAGCATGCGTGGGTTTTTTATCCGATGGAGTTCCCCACAGACGATAGTAATTTGCCATCGGTTTTTTAACCATCGGATAAATTTAAAACATGTTCTATTTTTAAACACCGATGGAAAAAAGACCGATGGGGCCCATACACGATCGGTTTGCCCAATGAAAAAAGTCCATCGGACTGTTTTCATCGGTAAAACCGATCATGTGTACAGGGCTTAAGAGTGGCAAGGATGTGGAATTCCCTTCCACAGTCGGTGGTCTCAGCGGGGGGCATCGATAGTTTCAAAAAACTATTAGATAAGCACCTGAACGACCACAACATACAGGGATATACAATGTAATACTGACATATAATCACACACATAGGTTACATAGTTACATAGTTAGTCAGGTTGAAAAAAGACACAAGTCCATCCAGTTCAACCAATAAAATAAATACAAATAAAATAATATTATACAATCCCATATACCCAATCTATACCCACAGTTGATCCAGAGGAAGGTGAATAACCCCAGCAGCGCATGATCCAATTTGCTACAGCAGGGGAAAAAATTCCTTCCTGATCCCCCGAGAGGCCATCGGATTTACCCTGGATCAACTTTACCAAGAACTGTTAGTACTCAGTTATATTATGTACATTTAGGAAAGTATCCAGGCCTTTCTTAAAGCAATCTACTGAGCTGGCCAGAACCACCTCTGCAGGGAGTCTATTCCACATTTTCACAGCTCTTACTGTGAAGAAACCTTTCCGCATTTGGAGATTAAATCTCTTTTCCTCTAGACGTAAAGAGTGCCCCCTTGTCCTCTGTGTTGACCGTAAAGTGAATAACTCAACACCAAGTTCACTATATGGACCCCTTATATATTTGTACATATTGATCAAATCCCCCCTTAATCTCCTCTTCTCAAGAGTGAATGAATTCAGTTCCTCTAATCTTTCCTCATAGCTGAGCTCCTCCATGCCTCTTATCAGTTTGGTTGCCCTTCTCTGCACTTTCTCCAGTTCCCTGATATCCTTTTTGAGAACCGGTGCGAAAAACTGAACTGCATATTCCAGATGAGGCCTTACTAATGATTTGTACAGGGGGGCAAAATGATATCTCTCTCTCTGGAGTCCACACCTCTCTTAATACAAGAAAGGACTTTGCTCGCTTTGGAAACCACAGCTTGGCATTGCATGCCATTATTGAGCTTATGATCTACCAAAACCCCCAGATCCTTCTCCACTACGGATCCCCCCAGTTGTACTCCCCCTAGTATGTATGATGCATTTATATTCTTAGCCCCCAAGTGCATAACTTTACATTTATCAACATTAAACCTCATCTGCCACATAGTCGCCCAATTAGACAGGGCATTGAGGTCGGCTTGTAAATTGGAGACATCTTGTAAGGACGTTATTCCACTGCATAGCTTGGTGTCATCTGCAAAGACAGAAATGTTACTTTTGATCTCAGACCCAATATCATTTATAAAGATATTAAAAAGTAAGGGTCCCAGCACTGAACCTTGGGGTACACCACTGATAACCTTGGACCATTCAGAGTAAGAATCATTAACTACTACTCTCTGAATTCTGTATTTTAGCCAGTTTTCTATCCATTTACAAATATTTTTTCCAGCAAGAACTCATCTATGTGGTCTTTTATTATTCTCTCCAGGTCTATAGTTACTTGGTAAAGACTTTGTTCCCTTTTTAAATATAGGCACCACATTCGCCCTGCGCCAATCCAGTGGTACTATTTCTGTCATTAATGAGTCCCTAAAAATTAGATACAATGGCTTTGAAATTACGGAGCTCAATTCTTTTAGGATCCGTGGGTGTATGCCATCTGGTCCAAGTGCTTTATCCACCTTTATTCCATCTAAATATTTCTGGACCATATCACTTTTGAGCCATTGTGGATTTGGGGCTGTGTCACTACCACCCCATTATGGACATGAGCTCCCCCATGTTCCTTTGTATACACAGAGCTGAAGAAAGTATTTAATAAATTAGCCTTCTCTTTGTCCCGTCACCCACTCTAGATTATTTAGTAAAGGGCCTACATGCTCAGACTTCACCTTTTTACTATTAATATATTTGAAGAATTTTTTGGGGTTTGTCCTACTATCTTTTGCAATCTGTCGTTCGTTTTGAATTTTTGCATCCTTGATTTCCTTTTTACATATTCTGTTATATTCTTTGTAACATTTAAATTACACTAGTATTCCTTCATTTTTATATTTTTTAATAGCTCTTTTCTTATAGTTTATAGCTTTTTTTTAACTTTGGCCGTGAGCCACATAGGTTTTATTTTTAGCCTTTTAAACTTATTGCCCATGGGAATATACTTTCCAGTGAGTTCACAAACAGTCTTTTTGAAGAATTCCCATTTCTGTTCCGTTCCCATTGATGCCAATATTCTCTCCCAGTCTAAGTCCTAAAGAGCAGCCCTCATCCCTGGAAAATTTGCTCTCTTGAAATTAAGTGTTTTTATCTTTCCCGTATGTGATTTTTGATTACAGCCAACATCAAATGAAATCATGTTATGGTCACTGCTACCCAGGTGTTCCTTTATCTGAACATTAGTAATACGCTCTGCATGGTTTGAGATTACCAGGTCCAACAGAGCATCATTCCTAGTTGGGGCCTCAATAAACTGAACCATAAAATTGTCCTGTAATAGGTTTATAAACTTTTGCCCTTTAACTGTCCCAGCAGTGCCATTACTCCAGTCAATTTCTGGGTAGTTAAAATCCCCCATTATTATCACCGTCCCAGCCCTTGCAGCCCTTTCCATCTGTGCAAGGAGCTGAGTCTGCACCTCCTCATTAACATTGGGTGGTCTATAACAAACTCCAATGATTAACTTTGAACTTTCACATCTGTATGCAGTTCCACCTATAATGCTTCAGACTCATCACACTCTCCATCAACCAGGTCCTCTTTCACACTTGCTTTGAGATCACTTCTCACATAGAGACAGACCCCTCCACCTTTCCTTTTTACCCTGTCTTTCCAAAAGAGTGCATAGCCAGGAATATTAATAGCCCAGTCATGTGAGGAATGAAGCCAAGTTTCAGCAATACCGATTACATCATAGCTCTCCTCATGCACCAGAGCTTCCAACTCACCTATTTTGCTTGGCAGACTTCTTCCATTGGTGAACAAACACTTTAATGCATTAATATATTTTGATCGGTCACATACTATCCTCTTGGGTGTTCCGAGATTGCAACTAGGACTTGCTACTATACTTACCTTGGGTTTATGTGCTTTGGTTACCCTACCACTAATGCCCCTAATACTACCCTCTGGAATATGTTCCACGCTGACTATCTCTATCTCTGGACTTGATGGACTTGTGCCTCTTTTAAACCTCACCTACTATGTAACTATGTTAATTAGGCACCTTCCACTGCCTAAAGGTATCCTTAGCATACTGTCCACTTCCGTCCCCATCCTCAGCACCACCCCAACATTTATGGCAGCAATTTCCAATAATATAAGTACCTGCATGCTCTAATGCCGCGTACACACGATCGGAAATTCCGACAGGAAAACCGGGGATTTTTTTTTTGTCGGAATGTTGGCTCAAACTTGTGTTGCATACATACCGTCACACAAATCTTGTCTGAAATTCCGACCGTCAAGAACGGGGTGACGTACAACACGTACGACGAGCCGAGATCAATAAAGTTCAATAGGCAGTTCGGCTCTTCTGCTTGATTCTGAGCATGCGTGTTTTTTTGAGCGTCGGAATTGCATACAGACGAGCGGAATTTCCGTCAAGAACTTTTTTCGTCGGAAAAATAGAAAACCTGCTCTCAATCTTTTGTTGGCGGAAATTCCGACAGAAAAAGTCAGATGGAGCATACACACGGTCGGAATTTCTGACCAAAAGCTCACATCAGACTTTTCCTGTCGAATTTCCGATCGTGGGTACGCGGCATAACACACCCTCCATTTAACTGCGATTGGATCTGGAGATTGCCAATTGAATAGTCATGTGTTCCCCATACCCAGAAGTACAGGGCTGTGTCCTGGTTCACTGCCAAGTAGTGCATCTAAAATCAAAGCCGAGACACATACAAGAATCTATTGTCAGCATATTTCTTTATTTATTTGTCCTTGTCTGTAACTTTCCTTTATACTGAATGTCTTTTAGCAGTCAGTAGACCAACATATGTTTGCCGATTGTACTGATCCCTGCAACATTTTATCTCTAGACTTTGATTCAGCTGTTTAAATACAACCACGCCTAAGTGAAATCTTTAATTAACCTCCTCTTGTGTTATCTATAAAGTATTTCCTGTAATAACCTTTATTAGAGGGAATATTGTAAGTAGTGCAGTGATAGCAATGTAGGCAATACTTTACACAGGCAAAACGTAGGACCCCGAGGACTTTTAAACGGAAGTTTAATTTGCTTATATTTCGCCTTCCATGGTTCTCTCCTCCTTGCCAACATAATAAAAACTTTTAAAAGCCAACTCTACCTTTTGCACCATATTACTAGAGTTGACACCTCATCCCTTTAAACCCAAACACATACCTGTAAGAATTACACAAATCAAATTCTGAGGCTAATTTAATGCAGATAAGGCACCAAGTGAGTTTAACTGCTTCCCGACCACCCATTATAGTTGGAATGAGGCATGGTGGCAGAATACCGCAAATTGCCGTCATTGTACGTCGGCTCGTTTAAGTGATATAGCAGGCGCACGTGCCCACTGAACTCCACGGGAGCACGCCCACGGGTCCAGCAGACTCGATGTTCGCTGGCGACCCACGATCGCGGTGTACAGAGGCAGAACGGCGATCTGCCTTTATAAACAAGGCGGATCCCCGTTCTGACAGGGAACATGTCAGAGATCTTCTGTTCCTAGTGATCGGGAACAGCGGTCTCTGTCATGTCCCTGGCAGCCCATGCCCCCTACAGTTAGAACACACTGAGGGAACATAGTTAACCCCTTGATCGCCCCCTAGTGTTAATCTCTTCCCTGCCAGTGTCATTTATACATTGATCAGTGAAGTTTTATAGCACTGATCAATGTAATAATGTCACTGGTCCCCAGAAAGTGTAATTTGGGGTCAGATTTGTCCGCCGCAATGTCACAGTCCGCTAAAAATCGTTGATCGCTGCCATTACCAGTAAAAACAAACAATAAAAAATATAGAAAAGTCCCTAAATCTATCTCATAGTTTGTAGCATGATGCGATACCTTTTGTGCAAACCAATCAATATACGCCTATTGCGTTTTTTGTTTTTTTTTACCAAAAATATGTAGAATACATATTGGCCTAAACTGATGAATAAATGAATACATTTGTTTTTTTTTATATATGAGGTGATCAAATACCACCAAAAAGAAAGCTCTATTTGTGGGGAAAAAAAGGACGTCAATTTTATTTGGGTACAACGTCGCAAGACCGCGCAATTGTGAGTTAAAGCAACGCAGTGCCGTATCGCAAAAAATGGCCTGGTCAGAAAGTGGGTAAATCCTTCCGGTCATTAAGTGGTTAATTACCACCTTAATCATCCACAGAACCTGTGTAATTAATATGTGTTCAGTTTTAAAGGGATGAGGTGGCAACCCTACATATTACTCCTGTATTTAGGGTGTTGCATGAAACATGGTGCAAAGAAAACCCCCCTCTTTCTTCTTCTATCCCCTTGCAGGATCTCTCACTTTTGAAATCGGCATGGCTGTGCGGGGATCTGTGAATAATTGAACTACAAGTCCCATCTTCCACCACAACAGACTGACTTTTTAGTTGTCAATAAAACACGAGTGTGGTGATCACCGCACTCGTAGTGCATTGACACTTCCTCCAGCTCCCCAACTGAAAGTCCGTATCTTCCTGTGGACAGGTAGTTGGAGGAACAGTGTGCAGGAGCGTGGCATTGCACCCACGATCTAGAGATCATGGGTGCCATGTTTTGCAAGCTCCAAAGCAAATAATAATAAATGCTTATTTTTTTTCCTGCAAATATAAGTGCATTTATTATTTTTCTGTAAAAAGTGGACATAGGCAGGCCATGCACAGTGCAAATTTCTTTCCTGCAACCACGGTTTTCAGGAAAGAAATTTGCACGATTCCCCTATTTACACAAACAGTGCTGACAGGTAAATTCTTCCTGCCGAGCAATTGTCTGCTTCCGGCAGGGGAGGAAAAGACAGTGATTATGGCTAGCGGCTATAGCAGCTGCTAGCAATAATCACAAGCGAATCCGGCAGGCTGATTGTACCCAAGTTGATCAATCGATCGACTTAGTACATTTAGCCTGCCCACACACGGCTCTAATCTCGGCCGGTTCTTGCTGGCCAGCCTTCATGCCGCGTACACACGACCGTTTTTCATGACGAGAAAAATGCCATTTTTAAAAATGGTTGTGTGTATGCTCCAGAGCATTTTTCTCGACGAGAAAAATGCCCGAAAAAAAATTAGAGCCTGCTCTATTTTTTCTAGTCGTTTTTCACGTCATTCTTTTTAACGTCATGAAAAACGGTCGTGTGTATGCTTTTATGAGGGGAAAAAAAAACGTGCATGCTCAGAATCAAGTATGAGACGGGAGCGCTCCTTCTGGTAAAACTAGCGTTCGTAATGGAGATAGCACAATCGTCACGCTGTAACGGACTGAAAAGCACGAAGACTGAAAAGCGCGAATCGTCTCTCACCAAACTTTATTAATACGAGGATCAGCAAAAGCGTCCCAAAGGGTGGTGCCATTCGAATGGAACTTCCCCTTTATAGTGCCGTCGTATGTGTTGTACGTCACCGCGCTTTGCTTGAGCGTTTTTTTTCACGAACGTGTGTATGCAAGGCAGGCTTCAGAGGAAACACGAAAAATCACATTGAGAAAAACTTAGTTTTTTTTTCCAAGACATGAATAACGGTCGTGTGTACGCGGCACAAGTCTCTAAACAAAAACATTCCTTTTTTAGATCCAGTAACATCATCACTGAGTGTCTGTGCTTCTCTACGCATTCCAGGCAGATTGTGGCTGATGGGAGGGTCCGGCAGGATGATGTACATAGCTTCCTGAAACATCACGGCACCCTGCCTCAGTACTCCTCTACAGAGCCCTTAGCAATGATGCAAGCAGTGGGCTGGTTCTCGGGAGGAGTTATGCAAATATCAAAATGCGTTGATGGGTGGGTGTCAGTTTTGTGGAGTGGGTGTTTCTAGGCAGGTTGTGTTTGCATGCAGACTTTGCTAGGTAACACCCACATGCAATGCGGAGCCATGTATTCTATATTGCATGCTAACTTTCAGTTGGATATAACCACATTTCTTATATCACCCATAATGTTCCGTTCCGTAATATTCCTTCCTTACATTGAATCCCAGAATCCTCTGCAGCAGCCTATAGACCAGAGCCCTTGTTGAGTAATTTAGTGCAGTGTGCAATGTTTATCTGTTTTTGGTATAATAATTGATTTCCTTTGTAGTAGCTCCGGTACCATACTTCATCTTCATGTGATAAACTAGGTGCATGGCGGGATGGTACACTCCCTGGGGAGCTCATTATAAGACTGCTATTTTAGAACCTTACAATGAACAGTGAATGTCAAAAGGAGTTCAGAGACTTTAATTTTGAGACATAAATAAGGAAACGGTAATTTCACATCCTCTTTGTCCTCGTTCTCATCATCATGTGAATATATTATCTCTATTCATCGTAGATTTATGAGTAAGAACCCATGGAAGGACACACAGCCTGGGATGAAGTCAGGAATCTGGTGGGGCATGTGGTCTATGTACATACATGTACATTCATCACAAGACTGAGGCCAATTAAAACATACTTGTGGTTTAACGGCTTCAGTACCAGGTATAATACCCCATTCATTACAATTTTTTAGTTTTCAGTACTGTGATAGTTTGACTGACATTTACTCATCATCAATTACTAATGAAAAGTCACACAACACTGTACCCAAATTTAAGTGCCTGCATGATGTGGAGACTTCCGATTGGTTATCCAGCAGCAGGGCCCTCACAGGATCCAAACGAGGACATCTTCATCAAAGTGGGACAGTAGGGAACCAGTGATCTTGGGCTCCGTTTGCACCCCTTGATCCTCAGTCCCCTGCACCTGGAACTGGTGGTGGCGAGGCACCTAAAGGCAGGGCTTACATGAGTGTATCTGGATTCACAAGGTAAGGGGAAAAATGGCAGCATTGTATAGAATGGGGGGGGGGGGGGGACACAGAGAGATGAGAAAAAATAGTGGTGTTTTGTGTTATATCATTTTTGAGACCAAAAGAACTTTCTTTGGTGGTACTTAACCACTTGCCGACCAGCGCAGAGCACTTTTATGTCGACAGAATGGCACAGACAGGCAAATGGGCATCCCTTTAAATTTGCCCCCCTGTGGTCGCACGTGCGACCCTGCCGCAAGCTCCATGACCGTGCCCGCTGGACCCGCAGACTCAATGTCCGCCGGTGTCACGCGACCGCGTCACGGAGCTGAAGAACGGGGAGATGTCAGTGTAAACACAACATCTCCCCGTTCTACCTAGTGACATGTCACCGATTGTCTGCTCCCTCTCATCGGGAACAGCGATCAGTGACGTGTCACTCGTAGCCACGCCTCCTAACAGTTAGAATCACTCCCTAGGACACACTTAAGTCCTTCCTAGCCCCCTAGTGGTTAACCCCTTCACTGCCAGTCACATTTACACAGTAATCAGTGCATTTTTATAGTACTGATCGCTGTATAAATGTGAATGGTCCCAAAATATCGCCAAAAGTGTCCGATGTGTCCGCCATAATGTCACGATAAATAACGCTGATCGCCGCCATTACTAGTAAAAAAAAAAATTATTAATAAAAATGCCATAAAACTATTCCCTATTTTGTACACACTATAACTTTTACGCAAACCAATCAATAAACGCTTATTGCGATTTTTTTTTTTTACCAAAAATATGTAGAAGAATATGTATTGGCTTAAACTAAGGAAAAAAATTGTTTTTATATATAATTTTTGGGAATATTTATTATAGCAAAAAGTAAAAAATATTGAATTTTTTTCAAATTGTCGCTCTATTTTTGTTTATAGCGCAAAAAATAAAAAACGCAGAGGTGATCAAATACCACTAAAAGAAATCTCTATTTGTGGGAAAAAAGGACGTCAATTTTGTTTGGGAGCCACGTCTCACGACCGCGCAATTGTCAGTAAAAGCGACGCAGTGCCGAATCGCAAAAAGTGCTCTGGTCTTTGACCAGCCAAATGGTCCGGGGCTTAAGTGGTTAATAACCCCTGTTTTCCTTTTTTTTCTTTTCTTTTTTACTATAAAAAATATCTTCGGTTGTAAAACACATCGAATAAAATTGGCAGAACAGTACAAAAGCTCGCCAAAATGTTCTTTTTTTTACAAAGAGGACAGCCTAAGGTGATATTTTTTGCCACAATTTTGTACAAATGAAGAAACATGCTGGTAGTGTTTACATTTGTGATCACTGTGATTGGCCATCACAGCAATCACAAGGCAGAGAGCCACTCTGATTTGCTCTGTGAATTTTGCCTGTTGGTCTTCACTGTCTAATCTAATGACAGCACAATCACAGGCATTGTGCATAAACAAAGTGCATTTAAATAGCACTACAGGAATGTTGTTTTATTTGCAAATGTAAGGTGGTTATAAAACAATATTTGACTAGGGAAGGAGCCAAGTAAGATATACTATATGGCTAATGCCCCGTACACACGATCCGAATATCGGACGACAGATCGTATGACTTTTTTCGGTTAATAGTCACAAGTAGAAATTGAATAGGTTACTAAAGTCACAAATTCCTGTACGACAGAAAAAAAAAAATCGAAAGTGATGTCATGTGTTGTAATGTATTTGTATTGTATTTTTGGACGACAACTATACTGACTAAACGAAAATCGTATGATCTGGTATCGTTTGAGGAAAATTTTTGTGCTTGTCCGCTCGAATAATATCGGATGAACTGTCGTGATCGGCACTCGAAAGTAGTGTACACAAGATCCGAAAATCGTACGATTCTTCCTCAGATGATCGTTTTCGTCCGATATTCAGATCGTGTGTACGGGCCATAAAGGTTTGTGGATACCTGACCATCTCACCTAATATGAGCTTGTTAAACATTCTATACCAACCCCCCCCCCCCTTTTTTTCCACTCTCCTTGGAAGGCTTTCCACAGGATTAAGGATTGTGTCTGTAAGAACTTTTGCCAAATCAGCCAAAAGAGAATTTTTGAGACTGCGTTACTGATGTTGGATGGGAAGAACTGGCTCACAATTGGCGTTCCAATTCACTCCAAATTTTTCGGTAGGGTTGAGGTCAGGGTAGGGCACTCAAGTTCCTCCAAACTAAACCCATCAAACCATGTCTTTGTGGAGCTGGCATGGTACACAGGGCTCTGTCATGCTGGAAGTAAAGGGGCCTTCCCCAAACTGTTGGAAGCACGCAATTGTTGAAATCATCTTTGTATACTGTAGTCTTAACACCACCTTTTACTAAAAAAAAACAAAAAAACAGCATAACTGGATAATTTGAAGGGGATCACATAATTTTGTCAGTGTAGCACTACCCCCGTCGGAGTTGCTGAAGTCAGGGTTCCCCACTGCTGCACAGCCAGTCACACAGCATTTCCTTCTTTCATCCGGAAACAGAAATCAGACCCTTGGTTTGTTTTTGATGATTTATTAGGGGATGATAATTTGGATAGTGTAATGTGTTATGTCAGTGATGGCGAACCTTGGCACCCCAGATGTTTTGGAACTACATTTCCCATGATGCTCTCCTACACTGCAGAGTGCATGAGCATCATGGGAAATGTAGTTCCAAAACATCTGGGGTGCCGAGGTTCGCCATCACTGGGTTATGGGATGCCCAGTGTGATAACAACAATAATTCAGGGACACTTCATCCCTGTTTACAGACTCCTCTTCTTCCTTCTACCTGTACAAACTTGGTGCCTCTTTGTACAGCTTCTGCTGGCTCACTCCTGAGGGAACTAACAGTCTATTGTCAGTTCAGCAATGGCCCATTACAGGTAGGAACTCTCGGTCCCTTGGCAAAGTAGCACATAAGGAGTGAACAGCACACTACTTCACCTTCTGCTTCCCTGTGGCCAATGATCCCAGTTCCACTGCTTGTAGAAGTTGCTAGCCCACCTGGCTGCCACCTGTCAGCACCTGGCTGTTTTCCTGTTCCCATGTCTCCTGAATGACATGCACATGGAGATTCCCCAGGGCAAGGTTTGATAAAGACTTGGCACAATGCTGTCTTCAATAGAGCATTGCTACAGCTGGCATTCTCTCCTTGTCTGTCCCTGCACCGTGCTGATCTACTTACTGTTTCTCCTTGCTCTCTCCACTGCCTCTCCGGATTGAATTCCACCAACTGCCTCCTGTGGGGGGGGGGATCCTTCCAGGCCAACCCCCCTGAGCTCCAACCCGAGGTAACCCCCCCCCCCCGGTAAGGGGTCCCTCAATGGCCACCAACAGCCTCTCTCAGCACTGCTTCTCCATCTTCCACCCAACTCCCCTGCTAGCATGGCTCATGTCTATTTAGGGGCTTCTTTAGCTCCCTGTCAGGCCCCCAACCTGAGGAATGGCTAAAGCCCCCTAAATATTCAAGGCAACCCCACCTAGCTTCTGCCCACTATTTGCTAGAACGTTCTCCAACATTCTAGAAACAGGGGAAGGCACCAGAGAGCTGCCAGGATGAGTCACCCAGCCCTGGCCCCTAATAACCCTGACTCAGATTCAGCGACTCAGGTTTATCAATGGGCCAAGCTATAGTTTGCCTACTCTCACTTCTAGTATCAAACACTAGCGGGTTCTACATCAGTGTAGTGTAGTAAGAAAGACCAGGGGCAGCTCTCCCATAACACAGTGCACCTTTTAACCATGTTGTGTGTTGCCACCTCTCATGACTTTAGTGAAAATTGTTTGGACAATCAGCACTCTATGAAGTCCAATAACAAGCCATACTTTATTAAAGTATGCTAAACTTCATAAAAACATTTTTTGGGGGGGGGGTTTTGTCTATAGTAATGAAGGATTAGAACCCCTGTTAGGCCCCTTTCACACTGGGGCGGTTTGCAGGCGCTATTGTGCTAAAAATAGCGCCTGCAAACCGAGCCTAAACAGCGGCTGCTGTCTCTCCAATGTGAAAGCCCTGAGGGCTTTCACACTGGAGCGGTGCGCTAACAGGATGTGAAAAAAAGTCCTGCTAGCCGCATCTTTACCGCTCCTACACCGCTCCTTCCCATTGAAAGCAATGGGAAACCGCGGTAATACCGCTGGCAATGCGCCTCTACAGAGGAGCATTGCGGGCGGTATTAACCCTTTTTCGGCTGCTAGCGGGGGTTAAAACCGCACCGCTAGCGGCCGAATACCTCCGCAATTCCGACAGTATAGCGCCGCTAAAAATAGCGCCGCTATACCGCCACCGCACCCACCGCCCCAGTGTGAAACCAGCCTTAGGTCTGTGTCCCTGCTGGAAAGATCCAACCTCTCTGTGTGTCCTGAGGACTTTCATCACCAGAGAGAAAATGAAGGGGGATCCAAACTTTTAGAGGAGGTGATGGAAAATCTTCCATTAGTGACAATATTTTACTCTCTTGAAGAGCTGTGTGCCTGTGGGCTTTTATGAAGCTTGATTTGTCATATGCCCAATAGATAGCATTGAATTTTTAATCATCATTCTCTAGCTCCAGGTTTAGACCAATATATTAATTTATACACCCATTTATTGTTATTAAGGCATATGTACATTTATTAATTCTTTAATTACACTGCAGTATTTGTGCCCATTTGTTTGCACAATGTGACCATACATTGCTTCCCAATGGGCTCCTCCTTTTGATTGTTTTTTTCTGGGGTATCCATGGCCTCCCTGCCGCCCGTCATCTCGGCATGCTGGTGCCGCCCACGGGTGCGGCCTCCTGGCAAGGGGGAGGAGCACAGGGCCCTGTGCTCCCATTATGCCCAATGGACGGCGGAGATTTTCTCCGCCTCCATTCCATGGGCGTTTCCTCTTGCCGGCGGCGTCCCCGATCCCCTCCGGGCGTCTCTACGCCGCTCGTGTGTGCGCGATCACCATGCACCCGCGTGACGTCGGGACGCCGCGTGGTTTACGGCGGAGGTGACGTCAGTGGTCAGGGACGGCTGTCCTTCCGTGACGCCGAGGCAGCCATTCACCTTTGGGTAATACTACTCCTTCCCATTGAGCTCCACGAGCACTGGTTGTTTCCCCTGGCAAAGGTTCAGTTGGGAATCTTCCAGCATCAATGGATTTAGCTCTTTAATATTCAGCTGTGACTTGGATAGGTTGTAGCATTTCACACTCATCACACTTAACACACACTTTTTCACCCATACACATTTTATTTCTAACACTCATTCCATCACTTTCGCAACATCACATTACATTTCACTGCACATTCCACATCTACACCCATTTCTTCACACTCCTGATTACACATTATTCTTCCAATTTCATTTTCTTTTTAATATTTTTTACCAACAATTTTTTCACTTTTTCACCCTCACTAGTCCTCCCCATTACACCTTCCCACCATCACTTACCCACACATACAACTCACTCAGTCACCGCTGTACCCATTATACCAATAGATTTTAACAATAAACACATCAACATCCTAATATATAACAATGGAAGGGCAACCCATATGGACCTCCCACCTGCCTACATAATAAGATGTCATATAATATACAAATTGCATGGAAGCAATACCAATGCATCCTACATTGATGCCTTTGATGTCCTTTACAGGTGCTGGTCGCCTGTCCGTGCGAGCCCCGCATGGAGCATCCCCCCTCCGGTATGGCTCCCTGTAGGTCGCATTTGTTTCCTCGTGGCGCCGGCCCCCGGGGTGTCGGGTGGCTGGGGGGCTGTTGGATCCCTGGAGGCACCTGCCTTTTGGCGGAGCTCTGATTGGAAGCTAGGTTCTAACATACAGCATATCGGTAATTATATATTTTGTGTCCCTTACCTTTGGGTACATACCCAGGTAATGAAGTGATACTCATCTTATAATTCTTTGCAGCAAACAACATACCCTCTGAAGAAGATCCTTTGTGATCAAAACGCGTCAGACCGTATACAGATGCATATTGACATGTATAGCTGTATAGCATTGTTGTGTAACATTTATGTTGTATTTTAACTTTCTGTGTGTGTAAACTCCATCAGAGCTTTAAATTGTTTGTAATTCCATGTACAGATTCAATAAATACATTTTATTATAATTTTGCACATTTTTGCTGCTAAAAAACCCCACCGGGGGGCATTCCCATTCCTCTTTATGAAGCTTGTTACCCACCCAGCAGGGGGATTAAAAGAAGCTTGCATGCATGGTTTAATCTGATGTGCTGTTAAAGGGAATCTGTCATTTCACCTGTTGAGAGCACCCCAAACCTACTTACCTTCCCCATACTCTCCCACTGCCCTGTTTGCCTGGGGGGTCTAATCCCTGTGTAAGCTCCATATTGGCTTGTGTCAGAGTTTACATCAAGTGCTCTCCCCCCACATCACAGGTGGTGTTTGATTGTTCAGGTCTGAGCAGTGGCGGCTGGTGCTCAAAATTTTTGGGGGGGCGCAAACAAACTGAAAAAAAAATAAAAAATCAGTTGCCGCCACTGTGCCCATTAAACGCAGCCACTGTGCCCAAACGCCACCAGTTTTCCCCCTCAAATACAGCCAGTTTGTTTCCATATACAGCCAGTGTGCCCCCATATATATACAGCCAGTGTGCCCCCATATACAGCCAGTGTGCTCCCATATACAGCCAGTGTGCCCCCATATATATATATATATATATATATATATATATATATATATATATATATATATATAGCCAGTGTGCCCCCATATACAGCCAGTTTGTCCCCATATATATAGCCAGTGTGCCCCCATATACAGCCAGTGTGCCCCCATATATATATAGCCAGTGTGCCCCCATATACAGCCAGTGTGCCCCCATATACAGCCAGTTTGTCCCCATATACAGCCAGTTCCCCCCAAATGCAGCCAGTTTGTCCCCCATATACAGCCAGTTCCCCCAAATGCAGCCAGTTTGTCCCCCATATACAGCCAGTTCCCCCCAAATGCAGCCAGCGTGTCCCCCATATACAGCCAGTTCCCCCAAATGCAGCCAGTTTGTCCCCCATATACAGCCAGTTCCCCCCAAATGCAGCCAGCGTGTCCCCCATATTCAGCCAGTTCCCCCCAAATGCAGCCAGTTTGTCCCCCATATGCAGCCAGTTCCCCCCAAATGCAGCCAGCGTGTCCCCCATATACAGCCAGTTCCCCCCAAATGCAGCCAGCGTGTCCCCCATATACAGCCAGTTCCCCCCAAATGCAGCCAGTTTGTCCTCCATATTCAGCCAGTTCCCCCCAAATGCAGCCAGTTTGTCCCCCATATACAGCCAGTTCCCCCCATATACAGCCAGTTCCCCCCCAAATGCAGCCAGCGTGTCCCCCATATTCAGCCAGTTCCCCCCAAATGCAGCCAGTTTGTCCCCCATATTCAGCCAGTTCCCCCCAAATGCAGCCAGTTCCCCCCAAATGCAGCCAGCGTGTCCCCCATATTCAGCCAGTTCCCCCCAAATGCAGCCAGTTTGTCCCCCATATACAGCCAGTTCCCCCCATATACAGCCAGTTCCCCCCAAATGCAGCCAGCGTGTCCCCCATATACAGCCAGTTCCCCCCAAATGCAGCCAGTTTGTCCCCCATATTCAGCCAGTTCCCCCCAAATGCAGCCAGTTTGTCCCCCATATACAGCCAGTTCCCTCCATATACAGCCAGTTCCCCCCAAATGCAGCCAGTTTGTCCCCCATATTCAGCCAGTTCCCCCCATATTCAGCCAGTTTGTCCCCCATATTCAGCCAGTTCCCCCCAAATGCAGCCAGTTTGTGCCCCATATTCAGCCAGTTCCCCCCAAATGCAGCCAGTTTGTCCCCCATATTCAGCCAGTTTGTGCCCCATATTCAGCCAGTGTGTCCCCCATATACAGCCTGTTCCCCCCCCCCCGAGCCCTGCACTTACCTTCCTCGGTCCACGCCGTCCTCGATGTGTTTTCCCGCCCTCGATGACGCTTCAGCCAATCAGGTTACCGGTAACCAGATCCGGTGAACCTGATTGGCTGAAACCTCCACACAGTCTTCTTCCTGGAACGCACCCCCGTGCGTACCTGGGAGGAGTTTTTGGAAGCCGAATACAGCCTGAGAGCTGTATTCGGAAAGCCTATCAGAGCCAGCGGCTCTGATAGGCACTTCCAAGTTCCACCCACCGCCGGCCGCCGCTCTAATTCATATGGCCGGCGCTCACCAGGAGGCCGGCCATATGTATAGTGGGCAGCGCGGCAGCGGTGACAATACACAGATTCATGCAATGCATGAATCTGTGTATTGTCTTTCAGTGGCGGTGCGGCAGCGAGAGGGGGCGGCGCTCCGGCGCCCTCTATGGACGCACCGCCACTGGGTCTGAGCATGGCATCTTGGGAGGAAGAGGAATAGGCTACATGCTCCCCCATACTAGAAAGTACCAGAATTGTTAAAAGGTCCACTGAACAGAGTGGTGGGAAGGACAGAAAATGGAGGTATTAGAGGGCAGGGGCTGCCCTGTAAAGGCCCGACAGGCCCGACCGTACACACGGTCTGACTTTTTGCCAACAAACTTCAAAATGAGCAAGTTTTCTAAAAAATCTGACCGTGTGTGCGATCCATCGGACAAACTTTTTCGGTTTTCATCAGACAAAAGTTCGCTCTGCAAACGGACAAACTTTTTGGCAACAAAAGTCCGATGGTGCAAAGTCCGACCGTGTGTACAGAAATCCATCGGACTTTTGTCCGAAGTACAAATACGCATGCCCAGAACCAATGTTAAAATCAACCAACAATAGCAGAAGTTGACCAAAGGGTGGTGGTAAAGAGCAGAAAAGAGCAGAAAAAACACCTGATGTTGGGAAAGTTTTGGGGAAGTTTGCAGAAAAGTCCTGACGTGTGTATGCTATGGGTGTGCCCGGCCAACTCCCTTCGAACACAAATCCACGGAAAAGTTTGTTTGAAGTCCGACCGTGTGTACGAGGCTTTAAACTAAACAGCAACCAGATTACTTGGTCATTATGTGTTTCCCCTTCCTTTTTTGCCCACCCATAGACAGGTCATGTATTGTTATTGTTAGATAGTCAATAAGGAGTCAAAATCCTTTGGGTAATAGTGTGTGTCCAAACTTTTTTTTCCATTTGTTTATTGAATCAGGTTTTTTTATTTTATTTTTTTGGGAGGGTGATGGACCACAAGGCTTTTGCTAAGATGGATTTTCAGGCAAATTAGCTAAAGGTCCCGCTTGACATTAAATGAAGGGCTCCCAATACAGTGTTTTTGTTTTGGACACATCAAATATAAGTTGAAATCGGTATTAAACACGAAAGCAAACACTTATTATATTGCAGCTTACCATTTCTTAGGCCCCTTTCACACTGGGGCGGGAGGTGCACTGGCGGTATAGCGCCGCTATTTTTAGCGGCGCTATACCGTCGGAATTTGCGGCGGTATTCGGCCGCTAGCGGTGTGGTTTTACCCCCCGCTAGTGGCTGAAAAAGGGTTAATACCGCCCGCAATGCGGCGCATTGCCGGCGGTATAGCCGCGGTTTCCCATTGCTTTCAATGGGAAGTTGCGGTAAACACATCGCTCCTCTCACCGCTCCAAAGATGCTGCTAGCAGGACTTTTGGAGCGGTCCTGCTAGCGCACCGCTCCAGTGTGAAAGCCCTCAGGCTTTCACACTGGAGAAACAGCAGCCGCTGTTAAGGGTCAGTTTGCAGGCGCTATTTTTAGCGCAATAGCGCCTGCAAACCGCTCCAGTGTGAAAGGGGTCTTAGATGTGATGGCTGCATTTGTTTTCTTTTTTAGGCTTTCTTTCCCTTATTATTACCTGGTGATCTGGCCAGTAAATCTGTTGTTTTTCAACAGAAAACAAGCTCCCCTGCAAATGCATCAGTTACAGGAGATGATACAACCCATTTACCACTGTCAAGGTGCTTACAAAGATCAGCTTGTATTTATGTTAAACCTTTATTCCTAAAAAAACAACAAAAAAAACTGTTTGCTATATGAATTATAAAGTATTATCTGGTGTTCAGTTCAATGTTAGTGCATCTAAATCTGGTAGTACAACACTCCCCTCTTCCCAGACTGACAATACTGCTGTTCAAAGGTGCCCCCTGTGCTCCTTTATAAAGAGTGGGGGTGGGGGGGGGCACTCTAATACAGGAAGTGTATTACTGGCCTGATCACCAGGTGAAAACAGAAGGGAAAAAGCCAAAGAAAAGAAAACTGATGCAGTCACCACACCTAATGTATGGTAAGTTCCAATATAATACATTTTTGGTTTTGTGTTTACTATTGCTTTAATACCTATGGGGCACTGCAGCTTTCTGAAGAAATAAATAATCCTCAAGTTAGGAAGGCTTGTCTGATCACTGGTGGTGTGCTCTGGTCAGCAGTGAACCAGCCATGGTGCAGAGCATGCCAGTCAATGGTTGTACATTGCTTGTTCCACACTATACACTCCTATCATCTATTATTACATCATTCTAGAACTGAATACCATCTGGTGCTCTCAATCCGTCTCTTCTTTCAATACTGAATTTAGTTGGAATCCCAATGGGAATTTGCAGCAGTCATATTCATGATGGGGGGGAAGCAGCCAAGCTGTCACTTTCTTCATTATGATGTCATGTCTGCCATCACAGATGAGCAGTTCCCATTGCTGTACAAAACATGTTTTTGTATATTCATTTGAAATACACTATATTCACGTGATATATATATATATGTAGTGGGGGGGTCCCAATTTAGGGATTGCTATACTAAATTTAGGGGTGATTTGAGTGATAGTTGGCTCGGATCTTTTAATTTATTGGACTCTGCTTTGCTGCTGTTTTCACCTGGCATGCAGTTCCCCTTAGAAGTATGGGTGGCGCTGTCACTTGTACTAGGGGTTGAACCACAGGTGATGGAGTGGCGATTGGGTGTCCTCTCTCGGCAGCCGTGCAGTGGGCGTGGTCTACCCGCTGTGCATGCCGGGGGAGGGTACAAAAGGGGCAGACGCCATTGGTCAGTGTGGACTTACTACCACGGGGACCTGTACTCGGGGTGGGAACTTGCGGTTCTGGAGTTCAAGTTCGAGTGCATGGCCCTCCAGGCCATGGGGCCGCGTGCGCCTCAGTCTCGGGCAGCTTTGGTCCTCGGACTGCGGCTTCAGCCCTGGGCCCAGCGCCTTTGGCTGGAGCCCACATCGGGGGGAAAGAATCTCAGGGTGTCGCCTTGCGAGGGGACCCGCATCTGGAAGAGGAGGGTGGGGGAGGACCGTTCCGAAGGACTGGTGAGAGATCACAGTGAAGGAAGGGGCCCAGTAACTCTCTGGAGGGATGTCATCCATCCGAAAAGGGATTTAACAACGTAACCATTAGGAGGTTCGGGACACTAGAGATTCTGTGGCAGGGGATCTCCCGATCGCGTCTATTAAGGGAATCTGACTGACTGTTTGAGCTACATGCCGGCTGCTAGTGCCATTGGGTGACTATCCGGGTGAGCTATACCCACTCGGGACCGAGTGGCGAAGAAGCCAGGAGTGTCTGAATCTGATTTGCTTCTCTAACACCTTTCTCTCTTCTCAACTTTGTGGTTATTCATGCATAAGAAAAATAAACTATACGTTGGAGTTGCTACTAGTGTGGACCTTGGAGTTATAGAGACTTGTCCTTTACATCCTAAAGGATGGGAACCAACTTTGAGGAGAACCTTGCTGCAAGACCCGTAAGTTACAAGTATGCTTAACCTCTGCAAACCAGAGGGTACGGGCAAGGTGGCATGGTGCGCATTTTCCTCCTGTGAGTGAGCCAAAGACAGGAGTAAAAGGGCCGTATGCTACATATATACACACAGTATCTCACAAAAGTGAGTACACCCCTCACATTTTTGTAAATATTTTATTCTATCTTTTCATGTGACCACACTGAAGAAATGACACTTTGCTACAATGTAAAGTAGTGAGTGTACAGCTTGTATAACAGTGTATCTGTTTAAGGCCAGGTTCACACTATCCCTGCATCCGATTCGCAATAGAAGGAGATTGTGACCGGCTCTCTATGGAGACGATTCACATACAGTGCTTTGCAAAAGTATTCACCCCCCTTGGCATTTTTGTTGCCTCACAACCTGGAATTAACATGGATTGTTTGAGGATTTGCATCATTTAATTTACAGAACATGCCCACAACTTTGAAGTTGTTTTATTTTTTTTATTGTGAAGCAAACAACAAATAGGACAAAATAACAGAAAAGGTCAATGTGCATAACTATTCACCCCCCTAAAGTCAATACTTTGTAGAGCCACCTTTTGCGGCTATCACAGCTCCAAGTCGCTTTGGATAAGTCTCCATGAGCTTGCCACATCTTACCACTGGGATTTTTGCCCATTCCTCCCTGTAAAACTGCTCCAGCTCCTTCAAGTTGGATGGTTTGCGCTTGTGAACAGCAATCTTTAAGTCTGACCACAGATTTTCTATTGGATTGAGGTCTGGGCTTTGACTAGGCCATTCCAACACATTTACATGTTTCCCATTAAACCACTCAGTTGTTTGGGGTCATTGTCCTGCTAGAAGGTGAACCTCCCTCCTAGCCTCAAATCACACACATAGTGGTACAGGTTTTGCTCAAGAATATCCCTGTATTCAGCACCATCCATCTTTCCCTCAACTCTGACCAGTTTTCCAGTTCTGACTGCTGTTCTTTGGATGATGTGATGTGTTGGGTTTGCGCCAGACATAGCGTTTTCTTTGATGGGCAAAAACTTAAATTTTAGTCTCATCAGACCAGAGCACCTTCCTCCATACATTTTGGGAGTCTCCCACTTACCTTTTCGCAAACTCAAAGCGCGCCATTTTGTTTTTTGCTGAAAGTAATGGCTTTCTTCTGGTCACTCTGCTATAAAGCCCAACTCTATGGAGTGTACGGCTTATTGTCTTCCTATGTACAGATACTCCAGTCTCTGCTGTGGAACTCTGCAGCTCCTCCAGGGTTACCTTAGGTCTCTGTGTTGCCTCTCTGATTAATGCCCTCCTTGCCCGGTCCGTGAGTTTTGATGTGCGGCCGTCTTTTGGCGGGTTTGCTGTTGTGACATGTTCTTTCCATTTGGTTATAATAGATTTGATGGTGCTCCTAGGGATCATTAAAGATTTGGATATTTTTTTGTAACCTAACCCTGACTTGTACTTCTCAACAACATTGTCCCTTACTTGTTTGGAGAGTTCCTTGGTCTTCATGGCAGTGTTTGGTTAGTGGTGCCTCTTTCTTAGGTGTTGCAGCCTCTGGGGCCTTTCAAGAAGGTGTGTATATGTAATGACAGATCATGTGACACTTAGATTGCACACAGGTGGACATCATTTCACTAATTATGTGACTTCTGAAGGTAATTATTTGCACCAGAGCTTTTTATGGGCTTCATAACAAAGGGGGTGAATACATACCCTCATGCCAATCATAGGTGTGCGCACAGGATGTGCCGGGTGTGCCTGGGCACACCCTAATCACCCCATGTACATTAGCTTTATCCAGGGGCGGCACCAGGTGGGTGGTTGGGGGTGCCAGTGGCCAGTGTAAATGCCCCCATTATATTAAAGGCTAGGTTCAACCTCAGGAACACATTAGACCCGTATTTAGGGTGTAATATAATATGGTCCCAATCAACTGTCTCCCACCACCGGAGCCTCCTCCCTGTGACATCAGGTGGTATTCATGTGTGTTTAAACTTTGGGGTGCACACCCTAATGCAATAGGCTGCGCACACCTATGAGGCCAATTATCAGTTTTTTATTTCTGAAAAGTAGTTTTATGTATATATTTTTCTAATTTTGCTTTACCAATTTAGACTATTGTGTTCTGATCCATTACATATAATTCAGATTAAAAAAACGTTGAACTAAAGGCTGTAATGTAATGAAATAGGTAAAAAGCCAAGGGAGGTGAATACCTTTGCAAGGCACTGTATCTCCGATTCGGCTCCGGTGTGAATTTGCACAGGAGCCATGTGCGTCTTTTGGTCCATTTCAGGTCCAAATTCAGCCCAAAATTCAGGCTGAAATCGAACCTGAAACGGTGAACCAGTACGCACAGGACCCCTGCTGAGAGCCGCATCGGCTTTAGGTGTGAACCGAGCCTCACTCTAAAAACTGTGGTGATCACATATTTCTCTACTCTCTAGCCAAGTCAGAGATGAAGACTGTTGATGGAGTAGAGATGGGGATCATGTGTAGTGAACGATCTTGAAGATAATGGCATTAGATGATGTCCTATGGTTCAAGGGAATTTACTTTTTAAAAGAGCGTTTTACCAGATGCAAAGATCTTTTAGTAGACAATAGTCTAGTTTGGTCACAACAAGTTATTTTACCATGTGAGGCCATGGCATTAAGCGTGTGCCGGTGTTATTGTAAGCTGAAAGGTTGTGAGTTCAAATCCTCAGATAAGTAAATTTTCAGACATCTTTGTTGAAGATTTAGACAGCAGTTGAGATTGTGCCTTGTGGTTCAAGAGAATCTACTGTTGAAACTCAATTTTTACCAGATGAAAAGATCCCTTAGGCTACTTTCACACTGGGGCCGTGCCACGTTAGCAGTAAAACACGCTAGTTTTATCGGCACTTTACCATTGTTTTCGGCCGCTAGCAGGGAGCTTTTAACCCCCGCTAGCGGTCGAAGAAAGGGTTAAAACTGTCTGTGTTGTAGCGCTTTTCGGGCACTTCGGAAGCACTGCCCATGCATTCCAATGGGCAGGGGCGGTTTAGGAGCGCTGTATACAGCGCTCCCAAACCGCCCCAAAGATGCTGCTTGCAGGATTTTCTTTTCTTTTTTCCCGTTCCGTAAGCGCACAGCCCCAGTGTGATAGCACTCGAGCTTTCACCCTTGGGTGGCATGGAAGGAGGTTTTCAGGCACTTTACATGTGCTATTTTTAGCGCTAAAATGCTTGAAAAACGCCTTCAGTGTGAAAGCAGCCTTAGTAAAGCAGGTCAGTGTCGGAGATTATGTTTAGTGAAAGATCTTGAAGATAATGGCATCAGTTGGGATGATGTCCTATGGTTCAAGGGAATTGACTTTTGAAAGGAGATTTTTTACCAGGTGGAAAGATCTTTTAGTAGGTGAAGTGAGAGACTAGTCTAGTTTGGTGACAACAAGCCCACTTGCCATCTGAGACCATGGCAATGAGTATATCCTGGTGCACCAAGGGTTTAAAACTGAGTGGAAGGTCTTGAAGATAATGGCATCATTTGGGACGATGTCCTATAATCCAAGGGAATTGACCCTTGAAAGGAGTTACCAGATACAAAGATCTTTTAGTAGGTTATGTGAGAGACTAACCAAGTTTAGTCACAAAAAGCTTGCCTGCTGTCTGGGGCTGTGGCATTGAATGTATGCCAGCCAGTGTTATTACACACAAAGGGTTGCGAGTTTGAATCCTCAGCTAGCCACCTTTTCAGACTTCTTTATTGAAGTTTTAGGCAGCAGTTTAGATTGTGCCCTGTGGTTTAAGAGAATGGACTGTTGAAACTACAGTTTTACCAGATGAGGTTCAGTGCTGGGACCCTTACTTTTTAATATCTTTATAAATGATATTGGGTCTGGGATCAAAAGTAACATTTCAGTTTTTGCAGATGACACCAAGCTATGCAGTGGAATAACGTCCTTACAGGATGTCTCCAATTTACAAGCCGACCTCAATGCTCTGTCTAATTGGGCGACTATGTGGCAGATGAGGGTTAATGGTGATAAATGTAAAGTTATGCACTTGGGGGCTAAGAATATGAATGCATCATACATACTAGGGGGAGTACAACTGGGGGGATCCGTAGTGGAGAAGGATCTGGGGGTTTTGGTAGATCATAAGCTCAATAATGGCATGCAATGCCAAGCTGCGGTTTCCAAAGCGAGCAAAGTCCTTTCTTGTATTAAGAGAGGTATGAACTCCAGAGGGAGATATAATTTTGCCCCCCTGTACAAATCATTAGTAAGACCTCATCTGGAATATGCAGTTCAGTTTTGGGCCCCAGTTCTCAAAAAGGATATTGGGGAACTGGAGAAAGTGCAGAGAAGGTCAACCAAACTGATAAGAGGCATGGAGGAGCTCAGCTATGAGGAAAGATTAGAGGAACTGAATTTATTCTCTCTTGAGAAGAGGAGATTAAGGGCGGATATGATCAACATGTACAAATACATAAGGGGTCCATATAGTGAACTTGGCGTCGAGTTATTCACTTTATGGTCAACACAAAGGACAAGGGGGCACTCTTTCTGTCTAGGCTAGAGGAAAAGAGATTTCACCTCCAAATACGGAAAGGTTTCTTCACAGTAAAAGCTGTGAAAATGTGGAATAGACTCCCTGCAGAGGTGGTTCTGGCCAGCTCAGTAGATTGCTTTAAGAAAGGCCTGGATTCTTTCCTAAATGTACATAATTTAACTGGGTACTAACATTTATAGGTAAAGTTGATCCGGGGAATACCTGATTGCCTCTCGGGGGATCAGGAAGGAATTTTTTCCACTGCTGTAGCAAATTGGATCGTGCTCTGCTGGGGTTTTTCGCCTTCCTCTGAATCAACTGTGGGTATAGAGTTGGGTACATGGGCGTAGTATAAGGGGTTGCAGGGGTCACAATCGCAACCCCGCCCCTAGCTCCAAGGGGCCCCTGCAGCCCCCCTGTGATATTATTATCATGTCCGCCACAAAGTCCAGCTCCGAACTGCCCTAAGGTCCCACAGCCATGCTCCAGTACTGGGCTTCCACAGTCCACACCTCTCCATTCTCGTTTTCTGTGGAGATGCTGTGAACCATTTCCTGAATGGAGAGGTGCATAGGGTGAGAACAGCCCAGTATGGGAAAGTGTCTGTGCTGTGTGCTGGCAACATGGAATGGTAACCGAGTTAAGAGGAGGAGAGTGCCGTTCTTTAGCCACGATGGGACCGCTGTCACTGGTGAGGTAAGACACCGCTCAGTGTCTCCTAGTCACTAGCTGGGATTCTCTGTACCCCCCCCCCCCCACCTGGGGATGTGTGCTTACACCACTTCCCTGACAACTGGGGAAAAGACACACACCTCCAGGAGGTGACCTTCCCCTAACACCTGCCAACACTGATAGAGAAACCTTAAGCAATTGCTAAACCAAATCTCTTAACACCTGAGGGGCTGCAGGCTCCAGATTTTGGCAGAACTGCAAATCTACCAAGACATGACCGTCCACCTAAACTGACAGGCTGGGCAAGGAGATCATTAATCAGAGAAGCAGCCAAGAGGCCCATGGTAACTCTGGAGGAGCTGCAGAGATCCACATCTCAGGTGGGAGAATCTGTCCACAGGACACCTATTAGTTGTGCTCTCCACAAA
The DNA here is from genome assembly GCA_029206835.1 of Rana muscosa. Lineage (NCBI taxonomy): Eukaryota > Metazoa > Chordata > Amphibia > Anura > Ranidae > Rana > Rana muscosa. Next base: position 198,850,772 of record CM055126.1, on the reverse strand, counting down.
TCTGGCCATTATGGAAGAGTGGCAAGAAGAAAGCCATTGTTGAAAGAAAGCCATAAGATTCCCTGTTTGCGAGAAGCCATGTGGGGGACACAGCAAACATGTGGAAGAAGGTGCTCTGGTCAGATGAGACCAAAATTTTACTTTTTGGCCTAAAAGCAAGACGCTATGTGTGGTGGAAAACTAACACTGCACATCACCCTGAACACGCCATTCCCACTGTGCGACATGATGGTGGCATCAAGTTGCGGGGATGCTTTTCTTCAGCAGGGACAGGGAAGCTGGTCAGAGTTGATGGGAAGATGGATGGAGCCAAATACAGGGCAATCTTAGAAGAAATCCTGTTGGAGTCTGCAAAAGACTTGAGACTGGGGCAGAGGGTCGCCTTCCAGCAGGACAAAGACCCTAAGCATACAGACCGGGCTACAATGGAATGGTTTAGATCAGCGGTGTCAAACTCAATTTCATTGTGGGCCGCATCAGCATTATGATTGTCCTTAAAAGGGCCGGTTGTATCTGTAAGATTATATGTCCAGCGCATCCCCTCCCCTTACATTAGATGTCAAGAGCCACCCCACCATCAGAAGTTGAGTCCCCTACTCTCCCTAACATCACAGTGCACCCCCTTTCCTTATGCTGCTGCTGGGAAGAAGCTGGATGCATTGCTTGAAAGCAGAAAGTAGGGGTCTGGGGGAGGACCAGAGGTAGGCTGTAGCTCTCCTGAAGCTGCAGGAGAGGTGTGAGTGCCACATGAAATGGCCTGGAGGTTTAGATCAAAGCATATTCATGTGTTAGAATGGCCCAGTCAAAGTCCAGACCTAAATCCAATTGAGAATCTGTGGCAAGACTTGAAAATTGCTGTTCACTGACACTCTCCATCCAATCTGACAGAGCTTGAGCTATTTTGCAGAGAAGAATGGGCAAAAATCTCTAAATGTGCAAAGCTGGTAGAGACATCCCCAAAAAGATTTGCAGCTGTAATTGCAGGGAAAGGTGGTTCTACAAAGTATTGACTCAGGGGGGCTGAATACAAATGCACACCACACTTTTCACATATTTATTTGTAAAAAAATTGGAAGACCATTTATCATTTTCCTTCAACTTCACAATTATGTGCCACTTTGTGTTGGTCTTTTACGTAAAATCCCAACAAAATACATTTACGTTTTTGGTTGTAACGTGACAAAATGTGGTAAATTTAAAGGGGTATGAATACTTTTTCAAGGCACTGTATATTGCAACTTACCAATTATTAGATGTGGTGGCTGCATTCGTTTTCTTTCTTTTTCTTTTTTTGGCTTTTTCACTCTGTTTTCACTTGGTGATCTCGCCAATAGCACATCTCCTGTATTAGAGTGTTCCCACACTGGATGAAGGAGCACAGGGAGCACCTTTGGGCAGCAGTATTGTCAGCCTGGGAGGAGGAGACTGTTAGATGTACTAGCAGATTTAGGTACACTATTAAATTGACAAGGTGAGCATATTTATGCCCATGCATCATAAACAGCTCTATTTGGGAAAATCCAGTCCTCGGAGGTCGGTTGGTTGGGGATGGCATTGGGTGGGGATTGGTTGTCTGTACAGATCAAGGGTGAAATCTAGAAATAAGATTGTTTCCAGATCCAGCAACTGTTGTCTGCTAACTCAATGTGGAAGATGAACAGTGATGTCCATAAAAAGTGTGAATGACGTTCCCTCCGTGTGATCTGTATCTTTGTTGTCTTATCTGACAGCACCTTGAACCTAGTAACCATCAGAGAAGCTTTATGAGAACAATTATAAAACACACAATGGCTGTGTCTTACTGCATGTCTGCTTGTAAACTGGCAGCAGTTAAAGAGGAGTTCCGCCCGCCCCTTTAAAAATTAAAAGTCAGCAGTTTAACATTAGGACACTTACCTGTCCTGGGGTCCAGCAATGTCGGCACTGCAGCCGGCTGGTCAGGTGCTCCTGCCGCCATTGCTGGTAAGGGAACCCGGCAGTGTAGCCTTTCGGCTTCACGGCCAGGTCCCTACTGCGCATGCGCAAAGCTCACTGCTCTCTCTCACTGGCCCAGCATAAGGGGAGGGAGGAGAAGGGGGCCGAGCTGCGGACGTACTTTGCCACGGCCCGGTCTCCCGGAAGTGGGACAGGGTACCTGTAAAAAACAGGTACCCCCTACTCCCCGAAAGGTGCCAAACAGGGCTGGACTGGGACAAAAATTTGGCCCTTGACTTTATCTAGACCAGCCCACGTTAATTTTGCAAACATGCACAAAAACAAGTGAAGCGGGAGGGCTAACCACTCGCAGGAACATTGCCACAGCCTCATTGGCTGGAATTTCAGAAACCGGCATTGCTGCACAGCCATTGGCTGCCTTTCAGCAATGCAGTGGCGCTGAGGCTGACCTGGGTTGCGCACTATGAAGTGAGGTGAAGGGCAGTGCGGAAGACAGGTCTCTCCTATACCGGCCGGCCCGACAAACCGCCCCCCCGGCCAACCAACCTCAATGGCCACCCAAGCCCCCCCCAATTCACTGGCCATTAGCCGTTCTACTTTATTTATCTTATAGGCAGTACAGGGGTGCTCAAATTAATGGGCCGCACAGCCATTACTTTGACAGGCTGTCACCGAAACCGGCCCGCTGAGCCATCGGCCCACCGTGAAACTTCCTGTAGTCCCAATGGCCAGTACATGCCCGGTGCCAAATGTGGCACTGGTGGGGAGGAGGAATCAGATAAGCGGAAGTTCCACTTTTGGGTGGGACTCCGCTTTAAAGACAAACTATAGTTCCTGTCCTTACTCCCTCCTCTGTGCGTAAGCTAGATGCCCCAATCCAATTGGAGGAGATAAGGGCGGCACTGAAAGTGATGCAGGTGGGCAAGACTCCGGGACCGGATGGGTTCCCGGTAGAGTTCTACAAATCCTATATGGAAGAGCTGGCCTCCAGGTTACAATCACTTTTTGCCCATGCATCTCAGTCTGGGTTTCTCCCGGACTCGATGAGCGAGGCAGTGATCGTGGTCATCCCCAAACCAGGTAAGGATCCCACTCTTTGTTCTTCATACCGACCCATATCCCTCCTCAACATAGATGCCAAGATCCTGGCTAAGATTCTCGCCAATCGTCTGAACACCGTTATCACGGCCCTGGTCCATCCGGACCAGACGGGCTTTATGCCGGGAAGGGGCATGGACATTAACCTTCGACGCTTGCACACCCACATGGCGATCGCGGACCCTGATGACCCGGGGGTGGTGGCCTCACTCGACGCCGAGAAGGCCTTCGACTCAGTCGAGTAGGACTACTTATGGTCGGTTCTCTCCCACTTCGGTTTTGGCCCTCGTTTTCTGTCCTGGATTCAGATGCTCTACTCTCGGCCCAGGGCTCGCATCCGTACCAACGGGACCCTGTCTGCCTCTTTTTCCCTGGAGACGGGGACCAGACAGGGTTGTCCGCTCTCCCCGGCCCTATTTTCGCTTTGGCCTTGGAGCCGTTAGCTGCCCATATTCGGCGGGATCCTGGGGTTCGGGGTGTGGGGGTGGGTCCCTTGGAGGAGAAACTCTCGTTGTATGCGGACGATACGGTGCTATATCTTTCGGATGCCGCTGACTCCCTGCGCAATGCGTTGGTCCACTTTGACACCTTCGGACGGTTTTCGGGAATACGAATCAACTGGGACAAATCGGTCCTTTTTCCGCTCCACCAGTCGATGCCCCGGACAGACTCTAATACACCCCTGCTCTGGGTGGAAGAATTCACTTATCTTGGAGTGCGCGTTGGTCTAGAATTAAAGGGCTACCTGGCAAGGAATGTCCTCCCGGTACTGGAGCAACTCACCAAGAGATGTGCGGTATGGCGTGGCCTCCCTCTCTCGCCGGTGGGGGGTGGAAACATTATTAAAATGATATACCTCCCCAAATTATTATACTTCTTTAGACAGACCCCCGTCCCTATCCCTCGGTCCTTTTTTCGGAAGCTTGACACTATAGTCATGACCTTCATTTGGGCCGGGCGCCCTCCTCCTGTGGCAAAACGTTTCCTGTACCTCCCCCTCTCGAGGAGTGGGTTGGCCCTCCCGAACTTCCTTGCTTAATACTGGGCGGCGGTCCTTGTCACGGTTCGGTGGTGGTTCTCCCAGCCATGTCAGAACCCGGCAGTCACGCTTGAAGCTGCGGTCCTGGGCTCCTACGCTGCCCTATCTAACCTAATTTTTCGGGGAACTAGAGCACACTCCTCAGTAACGAAGACTATGTCCACCGTCCTCCGAGTCTGGATGTCCTCTAAGGCGAAATATGCTAAACCTGATACCTTTTCCCCGTATACCCCCCTGTGGGGGAATCCTCTCCTCCCCCATCTTGGCTCGGTCCCTGACCCTGTGGTGTGGGCTCGGCGGGGCATCCTTGCCCTCCGGCATGTGATGCTGGGGGGCAGGATTCAGTCTTTCCGGGACCTGTCCAGCTCATACCACCTCCCTGAGCTTTCGATACTGCCAGCTGCGGCATACCCTTACGTCTCAGTTCCCGGATCCAGTGACCCTTGACTCAGACTCAATCGAGCGACTGCTGATCTCGGGTGTGATGGGGAAGCCCCTCTCATCCCTTTACCTCAGACTCATCGTGGCCTATGACACAGATACGACTGTCGTACTGGCGAAATGGTGCACTGACATTCCCGACCTTGACAAGGAGACCTGGGAGGACTGTGTCTCTTCATACTTACCCTCTATGATCGCCTCTAGAGATAGGTTCATACAGTTGAAGTTCCTCCATAGGGCGTATTATACTCCGGTTAGGCTGGCCAGGATTTATCCCTCCAGGAGCCCGTTGTGCACCAGGTGTTTGGTGTCACCGGGTTCTTTCCTCCATATGGTCTGGACCTCTCCCAAGCTGGGTCCTTACTGGCGGGAGGTGGCGGAGGCGCTCTCGGATCGCTGCGGTGTTGAGATCCCACTGGATCCGAGACTGTTCCTCCTCAGCTACCTGGGTGAAGTTGAGGGTGACCGGTATGTTAAACTATGTATTACCTTTGCCCTGTTCTATGCTAGGAGGGAGGTCCTGCTCCGCTGGAGGAGACCGGAGATCCCTACTAAATCATGTTGGCTTGAGGCTATTGGTAGGGTACTCCCTCTATACAGGTTAACTTATGAGAGTAGGAACTGTCCTGCTAAATTTGAAAAGGTCTGGTCGGGCTGGGCCGACACGTCTGGTTGAGACCCTCTCATACTCAAGGGCGGGGACCCCTGTTCACCTGGATGGGGCTGCCTTGGCCCCCCCGTCTCCCCCCTCCCCCCTTTCCCTTCCCCTCCCCTGCCCCCTTTTCCTGCCCTTATCCTTCCCTCCCCCGCCTATTATCCTCTGGATCTCCCTTGGTTCTTCCCTAAGCCTCGGTCGGGGGGGGGGGGGGGGACGATCATTGGCACGGATGCTCGCTGATGTTCTCCCTTGCTTGAATATTTTCTCTCACTGGTTTTGCTTTCTTGAGTTGTTTTTTTTTTTTACCCCCTTGATGTTATTTCTATGTGCTGTACAGCCTGCTGAGGTGAATCGGTGTTAATATGCAAATGTTACCCTTACTGTACTGTCATTGCGGTGTATGTGTGTCTGTCTTAAAAAAAAAAAAAACTTTTCTGTTAAAAAAAAAAAAGACAAACTGTAGGCTCTCCATAGTCTTCTTTTTTTAAATACACAGGACAGAGGTTAGTTATGTATGAATAATATTATGAGTGTGTTTAATTGTATATAAAGCCAAAGCTTTTGTTTCAGTAGAAAAGAGAATGGTTAAGACACTTGTCAGGTATTTTTATATATGTGTCCCCTTTGGGAAATTTTCATCCACTTCCTGTCCCAGAGGAACACAACAGGAAGTAAAAGGAAATGTCTTCAAAGTGAAGGGATATCCCCTCATGGACAGTTTTCATTAGACCAAGTGCCAGCAGTGGAATATCCCCTTACCACCTGTTTGTGTAGCAACAAAAGTTTTGGGTTCACATACAATTTAAGCATATCCCCATTCTTCAACAACTCTTATAGCTTGTTCACAGTCCAACAGTTTCCTATATCATGCCTGCAGTCTCTGACCATTTCTTGTATCCTGTCTGCAGTCTCTGAGCATCTCTTGTATCCTGTCTCCAGTCTCTGAGCATCTCTTGTATCCTGTCTCCAGTCTCTGACCATCTCATATACCATGTCTGCAGTCTCTGGCCATCTTATATACCATGTCTGCAGTTTCTGATCATCTCTTGTATCCTGTCCGCAGTCTCTGATCATGTCCTGTATCCTGTCTGCAGTCTCTGATCATGTCTTGTATCCTGTCTGCAGCCTCTGACCATTTTATATACCATGTCCGCAGTCTCTGATCATCTCTCTCTCTTGTATTATGCCCATAGTCTTTGACTGTATTCTGTTGTGTGCCTGCTGTCTCTGATAATGAATATTTACTGTATTTTGTGGTAGCTTTGGTGATGTCGGGGGCCACATTTGAGCCCCCCCCCCCCTTATCAAGAAAGTTGACAACCACTGGTCTATAGGATTGTAACATCTGAGGAATTGAAATAATAAAACATTTTTATCATTCTACTCCTTTCTTCTATGATAAAGGTTGTAATATGCTAAAATAGATTAAAAAAAAAAAAGGTTTAAATATAAGTTAAAATTCTGTCCAAAAGGTCCTTTTAGTCCATGGATGTGATTATGTTGCTGATTAAAAACACTGGGGGGCTTCAAAGACAATGTATTAAAAAAAAAAAACAGCAGAATGTCTCCCTGGTCATCATGAGTCATGGGGTGACTGTATACTCTCTGGTAACTCAAAACAGATGGAATGACCCATCCATCACCCGGTGAGAGCAGAATAATGGCGGGGGAGGGAGTGACATATGCTTATATGTTTTCCACGCTAAAGGTTTTTTTATAGCCCTTGTCAAGTACCAAATGGCGGTTGATAGTAATTGGTTTACTTTTTAAAAAAAAATCTAAAAGTGATACTAAAGGTTTGTTTAAAAAAAAAAAAAAAAACATGTCATACTTACCTCCTCTGTGCAAGGGTTTTGCACAGAGTGGCCCTGATCCTCCTCTTCTGGGGTCCCTCAGTGGCGCTCCTGGCTCCTCCTCTTCTCAAGTGCCCCCACGGAGAGACGCATTCCATGAGGGCACTCGTGCGGGCGTGCTCCCGAGTCCTGCTGCTGCGACCATTGACACAGACAGCAGGACTTGGCCCCACCCCCAAGCTCCCATGTCACTGGATTTGATTGACAGTGGCGGGAGCCAATGGCTCCTGCTGCTATCAATCTATCCAATGAGGACCTGAGACAGCAGCTGGAGCTGCTGTGCTAATTCTTGTCACTGGAAACATCGGGTTCAGGTAAGTAAATGGGGGGCTCTAGGGGGCTGCTACAGCACATAAGGTAATGCGTAGAATGCATTATTGGCCTGCCTCTCTATAGGCTATCCCCTCTTCAGTCTATCATGAATGCTGCTGCCAGACTTATCCACCTTACCAACCGCTCAGTGTCCGCCAAACCTCTCCTCCAATCCCTACACTGGCTCCCGATCACCCAGCGAATTAAATTCAAAATACTAACCACAACCTACAAAGCCATCCACAACTCTGCCCCGAGCTACATCACCAATCTTGTCTCTAAACATATCCCAAACCGTCCTCTCCACTCTTCTCAAGACCTCCTACTGTCAAGATCTCTCGTCTCCTCCTCCCATGCTCGTCTCCAGGATTTCTCCAGAGCCTCTCCCATCCTCTGGAACTCACTACCTCAACCTGTCTGGCTATCCCCTACTCTTGCTACCTTCAGGCGATCCCTGAAAGCTCACCTCTTCAGGGAAGCCTATCACTTCTCCAACTAATCTTTTACCACTTCCATCAGCTCATTTCCCACAGTTACAACCTTTTGTACCACCTACCCCACCCTATTAGATTGTAAGTTCTTCTTAGCAGGGCCCTCTTAATCCTCTTGTATTTTATTGTATTGTAACTGTATTGTCTCCCTTTTATATTGTAAAGCGCTGCGTAAACTGTTGGCGCTTTATAAATCCTGTATAATAATAAAGGTGAGAAAAACTGAGACTTTACAACCCTTTTTAAGGCAATAAGCAGCACGGTGCAAAGATGTTTGTTGGGGCCAATATTTTGTGATGTCCAATTTTGGAGATGTTTTTGTGCTTCAGAAGCTTATTGATGTCAATGGGTTGCCCTAATACGAAACCCATAACAAGTATTAATGCAGGTGTATTACCACCCTACAAACAATACCCCCACCCACCTCTTGCGAATAGCTGCAGAATTTATTTATTTTTTTATTGTAATCTAAATGACCCAAATACTTATCTAAATCCGTGGTCACATAAGACGACCGGTCCCAAGTCTTGCTACATAGTGAAATAATTCTTCTTGAGCTGTCCATAAAGCTGCCTGGTGACTTTGACACTTCCCATCGACTGTCCATTGGTGGGATTGTACAGGGCTTAAGGGCTTAAGTGGCAGTGTGGTGACTCATGACAAGGGGCACCAACAAGACTGGTCACTGGGAGACCCATACTGTAGTGTTGGATGATTGTTCTCCATTAGCAGAAGAGGTGCCAGCTAGGGACACATGTAAAGGTAAAAAAGAGTTGCTGCATACAAGTTTTTGGTAGGTAAGTTATCACTGGGCACAATAGCTCTGGTTCAGCAGTTCTCCACAAATCAGGTGTACCCCTTAGAAATGGTGGTCACCCAGAGTTGAATTTCCATGTGTGTATTCATGGCACCAAAATAAATGTCCAGGAGTCCAAAATCCTTCTTGAGCTGTCCACAATGCCGATTGCTGACTTCAACACTTCCCAATGACTGTCCATTGATGGGACCTTACAGGTTCGTAAGACTCAAGCAGCAGGCGGGCAAGCTACATTTGTATTGGCCGCAATAGTTCTAGTTCGGCAGCTCTCCACAAATCAGGGACACCCCTTGGGAATGGTGGTCATCCATAGCTGAGATTCCATGTGTCTAATCAGGGCACCAAAACAAATGTCCAAGAGTTCAAAATTGGTACATGGTCACACCCTATGTGTTTTAGGGGTGTGCAAGTTATGGAACATCTCAAATCTTCATGCCATGCAGAGTTACGGTGTTCTATGACTTGAACACTATTAAAGTAGTTCTAAATGCTACATATTTGTTATACCTAAATGCATTCACAAAGTAAAAAAAAGTTTACTTTCCCCTTTCCCCAAACACTGTTAAAGTGGTTGTAAACTTGAAAAAAAAAACACATAATAAGCTAGTATTATGAAATACTTTCCATTTTCGGGTTCGCAGGCTCCGGCGCTGTGATTGGCCGGAGCCACGATGATGTTCACAGCACACTGCTGAAGAAACGGCACAAGCGAGACTTTTCTTCAGGGTGCATGCGCCGATGACGTTGGCGCAATTAAGCGTATATGGTAAATATCTCCTAAACCGTGCAGGTTTAGGAGATATTTACAGTACCTACAGGTAAGCCTTATTATAGGCTTACCTGAAGGTACAAGTGGTGTAACAGGGTTTACATCCACTTTAAAGCCGCTGGGTCCAGGATCAGCACTGCTCTCTGAACTTCCTGGATCCTCAGCAGACACTGAGGGCAGCCGAGTGATAGGCTTCTGCTGCCATCAGTCAAACTGCTGCGAGGGGGGAGCAGGAAGCAGGGGATGACTATCGGGTGCTGTCTGTGTCTTTGGACAACTCAGCTTAGTGAGGGAGCACACATGGGTATCTCCTTCATTAGCACTTCGTTAGCTAAGGAGACATTCGCAAACAGAGAAGAAGAAGACTGCACATAATAGGTATGTGTGACCTCCTCTTCTAAAAAAAAAAGAGGACTTAGTATTACTTTAACAATTATCCCTGGTTACTATACCGTGTTTAGTGTCCATTTAAATCAGAGCCCTGAAGAAGTGGGAGTTTGACCCCTGAAACGTGTTAACTGTTTTTTGTTTTTTTTCTTGCTGTGTACTAACTTCATTATTAAAAGATTTTAAACACTTGGGCATTTGTTTAGACACTCCTATTAGACCGTTTACAGCTAGGGACACATGACAGCAGAGGCAGGTAGAAAAAAAAGGGCTTTAATAAAATAAACAAAATAGAAGTGGGTGGGAGGGAAGGTTGAGGATGGATTTTGTTTTCCCCATAGATGGGCTTTAGGATAATGCCAGGTGACCTGATGTGAAGGTCCTTCAGTTACTTCCTGTCATACGGTGACAACACTGTCTTCCTGTTGTGCTCCTGCATTGTCCTTCTGTCACATGGGTGGGGCCTACAACACATATTTAGCAGGCTACTTTTTGTTTTAATTTGATTTATTTTTCAAATTCAGTGATGCAACTTGTGAAACAGTAATCATTAAAGGAACATTATATGGATCTTCCATGCCCAGGACATACTAAGACTGCACTCGGCTAGATAGGTTTATGGATCGCCATCAGGAACGTGAACTCATATATATGCAGCCAGGCACACATTTCAGTGTTTATTTTATTTAATAGATCAGCCTCAGTATCTTTTTAAATATTTGTGCCCAATTGCAGATTTTTGTGCTATTTATACACAGCTTGGTTTACTTTGGACATTTAACATGACAGGATGTAATATTTCCTCTCTTTCCTCGTGAAGCTGAAGCCAGTGACAGGGCCTAATGGATGCCATGCTAATGTCCCAGTAACCAGTTCAGTTTATACATAGTAATCCCTGTACTCAGACTGATTCATACATGAGGGAACATCTGGATTAAAACTTAACTGATCGCACAACAAATTCTTAGTCTCACATTACAACATTCGTCCTTTTTCTTTATGCTTTCATTAGCGATTAAAATGCAGGGGTACTGTACCGATTTAAAGTGAACCTTTCTACTCCCAGAGTATTTAGTAGAATCTTCATAATCCACCCCATCAGCTTTTTCAGCGGCAGTTCTTCTTTCCCCCATCCCATGCAGACTAGATATGCAAATTTTTACTTTTCGTCAAAAGTCAACAGCTAATGCCGTGTACACACGACCGTTTTTAATGTCATTGAAAAAAATGGCATTTTTCTGGACGTGATTCTTCTCAAGCCTGCCTTGCCTACACACTATCGTGGAATTTTTTTTCCGAGTAAAGCGCAGTGACGTACAACACGTACGACGGCACTATAAAGCGGACGTTCCTTTCGGATGGCGCCACCCTTCATGTTAGTAAAGTTTGTTGAGCGACGATTCGCGCTTTTCAGCCTCATGCTTTTCAGTCCGTTACAGCGTGACGAATGAGCTATCTCTATTACGAACGCTAGTTTTACCAGAACGAGAGCTCCCGTCTCATACTTGATTCTGAGCATGCGCATTTTTTTTCACGTCGTTAAAGCCTACACACGGCCGTTTTTCATGATGAGAAAAACGACGATGTAAAAAACGACGTGAAAAATTAGAGCATGTTCCAATTTTTTCATGGCCGTTTTTCACGTGAAAAATGCTGGAAAGCCCACACACGATCATTTTTAATGACCATTTTAAAATATTACATTTTTCTCGTCATTAAAAACGGTCGTGTGTACGCGGCATACGCCTTCATCTCCATCTTTCAATCCTCTACCAGGCCACTGACATTTGAGGAGAACTTTGACATCAGGCTGTTGGAGAAAGGTCAGAGGTATCTAAGGCCCCATGCACATTGAGGTATACCATTTAAGAATTATCTAAACTAACTAAAAAAGTGGTCCAAACTGCCTTTCAAGTTATAAGGAAATACACAGCCCATGTTTGAGTTGAAATGTGTCCTACATTCTACACATGCACCTACTGACTGTTGATATTGACATCTCACTCTAAGTAAGTTATTCACTGGTGGTGGTGGCACAGGCACAAAATCACCTTGGCCTTCAGTTCTTCTAAATGATTGATGGCCAAGGTCATTTTGGGTATGCATCACTGCCACGTGAATGACTTATTTCAGGGCAGATGTGCACATCATCAATTTATAGCCAGAGGTGGCAATGCATGCGTGGAATGACCTCGGCCTTCAGTTATTTGGAATGTGTGAAGGCTAAGGTCAGTCTGTGCTTGTGCTGCTGACTACACAATGGGGGTTTTTTACTAAAGGCAAATCAACTTTGCACTACAAGTGCAAACTACAAGTGCAAAGTGCACTTGAAAGTTCACTTAAAGTGCACTTGGAAGTGCAGTCGCTGTAGATCCCAGGGGGACATGCAAGGAAAATAAAAAACAGCATTTTAGCTTGTACATGATTCGATGATAAAATCAGCAGAGCTTCCCCTCATTTCAGATCTTCCCCCTCAGATCTACAGTGACTGCACTTCCAAGTGTACTTTCAGTGCAATTTCAAGTGCACTTTGCACTTGTAGTGCAAAGTGGATTTGCCTTTCGTAAATAATCCCCCATTGTATTTACATATCGATCCTGGAATCGGTGTATATGGTCTATTTACATTGTACAGTTGTATAATATGGCAATAATCAGACCGTGTACGTGCAATTTTCCTGTTTTGGTTAAAACAGCTGGACTCTACAGCCCTGATGCACAACCTGTGGCCCGCGGCCTTTGGTATATTATGTGCGGCCCTCAGACCTCACAGGCCTGTCAGTTTAGGTGGACGCCCATGTCTTGGTAGGTTTGCAGTTGTGCCATACTCTTTCCATTTTCAGATGATGGATTGAACAGAGCTCCGTGAGATGTTCAAAGCTGGGATATTTTTTTATAACCTAATCCTGGTTTAAACTTTTCCACAACTTTATCCCTGACCTGTCTGGTGTGTTCCTTGGCCTTTATTATGCTGTTTGTTCACTAAGGTTCTCTAACAAACCTCTGAGGGCTTCACAGAACAGCTGTATTTATACTGAGAATAAATTACACACAGGTGGATGCTATTTACTAATTAGGTGACCTCTGAAGGCAATTGGTTCCACTAGATTTTAGTTAGGGGGTTTTTAGAGTAAGGTCGGGTTCACACTGGGGCGACAAACGCTCCGACATTGGGAGCTCATGTCGCATGACGTGTGAAAATCAATGTTTCCCTATGGGAGCCGTCTTAACTGATCCGACACATGTCGGTCCGACTTTGAAAATGCTCCCTGTACTACTTTGGTCCGACTTTGATCCGACTTCAGCCCATTGACTATCATTGAAGTCGGATCAAAGTCGGACCGCAGTCTTGCATGATCCGACTTAGGCATGCGACTTGTGCTCTGCTGCTCTTGAGGGGGAACTCCACGCCAAATTTTAAATAAAAAACCGGCATGGGTTCCCCCTCCAGGAGCATACCAGGCCCTTGGGTCTGGTCTGGATTTGAAGGGGAACCCCTACGCCGAAAAAACGGCGTGGGGGTCCCCCACAAAATCCAAACCAGACCCTTATCCGAGCACGCAACCTGGCAGGCCGCAGGGGAAGAGGGGGGACGAGAGAGCGCCCCCCCCCTCCTGAACCGTACCAGGCCGTATGCCCTAAACATGGGGGGTTTGGTGCTCTGGGGCAGGGGGGCGACCTGCGACCCCCCCACCCCAGAGCACCCTGCCCCCATGTTGATGAGGACAGGGCCTCTTCCCGACAACCCTGGCCGTTGGTTGTCGGGGTCTGCGGGCGGGGGGCTTATCGGGATCTGGGGGCCCCCCCCTTGACAAGGGGGCCCCCAGATCCCGACCCCCCACCCTATGTGAATGAGTATGGGGGACTTTATTCATATATTATATTAATGATTGTGTTTTGGAATCTAATATTGATTCACCCATCACATGTATGATTTATTATCAATTATTTTTTACCACATGTGCTATAGTTACTAGGATCCCAGTTGGGATTATACATGGTATTTAGTCACATTAATTTATATAGCGCCCCCTATAACAACTATTTCATCACTGGGAGTCCACCCTTCACAGGGGAGCAGCTTATTTCTAGAAATGTATTTATTTATTTTTTCAGTAGATGAATACTTGAGTAGGTAATATTTATTGTTTAGATAGTCCACGTAATTGTTTGGCGCGGAGTTCACTTTACCACATCATACCCCTACCCATTCACCTGGTGGGAAAAAAATGTCAAGAAAAAACACAACACAGCTTTTTAAATAAATTTATTGCACAGCTCCGAGGGTCTTCTTCCGACTTCGGGGGTCTCCGCGCTCTCCGGTTCTTTCTTCTGCCGGGCCTCCGCTATCTTCTTCCAGCTCTTTTGCTAGCGGGGCCCGGTCTTCTCCGTTGCCTTCTTCTTCTCCCGCTCTCTGGTTCTTCTCCCGCTCTCCGGTTCTTTCTTCCGCCGGGCCTCCGCTATCTTCTTCCAGCTCTTTTGCTAGTGGAGGCCCGGTCTTCCCGTCGTCTCGTCCGGCTCTCCGTTGTCCTTCTGCCGGCCCCTCCACTACCTTCTTGTAGCTCTTTTGCTAGTGGAGGGGCCGGTCTTCCCGTCGCCGTCTTCTTCTCTCTTCTCCTCCGATGTTGACGCGTCGCTTCCTTCCGCTGTAATACTGGCTGTTCGCTCCGCTCCGCATTAATATAGGCTTCTCATGACGTCACAGTCACATGCTCCGGTGGCCCCGGAGCATGTGACTGTGACGTCATGGGAGCATGTGACTGTGACGTCATGAGAAGCCTATATTAATGCGGAGTGGAGCGAACAGCCAGTATTACAGCGGAAGGAAGCGACGCGTCAACATCGAGGAGGAGAAGAGAGAAGAAGACGGCGACGGCGACAGGAAGACCGGCCCCTCCACTAGCAAAAGAGCTACAAGAAGGAAGTGGAGGGGCCGGCAGAAGGACAACGGAGAGCCGAACGAGACGACGGGAAGACCGGGCCTCCGCTAGCAATAGAGCTGGAAGAAGATAGCAGAGGCCCGGCGGAAGAAAGAACCGGAGAGCGGGAGAAGAACCGGAGAGCGGGAGAAGAAGAAGGCGACGGAGAAGACCGGGCCCCACTAGCAAAAGAGCTGGAAGAAGATAGCGGAGGCCCGGCAGAAGAAAGAACCGGAGAGCGCGGAGACCCCCGAAGTCGGAAGAAGACCCCCGGAGCTGTGCTGTGCAATAAATTAATTTAAAAAGCTGTCGGGAAGAGGCCCTGTCCTCATCAACATGGGGGCAGGGTGCTCTGGGGTGGGGGGCCGCAGGTCGCCCCCCCTGCCCCAGAGCACCAAACCCCCCATTTTGAGGGCATTCGGCCTGGTACGGTTCAGGAGGGAGGGGGGCCGCTCTCTCGTCCCCCCCCCCTCTTCCCCTGCGGCCTGCCAGGTTGCGTGCTCGGATAAGGGTCTGGTTTGGATTTTGGGGGGGACCCCCACGCCGTTTTTTCGGTGTAGGGGTTCCCCTTCAAATCCAGACCAGACCCAAGGGCCTGGTATGCTCCTGGAGGGGGAACCCATGCCGGTTTTTTATTTAAAATTTGGCGTGGAGTTCCCCCTCAAGATTCATACCAAACACAGTGCCTGCTATTGGCGGGTATCCAAGTCGGATCCCCGTTCATTGAAAGTCGGACATATGTCGGCTTCATGTCGCAGGGCAAAGTCGGATCCAAAGTAGGACAGATGTCGTGGCGCACTAGTGTGAACCCAGCCTAAAGGGGGCTGAATACAAATTCACACCACACTTTTCAGATATTTATTTATAAAAAAAAATTGAAAACCTATTATCATTTTCCTTCCACTTCACAATTATGTGCCACTTTGTGTTGGTCTATCACATAAAATCCCATTATAATTTATTTGCGTTTTTTGGTTGTAACATGACAAAATGTGGAAAATTTCAAGGGGTATGAATACATTATGTGTGGCCCTTTGGTGATGTCAGGGGCTGCATTTGAGGCCCTCTTTAGCCCACACATTGACAACCATTGATCTACATGCCAAAACAGAGCAGTGTGAATAAACTGATAGCACACAATATTTCTGAACCGTAAAGCCCTGTACACACGATCGGATTTCCCATGGATTCTAATCCGATGGATTTTTCCATCGGAAATCCGATGAAGCTGACTTTCATCAGTCTTGCCTACACACCATCAGTCTAAAATTCGACCGTCCAAAACGCGGTGACGTAAAACACTCCGACAAGCAAAATTAAGTTCAATGCTTCTGAGCATGCGTCGACTT
Organism: Rana muscosa; assembly: GCA_029206835.1. Lineage (NCBI taxonomy): Eukaryota > Metazoa > Chordata > Amphibia > Anura > Ranidae > Rana > Rana muscosa. Next base: position 198,834,705 of record CM055126.1, on the reverse strand, counting down.
GATTCTGAGCATGCGTGGGTTTTTTGTCCGATGAAGTTCCACACAGACGATTGGAATTTGCTATCGTTTTTTTTTTTTTCCATCGGATAAATTTAAAACATGTTCTATTTTTTCTCACCGATGGAAAAAAGACCGATGGGGCCCATACACGATCGGTTTGTCCGATGAGAAAAGTCCATCGGACTGTTTTCATCGGTAAAACCGATTGTGTGTACACGGCTTAAGGGGTGTCTAAAGCCTCGTACACACGGTCGGACCTCCATCGGACTTTTCCGTGGATTTTTGTCCGAAGGGAGTTGGCCGGGCACACCCATAGCATACACACCACAGGACTTTTCTGCAAACTTTCCCAAAACTTTTTCCAACATCACATGGTTTTTCTGCTCTTTACCGCCACCCTTTGGTCAACTTCTGCTATTGTTGGTTGGTTTTAACATTATTTGTTTTGTCCATCCGATGGTTTTCTGTACACACGGTCGGACTTTGCTCCATCAGACTTTTGTTGGCCAAAAGTTTGTCTGTTTGCAGACCGAACTTTTGTCCGATGAAAACCAAAAAAGTTTGTCCGATGGACCATACACACGGTCTGATTTTTTGTCAAACTTGCTCAAAATGAAGTTTGTTGGCAAAAAGTCCGACCGTGTGTACGGGGCTTTAGGCTGGCCATACATGAGGTCAAATTTATTTTTTTTCACAAGAAAAGGGGTCAAATTTTAAACACTTTCAATTTGTATGCAATCAGCCAGGCCCTTGCACTAGGTGAGGTAAATCTAAATGAAAATGAATAGGAAAATTGTATAATGTATGGGCAGCTTTACTGTGTAAATCTCAGCACTGGATGGATTGCTATGATTGTAAAGTGGAAGGACCAGGAGGAATATATTTTCATTCCAGCAGCTAGCAGAGAACGGCAGACCTTTAGGATATGTGAGGAATTTGCAGTGTATTTGTTAAACGAAAAAAGGAACACTCACTGTCTATAATTCCCCTCTCTGGTCATAAACTTGGAAGGAGCGCTTTTGAAAGTGGCAGTAGGAGGTCCATGGGCGGCTCAATACAGGGAACTTATCAGCTACCAATCAATGGCTGATATTGATAACTTCCGCTGACAGTGCAGTCTGTATGTTAGTTCTTACAGCTGACAGCTCAGTGCTGTTGGTTATAGACAAGCAGTTCTCCGCACATTGAACATGTATAAAGCATGCACCTCACTTGTCCCTGATCTGACAAGGATTTAGCTGTGCAGACTTTTTGGCATCACATGGCATTTTGTCAGAATCTTCTACCTGGAGCTTGGGCATGTGGACCACAATCTCTATGTATCATAAACAGTTGCCATCTATTTTTATTTATTTATATAAGTACAATTTTTACCTTTTTAATTCTTTGTTGCATGGCAGTGCTGCTGATCTCTTGCAGCCTATTTGCACCTACTTCATGTCTACAAGCACTCCACTGCTATCAGCGTAGTTTTCCTAATAGTGGCACCAGTGGACCATATGGTGCCTGTGTGATGGAAAGGCCACTTACACTCTCCATTAGGAGGACGTGTGACCATGTGATATCGCAGGAAATTGGGAGGCAGGAATGGTGCGTTGTCACCTCATTTCAGGAAGTGCCTAAACCAGGACTTTGATGGCAGGATCACCAGGTATTATTTCAATATATAAATCATGGAATTCTAAGTATTAAAAACAACATTTATTGTGACATAAAGGGGGGAATCAGGTATCCTCACACCCTTGTGTGCACTGGGCACACCTCTAATGTTTGACAACTTCCCCGGCCCGAGACCAGCCCCCTAATATTCCAGCCATCTATGTACTTCTTCCCATCAGTGCAGGTTGTGTTATGTCCCTTTATCATTTCTGTGGATGGGGGATTCCCAAGTAATGGGATCTGGGTGCGTCCATTGCAGAGCACTCATGTGGAAATGACTCCTTGTGGAGCATTCGCCATCACAGAGAATGAATCATTCTATTTATAAAACAAAGTGTTACTTCCTGTAGTGTATTGTGAGAATAGGATCTGGTATGTCCCAGTAATAGTACTCTATAGATGTCAGTTTAGCTCCAATTCCTGCACCATCATACCCCAGATCACCCCAATTCCTGGACCATCTTATCCCAGATCACCCCAATTCCTGCACCATCATACCCCAGATCACCCCAATTCCTGCACCATCATACCCCAGATCACCCCAATTCCTGGACCATCTTATCCCAGATCACCCCAATTCCTGGACCATCACCCCAATTTCTGCACCATCATACCTTAGATCACCCCAATTCCTGCACCATCATACCTCAGATCACCCCAATTCCTGCACCTTTATACCCCAGATCACCCCAATTCCTCCACCTTCATACCCCAGATCACCCCAATTCCTGGACCTTCATACCTCAGATCACCCCAATTCCTGGACCTTCATACCCCAGATCACCCCAATTCCTGGACTTTCATACCTCAGATCACCCCAATTCCTGGACCTTCACCCCTCAGATCACCCCAATTCCTGCACCATCATACCTCAGATCACCCCAATTCCTGGACCTTCACCCCTCAGATCACCCTAATTCCTCCACCTTCATACCCCAGATCACCCCAATTCCTGGACCTTCATACCTCAGATCACCCCAATTCCTGGACCTTCATACCCCAGATCACCCCAATTCCTGGACTTTCATACCTCAGATCACCCCAATTCCTGGACCTACACCCCTCAGATCACCCCAATTCCTGCACCATCATACCTCAGATCACCCCAATTCCTGGACCTTCATACCTCAGATCACCCCAATTCCTCCACCTTCATACCTCAGATCACCCCAATTCCTCCACCTTCATACCTCAGATCACCCCAATTCCTCCACCTTCACACCTCAGATCACCCCAATTCCTGGACCTTCATACCTCAGATCACCCCAATTCCTGGACCATCATACCTCAGATCACCCCAATTCTCCACCTTTACACCTCAGATCACCCCAATTCATCCGCCTTTAAACCTCAGATCATCCCAATTCTTGCACCTTCATATATCAGATCACCCCAATTCCTGCACCATTACATCTAAGATCACCCCAATTCCTGCACCATCATACCTCAGATCACCCCAATTCCTCCACCTTTACACCTCAGATCACCCCAATTCCTCCACCTTCACCCAGCAGATCACCCCAATTCCTGTACATTCATACCTCAGATCACCCCAATTCCTGCACCGTCACAGCTCAGATCACCCCAATTCCTGTACATTCACACCTCAGATCACCCCAATTCCTGCACCTTCGCAGCTCAGATCACCCCAATTCCTGCACCATCAGACCTTTGATACTACTAAGAGGAGGAAGAGGGAAGGAGGGCAGGCCTCTTCATGTAACAATAAATACAACTGCATGCAGACTGGAGCCGATACGGGAAGGAGGGCCAACACCTGAATGCATACCTCCCAACTGTCCCTGATTTGTAACAAAGTCCCTCTGTCCCAGTTTCCCCCTCATTTTGGTCTGATCTTTATAGATGTTTTTAAAATGCACTTTTTATCTATCAAAAAGTGTTTTCCAGCGCTAAACCTTTCATCCAATTTCTAAATTGCTGCATTTGTAAATTTCAAAAGCCAATATAAAGGAATAGGAGTGGTAAAAAAAAAGCACTTGTGGGTTTAACTTATAATTCTTTTTGTATAATTCTCCTTTCAGGGGGCGTGGCCGGGGTGTTATGCCTACATACTTTTGTTAATAGGTGTCCCTTATTCCAATCTTAAAAAGTTGGGAGGTATGATGTCAGTGACATGTGAAACGTCATGGTGGTGGCAGGGCCATGGGTGCAGAGCTGAAGGCAAAGCTTTGTACCTAAAAGCTTATTGACCTACAAATTACAGCCTATAGCAGCAGCGCTATGTTTGTAGGTGGCGGGAGCACACAGGAGGAGCACTGGTGGCCTAGTCCGAGCCTGCACACATGCCACGTGATCATCTCCTGGGTGCATCTGAAAAAGACTTTCCATGCCCGTCGTGGCACACTTGCCTTAGGTTGCCTATCCCTGTTCTTCAGTATGATAAATCTTCATCAGCGTATCATTATGGTACAACCCAAGGCCAGACTGGGTATGGCAAGCTGATCTGCTGTATATGTTATACCAATAGGGGATAGGGTTACCACCTGTCCAGGATTCACCCGGACAGTTCGGGTTTGGAATCATGTGTCCGGGTTTCAGACTATTATCTCTTAACAGAACGGTGGGAGAGAGGGTTAGGGCCAGGACACCCTTGCGTGGATGCAATGATGATTGGCAGACTCTGTGACTTCTATAAGAAGACAGCTATACAGTGGAAGGCCTCCAGCCGTATAACACTTCTGTATAGGTAGGACCGCTGTCTCCTATGGCAAATAATCTTGGAACAGTCACTAAAGGTAGTTGTACATTACTCTTGGTAACACAGAACAGTCCTTTACTTATCTCACAGTATACCAGAGTAGATCTTCACTCGCTGAGCTCCCAGTCTCTCACTAGACTTCCAGATCACAGTCATCACTGGATCCCCTGAGCTCTTCCACAGCTATCCCGATGTATACTCCTCAAGCGTCTCCCCCGCTATCCTGCTGGGGTCCCTGGCTCGGCACTTCCTGAAGTTTTCCCACTTCTTCACCGTCCCCGGCTGGTGAGAAGTCTGCTCTGGTACTGGCCTCAGCTTACTAAGAGTGGTCTCCGGTAACAAGGTGGATGGTCCCTTATTGGCGACAGCTTCCCCTCGACCTCCGACCACAACTGGTTCCCCTGTCCGGCTGAGCCTTCACAACTCGAATGGACTCCAATCCTGAAGTCCCAACCCTACGCTGCTTCTCCTGCTTCTGGACAGGCCTCAGGCAGCCTATCAGCCAGGAATCCTTGGGATATGCCTCAGGCTTCTGGCCTAGCAACCCGGGCCGACATAACACGTCCACCCAGATAGCCGTCCACGTCCAGGTGGCACAGAACCCCAATCACCTGATTACACCCAAATAAATAGGCTCTCTCAGCAGGCCAAGGGACTAAAAGAAACCCCCACCAATTGGCTGAGACACCCCATCCATTCATGATCTGACCTTGCTAAACCCTTGTCAATCTAATGTCACCAGCCACAGTGCCACCTAGTGACAAAAGAGAAAAGGTACAGCAATTCCAGAATTTAGGGAGGGATCAGAGGATCTTTTATCAATCAGCCATGACAATTACTACCTGGCAAACTAAATTTGTTAGCAACCCTGCCTAAACACCAGGGTGCTACATGTAAGAACCTGAATTTGACAAAAGCAAAAAAAGTGCAGAAATCTTGCGCAATAATTTTTTTTTTTTTTTTTTTATAAGACGAACATGGCACACACACTATATTACGAAAAGTATTGGGACGCCTGTCTTTACACACACATGAACTTTAATGGCATCCCAGTCTTAGTCCGTAGGGTTCAATATTGAGTTAGCCCACCCTTTGCAGCTATAACAGCTTCACCTCTTCTGGGAAGACTTTCCACAAGGTTTAGGAGAGTGTCTATGGGAATGTTTGACCATTCTTCCAGAAGGGCATTTGTGAGGTTAGGCAATGACCGGAGAAACTTGACTGGCCTGCACAGAGTTCTGACCTCAACCTAATAGAACACCTTTGGGATGAATTAGAGTGGAGACTGTGATCCAGGCCTTCTCGTCCAACATCAGTGCCTGACCTCACAAATGCGCTTCTGGAAGAATGGTCAAACACTCCCATAGACACTCCTAAACCTTGTGGACAGCCTTCCCAGAAGAGGTGAAGCTGTTATAGCTGCAAAGGGTGGGCCAACTCAACATTGAACCCTACGGACTAAGACTGGGATGCCATTAAAGTTCATGTGCATGTAAAGGCAGGCTCCTGTAGTGGTGCATATCAGACCGGCAGGGTACAGTTCTGTTGAAGTCTGCTCGTCACGGCCAGTGGTGGGGATAGAGGGGGATGTAGCAGCTGTTACTCATGCCGATGAGATCAGCTCCCAGATCAGCTTCTTGCAGTACCTGTACAGCAGAGCTGGAGTGTGGGAGGAAAAAGCAGCTCAAGGAGCCAGGGAGTTCATGTGCTGACAAGGAGCACATTGATAGGAGGAGAAAGCAGAGTTCACAAGCATGAGCTCATCTCTGTGCTACTTTTCCTTCACTGTCTAGTGACATGATTGGGGTGGATACATGACAGCCTGGGCTCAGAGGAATGATTTGAATAATGCTGGCTGTCATTCAAACTAGAAGACTGAGGACATCGTGTGGCAGAAGAAAAGAAGTACTGGGGATGGGGGGCTCTGGATTGATGATGAATATTGCAACAAAAAGGTGTTTTCTATTTTATCTTTTAATTAGATTTTCATTTTTCTTTTTTTATCCTTCGGTGGAGTTCTGCTTTAAATTTGCCCAAAATTGTGGAAAAGCTATACATTTATACTATGCCATCCAAATACCGGTAAGTGTATCACGTCTTTTTAGAGACAAGAAGAACACACATAGAATACAAATCAATCAGAGCAAAATAGGGTAGGTATACGGAACAGATATACAGTAACTTTCAGGGTAATAAGCACACTAGATTTGTATAATACAATTGTGTTATTACCCTAGAAGTTATATCTGGACTGTATACCTGCCCTATTTTGCTCTATTTGATCTGAGACCCCCCCCCCCCCCCCATTTGAGTCGCCATCAGTGGCTTCTTTCTCTATCGGGCATCCACTTGACATGACAGCTCAGTGGGAATATATTGGAATGCTGTGCTTTTTGTTTATTTCTATTATGTATTTATTTAGATAATTTCCTGAATAGTACTAAATATCGTTGGCTCCTGAGGAAGTGGATAACGTCCATGAAACGTGTTGGGACATCGAAAACTTACACCATGTAATATGAATGTCCTTTTCGAAGAGTGGTTGATTTTAATAGTTGTATCTCGATATTCTACAAATTATGTATATCACAGTGAAAAATATACTGTTTTTATAAATGTTTCTAATGAAAAAATTAGAATTTTATATAAACATGATGTGCCGCCAAAGTCCCAATAGAATATGTTCTTCACTTTTCTGCAGTTGCTAGAATACATTGAAGATGAAGTGTTAGCGTGTTAATGGTACCAAATAAAACAAAGCACTAGACGGCACAGATATTCTAAATCACTCTGCTGGTCTCGTATCCTTTGTTCTGTGGTGCTTTGATGAGTCTGTGTTTCCTTCATTAAATAAAATAGGTCAATAAGTTAATTGCATTTATGAAAGTACAAGCAAACTTCAAAGAAAGCGATTCGCTCCCCTTGTGTCGGGAAAACACAAAGCTGACGATTCTGCCGGAGATCAGGCACATGCCAGGCTGCTATACACGACCCTATCCTTCCAAGACATGTGGCAGAGCGGAGTAATGTGTGTGTGATCCAGTCACCTAGAGGTGACATGTTCCAGACTGCCCCACCCTGTTCACTGTGCTATAGGTGACATGTTCCAGACTGCCCCACCCTGTTCACTGTGCTATAGGTGACATGTTCCAGACTGCCCCACCCTGTTCACTGTGCTATAGGGGACATGTTCCAGACTGCTCCACTCTGTTCACTGTGCTATAGGGGACATGTTCCAGACTGCCCCACCCTGTTCACTGTGCTATAGGTGACATGTTCCAGACTGCCCCACCCTGTTCACTGTGCTATAGGTGACATGTTCCAGACTGCCCCACCCTGTTCACTGTGCTATAGGGGACATGTTCCAGACTGCCCCACCCTGTTCACTGTGCTATAGGGGACATGTTCCAGACTGCTGCACTCTGTTCACTGTGCTATAGGTGACATGTTCCAGACTGCCCCACCCTGTTCACTGTGCTATAGGTGACATGTTCCAGACTGCCCCACCCTGTTCACTGTGCTATAGGGGACATGTTCCAGACTGCCCCACCCTGTTCACTGTGCTATAGGGGACATGTTCCAGACTGCTCCACTCTGTTCACTGTGCTATAGGGGACATGTTCCAGACTGCCCCACTCTGTTCACTGTGCTATAGCGGACATGTTCCAGACTGCTCCACTCTGTTCACTGTGCTATAGGGGACATGTTCCAGACTGCCCCACTCTGTTCACTGTGCTATAGGGGACATGTTCCAGACTGTCCCACCCTGTTCACTGTGCTATAGGGGACATGTTCCAGACTGCTCCACTCTGTTCACTGTGCTATAGGGGACATGTTCCAGACTGCCCCACTCTGTTCACTGTGCTATAGGGGACATGTTCCAGACTGCCCCACTCTGTTCACTGTGCTATAGGGGACATGTTCCAGACTGCTCCACTCTGTTCACTGTGCTATAGGGGACAGGTTCCAGACTGTCCCACTCTGTTCACTGTGCTATAGGGGACAGGTTCCAGACTGCTCCACTCTGTTCACTGTGCTATAGGGGACAGGTTCCAGACTGCCCCACTCTGTTCACTGTGCTATAGGGGACATGTTCCAGACTGTCCCACCCTGTTCACTGTGCTATAGGGGACATGTTCCAGACTGCTCCACTCTGTTCACTGTGCTATAGGGGACATGTTCCAGACTGCCCCACTCTGTTCACTGTGCTATAGGTGACATGTTCCAGACTGCCCCACCCTGTTCACTGTGCTATAGGGGACATGTTCCAGACTGCTCCACTCTGTTCACTGTGCTATAGGGGACATGTTCCAGACTGTCCCACCCTGTTCACTGTGCTATAGGGGACATGTTCCAGACTGTCCCACCCTGTTCACTGTGCTATAGGGGACATGTTCCAGACTGCTCCACTCTGTTCACTGTGCTATAGGGGACATGTTCCAGACTGCCCCACTCTGTTCACTGTGCTATAGGGGACATGTTCCAGACTGTCCCACCCTGTTCACTGTGCTATAGGGGACATGTTCCAGACTGCTCCACTCTGTTCACTGTGCTATAGGGGACATGTTCCAGACTGCCCCACTCTGTTCACTGTGCTATAGGTGACATGTTCCAGACTGCTCCACTCTGTTCACTGTGCTATAGGGGACATGTTCCAGACTGCCCCACCCTGTTCACTGTGCTATAGGTGACATGTTCCAGACTGCCCCACCCTGTTCACTGTGCTATAGGGGACATGTTCCAGACTGCCCCACCCTGTTCACTGTGCTATAGGGGACATGTTCCAGACTGCTCCACTCTGTTCACTGTGCTATAGGGGACATGTTCCAGACTGCCCCACTCTGTTCACTGTGCTATAGGGGACATGTTCCAGACTGCTCCACTCTGTTCACTGTGCTATAGGGGACATGTTCCAGACTGCCCCACTCTGTTCACTGTGTTATAGGGGACATGTTCCAGACTGTCCCACCCTGTTCACTGTGCTATAGGGGACATGTTCCAGACTGCTCCACTCTGTTCACTGTGCTATAGGGGACATGTTCCAGACTGCCCCACTCTGTTCACTGTGCTATAGGGGACATGTTCCAGACTGCCCCACTCTGTTCACTGTGCTATAGGGGACATGTTCCAGACTGCTCCACTCTGTTCACTGTGCTATAGGGGACAGGTTCCAGACTGTCCCACTCTGTTCACTGTGCTATAGGGGACATGTTCCAGACTGCCCCACTCTGTTCACTGTGCTATAGGGGACATGTTCCAGACTGCCCCACTTTGTTCACTGTGCTATAGGCAACATATTCTAGTTTGCTCTACTCCGTTTATTCTGCTATATGGGACATACTCCAGCCAGCCTTATTCATTAAACTGTGCTATAGGTGACATACTACTTTATGCCTCACTCGGTATACTGTTCTATAAATTACATGCATTGGAATTCCGCACTCCATATGCAGTGCTATATGTAGCATACTCTGGTTTGCCCCGCACTGTGCTGTAGGTGGCATACTGCAGACTGGCAAACTCTGTACACTGTGCTATAGGTGACACACTTCCCCAAATCCGTACACTGTACTGTCACATTCTGTATACTCCATGCTGGTTTGCTGACACCACTAGGTTTTTTTCCCCGTTCAACCCAGCATGGTGAAAGAAAAATAAACCTGACAGCTCAAGAGGAGCCGCTGTACTAACTATCGGATGTTAGTACAGCGATCTGCTTGCTGTGATTTTGTGTTCTGACAGGGGGGCGCCCTCCCCCTTCCCCCACCAGAATACTCCAGTCAGCGTTCTCAGCGCTGATCGGGAGCCGATCGGCAGACCGTTTTCAGTCTTGACCCTCCGATAGAAGCCGGCTGAATGTCTGGCCTCTGTCGGACCGGCTGCGGTACACCCGGGCCGAATGCCAATTGAACCAGCCGATGCCACCCGTCATTCGGCCCGTGTGTACTACGCGTAAGACTTGCATTGAGAGAAGAATCAGTAAATAACAACCCTTGTGTAACACTACAAAGCCTGAGTACGGAATGAGCAAATATGTACATATATAGTTACAAATCATTACATAAAAACAAGGTTTACAAAACATTAGCACAATCTGATAAGATTGGTTCTATCCAGCTGATCTCTTTTACATGTTTGTTCTAAAAATAAACCAAAACATTGAAGAGGTCTGACATTCCCTTTAAGTCCCGTTGATGACCTGAGTCATTGAAAAGGTCAGTCCATGTAATGATCCATCTATGGCACCCTGCTAATGATCATCATAACAGCGGCCTTCTAATCCTCTACTATCTGGGCAGAATTGTCTTCTGACAAATAAAAGGATCTGAATAGTTAAGCATCTGGATGAAATCACAGTCAGGGGATTTCGAGTGTTTATCCACTTTGATTGCCATACACAGGACTTCAGCCCCCCCCCCCCCCAAACACTGAGCGGGGAGCTTTACTTGGCTGTATTGCTCAGTTCCTAGAGAGTGTCTGCCTCCACCTACAAACCATTTATACCGATCATGTATTTATATTTGGGTCCAGAAAGATCGCTGAGGATAGGGACAGAATAAATGAATGCATCATACATACTAGGGGGAGTACAACGGGGGGAGGGGGGGGGGATCCGTAGTGGAGAAGGATCTGGGGGTTTTGGTAGATCATAAGCTCAATAATGACATGCAATGCCAAGCTGTGGTTTCCAAAGCGAGCAAAGTCCTTTCTTGTATTAAGAGAGGTATGGTCTCCAGAGAGAGAGAAATATCATTTTTCCCCTCTTCAAATCATTAGTAAGGCCTCATCTGGAATATGCAGTTCAGTTTTGGGCCCCAGTTCTCAAAAAGGATATCAGGGAACTGGAGAAAGTGCAGAGAAGGGCAACCAAACTGATAAGAGGCATGGAGGAGCTCAGCTATGAGGAAAGATTAGAGGAACTGAATTTATTCTCTCTTGGGAAGAGGAGATTAAGGGGGGATATGATCAACATGTACAAATATATAAGGGGTCCATAAAGTGAACTTGGTGATGAGTTATTCACTTTACGGTCAACACAAAGGACAAGGGGGCACTCTTTACGTCTAGAGGAAAAAAGATTTCACCTCCAAATACGGAAAGGTTTCTTCACAGTAAGAGCTGTGAAATGTGGAACAGACTCCCTACAGAGGTGGTTCTGGCCAGCTCAGTAGATTGCTTTAAGAAAGGCCTGGATACTTTCTTAAGGCCCCTTTCACACGGGCGGACCGTATGTCCGTTTTTCACCCATCCATTTTCGGATGAAAAACAGACATACATGTATCCCTATGGGATAGCGGATGAACATCCGCTGACATCCGATCTCATCCGTGTTCACAATGCTCCGTTTTTCAGGATAGAAAAATTCCTATTTTTCTATCCCTTTGCAGAGCGGTTTGGATGAACACAGACAGACGGTCCGTGTTCATCCGATCCCCCCATAGGGGAGAGCGGAGATCTGCCAGGGTGGTCCCTGCACAGTGTGTGGGGACCGCCCCGTCATCCGCCGGCTCAGCCGGGGATCAACGGAGCGATCCCCGCTGAGCAAACGGAGGTTCACAGGGCGGATCATGACTGATCCATCCCGTGTGAAAGGGGCCTTAATCTATATAATATAACTGGGTACTGACATTTATAGGTAAAGTTGATCCGGGGAAAATCCGATTGCCTCTCGGGGGATCAGGAAGGAATTTTTTCCCCTGCTGTAGCAAATTGGATCATGCTCTGCTGGGGTTTTTTGCCTTCCTCTGGATCAACTGTGGGTATAGAATTGGGTATATGGGATTGTACGATTTTTTTTTTTTTTTTTTAAATGGTTGAACTGGATGGACTTTGTCTTTTTTCAACCTGACTAACTATGTAACTATGTAAGTCCTGGGTCACACCTATGCATTTTTTAGCACGTTTTTAGTTTTGCAGAAACACACTGCAGTCCATGGCTTCCTATGAATGTAGTTCACCTCTGTGCATTTTATGGAAAGGGCCAGGGAAGTTTTTTCTGGTTTTTGGCTCCATAGACTTCAATGGATCAAAAATGTGTATTGAAAAACGCAAAATGCACCTGAAATATGCAAACTTCAACCTGGCTAGGTGTGAACCGGGCCTTAAAGGGGTGTTCCAGGCAACCCCGAGCAAAATAAATAAATAATTAAAAGCCAGAAGCTACACATACTGCAGCTGCTGGCTTTTATTAAATGGAGACTTACCTGTCCTGGTGTCCCTCGATGTCGGCACCGCAGCTGATGTTTCACATCAGCTGCCGTCGCCATTGCGGGTAAGGGAACCCGGCAGTGAAGCCTTTCAGCTTCACGCCAGGAACCCTACTGCGCATGCGCGAGGCCCTGCTCCTCTCTCCTATTAGCCTGGCAGCCAGGGGAGGAGGAGGGAGCCCCGCGGTGACATCACGGCCGCGGCCGGACTCCAGGAAGTGGGAAAGGATACCCGTCCCCCCTCCCCCCCGAAAGGTGCCAATTGTGGCACCGGAGGGGGGGGGGGAGGAATCCGATGAGCGGAAGTTCCACTTTAGGGTGGAGCTCCACTTTAAGGAGCAAAAGAAGTCCTTGACTTTTATTTTGTCTTGTACCCCAGTTTATGTTTTTAATGTATTATTATTACAGGTACTTATATAGCGCCGTCAATTTACGCAGTGCTTTACATACACTATTTTACCAAAAGTATTGGGACACCTGCCTTTACACACACATGAACTTTAATGGCATCCCAGTCTTAGTCCGTAGGGTTCAATATTGAGTTGGCCTATAACAGCTTCAACTCTTCTGGGAAGGCTGTCCACAAGGTTTAGGAGTGTGTCTATGCGAATGTTTGACCATTCTTCCAGAAGTGCATTTGTGAGGTCAGGCGCTGATGTTGGACGAGAAGGCCTGGCTCACAGTCTCCACTCCTATTCATCCCAAAGGTGTTCTATCGGGTTGAGGTCAGGACTCTGTGCAGGCCAGCCAAGTTCCTCCACCCCAAACGCCCTCATCCATGTCTTGGACCTTGCTTTGTGCACTGGTCCAAATCATTTGGTGGAGGGGGGATTATGGTGTTGGGTTGTTTTTCAGGGGTTGGGCTTGGCCCCTTTAGTTCCAGTGAAGGGAAGTCTTCAGGCGTCAGCATACCAAGACATTTTGTACAATTTCATGCTCCCAACTTTGTGGGAACAGTTTGGGGATGGCCCCTTCCTGTTCCAACATGACTGCGCACATGAAGCTAGCCAGTGGCGGTTTCACAGCCAGGTTCCCATTGCACATGCGTGAGCCATGATGTGCTTTGTGAATGGTCCTGAAGCCCTCTGGGATCTGTGACATGTCCCAGAAAGAGAGGGGGGGGCAAACTTCCTCTCGCGATCCAAATGGAGGTGGGAGCGGGTACCTATCAGAATTAGGTGGGGGGGGGGGGGTGAGAACATAAAGCAAAACTTCCCCTCTAGGGTGAAATTCCACTTTAAAATTCTGTCATTCTGCTCTCTTCTATCATCATACTTATTGCATTGCAACAAACCTGATTGGCTCCTCGTGCCGTTTCTCTTCTGCCCCAGCCATAGCTGTGCTGCACAGGGACACTTGCAGTGTCTGTGCAGCAGAGCTTTGATGGGGGGGAAGGAGAAGCAGCACAAGGTGCCAGACAGGTGTGTTGCAGTAGTGCAAGACCCTGATGCCAGGTCAAAATTAGATGCTTAAACTGCCTGTATTTTTAAAAAAAATGCATTTAAGGGTGTAATAATGTATACAAATGTGTAATAATAATCATCTGCCTGGAATTCAGCCTTAAAAAGCAGAACTTTTTTTTTGTTCCAAACAAGAACTTTTTTTTTTTAAAACATTTTTGCCTAAGCAGCTAAATGAGTACAATTTAAAGCTGAACTCCAAGCACATAAAAATTAATTTGAATATTGTTGTGTTACACTATGTGATTATTCTTGCTCTGTGTCTTTAAGATCTGTCCCCTTCTTTCTAGCTGAACTCTCTCTCTCACCGTAGTTCTTTATATATCTCCTCCACTTCCTGATTCTGGTCATTACTCCTGTATATCTTCCATGCTAAACATCTTACATGTGGCTTACAACTGCAACGTTTTTCTAACTATGAATATCCAATATTAAACGGAACATTCAAAAGGATTCATCGTCTGTCGTCCTAACTGTGAGTTTATTCATTGAGTTAAACTGCCTGTATCGATGCAAGGGATGAATATCAAACCAGCTTGTGTAAGGCCTACTTAAACCTGGAGATGAACTTTATCGCTTTGTAGTTGAGACAGACTAGTAGAAAAATGGAGTTTCACAGCCTAATTACAAGATTTCTGCATGTCAGTACTGAAAAAGACAAGATTTACTGCCATCATAGCAAGAAAGAAGGGACAGAGCAGCACATGGCAGCCTTATAGCCTGAGACAATCTGCACAGTGTCATATTTCAGCACACAGATCCTGCCTGCTTTCACAGTCAGTCTGCTATCATGAGTGACCAAGCTTCTGCATGTGAACTCACATCTACCTCCACACAAGTTCCTGAAGAAACTGAGTTACCCAAACGCTCAGTTAAACCCACTTGGAAAGTAATGGAGAATTATGAAGCTTCAAGGACTGAATTGTCAAATAGCTTGGAATTAGTCTGGGAGAAAATCCTTGCTGAAGCCAATACAGTGTCTGTTGAACGTGAACCACTGACACTAGAGGGCGCCATTAAACAACTTTCTGCCTCATATGAGCTTTATCAGCTTACCAGCAGCAAATTCACTAATGTCTTGCAAAACATGAATACAGAAAGTGCGATGACACAATTAAAGCGCGTCAATGCTCTCAATATTGAAAGAGACAGTTTTATCCAGCAAACCAGATTAAAGACAGAAGTAAAAATAAAGCTGTTACAGGACACTGCATCTCACAGATCTGTTTCCACCAGACGTTCTAAAAACTCGTCAAGATCCCATAGTCTAAGATACTCAACACTCAGTGAGCGACTTATTAATGCCCGCGCTGAAGTGCAGGTGGCATATGCAGAAAAAAGAGCAGAGTTGGAAGCGCAGTCAGCACGTTAAAGAGCAGAGTTGGAAGCTCAGAGGGCAGAGTCGGAAGCGCAGTCAGCACGTCAAAGAGCAACAATGGAAACCTTAAATAAACAGTGTAAACATGACGCAGCTATGGCAAAGCTAAGGGTCCTACAGCAAGCTATCAGTGCAGACAAAGGTGCAAGTGAGAAAGACAACATTAACCTAAACATAGCAGATATAGAAGACCCCCTCAAACGCACTAAAGACTATGTCCTAAGTCACTGCAGTGCACACTCCATTGTCTCCAATGCTCCCGACTACATAGAGACTCCTTCACAGCTTCAAGTTAAAGAGGTTCCAGCAACTTCCTGCACTCAAAATCACTCCACTGCATTTCATACCTGCCTACCTTGCCTGCCTTCATACGTCACAGAGCATCAGCGCAAGCTTCAAGCAAGTCATCAATCTCCAGTCATCGGTACAGCCTTGAATCAACGTACCAATGGAACAACTGACTTCAAGCAAGCAACTCACCTGGATGCATCTGCTGCACCATATTTCCCTGTGTCCTTTAACAACAATGTCAAAGATAACGCAATCAGCACCATACAGCCAACAGCATCTCACATAAAGGCGGAGACAACTGAAACAGAAGAGTTTGTGAGGTACATGCTTCGCAGGGAGCTCACAAAGACTGGTCTTACAAGTTTTGATGACCAACCTGAGAACTACAGAAGTTGGAAATGTGCCTTCAGAACTACAATCAGCAATATTGGCATTACAGCTGATCAAGAATTGAATATGCTGATCAAATGGCTTGGTCCTCTATCTGCTGCACGTGTTAAGCCATTAAGATCGGTTTTCATGGACAATCCTACTGCAGGCCTCACAGCTGCATGGGAGTGACTAGAGCAAAGTTATGGCAGTCCAGAAGCTATAGAAAATGCTTTGTTCATGCGTCTGGAAACTTTCCCAAAGATATCCGGTAAGGACAACAAGGAGTTCCAGAGACTGAGTGACCTTCTCCTTGAGCTTCAGCTAGCCAAGACAGACCCAAAACTACCTGGACTCAGTTACCTTGACACTCCAAGAGGGGTAAACCCAATTGTCTCCAAGCTCCCGAATGGTTTGCAAGAGAAATGGACTGCACTAGGGTCATCATACAAAAGAGAGAACAAGGTTTCCTTCCCTCCATTCTCTTTCTTCTGTGAATTCATCAGGGAAATTGCAGAGACCAAGAACGATCCAAGTTTTTCCTACGGTGAGTACAGTCTCTTCTCACCCTTTCCTAAGAGTACCAGTCTTCAGGGCAACTATAGAAACCATAGAGGCCCAGTGTCTGTGAAAAAGACTGACATCCTTCCCACTCCTACCACAGTTCTGGCCACGAACAAACAGAGTAGGAAGATTGAAAACCCTAACAGAGAGTGTCCCATACACAAGAAGCCACACCCCCTCAATAAATGTATCGGCTTTAGGAAAAAGCCTCTGGAAGAGCGCAAGGAGCTTTTAAAGACATTTAGGGTATGTTTCAGGTGCTGTGCTTCTACAGAACATTTTGCAAGGGACTGTAATGTGTCCATCAAGTGCATAGAGTGTGGCTCTGAAGAACATGTGCAAGCCCTCCATCCTCTTGAGCCCAGCTCTGCACAACCTGCCAACACTCCTCCCAGGTTAACGCATGGCAGGGAGAATACAGACCAAGTGCCTAATTCTACCATCATTTCTTCATCCTGCACTGAAGTTTGTGGAGAAGACCGCTGTGGTAAGTCCTGTGCTAAGATATGCTTGGTGAACATATACCACAAGGATCAACCAGAAAAGTCTCTAAAGGCATATGCTATCTTAGACGATCAGAGCAATCGATCACTTGCAAAATCGGAATTGTTCAATCTATTTGAAATAAAAGGCGAAGCTCATCCTTACACCTTGGGTACCTGTAGTGGAACTATAGAGGTTTCTGGAAGAAGGGCTCATGGACTCATGGTATCTTCTCTCAAAGGTAACTTGCAATTACCCTTACCTACACTTGTTGAGTGCAATCAGATACCTGCCAACAGGGAAGAAATCCCTACTCCAGCTGCTGCTTTCCATCACCCTCACCTCAAGGTAATAGCAAATGAGATACCGCCGCTTGACAAAGATGCTCAGATCCTTCTTCTGTTAGGAAGAGACATTCTAAGAGTTCACAAGGTACACAGACAAGTCAGTGGACCCCCAGATGCCCCATTTGCCCAGCGCACTGATCTAGGATGGGTCATCATAGGCAATGTCTGCATAGGCAAAATGAAAAGACCTACCAACATTTCGTGATTCAAGACAAATGTTCTGCCAAATGGCCGAAACACTTACTTTGAGCCATGCCCACATCACTACTGGGTGAAAGAGAAGATAGCCAGCCACGAATGGCAACATGGTATCTCAGGTGACACAAGCCCTTTCTCCTGCCATGATGGCGACTTCGGCTCTACAGTGTTTAATGCAACCAGTGAAGATGACATACTGGCTCCTTCAATGGAAGACAAAGAATTAATCAAGGTAATGGACAATGAGTTCTTTCAAGATGACTCCAATAACTGGGTAGCACCCCTACCCGTTCGTCTCCCAAGAGAGAGATTGCCCAACAACTTACAGCAGGCCATCAGTAGATTCTCCTCCTTAAAGCGAAACTTAAGCAGGAAACCAGAGATGCAAAAGCACTTTGTGGACTTTATGCAAAATGTATTTGACAGAGATCATGCAGAGCCTGCTCCCCCACTAAAGGAGGGAGAAGAATGCTGGTACCTTCCATCCTTTGGCGTGTATCACCCACGCAAACCAGACCAAATCAGAGTTGTCTTTGATTCCAGTGCTCAGCACAAAGGTGTTTCTCTTAACAACATGCTCCTTACGGGACCCAACTTGAACAACAGTCTAATAGGAGTCTTGATTCATTTCAGACAAGAGCCTGTAGCAGTAATGGCCGACATTCAACAGATGTTTCACTGCTTCATCGTCAGAGAAGACAACAGAAACTACCTCAGGTTTCTATGGCACAAGGACAATGACCTCAACAAGGAAGTTATAGATTATCGCATGAAGGTACATGTCTTCGGTAACAGTCCTTCCCCAGCAGTGGCAACTTATGGGCTAAGGAGAACAGCTCAAACTGGAGAAGTTGAATATGGATCTGATGCCCGTCAATTTGTTGAAAGAAACTTCTATGTTGATGACGCACTTAAGTCCTTTCCAACTGCTAAAGAAGCAATTGATCTTCTCACCAGAACAAAGGAGATGCTGTCTGTAGCAAACCTTAGACTGCACAAGATTATATCCAACAGCCAGGAACTTATGAATGCCTTTCACTCTGAGGACTATGCCACTAGTCTAAAAAACCTTGACTTAGGTACAGATGTGCCTCCTGTACAGCAAAGTCTGGGTTTGTTGTGGAACATCAAGCAAGACAAATTCACCTTCCAAGTGTCAACTTGTGACAAACCCTTCACTAAGAGAGGAGTCCTGTCCGTGGTGAATAGCATCTATGACCCACTGGGTTTCCTTGCTCCAGTTACCATTCAAGGTAAGATTTTACTAAGACAGTTGTCTACTGAGAACATAGACTGGGATACTCCCTTGCCTAGTGAGAATCAACACAAGTGGGAAAGGTGGAGATATTCTTTGAAGTCACTAGAAAAACTTCAGATTCCCCGTTGCTATGTTCCAGGATCCACTTCAACTGCTAACCGGAGAGAGATTCATATTTTCTCTGATGCATCAGTTGAAGCTATTGCTGCAGTAGCCTATTTGAAGACCTCTGAACTGAATGGAGAATCACACTGTAGTTTTGCAAGGCAAAACTCACACCCAAGCCTGCACATACCATACCAAGACTTGAACTTTGTGCAGCCGTGCTAGCAGTAGAAATTGCCGAGGTCATACGAAGTAAAATGGACACTAGAATTGATTCTTTCACCTTCTATACAGACAGTAAGGTAGTACTTGGTTACATAAACAACCAAACAAAACAATTTTATGTGTACGTCAGCAACAGGGTTGAACGTATCAAGAGATTCTCTCTACCAAGTCAATGGCATCACGTTCCCACTGAACTCAACCCAGCTGACTGTGGGACCAGAGCCGTGTCACCTGCCGCTCTTCAGGACAGCTTATGGCTGTCACCTCCAAGGTTTCTGCGTGAGGACTCTTACTTACTCCCTATTGACACCACCTATGGGCTAGTAAACCCTGAAGATGATAAGAAAATAAGAACTGTGAACACCTCACTCCACACTTCTGTAAGTACAAAACAGAAGCTGCGGTCACACCATTACAGGCATCGATGGAAGCAGGTGCAGCATCTAGCCAATGTGTTCTGGCATCGCTGGAAGAAAAAGTATCTTCATCACCTTCAAGGTCGTAACAAATGGCAAGCATCTAAGCCGAATCTTAAGGTTGGAGACCTCATCCTTCTAAAAGACAAGGAAGTTTGTCGGAATGAGTGGCCTATGGGTCTTATTACTAAAGTTATGCCCAGCGACGATAACAAAGTCCGGAAGGTAGAAGTCAAGGTAACCAAGGGAGGATCGACACAAACCTTTAGTCGACCAATTACAGAGTTAGTACTCCTTTTGCCAGGTGAGTGACTTGTGCAAGGACTAGCCATGCTGTTGGCACGGCGGGGAGTACATTGCTGCCATCTACAGGTTCTACTCAGAACTTTGGAATTATTTGAAGACATCATACTGTGACTTTATGTTCTTCACCCTGTTGAACTTACGTTTATTATTTGCTTGTTGCATGTTTTTCATTACAGGTTCCAGGACATTCGTCAGTATTGGACTTTTTGAAAATATATATTTTAGTTTAAGGTTATGAAATCTAAAGATTTCAGACGGGGAGTGTTGTGTTACACTATGTGATTATTCTTGCTCTGTGTCTTTAAGATCTGTCCCCTTCTTTCTAGCTGAACTCTCTCTCTCACCGTAGTTCTTTATATATCTCCTCCACTTCCTGATTCTGGTCATTACTCCTGTATATCTTCCATGCTAAACATCTTACATGTGGCTTACAACTGCAACGTTTTTCTACCTATGAATATCCATCATTAAACGGAACATTCGAAAGGATTCATCGTCTGTCGTCCTAACTGTGAGTTTATTCATTGAGTTAAACTGCCTGTATCGATGCAAGGGATGAATATCAAACCAGCTTGAGTAAGGCCTACTTAAACCTGGAGATGAACTTTATCGCTTTGTAGTTGAGACAGAACAAATATATTCCTCAATAGCCTTTCTGTGCACCTAATGCTATTATAAACTACGGTAAGTTATTACCTTGTAGTGACATCATCACCGTTGCCTATGCAGAGAGCAGAGCTGTGGGAGGGGCCCAGCAGGCCCCACCTACTATAGACTGCCTGCAGAAAAAAACAAGCGGGGGCGGAGATAGGGTTGCCACCTTTTCGTCAAGCCAAACCCGAACACTTCAGCAGCGCACGCCGATTTTTTATTTTTTTTGTACAGGCATACCCCGCTTTACGGACACTCACTTTACGTACACTCGCGAGTACGGACATACCCGCGAGTGTACATAAAGTGCCTCACAAGACAAACATTCCTGCACCATCAGCCGCAGTAGAAGGAACTTAAGCTCTGAGCATGTAGCCTACCCTATTCCAGTGTGCTCTTCCTGTTTCCTGGCCGCCGCCCCACCTCCTGTGCACAGCGCGATGTCTGGGGGATGGATTGGAGTGGGCCCCCCCTTGCATCAGATGAGCCTAATTACATGTGAGTGTTTCCCTGACACCCCCACTACAGCCCCTGACGCCCCATAACAGCCCCTGGCACCCCCACTACAGCCCCTGACTCCCTCACTACAGCCTAGAAGTGAAAAAATGTATTGCTTCACTTTAAGTACATTTTCGTTTTACATACATGCTCTGGTCCAGTTGTGTACTTAAAAGTGGGGTATGCCTGTAGTACATTCAATGTATTACCTCTGTACAAAGCAATGCACAGCAATTTTCTGATTAAATAACATTTCTAATCATATGGAGTTAATTACAGGAGTTCCCCTTTGCATTAGAGTCAACATAGTTCCCCTTCTACATCTGAATCCACAGAGTTTCCCTTTATAGCTAAATCTGCAGGAGAGGTGTACGGAGGGTATGATGGGGGCAGTATGTACAGGAGAGGACTGTGGTGGGTATGATGGGGGCAGTATGTACAGGAGAGGACTGTGGTGGGTATGATGGGGGCAGTATGTACAGGAGAGGACTGTGGAGGGGATGATAAGGGCAGTATGTACAGGAGAGGACTGTGGAGGGGATGATGGGGGCAGTATGTACAGGAGAGGACTGTGGAGGGGATGATGGGGGCAGTATGTACAGGAGAGGACTGTGGTGGGTATGATGGGGGCAGTATGTACAGGAGAGGACTGTGGAGGGGATGATGGGGGCAGTATGTACAGGAGAGGAATGTGGTGGGTATGATAAGGGCAGTATGTACAGGAGAGGACTGTGGAGGGGATGACAGGCGCAGTATGTACAGGAGAGGACAGTGGAGGGGATGATGGGGGCAGTATGTACAGGAGAGGAATGTGGAGGGGATGATGGGGGCAGTATGTACAGAAGAGGACTGTGGAGGGGATGATGGGGGCAGTATGTACAGGAGAGGACTGTGGAGGGGATGATAGGGGCAGTATGTACAGGAGAGGACAGTGGAGGGGATGATGGGGGCAGTATGTACAGGAGAGGAATGTGGAGGGGATGATGGGGGCAGTATGTACAGGAGAGGACTGTGGAGGGGATGATGGGGCAGTATGTACAGGAGAGGACTGTGGAGGGGATGATAGGGGCAGTATGTACAGGAGAGGACAGTGGAGGGGATGATGGGGACAGTATGTACAGGAGAGGAATGTGGAGGGGATGATGGGGTCAGTATGTACAGGAGAGGACTGTGGAGGGGATGATGGGGGCAGTATGTACAGGAGAGGACTGTGGAGGGGATGATGGGGGCAGTATGTACAGGAGAGGACTGTGGAGGGGATGATAAGGGCAGTATGTACAGGAGAGGACTGTGGTGGGTATGATGGTAGCAGTATGTACAGGAGAGGACTGTGGAGGGTATGATGGGGGCAGTATGTACAGGAGAGGACTGTGGAGGGTATGATGGGGGCAGTATGTACAGGAGAGGACTGTGGTGGGTATGATGGTAGCAGTATGTACAGGAGAGGACTGTGGTGGGTATGATGGGGGCAGTATGTACAGGAGAGGACTGTGGAGGGGATGATGGGGGCAGTATGGGGAAGGATTTCTTGCAGTGTCTATGGGGTTACCAGGGAGTGATGTTGGGAAGAGGAAAGTGACCATGGAATGATGTCCCTCAGCTGGGGGGGGGGGGTAGGAAGCAGCTCGGAGTGATGTCTGTATGAAGTGGTCTGGGGGTGATACAAGCTGGGGGGACTGGGGGGCTGAGAAGTGGTCAGATATTGATCTCTATAATGAAAAAATAGCTCATCCACTACTATATTCAACAATACTGCTCAATGAAAACAATCTGGTATAAGAAGTATATATCTATATACTGTAAGCCAGCTCCCAGCACTCTGTATACCTGGATGATGTGAAGTTAATGGATGACCATTCATGTAACACGGTGTTATCCAGGCTCTGAGTCTGTACAATCAGACCACATACACACACTGGTTACATGAATGGTCATAAATGACTTCACATTATCTGGACTGAGGATTTGGGGATGTCTGTACAGAAGTGTGTTCAGGCCTGGGAGATAGACTGTCAGCTGTGATCCTGCAGACTCCCCACCCCCACACACTCACATAGTTGCCAACATTGCAAAAAAAACATCTGGGACACTTTTTTTGTATTGAGGCGGAGCCTTGCTATAATTAGGGGGCGGGGGCATTGGTTTGTAGGCATGTCATGTTGTAATGAAAAATGCGTCGCGCGAAGCGCGTCGCGCCGAAAAATGGGCGTGGTTTACGCATGATAGTGGGTGTGGCTTAAATGGGCGTGGTTCAAAGGGGTGTGGCTAGAGACCGAGGTGAAAGAAAGAGAGAAAGAGAGAGAAAGAAATAGAAAGAAAGAAGCCAGATCCTACACCACAATAGAAATGTGTAACAAAATTGGCAGATAAGGATACTCCAAAACACCTGTTGGCGCTTCAATCATCCCGGTACCATGGTTGTTACGGTGTCAGGATGATTGAAGTGCATTATTTCTATTATTACATTGTAATATAAAATGAAATCATTCAACTCACCATAATGCCGAATCAGTGGAAGCCCTGAGCGTGTTACCTGCCACGTCGCCTGCCACCAGATGGCCTCCCCAGCAGTCCGTCCTTGCATCAGGTGCCTCCCCAGCAGTCCGTCCTTGCATCAGGTGCCTCCCCAGCAGTCCGTCCTTGCATCAGGTGCCTCCCCAGCAGAGCCCCCTCCACACTTGTGGACAAGGGTCCAAAAATCATGATTGTCCCGGGAAATTCGGGACTGTTTGGCAACTATGCACTACACTGATTACCCCGCCACCCACTACACTGATTACCCCGCCACCCACTACACTGATTACCCCGCCACCCACTACACTGATTACCCCGCCACCCACTACACTAATTACCCCGCCACCCACTACACTGATTACCCCGCCACCCACTACACTACACTGTGATTACCCCGCCACCCACTACACTAATTACCCCGTCACCCACTACACTAATTACCCCGCCACCCACTACACTAATTACCCCACCACCCACTACACTAATTACCCCGCCACCCACTACACTACAATTACCCCACCACCCACTACACTACAGTGCAATAGTACGATACCTGCGGTGCGTGAGGATGTGCTGGTGGTCCGAGGGGTCTGCCAAATGGAGTGAGCCAGGACCATCACAGTGTCCCCAGCCAGCGGTGCCCCGGTCCTTCCATCAGTGTCCCCACTCGTCGGACACACGGGGGCGGGGCGGAGGGTTGTTGGCAGCGGCGGCGCCGGGTGCTGATAGGCGACAGTGTCCCCAGCCAGTGGAGCCCCGGTCCTTACATCCGTGTCCCCGCTCCTTGTCGGACACACGGGGGCTGGGCAGAGGGTCGTTAGCGGTGGCGGTGGGTGAAGCATGCTGCTTCCTTGTGCCTCTCCTTGCATTCAGTGGAGAGCGGGGAGGAGTCGCCAATCCGAAGCTGATTGGCTGCCCCAGGCTCTGCACTGAACACAAGGGGAAAACGTAAACAAATATGGTGGCGGCAGCGGGCATTTTTGTGTAGCCGCTGCCGTTTTTAGCTAAAGCATTCCCGAATTTACCGGGACAAAACGGGACAAAAAGAACTGGGCTTGTCCCGAATCGGGACAAGCCCAATTCGGGACAAGGGTCCAAAAATCGTGCTTGTCCCGGGAAATTCGGGACTGTTGGTAACTATGCACTCACTATCTCTTCCAATTCTAATGTCCCCTTCACTGCAACAGTGAAACAAATCTTCCTGAAAGTTTACAGCTTTCCACCCACAGAGACTTGTCACAAACAAAACTCAGCTCACCTCTCCCTGCATGCAGTGTGAACAGCGTCATCCCGACAGTAGTTCCAGTGAGCTCCGCCTCCCGATTCTCTCACTACACCGCACTAGTAATAGGGGGGGATATCAGTCAGAGATCAGAGAGACCCTGCCTGCAGGAGACTGGAGGGGGGGGGGGAGACAGAAAGGAGCTTCGGATCCTCAACACACACCACAGGCAGTGTATTTAGAGGAAATGCCTCTTCTGCTGTCTCCACAGTGACAGGTGTTCTAATGTTCCCCCCTGCACAAATGGTCTATCCCTGGTCTGCGGAGACCAGTCACCAGCTAGCCTCCACTGGCCCAATCACAGACCGCTTGCACAGACGTCACATGACCCATGCAGCCAATCTCGCACAGGCTGATGTTACAGTGAGTGTGTAATGGCGGCGGACACGGGAATCGCCGCTCTAGATGTTGCGATTATGTGCCCGGGTTTCAGGCGGCTTGAAAACCGGGCACATGTGTCCAAACCCGTACTGTCCGGGTCAAAACCGGACAGGTGGCAACCCTAGGCGGAGACAAGACCAGTCACCCTGCACATGGAGAGAGACCAGCAGTGAGCAGTCTTTATTACATTACGCTTCTGCACAGAGGGAAAGTCTCACACTGGATTACTGCACAGATCTGGAAGAAAGACACAAAGCACATCGAGATTCAAGAAGAATACACATTTCTCTTGTATTTAGATAATATTTGCTTTTTCCGGAGTTCAGTTTTAAATTCCATTTTTCAGCGAGTATTATTATTTGATAGTTTACCTGACATATTTTAAACAGGACTTTGACATACGAATTTGGTGACTGTGTCATATTTGTTTTAACCAACCCTTGCACCGCCCCCCCCCCCCCCCCATACAAATCAATCGCACATTGTCAATAAATGAATCAATTTGTAATTTCAAGGAGAAGTCTTGTTTTCCCATAGTTCAGTCTCACATTAGTGCTAATCCTGCTGGCAGCTCCCATTCGCGCTGCTGGTTTATTCCTGACTGCTGCCAGCTACAAGCCAGTGATTCACCCGGCCGCACCACGTCAGAGCCGTGAGATGGGGCAGCAGCTGCAGCAACAACTGTGCATTGATCAACTTAGATCTCGTATAAAGCGGAAAGATGGTTTCAATGTTCTCATGTGAACATGGCTGGTTCAATAAGGCAGTGTAAAGAGCAGTGACTATATACAAAGTGCACCAAACAATCGTAATCATTCAAATTGTTAGCGTACTGAAGCCATATCACAACAATGAGTTTTGATTGGTTACTGCAAGTTGCCTATTACTTTTGCCTATCACACTCCAGCCATCCTAAGTTGTATATACTTCTCCAGAACCCCTCCCCTTCTCTAGAACTCCTTACCCCAATCTGTACTATTACCTTTAGGCGATCCCTGAATACTCATTTATTCAGTGATGCCTACCCCTCCCTTACAAAAAAACTGTATGTTGACCTCCTCCATTAGCTCATCCACCACAGCTATTACCTTTTGTATGACCTCCCCCTCCCTTTTAGATTGTAAGCTCCATAAGCAAGGCCCTCCTGATCCTTCTGTATGTAGCGCCCTGCTCCCAATGAGTGGGCGCTATGTGTTAAAATTATAGTTGTCTGAGCATTAGTTTGGCTAAGAAGGATTGTGTTCAAATTATACTCTGTTTCAGTTCAGCTGGTTGCATGATTTTCCCCCTGACGGTGGGTGTCGCTGTCACCACTGGTCAGGGTTGGAAAGGCAACAGGCTGGATGCATTGGGTATCTCTTTTCCAGAAGCAGCCCAGGTGGCGTGGTCAAATCGCTGTGCATTCTGGGTGAGGGTACTTAAGGGACAGACACCATTTTGGTCGGGAGTTCGTTGGTGGTGGGCGCCTCCCGATCCTGACCTGAGGGCCCTCCTGGACTCAGGGATGCACTGGCAGTTTCCGCCTCGGGGCCACGTTGGCCCGAGGCTCCGTTACTGAGATGTAGGCCCAGGAGTCACTGGGGGCCTACTGATCCAGGGATGGTCCTGTGTCGCCTTGCCTGCGGGAAGGGACCGAGCAATTGAGGACTCAATTGGAGGATGTGTCCGGATCAAAATCTACCTCACAGTGCTGCCGGAACGGCTGAAAGATCCTGGCACTGAGAGCTGTGTTCTTTTCATCAGAAGGTAACCCAGTGAGGGGTTACACAAGTCTGTGGCAGAGACTATTGAGCAAATTCCATTTTCACCAAGTCTGTGGCAGAGACTATCTGTGATCGAGCTACGCACCGGTTGCTAGGCCCGAGAGGAGGTCTATCCGGGAGTTGCTGAGTCCAGCGTGGAGACAGTTGTTCCTCTGGACCTAAGAAAATTCCTGTGATTCGCAAGTAAGGTACCCGAGTCCTCCCCATCCCTTCACCCCCCTCTGTTGGAAAACTTTAATCAATAAAACCCTTGAAAGAGACTTTGTGTTGGTGCGAACTTTCTTCTGGACAACTCTTCAAGGAGAACCCCTGAGACGAGCGTATGGAACAGTAAGGTAACAGCAGGCCCAAATCTAAACCAGCAGCTCCTACGGGGGTATTGCTACATGTATTTAACTGTATTGCCACTGTACAGTCTCCTTTTATATTGTAAAGTGCTGCTGGCCCTAACTAAATCCTGTATAATAATAATAAATCTCTATACAAAACAAATATATACATGATACATCTCAGAGATTTAGGCCTCACTCACATCTTTCTTAAAGCGTCAATACACCTTTCCATTTTCTATGGATCCTCAACACTGGATATGAGTGGAAGGATTTTAACCACTTGTCCCCTGCCCACTGTCAATAGACGGCGGGCGGAGGACACTCTCGTTCTGGGAGGACGTCATATGACGTCCTCCCTTTAAAACGAGCTAGGAGGCGCGCGCGCGCCGCCGGCAGCGCAACCGCGCGCCCGCCGCGTTCACAAGGCCCCGGTGCGCGTGCCCGGCGGCCGCGATTGCCGCCGGGCACCCGCGATTGCCCGGGAAACGAGCAGGAAAGTGGATCTCTGTGTGTAAACACACAGATCCACGTCCTGTGAGGGAGAGGGGACTGATGGTGTGTCCCTTGTACATAGGGACAACCATCGGTCACCTCCCCCAGTCAGTCCCCTCCCCCCACAGTAAGAACACTTTGAGGGAACATATTTAACCCCTTCCCGCCCCCTAGTGGTTAACCCCTTCCCTGCCAATCACATTTATACAGTAATCAATGCATTTTTATAGCAGGGATCGCTGTATAAATGTGAATGGTCCCGAAAATGTGTCAAAAGTGTCCGCCGCAATATCGCAGTCACAATAAAAAATCGCAGATCGCCGCCATTACTAATAAAAAAAAAAAAAATGCTATAAATCTATCCCCTATTTTGTAGACGCTATAACTTTTGCGCAAACCAATCAATACGCGCTGATTGCGATTTTTTTTTTACCAAAAATATGTAGAAGAATACGTATCGGCCTAAACTGAGGAAAATTTTATTTAAAAAAAAAAATGGGTATTTATTATAGCAAAAAGTAAAAAATTGTGTTTTTTTTCCAAACTGGACGCTCTTCTTTTGTTTATAGCGCAAAAAATAAAAACCACAGAGGTGATCAAATGCCACCAAAAGAAAGCTCTATTTGTGGGAAAAAAAGGACGCAAATTTCGTTTGGGAGCCACGTCGCACGACCGCGCAATTGTCATTCAAAGTGTGACAGCGCTGAAAGCTGAAAAATGGCTTGGGCAGGAAGGGGGTTTTCGTGCACAGTAGAGAAGTGGTTAACAAAACAGATTTTTCTCTAAAAAGATGTTACTGTCAGTAAAATATTGCCCAAGTAGAAACTCTCTAAGTTGAACTCTGGGATATGAAAATATTGTCTATATACAAGTCATGTGTTTTCTTCTTGAATCTTGGTGTGATTTGAGTATTTCTTCCAGATCTGTGCAGTAATCCAGTGTGAGACTTTCCCTCTGTGCAGGAGCTTCCTGTAATAAAGACCGCTCACTGCTGCTCTCTCTCCTTGTGCAGGGTGACTGGTCTTGTCTCCGCCCCCTTCCTGTAGATTTCTGCAGGCAGCCTGTAATGGGTTAGGCCAGTTGGGTCCCTCCCACATAGGGTTGCCACTTTTTCTTCAAGCCAAACCCGAGCACTTTAGCAGCGCACAGCAAATTACATTTTTTTTTTTAGTATACACTTTAGGACAGGGATATGCAATTAGCGGACCTCCAGCTGTTGCAGAACTACAAGTCCCATGAGGCATAGCAAGACACTGACAGCCACAAGCATGATACCCAGAGCAGAGGCATGATGGGACTTGTAGTTTTGCAACAGCTGGAGGTCCGCTAATTGCATATCCCTGCTTTAGGATAACAGACCTGTGACACCTTTGGGCACTCCAAAGAGAATAGTAATGCACCACGCATAGTGTCCCCTCACCCTCCTGTCAGGCCCTGTTCCGAACTACATTCATGTTTGAGTAATGTGTCCGGGTTTCAGGCGGACGGAAACCTGGACAAATGATTCAAAACCCAGACTGTCTGGGTGAATCCCAGACAAGTGGCAACCCTACTCCCACACTTCTGCTTTCTGCACATGCTGTAGACAGCACAGTGATGATGTCACTATTAATTTTAAAAGCTCTGAAAAGGCATATGGTGTGCACAAAAAGGATTTATATAATTTATGGCTATTGAGGAATATATTTTTAATAACAGTTTCTATTTTCGGAGTTCAGATTTAAAGCAAATCTTAATTCCCCCCAAAAAAATTCTTAATTTTGGGCACAGTTGAGAGAAGTTAGAGTCTATGTCAGGTTTCTATAGCTGTCTATGTCATTTTACTATTTGTTTTGAGTACTATTGTCATTGGGTGAGAGAAAATCCAAAATTCAGTGTTATCACCAGAACAGGAAGTGAGGGAAAATCCACTGAGGATTTGCCCTTACTTTGTAAGAGATGTGGGGACATTAAAAGCAATAAAAACTCTCCTTATCCTATTCAAATAAAAAAAATAGGCTGTGGTTTCACTGCAACAGCATAAAATAAATACTGAGAAAAATCCCTTTATACATGTAAGGAATATGTGTGTGGGGCTCTAGAGAAATAGGACAGGAAGAATAAATGACTAAACCTCACCAGTGCAAAATAATGACACCAACACTGTGCAACTCACTCACACACACTACCAATAAGTATAGCATAGACAGTGTGATGCCTTGAAAAGTATTCATACCCCTTGACATTTTCCACATTTTGTCATGTTACAACCAAAAATGTAAATGTATTTTATTGGGATTTTATGTGATAGACCAACACAAAGTGGCACATAATTGTGAAGTGGAAGGAAAATGATACTACTACTGATGAAGTCAGTATATATCCTACGCTCCTGATGAAGTCAGTATATCTCCTAAGCTCCAGATGAAGTCAGTATAGCTCCTACGCTCCAGATGAAGTCAGTATAGCTCCTACGCTCCAGATGAAGTCAGTATAGCTCCTATGCTCCAGATGAAGTCAGTATAGCTCCTACGCTCCAGATGAAGTCAGTATAGCTCCTATGCTCCAGATGAAGTCAGTATAGCTTCTATGCTCCAGGTGAAGTCAGTATAGCTCCTATGCTCCAGATGAAGTCAGTATAGCTCCTACGCTCCAGATGAAGTCAGTATATCTCCTAAGCTCCAGATGAAGTCAGTATAGCTCCTACGCTCCAGATGAAGTCAGTATAGCTCCTACGCTCCAGATGAAGTCAGTATAGCTCCTATGCTCCAGATGAAGTCAGTATAGCTCCTACGCTCCAGATGAAGTCAGTATAGCTCCTATGCTCCAGATGAAGTCAGTATAGCTTCTATGCTCCAGGTGAAGTCAGTATAGCTCCTATGCTCCAGATGAAGTCAGTATAGCTCCTATGCTCCAGATGAAGTCAGTATAGCTTCTATGCTCCAGGTGAAGTCAGTATAGCTCCTACGCTCCAGATGAAGTCAGTATAGCTCCTATGCTCCAGATGAAGTCAGTATAGCTTCTATGCTCCAGGTGAAGTCAGTATAGCTCCTATGCTCCAGATGAAGTCAGTATAGCTCCTATGCTCCAGATGAAGTCAGTATAGCTCTTACACTTCTGATGAAGTCAGTATGGCTCCTACGCACCTGATGAAGTCAGTATGGTGAAATACGTAGGTTGAGATTACCCTCCATCATGTTTTCCATTTTCGACCCGACGCCTGAAAAATCAACAAAATTGTTAAATGTGTGATTCATTAGAATATGTCTCAATTTCTCAATGTGTTTCGCCATTAGTGCACAATGTATATGCAGAGATTCCTTATATAAAAACTTTAAGGATATACTGTATGATCTGCAGATTGCTATTTCAGCCACATTATATTGGAATGGGAAATAAATCTGGCATGAGATGGCCTACCTATAGTTTGCACATTTTGGACATTAACAATTATTGATTTTGTTCACTGCCATCACTTGTTGATGAAATATGTTTGATGTATTATTTGCATTGTTTTCTTGGTGAATGATTTACTTGGTTTGACACTTCCTATGAAACATTCCAGTTTTAGTTAAGTGTTGCCTTTTCCTAGTTGAAACCTCACTGTTGTTCAGAGAAGGGTCACCGGCCATGCTGGGATCATCGCTGACATGAATGTCTTCGGTTTGGGAGGTTCTGTGTAAACTTCATCAAATTTTTATTGACACAAGAATACAAATACCTCCCTCCCTCCCACCTGACCTTTGCCTGCTGTGATAAAACACAAACATGTCACACGGCCTCCTTAACCTTTGGGGTAATTAAGTGAGACCCCATTAGTCTATTTATATTTACCAGGAAGGTCTCCAACATTAATTACTATGTTTTAAAAACAATTGCCACCTTTTAAAAGAAAAAAAAAATTTTGTTCACCTTTTTTTTTTCATCTTTTGTTACACCTCAGCACTGCTGATCTTCTGCACCCACTTAACAGACACTTCATATCCACATGCACCCCAGTGATGGTTGCATAGCCATTTGTCAGTGCCGATTTCCAGATGGTGGCAACAGTGGACCATACATTTGTATTTCGTGTTGAAATGGCCCCTTGTAGTCTCTATTTGAAGCCTGTGTGGCAGGGTGAACAACTTAGGAGCACTATAGGGAGATGGGGACAGAGTGTTGTCACCCTATAACAAGAGGTACCTAAACAAGGCCCTTTATGACAGGATAATCAGATATTATTTTAATAAAAAATCAGATTTAAAAACATAGAAAATGACTTCTGAAAATAAATTAATATGTTAAAGCATATAAAACGTCAGTTTAAAAATGTATGAACTTTAAAAAAAAAAAAAAAAAACTGTCCAATGATGTTTTTCCATTTAAACGTGATCATTTTTTACAATAAATTTATTGGTTCACTGATACACAGCCCAGCAGTCATCTTCCTGTTTAAACAGGAACTAAGCTTTGCATGCAATGGATATATTTAAACACACCGATGGTCTAATAAATCATTAAACTGCATTTAAAAAAAGAAGTCCCAAAATAAATCTTAAAAACAGCAGCCCATGCCTCTGATCTTGGCTCTGCTGAAGTGCTACAGAACATTTCTTAAAAGGTTGATTGGCTGCGCCCCCTGCTGCATGTTGTGGTTCCTTCCTCTGACACCTATGTCACTGCTGTGTCCTATACTGATGTAGGGGGCCAGTGGAAGGAACCATGGCATGAGGCAGGGGACGCAGGCATCCAGCACCCCTGTAAACCACAAAGTCTGAAGATTCTGATGGAGTCTGTAGTGCTTCAGTGGAGTGAAGACCGATGGCACAGGTGACCAGAGAGGTAAGTATAATACCCCTTCTTTTGCAGGAAACCACTCTTTTTTCAATTTTTGGGCGATGCCAGCGTCACTTAAATCCAGTCTGGTAGCTGTCAGAATACTTTATGGAACAGAACAGTCCAATGTAGCTTGGGTACTGAAATCTGCAGAATGTCTGCAGCATGATTGGGATCAGCGTAAGATAACAGCCGTGCGTTTAGACCTTGGTTTAAATTTAAGTAAGGGTATTCTGTTCTCTGTACAATGGGAATGGGTTAGGACCTCTGTCTGTTTATTATTACTGCCTGTGCCTTCCTGTCTAAGTGACAGCTGCTCCCCTATTTTTTTGCAATGCTGTCACCCAACGACTTTATAGACAGCAATAAAATCTTGACAAGTATTTATTTTCCCAAGTGTGTCCACAACTAGAACAGCCGGAGTTGTTCTTCTGGTGAGGAAGCAGGTTTGGCCACAGGTAAGTGTTCTGTCTTGATGGTCGCCCACCCAGGTGTTGTATGTTTGAGCTGGATGAGCAAGGGGTGCCTCTGGATTACCTTGCAAATAGGATCCCAGTTGGGAATATCTTCTATTTATGGCTGGTGTGTCCATCCGGACATATGGTACCCTGGAAGTCCAGCATTACCCCTATGGGTTTTAGGTCTCCAAATTGTAAGTAGTGTTCATTATTTATTCCTGTGCCTGCGGTGTCCCCCCACAAGCCGGGGATGGAAAATGTCGGGGAGTGGTCAACCATCATGCCTGCTTTTATGTGTCTAATGTATGAGTGAGATGGATTTATATCTTTCACTATTCTGTACAGGAATGCTTTTGTTTCAGTCCTGAAGAAGCAGAAAACACAGTGAAACGTGTAGACTGAGTTGGATATTGACTTTATAGCTTTCTTGATGTTACAAGAGTTTTATCTATTATTGTTAATGTAATGATCCTACCCTTTTTGGGGGATGTTTAATATATTTTGTATAATACAAATGCTACGTTTTGACTTATACCTTTGTGCTATCTATCAATATTGGATACTGCCAGGGGTACAAGTTAACCACTTCAGCCCCGAGCCTCTTTCTGAGATTTGGTGTTTACAAGTTAAAAACATTTTTTTTGCTAGAAAATTACTTAGAACCCCCAAATATTATATATATTTTTTTCTAACACCATAGAGAATAAAATGGCGGTCAGTACAACACTTTGTCACACTGTATTTGCGCAGCAATCTTACAGGCGCACTTTTTTGGGAAAAAATACACTTTTTTTGAGTTAAAAAATAAGACAACAATATAGTTATCCCAATTTTTTTTTATATTATGAAAAAAAATGTTACGCTGAATAAATTTATACCCAACATGTCACGCTTTAAAATTGCGCCCGCTCGTGAAATGGCGACAAACTTTTACCCTAAAAATCTCCATAGGCGACGTTTAAAAAATTCTACAGGTTGCATGTTTTGAGTTACAGAGGAGGTCTAGTGCTAGAATTATTGCTCTCGCTCTAACAATCGCAGCGATACCTCACATGTGTGGTTTGAACACCGTTTTAATATGCGGGCGCTGCTCACGTATGCGTTCGCTTCTGCAAGAGAGCTCGGCGGTACGGGGCGCGTTTAAATAATTTTTTATGACATTTGAAAAAAAAAAAGTATATTTAAGAGCTATGGGCAGAAGCGACGTTTTGACGTCGCTTCTGCCCTGCAATGGTATGGAGACGGGTGGGGGCCATCTTCCCCTCACTCAGCTCCATACCACACAAGAGAAGAGACACGATCGCCTCTGCCGCTACTGACGGCTCCCGAAAGCGGCGGAGGGTAATGGAGCGCGGCGGGAGGGCGGGCCCCTCTCCCGCCGCCAATAAAAGTGATCTTGCGGTGAATCCGCTGCAGAGACCACTTTTATCTGAAAGCGGACCACCCACTGAAGAAGAGGATACCGGGGTTATGGTAGCTAGCTACTGCCATAACAACGATATCCCTCTTCAAAATACCGACGTATAACGACGGCGGGCGGTCCGTAAGTGGTTAAAGCCCCATATATTATATCTGGTACCGAATACCTAGTACTTGGTACTAATACAGTGCCTTGAGAAAGTATTCATACCCCTTGAAATTTTCCACATTTTGTCATGTTACAACCAAAAACATAAATGTATTTTATTGGGATTTTATGTGATAGACCAACACAAAGTGGTACATAATTGTGAAGTGGAAGGAAAAATTATGAATTGTTTTTAAATTATTTTACAAATAAATACATCATCTCGAAAAGGTGGAAGTTTTGCTCGGGTTCCAGGTAAGCTGCACCCCTTGTGCTATCCATACACTTGGCAATTTTGTTGACAGTTTTGGAGTTTCATTTGCTTCCTTCCAATCCATCCAATAAGGGATGGGTAACCCTTCTTATTTTTTTGATATTTCAGCTTGAGCTGTTGAAGCAACAAGCATTTTAGAGTGGCTGGTGAAGAGAAACATGCGAAAAGGAGGCTAGAGCTCCACCTAATGGCTGGTAGAAGATTACATAATATACATGTGCAATATTTCATGTTTTGCATTATGAATAAATGCCTAGTTATTTGTTCTGCACACCACCAGTAGCCTATTCCATGCTGAATTGTAGGTGAAGCAAGAAAATTCAGTGTAAATAAACTGTGATTGTTTACGTCTATTGTTGTACATCTGTTTTACATTTCATGGTAAATTTGCTGTGCTCTGCTTTCTATTATGCTATGGCTTTATTCTCATCCAGTGTTGCTTTACTGTAAAAACAGAAAATCTGTAAATTAAAAAGATGAAAAATTTGTTCCCGAGTTTTGGCACCAAAAACAAAAATGAAAAATAAATAAGAAGATTCCTAACCGACCGCCAGAGGAACAATCAGTCATTACAAAACCAGGGTGATTTTTGGCAAGCAGCACAAGGTCATAAAACTACATTTTCGAAGTGAAATCATAAAACAAAACCTGAATGCACAATCACACAAAGTATTGTTTTCTGCAGAAACTTTTCAGTAACTTTGAGGAAGGTCAGATTTACCAGCGCTGAAACAATTCTACCCCCCTGTGCTTTTGTAGATGCCTCTAAACCAGAGACAGCCCTAATACAATGCTTCACACGCCCTGCTTTATCCCTTTAAATCTTGTTGTGTATCCACATCTGTAATTAGCGCAGATACAGTCAGGTGACCGGCTCATTACTCACACACACATCTCATTTCCTGTGTGGTTAAACCCAGCCTGAAACTCAGCTGTATCCCCTTTACTCAGGGATCTTCCGCTAAATGTCTCAAGCAAAAGTTGTTTTCTTCAGTTTCCTTCCATGTATACAGCTGTAGCGACCCTCTCCCTGTATACGGCTGTAGCGACCCTCTCCCTGTATACAGCTGTAGCGACCCTCTCCCTGTATACAGCTGTAGCGACCCTCTCCCTGTATACAGCTGTAGCGACCCTCTCCCTGTATACAGCTGTAGCGACCCTCTCCCTGTATACAGCTGTAGCGACCCTCTCCCTGTATACAGCTGTAGTGATCCTCTCCCTGTATACAGCTGTAGTGACCCTCTCCCTGTATATGGCTGTAGTGACCCTCTCCCTGTATACGGCTGTAGTGTCCCTCTCCCTGTATACAGCTGTAGTGTCCCTCTCTCTGTATACAGCTGTAGTGACCCCCTCTCCCTGTATACAGCTGTAGTGACCCTCTCCCTGTATACAGCTGTAGTGATCCTCTCCCTGTATACAGCTGTAGTGACCCTCTCCCTGTATATGGCTGTAGTGACCCTCTCCCTGTATACGGCTGTAGTGTCCCTCTCCCTGTATACAGCTGTAGTGTCCCTCTCTCTGTATACAGCTGTAGTGACCCCCTCTCCCTGTATACAGCTGTAGTGACCCTCTCCCTGTATACAGCTGTAGTGATCCTCTCCCTGTATACAGCTGTAGTGACCCTCTCCCTGTATATGGCTGTAGTGACCCTCTCCCTGTATACAGCTGTAGTGTCCCTCTCCCTGTATACAGCTGTAGTGTCCCTCTCTCTGTATACAGCTGTAGTGACCCCCTCTCCCTGTATACAGCTGTAGTGACCCTCTCCCTGTATACAGCTGTAGTGACCCTCTCTCTGTATACGGCTGTAGTGTCCCTCTCCCTGTATACAGCTGTAGTGTCCCTCTCTCTGTATACAGCTGTAGTGACCCCCTCTCCCTGTATACAGCTGTAGTGACCATCTCCCTGTATACAGCTGTAGGGACCCTCTCCCTGTATACAGCTGTAGCGACCCTCTCCCTGTATACGGCTGTAGCGACCCTCTCCCTGTATACAGCTGTAGCGACCCTCTCCCTGTATACAGCTGTAGCGACCCTCTCCCTGTATACAGCTGTAGTGATCCTCTCCCTGTATACAGCTGTAGTGACCCTCTCCCTGTATATGGCTGTAGTGACCCTCTCCCTGTATACGGCTGTAGTGTCCCTCTCCCTGTATACAGCTGTAGTGTCCCTCTCTCTGTATACAGCTGTAGTGACCCCCTCTCCCTGTATACAGCTGTAGTGACCCTCTCCCTGTATACAGCTGTAGTGATCCTCTCCCTGTATACAGCTGTAGTGACCCTCTCCCTGTATATGGCTGTAGTGACCCTCTCCCTGTATACAGCTGTAGTGTCCCTCTCCCTGTATACAGCTGTAGTGTCCCTCTCTCTGTATACAGCTGTAGTGACCCCCTCTCCCTGTATACAGCTGTAGTGACCCTCTCCCTGTATACAGCTGTAGTGACCCTCTCTCTGTATACGGCTGTAGTGTCCCTCTCCCTGTATACAGCTGTAGTGTCCCTCTCTCTGTATACAGCTGTAGTGACCCCCTCTCCCTGTATACAGCTGTAGCGACCCTCTCCCTGTATACAGCTGTAGCGACCATCTCCCTGTATACAGCTGTAGCGACCCTCTCCCTGTATACAGCTGTAGCGACCCTCTCCCTGTATACAGCTGTAGCGACCCTCTCCCTGTATACAGCTGTAGCGACCCTCTCCCTGTATACAGCTGTAGCGACCCTCTCCCTGTATACAGCTGTAGCGACCCTCTCCCTGTATACGGCTGTAGCGACCCTCTCCCTGTATACGGCTGTAGGGACCCTCTCCCTGTATACGGCTGTAGGGACCCTCTCTATATATACGGCTGTAGGGACCCTCTCCCTGTATACGGCTGTAGGGACCCTCTCCCTGTATACGGCTGTAGGGACCCTCTCTATATATACGGCTGTAGGGACCCTCTCCCTGTATACGGCTGTAGGGACCCTCTCCCTGTATATGGCTGTAGGGACACTCTCCCTGTATGCGGCTGTAGTGACACTCTCCCTGTATATGGCTGTAATGACCATCTCCTTGTATATGGCTGTAGCGATCCTCTCCCTGTATATACAGCTGTAGCGACCCTCTCCCTGTATACAGCTGTAACGACCCCCTCCCTGTATACAGCTGTAGCGACCCTCTCCTTGTATACAGCTGTAGCGACCTTCTCCTTGTATACAGCTGTAGCGACCTGCCCCCATGAATACGGCTGTAGCGCTACCCCCGCAGGAGCCGCTAGTGAATAAGGGTTCCCCCCACCCTGCACAGCCAGGCACACAGAACTTTTCTCAGTACACTTGAATCAAAAAACAGTCCTTGCATCTTTTTTTTTGTATTTTTATTAGGAGTATTGAACTTGGATGTGGTTAAGGGTATTTTGGGATGTCCACTTGACTTTAGCAGAACATTTCAGGGACAATTTCTTCTGTACAGTCTATTTACACATTCCTCAGTTCCTCCAGCACAACACTTGCGTGAAGCACTACAACTCCCAGGACCAACTGGTACATTGTTAGGTGATCTGACAATAGGGTTCAGTCAGATTTGAGCAAATGCCCTTTACAGGCAGGGACCGCTGGCCCCTTGGTTGTGTAGCAAAGTCCTAGTGCCCAGTTGTCCTTCTGTGGCTACTGATCCCAGCACCACCTCTTCAGGCACTGCCAGCCCACCTGGCTGCAGCTACCCCTTTCTGTAGCCCTCCTGGCTAAACTTCCACAGTCCTCCCAGGCTGACTTTGCATCTATCCCAGACTTCTCTCACCCAGTCCTCTCAGGCTGCCTCTCAGTCCTCCCGGACTGTAACACTCACCAGCCCAACTGTCTGTCTTCTCCTTGGAGATCTGCCGGATGTGCTCACTTGCTACTGCTGTCCTCACACCTGCTCCCGTGCCACTAGACAGGAATCCTCCTTAGGATATCAGAGGATCCCTCCTGCACTCGAGCTCCTAGGCCTGAGGTCACCCCCCCCAGACTAGGGGGTTACCCTTAAGGGCCCATCGACAGCCTTCTAGCACTCCATCTCCAACTTCCACCCAAACTCTCCTGCCCAGCTGGGCTGACCCTGAGTATTTGAGGGGGCCTGCACCCTGCCAACCCATCTGTTGGAGATTGGTCAGGGCCCTCATTAATACTCCAGGCAGCTCCTCCTAACCCCTCTCCCATTCTTCTGGAAGTTTCTAGCAAGTTCCAGAAGTAGGGGGAGGTACCAGAGATGCTGCCTGATGAGACATAGCAGCCATCCCTGGATCACTCACCCGACCCAGACACAGGCTTGCCTGCCAGCCAAGCCAAAACATTTTACCTACACTAACAAAAAACCTAACCTAACATTTCCTACTCTAGCACACTCTCCCTGTGTACAGCTGTAGTGAACTGTTCCTGTGAATACAGCTGCAGTGACCCTCTCCCTATATACAGCTATAGTAACCCTCTCCCTGCTAGGCTGCTGTAAAGAAATAGTAGTGGTAAAAAAATAAGAACTTGTGGGTTTAACTAATCTTTTTTTTGTTTAATTCTCCTTTAAGAAGGTGTGTCAAGGGGCGTGTCCTATGCCTACATACGTTTGCCAACAGGTGTCCCTCGTCCCTATCTCAAAAAGTTGAGAGGTGTGGATTAGTGCCAGGTTGACTGCACCTGTGCACTAACATCCCATAGACTTAAACCTGAACTTCAGAAATGATCTGTATTGCATACTTACATTGGTCCAGCATACCGCCAGTAGTGGCCCGTGCAATGTGGGTGCATAACACCGCCGCCGCCCTCCCTATTCATTCACCCGGCCCCTTTCAGGATGTCGGGCGCATGAATTCCTATGGCGGGATGGGGGTTTAAAGCACATGATTAGAGCCAGAGGCTCCAATAGGCTTAAAAAAAGGGTGGGCTCGGGGTGCAAAGCAATGCGTCCCGATCCCACCCAGTTGTGTAACGATAGCCAATTAATTTTCGCTATTTTCACACTAAATCTTCCCCCCTGCCAATCAGGAAGCAGGTGTGAGACCTGTTTCCCGATTGGCCAAAACGACAGGCGATCCTATTGGTATGCCTGATGTGGAGCCAGGGAGGAAGCCACTGGAGCCAGGGAGGAAGCCCGCCATCCTGGAGCTGCTGCCCAGAATGCCATTCATAGAACAAGGCGTTCTATGAATGGTGGCGATGCTGAGCGGGTGACCTCCTTTGGCCGGTATGCAGAGAGGAACCCGGAAGATCACTGCTATCACTGTAGTAGCGCTGACTACTACAGCAATATCCAGTTTCCCCAGCATCCCCTCAGGTGTCTGCAATGAATACATGTCAAACTGGATCAATGTAAGAATAAAATACAGATAATTTTTGGAGCTCAGCTTTAAATCAAAAGTTGCTCCTGCAGTACACATACGTTCCATTTAAGTCTATGGGATGTTAGTATACAGATGTGAATAGCCCAGCACAGAATGTCTACCAGCTGGGCTATAGACAGCACAGAGTTTGCAGCCCTCAGGGGAGGTAAGTAAAGACCCTCGGGGGTAGGAGGTACAGTTTGTTGTATGATGGGAGCTGAAGGGGGGTTGTGGGAATTTTTTTAAAATTCACTTTAAAATATCCAATCATATGCAAGAAAAAAAGCTTACAGTCACGCATGTGAGCCATCTACTGGGCAGACAAAGGGTTCTGCCAACTTAATACTGCCATGCATGATCTCTGACATTTGTATACAAATCCCAAAGGCTTTCCGCTAACTGTTAAGAAAATGTTATTCCCTAAATATTGAATTCAGTTATTGCACTTAGACTCCATTACCATCATTAATGAAGAATGACGGTCTTATCAGGGGCTTCATTTCCTCCTGGGGCGGGTCTTTAGGGACTCAGATTTAATGATGTAATCTGTGTTTACATCTGTCAGACTGGGAAGGGAATTGTACCTTCTGGTATCAGGTGGGTGGAAGTGTCTTCAGGTGTCGATCAGACATTTAGACTGCAGAGAGCAACGTACAGCAATGTCTGTGAGATGTGCAGCATAGGGGTGAGCAAAATTCAAAGTTTGGGCAAATTTGGGCAAAAAAACAGGGAGGGGGGTTGTCAAAAAGCATTGGGGAAGGCAAAATTAAAGCATCTCATAAAGCAAGAACAAAAATGTAATCTATTACAGCATCAGTTTTCTTCTTTTTTTTTTCTTCCATATTTCTTCACCTGGGAATCTGACAGTAGAGCCCCATACACACTATTAGATTTTCTGCAGATTTTTGTCTTCAGATTTACCAAAACCATGTAGTGCAAGGGCCTGTCTGATTGCATACAAATTGAAACTCTTATGCCGCGTACACACGACCATTTTTCATGACAAGAAAAATGCCATTTTTTTATTTGGTCATTAAAAATGATCGTGTGTGGGCTCCAGAGCATTTTTCGCAACGTGAAAAATGGCCATTCAAAATTTGGAACATGCTCTATTTTTTCTCGTCGTTTTTTGAGTCGTTGTTTTTCTCGTCGTGAAAAATGGCCGTGTGTAGGCTTTAACGACGTGAAAAAAACGCGCATGCTCAAAAGCAAGTTATGAGACGGGAGCGCTCGTTCTGGTAAAGCTAGCGCTCATAATGGAGATAGCACATTCATCACGCTGTAACGGACTGAAAAGCACAAGGCTGAAAAGCGCGAATCGTCTCTCACCAAACTTTACTAACATGAGGATCAGTAAAAGCAGCCCAAAGGGTGGCGCCATCCGAATGGAACTTCCCCTTTATAGTGCCGTCGTACATTTCGTACGTCGCCGCGCTTTGTTTGAGCATTTTTTTTCACGATCGTGTGTAGGCAAGGCAGGCTTGAGAAGAATCACGTCAAGAAAAATGTTGTTTTTTCAATGACATTAAAACGGTCGTGTGTACGCGGCATTAAGGTTTGACCTGATGTTATATGGTTTTGGTAAATCTGAAGACAAAAATCTGCAGAAAATCTAATAGTGTGTATGGGGTCTTACACACTTCCTGTCCTAGGGTGACTTACTGTACTGCGACTTGTCACCAGTGGTGGCTCACTCATTAGGGGTGTAGGGGCTCCGCCCCCCCCTAATCTCCATGCAGGGCGCCAGTTGCATGGATTTTAATGTTTGTTTTTTTTTCCCAGGAGCATGCGATTAGAGCAAGAGGCTCTAATTGGCTTCAAAAAGGGTGGGCTTGGGGGACAGAGCACTGCGTCCCAAGCCCACTAACTTGTGTGACATTAGCGAATTAATATTCGCTAATGTCATCATGCTTCTCCTCCCGGCCAATCAGGAAGGGGGTCCTGAGTCCCGATTGGCCGGCCGATCGGGTCTCAGGACCCCCTTCCTGTTCGGCCGGGAGGAGAAGCAACGGCCCCGGCTCTTCCCTCCGCAACCTCCTCCCCACATAAGGTAAGGCCATGGATCGCCGCCTTCCCGATTGCTCGATCAAGCGCCAGGGGGGTGGGGTGGGGGGGGTGTTCGAGGCCAGGTTTGTTTGATTATTTTTCGAGCACTAGCCGCCACTGGTTGTAACCCTAGTACAGAAAGTGTGCTAGTTCCACAGAAGACCCCTCTTTCTCTATAACAGGGTTTCTCAACTCCAGTCCTCAAGGCGCCCTAACAGGTCATGTTTTCAGACTTTCCATTTTTTTGCACAGGGGATGTAATCAGTTTCACTGCCTTAGTAATTACCACAGCTGTTTCATCTGAGGGAAATCCTGAAAACATGACCTGTTGGTGCGCCTTGAGGACTGGAGTTGAGAAACACTGCTCTATAACACAGAGAACTAGGAACAATGCAAACTTTCAAAGGTATATTTAACAGATTCATCGTAGGGTCTATATACACTTAAAGTGGACATATGTATAGGAACCTCTTTTCCTCTTTAGGAACGTGCCTAGGTTAATTAGTAAGACCTCATCTGAAATATGCAGTTCAGTTTTGGGCACCAGTTCTCAAAAAGGATATCGGGGAACTGGAGAAAGTGCAGAGAAGGGCAACCAAACTGATAAGAGGCATGGAGGAGCTCAGCTAGGAAATATTAGAGGAATTGAATCTATTCACTCTTGAGAAGAGGAGATTAAGGGGGGATATGATCAACATGTACATAGACTATCCCCCCTTCAGTCCATCATGAATGCCACTGCAAGACTCATACACCTTACCAACCATTCAGTGTCCTCCACCCCTCTCTGCCAATCCCTCCACTGGCTTCCACTCACCCAACGAATAAAATTCAAAGTACTAACAATAATTTACAAAGCCACCCACAACTCGGCCCCCATCTACATCACTAACCTAGTCCCAAAATACCAACCAAGCCGCTCTCTTCGGTCCTCCCAAGACCTTCTGCTCTCTAGCTCCCTTGTCACCTCCTCCCATGCTCGCCTCCAGGATTTCTCCAGAGCTTCTCCCATCCTTTGGAACTCCATACCCCAATCTGTCCGACTGTCCCCTAATCTATCCATATTTAGACGATCCCTGAAAACTCTACTCTTTAAAGAAGCCTATCCTGCTTCTAACTAACACGTTTACTTCCTCCATCAGTTCATCCCCCACAGCTATTACCCTTTGTATCAATTGGCCCTCCCTTTTTAGATTGTAAGCTCTAATAAGCAGGGCCCTCTGATTCCTCTTGTACCAAATTGTAATGTAACTGTAATGTCTGCCTTTATTTTATTAAGCGCTGCGCAAACTGTTGGCGCTATATAAATCCTGTATAATATAATAATAATCAACATGTACAAATATATAAGTGGTCCATATAGTGAACTTAGTGTTGAGTTATTCACTTTAAGGTCAACACAAAGGACAAGGGGGCACTCTTTACGTCTAGAGGAAAAGAGATTTCATCTCCAAATACGGAAAGGTTTCTTCAAGGTAAGAGCTGTGAAAATGTGGAATACACTCCCTCCAGAGGTGGTTCTGTCCAGCTCAGTAGATTGCTTTAAAAAAGGCCTGGATTCTTTCCTAAATGTACAGAATATAACTGGGTACTAACATTTATAGGTAAAGTTGATCCGGGGAATATCCGATTGTCTCTCGAGGGATCAGGAAGGAATTCTTTTCCCTGCTGTCGCAAATTTAGATCATGCTTTGCTAGGGTTTTTCCACCTTCCTCTGGATCAACTGTGGGTATAGGTTTGTGTATATGGGATTGTATGGGTTTATTTTTTTTATTGGTTGAACTAGATGGACTTGTTTCTTTTTTCAACCTGACTAACTATGTAACTATGTAACTATGTAATTGCCACCTGATGT
Source organism: Rana muscosa (assembly GCA_029206835.1). Classification (NCBI taxonomy): domain Eukaryota; kingdom Metazoa; phylum Chordata; class Amphibia; order Anura; family Ranidae; genus Rana; species Rana muscosa. The sequence continues at coordinate 198,790,486 of CM055126.1, read as the reverse complement.
GGCTGTTTTTGCCCAACTACACCCCCACCCAATGTAGCAAAGACGAACACCTTAGGTGATGACCTTACTGACACTGATAGCAAAGCAGACCTGCTGACCACTGCACCTGCTTATGTTGCAGACAGAGCGGCTGGGCATGCAGCTTAGTAAAGGTAAAGCTGGACACACATTATACAATTTCTGTTGTTTAAATCCCATTAAATTTACCTTCATCTATGTAGTGCCAGGGCCTGCCCGATTGCATACAATTTTAAAGTGTTTATGTATGACCTGATATTATATGGTAAATCTAAAGGAAATCTAAAGGCTTTAAAACACAAGGGGGTTTAATATTATTTTAAAGCAGAGGTCCACACAAAAATGGAACCTCCGCTGTCCGGATTCCTCCCCCCCTCCGGTGTCACATTTGGCACCTTTCAGGCCTGAGGGGGGAGCAGATACCTGTCTAAGACAGGTATTTGCACCCACTTCCGGGCATAGATAGCCGCATTATCTGCGGGAATCTACGCCACGTCCGACGCCCCCCACGCTGTCTTCTGGGAAACACACAGGTCCCAGAAGACAGCAGGGACCATTCAGATCCCGCATGCGCAGTAGGGAACCAGGAAGTGAAGCCGCAAGGCTTCACTTCCTGATTCCCTTACCGAAGATGGCGGCGGCAGCATCCGAGAGCCGAGCAGTCGCTGCAGTATTTGTAGCGGCTGACTTTAAAAAAAATTTTTTTTTTTAAAATCGGCGGACCTCCGCTTTAAGCAGACTAATGACATCATCTCAGCCTAGGCAAGGCCTTTTAATGCTAAAAGGAGCTTTGGAAAGAAACTAAGGATGACTCCTACAAGCCCCCAGTGGAAAAAATAATAGACACTCGGTACCCAAATATTAAACACTTGAGATATAAACATTTTTATTTTATTTATACAAAAATATTAAAAGAACATAACTCTGCAATTTGGATAAAAACAGCGGTTGACGATAACATTGTCAGATCATACAATTTACAAACAAATCCGTCTGGTAGCATGATATCCTCAGACATACACTAAGGGCATGGGACATACATAGCTCCCAATTGTCCCTGATTTGGAACAAAGTCCCTCTGTCCCTTTTTCCTTCTCATTATAGTCCCTCATTTTGGGCTGATCTGAATAGTTGTATAAAAATTAATTCTCCTTTAAGGGGGCGTGGCAGGGGGTGTATCCTATGCCTACATACTTTTGCTAATAGTTGCCCCCTTTTCCCATCTCAAAAAGTTAGGAGGTATGGAAACATGAGTTCTCGATGTACGGTATATCCTCTGGATGTTTCACGGCTGTAGCCGCTTCTTCAGGAGGAATTATTTCAAGTATCGTCTAAAACGGAACAAAAAAATTACATTATGGCAGTGCACCAAAATATTATAATGAGGGGAAGATAGTCACTGATTTGCTTACCCAAAATGAACCAGCGCTTAGACAGCAGTCGAGACTAGGGTGCCACGAAAGCTCCCCCACGGTGAACATGGGGAGGCAGATAATGTAAGTACAGTGGGGCAAAAAAGTATTTAGTCAGCTACCAATTGTGCAAGTTCTCCCACTTAAAAAAATGAGGGAGGCCTGTAATTGTCATCATAGGTATACCTCAACTATGAGAGACAAAATGTGGAAACAAATCCAGACAATCACATTGTCTGCTTTGAAAAAAAGCATCTTCTTCTTTAAGAGGCTCCTCTGTCCTCCACTCATTTCCTGTATTAATGGCACCTCTTTGAACTTGTTGTCAGTATAAAAGACACCTGTCCACAACCTCAAACAGTCACACTTCAAACTCCACTATGGTGAAGACCAAAGAGCTGTCAAAGGACACCAGAAACAAAATTGTAGACCTGCACCAGGCTGGGAAGACTGAATCTGCAATACGAAAGCAGCTTGGTGTGAAGAAATCAACTGTGGGAGCAATAATTAGAAAATGGAAGACATACAAGACCACTGATAATCTCCCTAGATCTGGGGCTCCACGCAAGATCTCACCCCGTGGGGTCAAAATTATCACAAGAACGGTGAGCAAAAATCCCAGAACCACACGGGGGGACCTAGTGAATGACCTGCAGAGAGCTGGGACCAACGTAACAAAGGCTACCATCAGTAACACACTACGCCGCCAGGGACTCAGATCCTGCAGTGCCAGACGTGTCCCCCTGCTTAAGCCAGTACATGTCCGGGTCCGTCTGAGGTTTGCTAGAGAGCATTTGGATGATCCAGAAGAGGATTGGGAGAATGTCATATGGTCAGATGAAACCAAAGTAGAACTGTTTGGTACAAACACAACTCGTCGTGTTTGGAGGAGAGAGAATGCTGAGTTGCAACCAAAGAACACCATACCTACTGTGAAGCATGGGGGTGGCAACATCATGCTTTGGGGCTGTTTCTCTGCAAAGGGAACAGGACGACTGATCTGTGTACATGAAAGAATGAATGGGGCCATGTATTGTGAGATTTTGAGTGCAAACCTCCTCCCATCAGCAAGGGCATTGAAAATGAAACGTGGCTGGGTCTTTCAGCGTGACAATGATCCCAAACACACCGCCCGGGCAACGAAGGAGTGGCTTCGTAAGAAGAATTTCAAGGTCATGGAGTGGCCTAGCAAGTCTCCAGATCTCAACCCCATAGAAAACATTTGGAAGGAGTTGAAAGTCTGTGTTGCCCAGCGACAGCCCCAAAACATCACTGCTCTAGAGGAGATCTGCATGGAGGAATTGGCCAACATACCAGCAACAGTGTGTGACAACCTTGTGAAGACTTACAGAAAACGTTTGACCTCTGTCATTGCCAACAAAGGATATATAACAAAGTATTGAGATGAACTTTTGATATTCACCAAATACTTATTTTCCACCATAATTTGCAAATACATTCTTTCCAAATCAGACAATGTGATTGTCTGGATTTGTTTCCACATTTTGCCTCTCATAGTTGAGGTATACCTATGATGACAATTACAGGCCTCTCTCATCTTTTTAAGTGGGAGAACTTGCACAATTGGTGGCTGACTAAATACTTTTTTGCCCCACTGTATATCAATATGTCAACAAATTGCCGAAAATAAAGAGATAATTCATTGATGGCTCATGCGTGACCAATTACTGTCACTCTGATTGGTGCAGAGAGGGGCAAGACATAGAAGTAGGGGTGGAAAAGGAGTAGAAAAGATAAAAGGAAACACAAGACAAACAGTTAATGAAATAAGAGGAGAAGTAGTAAGAAAGCGAATGGAAGGAAAGAAACGGTGGGAACACTAAAGCCCTGTACACACGATCGGTTTTACCGATGAAAACAGTCCGATGGACTTTTTTCATTGGACAAACTGATCGTGTATGGGACCCATCGGTCTTTTTTCCATCGGTGAGAAAAAATAGAACATGTTTTAAATTTATCCGCTGGGAAAAAAAACAATAGCAAATTCCGATCGTCTGTGTGGAACTCCATCAGATAAAAAACCCACGCATGCTCAGAATAAAGTCGACGCATGCTCAGAAGCATTGAACTTAATTTGTCTCGGCTCGTCTGAGTGTTTTACGTCACGGCGTTTGGGACGGTCGGATTTTGGACTGATGGTGTGTAGGCAAGACTGATGAAAGTCAGCTTCATCAGGTTTCCGATGGAAAAATCCATCGGATTAGAATCCATAGGAAATCCGATCGTGTGTACAGGGCTTAAGCGAAGGAAGGGAAATGAAGTGGGGGAGAGGGGGTCAGGGAGAGGGGGTTGGAAAGATAAGGGGGGAATGGAAAAAGGGGAGGGTGGAAGGAAAAAGGGGGGGAGGTTGGGAAGGAAATAGAGGAGAAGAAAAAGGGGGAGTAGAAGGGGAAGAGAAACAAGGGAAGAGGAAAGGGAGAAAGGTAGGGAACAATGGGGATAGGAAATGCACCATAAAAGGGACTGAATTATACACCTAAATAATAGACTAACCTGATTCTGAGTAGTTATTCAAATTTTAAGAAAATACACTATTTTGTGACTTTTATTTACAGTAAGTTGACTTGCAAAATGAGTGAAAGGTCCACTTTAAACTGATCACACACAAATATATCACTATAAAAAAAAGACGCATATTTTTCCTTTGCAGACACTGATAATGTGATGCATCAGCCTTGGCGCATTTCTATATAAAGATTTCACTCTCTACTTTGTCTATTTATACGATTCAAAGGTCGATGTGCTCCAGCGGAGCTGCATTAAACATACACACATTTGAGCCACTTCCTGACATACAGTCGCACTGCCAAAGCCTCTTCCTGACTACAGAAGTTCTCTTATCACTCTTGACAAATAAAATACATTTCTGTTTGCTAACACAACATTTTTACCTCTGTGTCTTTGTGCCTGCGATAGAATGGAATACCAGTTCATACCTGTGCTCTGATATGTATTACCAACCCAAACATCCGTGAAATATGATGTTTAACCCTTCCCACCACCTCCCTACGGCTAGTTAAAGCGGAGGTTCCGCGGCATTTTTTTTTTTTTTCCGCTTGCATGCAAAGTATTTGTAGATCACCAATTAGTACTCACGTGTTTGGTGACTTTAAACCTCCCCTGTCTTTTTTCTGGCAAAAGATGCACTTTTAAAATCAGCCGTCTGAATTTTCCATTTTGCTTGTGGGCATTTTGAAGCCCACAAGCACTGACTTCCTGGTGGTGGACGGTGTAATGCAGAAAAAGTTCCCCGGCGGATAAGGTTCCCCCCCCCCTGTACTGCGCATGCGCGGCACGAACCTCAACGGAGTTTCCGAAAGTAGCCGAACATGTAGAGCTGCGAGTTAGCTCTACACGGCGCCTGCGCAATGACTAGGAGTCATGTAGAGCTGACTGCGCAGGCGCTGTGTAGAGCCGACTCGCAGCTCGTCCTGTTCGGCTACTTTCGGAAACTCCGTTGAGGTTCGTGCCGCGCATGCGCAGTACAGGGGGGGGGAACCTTATCCGCCGGGGAACTTTTTCTGCAGGACATGTCACATCTGGGCGAACTCCCAGATTGCATTGCGGGTGAATAGAAACGCCTACTCCCGCGGGAGTGAGTACCCGGAAGACGAAATTGGAAATGACATTAGTACGGTATGTACTACATAAAAAAAAAAAAAGTGGCTAATGTACATGTTCGTTCTTTAAGGAGTGTGCTTGTATATGGATGTTATTTTGCCTGAACCTCCGCTTTAAGCGGACTTTAACGCTGGGAGGCAGAGACGGCTTCTCAATCACATGACCTTTGTGATTGGCTTTCCCGTGCTTCTGGCTCCCAATCACAAACTGTGACCCAGAGCTGGCGGAGACAATTTGGTAAGTGCGCTTGGAGCATGCAGTGCAGTGCAATGAATCTCAGACTGCCATAGACACATATGTGTGGTGGCTGAGTGTTGAGGCCCTCTGGCCCCTGCTAAAACAAACTAAGCCTAAAACAGCTCCCAACCACTTTCTAAATCCTGTTCAAACTACCATGTAGAAGGAAGATGCTTATACTTACCTATTGCCCAACCACATGATCTCCACACCAACCAGCTTTAGCGGAGAGGAGAGAGAGCTGACAACGATAGAATGCCTGAGTGGTGACATCACCCATAGGCTTACTATGGGGCATCTGTTGTTGGCTGCCCCTCCTCTTCCCAGAAGCCACTGCTAGTTTTGAGAGAAGAGTTGATCATGTGACCGGAGAGGAGCACCCTGGGAATAGGTAAGTACAGTTTTAGCATCTTTCTTCTGCAGGGTATTTAGTACAGGAGTTAGAAGGGGGTGGGAGCTGTTTTAAGCTTAGTTATAGTGGGTGGAAGAACAGAGTGAGCAGCCTGAATATTTATGGGGAGTCTAGCCAATCCCTGGGGAGGTGTGCCCAGTAGGTGGCTAGAGAGCCCATAAAAAAGGCTGAGGCCTGAGGCAGAGAGGGAGAGTTCCTGGGTCTAGTCCTGCTGGAGGAGACCCCTTGGGCAGGATTACTGGAGGTGTCATCTGGAAGACATTGAGGTGCCAGCTGAGCCTAGTCCTGGAGTCCTGATTGCATCTGGAGAAGCTTACTGGAGGGTACCAGGTGGAAGTTGGGGGAAAGATGTCCAGCTGTCCAATGGTGGGATGAGTCTGTATCTCCCTCACTGAAATGTGCCTGGTAGATATCGGAAGGAGGCAACCAAAGATCATGTGGCCGTGTGAGTAGATGACCCTGGTGCTGGAAGTTAGTGACTGTGACTGTGTGTAGCTGTTGGTCTTTTGGGAAAAGTCCTAGTCACTTGTCAGCATTAGGCTCCGTACACACGGTCGGACTTCCATCTGACTTTTCCGTGGTTTTTTGTCCGAACGGAGTTGGTCAGGAACACCCATAGCATACACACGCTCGGACTTTTCTGCAAACTTTCCCAAAACTTTTTGCAACATCACATGGTTTTTCTGCTCTTTACCGCCACCCTTTGGTCAACTTCTGCTATTGTTGGTTGATTTTAACATTAGTTGTTTTGTCCATCGGACAAAAGTCCGATGGTTTTCTGTACACACGGTCGGACTTTGTTCCATCAGACTTTTGTTGGGCAAAAGTTTGTCCGTTTGCAGACCCAACTTTTGTCCGATGAAAACAAGAAAAAAAAAAAAAAAGTTTGTCCGATGGAGCGTACACACGGTCAGATTGTTGGTCCAACTTGCTCAAAATGAAGTTTGTTTGTTCTTAAGAGATTCTGTGGGACATTTTGTGCAGCTCAGAGAGCTAGAGAAAGAGTCCTCAAAGTGTTCAATTCACCCGTTTTTTCTTTTTGGGGTATCCTATGCTCCCTTTACCCCAGCCAGGTTCAATGTTCTAATAAATAAAAAAATAAAAAATAAACTGATCCTTTTAAGTCAGTGGAAGAGTGAGGAGTCCCTGGCTGTTTGTGCTCTAACTGGGGAAACAGTCAGTTCACCAGCATCTTCCTAGGGGGTGCGCCACATTTTTCTAAAGGACCTAACCTTTACCAGCTGTTGCTTCACTGGCAGTTAGTTTTACTGTAACCTTAGAGGGAAATGAAACAGTTACTGAACAGAGCAGGCCCAAGCACTGGTGAGATGTGTTAATTTTCAGTCTCACGTTCTCAAACCCTAATGAGCTGGGAACAGAAATAGCAATTCTAAGTTTAACCTGCACGCGGTCTGCTTCACTGTGCTCAGGCCTCCACAGCAACTGATCTCTACTTGGGATCAAAGAAACAAATGGCCAGAAGTAAAGGGGACATCTGTTATTAGAATGCTTTAAAGTAAAAGCCCACTTGTACATGTAATTGCAATAATCCCTCTCTTACACTTTGCAATAAGTTTCTAGTTATTTGTAAGGTAACCCTGTATGTTTTTTCACATAAGGCCGACTGTAGAAAAGTTCTTCAGACCCAGACATTTAATATTGTCCTGCAGACAACTTGTGTCCATTCCACTTCACATCTCTTCAAGAAGAAGTCTCATATCTTTTTTACTTTGTACTTTTTTTCTATCCTAAGTGCTGTGGAGACTAGTTATGTGGCCTGACATGACACCCCCCTTTCCCACAGCTGTCCGACAACGCAGCTAGCTAGGAGACTGCTGCAATAATAGCTGGTGCTTGTTTGTGGTTCCAAGCACTTGCTAGAGACAAACAACAGCAAGAGGAATCCAGAGGGGTGGGGGGTCATGTCAGCTTTCCGTCCCTCTTCATTCTCTTGTCAGTGCTTGTCTCAGGAACGTTCTTGCAGTTGGAGACAAGCAATGCTGCCACCTTTTTTGCTGGCTACATCGTCGGACAGGTGGGGTGGGGTGTCCTCCTGGCCGACCACATAGCTAGCACAACACGTAGAACTACAAGTACACTGTAGTAACACTGTGCCATTGATAAATAAGATTTTATGAGCTGACAGATGCAGGCCCTTTACCATATCTGGGGTGGAGTGTAGGATGTATAAGGGTTACAGTAATTTTTACTGATTTATTCTAGTAAGACTAAATGAAGATCAGCAGTATAGCTTCCCTGCTTTTCCCATAGTAGCCCAATGCCCCACCAGCCCTTCTGGTATTTTCCAGAGGTGCCAAATTACAAGTCTGGGCTGCACCTGCTCTTCTGAAGAGCTTACACTCTATAACCGTTGGATTTGTCATTACACTTGCGGTTGGGAAAAAGATGTGTTTGAGGTGCGTTTTTACCCCCATTCCCCCATGAAGCTGCAAAAGAAGCGGGTGGGGGTTCACATAAACCATGACCGCAGTACCAATCGCCAAACATAACCCATTTATCCGAATGGGGCAGTGCCACAACCAGCCCATTGCATGCAGTTGAGCAAAGCAAACAGATACTTGCAGTTAGCAGACAGATAGCGTGGTTCTATGACAGTTCAGGGAATAGTCCAAAATCCAATCCAATCTAGCAGGGCAGACAGACAGGGAGCTTGATCAGGAACAACACACGTATCAGGCCTGGTTCACACTGGGGCGACAAACGCTCCGACATTGGGAGCTCATGTCGCATGACGTGTGAAAATCAATGTTTCCCTATGGGAGCCGTCTTAACTGGTCCGACACATGTCGGTCCGACTTTGAGAATGCTCCCTGTACTACTTTGGTCCGACTTTGATCCGACTTCAGCCCATTGACTATCATTGAAGTCGGATCAAAGTCGGACCGCAGTCTTGTATGATCCGACTTTGGCATGCGACTTGTGCTCTGCTGCTCTTGAGGGGGAACTCCAGGCCAAATTTTAAATAAAAAACCGGCATGGGTTCCCCCTCCAAGAGCATACCAGGCCCTTGGGTCTGGTCTGGATTTGAAGGGGAACCCCTACGCCGAAAAAACGGCATGGGGGTCCCCCCAAAATCCAAACCAGACCCTTATCCGAGCACACAACCTGGCAGGCCGCAGGGGAAGAGGGGGGGACAAGAGGGCGTCCCCCCCTCCCTCCTGAACCGTACCAGGCCGCATGCCCTCAACATGGGGGGTTTGGTGCTCTGGGGCAGGGGGGCGACCTGCGGCCCCCCCACCCCAGAGCACCCCGCCCCAATGTTGATGAGGACAGGGCCTCTTCCCGACAACCCTGGCCGTTGGTTGTCGGGGTCTGCGGGCGGGGGGCTTATCGGAATCCGGGAGCCCCCTTCAATAAAGGGGCCCCCGGATCCCGGCCCCCCCACCCTATGTGAATGAGTATGGGGTACATCGTACCCCTACCCATTCACCTGGTGGAAAAAAATTGCAATAAAAAAACCACACAGCTTTTTAAAGTATTTTATTGCACAGCTCCGGGGGTCTTCTTCCGACTTCGGGGGTCTCCGGTGTCGTCGCCGCGCTCTCCGGTTCTTTCTTCTGTCGGGCCACCGCTAACTTCTTTAGCTCTTTTGCTAGCGGAGGCCTGGTCTTCTCCGTCGCCTTCTTCTTCTCCCGCTATCTGGTTCTTCTCCCGCTTCTTTCTTCTGCCGGCCCCTCCACTAACTTCTTTAGCTCTTTTGCTAGTGGAGGGGCCGGTCTTCCCGTCACCGTCTTCTTCTCTCTTCTCCTTCTCGATGTTGACGCGTCGCTTCCTCCCGCTGTAATACTGGCTGTCCGCTCTGCTCCGCATTAATATAGGCTTCTCATGATGTCACTGTCACATGTTCCCATGACGTCACAGTCACATGCTCCGGGGCCATGTGCCCCGAAACATGTGACTGTGACGTCATGAGAAGCCTATATTAATGCGGAGCGGACAGCCAGTATTACAGCGGGAGGAAGCGATGCGTCAACATCGAGAAGGAGAAGAGAGAAGAAGACGGCGACGGCGACGGGAAGACCGGCCCCTCCACTAGCAAAAGAGCTAAAGAAGTTAGTGGAGGGGCCGGCAGAAGAAAGAAGCGGGAGAAGAACCGGGAGAAGAACCGGAAAGCGGGAGAAGAAGGCGACGGAGAAGACCGGCCCCTCCACTAGCAAAAGAGCTAAAGAAGTTAGTGGAGGGGCCGGCAGAAGAAAGAAGCGGGAGAAGAACCAGAGAGCGGTAGAAGAAGAAGGCGACGGAGAAGACCGGAGCCTCCGCTAGCAAAAGAGCTAAAGAAGTTAGCGGAGGCCCGGCAGAAGAAAGAACCGGAGAGCGCGGCGACGACACCGGACACCCCCGAAGTCGGAAGAAGACCCCCGGAGCTTTTTTTCCACCAGGTGAATGGGTAGGGGTACGATGTACCCCATACTCATTCACATAGGGTGGGGGGGCCCCTTTATTGAAGGGGGCTCCCGGATTCCGATAAGCCCCCCGCCCGCAGACCCCGACAACCAACGGCCAGGGTTGTCGGGAAGAGGCCCTGTCCTCATCAACATGGGGGCAGGGTGCTTTGGGGTGGGGGGGGCCGCAGGTCGCCCCCCTGCCCCAGAGCACCAAACCCCCCATGTTGAGGGCATGCGGCCTGGTACGGTTCAGGAGGGAGGGGGGGCCGCCCTCTCGTCCCCCCCTCTTCCCCTGCGGCCTGCCAGGTTGTGTGCTTGGATATGGGTCTGGTTTGGATTTTGGGGGGACCCCCACACCGTTTTTTCGGTGTAGGGGTTCCCCTTCAAATCCAGACCAGACCCAAGGGCCTGGTATGCTCTTGGAGGGGGAACCCATGCCGGTTTTTTATTTAAAATTTGGCCTGGAGTTCCCCCTCAAGATTCATACCAAACACTGCCTGGTATTGGCGGGGATCCAAGTCGGATCCCCGTTCATTGAAAGTCGGACATATGTTGGCTTCATGTCGCAGGGCAAAGTCGGATCCAAAGTAGGACAGATGTCGTGTCGCACTAGTGTGAACCCAGCCTCAATATCGATCACAAGCATGAGACCGAGCGTTTGGCTTGCTTATAACAGGTGACTGACACATCAATCACCTTGCAGATGGACAAACACAGGGAGAATGCAATAGCCAAAACCCGGATGCTGGAATGAGGAGCAGGAGCACTAAGTGCTCCTGACAGGTACAATTGTTTCAAAGAAAACAATAAGTAATGCACTCAACTGCCATGGCCTGTATGCACGCTCACTACGCAAGAATCCATTGCTGAAGAAAAAGCATGTTGAAGCTCATTTCAATTTTGCTGCACAACATTTAGACAAGCCTGTGAAATACTGGGAGAACATAGTCTGGTCAGATATGACCAAAATTGGATGCCATAATATGCACCATGTTTGAAGGTCAAATGGCATTTCACATCACCCCAAAAACACCCTCTTACAAACAGTGAAGTTTGGAGGAAGGAACATCATTTTTTCAGCATACGGTACTGGCAAACTTCATGTCGTTGAAAAAAGGATGAATGGAAAATTGTACCAAGACATTCTTGATAAAAATCTGCTGCCATCTACCAGGATAATGAAGATGAACATGGACATTTCAGCAAGACAATGATCCCAAACACAAAGCCAAGAAAACTCACAATTGGTTTCAAAGAAAGAAAATAAAGCTGCTAGAATGGCCCAGCCAATCACCTGACTTGAATCCAATAGAAAATCTATGGGAAGAACTAAAGATCAGATTTCATAGAGGAGGCCCATGGAACCTTCAAGATTTGAAGACTGTTTGAGTGGAAGAATGGGCCAAAATCACCCCTGAGCAATGCATGTGACTAGTTTCTCCATATAGGAGAATACATTTCAGTTAGGGTGTTCAATATTTTTCCCTGTGTCAGTCTATCTTATTACACATAACTTCATTTCTGAATGTATTTGTTTTGGTTTCTTTGTATGTAAGTGTAGCGACCTCACCCCATCTCCTTTGTCTAGGGGTATGTCCAGAGGCGTACTAAGTGGGGGGCGGGCCGCCACGGGTGACAGACACTGGGGGGGTGTCAGGCCGGCGCCCCCCCCCGCGGCTGAAATGAAGACAGCGGGGCGGGCGGCTTTAAGCCGCGGCACCGCGGCGGTGACCGCCAGGAAGAACACACATAGCCTGTAGAGGCTTTGCAAGAAGAGGGGAGGGGGGGGTCGCGAGCCGAGTGAAACCCGCAGCGATCCCCCTCTCTCATTGCCGCGCTGCGGCTCTGTTCAGTCTCGACTGAGTCCCGAGCAGAGTGAAGCCGCCTCCCCCTCCTCCTCCCTACACAGAGGGAGGGGACCCGTCCGTCACCTGACCAGTTCTGTATGTGCAACTGTGCATGTCCCGCGCTTATCGTCAGACTGAGGTACATTATGTGCCTGTACTGGGGGGGTGTACTGTGTGGGGGTCTGTACTGTGGGGGGGCCGGGGGTCTGCACTGTAGGGAGGTCTGCACTGTGGGGGTGGCCTGCACTGTGGGGGGGTTTGCACTGTGGGGGTGTCTGTACTGTGGGGGGCTGCACTGTAGGGGTGTCTGTACTGTGGGGGGTGTCTCCACTGTAGGGGGTGTCTGTACTGTGGGAGGGTCTGTACTGTGTGGGGGTCTGTACTGTGGGGGGGCCGGGGGGCTGCACTGTAGGGAGGTCTGCACTGTGGGGGAGCCGGGGGTCTGCACTGTAGGGAGGTCTGCACTGTGGGGGGGCCGGGGGTCTGCACTGTAGGGAGGTCTGCACTGTGGGTGGGGGTCTGCACTGTGGGGGTGGCCTGCACTGTGGGGGGGTTTGCACTGTGGGGGTGGTCTGCACTGTGGGGGTGTCTGTACTGTGGGGGGCTGCACTGTAGGGGTTTCTGTACTGTGGGGGGTGTCTGTACTGTGTGGGGGTCTGTACTGTGTGGGGGTCTGTACTGTGGGGGGGCCGGGGTCTGCACTGTAGGGAGGTCTGCACTGTGGGGGGGCCGGGGGTCTGCACTGTAGGGAGGTCTGCACTGTGGGGGGGCCGGGGTCTGCACTGTAGGGAGGTCTGCACTGTGGGTGGGGGTCTGCACTGTGGGGGTGGCCTGCACTGTGGGGGGTTTGCACTGTGGGGGTGGTCTTCACTGTGGGGGGCTGCACTGTAGGGGTGTCTGTACTGTGGGGGGTGTCTCCACTGTAGGGGGTGTCTGTACTGTGTGGGGGTCTGTACTGTGTGGGGGTCTGTACTGTGGGGGGCCAGGGGTCTGCACTGTAGGGAGGTCTGCACTGTGAGGGGGCCGGGGGTCTGCACTGTAGGGAGGTCTGCACTGTGGGGGCGCCGGGGGTCTGCACTGTAGGGAGGTATGCACTGTGGGTGGGGGTCTGCACTGTGGGGGTGGCCTGCACTGTGGGGGGGTTGCACTGTGGGGTGGTCTGCACTGTGGGGGTGTCTGTACTGTGGGGGGCTGCACTGTAGGGGGTGTCTGTACTGTGGGGTGGTCTGCACTGTGTGGGGGTCTGCACTGTGTGGGGGTCTGTACTGTGGGGGGCTGTGTAATGTAAAGGGGTCCAGAGGTGTAAGGGTGCTGTGTAATGTAAAGGGGTCCAGAGGTGTAAGGGTGCTGTGTCATGTAAAGAGGTCCTTAGGTGCAAGGTGCTGTGTAATGTAAGGGGTCCAGAGGTGCTGTGTAATGTAAAGGGGTCCAGAGTGCTGTGTAATGTAAAGGGGTCCAGTGGTGTAGGGTGCTGTGTAATGTAAAAAGGTCCTTAGGTGCAAGGTGCACTGTAATGTAAAAGGGTCCAGAGGTGCATGGTGCTGTGTAATGTAAAGGGGTCCAGAGGTGCAGGGCGCTGTGTAATGTAAAGGGGTCCAGAGGTGCAAGGTGCAGTGTAATGTAAAGGAGTCCAGAGGTGCAAGGTGCTGTGTAATGTATAGGGGTCCAGAGGTGCAAGGGGCTGTGTAATGTAAAGGGGTCCAGAGGTGCAAGGTGCTGTGTAATGTAAAGGGGTGCAAAGGTGCAAAGTGCTGTGTAATGTATAGGGGTCCAGAGGTGCAGGGTGCAGTGTAATGTATAGGGGTCCAGAGGTGCAGGGTGCAGTGTAATGTATAGGGGTCCAGAGGTGCAGGGTGCTGTGTAATGTAAAGGGGTCCAGTGGTGCAGGGTGCAGTGTAATGTAAAAGGGTCCAGAGGTGCAGGGTGCTGTGTAATGTAAAGGGGTCCAGTGGTGCAGTTGTGGAGAGGGGGTACACAGTAGTGACAAAGAGATATTGAAGGATACAGAGGTATGCAGGGGGCACAGTGGGGTGTTTTTACATTTTAATGTGGGGGGGGGTGCCAGATATAGGATCCGCCCCGGGTGCCAAATACTCTAGGTACGCCCCTGGGTATGTCATACGACAGGGTGAGATGCGCTACGGCCCATGTCCTCCTCATAACTGTGGGTGAGGTGAAGGCCAGTACCAGATATTTCCTTGGGCCTATGTGCTTTTGTCTAGAATCAAGTCCTGCTGTGCCAACACTTCCCTCTGCTCCCATTAACCAGAGTTCCACACACCGATCACAGTCCAACTCTTGTTTTATTGTATATCTCACAATAAACAGTGCTTCAGTAGCCAACTGGTTGCGACTTGATAACATTTTGATACGGGGAATGAGCAGGTCGAGGCACTATCCTGATTGTCAGCTAAACCACTGCGATCTCGCCAGCGGTTACTATAGCCTTAGCTAGAAAGGACTTAGAACTTGAGAGTCTCTACCAGCGACTCAAGAGAACGTAGATAGGAGTACCTTCGCTGCGTGGCTGCCCCTGTCAGGGGAAGATGTCCCTCCAAGGGAGTTACCAGAGGCCCATCCGTCACTGGGTTGACGCTGCTCCAGACTCTCCGAATGGGTAACCTCCCCGGCCTCCTCACCTCAGACATGGGCCCCGTCCACCTCAGGGACCCTCGGACTTCTCCACCCTCGCGGGACCCAGTCGAAGTCACTGGGCCCCAGGCCTCCTGGTTTAGTACCTCACCCCAGGCTGAAGGTGCCTGGGATGGACTCCAACTCCATTCCGGTCAGGCTTGGGCGCCTGGGCCGGAATCCGGAACCACCCGCACCCAGGCCTAAGGTGCTTGGGCGCGTGAAGAAGATCCTCCTGAAGACCTCGTGGTTAGGGCGTCTCCCCCTTTTATCTCCTCCCATCGACACCACGGCAGGTTCCCCGCCCTCGCCGTACCATCTCCGAAAAGGGACAAAAAGGGTAGCACTCTGTGATGGCCAATCTACCTCGAGCCTACGGGTACCCCGCCACCCAGAGGCCAAGGAGACTATTACACCGTCCAATCCTCCACGAACACAAATGGTCCATTATTCCCATACTTACACACCTGAGTGTCCTACCTAAATTTAGAGACCCAGCTACATACTCCCCCCTGTGATTTGACGCTCGTCCCCAGCGTCTGGTGCAAACCTATGTCTCCCATGGAGTGATGACATAAGCCTGGCCCCAGAGGCTATCCCTAAAATTTTGAACCTCAACCATACCAAGACCTGCTCATTGGGGAAGGGAACATAAAACAATAAAACCTTTCCCTAAAACCGTCTAAGCATGTACACATATACAATCCCTCCCTTCACTGTCTAAGAACCACCCCATACTCAGTAGTCTTGACAGACGAATCTCCTGCAGAAGGGAAAAAAAAACAACACACAGGAAAAACCACATCCTGACATTCTGTGTTAATTTGGAATGAATGGGTCCATCAACCAATAGACCCATTCGCTCCAATGAGTAAAGTGATGCGCGTGTAAAAAAAAAAAAACAGCCGTTGCACAACACTGCCACCTGGTGACAGTGCCACGGTAATGACACTTGGTGCAATCTTCATTCTTCCTGCGTCCCTACACTGATTCTAACCCCAAAGTTTGTCTTTGAACTGTGAGGAAGAGAGAACAAACAAAAAAAACTGCTCTCATTCCTCCAAAGAGTAGAAAACAAAAACCCAAATAAAAAAACTAGGGTACAGTTCGGATGCTCCGGCAGGAACACTTCTAGAAGGTTGTAGGAAAGAAAAACAAACAAGTGAGTCTCTTCTCACAAATAGAACTTCGGGTCAGGCAAGAACAAAGGCTTCAGATGTTTATCGAAAACCTCAATCGAATAGTCAGCGTCCTCTCCATCTTTCCTGCAGATGCGCACCTTGTCTGCGTGGATATGGTGGCCCCACATCCAGTCTGCTCTGCAGTCCCTAAACTTTTTTGACACGGGTGGCGAACAGGACAAATATCTTCGTGCATGGGGTACTTTAAGTTTTTCCCAAACAAATTCGTCATACCATCTCTGGCGTATGACCTCAACTTCAAAAAGTAAGTCCCGAGGCAAGTAGGGATATTCCCACCCATACTCACGGGCGACTCTCTGTGAGAAAAGTCGTTGCAATCTGGCCAAAGGAGGCATGGCATCCCGCTCACCTTCTCTGGGTTGAACGATGGCCTCCGGGTGCCGAGGTACTTTCACTACCTCTGATGGCTTTTCTCTCGGTGCTCGTAGTGATGCGCGTTGCATCCCCGCCACCAAGACGGGCGATGTTGTAGATTGTGGGAAGGTAATTTGAGGACTAGACTTCCTCGTAGACTCCGGGGCTTGTACCCGGGGCGTGCTGTCTCCTATTGACATAGGGGAATCCTGCAGTGCAGGTAACATAGATAACGGGCGTTTGTCCCAGCCCTTCTGGTGAAACAGTTCATCGATCTCACCGTCATCTCCACAATCCGACAGTGACTCTAGGTCGGAAGTGTCATACATCTCGGCAGGAAGGTAGTCTCTGGTAGACGTGGTACTACCCTCCCTTGCGGGCTCCACCGACTGTGGACCCCCGACACCTCCTACCACCACCACAGTCCCAGCCCCTGGCTCACCTTGACCTTTTGTAGAACTGGGATGTCCAGGACTCTTCCAACCGGATCCATCCAGGCCAGGCAAGCGACGGGGTGAAGCTCTTCCACGACCACAGAAGGCCTGCACCAAGCCGACTTTCCTCTTCGGAGGTGGGAGCAGAGAATCTGTGGTAACCCGAAGCAGCATCCTCAGATTTTTCTCTCTCAGTCTCTGATTGGGCAGTCACATCGCCCTAGTCAGTGCGTATGGGAACCTCCGCAAAGGCCTGGATCTCCACTTCCGGAGTAGCGGTACCTGTGAGGCTGTTGAGGCGAAGGGCCTGGGGCCTTACTGTGGATGGCTCCACCTCAAACAAGAACTCTTTGCATGCTTCGCAACGCCCAAATGGCTTCAGGTGGACCACCAGTCCTGAGCATCCGGGACAGATCACGCCGAGGGCCTCCGTGTCTCTGCATGAATACAAAGCCAACTGTCCTCGGGGCCTGAGTCTTATCCCCGTGTCTGTAAGGGGAGCAGCGAACGTAGTCATTTTCGTGGGGTAGGGAACCGGAATCCACGGGGAGCTTGAGGCCATCCCGACTGTCTGCTGCTCCATCACGCACTGACCACGCGCCGAAGTCTCCACGTGAGTTCCTCCACATGGCCAGACTCCTCCCACGACTTGCACCTTTTCGCGGGCTTCCATCAGGCTCCGCCCACAAACTGCGCAGTCACGGGGTGCCTCGTAGCGCAGTGCAATAAAAGCCCCCACATGTAGTACTTCACACGGCTGGACTCTTCCCTCTTCTCGCTCCTCTGCATGGGCCTTTCCCATCCTAGGGTCATTTCCACGACTTTGAGCAGGGATGCACTTTGGCTGATCACATAGCCGACCTGCTCGGAACTCCTCCGGGCAGCAAAGTCCAGACACAGCCATTCTTTCTTCCAAAGTCAAAACACATATCATCCCGGACTCACGAGCCCCCACGTGTAGCGACCTCACCCCATCTCCTTTGTCTAGGGGTATGTCATACGACAGGGTGAGATGCGCTACGGCCCATGTCCTCCCCATAACTGTGGGTGAGGTGAAGGCCAGTACCAGATATTTCCTCGGGCCTATGTGCTTTTGTCTAGAATCAAGTCCCGCTGTGCCAACACTTCCCTCTGCTCCCATTAACCAGAGTTCCACACACCGATCACAGTCCAACTCTTGTTTTATTGTATATCTCACAATAAACAGTGCTTCAGTAGCCAACTTGTTGCGACTTGATAACATTTTGATACGGGGAATGAGCAGGTCGAGGCACTATCCTGATTGTCAGCTAAACCACTGCAATCTCGCCAGCGGTTTCTATAGCCTTAGCTAGAAAGGACTTAGAACTTGAGAGTCTCTACCAGCGACTCAAGAGAACATAGATAGGAGTACCTTTGCTGCGTTGCGGCCCCTGTCAGGGGAATATGTCCCTCCAAGGGAGTTACCAGAGGCCCATCCGTCACTGGGTTAACGCTGCTCCAGACTCTCCGAATGGGTAACCTCCCCGGCCTCCTCACCTCAGACATGGGCCCCGTCCACCTCAGGGACCCTCGGACTTCTCCACCCTCGCGGGACCCAGTCGAAGTCACTGGGCCCCAGGCCTCCTGATTTAGTACCTCACCTCAGGCTGAAGGTGCCTGGGATGGATTCCAACTCCATTCCGGTCAGGCCTAGGGCGCCTGGGCCGGAATCCGAAACCCGCCCGCTCCCAGGCCTAAGGTGCCTGGGCGCGTGAAGAAGATCCTCCTGAAGACCTCGTGTTTAGGGCGTCTCCCCCTTTTATCTCCTCCCATCGACACCACGGCATGTTCCCCGCCCTCGCCGTACCATCTCCGAAAAGGGACAAAAAGGGTAGCACTCTGTGACGGCCAATCTACCTCGAGCCTACGGGTACCCCGTCACCCAGAGGCCAAGGAGACTATTACACCGTCCAATCCTCCACGAACACAAATGGTCCATTATTCCCATACTTACACACCTGAGTGTCCTACCTAAATTTAGAGACCCCGCTACATAAGGATTGCATGGGTTGTTACCGACATGTGGTGAAAATGTCATGTCAATAGCACCTTTAGAAATATATTGGCAGGAACACCCAATACTCCAAGGTGGACACAAACAGTCAGTAATTACAGCAAGGGAAATGTTACTATTGGAGTGCCCAGGGCCAGGACACAGACGGAGCCAGGGGCCAAATTAGCCCACCAGGCCTCACCTTTTACTAAAATATCACTTTTGGGCGGAATGACCCTTTAAACAAAGCCTCAAATCTAGTAAGCTCCTTAGCCAGATCTTTTGATCACTCAATTGCAGGTTGCGGGCTGCGGAATTCAGAGGAACAGCAATGAATCACTACTGTTATCTCCTGACTGCGACAAATCAGTTTAACAGGTAAGAAAAGGAATGTGTGAAAGTCGAAGAGACAAGTTGAGGAAGAGTATGAGATCATTTCTATTGAAATAAAGACAAATGGTGACAATCGTCAGACTTTTCTGTATGTTAACATTTAAAAAAACGGAACTATTAATTTAGAGTAGAGGAAAAAGGTATAAATAAAGAGCAGCTCTACTAAGCCTGGCTTATGTTCATTATTTATGTCCATTATAGTGAGACATGTGCGATTCGTTTCATTAAAATTCAGACAAAATTTTCATTATTCGTAGAATCTGATGTATCTGAATCTCTCTGAATCAGCTAGCTACTGCCATAACCCGGTATTTAACTGTAAAGTCATGACGTATATTTACAGTTAGGCGGTCGGCAAGTTGAAGTTGCATCAAGTCGCAGTGCAAAGTCACATGACTTTGGGGGTGGCAGCAGTGTGACCTGGGCCTTAAAGTGGTTGTAAAGGCACATTCTATGCATAAAGGTAAGAAACCTTCTGTGTGCAGCAGTTCCCCTTCCCCCCCAATACTTACCTGAGCCAACTCTCGATCCCGTGATGTCCGCGTGAGCCTTGCCTCTCTGGGGACTCGCACTCCTGATTGGCTTTTGGCAGCAGCGGGAGCCAATGGCTCCCGCTGCTGTCAATCACAGCCAGTGAGCCAATCAGGAGACGGAGATGGAGGGGGCGGGGCCAAATCGCAGCTATGGACACACAGAGCTGCGGCTCGGGAGAGCACCTGCTTGGGTGCCCCCCTACACAGGCACCCGGCACAGAGCAGGTAAGTATAACATGTTTGTTATTTTAAAAAAAAAAAGAAGACCTTAACCAGTTTCCGACTGGCTCACGTAGATATACTGTGGCAGAATGGCTCTCCTGGGCGAAATCCCGTATATATATGGCTTTGCCCAGGAGAGCCACCAGAGGGCGCGTGGCCGGCGGGCACGATCTCCGCTGGCCATGAGCAATCGCGTGCACGAAAGCCAGCGTGGGGATTTGTGTGTGTAAACACACAAATCCATGTGCTGTCAGAGAAGAGGAGACAGATCGTGTGTTCCTACAAAGTAGGAACAACGATCTGTCATCTCTCCTAGTTAGTCCAATCCCCACACAGTTAGAACACAGTGAGGGAACACACAGTAAACCCCTTAATCGTCCCCTAGTGTTAACCCCTTCCCTGCCAGTGACATTTATACAGTAATCAGTGCATATTTATAGCACTGATCGCTCAATAAATGTCAATGGTCCCAAAAATGTGTCAAAAGTGTCCGATCTGTCCGCCGCAATACCGCTAAAAATCGCAGATCACCGTCATTACTAGTAAAAAAAAAAAAAAAACGCCATAAATCTTTCCCACAGTTTGTAGACGCTATAACTTTTGTGCAAACTGATCAATATACACTTATTGCGATTTTTTACCAAAAATATGTAGAAGAATAGATATTGGCCTAAACTGATGAAGAAATTTTTTTTTTCTTCTTAAATGTGGGGGGTATTTATTATAGCAAAAAGTAAATTTATTTATTTATTTATTCAAAATTGTCGCACTTTTTTTGGTTTATAGCTCAAAACATAAGAACCGCAGAGGTGATCAAATACCACCAAAAGAAAGCTCTATTTGTGGGAAAATTAAGGACACAAATTTAGTTTGGGTACAACATCGCATGACTGCGCAATTGTCAGTGACAAATTGTAAAAAGTGCTCTGGTCAGGAAGGGGGTAAAATCTTCCAGGGCTGAAGTGGTCAATATGACTTTATAGTCTTTAGTTGCATACACACAGGTCGAAACCAGACAAATTCCGATCTGTGTGCAGCCCTCCTGGTTCGACAGAAGCCGACTTTTGGATCGGTTTCTACTGAAAGGTCCTGATGGAAAAAACTCTTTTGATCAGTGTAATCTGACAGCGGAGGAGTTCTGCTGTCAGAATACAATAGCACAGTAGGAGAGATTCCTCTATCCACCTCATTCGCGTGAACACAGAAATCTTTTTTTTTTACTAAAAAATAAAGGCAATTTTCTTTTTTTTTGGAGGAGCTCGCTGTCCTAACTATCCGATGTTAGTACAGTGATCTCCCCACTGAGCTATTGTGTTCTGACTGCCCCCCCCCTTCAGAACACACTGGCCAGCGCTCACAGCCATTGGCATTTGCTTTCCAGCATGCCCGCCCATTCAACAGAAGCAAAAGGGCCAGCTTCTGTCCGACAGGCTGGTGTACACACGGGTGGAATTTCAGCCGCTTTCTGTTGAACTGGCCAATACTGGCCCTTGTGTACCAAGCTTAGGGGAGGGTTATAACACCTGGAACTGCTTTTAACGTGTGAGCTGGAGTTAGCCTTCAATTTGTTAGTGTACTTAAACCCGTTTTTACATCATATGCCCCGTACACACGATCGTTTTTCATGCCGTTAAAACTGCCATTTTAAAAAATGGCCCTGAAAAATGATCGTGTGTATGCTCCAGAGCATTATTAACGACGTGAAAAACGGCCATTAAAAATTCCGGACATGCTCTCTTTTTTCACGTCGTTTTTCATGTCGTTTTTTTTAACGACGTGAAAAATGATAGTGTGTATGCTTTAACGACGTGAAAAAAAACGCGCATGGTCAGAATCAAGTATGAGACGGGAGCGCTCGTTCTGGTAAAACTAGCGTTCGTAATGGAGATAGCACATTCATTACACAGTAACGGACTGAAAAGCGCGAATCGTCGCTCAACAAACTTTACTAACATGAAGGGTGGCGCCATTCGAACGGAACTTCCCCTTTATAGTGCCGTCGTACGTGTTGAACGTCACTGCGCTTTGATTGATCGTTTTTTTTTAATGATGGTGTGTACGCAAGGCAGGCTTGAGAGGAAACATGAAAAAAAACGAGGAGAAAAACGTCGGTTTAAAAAATGACATTAAAAACGATCGTGTGTACGGGGCATAACACTTCCCTCCCCCAGTCTGACAATGCTGCTGTCCAAAGGTGCCCCCTGTGCTCTTTCATCCAGAGTGGAGGTACTTTAAGACCCCTTTCACACTGGGGTGGTTTTCAGGCACTTTAGCGCTGGAAATAGCTTCTGCTAAGCTTCTGAAAACCGCCTCCCATTCATTCAAGTGTGACTTTTCACACTGAGGCGGCGTGCTTGGGGGACGTTCGGAAAAGTCCTGCAAGCAGCATCTTTGGGGCGGTTTGGGAGTGCTGTATTTAGCGCTCCCAAAATGCCTTGCCCATTGGAATGAATGAGCAGCGCTTCTGAAGCACCTGAAAAGCGATTCCGAAACGCTGCAACACGGGAGTTTTTAACCCCTTCTTTGGGGTTAAAAGCACCAGGCATAGCGGTCAAAAAGCACCGCTTAAACAGCGCTAAAGCGCCGCTAAAACGGGCGGAGCTTTAGCACTAACGTGGCCGCAGCCCCAATGTCAAAGAGGTGTTATACAGGAGGTGTGTTACTGGCCAGATCACCAGGTGAAAACAGAGGAGAAAAGCCAAAAAAGAAGAAAACCAGTGCAGCCGCCACATCCAATGATTGGAAAGCTACATTATATTACATTTTTGAGTTTGGGTTTATTACTGCTTTATCAGCCACTAAGTATCATCATTCCTTTCCATCTCATGAAACTGTGCAGAACAGTATGAGAAGATGTATTAAAGAGAACAGAGCCTTACTGCCACCTAGAGGCCGGTGTGAGGCTGGGCACTCACTGATGATAGGGCTCTTCTCACACGCCTGTGATTACCATGAGCCCAACCTTTCCATCCATTGCATGGAGACTGCAGACAATTCCCTCCCACTCATCTCTCTAGATTCATATCACTGCTCTACAGTCCCATACATGACATTTGTAGGCCCATATGGATGACTGCACAGATAAGTACACATATGCATTTATGTTTTATGTCCATTTACTTATTTTGTGGTAATACAAGTTTTTAATGTGCATTATGTCACACATTATCTTCCATTGCTTTAACACAGCCTATTGAAATGAATGAGTTGCCAACGCACCCTAACATGTCAAAAATCAGACATCCTTTTTTTTTGTAACACAACGCACCAATCATTGATGTGTTTCTGGATACACGCTTCACATGGCTCAGGTGTGAACGGGGGCTAAGACTGAGGATTTGGTTAAGGCACCGTGCAGACATCGCAATGCATTGGGGGTAGACAAGGGGGTACCCACCAGTACTCCTGTACGGGGCTCGGGCCAACAGGGGAGCCCTTACAACAGGGTGAAATGGATATGGGCAGGGAGGGTGATTGGTGCGGCAGGAGGGCAATTATTGGAACCAGTCCCCTGTATGACTCTCTCTGCAGCAGCTGAAAGCTGACTTCTTCTCCTCTCCCTCCTGTTGGCTTTCAGCTGCTGTACAGAGTGTCATACAAAGGATCAGTTCAAGTAATTGCCCCCCTCATGCCACATTAAACGCTTCCCCCTGCTGCCCAGGTCTTCCTGTGTGACCCCCCCCCCCTACCCCTGCAGTGCTTCCGGTTTACTTCATCTCCTTCCCACAGGCAGCTACACGCACACAATAGGATCCTTCAAGATTGAGAGTGGGGGGAGGGCCTGGTAAATATGCCATATTTACCAGCCCCTTCCTTTCATGGATGAACACAATGAGTGATCGGTACTATTCACTCACTGTGTTCATTTATAACTGAAGCATTGGCTGTATGGGGCCCCATGTTTTGTTGTCTGTATGGGGTCCCGTGGTTTCTAACAGCAGCCCTGGTCTCATTGCAGGAACGATTGTTGAGGCTTGCGATTCTCAAATGCATAGGGCAGTCCATTCACTTCAATGGGTAGCCCTATGTGCATTTGTCATCCAAAAGAAGTTTCTG
Source organism: Rana muscosa (assembly GCA_029206835.1). Taxonomy (NCBI): domain Eukaryota; kingdom Metazoa; phylum Chordata; class Amphibia; order Anura; family Ranidae; genus Rana; species Rana muscosa. Next base: position 198,766,673 of record CM055126.1, on the reverse strand, counting down.
CTCCTTTTTGGGATACAAGCTTAGCACACTTTTTAAGCGCTCATGTTACCTCAGGACAAAACTACACTTTGGGGTGCCATTAAATATAATAGCACCCAAACGCACGTTTTGGAATCGCATAGATTCTGCCAGCCATTCCAAGTCGCTTAATGTGAACAGGGTCTATGAGTTAGATCAGATGTAACCCCTTACTGAATGACGTGTAGTTTGTTAACCCTTTCGTTGCTAGGTTCGTATGTCGTACGGACCTGACAGCTGAATTCACACAGGACCCTTTTCCAGTGCGGTCACAGTCTCCTGTCATGGGGAACCCAAATCCAATTTTCATCAGCGCAAACCCAGCCTTAGACCATGAATGTCTCATTAAAGAGAACCTGTCACCAAAAAATCACTACATAGGGGACTTTTTGCCCACTATGTGATGAAAGAAAAAAAAAAGTTTTTTAACCACTTTCAATACCAGGCACTTTCGGCCATTCCCGCCCAGGACAATTTTCAGCGCTGTCACACTTTGAATGACAATTGCGCAGTAATGCTACACTGTACACACTGTACCCAAACAAAATTTTTATCATTTTCTTCCCACAAATAGAGCTTTCTTTTGGTGGTATTTGATCACCTCTGGGGTTTTTTTTTTTTTTTTTTTTTTGCTAAACACACTAAAAAAGAACAACATTTTGGGAAAAAAAAAAGCTTTTCTTTGTTTCTGTCATAAAATGTTGTTTTCCCCTTCACTGACGGGCACTGATAAAGTGGCACTGATATGTAGAATTGATGGGCACTGATAGGTGGCACTGATGGGCACTGATATGTAGAATTGATGGGCACTGATAGGCGGCACTGATGAGCACTGACAGGCAGCACTGACAGGCGGCACTGATGGGCACTGACAGGAGGCTGTGATGGGCACTGATAGGCGGTACCGATTGGCACTGACAGGTGGCACTGATGGGCAGCACTGATGATGAGGTACTGATAGATTACTGACAGGTGTTACTGCTGGGCACTGATTGGCACTGTGATGGGCTCTGATTGGCACTGTGGTGGGCACTGGCAGCCTTTATTGTTGGGACACTGCTGGGCACTGATTGGCAGGTGATTGGCACAACTGAGGGGGCTGTGCTGATAATCAATGTGCTGATCGGCTCTCCCTGTCAGCGCGAACCGAGGAATGATGTTTTCCGGCACTTCCTGGTTCACGCGATGATCAGCTGTGATTGGTCACAGCTGATCACGTGGCAAGAAGCCTTTGACAGACGCTTCTTATCACGATCGGAGATGCGGCGTGTCAGACTGACACGCCGAACTCGCTATTGCCCGGCTGCGAGCCCCTATGGGAGCGCGCCGGCATGTTATCCTGCTGGATGTCATATGACGTCCAGTCAGGATAACAGAACCACTTCCCAGCCGTCATTCTGCATACGGCGGGCGGGAAGTGGATAAAATTGTAAAAAATTGAAAGTTACACCCAAGCACAAAAAATCCCCTCCAAAAAAATTTGAAGCCCCCCCAGCCCCACATATATGCACGTACGAATGTAAACGCATGCCCTGGGGCGCCTATGCATGAAAACGCTGATTGCCATACACGTTACATATCGCCACGCATGCCGTGCCGCACGCAATATTTCTAGCATCAGACCTCCTTTGTAAAACTAAACTGATGACCTATAGGGTAAAGTTTTGCCTATGGAAAATATAGGGTACTGACGTTTGTCGACATTTCACGGGCGCACACAAATTTGAGGTTTGACGTGTTGGGTATCTATTTACTCGGTGCAACTTCGTCTTTTATATTTTATCAATGAATTGGGTAATGTATTGCATTTGTGTGGTCTACAATTAAAGTGTTACTAAACCCACAACAGTATAATCAGTCTGTATATGCAGTAAAGCGTGCTTGTTATACTCACTGTGGAACCTAAGGGGTTAATCCTCTGTATTGTGTATAAAGGCTGTTTGATCCTGTCTCTCTGATCCTCCTTTTTTCCCACTGTCTCCAAAAAATAACCTAAAATTTACAGAGCCAGGGGACGGGCTGCACGTGCTCAGTTTGGTGTGTATTGCTAGAGAGTTTTTTATGGGAGGGTGCATGTGATCAGCACAGGGCCAATCAGCACCGTCTAGACATGTCCAGAAAGAGGGTCAGGGGGGGAATGAAAACTCCTCCTACAAGCTTTACTAGGAACTGATAGAAGCATACCTCCCAACATTTTGAGATGAGAATGAGGGACACCTACTTGCAAACGTATGTAGGCATAGGACACGCCCCTTGTCACACCCCCTTAAAGGAGAATACCCCCCCCCCCAGAAAAGGTTCATTAAATCCACAAGGGCTTTTTTTTAACCACTAATATTCCTTTATATTGGCTTTTAAAATATACAAATGCAGCAATTTAGAATTTGGATGAAAGGTTTTGCACTGGGAAACACTTTTTGAAAGATAAAAAGTGCATTTTATATACATCTATAGAGATCAGACCAAAATGAGGGACGAATGAGGGGGAAAGAGGGACAGAGGGACATTGTTCCAAATCAGGGACAGTCTCTCCAAATCAGGGACAGTCTCTGCAAATCAGGGGCAGTCTCTCCAAATCAGGGACAGTTAAGAGCACAAGACTGCTACATACTGCTGAGGAGAAAAGGTATTTATCAGTTTATCGTTACTAAAATGATTGAATTTCTGTTTACTGTGGGGGACCAGATATAGTGAATGCAGGCTCCTGGGTTTAGTAACACTTTAACTTTAGTGTATTCTTTACTAAACTTTTGCATTTGACCTTTGCGGTAATATTGTGTGACATAAAAAATTGGAACTACCACATTTAATTCTCCAGGGTGTCTGCTTTCAGAAAATATATAATGTTTTGAGGGGGGGGGGGGGGGTTCATGTAATCTTCAGACCTAAAATATTTTCTTTTTTTTTTTTCTGGTACAATGTTTTTATTCACATAAAGGAAAAAAAAGGAAAACAAATAAGAAATTCCCAGGCAGGGGATATAGGCACCGAGCATAAGACAGAAGATCATGCAGAGATACAAAATAAAACTGTAAAAATTATTTTTTTAATCATGTGTGCATGCGAAAGGGTTAAAAGTGCCCAATAGCACATCAGAAAACGATTTGGACGCTTCATTCAGTTTCACGCACACCGTGATACAAGGGCCCTCCAGAGTTCTGATGCTGCACAACTGTGCTTGAAGGGCATGCTGGCACTTGTAGTTCCTCAGCAGCTACCAGACCCAGCACTGCCCAGCCTGTAGTATGTGGTTGAGCAGGTCCCTTGGTGCGTTTCCTGTGTGAGTAGGTGTGGTGGAGAGAGATTTCCTCTGCGCTCTGTTCTCCCTTATTATCAATCGCTCAGCTTGACACCACACCCAGCAACCATAAAAATGTCATTATATAAGGCAGCAAAACAAAGGAGACTGTAACCAATGCAAAACTCCTGCCAGCAGCATGGGGGATGTATAGGGGAAAAAAAAAAAAAGAAGACTAGTGATAATACAATCCAGGCTTAACAGATGTTGCAAACACTTTAGCAATCTTGCGATACCATCATCATGACTGATACAAAAATACTCAACTTTCACTTAAAGTGGTAGTAAAGCCCGCTTTGCGGTTTTTACCTACAGGTAAGTCTATAATAAGGCTTACCTATAGGTAAAGTTTCGCCGTTTAGGAGATCTTCACCCTGGATGCAGTAGGTGACCTCACCGGCGCATGCGCTCTGAAGGACCGGCATACCATACAGGACATTCAGAGCTGTGCCGGAACCGAGGGCTCCCCGCGTGCATGCGCCGGAGTTAGGTCATTGTGACCCTGGCCAATCACAGCGCCAGAGCCTGTGAACCCGGAAGAAAGACTGGGGGAAAATGTTAGCCCTCTCAGCAGTGACAGCGCGGTGCTGGAGGGCTTCGTTCTAAGGTAAGTATTTTATAAAATGCTAGTACGCGATGCATACTAGCACATTATGCCATTGTCTTACAGGTTTTTTTTTGTTTTGTTTTTTTAACCTCTTTACGACCGCCTCATAGAAGATTTACTGCTACAAGGCAGCCGCTGTGTGCAGAATCACGTATATATACGTGATTCTGCACTTCTGGGTTTTGGGAACGGGCGCGCGCCACTGGCGGCCCGCTCCTGCTGTGGTTTTACACAACGGGGGCTGATCAGCGGGTCCCACAGAACCTGGCTGGGACCCGCCGATCGTTCGGTAATCTGACAGAATGACAATCTGCCTATCTAAACAAGGCAGACTGTCATTCCGTGAGTACAGAAGACCGATTCACGTCTTCCAGTAGTAAAAGCACCTCCCCCACAGTTGGCAAGCACTCCTTAGGAACACATTACACCTTTTGTTCGCTCCTGATGTTAACCCCTTTCCAGCCAGTGTCATTAGTACAGTGACAGTGCATATTTTTAGCACTAATCACTGTATTGGTGTCACTGGTCCCCAAAAAAGTGTCAGTTAGGTGTCCGATTTGTCTACCGCAATATCGCAGTCCTGCTATAAGTCGCTGATCGCCGCCATTACTAGTAAAAAATAAATAAAAATAATAACATAAAAATATTCCATAGTTTATAGACGCTTTTGCGCAAACTAATCAATATACACTTATTGGGATTTTTTTTACCAAAAATATGTAGCAGAATACATATTAGCCTAAACTGATGAAGAAATTCGATTTTTTTTTTTTAATTTATTGGATATTTTTTTATAGCAGAAATTACAAAATATATACTGTATTTATTGGCGTATAACACTCACTTTTTTACCCTAAAAATAGAGGGTAAACTGTACCTGCGTGTTATACGCAGGGGACTGTGGACGTCATGCGGAAGTAATTTTTCTGACTTTAGATCAGAGGGGCACACAGAAGAGGCTTTTCTTGCTGTAGATCAGACGGGCACACGGAAATAATCTAAAGTCATTGCAGGCTCTTAGGTAGAGCTTTTACTTTTTAAAAGTGTAAAGTGACTTATAGGTTTACTTCAATTCTTCTTATAAATATTGATAGGTGTGCTTTCATGAATCTTCACCATCTCCTAGGCTTGGACTGCACATGCAGGATCAGTGAAGGAATGCTTCCACCTGCTGTGATTGTGCAGCATGTATTATTAATGAACTGAAGCAGTGCTCTATAATCAAACACCTGGCACAGCACATTCACCAGCGCACGCCTCTTTATCAGAGCATAATGTACCATTTCAGCGGGATAACACGCAACAATAGGGAGTGCCGCTTCAGCAGAATCGTCAGCCGTAGACTCGTGGCATCGAGGTGCTGGCAGTGTACCCAACACTATCACCCCCAGGCAAAGCTTCTGGCCTCAGCCTGGACAACGAGCAACAAAGTACAATAACGCACAGCAATCAGACCTCATATTTTACCGATCTGAATATGCTAAGCTGACGTCTGATTTAGACCTCCAGTCCTCACATGTCATTACTGCTCTGTGCATTTCTTTATTAAAGTGTAACTAAAGCCTTCTTTACTAGTTCTGGATACAGCAAAGGTTCGAACCCCTGCCAGGTTTTTATTGCTCTGTGTCACAGTTGGGGAGATTCAAGGGCCAATAAAACTTGTGCGTTGTCACATATTCCTGCACTGCCCATGCTTCACGTGTGGGAAACTGTAGATCTCTTCATTGTGAATGGCACCCCAACATACTGTACAGGAGAGAGCAACACATGACATAGCGCATGTTGTGCTGCACTGCTGGTTAGGATGAGTCTTTTGATTTGTAGCATTGTGTTGGCAGTCACTTTCATAATGAATTGACTTGATGCACTGCAGCAGATCGCTAAAGTGTAAATACAGCCTCATCCTCTCAGGCTGGGTTCACACTATTACGAATTTGATGTGGGTTTCTCCGCATCCAAGTCGCATGACAGGAGAGTGTGACCGGCTCTCAATGGAGCTGGTTCACACATCTCCGGGGCGGCCGCAAAACGCACTGCAGAAGAGTCCTGTGCGTCTTTGGCTCTGTTTCGGGTCCGAATTCAGCCAAACATTGGGACCTGAAACGGTGAAGCACCGGACACCCTGCTGTGAACCCAGCCTTAGCCCTGGTTCACACTGGTGCGTTTTGACATGTAAAAACTGCGATATTTGCCGCAAATTGCCGGAAATTGCACCGTCCTAATCGGTGCGACGCCGCACCGATTTCAAAAAGTAGTTTCTGTACTACTTTTTGAGATTTCGGCCACAATTTACATTGACATCTGTGCAGAAACCTGCACAGATGTCTTTGTAATCGCAGCTGAAATCGGGACTGCCAGCGAGAGTGAAATCGTGCGAGTTCAGCTGAACTCGCACGGCTTCACTCCCGCAGCCCAGTGTGAACCTGGGCTTAAAGTGGTTGTAAACCCTTTACAACCACTTTTACCTACAGGTAAGCCTGGATTAAGCCTTACCTATAGATGCTCAAAATATCTCCTAAACCTCCACAGTTTAGGAGATATTTACAAAAGATATGGGCGCCGATGTCTACGGCGCAGGCGCACTTTAGAAACCTTTACATACGGCAATCGTGCCGTTTCTAAAGGAGAGCGTGCCGTGACTGGCGACTCCCGTGCGTCATTGCGGCTCCAGCCAATCACAGCACCGGAGCCGCGATACCCGGAAGGAAGATGGATGCTTCGTGGAACAAGGGACAGCGGTGACATCGCAGGCTTCGGTTTCAGGTAAGTGACACATAATGGGCTAGTATGCGATGCATACTAGCCCATTATGCTTTACCTTTGCAGGGAAACAAAGAGGAAGTAGAACCCATCAGGGTTTACTTCCTCTTTAATCTTGGTGATCCTTGTCATGAAGACAGAAGGCGATGTGAAATCTAAAATATTACAGTTGTCACCAGTACAGGAGGGGATATACACCAAGAATTTATCAGTGAAAGGTTATTGATGATAAGGAGGTCGGGTGGAAAGCTCCAGAATTTATGGTTATATCACTATACAGATAAAAGGGAACATTTGTATACCTTGTAATTATTTCAACATCATATTAAATGAAAATCCAATGTGTCATTAGAGGTGCGAACTCCATGCACTCTGACCGCATTCTCCACACGCAGTGTGCAGGGGGAGGACCGTGCAGTCTTATTAGCAACAAGAGGGATTGTGTTTATAAATAATGCAATCCTGTTCTTGTTCATATAAGGATTTATTTATCACAGGCGCAAGATTATTCGTGGTGTGCTGAGCAGGGAATTCATAATTAGGTGGCAGAACAACACAAGCGTTAGGTTTACATTATTAATACATTTGGGGGCACTTTCACACTGCCAGCGCCTGGGCGTTGGCGGTAAAGTGCCGCTATTTTTAGTGGCGCTTTACCGTCGTTTTTGCATGTGCTTTTCGGCCGATAGCTGATGCCACAGAGCCAGGTAAGGCTCTGCAGGATCCCAACAACAATGTCAGGATCTGCCCAGATGCCTGACTGGCAGCTTGCCTAGCACACCTCTGAAAAACTGAGCCTTCCACTTCTGCTCTCGCCCCTCCGCAATCTGGCGCTTCAGTGACTGACATTGGACCCAATAACTGAGCGATCAGTGGTCTTTAACTACTCAGTTCTCAGTGTAAAGCAGGTGGAGGATCAATGCTGCACCTGCCTAGGTAAGTATGAATGTTTATTGTCTTTAAATCCCACAATTCTCTTTTAACCACTTGCCTACTGGGCACTTTCACTTTTCAGCACTGTCGGACTTTGAATGACAATTGCGCGGTCATGCAACACTGCACCACAACAAAATTATCATTTATATTGAGACAAAGAGAGCTTTCTTCTGGTGGTATTTAATCACCACTGGATTTATTTATATTTTTTGCTAAACAAGCGAAAAAAGACTGAAAATAATAAAAAAAAATTAATAAAAGTAATGTCTTTTTTTTTTTTTTACAGATGAGGCTGCACTGATGGGCATTGAAGGGAGGCACTCACCGGCATCACTGGTGGGCACTGTCAGGGCTGCACTGACAATCAGGACACTGATGATCAGTGCAGATGTCCCCTATGTGGATTTGGCGGTTTTCGTCTCTCTTCTCAAATTGTCAGCGTGAGGGAGGATTGCCAATAACTAGCAAATCCTGTTTACATTGTGATCAGCTGTGATTGGACACAGCTAACCATGTGGTAAAGAGCTGCCGTGATTGACTCTTCCGAAGGAAGCAGTAATCACAGATCACTGCGGATGCATGCCACAGGGGGCGCACTGGCAGTGCGAGCATGATAGGACGTCATATGATGGCCTCCCCCCAAAGTGCAGCGGCATTGTTGCGGTCATTAGGCGAAGGGTTTAAGGCAGACCATTCATTTTGAATTGGCCAACAGCATGCCTGAAAGTGGTTATAAAGTCAATTTTTTTTTTTACCTAAATGCATTCTTATAAATACACAGTGAAGTGACTGGCCTCAGGTGATACACAGAGGTGAAACAAATTCCCCTAACATACGTTGTACCCCCCCCCTTCATACAGCAACAGAGCTGAGGCAGTCAATCAGCTGGAGCTCCCTCCCCTGTCACCCTTTTGTTCTTGGTGTCAGGGAAACTTGACAGAAGTGATTCATGCAGAGGTATAAAGCAGCATATAGAAATTACACTTGGGAGAGATATAGTAAAACTGGTGTACACAGAATCTGGTGCAATTGTGCATAGTAACCAGCCTGCTTCTAACTTCAGCTTGTTCAATTAAGCTTTGCCAATAAAACCTGGAAGCTGATTGGTTACTATGCACAGCTGCACAAAGCCACAAAAGTGGTTGTAAGGCCGGGTTCACACTGGGGCAACAAACGCTCCGACATTGGGAGCTCATGTCGCATGACGTGTAAAAATCAATGTTTCCCTACGGGAGCCGTCTTAACTGGTCCGACACATGTCGGTCCGACTTTGAAAATGCTCCCTGCACTACTTTGGTCCGACTTTATCCCATTGACTATCATTGAAGTCGGATCAAAGTCTGACCACAGTCTTGCATGATCAGACTTTGGCATGCGACTTGTGCTCTGCTGCTCTTGAGGGGGAACTCCACGCCAAATTTTAAATGAAAAACCGGCATGGGTTCCCCTCCAGGAGCATACCAGGCCCTTGGGGAACCCCTACGCCGAAAAAACGACGTGGGGGTCCCCCCAAAATCCAAACCAGACCCTTATCCGAGCACACAACCTGGCAGGCTGCAGGGGAAGAGGGGGGGGACGAGAGAACGGCCCCCCCTCCCTCCTGAACCGTACCAGGCCGCATGCCCTCAACATGGGGGGGGGTTTGGTGCAGGGGGGCAACCTGCGGGCCCCCCCACCCCAAAGCACCCAGCCACCATGTTGATGAGGACAGGGCCTCTTCCCGACAACCCTGTCCATTGGTTGTCGGGGTCTGCGGGCGGGGGGCTTATCAGAATCCGGGAGCCCCCCTTTAATAAGGGGGCCCCCAGATCCCGGCCCCCCACCCTATGTGAATGAGTATGGGGTACATCATACCCCTACCCATTCACCTGGTGGAAAAAAATGGCAATAAAAAAAACACACACAGCTTTTTAAAGCAATTTATTGCACAGCTCCGGGGTCTTCTTCCGACTTCGGGGGTCTCCCTGCTCTCCGGTTCTTTCTTCCAGCTCTTTTGCTAGCGGGGCCCGGTCTTCTCCGTCGCCTTCTTCTCCTGCTCTTTCTTTCTTCCTTCTGCCGGGCCTCCACTATCTTCTTCCAGCTCTTTTGCTAGCGGGGCCCGGTCTTCTCCGTCGCCTTCTTCCCTCTTCTCCTCCTCGATGTTGACACGTCGCTTCCTCCCGCTGTAATGCTGGCTGTTCGCTCCGATTTATATAGACCTCTCATGACGTCACAGTCACATGCTCCGGATGGCCACGAAGCATGTGACTGTGACGTCATGGGAGCATGTGACTGTGACGTCATGAGAAGCCTATATAAATCATTGCAGAGCGAACAGCAAGCATTACAGCGGTAGGAAGCGATGTGTCAACATCGAGGAGGAGAAGAGGGAAGAAGGCGACGGAGAAGACCGGGCCCCGCTAGCAAAAGAGCTGGAAGAAAGAACCGGAGAGCACGGAGACCCCCGAAGTCAGAAGAAGACCCCGGAGCTGTGCAATAAATTGCTTTAAAAAGCTGTGTGTGTTTTTTTTATTGCCATTTTTTTCCACCAGGTGAATGGGTAGGGGTATGATGTACCCCATACTCATTCACATAGGGTGGAAGAACCGGAGAGCGCAGAGACCCCCGAAGTCGGAAGAAGACCCCCGGAGCTGTGCAGTAAATTGCTTTAAAAAGCGGTGTTTGTTTTTTTTATTGCCATTTTTTTCCACCAGGTGAATGGGTGGTAGTAGTACGATGTACCCCATACTCATTCACATAGGGTGGGGGGCCATGATCTGGGACCCCCCTTAGTAAAGGGGGCTCCCAGATTCCAATAAGCCCCCCGCCCGCACACCCCGACAACCAACGGCCAGGGTTGTCGGGAAGAGGCCCTGTCCTCATCATCAACATGGGGGCAGGGTGCTTTGGGGTGGGGGGGCCGCAGGTCGCCCCCTGCACCAAACCCCCCATGTTGAGGGCATGCGGCCTGGTACGGATCAGGAGGGAGGGGGGGCAGCTCTCTCGTTGTCTCCTCCCCCCCTGCGGCCTGCCAGGTTGCGTGCTCGGATAAGGGTCTGGTTTGGATTTTGGGGGAACCCCCACGCCGTTTTTTCGGCGTAGGGGTTCCCCTTAAAATCCATACCAGACCCAAGGGCCTGGTTTGGTCCTGGAGGGGGAACCATGCCGGCTTTTTATTTAAAATTTGGCCTGGAGTTCCCGCTCAGGATTTATACCAAACACAGTGCCTGGTATTGGCGGGGATCCAAGTTGGATCCCCGTTCATTGAAAGTCGGAGGTATGTCGGCTTCATGTCGCGGGGCAAAGTCGGATCCAAAGTAGGACGGCTGTCGTGTCGCACAAGTGTGAACCCAGCCTAAATCTCAGACCTGAACTTTAAATGATTTATTCTGGCCAATGAAATGAATACACACCCAAGTGCTTGATGCCTGTAAAAGTTCCTAAAAGCTTTAGACACTCTTAAGCCCCGTACACACGATCGGATTTTCTGACAATTGTGTGATGGCAGGGTTTTTGTCGGATAATCCGGCCGTTTGTACGCTCCATCAGACAATTGTTGTCGGAATTTCAGACAACAAATGTGGGACAGAATGCTCTCAAATTTTCCGACAACAAATGTGTTCCGTCAGATTATCCGATTGTGTGTACACAAGTCCGTCGGACTAAAATCCAAAGTACAAACACGCATGATCCGAACCAACGCTAACCATAGCACAACATTAGCAGAAGTTGCCCAAAGGGTGGCGCTAAAGAGCTGAAAAGCCACGTAGTTTCGTGTATGTTGGCTGAAAAAGTTCTACCGTGCAGAACAAGTTCACAGCCAACGCCCTTTGCACAAAATTCCATGGATTTATCCGTTGGAAATCTGATTGTGTGTACAAGGCTTTAGGCTTCATGTACACATAGCTTACGTTGACCGCAGAGCCACGGGAAAGCACAAAAAGCCACAAAATCATACTTTGTTTTGCTGGTGTTTAAAACGTTCCTACCCCGGACACGATTCTTGCTAGTTCAGGAGAGGGAGGTTGAACCTCCCCTAACCGATCTGAAAAGCCTATGTGTAAATGGACACATGGGCTTTTATGGAGTTGAGTTTAGGAGCTTTGGCAAAAAAAAAAAAAAAAAAAACACACCAAAAGCTCCTAAACTTAAGTTTAGCAGCTGTAGTGTACATGGAGCCTGATAAGCGTCAGGCATTTTTTTTCCCCCCACAAAACCGCTGCTGGCTTCTAGGCAAGTTAAGCCTCATACACACGATCAGATTTTCCCACGGGAATTGTGTGATGACCGACCGTCTATATGCTCCATAGGACAATTGTTGTCAGATTTTCCGCAGACAAATGTTGGATAGCATGCTTTAACATTTTCCGATCGTGCGTACACAAGTCTGTCGGACAAAAGTCCAAAGTACAAACACGCATGCTCGGAATCAATGCTCACCAAACACAACATTAGCAGAAGGTGCCCAAAGGGTGGCGCTAAAGAGCTGAAATTTCACGAGAGAATGACTCTAAATGTTTAACATGCCAGCCTGCATTGAAAATACCCATTTCATTACTGGTAAGAAGAAGAAAACAAAAAATAAACAAAAAAATACTAGGAGGCTTTAGATCGACTTTAACATTTAGACCAGAAAATTGCAAAGGATTCTGTTGCTGTATTGTTGTCACTATTTATTCATCTTATTTGCTTTACACCTGTTGTGATTTCATGCAAGTTATTGCATTTCCGCATCAGCCTACTGATAGCGATTGACAAAACTCCCTAAAAACCTTAAGCAGATTTTAAAAAGAGCACTTTCATAACATGTTATAGGTTATTTTCCAAACAAATATCATTCCTCCACCAACAGGATCATGCAAAAAAATAAAATACTGGACATTAATAAAGCCTTTAAAAAAAAAAAATCTACAGTCCATAATTTACTGAATATACTCGAGTATAAGCCGACCCAAATATAGGCCGGGGCACCTAATTTTACCACAAAAAAACTGGGAAAATGTATTGACTCGAGTATAAGCCTAGGGTGTCCATCTGCATGCCTCACTGTGCCCATGATTAGACTGACGTTTAACATGGGAGTGCCCGGCTTTAAAGGAAAAAAAAAAAAAAAAAATCGGTGCTCCCCAGCCGTAGGTCCCCCAGACAACAAACTTTGCACACTTGTAGAGGATACATGGGGCTACATGTGTGTCAATATTTGGGTCCAGGGGACCTACAACCGGCCGGTACCGGGTCCCCAATATCACCTAAGAAATTACCGTTTAACATGGGAGTCTATGGAAGGAGTGTCCGGCTTTGAAAAATAAGTGCTCCTTTCTATGGCCGGCATCGAGTCCCCAAAATCCGGAAGATCAGGCGCAAAAAGGTGACTTGAGTATAAGCCGGGGGGGGGGGGGGGCATTTTCAGCACAAAAAAAATGTGCTGAAAAACTCTGCTTATACTCGAGTATATACGGTAAAACTAATCTGATGTTAAAAATATCCATTATGCTGCTCCCATATCTGTAGGCCTTTTGTAAATGTAGTGTAAACTGCTCCAAACACTCGGTTTGTCACAGTGCCATCCTGTCCCCTTCCCTAAGACAGGTCATGCCCCCTAGTGGTACAGGAGCAAGGGCCATTTGTCTGAGCCCCCGCAGATATGCAGCTTTCTTTTATCGCTGCAGATTTCGTTTTTTTTTTTTCTTTGTTGTTCTATGCGGTGTATTCTGCTTGTGTACGTTTTCAAAACAAAAAATGAAATCTCTTTTTCTTATTAGAAGATGATCTCAGCAGATGCAACATTCTCTTTCCTGTGACGGCCATCGAACTCATCTGTGGTGGAGAGCACAATGCACGGCTCAGAAGGATGTCGCTCCCTCCTGTACCGCTAGAGAGCATTTGTCCTAACGGCTACACTGTCCTAGGGGGAAAAAAAAAAAAAAAAACACACAGGACAGCACGGTGAGAAACATCAGAAGTTTTTGGGGCAGGCTTAAAAAAAGGTCTACAGGTATGAGAGATGCATTAAGGGACATTTTTAACATTGGATTCATTTAAAATTATGGATTGGTGTTCATATACTGCATAGAGCAGCCTTTTTCAACTAGGGTGCCTTCAGGGGTGCCTTAGAAAAATGCCAGCAGGTGGATCAAGCCTGCCTTTTTGTTACACAAAGCCACAGGTTTTCATTGTGCACCATTACAACCTTCCAGCCGCTGGTGTCCCAACAACCAATGAGGTCATTGGTTGATAAGGTGGACATCGGGACACCTGAACAGCATCCTCGTTTGCCCTCCCCTGCCCTCTTTGCCAGCACTGGGGTTACATTAGCTGAATGAGGGAGAGAAACATTGCAATACTAACCAGTACCAGGGTGCAAAAGGTGTGTATTCTTTGGAAGAATAACTCGCCTCTAACATTGGGTGTCCTATGTGTAAAATTTTAGAGTGGGGTGCCTTGAGATTGTTCATTACTTTAAGGGGCGCGTTGACGCCAAAAAAAAAAAAAGAAGGGGGTTGAGACACACTGGCATAAAATATTTTTCTGTTTTTAAAAGGTGAACTAACCCTTTAAGGGTCTGTGTTGAAGGGCTTCAAGCTTGTGTCGCTGCCCAAATGCAACTTTCTCTCAGATACATTCTGCTTGCATTGGAGATCAGTTTGGGAAGATTCTGCATTTTGACATTTGACCTCCTAAACGTCATCAGCCTGCTTCAAGCTGCTTTCGAATCCCCCTCGAGTTGTATGGGGATAGAAGCGAACAAAAGCCCATCCACACAGGCCTGCAAATATGTGCATTACGTTTGGAAGCAAGCAGAACATCATAAACAATGAATGTACAAAAAAATAAAAAAAGTGAGTCTCCATTCATAAAAATGACAAAGGAGCACGCACCACAGACTTCTCCCTAGTGCGCACGCTCTGAAACGCGTCGCAATTACATACGTGAAGTCATCCCGCCGTACACTGTGTTCCAGCCCTCTCCTGTGATCCCCCAGCTGCATTCCAGGTCTCGCTCTGGATCCCACCTGAACTCCGAAAGATTCCTGCTGGTCAGGACGCCGGCCGCAAATGGAGCCACAGGAGAAAACCACCACTGAGACAGAGAGAGGGGTTCACTGAACTCTACTGTGCCTGTTTAAAGATACCATAAAATGTGAGTATTTTAATACGCTTGTCTATTAAACACAAACTAAGAGGTGCCTGTTTCCCTCTCTGACTCTCTTCCAGTCTAGAATTCCTCTTTATGGCATTAAGCAGAGAGAAATATGTTGGACAGAGTGGCCTGCATTTTATAAAACTTCAGATGCAGTGTGGGGGTAAACACTGCAGTGTCCAGCAGAAACAGGATAAGAGTATCTGCTTTCTCTGCTATATAGAGGCTCCTATGTGTTGTTGCACCCTATACGCTGCTCTCTGCTCACTATCACTGGTAAGAGGATGAGGTTAGCATATTCTCATAAGATTATTAAGAAGTAAACACTTGTAATAGCTACATAACTAGTGCATAGGATAAGAAATCATACCTATGCAATAGATTGATGTGTGAACTTCAGGTTTTAACCGGTTCCCGACCGCCTCACGCAGATATACTGTGGCAGAATGGCTCCCCTGGGCGAAATCCCGTATGGGTACGTCCTACATGTTTTCGGCCACCAGAGGGTGCGCACCCACTGCATGGCGGGGGACCCGATGCACACGGCTGGCAGGCACAATCGCCAGCATGGGGATTTGTGGTGTGTAAACACACAAATCCCTGTGCTGTCAGGGAAGAGGAAACATATTGTTTGTTCCTACTATGTCTCCTCTTCTAGTCACTCCCATCCCCATACAGTTAGAACACACTGAGGGAACACAGTTAACCCCTTGATCACCCCCTAGTGTTAACCCCTACACAATCAGTGATCGCTGTATAATTGTCAATGGTTCCAAAAGTGTCCAATCTGTCCGCCGCAATGTCGCAGTACCGCTAGAAATTGCAGAACACCATTACTAGTTAAAAAAAAAATATATATATATGCCATAAATCTTTCCAATAGTTTGGTTTGCGCAAAAGTTATAGCATATACAATCAATATACGCTTATTGCGTTTTTTTAAACCAAAAATATGTAGAAGAATATATATTGGCCTAAACACATGAAGAAATTCGTTATTTTTTTTATAATTTGGGCATATTATAGCAAAAAGTTAAAAATATTGTTCTTTGTTTTTTTAAATTGACGCGTTTATTTGTTTATAGCACAAAAAATAAAAAACCGCAGGAGGTGATCAAACACCACCAAAAAAAAAAGCTCTATTTGTGGGGGGGAAAAAAAGACTCAAATTTTGTTTGGGTACAGCATTGCATGACCGCGCAATTGTCAGTTAAAGCAATGAAGTGCCAAATTGTAAAAAGTGCTCTGGTCAGGAAGGGGGGTAAAATCTTCCGGGGCTGAAGTGGTTAAAATGGGTAAAAGGAGCATAGTGGCACTGGACTCTAGCACCACCTGCAGGGCATTTTTAGTCACTGCCACTAATGCAAGATATACAAGAACCTGAATATATAGTGATGTGCGTCCCTTTAAAAAATAAAGTGCAAGTCAAGTCAAACTTATTTTTTTCTAGTTTTGGACAAAGGGGGAGGAAGGATTAGAACCCCTGCCTAGTTTTTAAAGGCTATCCAGTTAGGGAGGTTTACCTTAACTTCCGGTCCTGCTTACAAAAGGTTTCAGCACACAAGTGAAACAAAACTGTAACCTTTTTTTATTTTTAAAGTGGAAGATGTTTTTATTGCGGTCTGTGTTGCTACTAGTCAGTTACCCTCACTTCCTGTCTTTTCTGTAACAAAACACATAAAAAGCAATGGAATTGAGAGGAAGCCTCTTTAACTGAACCCCAGATAGCAGTTAAAACCCAACAAGGGTTTCAATTTTTACCCACTCTCCCCACAAAAAAAAAAAAAGTTTTGCCTTGGCAGGCACTTTAAATGTTTATTGCGTACACTTTGTCTGAGGCAGTTTACATATTTGTTGCAGTGAAAAACAACAAACGCAATCAATAACACAACAAATATTAAAAGTGATTTATTTGGCCAGTACAGTACCAAGATGCATGCAGAAAAGTCAAATACAGTTCATTTGCACATCGCAAAATCCCAGGCTCACAATTATAGTTCCATATGTACCAACCTTAAAACAAAAAAAATGTACATGTACTTAAATGTGATTCCATTCCCAAGATGCGACATTTTACAGCATCCTGGGAATTCAGTAAAAAAAAAATAAAAGATTGTGGGGATGGTTTACTAAAACTGGAGCAGCTGTGCATAGTAACCCATCAGCTTCTAGATTTAAGCCCCCATTCACACCGGTGCAACTTGTCATGCGATTTGACAGTTGCCAGCAATGGAACCATTCATGTCGCAGCGATTATGAAAAAGGTTCCTGCACTCATTCTTACCAATTTCATTGCAACTTGCATAGACTTCTGTTAAATTAAGTCGCAAGCTGCAATGAAATAGGCAGTGCAAATCGCACTGATGTGTGCTGAAGTAGCTTGATTTCAAAGCTGCACCGGTGTGAACCAGGGCTTATTGTGAACGTTAATTTGAACAAGCTGAAGTTGGAAGCGGATTGGTTTACTATGCACGGCTGCACCAGATTCTGGGCTTGATTCACAAAATGAACTTGCATGTGATATTTAGGTGCCCGGACACATTTTGCCTAAATACCGCATGCGATCCTGTAACTGTCAATTCACTATATTGTACATATGTATTTACCCCAAAAGGCTAAAAACGCTCGGCAAATACCACATGAAAAGGCGTTAAACTCCATTCACAGAAGGAAATAAATAATTAAATGCATGAGGTAATTAAGTAGTGATCGAGACATGTGGTAATGATGGAATGTGTACTGGTTGTTAAGGAGCGGGCGGCAGCCGCATTCCTAACAACCGATAAATCATCAGCTGATGATTTTTTTTACTTTTGTATAGAGTGGAGATGGATAAGAACACCTGTAAGGTTTATACTACTGTCTGTGTTTCCGTTAGGGAGATTACTCCTCTCTATTTGTCCTCTTCACCATTTTCCCGAAAGTGGAAGAACATCCCAAATAATAGGTTGCCCCAGAACTGCAATATTGGGGTAATTTTCCACTGGGAACACTAGTTGTGGTGTTTAGGCTATTGGGAGAAAGCGGAGAGAAATCTCCCCTATGGGACACAGATGGAGGAAAAAAAAAAAACCCTAAGAGCTACAACCCCTCTCTTACTCTACCCAAAATGTAAATGTTGCCTTCAGTTAGTTTTACTTTAAAGCGGAGCTCCGCCGGAAAAAAAAATATTAAAAGCCAGCAGCTACAGCTACAGCAGCTGCTGGCTTTTAATATTTGGACACTTACCTGTCCTGGAGTCCAGCGACGTCCACAGCAGAGGACGAGCGACCGCTCGTCGCTCTGCTGCTCCCTCCGCCATCCTCGCTGAGGGAACCAGGAAGTGAAGCCCTGCGGCTTCATGCCCGGTTCCCTACGGCGCATGCGCGAGTCGCGCTGCGCCGTTCTGATTGGTGCTCCTGTGTTCTGGGAGCCGAGTGTCTCCCAGAACACCAAGGGAAGTCTGCGGGAAGTGACGTAACTCCCGCAGATTCCCGGAGACAGGACTCCCGGATGTGGGTGAAAATACCTGTCTTAGACAGGTATCTTCACCCCCTCCCCCCTGAAAGGTGTCAATTGTGACACCGGAGGGGGGGAGGGTTCCAAATAGCAAAAGTTGCTATTTAGGGTGGAGCTCCACTTTAAGCTTTAGGTGAAGGTCAACAACAGAGTGCAGAAACCCACAGCTACTCCACATTAAAAAGGCATGCCATGCATTCATTCAGAAACAGCCTGCACCAGAGCAATAGAAAAACAAAGCTACAGGATTTGTAAGTACGACAGACATACTGAATAACCGCATTATACAGCCATTTTGTGTGCAAGCTTTGCTCCTCATTCAGCATACCAATACCATTCTTGTTTAACCTTTCTCAGTAGAGACTTAGTTGGGCCCTTCAGGAGGACCAGGAGGTGTATTCTGAGCACCCTTCCCACTGGCAGACAAGACTTGACTTCACTGGTGGAAAGATCTGATGAAAGAACATTGATATAAAAAAATTAAAGCTGAATTACCGTAATTACATGCAAGAGAATTTCTGAACAATTTCTAATCAACCTAACTTTACAACTAAAGCCCTGTACACACGGTGGGACTTCCATCGGACTTTTCCGTGTTTTTTTGTCCGAACGGAGTTGGTCGGGAACACCCATAGCATACACACCACAGGACTTTTCTGCAAACTTTCTTAAAACTTCTTACAACATCACTTGTTTTTTCTGCTCTTTTCTGATCTTTACTGCCACCCTTTGGTCAACTTCTGCTATTGTTGGTTGATTTTAACATTGGTTGTTTTGTGCATCGGACTAAAGTCCTATGGTTTTCTGTACACACGGCAGGACTTTGCTCCATAGGACTTTTGTTGGGCAAAAGTTTGCCCGTTCGCAGACCCAACTCTTGTCCGATGAAAACAAAACCAAACTCAAAAAAAGTTTGTCCGATGGAGCGTACACACGGTCGGATTGTTGGTCCAACTTGCTTAAAACTAAGTTTGTTGGGCAAAAGTCCGACCGTGTGTACGGGCCTTAAGGAGTATGCACCATGGATCCCTAGCACTGGCTTGTTAAAATGCTGCTGCATGGCAGCACTGCAATCCCTGAATTCAGGGCACCGGCAGAAAGTAGGGTTATGCCGCGTACACACGACGAGAAAAATGCAATTTTTAAAAATGGTCGTTAAAAATGATTGTGTGTGGGCTTCCGAGCATTTTTCACGACGTGAAAAATGGCCAAGAAAAAATTGGAACATGCTCTAATTTTTCTCGTCATGAAAAACGGGCGTGTGTATGCTTTAACGACGTGAAAAAAAAATGCGCATGCTCAGAATCAAGTGTGAGATGGGAACGCTCGTTCTGGTAAAACTAGCGTTCGTAATGGAGATAGCACATTCGTCACGCTGTAATGGACTGAAAAGCACGAGACTGAAAAGCGCGAATCGTCTCTCAACAAACTTTACTAACATGAAGGGTGGCGCCATCCGAATGGAACTTCCCCTTTATAGTGCCGTCGTACGTGTTGTACGTCACCGTGCTTTACTCAAGCATTTTTTTCCACGATAGTGTGTAGGCAAGGCAGGCTTGAGAGGAAACACGAAAAATCACGTCGAGAAAAATGCAGTTTTTTTCAATGACATTAAAAACGGTCGTGTGTACGCGGCATTAGACTTTTAGGTAGGTCTTTGTAGAGCAATGACCCCAACACATCCCACAATGCAATGCAAAGATACTGAGAGCAGCCTTAACTGCACCCTGTCCTGTGGTCAAGCAGTTATGTCAAAAGGTTAAAAATAAAATGGCGATATGCAATGTCAGACAATGTGTTCACAATGTTTAGGATAACACTAAACTCTATGCTTCCTAGTTGGATTTTAATGCATCCAATTACATTGTGTCACTTCCAAATATATTTGCAAAAGTTTTATGACAGAAAGGGGTTGCCTCTACGGTAAATATTCATGTGGGGGGGGGGGGGGGGGGGGGGGGTGCCATCATCCCGAATGGATTGAATGAGGAAGAGTGGCGATATGTATGGGGATAACTCCTAACTCCCCTATCACCTGGGAAATGACTGGGACTATTACAGCACCCAAACAGAGCAAATTATAATATTTAAAACATTTTAATAGAAAATAGTAGCAAAATTGAACACTGAATTTTGGATACAGTATAATACATTACATACAATATAATGAAAACAGAAACAAAACATAATTTACAAATTCTGCAGGTGTGCAGAAAATTGGTACTGGTGCGATTGACGGTTCCTCGTCATGTTTCGCGGTGTAGACCGCTTCTTCTGGAGGCGTCATAAAACAGTACAATCTATAGGGTAATAATAACTAATGTAAATGTAATGTGATCTTTGTTAAACCAGTAATTTAGGAGTATACTTGTATAAATTGTAGATACAGACCTGGCTCACCAAACTAATCGGTATAACCGAAGAGAGAGTATGATGCGCTGTAGCACCACGAAAGGGAGGTGCTACCCCCTGGGACGGACACGGGAGGGAAAGATGACGGCACTGGAATATTAATTGCATGACAAATGTTAGGGCCTGGTAGGTAAAGAAACACAAAAGAAAGAGGGGGGGGGGGGGGAATTAACCCCAAACAGCGCAGCAAACAAGGGAAGCCAGGCTGATCGAGTAAATCACTATAGAGAATTGGTATAAACATAGTTGGAGTATGTGTACACTTATTAGAGGGCTGCGGTTAGGTTGTGGGATATCCCCGAATCCACACGACATCCAAAGTGCAACATAAGTTAAGAAATTCAACACCATAAAAATACATACAAACAATTGATTATTATTCTCATAAGAACAGGGACAAATTGTTACATAGTTTATCCTGTTGTGTACATATCATAAAGCAAACGTTCTTCACAGACATATATAATAATCGGCAAAATACATTTGGTACAATGTCACTATACAGACAACCCTTGCTAACACAACAGAGGACACTAGGAGACAATGGGTAACTAAGACAGTGGGGAAGATTGGGAAAGGAAGGGGGGGGGGGGGGGACAGGATTGTATGGGAGGGAGGGGAAGAAAATGAAAATGAAAAGAAAGGGCCACAAGATAGGTGAGAAAGTAAACATGCTGGCTGAGTTTCTGAATGGATACAGGAACAGGAGAACTATCAAGAGTAAACAATTGTGACTGGCGAGGCCCAAGTCAGTATTTAGAATTGGGCCAGGTCAGTCACAGAAAATATTTATATATGTGTGCCTCGTTGAGGCCCGGAGGTGTAAGAGCATCGAGTCTCTCAATCCAGAGAGTCTCACGTCTAAGAATTTCCCGGTCCCAATCTCCACCCCTAGGATTTTCATAGATAACTTCAAGTACATAAAAATTTACCACATCAAAACAATACCTGTGATGAATGCCAACATGGCGATCCACCGTGGTTAGTTTGCCACTCGTAGAGTGGTAAAGGTGATCGCCAAGTCTCTGACGAAGCTCCCTGATTGTCTTCCCTACATAGAAGGCCCCACATGTGCAGGTCATAAGATATATGACTCCTCTAGTCCCACAGTTGGCATGTTGCCGGGGGGAGAATATCTCACCCGTGGGAAGTCAACATGTGGGGCCTTCTAGGATCCAAGGGCAGCGGTCACATTGACCACACCGGTAGGTACCACGGGGGGCCGTTGGGTTGGTTGATTGGGCTCTGTAGTGGCTGCTAGTTAGTTTATCCCGAAGGGAAGCAGCCCGTCTGAACACCAATTCCGGAGTAGACCGGACATGCTTGTTAAGTATATGGTGGTCAGTAAGTAGATGCCAATGTTGGGCAAGAATATTGCGTAAATTTTGCTACTATTTTCTATTAAAATGTTTTAAATATTATAATTTGCTCTGTTTGGGTGCCGTAATAGTCCCAGTCATTTCCCAGGTGATAGGGGAGTTAGGAGTTATCCCCATACATATCGCTGCAAAAGTTTTATGTCTGGATACATGCAAGAAAACATTTCACAGCATGAAATACATCCTATACCTATATCAATTGGCTGGTGGCGAGTCTGTCAAATGCATAGGTAGGACAGACGTGTAAAGAGAAAACAAACCGCACAAAGCAATATCTAGGAGATCAGCATAGTATGTGTATGTATATGTATATGTAAAAATAAACACACACACTTTCGATTTTAAATTATTACATTGGTGTCATTGTTTTAGGTGCTGAAAAAAAAAAAAAAAAAAAGGACAGTTTCACACTTGTGACAAAAGCACTCCCTGAGGCCTACATTTAGGAACACACACACACACACAATAATAATATAATATTACACAAAGAATATCTGCACACTCACTTATTTTTCCCATAAATTTGCAAAATATGGATATCTTCACTGCGGTATTCCTCATCATGCTTTTCTATGGGAACTTCCTCATATTCAAAGTCAACCTTGAGAAGCTGAAACATAGATAAGCACACTGCTGACAGAAGCACAGATATAAATCAATGTACCAATACACGCTTCAGATCATAAAACCACTTACCTTTGTGTTTGTCATTGTGCTTTAAAGGGATATATGCAGGGTTAACAAAAAATAAATCAATCCTGTCAGGTTTCCGGTCTCTCACCCCTTTGGGGTGATTCACTCTCTCATGGTCTGATCACCAATGTCTCCAGGAATAAATGCAATTCTAAAACTGAAATGTTGTGCTGTCACAAGAACAGGGATAAAAAGGTGAAATCTTCCAATGAGTATACTTTTTCCCCAGGGCCTCCAAAAAGAGCGTAGCACCAGTCCTCCTGTACCAGGCCCCAGCCAGCAGAGGGGCCCCGACAGGGAAATCAGATGTGGGCAGGAGAGGGGGTGATCATTGTGACACGGTGGGGGGGCAATTACAGGAACCGATCCCCTGTGTCTCTTCCTGCAGCAGCTGAAAGCCGGCTTCTCCTCCTCTTCTTCCTGGCGGCTTTCCGCTGCTGAAGGGAGAGACACACAATGGATGAGTCAGTAAATGTATGATTTTGTACTGTTTGTACCTTATTACTGGTTGCACTAGTAATTGTGTTTTGTGTGATGCTTGTCGGGTACTTGATACCCCATTTTTGTATTCTTGGTTGCAAAACTAATAAAAATAAATAAATTAGAAGAAGGGTATCTATCCTAAACTGCACATAAAACACCATTCTTGAGAAGGTGCAAGTATGGTATGTGCTCATTGTAGCTCAGCGAATATCCATACATGGCAAATTCTCTAAAACCCATATTGACATTCCCTTTCAGCCTTAATATTTGGCAGTTACTGCTGGTGAAAATTAGCAGCTTGTCAAAAAAAAATAAAAAATTTGATACAGTTATAGCAGTACAAAGTAATAATAATAAATACTACAATCTCACCTCAAAGAACTTTTTCTCTATATCAGGATTCTTGCCAGTAGTTCTTTCTTCATAACAACATAGAATACATGTGTCACTTCCTGCCAGATCCTTAAGAGACTTCAGCAAAGGTTTTAGTGACTGCAGACAAAGGAAAATAGTTGTAACAGTAAAAAAATGTAACCACTTGCCCCCTGGAAGATTTACCCCCCTTCATGACCAGGCCATTTTTTTTGCTATACGGCACCGTGTCACTTTAACTGAAAATTGCGTGGTCATGTAACGCTGTACATAAATTAAATGTTTGTCCCCCCCCCCCCCCCCCCCACAATTGGAACAAATTTAAATATATATATATATCTTTTTTTTTTAAACTTTCTGCTATAAAAAAACATATCCAATAAAAAAAATAAAAATCTAATTTCTTCATAAAATTTAGGCCAATATGTATTCTGATACATCTTTTTGTTATATAAAAAAAAAAAAGGGTGAGTTAAACATCTAGGGCGATCAAAGGGTTAAATGTGTGCCTAACTTTTTTTGTGTACACAGTGTGCTGCTTTTATTCCCTTAAAACAAAATCCAGCACATCCCCGCTGCATGGTTTACATCCAGTGGGTCTCCTCAGCGATCAGCGGGTGCCGCCAGACATCCATTGGGCGACACCCGCTGATCGGCTCCTGCTGTGACTAATCACAGCAGAAGTGACACACTCCCTACCCGGAAAAGCAGGTGTAGGGGTGTGTGTGTGTGTGTGTGTGTGTGTGTGTGTGTGTGTGTACACACCTACATACATACACATGTGATTCTGTACAGAGCAGTCGACCCTTTAGCAGTAAATCTGCTACAGGGCAGTGAGCAACTGGTTAAACCAGCTAAATACATTCCAGGTACATTAATACAGGTGTGCGAAAGCTGACTGGAGAGCTCAAACTGACTAAGCAGGGGGTGCGTTGGACCTCTGTAGAGAGACCCCCTGCTTGCACACAGAGATCAACTGTTCTTCTCTGTAGCATGCTGGCATAGGACAGGTCTTTCTATTCAGGCTGTAGCTGTTAAGAAATCTAACACAGTGAACACCTTTTGTTTTGACACATCTGGAAGGTATTTAAACTGATTTTACTTGAAGGCTCAGTTCGGGTTTACAGTATCAGTCCATTCCATTCATTTTTTATTAAATGGTCATAAAAAAAATAGAAACCTCTAAGGGTTTACCACAGTCTGTGTGATAAGGTGATTTCCTCTTGCTTTCTGTGCCAGTGACCACACAGGAAACAAAAGGACATTTCAATTAAGTGCAAAGACAGTAACTGTTTTTGTCTGGAGTTGCCCTTTAAAAAGGAGCTTCCATTCTTCTACAGACCCTTCCTTTCATTATCAAGGGGTTCAAGATCAAAGGACCCAATAGCTATGTGTACATTGTTCCATGGGAAAATTAATACCTGCACAAAGTGGTGATAACTCATCTTTAAAGTTTTAGTTCACCTTTATTGAAAAAAGTAAACTATTACTGTAATCCTCCCCGACCCCCTGGTCCCCGCTGTACCTCAGTGGGTGCCGAGCGGTAGGTGCCTATGTAATGGCCTGGGGTTTTGAAATCCTTGCTCTTCTTTTTGCAGGGCTTCTGGGACAGATTTGAGTGATTCTGATCAGTCAGCGCCAGCAGAGAGCATGCTTTGATCTGCCTTAGAATCGCTGCAGAGAGAAGAGGTAGAAGATCCAGGATTTCAAATCCCCGGACCACTGCACCAGCTGTATGGGCACTGACAGGCAGTCCTCCATAGATTAAAGTGTAAGTTCACCTTTACAGAAAAAATTGTAATGTGAATTTACACAAGAGGCCCTCCTCAACCCCCCCCCCCCCAGTCCCGCTGACCTCCCGTTCTGAGCCCTGGTATAGCTGCGTCAGGGGTCTGGGGCTTAGAAACCCCCTCTGCGTTCACGCGTCTTCTTCCCCTCTGACAGGACGGGCTATGCGGGTTCTGATTGGTTGGCGCCGCCCAAGTGACGGCGCCGACCAATTAGAATGCTCCAAAATATCCCTTCTGATGGGGTACATTTTGGAGATTCAGCTGCGGGGATTTCTAAGCCCCGGACCCCTGACACAGCTATACGGGGGCTCAGAACGGGAGATCGCCGCAATCTGAGTCAGCAGGACTGGGGGGGGGGGGTCAGTGAGAAGGGGGTTCTGTGTAAGGTCACCTTACAATCTTTTCTGTAAAAAGGTGAACTTACCCTTTTAAGTACAGTGGGGACTGAAGGGGTGGGAAGGCATTAGTTCACCGTTTCATTATTTTTCTGTAAAGGTGTACGAACACTTTAAATATTATTTGTAAAAATATATTTCTGAATTTGAGCAATTCTACTCTGATCGGTACAAATTCAAAACAAAGATTTACCAATAATTCCTAATAAAACAATTTGTATACAGACCTCCTCATAGTAGATGCAGTCAGCCATCAAGATATAGTTAGGAGACAGGAAAGAGCCTGCAATTTCCTCGCCCCTAAAAACAGAACACATTTTGCTATAAACGATACTAAAAAAGGTAAATGAACGTTTTTCGGCTCTTTCTATAACCACAAAAATACAAACCATTTTAATACCTTCGCTTGGCAAGAACCAGTGATCAGATGAGCGTTATGGTCAATGTTCGCATTCATTAAATCTTGCAGCTCTTCAAGATCAGTCACTGTAACGTGCGCTCTGTGAAAATAAAATACAAAAGTCTGAATCTTTATTCACAGAATTTGTAGCCAATTTTAAATCAATGCATACTAGAACAAAAGTGCTGCCCATCCAAATCTTCACTATCTAAACCCAGAAACATAACATATTGCAGCTTACCGTATATACTCCAGTATAAGCCGAGTTTTTCAGCACATCTTTTTGTGTCGAAAATGCCCCCCTCGGCTTATACGCGAGTCTGTGTTCAAATTTGTGTGCCTGTTCCCGGCCAGCCATAGGTCCCCTGCACCCCAAGCTTGGCACACATATAGCCGCACTCTTCCTTTACAAGTGTGCAAAGTTTGTTGTCCGGGGGACCTACGGCCGAGGAGCACCGATTTTTCAAAGCTGGGCACCCCTTCCATAGACTTCAATGTTAAACAGTCATTTCTCCAGTGATTTTGGGGACCCGGTACCAGCCGGCCCTAGGTCCCCTGGACCCCAAACTTGGCACACATGTGGCCCCACTCTTCATCTACAAGTGTGCAAAGTTCGTTGTCCAGGGGACCTACACCCGGGGAGCAACGATTTTTCAAAACCCGGGCAACCCTTCCATAGACTCCCATGTTAAACGTCAGTCTAGTCCAGTGATGGTGAACCTTGGCACCCCAGATGTTTTGGAACTACATTTCCCATGATGCTCAACTATACTGCAGAGTGCATGTGCATCATGGGAAATGTAGTTCTAAAGCATCTGGGGTGCCAAGGTTTGCCATCACTGAACTAGTCACACAGCGCCGGAGATCAGGTAGGGAGATTGGGCACAGTGAAAGTAAGGCATGGGAACAGTGAGGCATGCAGATGGACACCCTAGGCTTATACTCGAGTCCATATGTTTTCCAATTTTTTGTGTGGTAAAATTAGGCTTATACTCGAGTATATACGGTAATAGTTGATCAGCTCTTAGATGTGGTGACTGAAGTACTTTTTTTTTCCTTTTTTAGGCTCATTCTGTTGTTGGAACAAAATCAAAAAAGTTGGAATAAATGCTTCTCAGCTACTTGGATTTTTATCAATACATACACGGCTTCCTCTGAATGGAAGGGGTTTGGGAAACTGCTAAAGAGGAACTAAACCCTCCTATCGTTTTCAGCTGCCATCTGTTTGATCTGAAACTGCCATGATGCTGCACATGTGATCAGTTATGACACCAGACATTTGATGGTTTGACAGTTTGGTTGAGAGATCAAGCAAATGTGACAGTTATCACTCCTGGAATGCAACTTTTTTTTCCAACTGTTAAATTGAGGAGGTTTAGTTCATCTTTAGGCTCGGTTCACACTGATACAGGAAATGCACAGGAATCAATGCATTTCTCACATCGCATCGCACGGTGTTCATGCAATCTGCTGCAGGTGTCAATTAAAAGTTGACGCCCCAAAAGCAGAGCGTTTGCTAGAGCACCCTGCACCTTTTTCGTGCAGATGCGGTGCGATTTGAGCCATACAAAAATCGCATGAGATTTGCATAGGAATGCGGTGCTATTCTTGTGCAAATCACATGCAGCGTGAAGCATCGCATCTATGTGAACCCAGACTTAGCCCAGGTTCACACTGATGCGGGTTAGAAATCACGCAAGTTCAGCTGAACGCGCAAGATTTCAAACCGGCAATGCAGTGACTTTTTGGGAGGGGGGGGGGGCGCGATTTGACAGACATCTGTGCGGGTTCATGCACAGAGGTCTATACATGTCTGGAAATCGCCAAAAGTAGTAGAGTAACTACGTATGGGAATCAGTGTGGTGCTGCACCAATTTGGACGGTGCCATTGCCAGCAATAGCTGCCGATTTGGGATGCGATTTGACATGCCAAATTGGCCCAATGTGAACGTGTGCCTAAAGTGAAATGAGATAATGGGGTTCAATATTGATTTGACCCACTCTTTGCAGCTGTAACAGATTCACCTCTTCTGGGAATGCTGTCCACAAGGTTTAGGAGTGTCTATGGGAACGTTTGACCATTCTTCCAGAAGAACATTTGTGAGGTCAGGCGCTGATGTGGATGAGAAGGCCTGGCTCGCAGTCTCCGCTCTAATTCATGCCAAAAGGTGTTCTGTCGGGTTGAGGTCAGGACTCTGTACAGGTCAGTCAAGTTTCTCCACCCCAAACTCACTCATCCATGTCTTTATGGACCTTGCTTTGTGCAGTGGTGCGCCGTCATGTTGGAACAGGAAGGGGCCATCCCCAAACTGTTCCCACAAAGTTGGGAGCATGAAACTGTCCAGAATGTCTTGGTATGCTGACGCCTTAAGAGTTCCCTTCACTGGAACTAAGGGGCCAAGCCCAACCCCTGAAAAACAACCCCAAATCATAATCCCCCCGCCACCAAATGATTTGGACCAGTGCACAAAGCAAGGTCCATAAAGACACAAGTGAGTTTGGGGTGGAGGAACTTGACCGGCCTGCACAGAGTCTTGACCTTAACCCAATATAACACCTTTGGGATGAATTCGAGCGCAGCCTGTGAGCCAGGCCTTCTCATCCAACATCAGTGCCTGACCTCACAAATGCTCTTCTGGAAGAATGGTCAAACATTCCCATAGACACTCCTAAACCTTGTGGACGGCCTTCCCAGAAGAGGTGAAGCTGTTATAGCTGCAAAGGGGGGGCCAACTCAATATTAAACCCTACGGACAAAGACTGGGATGCCATTAAAGTTGATGTGCGTGTAAAGGCAGGTGTCCCAATACTTTTGGTCATATAGTGTATGTGAAAATTTGCCTGGGACAGCAAGTGGTGAAAACGAGATTCACAAACTTTGAGCATTTTGTTTCTTGGAGCTACAAGGTGCTCAGGAGTGATTGGGGTCTTTCTGAACGTCGCCTGTCTGACCTTTATTCCAAGGTCAGGGCTAAAGAAATCCCTGCAGCCATTAGAGCCACATGACAGCCAGGGAATGAGCATTTCCAGGAAGTGAAGAGCAGCCCTGGGAGTCTCAGCACACCTACACCCACATCAACCAATCAGAATTCATACAAGCCCGGACCTGATTGGCTGCTGGCACCGATTGGTCCAGGAGTGTGAGCAGGTGGGACATTACAGCGCAGTGTATGCTGGGAGTCATCACAGAGCCTCCTCACCCCAGTGCAGCCGCCGCGATGCCGACAATGGCGGTCCCACAGCCCAGCTCCAGCACCGCTCTGCCCCGCCATACCCCGGGCTCCGCACGCTCCCTCCGCTCCAAATACTTAGACAAGACGATGGCGGCGTCCCACACCACACAGCCCACATCCCCGGAGCTCAGCTGCCGTATCTCCAGCACTCTGCCGTCCCCGAGCTCCAGCTCCCTGATGAACACTCCCGCCGCCTCCGCCATGGCAACAGTGTGTCAGTACCGCGCATGCGTTCTGTTCGCCAGGACGTCTCTGTCCGCGTGCGCGCAACCCATACTCCCATCAAAAAACGACTTCCGGAAATGACGCGTTAGAGATTTTGACAGAACATCACTATACTAACCGTACCTGACGCGTGCGCACCTTTACCGCCCGAGAATGGAGCTCCACTTTTCACAGGAAACATGTGACCTACACCAATTTTTTTCTAAAGAACTTTAATGTAACAAACATTCAATAGACACAACTTGTAGAAGTGGAGCCCACATGGTTCCTGTCACATCTGCATTTCCCCCAAGAGTATCTGGCTGCAGACTGGAGCTCCACTCTCCACAGGAAACATGTGACCACAGTTTTTTTTATTTTTATTTAAATCAATTTTAACCTTTTCACTGCCAGAGCTTTGCACACGTTTAAAAAATAATTTTAGGCCTGAAGATTACATAAAACCCCCCCAAACATATATTTTCTGAAAGCAGACACCCTAGGAGAATAAAATAGTGGTAGTTCCAATGTTACATGTCACTTGATATTACTGCATTCTGTATGACAGCCCTCAAGATTTCAGGCGAGTGGAAAAATGTTGAGGGCCAGTGTACTAGCTCAGCTTGGGCAGGGGGCAAGTCCGCTTGACTCAGGCGGGGAGGTGGGCAAGCTTGGCTCGGGCGGGTCCACTCAGTTTGGGTGGGGTGTGGGTAGGGATGCCACATCATGCCTTTAATCCAGGACACATTAATTACACAGGTTCTGTGGCTGATTAAGGCGGTAATTAAACTCACTTGATGCCTTATCTGCATTAAATCAGCCTCAGAACCTGTGTAATTAATATGTGTCCTGGACTAAAGGGATGATGTGGCAACCCTAGGTGTGGGTCCACTCAGCATAAGCAGGGGGCGGGTCCGCTCATCTCAGGCAGGGAGGAGGGCCAGGTTGGCTTGGGCAGAGTGTTGTGTCCACTTGGGCCGGGAGGAGGGCCGGCTTGGCTGGGGAAGGGGGTGGATCCGCTCGGGCGGGGAGGAGGGTCGGGTGAGTCCACTCGGGTGGGCAGGGAGGAGGGCCGACTTGGCTCAGGCAGGGGATGGGTCCGCTCAGCTCGGGCGGGGAGGAGGGCCAGCTTGGCTCGGGCAGGGGATGGGTCCGCTCAGCTCGGGCGGGGAGGAGGGCCAGCTTGGCTCGGGCAGGGGATGGGTCTGCTCAGCTCGGGCGGGGAGGAGGGCCAGATTGGCTCGGGCAGGGGATGGGTCCGCTCAGCTCAGGCGGAGAGGAGGGCTGGCTTGGCTTGGCTCAGGCAGGGGGTGGGTCCGCTCAGCTCAGGAAAAGAGGAGGGCCAGCTTGGCTCGGGCAGGGGGTGGGTCCGCTCAGCTCGGGCGGGGAGGAGGGCTGGCTTGGCTCTGGCAGGGGATGGGTCCGCTCAGCTTGGGCGGGTAGGAGAGCAAGCTTGGCTCGGGTGGGGAGGCAGGCTGGCTCGGGCGGGGGGCAGGTCCGCTCAGCTTGGGGTGGGGAAGAGGGCTGGCTTGGCTCGGGCAGGGGGTGGGTCCACTCGGCTCGGGCGGGGAGGAGGGCCAGCTTGGCTCAGGCAGGGGATGGGTCCGCTCAGCTCGGGCAGGGAGGAGGGCCAGCTTGGCTCGGGCAGGGGATGGGTCCGCTCAGCTCGGGCGGGGAGGAGGGCCAGCTTGGCTCGGGCAGGGGATGGGTCCGCTCAGCTCGGGCGGGGAGGAGGGCCAGCTTGGCTCGGGCAGGGGATGGGTCCGCTCAGCTCAGGCGGAGAGGAGGGCTGGCTTGGCTTGGCTCAGGCAGGGGGTGGGTCCGCTCAGCTCAGGAAAAGAGGAGGGCCAGCTTGGCTCGGGCAGGGGGTGGGTCCGCTCAGCTCGGGAGGGGAGGAGGGCCAACTTGGCTCTGGCAGGGGATGGGTCCGCTCAGCTTGGGCGGGTAGGAGAGCAAGCTTGGCTCGGGTGGGGAGGCAGGCTGGCTCGGGCGGGGGGCAGGTCCGCTCAGCTTGGGGTGGGGAAGAGGGCTGGCTTGGCTCGGACAGGGGGTGGGTCCACTCGGCTCGGGCGGGGGGCAGGTCCGCTCAGCTTGGGGTGGGGAAGAGGGCTGGCTTGGCTCGGGCAGGGGGTGGGTCCACTCGGCTCGGAAAGGGAGGCGGGGAGATGAGCGCACCGCAACTGAGACTGACAGCCGCTCTACCTATGGCAACCAGATACCAATAAGGTGTCTCCAAAGCTACCATTCATATTAACTTCATCAGAGTGACATGACAGGAAATGTTGGCAGCTTCCTCTGCGACAAGAGTGGTGGAGTCCTTAGAGGTCAGTTATGTGGCATGTTCTCATTCAGAACTGTTTGCAGGCTTGTTTCAGGTCAGGGCTTTCTTCCTCTGCACTACAACCTCTCATGTCAATGGCATACTTTACATCCGGTCTGATGACAGCTGGAGCAGAAAGGGCAACTCACTTCTGTGCAGTAAAAGTGAATTTTTGTCAGTGAACCTCCCCCTCTCCTGCCTTCCTATATGAGACACTGCGCAGCTTGCTAAATAGTGTTGGGCTAGTTCACACTAGAACGCGTTTCAGCAAAATCACATTTTATGCTGGTCTCCTGCACCACACGTTAATGCAATGCACTTGAGACCATTCATTTGTAATGGCACCCGAAATGCATCAGTTGCAGCCACCAAGGTCACATGGTAACCGCAGTAGCATGTGATTTGGTGTGGCACAATTTGATAAAGTTGTGCTTGCGCTACTTTTTGCGTTTTCCCATGAGTTCTGTCAAAATGGGAATGCATGTAATCCATTATGAACCAGTGCGTTTTTGTAGTGCGACATTGTGCATTTTTTACACATTTTTTGTGCTGATGCTTTTTTTTTTATATAGGAGTAGACGGCTGGATTTAAGTTTTCGTTTACACCACAAAAGCGTCCCCCAGATCCATTCCAGATCCATTTCTGCATGCTCATTTTTGATGCTTTTCTGTATGCATTGCAGATCCCTTTTGCTTGTTTTTTTTTTCACTGTTCTGGGTAGAGTACCTAGTAGCCAATCATATTTTATTTATCACAGTCAGATCAATGAAATATGCTTTATGTTAATATTGTTAAAGTGGATGTAAACCAAATTCTATTTTTTTGGCTGGCACAATGTATAGTATAGGTAGGATTACAGATCATCTGTCCCAGTCTTGCAACAAAGAGATAATCCAGCTCTAAGCAATCCTCTTATCTTTTTTCAGTGAGATAAAACTGACAAATGGAGAAAACCCTGTCTATTCTTCCCCCCTGCTGTGAGTGACAGGTGATTTACATATCTAATGCTGGTGCCTGAGACAGGCATTATTTTTTTAATTCCCACCCCCACTCCTTTCTTCTGCAGCTCTACCAGGATTGGCTGTTCTACACCTCATGATTGGACATGCTGAAATCATGTGGTTGCTTTTCTGGGTTTTGACTGGATGTTAGTGATCATAGCAGAATTTAGTGTAAGAAATACACAGGAATGTTATTCCCCATTCCTTCATTCATCAGCTAGGATTGAGTTATATTGGTTGTTTGGGCCTAAGGCCTATGTATATGTTTTTTTGCTTTTATTTTTGTTTCTCTTCTTCTCTAATGCCTTTTCCTTCTCTCCCTTCCCCCTCTTTCTTCGGAGCCTCGGTTCAGCGCCCTTCCCTTATGTCATGGTCTGAGAGGTCACATAGCCAAACAGTCATCATCATCGGGACCCTTCTCGCTTCATTCATTATGCAAGGTAAGAGTGCTCTGCCCTACCACGATGGCCACCACATATAACACAGACTATTCGATAGTTAGCCACAATGTACATGGATTTAACTCCCCTACTAAAAGAACTAAGGCTTTCCAGTTTTATCATAAACAGAAGGCTGAAGTCCTGCTATTGCAGGAAACTCATTTCTCCAATGTCTCAGCGCCCCGTTACCTCAATGGGAAGTATCCACAGTTTTACTTGGCAGGGGGTCGGGAAAAGAAGGGCGGTGTAGCCATCTGCTTTTCGAAACGGACCCCCTTTACCCCCATCGCTATCGTTAAGGACAAGAGGGGTAGATATATTATGGCAGTGGGGCGGCTCCATGACCAGGAGGTGTCCCTTATATCATACTATGCCCCGAATACTGGACAGCCGGAATTCTTTAGCAAAATGCTGAAGATTCTTATGCCCAAAGTCCAGGGTCAGGTAATTATGGGAGGCGATAGTAATATTCCCTTGGACAGAATTATGGATAAATCGGACTCCTCTAGACCAACATTGAAACGCCCACCGACTGGAAGCAGCAAGGTTGCACGTCTGTTTCATTTCTATGACCTCATCGACGCCTGGCGAGAAAATAACCCTACGGTCAGAGACTTTACACACTTTTCACAAGCCCATCATACTTACTCGAGGATAGACCACGTTCTAGTACGTACGCCTTTGCTACCATTTATTAAGTCGGTTAAGATTTTATCTACCCCTTGGTCTGATCATTCCCCGATAAAACTCTCTACTTCAGGGCTATGGACTAAATCTAGACCCTCCCCGTGGAGACTTAATGTGAGCTTGCTGAATGACCCTACAATCTTTTTAGAGATTCAAAAGGAAATACAGGAATACTTTAGACTTAATAAGGCATCGGACACATCCCCCGCAATTAACTGGGTAGCTCATAAAGCAGCGATTAGGGGCATATTGTTACAAGTGGCAGCCAGGATTAAACGCAATAGGGAACAGGCAAATAAGATTCTGGAAACTAACTTAGATAACTTACTTAGTGAACAGCACAGAAATCCCCTGGTAGATATAAGGCATAAAATTGACGAGGCTCGACTAGCACTAAATCTTAGCTTGACTACTCAAGCGGAGAAACATATTAGTTGGTCTAAGCACAGGTTCTATACGATGGGTGATAAACCTACCACAATGTTAGCTAGAAAACTGGTTCCTCGACCGTACACACCGACTTTGCCTAAACTACGACTATCCACGGGCCTAACCTCCCAGAACCCCGAACGGATAATTGGAGAATTTCACAAATTTTATGCTAAGCTGTATGGAGTGCAGGACAAGTTCGATTCATCTGAAGCGAGCACATTCTTTCGCGACTTACAGCTGCCTAAATTGACACAAGCCCATGCGGAACTGATGGACGGTGCTCTTACAGAGCCTGAAGTCAGGGCTGCAATCAAAACCCTACACCCTACCAAGGCCCCTGGGCCAGATGGATTCCCGGGTCACTACTATAGGAAATATCACGATCTTCTGGCCCCACATCTCTGTACTTACTTTAATGACCTGAGAAGCGGCAGCAAGCTCCCCAGCCATGAAAATGTAGCCTATATAAGTGTTATCCCGAAACCAGGAAAGGACCATGCAGACTGTTCCAATTATCGCCCAATTTCTCTGATCAATACGGATCTTAAGATTCTAACCAAAATACTGGCCCAGAGACTTAATACTTTTCTTCAGTGTTATATCCATCCTGACCAAGCAGGTTTTGTCCCGACAAGACAGGCATCGGACCAAACCCGCCGGATAATTAACCTTATCTCGGCAGTTCGGTCTGATTGGGATGGAAAGGGGACTAGGAGGGGAATGTTACTTTCATTGGATGTCCAGAAGGCGTTCGATTCTATCTCCTGGGACTATCTTTTTGATGTTCTCACACGCTTTGGATTTGGGAGACGCTTTCTGGATCTCCTTCACATATTATATGATTCCCCCAGTGCCTCGCTAATGCTCAGAGGATATACATCCCAAACATTTCCTATCAGGAGAGGAACTAGACAGGGCTGCCCGTTGTCGCCACTATTATTCGCCCTGGCGATTGAACCACTAGCGCTCAAAATTCGCGCCTGCAGAGATATACAGGGCATTTATTGCGGAGACTATGAACACAAATGTTTACTCTTTGCGGACGACTTGTTGCTGACCTTGACCTCACCGATCACATCCCTACCTAACTTGTATGCTATTTTGCAGCCTTTCTCCAACATTTCCGGATTGGCAATTAATCATAGTAAGTCAAGAGCACTGAACTTATCTTTGCTAAGCTCCACTCAGGCTACGCTTGAAAAATCATTTCAATTCCGATGGGAATCCATAGCTCTCCCTTATTTAGGCATACAGCTGACCTCATCTATTGGTGAGTTGTACAAAGAGAATTATCCAGCCCTTTTCAAACGGCTAACAGCTGACATGGCTAAGTGGCAGGTTCACCCGCCATCGTGGTTTGGCAGACTTCACTCAATTAAAATGAATGTTCTACCTCGATTATTGTATTTCTTCCGTACCTTGCCAGTTTCATTGGCCCGTGATGACCTTAAACGATTCCAGAATAAAGTACTACAGTTTATTTGGGGTGATAAGAGACCCAGGGTGAATAGGAGCACTCTATACACGTTGAAGCGGAGAGGAGGACTTGGTCTTCCAGACTTATTAAAATATTTTTATGCTGCCCAGATAGCACAACTTACAAGGTTTCACTCCCAACAGGCACAGGCCATTTGGATGGCTATGGAATCTTATTCCTGCCGTCCCAAACCTATTTCTTATATTTTATGGCTCCCTATCAAGGAGCGACCTCCTATACTTTGCCCTACTTTATCCATGTCACTGGAACTATGGGACAGACTCTCCAGATCTCACAAATTCAAATCTCCTCATTCTCCACTGACACCTCTGCTTCAAAATAAAGCATTCACCCCGGGTCTCACTCCACTAGCGTTCGAATGGTGGACTAATAAGGGTTTTAAGTGTATTGCTGACTTGTGCGATCATAGACGTATGCTGACCGAACGGACTATGGCTGACAGACATCAAATGCCTCCAGCGGAGGGTTATAGGTTCGCCCAAATCTCACATTATGTACAAACCCTGGCTCGCAAGAGCAACCTAGCAACCCAAACTCCCATGGAACATCTATGCAAAAATTATGATAAAATTAAAGGACATTTATCTGCTATATATTCGATATTGCTGAGTGTATCGACAAAGCTGACTTATATGGTCCAATGGGAGACCGACTTGCAGGAAACCCTGGATCTGGACGAATGGCATAGGATAGCCGAGACAGCATCTCGTTCGCTCGTCAATACTTCAATAATTGAGGCCAATTATAAGGTTCTACTGAGGTGGTATATGGTGCCGGTCAGACTGGCAACTTTTGTCTCAGGAGCTACCCCGTTGTGCTTTAGAGGATGTGGCCAGATGGGCACCACCTATCATATTTGGTGGACATGCCCAAAGGTCCGGAGGTTTTGGATCAGGGTGTATAATTTAGTTTACTCCCTTACCCAACTAAACCTAACTAAATCAGCTAAGCAAGCACTACTGGGGGGAGGAGATGTGGAAGCCTCCAAGTCCTGCAAGAGGCTCTTGACATTTATTTTTATTTCAGCCAAAATCACTATTGCTAGGAACTGGAAATCGGCAGCTCTACCATTCGATCAGCTTAAAGGCAAATTGTCTTGGTTGATGCTAAACGAACGCTTGACCGCTCTGGCCCAAGATAAAATGAAACTGTTTCATGGAGTTTGGGACCCATGGCTTCGTTACCTAACTAATGACCCGGGGATGTTTACAGCATAGCCTAGGGGATTAGGTTGAGATGTCTGGATGCTGAATCGGGGCTCCTCCCCCCATTCCCCCCTCCTCAACTGTCCTTTCCTTACTCTGTCTCCTTCCTTCTATTCTTTGTCACTGTCCTCTTTCCTCTCTTTTGAAATTTGTTTATTGTTTATTTTTGGAGTCAGATCCAGACCTTAGAGGTTTGTGCTGCTCCCTGTTTTCTCAGCTCCTACGGGACCATTGTCAGTCTGATCAGACCTCTGGGCTGCCCACATGGCCGGCTGAGTTGCGCCCCCCCCCGATAGATGGATGGGGGGGGCGGCTCATCTGGGTGGACGGTTCAGATATGATCTGCGATGCTAATAGGGGTTAACGGCTCTACGGAGCTTCGGACTACTCCAAGGACCCCTACACTTGGTGATCTTCATTGTGTTACCCCAAATGTTGATTGTGACTGTACAATGTTATGTGGCGACTTTTATACATTTTGTATGACAAAACTTGAATAAAAAGATTGAAACACAAGAAATACACAGGAGAAAATGCATGTTGACGAGGGGAGTGTAGAGGTGGGCGGGGAGTCTACTGACATCACAACTCCACCCACAGAGCTCCAGACAACAGATCCACCCACAGAATATGAAGTTTTTCAGGTCTCATAACAGACAGAGGGGAGACATTTGACAGATAAGGATACATGCAGGAGGCATCTATATCCTTATAGATAATCACTATGGCAGTAGAAAAGACGAGAGTGGGTTTACATCCACTTTAATATTTATTATTGTAGCCTTATTCTGCATAAAACATTTAATAGTGTCAATTATTCGGTTTTAGTCCGACTGAGGGTAGACGCCTATAATTACGCACCTCATCCCAGAAAGTCAATTTATAAAAATAAAAAAAAGAGGGAGGAAAGGCATAATGGGACTATAGCAGTGCTTATTCACATAATAATGTAAACCAAACAGTGATAAGTAAAAAATGTATATGAATTATCTTTATTATACAAAAAATAAAAAAATGGGTAACAAGCCACATAAGGTCATTAATACAGGGTAAATCCAAGAAGGTGGTTACACATGGAGGTTTTCTGAAGATTGAGTAATCATACGTTATCCCGACATGTTTCGCCTCTAGGCTTCATCAGGGGATGTATGCGTCAACCATAAACAAGCAAGAAAACTATACAAATTTAAAAATAACAAAAATAGGTCAGCAATGCAAATAACAGGAACACCATTGTTAGCAAAATCCACCAAAAAGCAGAGGAACTTACCACCAAGGGCCCTAAGGGCCCATTCACACCAAAATGCGGTGTGGGAAAAAATGCGTTCCACGCCCCTTTCAAGAGATTTGTTAATAGCACCCAAAGCTATTGCAGCACATCTGTGGCCATTAAACCGTATAGCACCGCAGTACCATGTGGTTTGGTGCGGTGCGATTTGAAAAAGTAGTGCTTACACTACTTTTTCCAGGTTCCAGTGCATTTTGCAGCCCAGTCAAATGAATGGGGAGTCAAAACTGGACCATACAGGAATGCGCATGTTTCAGCGTGAACCAGCCCTAAATGGACGTTTTTTAACTGCTTGCCGACCGCCGCACACACATTTACGTCGGCAGAAGGGCTCGAACGGGCAAATGGGCATCCCGCGATCGTGAGACCAAGAGGCAGAACGGGGAGATGCCTATGTAAACAAGGCATTTCCCTGTTCTGCCTAGTGACCTGACATGGATTTACTGTTCCCTGTCATCGGGAGCAGTGATCGCTGTCATGTCAGTGGTAGCCCAACCCCCCACAGTTATAATCACTCCCTAGGACGCACTAAACCCCTTGATCGCCCCCTAGTGTTTAACCCCTTCCCTGCCAGTGTCATTTACACAGTAATCAGTGCATTTTTATAGCACTGATCGCTGTATAAATGACAATGGTCCCAAAATAGTGTCAAAAGTGTCCACCATAATGTCGCAGTCCCAATAAAAATCGCAGATCACCGCCATTACTACTAAAAAAATTAATTATTAATAAAAATGCCATAAATCTATCCCCTATTTTGTAGACGCTATAACTTTTGCGCAAACCAATCAATATACGCTTATTGCGATTTTTTTTACCAAAACTATGTAGAATACATATCAGCCTAAACTGAGGATTTTTTTTTTATATATATATATATTTTTTGGGGATATTTATTAGAGTAAAAAGTAAAAAATATAGCATTTTTTTCGAAATTGCTCTTTTTTTGTTTATAGCGCAAAAAATAAAAACCGCAGAAGTGATCAAATACCAACAAAACTGGGGTACAACGTCGCACGACCGCGCAATTGTCAG
This sequence comes from Rana muscosa, assembly GCA_029206835.1. NCBI lineage: Eukaryota > Metazoa > Chordata > Amphibia > Anura > Ranidae > Rana > Rana muscosa. Next base: position 198,727,169 of record CM055126.1, on the reverse strand, counting down.
CTAAAGCGACGCAGTGCCAAATCGCAAAAAATGCTCTGGTCAGGAAGGGGGTAAACTCTTCCGGGGCTGAAGTGGTTAAAAAATATCTATTGGACAGCAGTGCAGGAAAACATTGCAGAGTTTTATGGAATAGGCCCCTTCCCCGTCTCCTTTCCAGGCTGGAAGCTGCTCACAAATTGCCAGTGTCCTCCCAATCGTCTGGTTCTCATGCCTCTCCTCTGGATTCTGAGGGCTCAGTCACACATGCGATTAGGCTGCTGCGTTCAGATGCTGCTAAATGCTGTCTCTGAACCCAGCCACACTCTGTGCTGAGGGCTCTTTCACACTGATCTGTAGCAAAATCTTTTACTGTGATTTTGCTGTGGTTCAGATCAGTGGCAGCCAGTGGTAATTTTCTTTGGGGGGGCTGGGCGGTAAACAGTAATTCATGCTATGCATGAATCTATCCATTTGTCATATAGGGGGTGGCATGGAGAGAGGGGGCAAAGCCCGGGTGCCCTTAATGGATGGCAGCTTTTTCTGAGCGTTTCTAGTCCATTTTTGGGTTGCCTGCACCTGTGAAAAATGGACATGACGTGACTCAAAAATGCAGGAAAATTCAAATTGTGGAGTGTTTTTACCGCAATGTTTCGGTGATTTCCATTAATTTCACTGGGAAGCTGCGTTTTTGGGGCAGTTTTCAAAACCGCACCAAAGCTGCAGCATGCAGGACTTTTCGAAACGCACCGCGCCGGTAACGCAGTGGTGTGACGAATCTCTTAAGATTTAAAAGGAAACATTTTCCTTGCAAGGTAAAAACACAGGAAAAATGTATTTGTGTGAAAGGATCCTGACTGTATATACACTAAACAATTAGCTGCGGTCAGAGAACATCAGCCCTAGACACAAAGTGGCAGTTTGCGCGGGCATGAGAACCCATTTATTTGAATGGGCTGCTGTGCCCCACGACACGCAGGAAAGAAGTCCCTGCACTATTTTTTAAATTGCAGCCTGCACTGGAACGGAGGTTCCCAGTACAGTTGCGATTTCCAGTGCGGGCGGAGTGCCATTAGGATCCCGCATTTCTCTGTGTGGGTGTTTGCGGCTGCTGGTATTTGTGTGGGTCCCACAGCGGCACCACCGCACAGGTGTGAACCTAGCCTAAAGCATTCAGAACCTGGGCAGCTGTGCATAGTAACCAATAAGCTTCCAACTTCAGATTGTTCAATTCACCATTTCACCCCCGGAAGAATTTACCCCCTTCCTGACCAGAGCACTTTTTGCGCGGTCGTGCGATGTTGTACCCAAACAAAATTGACGTCCTTTTTTTCCCACAAATAGAGCTTTCTTTTGGTGGTATTTGATCACCTCTCCATTTTTTTATTTTTTGCGCTATAAACCAAAAAAAAAGGCAACAATTAAAAACAAAAAGCAATATTTTTAACTTTTTGCTATAAATATCCCCAAAAAAATATATAAAAAAAACTAATTTATTTCTCAGTTTTTTAGGCCGATCTGTATTCTACATATTTTTGGTAAAAAAAAAATCGCAAAAAGTGTATATTGATTGGTTTGCGCAAAAGTTATAGCGTCTACAAAATAGGGGATAGTTTTATGGCATTTTTATTATTATTATTTTCTGTATTAGTAATGGCGGCGATCAGCAATTTTTTTTATAGTGACTGCGACATTATGGCGGACACATCGGACACTTTTGATGCTAATTTGGGACCATTGTCATTTATACAGCGATCAGTGCTATAAAACTGCACTGATTATTGTGTAAATGACACTGGCAGGGAAGGGGTTAAACACTAGGGGGCGATGAAGGGTTTTTAGCCCCGTACACACGGTCGGACTTCCATCTGACTTTTCCGTGGATTTTTGTCCGAACGGAGTTGGCCGGGCACACCCATAGCATACACACCACAGGACTTTTCTGCAAACTTTCCCAAAACTTTTTCCAACATCACATGGTTTTTCTGCTCTTTACCACCACCCTTTGGTCAACTTCTGCTATTGTTGGTTGATTTTAACATTATTTGTTTTGTCCATCGGACAAAAGTCGGATGGTTTTCTGTACACACGGTCGGACTTTGCTCCATCGGACTTTTGTTGGCCAAAAGCTTGTCTGTTTGCAGACCAAACTTTTGTCCGATGAAAACCAAAAAAGTTTGTCCGATGGAGCGTACACACGGTCGGATTTTTTGGCAAACTTGCTCAAAATGAAGTTTGTTGGCAAAAAGTCTGACCGTGTGTACGGAGCTTAAGTGTGTCCTAGGGAGTGATTCTAACCGTGGGGGGATGGGTTACAAGTGACATGACAGTGATCATTGCTCCCAATGACAGGGAGCAGTAGATCAGTGTCCTGTCACTAGGCAGAACAGGGAAATGCCTCGTTTACATAGGCATCTCCCCGTTCTGCAGCTCCGTGACACGATTGCGGGACACCGGCAGACATCAAGGCCGCGGGTCCCGTGGACACGGAGCTCGCGGCGGCACGCGCGCCCGCACGGCGGGAAATTCAAAGTGACGTACGGGTACGTTGCTTTGCCCAGACGAGCCATTCTGCCGAAGTATATAGTCGTTAGGCGGTCGGCAACTGGTTAAGCTTTGACAATAAGGCCATGTTCACACTGGCGAGACTTTCAATCCGACTTTGCCCTGCAACTTCGGTCCGACTTCCATGTGACCTTAATGAACAGGATCCGACTTTGAGATGAGTGCGACTTGTCCTTTGACCAATCAAAACAATTCCTTTGGTTCTGGTATGGATGAAACATCAAGCCAAATTTATCCCAAAGAAAAAACCCAGTGTAGGGTCCCTCCCAAATCCATACCAAGTCCTTTGGGTCTGGTATGGATTTATAGAGGGAACCCCACGCCATATAAAAAAAAAAAAAAACGACGTGGGGGTCCTCCCCCACAAAATCCATACCTGACTCTTATTCGAGCATGCAGCCCGGCAGGTCAGGAACAAGGAGAGTGGGGGCGAGCAAGCGCCCCCCCCCCAGAACCATACCAGGCCACATGCCCTCAATAAGGGGGGGGGTGGTTTGGGGCGGTGTGGCTCTGCGCCACCCACGCCAAAGCACCTTGTCCCCATGTTGATGTCAAATAAAACAAAAATGTTTGTTTGAATATTTATTTTAGCAACAGAGTGATTTTAAAGTGGTTGTACCTGCAGGGTAAAGGCATAATGTGCTAGTATGCATTGCATACTAGCACATTATGTTAAACTTATCTTAAAATGAAGCCCTCCAGCACCAAATATGCCCTAGTTTGTATATGTATGCATGTGAGATAGGGACCTTAGATTGTAAGCTCCTTGAGGTTAGGAACTGATATGTAGTCAAATTGTCAGCGTTGTATAAATACCTATAATTAATAATTCAGCTTTCTGGAGAATTGTATACCTATCCCCCTGTATACTCGTTCCCTGGAATCGATCAGATATTATGTATAATTAATCACTTAGTGACCGGCCCATTGAAGCTTTACTGAGACAGGGCGGCTGCTCTGCGCAGAATCACGTATATACAGTTGTGTTCAAAATAATAGCAGGCCAACATCACTAACCAGATCAATCACTGTTTTTGGTATGAATTATATTTCTACATGGCAAAAATTTTACTAGTAGGTGTAGTAGAGTAATAGAAAACCAACAGACCCAACAGTCATGACATGCATGCTGCTGATTCCGTGTTATTGAATCATCAATTAAAAGGGACGTGTTCAAAATAATAGTGTGGAGTTCAATTAGTGAGGTCATTCAGTCTGTGAAGAAACAGATGTCATGGGCGTCTGCAGGGGGGGCCCCCTGGAATCAGGGATCAGTACTTGCGGTCAGGGACGGCACCAGCATAAGGCACCCTCCTGAGGGTGCCAGAAGAGGGGGGGCGCTCCAAAGCCAGGAGTAACCCACTCGGTCTTTATCCTAGCGCCGGCAGCCGGTCCTCCTCCTCTTCCAGCCTAGAGCCCAGGAAGAGGGCACAATGCCAGCAGTGGTACTACCACAGATAAAGATCTCTCTATCCCATCGCTGTGGAAGGTAGGGCAAGCAAGACGATTTTAGCTTAATGGTGTCAGAATCTGGCTGTGAATATTATTGTACCAGCCCTGCCCTTGTGCATGTATGCAGTCTCTGACAATCTCTTGTGCCATGTATGCAGTCTCCGACAATCTCTTGTGCCATGTATGCAGTCTCCGACAATCTCTTGTGCCATGTATGCAGTCTCTGACAATCTCTTGTGCCATGTATGCAGTCTCTGACAATCTCTTGTGCCATGTTCGCAGTCTCTGATTGTCTCTTGTACTACGTCTGCAGTGTCTGATCATCTCTGAAAATCTCCTGTAGTATATCTGCAGTCTCTGACCGTCTCCTGTACCATGTCCACAGTCTCTGACCGTCTCCTGTACCATGTCCACAGTCTCTGACCGTCTCCTGTACCATGTCCACAGTCACTGACCGTGATAATGCCATTTTTGAAAAGGGGCAGCGCTTGGGTGAGCTTAAAATAACCCCCCCGCTCCCTCTCAAAAAAGTTCTGCGGATGCCCATTCACACAGGTGGCACTTATTTAAGGATGAAGGCAGAAAATGTTGTACATGCCGGGTATAGTGCATTTCTCTCTGAAAATCGGAGTACAATGGGTCGTTCCAAACATTGTTCAGAAGAATGGCATACTTTGATTTAAAAGTTGATTGGAGAGGGGAAAACCTATAAAAGGTGTTTAAAAACTGATAGGCTGCTCAGCTAAAATGACCTCAAATGCTTTAAAAAAGGCAACTCTAAGCAGAAAGGCGTGGAAGAAAATTAAAAAACTACCATTGGAATGGATGGAAGAATAGCCAAAATGGCATAGACTCAGCCAATGATCCACTCCAGGGTGATGAAGGTGTAAAGTTACTTGTGTAACAATGAGAAGACACCTATGCGAGGCCAAGCTATTGGTAAGAACCACCCGCAAAGTCCCATTGTTAAAAAAATTACGTGCTGAAGAGGTTACCATCTGCAAAGAAGACATTAACTGATCTAAAGAGAAATGGTGCAACATTTTGTGGACTGATCAAAGAGAGATTGTTTTGTTTTTTTGGGGTCTAGGGGCCGCAGACAGTGTTTTAAAACGACCCCCAAACACTGAATTTAAGCCACAGTACACTGTGAAGCATGGTGGTGCAAGCATCATGATATGGGAATGCTTCTCATACTATGGTGTTGGGCCTATTTATCGCATTCCAGGGATTATGGATCAGTTTGAATACATCAAAATACTTGAAGAGGTCATGCTGCCTTACGCCAAAGAGGAAAGGCCCTTGAAATGGGTGTTTCAATAAGACAACGACCCCAAACACACGGGTAAGCGAGCAGCATCTTGGTTCCAGACCAACAAGATTAATGTTATGAAGTGGCCAGCCCAATCCCTGGACCTTAACCCAATAGAAAACTTGTGGGGTTGACATCAAAAATGCGGTTTTGGGGGTAAAACCAAGCAATGCAGAGAATTGTGGAATGTAGTGCAATCGTCCTGGGCTGGAATACCTGGTCACAGGTGCCAGAATTTGGTAGATTTCATGCAACAGAGATTTGAAGCAGTTTTCAGAAACAGTCTCTATACAATGAGTTCAGTGATTCACAGGAAAGCAAAATCTTCAAGCATTGTTCAGTTTATACAGTAAAGGTTTAAGTTTGTAAATAAATATTCCGGATTTTTTTTTGGAAAAGCCTAATATTGTTTTTTTTCTTCAATGTCTGTAAAGTAATAACAGATTTGAAAAAATGTCTTCATGTTTTGATTTGGAATGAACTGTGCAGTGTTCCCAATGCATGTGCATGTATAGAAATAAAAGCCATTATAAGGATTTTAAGCTTTACTAACGGTTTTGAACACAACTGTCCATAGGGATGTGCTGGATTTTGGGGGGAAAAATCCAGCACATCCCTTAGTGAACGCAGCACATAGTACACACAAAAACACTGGCTAGGCACAGTTAGTTTGTTCGCCCTAAATGTTTAACCCCTTTCCAGCCGGTGTCATTAGTACAGTGACAGTGCATATTTTTTAGCACTGATCACTGTATTCGTGTCACTGGTTCCCGAAAAGTGTCAGATTGTCCGCCGCAATATCGCAGTCCTACTACAAGTTGCTGATCGCAGAACCTGTTACCGTATATACTCGAGTATAAGCCGAGGCACCTAATTTTACCACCAAAAAAATGGGAAAAACGTATTGACTCGAGTATAAGCCTAGGGTGTCCATCTGCATGCCTCACTGTGTCCATGCCTCACTGTGTCCATGACTAGACTGACGTTTAACATGGGAGTCTATGGAAGGGGTGCCCGGTTTTAAAAAATCAGTGCTCCCCAGCCGTAGGTCCCCCAGACAAACTTTGCACACTTGTAGCGGAAGAGTGGAGCTAAATGTGTGCCAAGTTTTGGGGTCCAGAGGTCCTACGGCCGGCCGGTACCAGGTCCCCAAAGTCCGGGAGATCAGGCGCAAAATGGTGACTCGAGTATAAGCCGAGGGGGCATTTTCAGCACAAAAAAATGTGCTGAAAAACTCGGCTTATACTCGAGTATATACGGTATGTATTTTCTTAGCTGCAGAGCTGATCAGTGTTACTGTAGATGGTGGCAGGAGTCCCGTTGTTAGAATACAATGACACAGCGGAGAGGATTCCTCCATCCACATAGAATGTGAAGATGGGGGAATCAGTTCAGTTTTTTTGTTAGGCCTGCTGGCCGAATGAAAACACTGAACCGCATGGCCAGCTTAACGTTCACATTAAGAAAAGGTTTTGGCTAGCGTTGGGCTTTAACAGTTGTTCACTTTGTCACAGTCCTGTTTCAATAATGCACAACATCTTGATTTAACACTTTAACTCACACAACACAAATGAATTTAACCATCAGATTAAGACTACTGTAATTTATTACATCTGTTAAGAACACAGATACAAAGCACAGTAAAAGGCCACAGGACAGGAAATTGACGTGGCTTGTAGACATCTGTACAAACACTGCTTAAACCTGAAAAGTCATGTGATATCCCACGCCATCTGTCATTAGAGGCTCAGATAGATATATATAGATATATCTATATATATATATATATATATATATATATAAAAATCAATGACTTAATAGTGAGTTGATGGAATTAATGAAGAACAGAACCATAGCAACAGTGGAATGACGTCAAAGCTACCAGATTTAAATAAAATGATTAATAAGCCATCTGTTTCGGGCGATAAAACACATGAGCAGGCTTGTCCAATAAGGCAAAGAGCAATATGCAAAGTAACCAATCAGCAATCACCTCCCATTGTTAATTCAAGATGGTATCCAATAGTAATGGGTTACAGCGCTTGCACTATATTCTGGGACTTTACTCTGCCTTATTGTATAATATCAATTTTATTAATCCCGATATAAATTTTGCCATCTGGTTTCCCATAAATCTCTTGGCAACATTTATGAAAATCAAGGCACAGAAAAAAAAAAAAAAGAATATAAATTTTGCTACATCCTCTCTTTTTCACAATTTTTCTAAAATATTGTGTGTCCCAAATGCGTGGGGGGGGGGGGGGGGGGGGCTGTAATAAAATAGAAAAAAAAGGAAGGAAGAAAGGAAAATGTGGAAGTACTGCTTATTTCACCCAATAAGATTCCATCTGTCTTTTTCTGCTGAAGAGCAGACTAAATAAAACAATCTGGTTTAGAGCTGCACGATTAATCGTCCAGAACCATCATCGTGATTTTTTTTCCCGTTGCGACCTTGACAAAGCATTTCCCGATCTTTCTATGCAGAGAATTATCTCTGCTCTGCTGAAAACGACAGCCGTCAAAAGAAAGGAAAAAAAAATCCAGGCAGTCTGCCAAGTATCACAACATTCTTTAGCAGTGGAAGTCTAAACATTGTATCAATGTGTCCTTTACATCAAAGGCCTCATGCCCACTGGCGTTTTTTCAGCCGCGTTTTTGAGCGTTTTTTACAGCTTAAAAACGCCTGTCCATGTTAGTCTATAGCTTCATGCCCACCTAGGCGTTTTTGAGCTGTAAAGAGCATAGGCGTTTGTAAGCTGTAAAAAAAACCCAGGGCCAGTGCGTTCCTCAGCGTCAGAATTTGGCAGGAAAAAACGCGAGCGTCAAAAAACGCGCAAAAACGCGCACTAACGCGCACTAACGCGCACTAACGCGCGGTCGCGTTTTTAGCTCTGACGTTTTTTTTTTGTTTTTTTTTTTTTTTTTTCAAAAAAAAAAAAAAAAAAATATTTACAATAACATGGACAGGCGTTTTTAAGCTGCAAAAAACGCAGCTGTAAAAACGCCAGTGGGCATGAGGCCAAAGGGATACACTTCTGTGTGTAAATGAGAAAAGTTTAACCACTTAAACACTAAACCTTTTTCTGACATTTGTTGGTTTCAAGTTAAAATCTTTTTTTTCTTTTTTGCTAGAAAATTACTTAGAACCCCCAAACAGTATATATATATATATATATATATATATATATATATATATATATATATATATATATATATATATATATATTTTAGTAGAGACCCTAGAGAATAAAATGGTGGTTGTTGCAATATTTTATGTCACACTATTTGCGCAGCGGTCTTTCAAATGCAATTTTTTGGAAAAAAATGACTTTACTGAATAAAAAATAAAAAAAGCAAAGTTAGCCCAAATTTTTTTTGTAGAATGTGAAAGATTTTACGCCGTGAGAATCGTGATCTTTATTCTAAGCAAAAAAAAAAATTGTGATCCTCATTTTGGACAGAATCGTGCAGCTCTAATCTGGTTGATAGAGGGATCATTCAGATGGATGCTGACAGCCGTACTGCATGCTCTTTTCTGTGTCTGCATCCACCTCGGAGCTGCATGCGGGCAGCCCATAGAAGTGGATGCAGACACAGAGGCTGCACAGGCACAGCCGCTGTCAAAATTCGACATGCATGCAAGAGCGGGTGCACGGATCCAAACTGCATTTATAGTGTTGGCATCCTGACCACAGTGAGAGTATTTCTGGTAAAGGTAGACTCCTTCAGTTAGCAAAAGGGCTGCCACCGCTACGGGCTTTAGCAGCTCTGTTTTGGAACTTGACATCAACAATCGGCTATATACAAAGTGCAAGGACTGAATATTTTATAAAATAAATACTTGCATACTTTTTTTTTAATGTTAACTTCTAACCCCCTTTCATGCCATTTACAGAAAAAAATTGTTATGAAGATTTCCAAAGACCCAGGTTTAAAATTAAAAACAGAGCCTGTTGGTGTATGGAGCTTTTAAGGTTTTCAGTCATGTCTTTGCAAGATTACACATTACCCTCAGAAACAATTTTGCCAAATTTTATTTGTTCTGTACAAGGACATATTACAAAGGAGACAGCCTGGGGAAAAAAAAAAAAGTTGTTTTTGGCTGCTTGTGGTCTTCAGAAGAGAAAACATGACTGACCGACTGAAGAAATGTATGCAGATTATATCCTCTGCTATTGATTCCCAACACACACCCGATAGACAGCAGTTCTTCAATTGTACATTCGTGGCAGATAGCTTTGATCTCAGAAAAAGGCAACTTATGAGCACAATCTGGCTTTTACCTGCTAAAATAAAGGAAAAAAGGCACATTTGAACACACTGCATGCTTAATATTAGTCTTTTGATAAACAGTAGTGTTTTTTTTTGTTTCCTTAGGTAGTGTTTGTGAACAAATAACCACGTAGTGCACTTAATGGGAATCAGATTTTTTTGTTTTCCTTTTCAATAGACATCGTCCATAAATGAGACTCGAGGGCAGCGAACGCTTGCCTGTTAAAAGCAAGCACATTGGTGAACGGAGCCATTTTAAAAATGTGGCCTACAATGCCCAAAAAAAACAAAAAACAACGGCACTTCTCCCAGCGTTGTGGTGTCACTGGCTCAGTTGCCTAAAAATTCCCATTTAACACTTCAGGCGACAAAATGGCTTCCTCCACTTGGTGTATAGGTAACAGGTGCACCGCAACCCCTGTTACGGCGTAAGAGGTCATAATGCCACTCCTGAGAAGGGTTTGCTGAGTGGGCAAATGGAATGATGTAACCTGTCAAGATCCGCAGAGACTACAATGACACTATGTCCTGGTAATAGAAAAAAAACAAAAAAAGAAAGGCCACTAGTGCTTTAAATAAAGTCTTCCCTCCAAAAAATGCACTAATTTTACCAAATATAACAATTTGGCTTAGTACATAGAACTGCAGTTTTAATGAATTGGTCTGTTGGAGGGTACAGTGCAAAACAAGTGTGAACAATATAGTTTATGTATATTGAAAAAAAAAAAAAAAAAAAATGTAAAACGTACAGCACTGTGTGTCCAAGACAAAGCAGAGACAGGTTTCTCCTGAGGCAGTTACACATTGTATTAGTGTTTAAAGGCCGTAGTGTGTGTAAAACAGTCCCTCCCCCGAGGAGTTCATTCCTGCGCAGCATGCCGTTTTTGATCAGTAGCACTTTTAGTTGAAGAGCAATGGAGTTAACCCCCTCCCTGGTCACACCGCCGGGCAGCACTTTTAGTTGTGCCTTGGTTAAACAAGGGGAAATACAGTGCCATATCAAAATAAATTACCAAAAAAAAAAGAAAGAATAGCTTGTCAAAAGTTCATTTCTGATCCCTATCCAGTGTCGAGGACTGTCATGGCTGTAGTCATTGCGGGGTTTCTGTATTTTCCAACAAGGTTAGTCTGTGCAAAGGAGGGTGGGTGAAGTCCCTTTTGTAAGTCTTTGGTGGCAGTTTAGGTAACTGAGGACTGGAGTTCTGCCGCGGTGGGATCGGGGGGGCCACTGTCTGTAAGAGGTTGCTGTGACTGGTGCTAAGCCCGCAGCAGCGACGTAGTGCTCTCGGGGATGGAGTGCTAGGAGGGGTGTTGGGAGAGTTTGGGACGGTGCTGGAGTCTCTGAACCAATCCTGCTCTCTGTGGAGGCGTCCCAAGGGTGGAGGCTGGAGGTTCAGGGGGCAGTTTATAAAGTGTTCTGGAGGACGAAGCGGGACTGGTGGCGGGGTGTCAGGAAGAGGATCTCTTGGCGGAGGAGGAGGTGGACTGTGTAAAGGTCCATCAAAGGCCCCAGTATAAGCAGGAATTCTTGGCTGAATCTTTGGAGGTGGAGGCAATCTTGGTGGAATGGCAGGTGGGTCCTCATCTGCTCTGGAGCTTGCCTGAGGTGAAAAGAAAAATGCAGCATGTTTAAATGTCAGAAAGAAGACATAATTTCTTGTACATATAACATAAGTAATGCAAACTATCCAAGTAGACAAAGTGGCTGTTTTAACCATTTCCGGATCAGCTGCCGCAGTTGGAGGCAGGTTGGCTCCCCTGGGCGAGCCGTCGTAGCTGTACGTCACCCGCATTAAGACCACTAAGGGGTGCGACGATGGAGCCGATGCGCGTCACGCTGACCGCCGGGCACCCGCGATTGCTCCACACAGAGACAGAACAGAGGTTTGTCAATGTTAACAGACAGATCTCCGTTCTGTCAAGGGAGAGAAGCCATATCTGTTGTTCATACTAAGTATCAACAACAATCAAATCACCTCCCCCAGGCAGTCCCACCCCCCTAGTTAGAAACACTCCCTAGGATACACATTTAACCCCTTGATCGCCACCTAGTGTTAACCCCTTCCCTGCCAATGACATTTATACAGTAATCAGTGGCTATTTTTAGCTCTAATCACTGTATAAAATGTCAATGGTCCCAAAAAAGTGTCCAATGTGTCCGCCGCAATGTCGCAGTCCCGATCAAAAAAAAAAACGCAGATCACCGCCATTACTAGTAAATTATATTAAAAATGCCATAATTCTATCCCCTATTTTGTAGACGCTATAACTTTTGAGCAAACCAATCAATATACGCTTATTGCAATTTTTTTACCAAAAATATGTAGAAGAATATATATCGGCCTAAACTGTGGAAGAAATTCGTTTTTTTTTTAAAAAATTGGGGGATATTTATTATAGCATAAAAGTAAAAAAACATATTTTTTTTCAAAATTGTCGGTCTTTTTTTGTTTATAGCACAAAAAATTAAAATCAGAGGTGATCAAATACCACCAAAAGAAAGCTCTTTTTGTGGGAAAAAAAAAAAGGACGTCAAATTTGTTTTTGTACAGCGTCGCACGACCGCGCAATTGTCAGTTAAAACAAAGCAGTGCCGAGTCTCAAAAATGGCCTGGTCGTTAAGGGGCCAAATCTTCCGGGGCTGAAGTGGTTAAAGTAACAAGAGAACATGTAAGGCCTTGCTCAGCGGGGGACCTGTCCGCTGATCCGTACTGAGCAGGTGGATGACAGGCCCGTGTCTACTCTGCTATGCAGAGCGGACACAGCCTGCTCCCCTCTATGGGGTCGGTCGGATGGAAACAGACTGTTTCCATCTAATTGTCATCCGATCCACTGGACAGATGGCGAACGTATTGCTGTTTTCAGCGGACTTTGTTGGATCGGATGCCCAGCGGGTGTCATCCGCTGCCCCATAGAGGACGTGTGGTCCAATCAGGTCCTCCTGAAAAACTGATAGGCAGACCCGATCGGTCCGCTGGTGTGAAAGGGGCCTAAAAGCTAAACTCCAGAAAAAGTCTAATACACAGCAAAAGAACAAATATTCCTCAAAAGGTGCCTTGGGGGTTAAAAATAGTCCCACAACCTATTAAAGCTCAACTCTAGGAATCATCAGTATTGCATAATTACATTGGTCAAACTTGGCACAATGCAAGTCTGCATAGCTCATACCCGATGGGCTGCTGGGGAAGCTAAAAAAAAAATCACTTTAGTAGCTGGCATTAGTTGGTACAGTGATAGTTGCGATCTTCTGCGATCTTTCTGCTCAGGTTCAATGTGAGTGGCTGTCCCACTGCACACTGTCAACAGGAGGTCGAAAATTGAACACCCTGTATTTTTTTAGAAAAAAAAAACAAAAAAAAACGTTGGAGCTAAAAAAAGCAATCGCTGCGTTTTTGCACGTTTTTTGACGCTTCGCGTTTTTTTTATGCCTAACGCCGAGGAACACACTGGTCCTGAGTTTTTTTTACAGCTTAAAAACGTCTATGCTATTTGCAGCTCAAAAACGTCTAGGTGGGCATAAAGCTATAGACTAACATGGACAGGCGTTTTTAAGCTGTAAAAAACGCTCAAAAACGCGCCTTTAAAAACGTCAGTGGGCATGAGGCCTAATAACGAGTGGTTTCATAATTAACTGTCAGGTGTGGAGCTACAGGGCACTAATGAAGAAATCTGCTGGGCCTGCATCCCTTTAGATGGTGGGTTCCTATTGAAAGTTTATCTCAAAAAAACGTAATTTTTGTTGCAGGGGATGCCTGAAATCGGACTTGTATGTTAGGCAGACTTCTGGGAAAATTGGCTCACCAATCACACAAGTAGGAAGTTATGTTTCTGGGGAGTGGTCAATACACACTGTGTACAGAAAACTCCAGATGGCCATATTGCAATGTATTCTCACAAAATTACAGTGGCTGCAGATTGAAAAGGAAAGGAAATTTTTAATAACATTCATGTACAAAATTATTAGTGTTGCAATTATATGCGCTATATTATTTTTTTCTTTTTTTGCTATTTTTTTCCCCCCACGAAAGTGGAGTTACCCTTTAAGGAAAGTGGTGTCACCCTAATGGCTGAGTTGTCTGGCAGAGGTGTATGAATCATGTGAGTGGCTGGTTTGAAATACAAATCTAGCAGAACAGACAGTTCACATGTTTTTAGCTATTCACCTGCTGATTTAATTCTTTGGCCCCATCTAAAGTCGTGAGTGCAAACATGAGATTGTGTTTCACAGACAAAAGGGATTCAAGGGGACGAAAGAAAGCTTTTATGTTGCTATAAAAAAAAGTGGCAAATTTAGTTTAAAAACCCCATTCGTTTAGTACCTGCAGGTAATATACAGCTCTGATCGCAACAAAAGTTACCGTATTTATCGGCGTATAACACGCACCCACGATTTTCCCGATTTTAAGAGGGAAAAAAGTGCGTGTTATACGCAGATAAATACGGTACTTCCTCCAAGTATCTTTGCCACCACGTGGTGGTATATTGTACCTACCAAGCTAATGGAGTCCGGATCCAACTTCTTCCGTGGAGGTAATGGAGGAGGAAGCAGATGATCATCAACCAACCTGTGCAGGCTATTGCAAGAACTGAAGAAGGACTCTGTCAAGAGAATGGGGGAAAACTGAGTGAAATAATAGGATTTTTATAACAGCTTACCTGTAAAATCCTTTTCTTGGAGTACACCACGGGACACAGAGCCAGTCATTACATAATGGGTTAAGGGTCACCAGCGGTGATTGGACACTGGCACAACCAATGGAAGACAGTTCCCCTCCATATAACCCCTCCCATCAGGGAAGTACCTCAGTTTTGTAGCAAAGCAGTAAGGTTCCCATAAGAAGGGTGGGACCTCTGTGTCCCGTGGTGTACTCCAAGAAAAGGATTTTACAGGTAAGCTGTTATAAAAATCCTATTTTCTTTATCGTACACCACGGGACACAGAGCCAGTCATTACATAATGGGACGTCCCAGAGCAATGCTCATATGAAGGGGGGGAGACACAGATCAAACCGACCGCTTGCGGACCAGAAGCCCTATACTGCTGCCTGCAGCACACTTCGCCCGAAGGCGGAATCCTCATGTCCTTTCACATCTATTTGATAGAATTTGGAAAATGTATGGACTGAGGACCAAGTTGCAGCCTTACAGATCTGAGCCATCGAAGCCTGGTGGTGCACTGCCCATGAAGCACTTATCGCCCTGGTAGAGTGCGCCTTAACAGGAAAAGGAGGAGTCCTGTTCTTTAAACCATAAGCTTGAACAATTACTTGTCTAATCCACCTGGAAATGGTGGATTTTGATACCGCTTGGCCCTTCTTGGGACCATCTGGTAAAATAAACAAAACATCTGTTTTACGTATCTGAGCGGTTGCTTGCAGATACACCCTTACCGCTCTCACTAGATCTAGAGAGTGTAATAATTTTTCCCCCGCCGTCCGCGGGTTTGGAAAAAAGGAAGGCAGAACAATGGCTTGATTCAAGTGAAAAGCCGACACCACCTTAGGCAGAAAAGCCGGATGGGGTCGTAGTACGATCTTGTCCTTGTGACAAATTAGATAAGGCTCTTTACAAGAAAGAGCTGCTAGCTCTGATACTCTCCTAGCAGAAGCTATAGCAATCAGAAAGGCCAATTTCCTACTTAATATAATTAAAGGAATATGGCGAATAGGTTCAAAAGGTTGCTTTTGCAACACTGACAATACCAAATTCAAATCCCATGGACACAAGGGAGACCTGACTGGAGGATTTATCCTCAGGACCCCCTGAATGAATGTCCGAACTAGGGAGTGAGATGCCAATGGTCTCTGAAAGAAGACTGATAGCACCATCAAAGGGCAAATATCGGCTCTAAGGGCTAATTTCATATCCACTCCTAACTGGCAAAAAGCAAGAATCCTACTTATTTCATATTTCAGAGGATTCCAACTTCTGGATTCACACCAGGAAACGTATGCTTTCCAGACTCTATGATAGATGAGTCTGGAGGCTGGCTTTCTAGCATTAATGAGCGTAGAAAGAGCCAGGCCTTTTTCAAAATGTGGGTCTCAGCAGCCAGGCCGTCAAATTTAGCCTTTGTAAGGAAGGGTGGAATACTGGACCCTGTGACAACAGGTCGTGTCGAAGTGGAAGCTTCCAGGGCCTTCCTATCGCTATTTTTACGATCTCGGCATACCAAGGCCTCCTGGGCCAGTTTGGGGCCACTAGGATTACTGGTATTCCCTCCTCCTTGATCCTGCGAAGCAGTCTTTGTAGAAGAGGGATCGGAGGGAATGCATAGATCAGTGAGAACTGATTCCATGGAGTTATTAGAGCGTCTGTCCCGTAGGCTAGAGGATCTCTCGTTCTGGACACAAAGTTGTCCAATTTCTTGTTGAACCTGGAAGCTAGCAGGTCTACATCTGGGTTTCCCCATCTCAGACATATGGCCTGAAAGATCTCTGGGTGAAGAGACCACTCTCCTGGTAGCAGCTGCTGACGACTCAGGTAGTCTGCTTGCCAGTTTTCTATCCCTGGAATGAAGACTGCAGAGATGCAAGGTACATGCTCTTCTGCCCATGCCAAGATCCGGTTCACCTCTCTTTGGGCTGCCCGACTGTGGGTGCCTCCTTGGTGATTGATGTAAGCTACTGCCGTAGCATTGTCGGATTGAACCCGAACTGGGTAGCCCTGTAACCTGTATGTCCAGGTTTTGAGGGCTAGATATACCGCCCGGATCTCTAGCACATTGATGGGCAGGATCCCCTGAGTCTTGGCCCAGGTTCCCTGGGTAGAAGCCTCCTCGAATACTGCACCCCAGCCCGATAGGCTGGCATCCGTAGATACCACCTTCCAGGCCACTGGGAGGAAGGACTTTCCCTTCCGTAAATTCCTGGCTTCTAGCCACCAATTGAAGCTGTGGCGTACTTGTGAGGACAGGCGCATGGGTATATCCAGAGCTTGGCTCTTTCTGTTCCAGGAGGCTAAAATATTGCCTTGAAGTAGTCTCGAATGAAACTGGGCGTAAGGGACCGCCTCGAAGGAGGCTACCATCTTTCCCAATAGTCTCATGCAAAGGCGAATAGACGGCCTCTTGTTTGCTTTGACCTTGTGGATCAGGTCTTTCAGAGACTGTATCTTTGGCTCTGGCAGGTATACCCTGTTTTGGGCTGTATCTATGATCATGCCCAGGTACACTATCCTTCTTTGGGCCTGGAGAGAGGATTTTTGTAAGTTTATAATCCATCCTAAATACTCCAGGTATCCTACTGTAGTGTCTACAGCGTGATCCAATCCCTCCTTTGACTGATCTATTAATAGTAGATCGTCTAGATAGGCTGTTACCGCAATGCCCCGTGTTCTTAGGTTTGCTAACAGAGGAGCTAGCACCTTTGTGAATACTCTGGGCGCGGTGGCTACACCAAATGGCAGGGCCACAAATTGAAAGTGGCGATCTTCTACCGCAAACCTTAGGAATCTTTGGTGAGCGGGGAGGATTGGTATGTGTAGATATGCGTCTTTGATATCTATGGACGCAATGAATTCTCCGCCTTTTAAAGTAGCGACCACGGATTGAATCGTTTCCATTCGAAAATGGCGAACGTTCAGAAACTGGTTTAGATTTTTTAGATCCAGGATGGGTCTGACTTCTCCGTTCGGTTTTGGAATCACAAAGAGGTTTGAGTAAAAACCTGAACCTTGCTCCTTTTGGGGTACCTCTGTAACCACACCTTGAGCTATTAAGTGATTCAAACCTTTGAAGAAGGATCCTCTTTTTTGTGGATCCTTGGAGAGTCTTGAACTTCGGAATTGAGAAGATGGGATCTCTCGAAATTCCAGTCTGTACCCTGAGGATATTGTGGATACCACCCATTTGTCCTGGGTTTCTGTCCGCCAAGTCGCTGAGAACTGACGAAGCCTTCCCCCCACTCGGCCGAGCGGGGGCGCCCCTTCAATGAGAGGTTTTGGGGGCTTGCTTATTAGCTCTTGAACCCCACGGCTTCTTGTTCTTCTGAGCCTGTTCTTTGGCTTTTTTGGGCGGCTGAAAAGGCCGTCGCCACTGGCTGGAGTCAGATTTCCCGGGAGCTGGGGAGAGAGTGTGTTTAAAACAAGGTCTCTTGTTTTTCTTTCTCTCAGGTAAAAGTGTCGTTTTACCACTTGATATCTTTTGGATATATCTTTCTAAATCTTCCCCAAAAAGGCGTTCGCCATGGAACGGGAAACTTGCCAACAACTTTTTGCATGGGGCTTCCGCTGACCAATGCTTAAGCCAAAGTACTCTGCGCATCTGTACCAGCTGGAGTGTAAGGCGTGATGCCTGTATGATAGAATCTCTCATGGCATCCACTGTGAAGCATAAGGCTTTAGGCAAATTCTCCCAATTTTTAGCCTGCTCTGAAGGCAGCTCCTTCAGCCCCTGCTTTACCTGTTGGCTGACGACCTGACACATACCGACTGCTGCTACTGCAGGTTGGATAATTGAGCCGGCCAAAAGGAAGGAGGATTTCAGTAAGGATTCCAACTTCTTCTCAGAAGGATCTTTAAACACTTGTACATTATCCACTGGACATGTCAGGTTTTTATTTACACAAGAAATAGCCGCATCTACCGTAGGCAGGCTCCATTTCTTTAAAAAATTTTCCTCCATAGGATAAAGAATGTTAAACTTTTTTGGAGGTGAAAAACGCTTATCTGGATGTTGCCAGTCTGCGTACAATAGATCCTCTAGTAACGGATGAACCGGGAAGGAGCATGCACCTTGCAGGGATCTTAATGATCCTAGGGAGGAGACAGGTGATTCTGTTACCTCCAAAGAGGGTAACCTAAATGCAGCTCGCACGGCTCCTGCATAGCATTGCACCTGTGACTTTAAAATCTGGGATACCGAAAAAGGCTCATCCGATATCCCTGATCCGTCTGACTCCTCATCCTCTGCTGATGTAGCCTCCTCCTCATCCTCCTCCTCCTCAGGTACTTCTGAAGGGAGGTCCAATACTGGAGGAGATCTGCTTCGCTTATTGTCCTTTTTAGAGGATTTAGCGATTAAAGTAGCAATTTTCTCCTCCAGATTATTTAGGGCAGCTGATAAAGTGTCCTCAGTGACATATGCAGGCCCAGGCTTCACTGGGGAAGCCGCCATACCTGACAGAGGTAATGGCTCATCCTGTACAGGTGCTTTTGGCAACACAGGAGAGGAAGGTACCGAGTCAGCACAGCTAGAGCCCCCTGTCTCAGGCGGCGGTGCTCTTTTATCTCTTTTTGTCCGCATTACTTCCCCTGGAAGACTTACTGTTTAGACAAAATACAAGGTACCTAAATGCATATACTACCGTGTTCAGTTTAGCAAATACATTAAGTATGCAACTTTTAACACATAACTATGCATAACATGGATGTCTTCTAGGAAGTACCCAATCCAACCACATGGAGTCTTACGTCCCTGTATAGCTGCTGTGTTTCTCTGCCAGGAACAAGAGAACTAACGAGCTTGCTTGCTGCTGCAGTGCTTTTTACACTGACAGTCTTTTAAATTTGGCGCCGTTTCTGTGCCTGCGCGCGCCACGTGCCCGCGCACGCCTTCGGCCCCCCCCCCCGATAAAGCGTGCTCGCGCGCGCGGCCTTTAGCGCTATGGTGGTGGCCATAGTGAGAGAGGACTCTCATCAGCCCCTGTCCCCACTTACCTGCATCTGCAGGTGTCTGTATCGGCCACCGGAAGGAGGAGCGGGGTGCTCAAGCAAGCTCAGCAGCGGAGGTGACGAGCAGTGTACTTCGCCGAAGCCGACACTGAACAGAGTGAGGTGAGTATATTCAGCTCTTTACTCCCCCCAGTGGTGGAAAAAAAGAAGACATCCACTTTTTTGAAAAAGGTCCCAACCTAGTTATGGACCTTCTAATCTCACCTTATCCACGCCGCAGGTTTTTCTGCTGAAAGTTTTCAGACAGATACCAAACTTCACCCTTCACGGTGGGCTATGTGTGCCAACCTTCAGGGATATGGGTTCCTATTTAAAGGATACCTCTCCCCTGGGCCTTGTACAAGACTCTTACCAGGACTTTATAGCGAAATAGCGAAAGTGCTGGATCTTAGAGCCCAGTCCTCCGAAGAGAGACATTACAGGCGACGCCTCATGGATGAGGCCCGGATCCCATCCAGATTCAGCTCATTTGTAGGCGTCTTGGATGGATCCGAAAGCATAGCTCTTTTACCCCCAGAGGGTCTCTTTGGTAGAGCTTTCCTTTAGCACCTCCTAACGCGTCCAACACCTTTCGACACTGGCGAAAAAACTGAGGTACTTCCCTGATGGGAGGGGTTATATGGAGGGGAACTGTCTTCCATTGGTTGTGCCAGTGTCCAATCACCGCTGGTGACCCTTAACCCATTATGTAATGACTGGCTCTGTGTCCCGTGGTGTACGATAAAGAAATATAGTACTTATGCGTTTTGATCACTTTGGTCTATCATTCTATCTCCCCAAATTCATAGAAAATTCAAACTATACAGTCAAGCATTTGTGGACATCTGACCATCACATCTATTTAATCTTGATGGACATTCTATTTAAAAACCAAGCATTAATATAGAGAGCAAACAAACATTGACCACTGTTTGGACCCCCAGCATCCTCAAAATATTGCGCAGACACGGTGCTCACTGACATCTCCTGCTCGCCATCCACAGTACGTATATAGCAGCAGCACAGATCTTCAGACACCAATGCAGTGATCAGTGCTTAAAAAAAAAAGCACTGTCACTGTATAAAAGACATATGGCAGGGAAGGGGTTAACAACAGCGGCGATCAAAGAGTTAAGTGTGCTCCCAGGGAGTACTTTCTTACTGTGAGGGGGAATGCTGTGACTGGAGGTAAAACAGATCTGTGCTTCTGCTTAGCAGAAACACAAGATCTCCATTTTCCTCCCTCACAGAATGGCGGTCTGCCATGTTTACATAAGCAGACCGCCGTTCTGCCTCTCCTGTGAACGATCGCGGGTGGCCAGCAGGCATCACGCTGTTTGAATCCCGCTGTGTCCAATCACAGCTGGGCTCTGGTGGTGCGTGCCCCAGAGCCGATCACAGGAATCCCCTACAGATCCGTGATTTTGCACTTAAGGACCACCCTGCCGCAGTATATGTACGTGGGGCGGTCCTTAAGCGGTTAATATAGAGGGTTACCGCTTCCCCATATATGCAGCCATAACAGCATGTACTCTCCTTTTTACACATTTTGGAGTATGTTTATAAGAATTTGTGCTTGGATACCACTACTGGACAAGAACATCAAAGGCGTTCAGCAAATTTAGGTCAGCACACCAAACCATGTATTTCTGGGCTTTGTGCACAGGTCATGCTGCAGCAAAAAAATTGCCTTCCCCAAACTGTTGCCATAAGGATCAAAGCACAGAATTGTCTGAAATGTCTTTGTATGCTGTAGCATTAACAGTACTCTTCACTGGAAACAATTGAACTTAATAATTTGGAGGGGTGTCCACATACTTTTGGCCATATAGATAGTAGTTGTAATACTCAGGTGTCCACAAAGTTCTGACCGCATAGTTTAATAAGAATATAAAACTGATATATACTTACTGGAATTCGGCAGAAGAACTGGGGCAAATATGCTGTTGCTGCCTGTTAAAAGTAAACAAGCACACTTTTAGTGAAAATCAGGTGTTACTGTTGAAATATCTTGGTGTGCTATAAGTCCATTGAGAGTAGGGATCGACCGATTATTGCAGGCCGACATCAGCATTTTCTGAAAAATCGGTATCGGACGCAAACTAGACCGATATTCCCAATAATGCTTCAAGGGGTTTTACCGGGTATTTACCGGTCGGCTTTATTGTAATAATAACCGGTACCGCTCGGCTGTTATAACAAACAGCGGCAGGGGACACCCCCCTCCTGCCGCCTTCCGCATGAATATAAAACAGAGGGGGTGGGACCTGTGTCCTCCAATGGAATCCATGAAAAGGATTTTACAGTTTAGTACACAATTCCTAATCTTAAAGGGTACGTTCACCTTTACAGAAAATCTGTAAGGTGACCTTACACCAGACATGCTCCCAATCCCCCCTGGTCCCGCTGTACTAGTGTCATGCAATCCTCTGTCAGAGACCGGAACGGCCCTTCACTGGTCCGGGGATTTGACATCCTCCTGGCCTTCTCTCCTCGCAGCGCTTATAGGACGGGCTAGTTGTCCATGTGACAGTGCTGACCAATTAGAATGCCTCTTGTCTGTACACGCTGAGAAGTACATATAGGGGATTAAGCCACAGGGATTTCCAATCCCAAGACCGGTGAAGCGACGTCCCGGTGCCTGAGAGCGGGGGATCGTGGGACACTGGTACTGCTGGACCGGGGGATGGGGAGGGGGTCCAGTGTAAGCTCACCATACAGATTTTCTGTAAAGGTGAACTTACACTTTAACCTTTGGGAGATCCAAAAATAGTCCAACTGAGGGAGGGCAATACAACCAACCATCTTTAAGAGTAGAACCCAGTCCCCGAAAGTCACTTCCAGGCTAATCCCACGACTTCCAGTCCAGCAGGGTCCAGATTCGGCACTCCAACAGCCAGGCTGAGGATGCCCACGCATTTTTGGGATAGCTGTAATCGAAGAGACAAGCTCTTGTAGCAAAGTAGGGAAGAGTCTTGGTTGAAGGGAAAAATGTCAATGAAACAAGGTGCAACAAAAATAGGTTATAGGTTGCAGGATAGAATGAAGGTTAGAAATGCCATGTTTCCCTCAGAGGAAAAAGAACGCTTTAAAAGGAGAAGTTCATCTTTTATAACATGATACACCTATATTCAGGGTTTAAAATATAACATGGTATAGATGCACCAGCCTCCGCACCCCCAAACCCCCCTCCCCATATGCACCAGCCTCCACACCAGCCCCTCCGATCCCCCTTTAACAGCGAGCGGGCCCCCCCCCCCCCCACTTGCTGCCACAATTTAAAAAAAATGCAGCTGTGTGGGGCTCCGCCCACGTCAATCATTCACAGTGTTTTGTGAACGTGAAAACTACAAGTACCGATAGCCTTTGCGCCTGTCGGCTTGTAGTTCTCAATGAACTCCCAGGGTGCTGTTTAGCTCTCTAGGTAGTTCATTGAGTCTTCCTGTCAGAGTGCAACGGTCTGCTAATCGTGGGTGCAATGCTCTGCAAGCTCATAGTAAAAAAAAAAAAATGAATTCCCCTCTTTTTTTACCTGCCAAAAGAGGTGCATTTATTCGTTTTTTTTTTACAAACGTGAACTTATCCTTTAATTTATTCTTGGCCTCAAAGGCCAATTGAGAAAGACATTGTGCCAGAAACCCAGCAAATAGTACCAATCTATCAGCGTGTGGTGCTTCTATTTCCCTTTTGCTTCCAAACGGGTGAGGTTTTCTTTACAACAGCAAAAGTAGATTTGTTTTTACAATATATCCAATTTTAAGAAAGTCTGCCTTTTTTACAAGGACCTGGTGGGGCTAAATAACTGCAAGAAAGAATTACGGTAAATACCTACCAAAGGAGCTGCTCAGATCTAGATCCATAAAGACGCTGAGTTCAGAGTTTGCAGACACAGGAGGAGTAGAGGGGGTATTGGGGGAAATGGGTGGAGACGTTGTTGACTCATGTTCAGATTCAGTAATTCTGCTGAAGCTGATCTTGTAAGGTTCTCGCTCCAGAGGCATAGGGTGTCCGCGCAGCGTGCCAGAGGATGACAAGTGTCTCCCACTGTTCGGTCGTATGCCTGGTGACTTGAGTGGATATGTGGTTTTCCGTGGCTGTAACAAAAAAAAGGTTGTGCATTTTAAATTGACATCATCCATATTTGGCTAAAGTTTTCAAAGATTAGGAATCTTAACAATGCCACAAAAGCTTGTATTTAGAATTTTTACATTTGCAATAATTTAGTCTGGTCCTAAAAGAGATGTATGGTTTTTTTGGGGGGTTTAAGAATTATACTTACCTAGGTGGATGCAGCATCAGTCCAATGCTGCATCTGAACCTCTAACACTGAGAACCGAGCGATCAAACAGCGCAGATCGCTCCATTCTCACAGCTCCCTGAGCAGAGAGCTACTGACTGTTCACTTGAGCACTGGGCTGTGGAGGGGGCGGGAGCGTCCGGCTCAGGCTCTCAGCGGCTCGCTGAGAGGTTGCGCTGGGTGCTGGTCCAGGCATGTGGACAGATCCCAACTCTATTGTCGCGATCTTGCCCGAGTCTGGACTGGCTCTGTGACGTCAGCCCGCTATCTGTTTAAGGCAGTTCACAGGAGTGCATAACGAACTACACTCCTGTGATCCATAGGAGAAGTACAGCCAAACAAGCTTGTACTCCTCCTTTAACATCTAAAAAAAAGTCTTAACGTGTGTGCGTGACCCCTAAAACAGAGGAGGGCCTCCTTTCCTGGCATTCCCTCGACTCTCAATCATAAATTCACTTTAGACTAAATAGCCCTGAGGGCCCATCCCCTTAGCCCCTCAAACCTATCCAAATCTAAAACCCTCCTACCCAGATACCTATTCACCTCTTTCCGACAGTGACAGACTACTGAGGTGTTTACAGCCTCCGTGCAGAAGCTGGCGTTGTAGCTAGAAGCACTAAAGGAAACTGCTGTTGTCAAAAAATTGGGGGATGTATTCTAGGAACAAAGGGTAAAAATCAGGGTGGGAGCCAGGTGTGCTTATACATGTTAAAGTGGAGTTCCACCCTAAAGTGGAACTTCCGCTCATCTGATTCCTCCGGTGCCACAATTGGCCCCATTCGGGGGGAGGGGGGACAGGATACCTGTCTTTGACAGGTATACTTTCCCACTTTCGGGAGTCCGGGCCGCAGCCAATAGGAGAGAGGAGCGGGGCCTCGCGCATGCGCAGTAGGGTTCCTGGCGTGAAGCCGAAAGGCTACACTGCCGGGTACCGTTACCCGCAATGGCTGCGACAGCACCCGACAGCTGATGGAAACATCAGCTATGGTGCCGACATCGCTGGACTCCAGGACAGGTAAGTGTCCTATTATTAAAAGCCAGGAGCTGCAGTATGTGTAGTAGCTGGCTTTTAATTTTTATTTTTGTCCGGAATACCACTTTAAGATCTATACAATAAAAAAATACTTGAAAGCAGATAATTTTATTACCCACTTGAGCTCCAGGCCTTTTTCTAGCACTGGTGTTTAGATGTAAAAATCTGTATTTCTTTGCTAGAAAACTAGTTAGAATCCCCGAATATTATTAATATTTTTTCAAAGCAGAGGCCCTAGAGCAGCAGTTTTTCAAACAATTTTTTAGGCATAAAGCACACTTTTTTGAATTTTAATGCAAAAAACACACAATACATAATGACATTTTTGATGAATAATAAAAGATGATGTATGCCAAGTAAACCGATAACAAAACATATCACGCTTTAAAATTGCGCATGCCTGTGCGACGGTGACAAACGGTGTAACTGTTACTATCCATAGGCGACATTTTAAAAGCTTTTACAGGTTACCACTTTAGATTTACAGAGGTCTAGGGTTGCCCATGCGCTGACATTCGCGGTGATACCTCATGTGTGGGACGATCACTATTTGCGTGCGTGCGAACCGACGCGCGCAGTTGCTTTTGCACACAAGCATTTTTTAATTATTATTTAATCAATTTATTACATTTTTTATTTCAATTTAGATAATTTTCTTTTTTTTTTTAACACTGTTGCTTTAAATTTTGTATTTGATCACTTTTTTTGCTGTCACAACAAATTAAAAGAATTCCATTACACCGAGATCTGTGTTTGAGTGCTTTTGATTTTTGAAAATGGCGCCGTTGACCTTCGGGTAAATCGGAAGTCATGTCAGGTCATCACTTCTGGGTTACCATAGCCAAGAGCCGATCAAAGTTTGGCTCTCTGATCATCCGGCGGAAGCGCCAGCTGATCGCTCCGATCTCCTGGTGGGATGGGAAAACCCGAGAAAGCTGAGGGTGGGGGGGGGCTGCGTTTACAAGAGAGCTGACCGCCGTTTAAAATAACGGTACCGGGATGATGCCTGCAGCTAGCATCATCCCTGTATAACTGCTTGAAGTCCAGCAACGTACGGATACGTCACTGGTCAGCAAGTGGCTAAAAAAAGCATGCAGATATGGCAACGTGTGAGTACATATTACATTCTACATAAAATATTATTGTACAGTGCCCCACAGGAGCACAAGCATCACAATACTTACAAATCTAGGTGCCTGTTTGCAGCCTCTGGGTTCAATCTCCAGAGATTTATTGAATAAATAATCTGTAAAATCTTTCTCAGGTGTGTTCCCCATTGGGTTCAAATTCTCAAAGAATCTCTGAAAAAAATGAAACACAGTTACTCTGTCTACTCAGTATGGGTTATTTACATAGTGTATGTATGCAGCAGAATCCTAAAGAAACGGACACCGAAAAACATAACTGCTTCAATGATATTTTCCATAGATCCAACAGCACTGAATGATTTATTGGATAGCTATGTTTTTGGGGTTAATGAACATTAGGGTAACCTAGGCCTTATATATAGTATGTGAATGAATGAATATAGAACTGTATACCCCCCCAGCTAAAGTGCTGTGATCCTCAGCAGAGACCTGGCTGGTCTTGGAATATATTTAAATTCTTACGGTAAGCCGTGTTCTCACACTTAGCCCCAAGACTCCATTCCTAGTTATAATTATGGTGGGGCACTATCCAAAGTGGGTTCTTTTGCACCGCAAGTAAAGGAGGGTTAGTTCCAAAGTCAGGTTTATCTTTCCGAGTCCCCTACTTCCAATCAAATTGGCCCCCGACTTCCAGTCGAAATAACACCCACAGTATTGCTGTGAACTGAACTTCCACTTTCCGCTCCATAAAGAGTATTTCCCTATATATTTCTATGGAGAATTCACTAAGAAGCTCCCGCTACTCTCACCTGCCCCACTGGACTCTCCCAAAGGAATCCATACAGAATGCACTTCAGAAAAGGGGAAACCCAAAAGGTCAGCTCACACAATGTCCTCAGGACTAAGGATGAGCTCCGGCGTGTTCGCATTGAAGTGGGCACCGCGCTGCGCTAATCACAGCCAGGGAGACATTTCCCGATCTCTGCAGCCGAGCATCGGGGAAATGTCTCCCTGCCTGGCATTAGCGCAGCGCGGTGCCGACTTCCTGGCGGGCTCTGCACGTGTTCAATGCGAACACGCCGGAGCTCATCCTTACTCAGGACAGGGAGTAAGGGAAATATCTCCCCAATAGGGACAGAGCAATGAAAATAAGACATAAAACAATAACTATAGTGCATAAGCATTCTTACTATAAAATACCTGCTACTGTCCCGCAGCATCCTGAGCTCTTAGAATCCAGGCTTGCACCCCTGTCAGGGTTGCCAACCACCAGTTTGTAAAAATTTGTGATTTTTTTTTTACAACTGCCAGTAAATATCAGGGGCTGATAATTTCATGCTGTGTTGACTATTTAAGTGTAAATCAAGCAAATTACTTTGTTATAGGTATTGTCAGTGTTTCCATATCATGTTTATACTGTTCAAATATTCACTGTTAGTTTTCAATAGGAGTTCTGTAATTTCTCAGGGGGGGGAAAAAGTGTTCCGCCAGCAAATTTTCCATGTTTTGTCAGTAAAAAATGCTGCGGGAGGTTGGCAGCCCTGACCCGTTCTCATCACTTCCGTCTGCCACCAGACATGCAGCTGGATTACAGAGAGATATGGTCTGTAGACATGTGCAATCTGTTTTGTTCTGAATTAGTCTTTTGACGAAATTCGACAAATTTGTTAATTGGTTAATTGGGAAATATTCAAATTAACGAAAACCCGTTTAACACATTTTTCCGCAAAATTAGAAAATCAAAAACCTGCAAATGCGAAAATTCAGCAATTCGGAAATCCGAAAATATAAAACTCAAAGATTCAGAAATTCGAAGATTTGGAAATTCAAAAATCCTGAAATCGAAAATTCGGAAATCCGAAAAGAAGAACAAAAATCAGAAAAGAACAAAAATCGAAAAAAGAAGAACTAAAAACCGAAAATTCAACAGAATGAAAATGCGAAAATAAGAACGAAAATCTGAAAAATTTTAAAACTCGAAAATTCCAAAATCTAACTACCGGTAACTAATACCAACTATTACTAACTATTAAAATATAGGTTTTAAAATTTCCTTTCAAATTTGGCTGTTAGTGAACGTGTTAGTGTTAGTTACGAATGCAAATTCATCAGAAGTTATGAATTATACGAAAAAACGTATGCCGCATCTAAAACGAATGGAACGTAACAAATTAATAATAATAAACAATAATAAAAACCTTTCATTGTTATTTATTATTAATTTGTTACTTTCCATTCATTTAGTTGCAACAACCATTATTTCGGATAATTCGTAACTTTGAATTCGTATTCGTTACGGTCACTAACAGCCAAATTTGAAAGGAAATTCCAATACCTATAATTTAATAGTTATTATTAGCTAATTAGTTATTATTTTGGATTTTCGTTCTTATTTTCAGCTTTTCTCATTTCTGAATTTGAATTTTTCGGATTCCCGGATTTTGAGTTTCCAAATTTATTCGAAATAACCCGAAAAACAAAAAAAACAAAAACAAATGAAACAAACTCATTTTTTGGCAGTGCACATGTCAAATGGTCTGTGACAGGCTGGCTCATACTGAAGAATGCACAGCATGTCATAGACTTCACCTTTCTGTATTAAAAGTGCAAGGGTTAAAAAAAATTAAAAAAAAGCAGAGCTGTGCTAAAGAAGCCAGTTCAAAATCAGCGGCCCTGCAGCAGCAGGTATTTTCTAGTGTTTACATTTGTGCATGATTTCATTGGCTGACTCACATTGCAAAAAAAATAACAAAATAAATTGATAGATGCAGTGAAAAAAGTAATTGGCAGGAAATGTTGTTCCAACCACTTTTGTTTCACCTGAAATATACAGTATCTATAATATATTGCAGCCTACTAGTCCTTTGATGTGGCTGGCTCCAATTATTTTCTTTTTCAGGTTTTATTTTCACCACGTGATCCTGAGAGTAACACACTGTCTGCTCACTCATTGTACTGTATCTATGGCGGAGCAGTGTTGTCACCAACAGTCAAAACTAGAGCTCAACTTTCCTTCTCCATGACAGAGGGGAGGTGTTTTGTAGCCCCCAGAGAGACCAGGGATAAATGCTAACTATAAGGCCTCTTGCACACTGCAGCTTGAAAAC
Organism: Rana muscosa; assembly: GCA_029206835.1. Classification (NCBI taxonomy): domain Eukaryota; kingdom Metazoa; phylum Chordata; class Amphibia; order Anura; family Ranidae; genus Rana; species Rana muscosa. The sequence continues at coordinate 198,698,416 of CM055126.1, read as the reverse complement.
CCAAATCTAAAATACAGCCCATTGTTTATAATGTGCTTGTACATAAAGGTGAGTAAACAAGTATTCTTCAGAAAAAAAACAAAAAAACTAAAAACATTGGTGTTCTCAGTCAGTATTTTGTGCCGGTGCGTGCAAATGCGCACTTATGAGCATAAATGTTCATGAATTTTCCCTAGAAATGTATTGTGCGCACAAATGCGCGAACCTGCTTTTACGAGCAAATACACGCAAAACAAACGCCTGAAATTACGTCCAAAAAAAGGAGATGCTCAAACATCAGTGCTGTGTGCAAAAGGCCTAACAGTGCGGCAGAGGCGGAGAGCACAGGAAGTTATAAGCACACAAGTTATTTGGTAGGACCAACTGGTATTTTTTTTTTACTTATGGCAGGGATTTATAGCAAAGCGTTTTCACTGAAATATCTAACAGACCAAACAGGAGCAACGCAGAAAAGCTCATTGATGAGGTTTACATACACTTTAGGTGTTATACTGCCCTAAAATCTGATAGGTTGCTACGATATAAGGTTGCACTGATACCGCTTTTTTACCGGTACCTGCCGATACTGAGTAACCATTACCTTTGCAGTGCGATTTAAGCCCATACAAAATTAATGGGCTCAAATCGCACTGTGAAGAATCGCAAGTGATTTGAACAGGAATGCAGTGCGGTTGCTGTCTGAATCGCATGAGGTTTCCCTCATATTGAAGTCACTATAAGCATGGGTTCACACAGGAGTGGTGGGGGAAATTGCATACAATTTAAACAGGAATCGCATCGCATTCCTGTTCTAATTGTATGCAATTTTTTGCAGTGCGATTTTAGCCCATTCATTTTGGATGGGTTCAAGTCGCACTGCAAAGGTATCGGTTTTAGGTATCGGAGCATTTGCACGAGTACTCATGCAAATGCTCAGTCTCGACACAGATACCGGTATCGGTGCAACTATGACACATTTTGTCCTCAATCCATACCCGGATATCGGCTTCTATCCGTAAACAGTAAGGCTGGTTCTGGTACTGTTGAATCTCTCCCGTGATTTCTGCCACTTTCCGCCTCTTACTAAAATTGATGAGCTCTTTGCCGTGTCTCTTCAGGAAGTCCGGGTTACCTTCTTCAGTCTTCAGTATATTGGTTAAATATATTCCTGGAATAAAGGAAAACATTTATTTGTTCATTAGTGAGACATCTACCCAACAGAATGAAGGTGGAAACCAAGACATGGGGCAGCAATCTCAACATTTTGCAGACTGCAGGTTGAGCTAAACCCTTGGCTATGGTAATATAGGGGAAAAAATCAAGGGGCTAAAAACAATGCAAGAAGATATGGGAAATAATCACCCTTCTAAAGCCTGTAATAATACCTACCGGTTCCATCCCCATTGACTGCGATCTTCACTCTCTTGCAACACTACACCAGCTGAGGAACCAACAGCCTCTGGAACTTCCAAGCGTTCGGGATGCCTGCGCTACCCCCCAACCCCCATGAGATGTTACTAAAGCAATGCATGGACACAATAATGTAAGCCAATGGTCATCAACCCTGTCCTCAGGGCCCACTAACAGGCCAGGTTTTATGTATTACCTTGGGGAGATGCAGGCTAGAATACTGCAATCACTGAGCAGCAAATTATATCACCTGTGATGTATTTCAGTTATCTTACAAACCTGGCGGCCTGTTAGTGGGCCCTGAGGACAGGAGTTGATGACCACTGATGTAAGCAGCCAATGGATGAACCGCAACACACAATGGACCAGGCAAGCATTTGTCACACCCTGAAACGCGGGATGCTGAAGATTCTTCAAATGCAAGAATTCAAAGGTGAGATCACTGGCAGCTGGACTGGTAAGCACTGTTAGGCCCCTTTCACACGTGCGGACCGTATGTCCGCTTTTTCATCCGTCTGTTTACGGATGAAAAAGGGACATACATTGGTCCCTATGAGATCGCGGGTGTCAGCGGATGAACATCCGCTGACACCCGATCTCCTCCTTGTCTGCAATCCCCCGATTCTGCAGACGGAGGAAAATCCTATTTTTCAATCCGTCTGCTGAGCGGATCGGATAAACATGGACAGACGGTCCGTGTTCATCCGATCCCCCCATAGAGGAGAGCGGAGATCTGACAGGGCGGTCCCTGCACAGTGTGTGGGGACCGCCCTGTCATTCGCCGGCTCAGCAGAGATCAACGGAGCGATCCCCGCAGAGCAAGCGGAGGTTCATAGGGCGGATCCTCACGGATCCGTCCCGTGTGAAAGGGGCCTTATTCTTGTATTGGCTGCCTTTTTTTTTTTTGATGGCTGTCTCTTTGAGAGAAAAGCATTTAACATTCTCAAAAAGAGAGGTCAACTATGATGTCCAGACGAAGCTACGCAACATCAAAGCGAAACGCGTTGACGTCACGGAGGTCACGTGACGCCGGCAACGCAACCCCTCAGCCTGACAGTGGAGATTGATGCACGGAGGACACCAGCAGACAGCAGCGCCGGACGCGGCGGTTTTTTCGAAGTCCCGGTCGGCGCGTGTGCAGCGCATTCAGAGCGAATTCTGGAATCTCCACGCTGCCATAAGATCCGCTACAAACCGGCGTGCAAAGACCGGCGGACAGCGAGACATCCCACCGCGACACAGAGCGAATTCTGGAATCTCCACGCTGCCATAAGATCCGCTACAAACCGGCGTGCAAAGACCGGCGGACAGCGAGACATCCCACCGCGACAAGGAGGATCGGCAGAGCACGGAGCCACAGCTAACTCAAAGGACGCTGAGCAACTGAGAGGGTAAAGTACCAACGGGAGTCCAGTGAACTAAACTGGCCCCGCTCAGTATGTCAGTGGTAACTGAATTCCTTTCCTTCTGAATACACTAAGAAGTTGTTGTACACCTGTGGCTACCCTAACTCCCACCACTCCGCGCTGTATTGAATTACTGTCAGTCATGCTATTAGGGGTCATATTCTTTAATTAACCTATGAACAAATGACTTAAACCCCTCATCATCCCCATCCCAACCGACCATTTTTGGAGGAGATGTGATCAAGTTTACCATCTGGAAAAATCATACAGAAGGTTATCTGAGCATTACACTGTGATTCCCAAAGCGCAACAGGAACACTTGTCCCCTGTCCTTCCTTTTCCCAAATTCTACCCAATACTCCATGAACTTCCTTCCTCCCCCAGGAAGTTGATATTAATGGATACATTGTCATCTTCTCCAGTTGGGCCCAAATTTCATTAGGGTTTATTCACAGTGAAGCTGCACCATGGTATATTCTGTCCATATGACCAAAATAGATTTATAAACTGATTTTTATCAAGTTAGTCTTGCCATCCTGCAGCTCCACTTTGAATTTAATTGCCGGCGTCCGGACCATCTGTGCTGTGTGTCTTTCCCTTATTGTTGGTGATGGTACTTTTAGTTCTGTTTGTCCACTTTGTTTGATTGTAATATTTTCCGAATTGACTCCTCCCCTAGGAGTCAATCGGTAAAATAGTGTAAGAAGTCATATTTTATTCATCAGATTATTTAACTGAATATACATGTACAAAATTGCTTTTCTTTTGATACTCAACAATAAATGGTATATATTTTTCTAACCCTATGGCCCAGACTAAATTGTCGTTTAAAAGTAGCCACTTTCTTTTTAATCCCTTTTCTATTACATCTGGGATTAATATATTTTTTTCTTATGCGGTCTCTTAGGCTACAAACGACAAATTATATTCCTAACTCTAGTCATATATCTTTAGTTCATATTTAATGAACGGCCTTTTGGGTTGAACCACCCTGGTACTCGTTGTTCTTTTTCTTTTTGTATGTTTATACAACTATGATAGAGCCTTCATATACAATTCTTTAAACAGTAACTCCACTTTTGTCGAGAAGAAAACATTCCCCTCTGGGTGATCTATGTACATTGCAAGGATTTTGACAAACTTTGTTGCAGTTTCCTACCTTTTGTTATTCTGAAGAAATAGCGGTTTGTTTCTCGGTGTCCGTGTGGAAAGGGAGTGATTTTATAATTATCAATCAGCTGCTGCGCCTGCAGGGTTCTAATGAGGAAAGTGGAAGGGTCTGCATCCCTTTAGATGTACTTTCCCCTTGAGGCCGAGTTCACACATATGCGAATTGGATGCGGGGCTTACACCGCATCCAATTTGCAGAACATTTGAAAATATGTTCTTTTCAATGGGTCTGGTTCACATATGTGCTTTGCTTTCGCAGTCCGCATTGCACAAAAAACATGTGCGTTTTCTAGGCAGTGTGGTGCAAATTGCAGGCACATGATCTTCAATGGGAACGCATCTGATTCGCAGATGTGTTTTGCGTTGTGAACAGGAAATTCTCTCCCCCTCCTCACTACACCTCCCCCCTCTCCCTGGTCAGCTGATCCACAGCTACAATGGAGAGGAACCGCTGAATGAATCATTTTTATCTTCGCAGGGAAACCAGAGCTGAAATTCGCACCGGACTAGTGTGAACCCAGCCGTAGAGTATCCCACCAAAAATGTAATTATTGTTACAGAGGATACCGAACATCTGACTAATATTTTAGTGCAGACTTCTGAGAAAATAAGTGAGCCAATCACACAAGCAGGAAATGACATATCTGGGGGGCACATTTGTGTACAGAATGCCTACAGGTAGCCATATTGAATTGTATTTTACAGAATATTACCTCGCTGCAGATTGAAAAGGAAAGGTAATTTTTAATAACATTTAATTACTAAAAGACCTGTGAAGCTATTGTATACACTTTTTTTTTTTTTTTTTGCCATTTTTCCCACAGAAGTGGAGTTACCCAATGTTTTCGCTGGTTTAGAATTTTTACTATTTACCTACAAGTTGTTTACTTTGTATATTCTTTGATATGCTGTACTGCGCACCTCTGTGCTCTGTACTTATGGACATTGCTTGTCTTTACCTCCCGTTTCTTTGCTTTTCTCTGATATCTTGATGTTTTTAATATCTGTATATTGTACTTTATGTAACAATATTATGTCTGTCCTTTTAATAATCAATAAAAATACAATTATAAAAAAAAAGTGGAGTTAACCTTTTTTTTAATTTATTTTTTTATAAATTCTTTATTTAGTGTTCAAGGAATTCAGTAATGCAATACAGAACGCAAAGGAAAAAACATATGAGAGTTACCCTTTAAAGTGGACCTTCAGTAATTTTTTCATCTTTCCATCTATTAAATCCTCTGACCTTTTAACTTTAGATAGTAAAAAATGTTTTCTGCCAGTAAATACCGTAATACAGCCCACTTCCTTGTATCGTGTCTGGAAAAAAGCCTAGGCTTATGACATCATGCACAGATCTCTCTCTTTCACTCTCCTGAGAGTTTGCCAGGAAGGGAAGTGGGATGAGTCATTAGAGGGCCAATGAGAGCTGCTGAGCTGGAGGTGCGTGTCTGTGTAAATCCAGGAAGTGAACAGGCAGCAGCTTCAGCTGCCCACAGTTAAAATGGCTGCAGCCAGACTCAGTGGAGGGAGATTTCTGCAGCATATTTGGCAAGTACAGAATCACAGTATATATAAAATAATATGCAAAGTGGTTGGAGGGACGCTTCAGAATGGCAAAGATGTTTTTATTACACATTATGTGAGCAGACGGCAGTTCTTCTTTAAGTTAACAGCAGGGTGGTCTTTATAGTTAAATGTTATTGTAAAGGCTTGTTAAAAAAACAAAAAAAACAACAACATGTTTTCTTTTTCGTACATCACGGGACACAGAGCGACTTAGTCATTACTAATTGGTTATATAGATTACCTTCAGGTGTTGGCACTGGCCAATTCCAAACCGGAAGTACCCTCCCCTATATAAGCCCCTCCCACCCGGGAGCACCTCAGTTTTTTGCCAGTGTCTAAGGTGTTGGCCAAAGAGTAACATGTGTTTTCACTGGGCTTGCGTACAGGTTCCTTTGGGCCTTAGTAAGCTGTTCCGGATCCCACCAAAAAAGCTTCATAGCTAAACGGTCGGTACCCGGGCCTTGCAGCAGAAGAGCAAGGTTTTGCCTGTAATGCCTCTCTTAGGAGGGCTGGACCCTGGGATCCAGAGCTCTGGTCATACCCACGACCAAGATGTTGTCTGTGCAGGGTGCTATACAGGTCCAGGGGAGTGGAATCCTTGGGAACCCGGTCCCTGAAGGTTTGATTACAATGCCTGCCGTGATAGGTGAAGTTTGGACTTCTGTGGACCAAACAAAGTCCTGCGGCGGGGATCAGGTAAGTGGGGGCCCCCAGGAACTTGGTTCTATTGGGGGACCCCCAAGCCTAATTTGTCTGTCTGTTACCTAACAGTATTCCCGCTAAATATCTGTGTTTGCCTGTAACTACTGAAAATGTAAAATTTTAATAGTAGTCAAGAAAAAAAAAAAAAAAAAAGGGGCCGCGGTACCTGTGTTAAACCACTAGAGGCCGCTGTAGTCCATTTTTCTTGTCATGTGGATCTTTGGTTTTCTCAAGTCAAAAGATCCAGGCAGCTGGTAAGTTTCTCTGTGGGAATCCACTTGCTCTGCCCTGTTGCTGCGCTCATCCACCGCACAGGCCCTCCGGCAAAAAGGGCCCTGGCTCCTAGTCCCCTGTTGATTTCGAAAAGGGCGCCAATGGCGCGCGGGCGCGTGCACACGCCTCCTATGAAAAAAAAGGGGCGGGGCGGGTGGATGACGCTCGATGCGCGCCGCGGCGCTTCTGCGCATGTGCGGGCGTCCCAGCATGGTTAAAAGTCACAGTACAAGTGTCAGCTGGATGCAAACAGAGCTAGCAACAAACAGTGGCACACAGAGGCGGTTGATGCAGGCATCCCCATAGAAAGGCACTTTAGTGGACACCAGCTGGTATATAGCAGCAACTTTGTTAGACTATTACCAGCAAAATTGGTGTATGACGACGGGAATACCTCAGCTTTGTGCTTAAAGGATATGTCGTCCAGACGCTCCGGAAATAGATCTTCCAGGAAGCCAAAGGGGTCTCCATCGGGCTCTGAGGATATTGGGCATGCTTGTACTGCACCAATCTCCCCTGAGAATTCAGAGGTCAGTAGCCGTAGAAACCCCGCAGGAATGCCTGGTGCTGCGGCTGTCCCCAGTCCACCTGCTCCTGTATATATAACAGAGGAGGTTTTATCCTCAACTCTGGGAGGATTAGAAGAGAGATTAACAGCATTGATCGCTGCTTCCCTGTCACAGGAAAAGCGCGTCCGATCTCCGTCTCCTCCTTCAGAGTGCCTGTTAGTGGAGGAACAGCCCCACACAGAGATCGACCTACCTGAAGGGGATCAGGATGAGGTTGATCCAGTTATGGAGGAATCAACAGTGGAAGAACCTTTCTCAGCATCTCAGGCTGAAAGATTATGGGTTCAGTCTCTGACTAATATGGTCCGATCAGCATTTAAAATGCCTCTGGCGGAACCACCATCCACTACGGTTTCCTCGTTGGGGTCGCTAAAAGCTCCCCAGGCTGTCTGTTCCTTCCCAATCCACCTTTTATTAGAAGGGCTTATTTACCAGGATTGGGAGCATCCTGATAAAATATTTGCTCCCCCCAAGAGATTTCCGGTGATCTATCCCATGGAGGATAAGTTCATAAGAAAATGGAGGGTCCCTACAGTGGACGCAGCCATCTCTTCTGTTAACAAATCACTGACATGTCCAGTAGATAATGTTCCAATGTTCAAAGACCCAATAGATAAAAAATTGGAGTCTTTACTAAAATCTGCTTTCTCTACAGCAAGCATGGTGACACAACCTGCGGTAGCAGCGATTGGAGTCTGCCAAGCAGTGAAAGATCAGTTGAAACAAGTCTTAAGGGACTTACCAGATCAGCAGGCTCTTGCCCTAGCTGACCTGCCTAGAGCCTTGTGTTTTGCGGTGGACGCCATAAAGGATACAATCCAACAGGCCTCCCGCTTTACGCTGTCTATAGTACATATGCGTAGGCTGCTGTGGCTCAAAAACTGGTCTGCTGAAGCTCCCTGTAAAAAACTGCTGGTTAGCTTCCCATTTCATGGAGAACGCTTATTTGGAGAAGATCTGGACAAATATATCCAGAAAATTTCTGCTGGTAAAAGTTCACTCTTACCGGTTAAGAACAAGGGTAGAAGTCCTTCTTTTAAGAGGCCTACTTCTCCAGTCCCGGGCACATCGGCTGTGAAGCAGTTCCGACGGCCTCCGCGGTCAAATTCAGGGGGCAGAAATCAGGGACAATCACAGGGTAACAAGAAGCCCTGGATCAAGAGAGGTACAAAACATCCCCCCAAGGCATGAAGCGTTGCCCCCACTCAAATCGGGTGGGGGGAAGACTTCAGTTGTTCACAGAGACCTGGCGGGACACCATCAGAGACAGATGGGTGCTCTCCGCAGTAAGTCTGGGATACAAGCTGGAGTTAAAAGGCACTCCTCCTGCCCAATTTATGAGGTCAAACGTGCCAAGAGATCCCCAAAAGAGAGGATCCCTCCTTCTGGCACTAGAACAACTATTGCTCCAAGGTGTAATCATGAAGGTTCCCCTGGAAGAAAGCGGATTCGGGTTTTACTCGAACCTTTTCACAGTCCCCAAACCAAATGGGGACGTGAGGCCCATATTAAATCTAAAAGGGCTAAACAAGTTCCTAAATATCAGGACTTTTCGGATGGAGTCGATCCGATCGGTGGCCACCGCCCTACAAGGGCAGGAATGGTTAGCCTCGATCGACATAAAGGATGCTTATCTGCATATTCCCATCTTTCCGGCCCACCAGAAATTTCTACGCTTTGCAGTAGAAGGGCGCCATTTTCAGTTCAGAGCCTTACCTTTCGGTCTGGCCACAGCACCACGAGTGTTCACAAAAATTCTGGCCCCATTATTGGCCAATCTAAGAACACAGGGTGTAACGATAATGGCATATCTAGACGACCTGCTACTAATAGACCACTCAGAGGAAAAGCTGGAAGTAGCTATTCACAAGACAATCAAGTATCTGGAATATCACGGTTGGATTATCAACCGGGACAAGTCAGCTCTAAGACCAGTCAAAAGTCTGGAATACTTAGGGCTAAGGCTGGATTCAAATCAGAGAAAGATTTTCTTACCTCCAGAGAAGGTGTCGTCTTTAAAAGATTTGACCCACTTAGTGGGTACAAAAAGAAAACCATCCATACGCCTCTGCATGAGGCTGCTGGGAAAAATGGTGGCTTCATTCGAAGCGGTACCCTACGGTCAATTCCATTCAAGGAATTTGCAAAGGGCCATACTGTCAGCCTGGAACAAAAAAGTTCAGGCTTTAGACTTACCAATGTCCCTGTCCCCTTCCGTTCACAAGAGCCTCCATTGGTGGTTGGTGCCCCAGAATCTGGAAAAAGGGAAACCCTTCAGTCCGGTTTCTTGGAAGGTAGTCACTACAGATGCCAGCCTCATAGGCTGGGGGGCAGTACTGGAGCAATGGTCTCTCCAGGGCAAGTGGTCAGAAGCAGAAAAGGCCCTGCCCATCAATCTCTTAGAGATACGAGCAGCCCGGTATGCCCTAGTAGCATGGACATCCAAACTCCAAGGGTCCCCTGTCAGAATTCAATCAGACAATGCCACAGCAGTGGCATATATCAATCACCAGGGTGGCACCAGGAGTCGTGCAGCCCAGAGGGAAGCAAATTGCATCCTGGAGTGGGCAGAAAAATATGTCCCAGCCATATCCGCGGTTTTTATCCCAGGAGTGGAAAATTGGAGAGCGGACTTTTTAAGTCGCCAACAATTATGCCCGGGGGAATGGTCTCTTCACCCCGAGGTTTTCCAGGCAATATGCCAGCGGTGGGGAACACCGGATGTAGATCTGCTAGCATCCAGATTCAACGCAAAGGTGGACAGATTTGTGTCTCGCACAAGGGATCCTCTAGCTTGCGGCTCGGATGCCCTAGTGTTCCCTTGGAATCAGTTCAAGCTGATATATGCATTCCCACCGCCACAATTGTTACCGCGATTACTCCGCAGAATCAGGGTAGAAAAGAAACCAGTGATTCTGGTGGCTCCAGCGTGGCCCCGAAGGGCATGGTACGCGGAGATTGTAAAAATGTCAGTGAGGAGTCCTTGGACCCTCCCACATCGTCCGGACCTGCTGTCGCAGGGACCGATATACCACCCTTCCTTACCAGCCCTAGGTTTGACGGCCTGGCTATTGAAGCCCACATTCTGAAAAAGAGAGGGCTCTCTAATTCTGTGGTATCTACCATGATCAATGCCAGGAAGCCGGTATCCAGGCAGATCTACTATAGAATCTGGAAGGCGTACATTAAGTGGTGTGAGGCCAAGAAATGGCATCCACGTAAGTACGTGATAGGGAGGATTTTGGACTTCCTACAGTGGGCTGTAGATAGGAAGCTGGCCTTGAGTACTATCAAGGGTCAGATTTCGGCCTTGTCAATATTTTTTCAAAGGCCCTTGGCTTCGCATTCACTAGTCAAAGCTTTCATACAAGCAGTGATGCGTATTAGCCCTCCGGTTAGTATTCCCATATGTCCTTGGGACTTAAACCTGGTTCTGTCAGTTCTACAGAAACAACCGTTTGAACCATTGCAACACATTTCCTTGGTTCTTCTCACCAGGAAATTGATTTTCTTAGTAGCCGTTTGTTCGGCTAAAAGAGTATCGGAATTAGCCGCCTTGTCCTGTAAGGAGCCATATCTGGTTGTCCATAAGGACAGAGTAGTATTACGTCCTCATCCAGCCTTTCTTCCTAAGGTGGTATCGAGGTTTCATTTGAACCAAGATATGGTTCTTCCTTCTTTTTTCCCCAAACCTAGCTCGGTAGAGGAAAAGTTATTACCGGTACATTCCTTGGATGTAGTAAGAGCAGTTAAAGCTTATCTAAAAGCCACTGCTCAGATTCGCAGAACGGATACTTTGTTTATTCTGCCGGAAGGCCCTAAAAAGGGTCAGGCAGCATCAAAATCCACTTTAGCCAAGTGGATTCGACAGGTCATAATACAAGCCTATGGCTTGAGAAAGAGACCGCCTCCGTTCAAAGTTAGGGCGCACTCCACAAGAGCAGTTGGAACTTCATGGGCAGTGCATCACCAGGCCTCCCTGGCTCAAGTATGTAAGGCCGCAACATGGTCTTCGGTACACACGTTTACTAGATTCTACCAGGTAGACGTTAGAAGTCAGGAGGATGTCGCCTTTGGGCGCAGTGTGTTGCAGGCCGCAAAAGATCCTCATGCCTGATGGCGCCCAGCTTATGTATCCCTCCCCTCATTTGGCATTGCTTTGGGACGTCCCATTAGTAATGACTAAGTCGCTCTGTGTCCCGTGATGTACGAAAAAGAAAAAGGGATTTTTATAACAGCTTACCTGTAAAATCCTTTTCTTGGAGTACATCACGGGACACAGAGCTCCCACCCCTCTTTTTGGGACACTTATTGCTTGGCTACAAAACTGAGGTGCTCCCGGGTGGGAGGGGCTTATATAGGGGAGGGTACTTCCGGTTTGGAATTGGCCAGTGCCAACACCTGAAGGTAATCTATATAACCCATTAGTAATGACTAAGTCGCTCTGTGTCCCATGATGTACTCCAAGAAAAGGATTTTACAGGTAAGCTGTTATAAAAATCCCTTTATACTTACCTCCTCTGTCCAGTTGGTTTTGCACAGAGCAGCCTGGATCCTCCTCTTCTCGGGTCCCTCTTTGCTGCTCCTGGCCCCTCCCCCTTATCAATTGCCCCACAGCCAGCAGCTCTCTATGGGGGCACCAGAGCCGAGTCACAGCTCCGTCTATCCATTCAGACACGGAGCAACAACCTGGCCCTGCCCGCTCTCTCCCCTGATTGGCTGACTGACTGATTGACAGCTGTGGAAGCCAATGGTGCCATTGCTGTGTCTCAGGCCAATCAGGAGGAGTGTCCCGGGCGGCTTAGACACTCGTGGACATTGCTGCAGAGAGAGGGGGCTCAGGTAAATAATTATGGGGGTGCTGGGGAGGCTGCTACACACAGAAGGTTTTTTATGTTAATGCATAGAATGCATTAAGATAAACAACCTTCGGCCTTTACAACTCCTTTAATGCAGCTCAGAAATCGGACTATGTTTCAGGGCAACAGAAGAGAGAATCTCCAGAATATCACACCAACTTTTCTAAAACTACAAGTCCCAGCATGCTCTATGAGGTTCTAATGCAAAGCCACATTTACTTTTCACTGCAGTCACTAAAAATGGAAAGTGACTTACCAAAGAAAGGCACACAAGGTGGGTTGATTGACTTGAGTTTTGCCAGATATTTTTTGAAGTGATCCTGACTAAGTTCCACTGCTTCATCCAAGATTTTCCTCTTCCTTTCCTGTAATGCCTGTAATGTAACATAATGAAATGTTTTACTTTCCCCTCTAACCCTTACCAGTTATCATTTTTAGCATAGAATGCTAAGTAATTAGGGTCACAATATATACAGTGGGGAAAATTATTATTTGATCTCCTGCTGATTTTGTACGTTTGCCCACTTACAAAGAAATGAAGGATCTATCATTTTTATCATAGGTGTATTTTAAACGATAGAGACAGAATATCAACCAAAAATCCAGAAAAAAACACATGATACAAACGTTATAAATTGAGTTGCAGTTCAGGGAGTAAAATAAGTATTTGATCCCCAAGCAAAACATGATTTAGTACTTGGTGGAGAAAACCTTGTTGGCAAGCACAGAGGTCAGACATTTCTTGTAGTTGGTGACCAGGTTTGCACACATCTCAGGAGGGATTTTGGTTCACTCTTCTTTACAGATCGTCTCTAAATCCTTAAGATTTCTTGGCTGTCGCTTGGCAACTTGAACTCTCAGCTCCCTCCATAAATTCTCTATAGTATTAAGGTCTGGAGACTGGTTAGGCCACTCCATGACCTTAATGTGCTTCTTCTTGAGCCACTCCTTTGTTGCCTTGGAGGTATGTTTTTGGTCATTGTCATGCTTCCACCAAATACGGCGAGTCCAGTTAATGCCATTAAGCTCAATTTTGGTCTCATCTGACCACAGCACTTTCTCCCAATCCTTCTCTGAATCATTTAAATGTTCATTGGCAAACTTCAGATGGACCTGTACATTTGTCTTCTTGAGGAGGGGGACCTTGCGGGTGCAGCAGGATTTCAATCCATGGCGGTGTATTGTGTTACATGGCGGTGTATTGTGTTACCAATGGTTTGTTTGGTGACTGTGGTCCCAACTGCATTCACAAGCTCCTCCCGTGTAGTTCTGGGCTGATCCCTCCCTTTTCTCATGATCATCCTCACCCCATGAGGCAAAATCTTGCATGGAGCTCCAGGAAGAGGGCGATTGATGGTTATTTCACAAATTATTCACAAATGGATTTCTTCCATTTGTGAATAATCGCTCCAACAGTTGTCTCCTTCTCACCAAGCTTCTTGCTGATTGGTCTTGTAGCCCATTCCAGCCTTGTGCAGGTCTACAGTCTTGTCCCTGATGTCCTTTGACAGCTCTTTGGTCTTGCCCATGATGGTGAGGTTTGAATGGAAGAACAAGATTCTGTGGACAGGTGTCTTTTATACACATTGACAGGACTAATCTGTGTACCACATGAGCACATACTGTAGCCAGTCTGTGGGAGCCAGAATTATTGTTGGATGGTAGAAGATCCAATACTTATTTTACTCACTGAACTGCAATGAAATATATAACATTTGTATCATGTGTTTTTTCTAGATTTTTGGTTGATATTCTGTCTCCATCATTAACCGATTCAGCCCCTTTCCCACAAATAGAGCTTTCTTTTGGTGGTATTTGATCACCTCTGCAGTTTTTATTTTTTATGCTATAAACAAAAAAAAAGAGCGACAATTTTGAAAAAAACAAAAAAACTATTTTTTTTACTGTTTGCTATAATAGCCCCAAACATAAAAAAAAAAAAAAAATTCTTCATCAGTTTAACCACTTCCCGCCCCGTCAATAGCAGATTGACGTCCGGGAAGTGGTTGTGTTATACACACTGGACGTCATATGACGTCCTGCGGGATAACAGCCGCCGCGCGCCCGGGGGGCGCGCATCGCGGCGATCGGTGGAGCGGTGGGTCAGTCTGACCCACCGCTACACTGATCTCGGTAAAAAGCCTCCGGCGGAGGCTTTTTACCACGTGATCAGCCGTGTCCAATCACGGCTGATCACGATGTAAACAGGAAGAGCCGTTGATCGGCTCTTCCTCACTCGCGTCTGACAGACGCGGGTAGAGGAGAACCGATCGGCGGCTCTCCTGACGGGGGGTTCGCGCTGATCGTTTATCAGCGCAGCCCCCCCTCGGATACCCACACTAGACCACCAGGGAAGCCCCCCAGGAAGCCCCAAGCATGTGGATGGGCACTGTGGATGCCATCCACATGTAATAAAATAAAAAAAATGCCAATCAGTGCCCACAAATGGGCACTGACTGGCACTATGATGGCACCACCACAATGTGTGGTGGCTGGCATTGCTGGGCATCAGTGTCCATCAGTGCCACCTACTAGTGTCCATCAGTGCCACCTACCAGTGCCCATCAGTGCCACCAATCAGTGCCGCCTATGAGTGCCAATCAGTGCCGCCTATGAGTGCCAATCAGTGCCGCCTATGAGTGCCAATCAGTGCCGCCTATGAGTGCCAATCAGTGCCGCCTATGAGTGCCAATCAGTGCCGCCTATGAGTGCCAATCAGTGCCGCCTATGAGTGCCTCATCGGTGCCCATCAGTGTCGCCTTATCAGTGCCCATCAGTGCCGCCTTATCAGTGCCCGTCATTGAAGTAGAAAAGGTACTTATTTACAAAAAAAATTTACAGAAACAAAGAAAAACGTCGTTTTTTTCAAAATTTTCGCTCTTTTTTTATTTGTTGTGCAAAAAATAAAAATCGCAGAGGCGATCAAATACCACCGAAAGAAAGCTCTATTTGTGGGAACAAAATGATAAAAAAATTGTTTGGGTACAGTGTAGCATGACCGCGCAATTGTCATTCAAATTGCGACAGCGCTGAAAGCTCAAAATTGGCTTGGGCAGGAAGCTGTATAAGTGCATGGTATTGAAGTGGTTAAACCAATATATATTCTTCTACATATTTTTGGTAAAATAAGCAATAAGCGTATATTGATTGGTTTACTCAAAAGTTATAGCGACTACAAACTATGGGAAAGATTTATGGCATTTTTATTTTTTAATTTTTATTTTTTACTAGTAATGGCCGTGATTTGCGATTTTTAGCAGTATTGCGACGGACAGATCGGACACTTTTGACACATTTTTGGGACCATTGACATTTATACAGCGATCAGTGCTATAAAAATGCACTTATTACTGTGTAAATGACACTGGTAGGGAAGGGGTTAACACTAGGGGGCGATCAAGGGGTTAAATGTGTGTTCCCTCAGTGTGTTCTAACTGAGTAGGAGAGGAGACATTCCGCTGTTCCTACTTAGTACAGGGATATCCTGGACGAAAACCTTCTCCAGAGTGCTCAGGACCTCAGACTGGGCCGAAGGTTTACCTTCCAACAAGACAATGACCCTAAGCACACAGCTAAAATAACGAAGGAGTGGCTTCACAACAACTCCGTGACTGTTCTTGAATGGCCCAGCCAGAGCCCTGACTTAAACCCAATTGAGCATCTCTGGAGAGACCTAAAAATGTCCGTCCACCAACGTTTACCATCCAACCTGACAGAACTGGAAAGGATCTGCAAGGAGGAATGGCAGAGGATCCCCAAATCCAGGTGTGAAAAACTTGTTGCATCTTTCCCAAAATGACTCATGGCTGTATTAGATCAAAAGGGTGCAAATACTAAATACTGAGCAAAGGGTCTGAATACTTAGGACCATGTGATATTTCAGTTTTTCTTTTTTAATAAATCTGCAAAAATGTCAACAATTCTGTGTTTTTCTGTCAATATGGGGTGCTGTGTGTACATTAATGAGGAAAAAAAAATGAACTTAAATGATTTTAGAAAATGGCTGCAATATAATAAAGAGTGAAAAATTTAAGGGGGTCTGAATACTTTCCGTACCCACTGTATAGAGCACCAGTGTGCATGAGGTTTTGCTGAGTTACCGCACCTTAAATTGTGAATATAGAGGCCAATTCACTGCTCGAAAAGTTAGTTATTCAAGCATATCAAAGCATCAGAGTTGACATAAGCGACATAAGAAATGCCAAAAGTCGTTTTTCTTTTGTTAGAAGAGACAAGTACATCACGCACCTCAAAGGTGTGATCCAGCCGATACACGGGAACTGAGTTCACTGCACTCACTATCTCTAGAACACCATTAAAATTGTTTAAGTCTTGGAACACCTGAAGGATTTCAATGATTCGACTGAAGACAGCCACTCGCTCCTCAAAATGTTCCGTTTCCACGAGACACCTGTACAACGAAAGAAAGAGAAAAAACATGAAACTATAAAAATCGATGAAAAAATACGTTCCAGCTTATGGGGTCAAAGCGACCCTTACTGCTCCCTGTGATATTCTAATAGAAAACAAAATTCCAGCCAATCAGACAAGGAGAGATATTATCATTGTATCTGGGCCAACTTCACTCATCAGCTATAAACATCTGAAGAAAGTGTATTTTTATACAGAGTTTTCACAGCTGCTCTCTAGGTATTTCTATGTAGCTGGGACGATTTCTATGCAGTTTCTGTTAAATGGTATAGAATAAGAAATTCCACAAATCTCCTGGTTTGTAGCAGAAAAAAAATCTCTATAGACATGGCAAGGATGTTTTCAAATGTTTCTGCAAATGCTTTCCTGCTTCTGTTCTGTAGATATAAATACAGCCTATTCTAATTCTTGTTTCATAATTTTAGAATGAGGGCTAAGCAGAAAGTACTACCCGGGAGCAGTGGTCACCAGGACAGTACATGAGTGAATCTCCCAAATGGGAAAAAAGAAATGTGGCAAAGTTCTTACCTCTCCTATGTCTACCCAAAACCAGAAAAAGCTGCTGGCCTGAGTTCCATTTTAATAAATTAACATTGAATTCCAGACAAACACACAGATGAAAAACATATAAAGGGGAGTAGTACTAAAGCGGTAGTAAGCCGCTGGGTGATTTTTTTTTTCTGACCTGCAAGGTAATATCATAATGTGCTAGTATGCATCGCATACTAGCAGACTATGTGACACTTACCTGAAACCGAAGCCCTCCAGCAAAGGGCTGTCATTGCTGGAGGCCGCTTCCATCTTCACCTGTCTTCCTTCCAGGTCCGCGGACTCTGGCTGTGTGACTGGCTGCAGCCGTGATGATGTCACTCCTGCACATGTTCGGGGGGGCCACCGGTAACGGCACAGGACTCTGAAAGAACAGCCCGAGTGGCCGTTCCTTCAGAGCGCATGCGCCGATGTCATCGGCTGCAAATACAGTACATATATCCTAAACGGTACAAGTCCAAGATGGGAGTTTACTCCCTCTTTAGGCGCTAAAAAATGTGTCCATTCCTGCATAGCCCTACCACACAGCACAGCCCTGTCTGTTTTTTACTAAACCTTATTCTGTAAGTAGTTCATTTAAAAAAAAAAAAAAAACAGAAGTCTCCCGAACTTACTTTTCAAACCAAAGCGTCAGGTTCGTAGTATGGCGAATCATCTTAAGCAAGTTAGGGGAATTTATTTCTTTGTCTTCTTTTGTCCAAACGCTTCCTACAAGTTCTGACGGCTGCACAGCCCTGAACAGGGACAGAAATATCCAGATATTTTAGAGTTTGATGTACATCCTATCACTGTGTGTTAAAACTTTTATATATAAAAGCAAAGATTGTACACAAATATTAAAAGGAAAAATACAAAACTACAGTTTTAAAAATGGAATGAAAATTACCTAAAATTAAAACTGACCCTAAACCCTTATAATTTCCCTTTAAGTGCATAGGCCATTTAATTATTTTGATACCCAAAAAAAAATAATTTAAGCCCCGCTGTTTGCTCCAACAATGTAATGCATTACCTGTAGAGGTCAGACTCGATCAGGGTCAATTGGCGAGCGATCTCTATGGGGTGCAGAGTCATCAAGTCAAATGTCTCAAACTGACTGATTCGGCTAATGTGCCACTCAATAGGAGGCAGGGGGCTCTCGAATGTGATGTTGTGACTGACTCCATTAGCCTGTACTTGCTTCTTCCTCCTGATTATCTTGGCAATGGACTCAACCCATTTCTTCATGGATTTACCTTAAACACAATAGTAAATAAAATTCAAGTAAACATCTGTGTAAGTAAAATCTATTCCATCCATGATCAGCTCCTCAAACTACTACTGCCTACAGAAGGTTTAGGAACTCGGGTGTCCCTCAAGAGGTACTTACCTGTCCTACCCCCAGTGTCTGCGATCTTTGCTCTCTTGAGGAGCTATACCAGCCGAAGAATCCCAAGCACACTTCCACAGTCCAGAGTCAAATGACTGGTCCCCTACAGCTTTCTGTGGATTCTCTATCCAGCTGCTGCTTCACTGCTGTATCCTGCAGTGATATAGCGGCTGGTGGGTGGAACAGCAGTACACATCGAAAGACTATGTGACACCCAGAAGTGTGTTGAATGTTTAAAGTAGAATTCCAGCCTAAACATAACTAGTCTTAAAAATTTCCCCTCCCTTCTCTCAACACATATGCCAACTAACCTGTGTAAAAAAAAAAAAGATGTATATAGTTGCCTATTTTCACTATTCCTACTATGGTCTGGTCATGTGATCCTGCTAACCTATGTCAGCCAGCGGCAGCTGCAGGGGAAAGGAGGGAGCACAAACAATGGCTGCGACATGAGAGCTTATGGGTGATGTCACTGTTCCCAGGCATTCTCCGCCGTGGGGGATAGCTCTACCCAGCAGCTGCCACTGGCTGCCTCAAATACAGAAAAGATAAGTACAAGCCCCCATTCACACCGGTGCAGCTTAGAATTTGCACTACTTCAGCAGGATTTTAAAGCTGCACATCAGTTCTATTTTCACTGCTGATTTCCCTGCAACTTCATTTAACAGAAATCAATGCAAGTTGCAGTGAAACTGGGAAAAGTACTGCAGGAACCTTTTTCAAAGTTGCTGTGACATGAGTCGTGGCTATTTGAAGGGTTCCATTGCCAGCAATGAGGTGCGACTTAGAACTGTCAAATCGCATGACAAATCGCACTGGCGTGAAACGCTTTTACAGTTTTTTCTTTCTTGTGAACTGGTCACTTTAAAGCAATCCTTCATGTGGTGCATGGATCATCCTGACCATACTGCACTCCTCAGTCACTCCAATCTTACAAAAGCCCAAGAAAATCCAGGAATAGGGGAACAATAGGCAACCAATCACAAGGGCCAGGGCTGCCTCGTAAGGTCCGGGATATGAAAGGGTTGTCAATCGCTTTGTACGTTTTGACTATGCCACTTTACACAGGCTTGTAAAGGAGCTGTGACTGTGATGGAAAAGCAGAGGTGAAAAATACTGGAAGCTTAGTCTACCTCCTATAATGAAAACCTATAAGTACAGGTTCACTAGGCTGACACTTCATGTCGGATCCATTCTTACCTTTAACGCTGGAGATAAAGATTTCTAATCGATCTAGAAGTTCTTCGTCTCTTTCAAAATCATAGAAATGATGTTCAACCCAATGCCGAAATACATTTAAAACCCTGAAAACATAAAGAGGTATGGTAATATCTACACAGAGTAGGGCACAAAGGAAAAATAATTTGACATTCCAGTAGTAAAAGGAGCAAAAAAAAGAGTTAACTTAAAGTGATATTAAACCCTCATTTTTAAGCACCTTTAGCGCCGATTTAAATCCCTTAACTGATTATCAGTTTAAGCTGGTGCCATGACCACTCCTCCAGATTTCCCATTTCAGAGTGGCTCCTTTCTCTTGCAGAATGCTATGGAGCTACCCCGTGCATACAGGAAGAGTCGTGTCTCCCTACACTTTGTGCATCAGTGGAAACACACATCTCCATATAGTCGGTTTGCAATGCACTTCCCTGCACCCCCCTCCTCTTCCCCCTCGTTTCTCCAATCCTGCGATTTTCAACCTGGGTGCCTTGGCAAAATGGCAAAAATGGCGCAAATTTTTTAAACAAGCCAGCGGGTGGATGAAGCCTGCCTTTTAGTTACACAAAGCCACCGCTTTTCATTGTGCACCATTACAACCTTCTAGTAGCCGGCATCCTAATGGCCAATGATGTAATTGGCTGATAAGGAGGACATTGGGTACATATGCACAGCATCCTTGCCAGCCACTCCCTCGCCCCTCTCCATCAGCACTGGGGTGACGTTAGCTGAAAGACTAAATCACCTCTAATGCTGAGTGTTCTATGTGTGTGGATATTGCTGCGGAATGTAAAACCATTTGTCAATTTTTTTTACATTTTAGAATGGTGTGCCTCGAGATCTTGCATAATTTTAACCACTTAAGGACGTGTACTGCGTCAGGGCTGCCCTTCAGCTCAAAATCACATACCTGTACGTGATTACTATTGTCGGCTCGGGGGCGTGCGTGTGTGCCGCCGGAGCCACGCTTCCGCTGTGATTGGACACAACGGGAGCCAATCAGCGGGTCTGGCTGCCACAATGGCCACCAGCCACCCGCGATCGCTCCCTGGAGAGGCAGAACAGCGGTCTGCCTATGTAAACAAGACAGACCGTTGTTCTGTAAGGGAGGAAAATGGAGACCTTTTGTTTCTGCTAAACAGAAACACGGATCTCTGTTTTCCTCCAGTCACAGCATTCCCCCCAGTTAAAATGCATTCCCTAGGAGCACACTTAACCCTTGATGTTAACCCCTTCCCAGCCAGTGCCATTTAAACAGTGACTGTGCATCTTTTTTTAGCACTGATCACTGTATTGGTGTCACTGGCCTCCAAAAAGTCCCACTTAGCGTCAGATTTGTCCGACTTGTCTTGCGACTTCGCACAAGTGTTAAAGGGGCCTAAACATAGTTGTCACTCTCACTTTTTGACCACTTTTATGCATCGCTAGAGCCAACAGAGACCAACCTGAGTTGCACTGGCTGAACATATTCTTTTCTAAATCTCTTAAGGTTGGTGCTTATTGGCTGTTCTCCTTTTTCTATTGCCAGTCTGTCTGCTTCTGTGGGTTCAGGATCTGGGATTTCAAACCTAAAAGAGAGAAGGCTAAAGCGTTTAAAAAAAAAAAAAAAAAAGAAGAAAAAAAAAAAAAAAAAAGGAGAAAAAAAGAAAGAAAGACAGGCAATTGTGTATGACACACAGTGATTTAAGCAAACTAAAAGTCATTCAATTAGGGCTTCATCTGCTTTAAAGGATCAACTTTGGCATAGCATTTCCTTAAAAAGGACCCCCTATCTGCACTACCACCACATGTTATATGTACTTGTCCCCGAGATCTTGGCTGTGGTTCCTGCAGGGAGATCCACAACCATAGCTGCATAAGTGGAAAATCGTATGCAGCCCTCTTTTATATGTCCCAGTAGTGGATGGCTTCTCCATAGAAGCTTTTTTAGCTTCACAGTATCTGATATTGCTGCTCTGACACTAGTATGAGGCCAGAGAGTTGGACTTAAAATGGTAGCTTTTCAACACAATTCCTTTGGTAAGTGGTAGGTAGAAACACAGGATGGCTTTATTTAAAGTGGTTCTACAGGCTCAAGGTTTTTTTACCTTCATGCATTCTATTTATGAAGGTAAAAAACTCTCTGTGCAGCAGCCACCCCTAATACTCACCTGAGCCCCATCTCGAACCAGCGATGTGCACTAGAGCTTAAGCTCTCCGGGGACTCCCTCCTCATTGGCTGAGGCAGCAGCGGGGGCCAATGGCTGTCAATCACAGCCAGTGAGCTAATGAGGAGAGTGAGTGAGGGGGCGGGGCTGAGCCACAAATCTGTGTGTGAATGGACATGCAGAGCAGCAGCTTTAAAGTGAGCTTGCCTGCCATAGCAAGCTGCTTGTTCTGGGGGCACTCAGTGAGTATGACATTTTTGTTTTGTTTTGTTTTTTAAAACGGGAACCTTTATTATCACTTTAAAGCCAATGTATACAACATCTGCACTTGCCTTTCAATGAGAAGACTTAATAACTCCTGTGGCTTACAAAAAGAGCGATATGTTGTCAGAAAAGTGCGAACAAAGTTAGGATCTGTAGAGAGAACAGAAAAAGTCATATCTTAAAGGGTTCATAGTAAGAAAACCAGCAGAACATTCTTTAAAAGCTAAATTCACCTTTAGAACTTGGTATATACTACACCCGTTTTTAGGTTTTAATATTCACACGTTCAAGCTGTTGCCCTCCTTTCCCCCTGACCCCCTTTCCCCTGTGACAGCAGGCGGGGGATCCTCTCCCCCACAGCTGCTGTCACATTTAGACCCCTTTCACACTGGAGGCATTTTTCAGGCGGCCTGTAAAGCGCCTGAAAAAAGCCTCAGCTGCAATCCCAGTGTGAAAGCCCGAGTGCTTTCACACTGGGGCTCTGCGCTGGCAGGGCGTCAAAAAAAGTCCTGCAAGCAGCTTCTTTGCAGCGCTTAAGGAGCGGTTTATACACCGCTCCTAAAGCGCCCCTGCCCATTGAAATCAATGGGCAGTGCTGCCGAACCGCCGGCAATGCGGCGCTTTTAACCCTTTTTCGGCCGCTAGCGGGTGTTAAAAAAGGGATTTTTATAACAGCTTACCTGTAAAATCCTTTTCTTGGAGTACATCACGGGACACAGAGCGACTTAGTCATTACTAATGGGTTATATAGATTACCTTCAGGTGTTGGCACTGGCCAATTCCAAACCGGAAGTACCCTCCCCTATATAAGCCCCTCCCACCCGGGAGCACCTCAGTTTTGTAGCCAAGCAATAAGTGTCCCAAAAAGAGGGGTGGGAGCTCTGTGTCCCGTGATGTACTCCAAGAAAAGGATTTTACAGGTAAGCTGTTATAAAAATCCCTTTTTCTTTTTCGTACATCACGGGACACAGAGCGACTTAGTCATTACTAATGGGACGTCCCAAAGCAATGCCAAATGAGGGGAGGGATACATAAGCTGGGCGCCATCAGGCATGAGGCTCTTTTGCGGCCTGCAACACACTGCGCCCAAAGGCGACATCCTCCTGACTTGTGACGTCTACCTGGTAGAATCTAGTAAACGTGTGTACTAAGGACCATGTTGTGGCCTTACAGTACTTGAGCCAGGGAGGCTTGGTGATGCACTGCCCATGAAGTTCCAACTGCTCTTGTGGAGTGCGCCCTAACTTTGAACGGAGGCGGTCCCCTTTTCAAGCCATAGGCTTGTATTATGACCTGTCGAATCCACTTGGCTAAAGTAGATTTTTGATGCTGCCTGACCCTTTCTGGGGCCTTCCGGCAGAACAAACAAAGTATCCGTTCTGCGAATCTGAGCAGTGGCTTTTAGATAAGCTTTAACTGCTCTTACTACATCCAAAGAATGCAAAAACTTTTCCTCTACCGAACTAGGTTTGGGGAAAAAGGAAGGAAGAACCACATCTTGGTTCAAATGGAACCTCGATACCACCTTAGGAAGAAGGCTGGATGAGGACGTAATACTACTCTGTCCTTATGGACAACCAGATATGGCTCTTTACAGGACAAGGCGGCTAATTCCGATACTCTTTTAGCCGAACAAATGGCTACAAAGAAAATCAATTTCCTGGTGAAAAGAACCAAGGAAATGTGCCGCAATGGTTCAAATGGTTGTTTCTGTAGAACCGACAGAACCAGGTTTAAGTCCCATGGACATATGGGAATACTAACCGGAGGGCTAATACGCATCACTCCTTGTATGAAAGCTTTGATTAATGAATGCAAAGCCAAGGGCCTTTGAAAAAAAAAAATATTGACAAGGCCGTCTGACCCTTGATAGTACTCAAGGCAAGCTTCCTATGTACAGCCCACTGTAGGAAGTCCAGAATCCTACCTATTACGTACTTACGTGGATGCCATTTCCTGGCCTCACCCCACGTGATGTACGCCTTCTAGATCCTATAATAGATCTGCCTGGATACCGGCTTCCTGGCATTGATCATGGTAGATACCACAGGATTAGAGAGCCCTCTCTTTTTTAGAATGTAGGCTTCTATAGCCAGGCCGTCAACCTAGGGCTGGTAAGGAAGGGTAGTATATCGGTCCTTGCGAAAGCAGGTCCGGACGATGTGGGAGGGTCCAAGGACTTCCCACTGACATTTTTACAAACTCCGCGTACCATGCCCTTCGGGGCCACGCTGGAGCCACCAGAATCACTGGTTTCTTTTCTACCCTGATTCTGCGGATTAATCGCGGTGGGAATGCATATATCAGCTTGAACTGATCCCAAGGGAACACTAGGGCATCCGAACCGCAAGCTAGGGGATCCTTTGTGCGAGACACAAATCTGTCCACCTTTGCGTTGAATCTGGATGCTAGCAGATCTACATCCGGTGTTCCCCACCGCTGGCATATTGCCTGGAAAACCTCGGGGTGAAGAGACCATTCCCCCGGGCATAATTGCTGGCGACTTAAAAAAAGTCCGCTCTCCAATTTTTCACTCCTGGGATGAAAACCGCGGATATGGCTGTGACATACCTTTCTGCCCATTCCAGGATGCATTTCGCTTCCCTCTGGGCTGCACGACTCCTGGTGCCACCCTGGAGATTGATATATGCCACTGCTGTGGCATTGTCTGATTGAATTCTGACAGGTGACCCTTGGAGTTTGGATGTCCATACTACTAGGGCATACCGGGCTGCTCGTATCTCTAAGAGATTGGTGGGCAGGGCCTTCTCTGCTTCTGACCACTTGCCCTGGAGAGACCATTGCTCCAGTACTGCCCCCCAGCCTATGAGGCTGGCAACTGTAGTGACCACCTTCCAAGAAACCGGACTGAAGGGGACAGGGACATTGGTAAGTCTAAAGCCTGAACTTTTTTGTTCCAGGCTGACAGTATGGCCCTCTGCAAGTTCCTTGAATGGAATTGACCGTAGGGTACCGCTTCGAATGAAGCCACCATTTTTCCCAGCAGCCTTATACACAGGCGTATGGATGGTTTTTCTTTTTTGTACCCACTAAGTGGGTCAAATCTTTCAAAGACGACACCTTCTCTGGAGGTAAGAAAATCTTTCTCTGATTTGAATCCAGTCTTAGCCCCCAAGTATTCCAGGCTTTTGACTGGTTTTAGGGCTGACTTGTCTCGGTTGATAATGCAACCGTGAGATTCCAGATACTTGATTATCTTGTGAACGACCACTTCTAGTTTTTTTCACTGAGTGGTCTATCAGCAACAAGTCGTCTAGATATGCCATTATCGTTACACCTTGTGTCCCTAGTTTGGCCAATCGTAGGGCCAGAATTTTTGTGAACACTCGTGGTGCCGTGGCCAGACCGAAAGGTAAGGCTCTGAACTGAAAATGGCGCCCTTCTACTGCAAGGCGTAGAAATTTCTGGTGGGCCGGACAGATGGGAATATGCAAATAAGCATCCCTTATGTCGATCGAGGCTAACCATTCCTGCCCTTGTAGGGCGGTGGCCACCGATCGGATCGACTCCATCCGAAAAAAGTCCTGATATGTAGGAACTTGTTTAGCCCTTTTATATTCAATATGGGCCTCATGTCCCCATTTGGTTTGGGGACTGTGACAAGGTTCGAGTAAAACCCGAACCCGTTTTCTTTCAAGGGAACCTTCATGATTACCCTTGGGGCAATAGTTGCTCTAGTGCCAGAAGGAGGGATCCACTCTTCTGGGGATCGCTTGGCACGTTTGACCTTATAAAATGGGCAGGAGGAATGTCTTTTAACTCCAGCCTGTATCCCAGACTTACTGCGGGGATCACCCATCTCTGATGGTGTCCCGCCAGGTCTCTGTGAACAACTGAAGTCTTCCCCTCACCCGACTGAGTGGGGGCAACCCTTCATGACTTAGGGGGAGGTCTTGTACCTCTCTTGATCCAGGGTTTCTTGATACCCTGTGATTGTCCCTGATTTCTGCCCCCTGGATTTGACCGCGGAGGCCGTCGGAACTGTTTCACAGCCGATGTGCCAGGGACTGGAGAAGTAGGCCTCCTAAAAGAAGGACTCCTACCCTTGTTCTTAACCGGTAAGAGTGAACTTTTACCGGCAGAAATTTTCTGGATATATTTGTCCAGATCTTCTCCAAATAAGCGTTCTCCATGAAATGGGAAGCTAACCAGCAGTTTTTTACAAGGAGCTTCAGCAGACCAGTTTTTGAGCCACAGAAGCCTACGCATATGTACTATAGACAGCGTAAAGCGGGAGGCCTGTTGGATTGTATCCTTTATGGCGTCCACCGCAAAACACAAGGCTCTAGGCAGGTCAGCTAGGGCCAGAGCCTGCTGATCTGGTAAGTCCCTTAAGACTTGTTTCAACTGATCTTTCACTGCTTGGCAGACTCCAATCGCTGCTACCGCAGGTTGTGTCACCATGCTTGCTGTAGAGAAAGCAGATTTTAGTAAAGACTCCAATTTTTTATCTATTGGGTCTTTGACATTGGAACATTATCTACTGGACATGTCAGTGATTTGTTAACAGAAGAGATGGCTGCGTCCACTGTAGGGACCCTCCATTTTTTTATGAACTTATCCTCCATGGGATAGATCACCGGAAATCTCTTGGGGGGAGCAAATATTTTATCAGGATGCTCCCAATCCTGGTAAATAAGCCCTTCTAATAAAGGGTGGATTGGGAAGGAACAGACAGCCTGGGGAGCTTTTAGCGACCCCAGCGAGGAAACCGTAGTGGATGGTGGTTCCGCCAGAGGCATTTTAAATGCTGATCGGACCATATTAGTCAGAGACTGAACCCATAATCTTTCAGCCTGAGATGCTGAGAAAGGTTCTTCCACTGTTGATTCCTCCATAACTGAATCAACCTCATCCTGATCCCCTTCAGGTAGGTCGATCTCTGTGTGGGGCTGTTCCTTCACTAACAGGCACTCTGAAGGAGGAGACGGAGATCGGACGCGCTTTTCCTGAGACAGGGAAGCAGCGATCAATGCTGTTAATCTCTCTTCCAATCCTCCCAGAGTTGAGGATAAAACCTCCTCTGTTATATATACAGGAGCAGGTGGACTGGGGACAGCCGCAGCACCAGGCATTCCTGCGGGGTTTCTACAGCTACTGACCTCTGAATTCTCAGGGGAGATTGGTGCAGTACAAGCATGCCCAATATCCTCAGAGCCCGATGGAGACCCCTTTGGCTTCCTGGAAGATCTATTTCCGGAGCGTCTGGACGACATATCCTTTAAGCACAAAGCTGAGGTATTCCCGTCGTCATACACCAATTTTGCTGGTAATAATCTAACACAGGTGCTGCTATATACCAGCTGGTGTCCACTAAAGTGCCTTTCTATGGGGATGCCTGCATCAACCGCCTCTGTGTGCCACTGTTTGTTGCTAGCTCTGTTTGCATCCAGCTGACACTTGTACTGTGTCTTTTAACTATGCTGGGACGCCCGCACATGCGCAGAAGCGCCGCGGCGCGCATCGAGCGTCATCCACCCGCCCCGCCCCTTTTTTTCATAGGAGGCGCGTGCACGCGCCCGCGCGCGCGCCCGTGCGCCAATGGCGCCCTTTTCGAAAACCAACAGAGGACTAGGAGCCAGGGCCCTTTTTGCCGGAGGGCCTGTGCGGTGGATGAACGCAGCAACAGGGCAGAGGAAGTGGATTCCCTCAGAGAAACTTACCAGCTGCCTGGATCTTTTGAGTTGAGAAAACCAAAGATCCACATTTACAAGAAAAATGGACTACAGCGGCCTCTAGTGGTTTAACACAGGTACCGCGGTCCCTGTTTTTTTTTTTTTTTTTCTTGACTACTATTAAAATTTTACATTTTCAGTAGTTATAGGCAAACACAGATATTTAGCGGGAATACCGTTAGGTAACAGACAGAAAGACAAATTAGGCTTGGGGGTCCCCCAATAGAACCAAGTTCCTGAGGGCCCCCACTTACCTGATCCCCGCCGCAGGACTTTGTTTGGTCCACAAAAGTCCAAACTTCACCTATCACGGCAGGCATTGTAATTAAACCTTCAGGGACCGGGTTCCCAAGGATTCCACTCCCCTGGACCTGTATAGCACCCTGCACAGACAGCGTCTTGGTCGTGGGTATGACCAGAGCTCTGGATCCCAGGGTCCAGCCCTCCTAAGAGAAGCATTACAGGCAAAACCTTGCTCTTCTGCTGCAAGGCCCGGGTACCGACCGTTTAGCTATGAAGCTTTTTTGGTGGGATCCGGAACAGCTTACTAAGGCCCAAAAGAACCTGTACGCAAGCCCAGTGAAAACACATGTTACTCTTTGGCCAACACCTTAGACACTGGCAAAAAACTGAGGTGCTCCCGGGTGGGAGGGGCTTATATAGGGGAGGGTACTTCCGGTTTGGAATTGGCCAGTGCCAACACCTGAAGGTAATCTATATAACCCATTAGTAATGACTAAGTCGCTCTGTGTCCCGTGATGTACGAAAAAGAAAGCGCCCCGCTAGCGGCCGAAAAGCGCCGCAAAAACGTCCGTAAAGTGCCGCTAAATATAGCATCGTTTTACCGCCGACGCCCGGGCGCTTTCAGTGTGAACGCACTCTTAAAATTAGCTGATCAGCTCTCTCGTAGTATATTCACTCTTCCTCCAGCTTTCTAACTGAAAGCCTGTACAGAGGGCTTTTCCTTAAAGTGGATGTAAACCCAATTCATGAAATTTGAGCTGGGCACATATATCTGCAGTGTTTTGTTATCTCTCTTCAAAAAGATATGTCTAGTAGCTCTCCCCTGACCCCTTCCTCCATTATCAGTCTGATAAGTTCTGACAAATTCTCTGACACATCAGATAAAAGCAGCCTGAAATTTCTGTCCAGGGAGGTTGCTATAAACAGATTAGCAGGGAGCTGGCCCTGTTACAAAATACCTCTGAGATTCTCTGCCTATGATGAGAGGGGGTGTGTGCCTTTCCTCCAATCAGCAATTTTAGCTATCTTGGCTGTATGCCCAGACATCACACTCTGTGTTAAACAGGAAGAGAAAATTTCCTAACACGATCTGAACTTTCTAAACAGTATATAAATGTGAAGACAGCAAAGATACAAGTAACACTTATGTAGGGAGATTTTTTTCATCTCAGTGTATCATCTAAAGCTGTTCACTTCACTGGGTGTATGGAGGGTTTACATCCACTTTAAAGGTGAACTCAACCTTTAGCCCCGGGTCACACTAAATGCGGCTTTCAAAGCCGCAAGTTAGTGCAATATCATGTACGGCTTGCCGACATCTGTGCGACTTCATGCACAAATATCTATGTAAGTCGCACATGAAATCCCAGCAAGTCGGAGTCGCACCCATTTGAACGGTCCCATAGGCACAAATGGGGTGCAACTTTAAACTGTCAAACCGCATCGGTGTGAACCGGGGCTAAAAGCTAAACCGCAGTAAGATTTAAAAATAATATGTATTATTAAAGGAGTAGTAAAGTTACATGTTTTTTCACCTTAATGCATCCTATGCATTAAGGTGAAAAAACAGTCGACAATACCGCCCCCCCTCCCCCCGAGCCCCCGTTTTACTTACCTGGCCCCTCGAAAGTTCCATGCTCGTCCCCGTCATCCTCTTCGTTTTTCAGCCTGGCCGCCGATTGGCTACACAGGATGGATTGAAAGCAGCGCAGCCATTGGCTGGCGCTGCTGTCAATCACATCCAATGACGCGGCGCGCGGGGGGCGGGGCCGAGTGATACAGTCGGCGGCTATGGCCGCCGCTGTATCACGGGAGCGCGCCCGCAATCACTCCACACCATGCGAGCTCACTCGCATTATGGTGTGGAGTCCTTGCGGGGAGGAGCCAAGACAGCCGCCGAGGGACCCCAGAAGACCAGGATCGGGGCCACTGTGTGCAAAACGAGCTGCACAGTGGAGGTAAGTATAACATGTTTGTTATTTTTGGGCAAAAAAAAGGGAAGCTTTAGTGCTCCTTTAAGTTTAAACATTCATTAAAAAACAAACATTTTTAAACATACCTACTTCAAGTTTCAGAGTTTGTATGGATGTTAGCCTTCTGTAATTACCTGCACAGCAACTCTTAAACTTGCTGATAGTAACATTCTGACAAGATGCCAGACCAGAGTGTTTACTTCATTTTTCTGCTGATTCACCATAACTGTCCAATCACCTTCCTGCTGTTAAGGTTGAGGAGCTGTCTGTGCTACCTGGATTACATACAGTGCCTTGCAAAAGTATTCGGCCCCCTTGAACTTTTCATCCTTTTGCCACATTTCAGGCTTCAAACAAAGATATAAAATTTAAATTTTTTGTGAAGAATCACCAACAAGTGGGACACAATTGTGAAGTGGAACGAAATCTATTGGAACTTTTGAAACTTTTTTAGCAAATAAAAAACTGAAAAGTGGTGCGTGCAAAATTATTCGGCCCCTTTACTTTCAGTGCAGCAAACTCACTCCAGAAGTTCAGCGAGGATCTCTTAATGATCCAATGTTGTCCTAAATGACTGATGCTGATGGTGATAAATAGAATCCACCTGTGTGTAATCAAGTCTCTGTATAAATGCACCTGCTCTGTGATAGTCTCAGGGTTCTGTTGAAAGCGCAGAGAGCATCATGAAGACCAAGGAACACACCAGGCAGGTCCGTAATACTGTTGTGGAGAAGATTAAAGCCGGATTTGGATACAAAAAGATTTCCCAAGCTTTAAACATCCCAAGGAGCACTGTGCAAGCGATCATTTTGAAATGGAAGGAGTATCAGATCACTGCAAATCTACCAAGACCTGGCTGTCCCTCTAAACTTTCAGCTCAGACAAGGAGAAGACTGATCAGAGATGCAGCCAAGAGGCCCATGATCACTCTGGATGAACTGCAGAGAACTACAGCTGAGGTGGGAGAGTCTGTCCACAGGACAACAATCAGTCGTACACTGCACAAATCTGGCCTTTATGGAAGAGTGGCAAGAAGAAAGCCATTTCTCAAAGATATCCATAAAAAGTCTCATCTAAAGTTTGCCACAAGCCACCTGGGATACACACCAAACATGTGGAAGAAGGTGCTCTGGTCCGATGAAACCAAAATCGAACTTTTTGGCCACAATGCAAAACGATATGTTTGGCGTAAAAGCAACACAGCTCATCACCCTCAACACACCATCCCCACTGTCAAACATGGTGGTGGCAGCATCATGGTTTGGGCCTGCTTTTCTTCAGCAGGGACAGGGAAGATGGTTAAAATTGAGGGGAAGATGGATGCAGCCAAATACTGGACCATTCTGGATGAAAACCTGTTGGAGTCTGCAAAAGACCTGAGACTGGGACGGAGATTTATCTTCCAACAAGACAATGATCCCAAACATACAGCAAAATCTACAAAGGAATGGTTCACAAATAAACGTATCCAGGTGTTAGAATGGCCAAGTCAAAGTCCAGACCTGAATCCAATCGAGAATCTGTGGAAAGAGCTGAAAACTGCTGTTCACAAACGCTCTCCATCCAACCTCACTGAGCTCGAGCTGTTTTGCAAGGAAGAATGGGCAAGAATTTCAGTCTCTCGATGTGCAAAACTGATAGAGACATACCCCAAGCGACTTGCAGCTGTAATCGCAGCAAAAGGTGGCTCTACAAAGTATTAACGCAAGGGGGCCGAATAATTTTGTACGCCCCACTTTTCATTTTTTTCTTAGTTAAAAAAGTTTCAAAAATCCAATAGATTTCGTTCCACTTCACAATTGTGTCCCACTTGTTGGTGATTATTCACAAAAAATTAAAATTGTATATCTTTATGTTTGAAGCCTGAAATGTGGCAAAAGGATGAAAAGTTCAAGGGGGCCGAATACTTTCGCAAGGCACTGTACCTAGATAAGCATTGTGCCAATCAGGACTCTACAGCTTGCACAATACTATCAGTCTAACATTGGGAACATGCCTTTAAAAGGTCAAAGAGCTCCAGGTGGTATCGGTGCCATACTGTGTTCCATAAGATTGACCCCTCAATTCCGAAAGTGTGCTGGATGTGGCAGTGAGCTCCAGGTATGATGGCGCATACCTGGGGTACACACCCATTAATTGTCCCATTTTGGGCTAAAATGCTTGAATTATTTATAAGCTTGTGGGGGGATCGTTTTCCCAATACCCCCCAAATTACTATAGTCTACATCAGTGGTTCTCAACTCCTGTCCTCGGGACCCACTAACAGGCCAGATTTTAAGTATTACCTTGGGGAGATGCAGACTAGAATACTGCAATCACTGAGCAGCAAATTATATCACCTGTGATGTATTTCAGTTATCTTGCAAACCTGGCCTGTTAGTGGGTCCTGAGGACAGGAGTTGAGAACCACTGGTCTACATGATCCCAGGTTGTTTTAAGCAAATTAAAAAGGAATTACCATGTAAATTCCTGACCTCAGGGAGGACTGTTGACACGGACGTAAGCCTAATACTCCTCCTATGTCTGAGCGGTTGTGTGAAATGGATTCTTTATGCCACATGGAACAGATAGTCTCTTGGGAGAAGGGCACTGAGGAGGCTTCCTTTCTATGACATGTCCGGCAGGCCCATATATACCATGGATATGGACAGCGGTTGGATCTTATCCCCCCCCCCCATCCTTTTTTTTTGCTTCCTTCCTTCCTTTTACTCGTTTTCTTTTTTTTTCCTTTTCCTCTTCTTTCATACTTGGTGGTTGACTGTTCATATGTAACACAGTAAGCAAGTTCATCTGGTTGATATACTGACCACACTTTCATGGGCTGTACCCCACGTCAAGAAGTTACTGTTAAACTTTATGTGGATTCTACAACAGATATCCTACATGATAGCTCTTTTATCTGCTAGTATATTGTGTATGATATAACGCTTTTGCTTCCTGGAATTTTGCTGACCTGTACTGGAATATGGTACACTATGTCTGGGTATTTCGGAAGACATGGACATATCTGACCGATTTCTATTCTTTTGGATACTGTACATGTTTTACACTTTTGTATTTGTGAAAATTTGCAATAAAAATAGATTTAAAAAATAGATTAAACCTAAAAAAGGTCAAAGAGGGGGTGCGATTCCACAATTAAGTGGACCTTCCATGCACAAGGATATCCTGAGAGAAATCACTCCTGCAGAGGGATGGGATGAAGTATGGAACAGTGATGTCACCCGTTAGTCCCAGAAGCTGGAACAGAGGTGTGTGGTGAGGAACTTAAATTTTTACTAATTCTTCATTTTTTAAACCCAACAAATAATAATTAGTACATTTGTAGATCATGGGATATGGCGGAGTGTAAACACATCTTCTGGGTGTGGGCTGGCATTCTTTTTTTCATGGAAGGTCCAAGTGGTTTTGCTTTGGGATTTCCAACAACCTTATATAGGTGATTTCCGGGTTGTCAACAAACCTTTGGCCCTATAATGGGTATAAGCTTCCACCAGGACATTCACCCACCTGCATACATGTGATATGTCAGCCTTTCGATGAGTTTCACCACAGTCCCTCCCTTTATGATGGGGATTCCACCTCTACTTTGCACATTGTCCTCAAATACAATGTTCTCTTCTGAATCCTCCTCCACAAAGCGGTAGACATCTGGACTTGGCAAACGCAGCGGCTGCTCATTCTCTTCCTGGAGTAGCACAGAGTCCAACATCCGGTCCAATGTGCTGCGGTACTGCAGCGTAATCAGAGCCGCCATCCAGTTGTTTTTTTCCTCTGCGGCTTTGGCAGCAAAGATAATGCAGTTCTCATCCTTGGACAGTAACTCGAAGGCGTGTTTATACTCGCCCGTATCTTCCCGATCTACGACTTGCACCTTCCTCATGATGAACTTTTCCTTTAGGCGGTACTCAGCTGTGTTGTAACCGGGGATGCGAGACTGGCCGTGATTCATCTTACAACTGATCATCAGTCCGTCAAACAGGAAAATGTGTCTCTCGTGTTTGGCCCCAACTCTTGTCAAGGAACCCTCCATGATGAACTCGTTACAGCACTGCCCAATATCTTTCCCTTCCCAGCCATCAATGTTTTTCTGGATCTCGTTCATCTTCTTGATAGCCAGGTGCTTGCTGCGCATTTGACGGTTGTAAAGACGCCAAGTGTGTTCTCTGAAAAACAAACAACGGTTGTGGCAAAGTCTCAAATGGTACCTATTGGTGCAACTCTTCATCAAATCTACCATTAGGGAATGACTAAAGACCAGATCTCTTATTGTTGCTAATGACATACTTATCTAAAGTATAACTAAAAACAAACTTTTTTTTTTTAGTTTTGGATAGAGTAGAGAGTAATTAGAACACCTGTCAGTTTTTACTGCTGTCTGTGCCCCCGTTAGGCAGATTCACCCTCTCTATTTGTCCTGTTTAATGTCAGCATCATCAAAAGTAAAAATACAATTCCAAATTTTGGGTTGCCATCAGGACAGTAATAGAGGGGAAATCTTCCAAAGGGGACACTAGTTCTGGTGACCCCGGTGCTGCACCAGGATTCCCTTACTTTGGAGGGATTTCCTCTCACTTCCTGCTTTGGCTATGGGACAGGAAGTGAAGGCAAATTTCTGCAATGGGACAGAGATGGCAAAAAAACTGACACGGGTTACAGCTCTCCCTTTCTCTATCCAAAAAAAAAAAAAAAAAAAAGCCTTTAGTTCTATTTAAAATGTTATTATTAATTTTGTAAAATACAAATTGGCAGACCTAAACTAGACATCCTGAACATTTTAAGGTCTCTGCCTGCTTTAAAGCTGTAGTAAACCAGTTGATGGAAAAGAAAGAAAAAAAATCCCCTGCATGGCAATTTTATAATATATGTTAGTATGCATAGCATAATGGCACACTAGGAATAAAATATGTCACAAACTATAACATTAGCAGCGCTTTAAACACCACAATTAATGATGACAAAAAGTGTATATTCAAAAGTCCACAATAGAGCCAATCATAAGTCCATCACTTGTTGTTCATATAGGTTCTAAATTCAATCATGGATCCCGTCACCACACCGCATGAGGAAAACATCCCAATGGTAATGAACTCATCGGACAGACTCAGCTCATGCGCTTGTAATGATTATTGTTGGCATCTAGGACTGCATCCTTCCATCTAGATATCACTCGTAATGAAAAGATAAGTGCAAC
This sequence comes from Rana muscosa, assembly GCA_029206835.1. Classification (NCBI taxonomy): domain Eukaryota; kingdom Metazoa; phylum Chordata; class Amphibia; order Anura; family Ranidae; genus Rana; species Rana muscosa. The sequence goes on along the minus strand of CM055126.1, from coordinate 198,663,398 downwards.
AACAAGATTTATTGATTCCAAACCCACCTTACAAATGCGCACTTACAATAAAACCAAATATTAAAACATGTATAACAATCCTGTCCTTATCGCTCATCCGTGAAAGACAAAAACAGAACATTCCATAGCCCAACTCAACAACCAGTCTGCCAACCGACCAAATTAACCTGTCCAACAGTCTACGTTAAAAACAGGGGTTTAGTTAGCACGCATTTGCAAATGCATGCATAAGCTGCAAGGCCTCTACACAGCACCCTGTGTATTGCTTGGAGTCCTAACGCTAATGAATTTATAAGTGCATCCACAATGGAAGCACATGCATTAAATATTGCTGATCCGTCTCACCACTCCTCGAATATCTCAGAGTGGCGTTCCCAGGTTGAGACGATTGCTGACAGATCGTTAAGGTAGCTGCATGGTCACACACTGACGCGTTTCATCATCACTTTGTCAGAGGGTGTGGGACAAAAGTAAGGACAGGCTTGTTATACATCTTTTAATATTTGGTTTTATTTAGGGCTGTTACTGATTAAAAATTTTGTGTTCGATTAATCAATATTTTTTTTAATCGATTAATCGACTAATTTCGATTAATTAAAACGCACATACATTTTTAATTTTTTTTTACCGTAATGTCCACATCTGCCCCCATACCGCAATGTCCACATCTCCGATTGTCTGCTCTGTCCGGAATAGACAGCAGGCAGACCTAAAACTTTTATTGTAAGTGCGCATTTGTAAGGGGGGTTTGGAATTAATAAAGCTTGTTTACAGAATCACACTATGTGCACTTATCTTTTCATTACGAGTGATATCTAGATGGAAGGATGCGGTCCTGGATAACAACAATAATCGTTACAAGCGCATGAGCTGAGTCTGTCCAGCGAGTTCATTACCATTGGGGCGTTTTCCTCACACGGTGTGGTGACGGGATCCATGATTGAATTTGGAACCTATATGAACAACAAGTGATGGACTTATGATTGGCTCTATTGTGGCAAGAGCTGCCGTTTACGACATGGGCTCTGAAGGTGCGGCACTGTATGCCGGACCTTCACAGCTCATGCGCCGGAAACGTCACTGGCAGCATGCACTCTGAATATCTCCTAAACTGCGCAAATTTAGAATATATTCACAGTACCTACAGGTAAGCCTTACTATAGGCTTGCCTGTAGGTACAAGTGGTAGAGCAGACTTTACTACCACTTTAAACAAGCCTGTACATTGTTCATTCAACCGAGTCAAATGAAAAAGCCCTGCGTAGGCTCCAAGTAGAAGCTTACACAAGGCCAAGCCACCTCTCCCAACCCCCATGTGACAACACCATAATGCTGCATCAGGGAGGGAGCGGTTTTCTATTTCTATGATGTAAATTTGTAATCAATCACAGTGCACTGGTCTGTGTCTGCCCCCAGAACTTTAACCTTGAACTATTCCAGGTGTTGCTGTACCTATGGATAAGGTCAATTTAGAAGGCATACCTGCTCTCAGTTTATTCATTACTATATACAGTATGTTTCAAGTTGGAAGCTCAGATAGTTTAGAGTCAGGGACCACAGACCATGACAGAAGGTCATCTTTTTTGTTCCTGATTTAGAGATGATCAGCAATGAAATACTGAGGAGGAGTAACAACCACATATGCACCCTATTACTTCCACATGTATATTTGTCCACAAAAAGGAGTTGAAGAAACAGCACAATGCCCCGTAAACGCGTGTTCTCCCAGCGGGGAAGAAGAGTGCCCCAGCTGCAGTATTGCTAGTTCTGGTTTTATAGAGCTAAACGCTATTGGCCTCATTAATACGGGTGTACTACAGTGTACACCCATGCGAAGGCCAAGTTTGCTTTACACAGGTATATGCTGTAGTACGCCAGTGTGAATAAAGGCTTTAGCTCCACTGCCAATGACCTTACCCCATAAGTATCAGCAGTCTGACTCTCATGCACATCAGCTTCCTCTCTCTTATGCATTTGGGACTTTACAGCCCTCCTTTCATATCATGCTCTGCATCTAAAAGAAATCCTGAATACAACAATCCCCTGCCAGCTATAACTGGTGCTATATCATATTATAGTATACATCAATCAAAAGATATTATTGTATTTATAGCTGGCAAGGGAGAAGAACTAAGCCAAGACTGGGGAAACTTGCCAAATGATGTGTGCTACCAGAGCAAGGATAATTGTGATGCAGGAGAAGCACGGTGAGCCGAGAAAGAAGAATGGAAAGAAGAATCATACACTTAAACTAAATAATCCATTATGAAGGAAATACTAGCAGGGGCTTTACTAAATATACCCTATTTAACTCTCTTTTGATTTCCAAATTAGACCTTTAATATACTGCAGAGACAGGCACATACATAATGGTATCCTAGGACATTTAATTTAAGTCAGCGGCCTTACGCAGCTCCTCTACCACTTTTATTGGGGAGCTAGACTCCACAACCTAACCCCCTCCCCCCCCCCCCCCCGAGAAGGTCAACCAATTTTTCTACATTTTACTGTTCCGTAGCTTTTTTAACATGACCCCCGCTTCCTTTACACAAGTTCTGTACCTTTTGCCCACTGCGGCGTACGTAGCTGGTACACAGAAGTGTACTTCCACTTCAATCAGAAAAAAAAACAAACTATAAACTGCACCTTTTTGTCAAATCAGTGGAGGAATAGGTGACCGATTTTACATTTTATTAGCTGTACAAAGTATTGTTTCAAAGCAAGTCTACGCTAGAGCAAATACCGAGCCAAGATTCACAGTCACATCACAGGTGGCTGACCCCTTCAACTAGACCGCTGTTTTTCCATTACACTTCATTGTTCCTCATCTTTAAAAGGACCTGAGATTTAGATTTTTAAATAGTTGGTACTTTGTTGAATAAGTTATGTCTTGTTTTTTTTTTTGGCTATTGCTCCTGTATGAATCTTTTTTGGACACTTGTTTTTTTTTGTTGTACTATTTCGTAATTGCTGATATGGCCTCCCTACAGATATCCTATGAAGCGCTATTGTCTCCTGAAGAAGTGAACTTTGTTTCACGAAACATGTAGAAAGCGATAGGCTATCAACTAGTTATCTTGATCTGTATACATGGTACTATTTAATCATTCCCTATACTCTGTTATGCTTTATGGAATTTTTTTCACAATTAAAATTTTTGTATATGAATGAAAATCAAATTTTTTAAGTAATTGTTGATTTGTTGAAGTTTGGTGCAGTTCTCAAAAGTCCCATGAGCAACTTTTTTTGGTTGAGAGGTCTGTTTTTCTTGTTTGTTTACAATATTTTACGGAATTCTTTTAACGGCTTTACCTGAGTAATTTGGGCAGCATTATGGCCCTAATGGTGCACATTTACAAAACAGTGCAAATACTATTTTAACAGATAACTATAGTAAAAATTACTACAAGTTTGCAAGCAGCAAAGTCCTTTCATCTGACAGATTACCACTCCAGAGATTCAGTCCTATTTGGATTAACTGATACAATTCTATACAGGCAGCCTGATCAAAAAACGAAGTCGTTCCTTACCCTGGGCGTCGTCGTGGGGAGTGCTTGTTGTAGATGCGCTCCATGCTACATCGGAGATTAAGCAGAGCGGTGATGGCTTGTTTTAAACATTCTCTGTCCTCCTGGTCCTCGCTGCGTTCTTGTAACAGCTGTAAGATAGTGCTCAATTCATTTACCAATTTACTCCTGTCCTTAAAGACCATGTTTTGAAATGAGTTGTTGAAATCAATAAATCTAATCAATTAAGCTATTTCCCTCCCTTTCCCTGCAATTAGAGCAACTAACAAATGACTATATCTCTGGTAGCTGATCGCCTCCAACTAGGTCTCTATCCATCCCTTCTATACCCCATCATCCTAAAAGCCTGCCTCATGGTAGGGAAAAGCATCACAAGTTTTTAAATTATTTCTGGGTCCATCTCCAGCTCAGGTATGACATCTAGGAAGAGTAGTGACAACAAAAATAGAACGGGACTTACTGCACAGGTACAGCGGGGAAAATAAATTATTTGACCCCCTGCAGATTTTGTACGTTTGCCCACTTACAAAGAAATGAAGATTCTATCATTTTTGTCATAGGTGTATTTTATATAATAGAAACACAATATCAACCAAAAATCCAGAAAAAACACGATACAAATGTTATAAATTGAGTTGCAGTTCAGTGAGTAAAATAAGTATTTGATCCCCAACCAACAATAGTTCTGGCTACAGTATGTGCTCATGTGGTACACAGATTAGTCCTGTTAATTTAAGAAGGTGCTCCTAATGACAACTCGTTATGTGTATAAAAGACACCTGTCCACAGAATCTCTTTCTTTCATTCAAACAACACTATCATGGGAAAGACCAAAGAGCTGTCAAAGGACATCAGGGACAAGATTGTAGATCTGCACAAGGCTGGAATGGGCTACAAGAACATCAGCAAGAAGCTTGGTGAGATGGAGACAAAATGTTGAGTGATTATTCACAAACAGCAGAAATACAAAATAACCATCAGTGGTCCTCGGTCTGGAGCTCCATGCATGGTTTTGCTTAATGGGGTGAGGATGATCATGAGAAAAGGGAGGGATCAGCCCAGAACTACACGGGAGGAGCTTGTGAAGGATCTCAAGGCAGTTGGGACCACAGTCACCAAACAAACCATTGGTAACACAATACACCGCCATGGATTGGAATCCTGCAGCATCCACGAGGTCCCCCCTCCTCAAGAAGACACACGATTTAGAGAAAGATTGGAACAAAGTGTTGTGGTCAGATGTGACCAAAATTGAGCTCTTTGGCCATTACCTTGACTCACCGTGCTTGAAGGAAGAAAAATGCTGACTATGACCCTAAGAACACCATCCCAACAGTAAAGCACGGAGGTGGAAACATTATGCTTTGGGGCTGTTTCTCTGCTAAAAGTACAGGCCGACTATTACATTGAGGGGCCAATGGACAGGGTCATGTATTGTAAAAATCCTGGACGAGAACCTTCTTCGCTCAGACAGATCACTGAAGATGGGTCGTGGATGGGTCTTCCAGCATGACAATTAGAGGTCGACCGATATGGGTTTTTCTCTGGCCGATGCCGATATTTAGAAATCGCTGCGGCCGATGGCCGATATATGATGCCGATTTTTTGGGCCGATATGTTAGGCCGATTTTTTTAGATTTTATGAGATGAAGGGGAAAAAAAAAAAAACTAACAGTTGGACCCCTTACACACTGGGGTGTTTTTCAGGCACTTTTGGGCTAAAAATAACACCTGTAAAAATGGCTGCAAAACAGCTCCCCTGCAGTCTCAGTGTGAAAGCCTGAGTGCTTTCACACTGAGGCGGTGCGCTGGCAGGACGTTAAAAAAAAGTCCTGCAAGCAGCATCTTTGAAACTGTGTATACCGCTCCTCCACCACTACTGCCTATTGAAATGAATGGGCACTGCTGCTGAAGCGCCTGCAAAGTGCTTCTGCAGCGGTGCTACACGGGCGCATTTAACCTCTTCATCGGCCGCTAGCTGGGTTATAAGCACCCCGCTAGCAGCTAGCTGCGTTTTACCGCCAACGCCTACCCGCTCCAGTGTGAAAGCAGCTTTTTTTTGGCGGAAAGAGTTCCGCCAAAAAAAAAAAATATTAAAAGTCAGCCGCTACAAATACTGCAGCTGCTGACTTTTAATATATGGACACTTACTTGTCCTGGGCGCCCGCGATGTCGGCACCCGAAGCCGATCTCTCTCTCGGCTCTCGGGTGCTGCCGCCGCCATCTTCGGTAAGGTAATCAGGAAGCAGGCACAAGAACAGGTAATCAAAACTTTGACGAAAAAAAAAAGTTTAGTTTTATTTAACATTCATTAAAGTGTATTTTTTCCCCAAAAATCCACTTCCCCAAAAATTGCGTTTGAAAGACTGCTGCGCAAATACCGTGTGACATAAAATATTGCAACAACCGCCATTTTATTCCCTAGGGTCTCTGCTAAAAAAAAAATATATAATGTTTGGGGGTTCCAAGTGATTTTCTAGCAGAAAATACAGGATTTTTACTTGTAAGCTACAAGTGTCAGAAAAGATTTAGTCTTTAAATGGTTAAACTGAGAACTTCTTCACAGGAGTTCAGTTCATTGATAAGAAGAAACAAAGGGATTTTTATAACAGCTTACCTGTAAAATCCTTTTCTTGGAGTACATCACGGGACACAGAGCGACTTAGTCATTACTAATGGGTTATATAGATTACCTTCAGGTGCTGGCACTGGCCACTTCCAAACCGGAAGTACCCTCCCCTATATAAGCCCCTCCCATCCGGGAGCACCTCAGTTTTGTAGCAAAGCAATAAGTGTCCCAAAAAGAGGGGTGGGAGCTCTGTGTCCCGTGATGTACTCCAAGAAAAGGATTTTACAGGTAAGCTGTTATAAAAATCCCTTTTTCTTTTTCGTACATCACGGGACACAGAGCGACTTAGTCATTACTAATGGGACGTCCCAAAGCAATGCCAAATGAGGGGAGGGATACATAAGCTGGGCGCCATCAGGCATGAGGATCTTTTGCGGCCTGCAACACACTGCGCCCAAAGGCGACATCCTCCTGACTTCTAACGTCTACCTGGTAGAATCTAGTAAACGTGTGTACCGAAGACCATGTTGCGGCCTTACATACTTGAGCCAGGGAGGCCTGGTGATGCACTGCCCATGAAGTTCCAACTGCTCTTGTGGAGTGCGCCCTAACTTTGAACGGAGGCGGCCTCTTTCTCAAGCCATAGGCTTGTATTATGACCTGTCGAATCCACTTGGCTAAAGTAGATTTTGATGCTGCCTGACCCTTTCTAGGGCCTTCCGGCAGAATAAACAAAGTATCCGTTCTGCGAATCTGAGCAGTGGCTTTTAGATAAGCTTTAACTGCTCTTACTACATCCAAAGAATGTAATAACTTTTCCTCTACCGAGCTAGGTTTGGGGAAAAAAGAAGGAAGAACCACATCTTGGTTCAAATGAAACCTCGATACCACCTTGGGAAGAAAGGCTGGATGAGGACGTAATACTACTCTGTCCTTATGGACAACCAGATATGGCTCCTTACAGGACAAGGCGGCTAATTCCGATACTCTTTTAGCCGAACAAACGGCTACTAAGAAAATCAATTTCCTGGTGAGAAGAACCAAGGAAATGTGTTGCAATGGTTCAAACGGTTGTTTCTGTAGAACCGACAGAACCAGGTTTAAGTCCCAAGGACATATGGGAATACTAACCGGAGGGCTAATACGCATCACTCCTTGTATGAAAGCTTTGACTAGTGAATGCGAAGCCAAGGGCCTTTGAAAAAATATTGACAAGGCCGAAATCTGACCCTTGATAGTACTCAAGGCCAGCTTCCTATCTACAGCCCACTGTAGGAAGTCCAAAATCCTCCCTATCACGTACTTACGTGGATGCCATTTCTTGGCCTCACACCACGTAATGTACGCCTTCCAGATCCTATAATAGATCTGCCTGGATACCGGCTTCCTGGCATTGATCATGGTAGATACCACAGAATTAGAGAGCCCCCTCTTTTTCAGAATGTGGGCTTCAATAGCCAGGCCGTCAAACCTAGGGCTGGTAAGGAAGGGTGGTATATCGGTCCCTGCGACAGCAGGTCCGGACGATGTGGGAGGGTCCAAGGACTCCTCACTGACATTTTTACAATCTCCGCGTACCATGCCCTTCGGGGCCACGCTGGAGCCACCAGAATCACTGGTTTCTTTTCTACCCTGATTCTGCGGAGTAATCGCGGTAACAATTGTGGCGGTGGGAATGCATATATCAGCTTGAACTGATCCCAAGGGAACACTAGGGCATCCGAGCCGCAAGCTAGGGGATCCCTTGTGCGAGACACAAATCTGTCCACCTTTGCGTTGAATCTGGATGCTAGCAGATCTACATCCGGTGTTCCCCACCGCTGGCATATTGCCTGGAAAACCTCGGGGTGAAGAGACCATTCCCCCGGGCATAATTGTTGGCAACTTAAAAAGTCCGCTCTCCAATTTTCCACTCCTGGGATGAAAACCGCGGATATGGCTGGGACATATTTTTCTGCCCACTCCAGGATGCAATTTGCTTCCCTCTGGGCTGCACGACTCCTGGTGCCACCCTGGTGATTGATATATGCCACTGCTGTGGCATTGTCTGATTGAATTCTGACAGGGGACCCTTGGAGTTTGGATGTCCATGCTACTAGGGCATACCGGGCTGCTCGTATCTCTAAGAGATTGATGGGCAGGGCCTTTTCTGCTTCTGACCACTTGCCCTGGAGAGACCATTGCTCCAGTACTGCCCCCCAGCCTATGAGGCTGGCATCTGTAGTGACTACCTTCCAAGAAACCGGACTGAAGGGTTTCCCTTTTTCCAGATTCTGGGGCACCAACCACCAATGGAGGCTCTTGCGAACGGAAGGGGACAGGGACATTGGTAAGTCTAAAGCCTGAACTTTTTTGTTCCAGGCTGACAGTATGGCCCTTTGCAAATTCCTTGAATGGAATTGACCGTAGGGTACCGCTTCGAATGAAGCCACCATTTTTCCCAGCAGCCTCATGCAGAGGCGTATGGATGGTTTTCTTTTTGTACCCACTAAGTGGGTCAAATCTTTTAAAGACGACACCTTCTCTGGAGGTAAGAAAATCTTTCTCTGATTTGAATCCAGCCTTAACCCTAAGTATTCCAGACTTTTGACTGGTCTTAGAGCTGACTTGTCCCGGTTGATAATCCAACCGTGATATTCCAGATACTTGATTGTCTTGTGAATAGCTCCTTCCAGCTTTGCCACTGAGTGGTCTATTAGTAGCAGGTCGTCTAGATATGCCATTATCGTTACACCTTGTGTTCTTAGATTGGCCAATAATGGGGCCAGAATTTTTGTGAACACTCGTGGTGCTGTGGCCAGACCGAAAGGTAAGGCTCTGAACTGAAAATGGCGCCCTTCTACTGCAAAGCGTAGAAATTTCTGGTGGGCCGGAAAGATGGGAATATGCAGATAAGCATCCCTTATGTCGATCGAGGCTAACCATTCCTGCCCTTGTAGGGCGGTGGCCACCGATCGGATCGACTCCATCCGAAAAGTCCTGATATTTAGGAACTTGTTTAGCCCTTTTAGATTTAATATGGGCCTCACGTCCCCATTTGGTTTGGGGACTGTGAAAAGGTTCGAGTAAAACCCGAATCTGCTTTCTTCCAGGGGAACCTTCATGATTACACCTTGGAGCAATAGTTGTTCTAGTGCCAGAAGGAGGGATCCTCTCTTCTGGGGATCTCTTGGCACGTTTGACCTCATAAATTGGGCAGGAGGAGTGCCTTTTAACTCCAGCTTGTATCCCAGACTTACTGCGGAGAGCACCCATCTGTCTCTGATGGTGTCCCGCCAGGTCTCTGTGAACAACTGAAGCCTTCCCCCCACCCGATTGAGTGGGGGCAACGCTTCATGACTTGGGGGGAGGTTTTGTACCTCTCTTGATCCAGGGCTTCTTGTTACCCTGTGATTGTCCCTGATTTCTGCCCCCTGAATTTGACCGCGGAGGCCGTCGGAACTGCTTCACAGCCGATGTGCCCGGGACTGGAGAAGTAGGCCTCTTAAAAGAAGGACTTCTACTCTTGTTCTTAACCGGTAAGAGTGAACTTTTACCGGCAGAAATTTTCTGGATATATTTGTCCAGATCTTCTCCAAATAAGCGTTCTCCATGAAATGGGAAGCTAACCAGCAGTTTCTTACAGGGAGCTTCAGCAGACCAGTTTTTGAGCCACAGAAGCCTACGCATATGTACTATAGACAGCGTAAAGCGGGAGGCCTGTTGGATTGTATCCTTTATGGCGTCCACCGCAAAACACAAGGCTCTAGGCAGGTCAGCTAGGGCAAGAGCCTGCTGATCTGGTAAGTCCCTTAAGACTTGTTTCAACTGATCTTTCACTGCTTGGCAGACCCCAATCGCTGCTACCGCAGGTTGTGTCACCATGCTTGCTGTAGAGAAAGCAGATTTTAGTAAAGACTCCAATTTTTTATCTATTGGGTCTTTGAACATTGGAACATTATCTACTGGACATGTCAGTGATTTGTTCACAGAAGAGATGGCTGCGTCCACTGTAGGGACCCTCCATTTTTTTATGAACTTATCCTCCATGGGATAGATCACCGGAAATCTCTTGGGGGGAGCAAATATTTTATCAGGATGCTCCCAATCCTGGTAAATAAGCCCTTCTAATAAAGGGTGGATTGGGAAGGAACAGACAGCCTGGGGAGCTTTTAGCGACCCTAGCGAGGAAACCGTAGTGGATGGTGGTTCCGCCAGAGGCATTTTAAATGCTGATCGGACCATGTTAGTCAGAGACTGAACCCATAATTTTTCAGCCTGAGATGCTGAGAAAGGTTCTTCCACTGTTGATTCCTCCATAACTGAATCAACCTCATCCTGATCCCCTTCAGGTAGGTCGATCTCTGTGTGGGGCTGTTCCTCCACTAACAGGCACTCTGAAGGAGGAGACGGAGATCGGACGCGCTTTCCCTGTGACAGGGAAGCAGCGATCAATGCTGTTAATCTCTCTTCCAATCCTCCCAGAGTTGAGGATAAAACCTCCTCTGTTATATATACAGGAGCAGGTGGACTGGGGACAGCCGCAGCACCAGGCACTCCTGCGGGGTTTCTACGGCTACTGACCTCTGAATTCTCAGGGGAGATTGGTGCAGTACAAACATGCCCAATATCCTCAGAGCCCGATGGAGACCCCTTTGGCTTCCTGGAAGACTTATTTCCGGAGCGTCTGGACGACATATCCTTTAAGCACAAAGCTGAGGTATTCCCGTCGTCATACACCAATTTTGCTGGTAATAGTCTAACACAGTTGCTGCTATATACCAGCTGGTGTCCACTAAAGTGCCTTTCTATCGGGATGCCTGCATCAACCGCCTCTGTGTGCCACTGTTTGTTGCTAGCTCTGTTTGCATCCAGCTGACACTTGTACTGTGTCTTTATACAAGCTGGGACGCCTGCACATGCGCAGAAGCGCCGTGGCGCGCATCGAGCGTCATCCACCCGCCCCGCCCCTTTTTTTTCATAGGAGGCGCGTGCACGCGCCCGTGCGCGCGCCCGTGCGCCATTGGCGCCCTTTTCGAAAATCAAACAGGGACTAGGAGCCAGGGCCCTTTTTGCCGGAGGGCCTGTGCGGTGGATGAGCGCAGCAACAGGGCAGAGGAAGTGGATTCCCACAGAGAAACTTACCAACTGCCTGGATCTTTTGACTTGAGAAAACCAAAGATCCACATGACAAGAAAAATGGACTACAGCGGCCTCTAGTGGTTTAACACAGGTACCGCGGTCCTCTTTTTTTTTTTTTTTTTTTTTTCTTGACTACTATTAAAATTTTACATTTTCAGTAGTTACAGGCATACACAGATATTAGCGGGAATACCGTTAGGTAACAGACAGAAAGACAAATTAGGCTTGGGGGTCCCCCAATAGAACCAAGTTCCTGGGGGCCCCCACTTACCTGTTCCCCGCCGCAGGACTCTGTTTGGTCCACAGAAGCCCAAACTTCACCTATCACGGCAGGCATTGTAATTAAACCTTCAGGGACCGGGTTCCCAAGGATTCCACTCCCCTGGACCTGTATAGCACCCTGCACAGACAACATCTTGGTCGTGGGTATGACCAGAGCTCTGGATCCCAGGGTCCAGCCCTCCTAAGAGAGGCATTACAGGCAAAACCTTGCTCTTCTGCTGCAAGGCCCGGGTACCGACCGTTTAGCTATGAAGCTTTTTTGGTGGGATCCGGAACAGCTTACTAAGGCCCAAAAGAACCTGTACGCAAGCCCAGTGAAAACACATGTTACTCTTTGGCCAACACCTTAGACACTGGCAAAAAACTGAGGTGCTCCCGGATGGGAGGGGCTTATATAGGGGAGGGTACTTCCGGTTTGGAAGTGGCCAGTGCCAGCACCTGAAGGTAATCTATATAACCCATTAGTAATGACTAAGTCGCTCTGTGTCCCGTGATGTACGAAAAAGAAATTGTAACTCTTTTCTCTCTCACTTGGCAGGCTGCCCAGAGATGAGTCACTGCACGGGAAACTTCAGGCAACTTGTATTGACTTCTATGAGAGATGTCATTTCCAAGCCACGCTGAAGTTTTTTTTTTTTTTCATATCGGCTTCTGTTTTCAGAATATCGGCCGATGCCGATTAACTAAAAAGTGGCAAAAATCGGCCGATATATTGGTCGACCTCTAATGACAATGACCCAAAGCATACCACCAAGGCAACAAAGAAGTGGCTCAAGAAGCAGCACATTAAGGTCATGCAGACCATAATCCTATAGAAAATTTTTGGAAGGAGCTGAAACTTTGAGTTGCCAAGCAACAGCCAATAAACCTTAAGGATTTAGAGAAGATCTGTAAAGAAGAGTGGACCAAAATCCCTCCTGAGATGTGTGCAAACCTGATCACCAACTACAGTGCCTTAAAAAAGTATTCATACCCCTTGAAATTTTCCACATTTTGTCATGTTACGACCAAAAACGTAAATGCATTTTATTGGGATTTTATGTCATCACAAAGTGGCACATAATTGTGAAGAGGGAGAAAACTGATAAATGGTTTTCAAATTTTTTTTTACAAATAAATAACTGAAAAGTGTGGCGTGAATTTGCATTCAGCCCCCTTTACTCTGATACCTCCAACTAAAATGTAGTGGAACCAATTGCCTTCAGAAGTCACCCAATTAGTAGTCAATCTGTGTGTAATTTAATCTCAGTATAAATACAGCTGTTCCGTGAAGCCCTCAGAGGTTTGTTAGAGAACCTTAGTGAACAAACAGCATCATGAAGACAGGTCAGGAATAAAGTTGTGGAGAAGTTTAAAGCAGGGTTAGGTCAGATGAGACCAAAATTGAACTTTTTGGCTTAAAAGCAAAATGCCATGTGTGGCGGAAAACAGACACTGCACATTACCCTGAACACACCATCCCCACCGTGAAACATGGTGGTGGCAACATCATGTTGTGGGGATGCTTTTCTTCAGCAGGGACAGGGAAGCTTGTCAGAGTTGATGGGCAGGTGGATGGAGCCAAATACAGGGCAATCTTAGAATAAAACCTGTTAGAGTCTGCAAAAGACTTGAGACTGGGGCGGAGGTTCAAATACTTACTACTCACTAAACTGCAACTCAATTTATAACATTTGTATCATGTTTTTTCTGGATTTTTGGTTGATATTCTGTCTTTATCATTTAAACTACACCTGTAACAATTCTAGACCCTCAATTTCTTTGTAAGTGGGCAAACTTACAAAATCTGCAGGGGATCAGATAATTATTTTCCCTACTGTACAAGTTAAAACCCACAGAGAATACTAAGCCTTTGAAAGGTAATGCTGTCTTTTAGATACAACTGACATTCAATGAAACTATTTAATATAATGTAATGTGACATTAGCACTCACAGGGCTCATGTTAGCGGCCAACACATTCAGGGCCGCACATCTATCCTTAACTACATGCAAACCGTTGTGGATAGCGTCAGCCTGTCATTGATATGTACAGGCTTCCTGTCTGCGGCTGATCTGAAATGCTTAAATCATACCCGCCGCAGAAATATGCTGATCTAGGTGGTGTACAGCGCTAATCGGCTAAGCGCATGAGCCCATTAGTACAGTAACACTGCATATTTTTAGCACCGATCATTGTATTGGTGTCACTGGTTCCCAAAAAAAAGTGTCAGTTAAGTGTCCGATTTGTCCGCCGCAATGTCGCAGTCCCGCTAAGAATAGCCACCATTACTAGGATAATAAATAAAAATGCCATAAAAATTTCCCATGGTTTGTGGACGTGATAACTTTTGTGCAAACTAATCAATATATGCTTATTGGGATTTTTTTAACCAAAAATATGTAGCAGAATACATATTGGCCTAAATTGATGAAGAAATTATTTTTTTTTTACATTTTTATTGGGTATGTTTCATAGCAGAAAGTAAAAAATATTGTTTGTTTTTTTTTACAATTTTCTGTCTTTTTTTGTTTATAGTGCAAATAAAAACCGCAGAGGTGATCAAATACCACTAAAAGAAAGGTCTATTTGTGGGGAAAAAAAAGGACATCAATTTTATTTGGTTACAGTGTGACACGACCGCGCAATTGTCAGTTAATGCCGTATTGCAAATATGGCCTGGTCATGAAGATGGTAAAACCTTGCGGGGCTGAAGTGGTTAAGGTGGAAGAGTGAAGAAGTACATTTGATGTTCTAATTTTCTGTGGTGTTGGGAAAAATGCTTGGCTCTTGGATTCTTTTTGGACGTCATATGTGCACACCAATTTATGGACTTTATTGTATTGGGTTAATTGATTACTCAGTAGTGCCTTAGTGGGACCTTTATTTCTATATTGTTTGTATCATGGTAGTATTCACTTAAAGGGGCAGCTGCACATTACTGGTGACATTTAAAAAGTATAATGGAGACAGATAGAATGGCCTACTCTAATGGTATATTTAAAATTGAATCGGTTGGCCTCTATGATGAAGCCCAACCTTGCGGGTGAAACGCAACAGAGAGTAGGACTCTATTCATGTTGCCCAGAAAAAGTAACCAGTGTTTGAACTTTTCGCAGAGTGCAGCCATTTTTTTTTCCTTTGGATTTCTGCAGTATTATGTACCATCGAATGCTACATAATACATTGCTTAGCTTTTAAAAAAAAAAGTTTTATCTCTTTGTCTGAAGTTCAGCTTTAACCTGCTCAGTGTAATTTCCTGCTGAAAATCTAAAGCGCCATACAGGGCCAGTAGAATGTACTTCTTGAAGTCTGCTGAATGCAACTTCCCTTTTCTCTCACCAATTACATTTAAACTTACAAGGTAGATTTTATTATGTTTGGTGATCAACTTTTTTTTTTTTTTTTACTTCAGACTTTCTGTATCTGAGAGGAAGATATTTGCCCTGAATGTGAGTTCCAGCATTTCCAAATTATCAACAGAAGTCTTACCTCCAATAATTCAAAATAGTGCAAACAGTGGTAAACAGGAACCAGCATGAGACGAGGGAGGATGTATCTCACTGCTTCTTTAAAGCCGTCAGATATTGACTGAGAGGAGACGACACAAATTAGAGAACATGACATTCTGTAGATTAGAAGCTCTAACATGCAAGACCTACATACAATGTTTACATATTTACTACACAGCCTACTGACCCCATGATTAAAGGGACATGGGAGTTGATTTACTAAAAGGTAAATCCACTTTGCACTTAAAGTGCAGTCACTGTAAATCAGAAGGAAAGATCTGAAATCAGGGGAAGCTCTGCTGATTTTCATCCAATTATGTACAAGCAAAAATGTTTTTCTTTCTCGTACATCACGGGACACAGAGCGACATAGTCATTACTAATGGGTTATATAGATACCGTCAGGTGCTGGCACTGGCAACTTCCAAAACCGGAAGTACCCTCCCCTATATAAGCCCCTCCCATCCGGGAGCACCTCAGTTTTTTGCCAGTGTCTAAAGTGTTGGCCAAGAAGAAACATGTGTTTTTCACTGAGCTTGCGTACAGGTTCTTTTGGGCCTCAGTAAGCTATTCCGGATCCGACCAAAAAAGCTTCATAGCTAAACGGTCGGTACCCGGGCCTTGCAGAGAAGAGCAAGGTTTTGCCTGTAATGCTTCTCTTAGGAGAGCTGGACCCTGGGATCCAGAGCTCTGGTCATACCCACGACCAAGATGTTTTCTGTGCAGGGTGCTATACAGGTCCAGGGGAGTGGAATCCTTGGGAACCCGGTCCCTGAAGGTTTGATTACAATGCCTGCCGTGATAGGTGAAGTTTGGGCTTTTGTGGACCAAACAAAGTCCTGCGGCGGGGAACAGGTAAGTGGGGGCCCCCAGGAACTTGGTTCTATTGGGGGACCCCCAAGCCTAATTTGTCTTTCTGTCTGTTAGCTAATGGTATTCCCGCAAAATTCTGTGCATGCCTGTAACTACTAAAAAAATGTAATAATTTTTAATGGTGGTCAAGAAAAATTTTTTTTTTATATATATATATATATATATATATATATATATATATATATATATATATGTATTTAATATATTAGACTGCGGTACCTGTGTTTGTCCACTAGAGGCCGCTGTGGAACGTTTCTTGTCATGTGGACTAGTTTCTTCTCATCAGAGCGAGTCCAGGCAGATGGTGAGTTCTCTTATGGGAAACTGCTTCCTCTGCCATGTTGCAATGCTCGTCCATCCCCCGGCCTGCGGCAAAGGGGGCCCTGGCTCTTGTCCCTGGTTTCCATTTTCGAAATTAGCACCGAAGGCGCACGTGACCGCGCGCATGCGCGTGCATGCACCTCTATATATAGAGGTGAGCCGGGAAAGGGGGCGGAGCCTGGGGGATGACGCTCTGTGCGCGCCGCAGCGCTTCTGCGCATGTGCGGGCGTCCCAGCATGTTAAAAACCACAATTTTGTGTGGTGAGCTGGCTATGAAGTACAGAGACAGAGCTGGCAACATTTAAAGAAGGCATACAGCAAGCGGTTGATACAGGCATCCCCTAGAAAGGCACATTAGTAGACACCAACTGTTTCTTATAGCAGCATTTATGCTAGACTATTGTCAGTAACTGGTGTATTTCGGCTGGAATACCTCAGCTTTGTGGCTTAGGAATATGCCGTCTAAAAACTCCGGGACTAGAAATTCCAGGAGGAATAGGGGGTCTCCATCGGGCTCTGAGGATCTTGGGCATGCTTCGGCTGCACCAGTCTCCCCTGAAGAATCAGAGGTTAGTGACCGTAGAGCACCCTCAGGAGTACCTGGTACTGTGGCTGTCCTCAGTTCACCTGCTCCTGTGTATGTAACAGAGGAGGTTTTTTCCTCAGCTCTGGGAGGGCTGGAAGAGAGGCTTATTCGGGGAAGACCTGGACAAATATATCCAGAGAATTTCCAGCGGTAAAAGTACACTTTTGCCGGTTAAAAATAGAGTTAGAGGTCCCTCTTTTAAGAGGCCTGCTTCTCCAGTCCCTAGGACATCGGCTGTGAAACAGTTTCGACGGCCTCCTCGGTCAAATCCCGGAGGTAAAAATCAGGGACAATTGCAGGGTAACAAGAAGCCCTGGAGCAGGAGAGGTACAAAACCTCCCCCAAAGTCAAATGCATGAAGGGTTGCCCCCACCCAATCGGGTGGGGGGAAGACTTCAGTTGTTCACAGAGACCTGGCGGGACACGATCCGAGACAGATGGGTGCTCTCCGCAGTAAATCTGGGATACAAATTGGAGTTAAAAAACTCCCCTCCTTCCCGCTTTATAAGGTCGAACGTGCCAGGGGATCCCCAGAAGAGAGGATCCCTCCTGTTGGCACTAGAACAATTATTGCTCCAAGCAGTAATTATAGAGGTTCCCCTGGAAGAATGGGGGTTCGGGTTTTACTCAAACCTCTTTACAGTCCCGAAGCCAAACGGGGACGTGAGGCCCATATTAAATCTAAAAGGGCTAAACAAATTCCTACATATCAGGACTTTCCGGATGGAGTCGATCCGATCGGTAGCCACTGCCCTACAAGGGGAGGAATGGTTAGCCTCGATCGACATCAAAGATGCTTATCTGCACATTCCCATCTTTCTAGCCCACCAAAAATTTCTACGCTTTGCGGTAGAAGGGCGCCATTTTCAGTTCAGAGCCTTACCCTTCGGTCTGGCCACAGCACCAAGAGTGTTCACAAAAATTCTGGCCCCATTATTGGCCAATCTAAGAACACGAGGTGTAACAATAATGGCATATCTAGATGACTTGTTGCTGATAGACCACTCAGTGGAAAAACTAGAAGTGGTTGTTCACGAGACAATCAAGTATCTGGAATATCACGGTTGGATTATCAACCGAGACAAGTCAGCCCTAAAACCAGTCAAAAGTCTGGAATACTTGGGGCTAAGGCTGGATTCAGACCAGAGAAAATTTTTCTTGCCTCAAGAAAAGGGGTCGTCTTTGAGAGATTTGATCCACTTAGTGGGTTCAAAAAGACAGCCATCCATACGCCTGTGCATGAGGCTGCTGGGAAAAATGGTGGCATCATTCGAAGCAGTACCCTACGGTCAATTCCATTCAAGGAAGTTGCAAAGGGCCATACTGTCAGCCTGGAACAAAAAAGTTCAGGCTCTGGACTTACCAATGTCCTTGTCCCCTTCCGTTCGCAAGAGCCTCCGCTGGTGGTTGGTTCCCCAGAATCTGGAAAGAGGGAAATCCTTCAGTCCGATTTCCTGGAAGGTGGTCACTACAGATGCCAGCCTTATAGGCTGGGGAGCAGTACTGGAGCAATGGTCTCTCCAGGGCAGATGGTCGGATGCAGAAAAGGCCCTGCCCATCAATCTCTTAGAGATACGAGCAGCCCGGTATGCCCTAGTAGCATGGACATCCAAACTCCAAGGGTCCCCTGTCAGAATTCAATCAGACAATGCCACAGCAGTGGCATATATCAATCGTCAGGGGGGCACCAGGAGTCGTGCAGCCCAAAGGGAAGTAAATTACATCCTGAGATGGGCAGAAAGATATGTCCCAGCCATATCTGCGGTATTCATTCCAGGAGTGGAGAATTGGAAGGCGGACTTTCTAAGTCGCCAACAATTATGCCCAGGGGAATGGTCCCTTCATCCCGAGGTTTTCCGGACAATATGTCAGCGGTGGGGAACACCGGATGTAGATCTGCTAGCATCCAGATTCAACGCAAAAGTGGACAGGTTTGTCTCTTGGACAAGGGATCCCCTAGCTTGCGGCTCGGATGCCCTAGTGTTCCCTTGGGATCAGTTCAAGCTGATATATGCATTCCCACCGCCACAATTGTTACCTCGATTACTCCGCAGAATCAGGGTAGAAAAGAAATCAGTGATTCTGGTGGCTCCAGCGTGGCCCCGAAGAGCATGGTACGCGGAGATTGTAAAAATGTCTGTGGGGAGTCCTTGGACCCTCCCACATCGTCCGGACCTGCTTTCGCAAGGACCGATATACCACCCTTCCTTACCAGCCCTAGGTTTGACGGCCTGGCTATTGAAGCCCACATTCTAAAAAAGAGAGGGCTCTCTAATGCTGTGGTATCTACCATGATCAATGCCAGGAAGCCGGTATCCAGGCAGATCTACTATAGAATCTGGAAGGCGTAAATCGCCTGGTGTGAGGCCAAGAAATGGCATCCACGTAAATACGTAATAGGTAGGATTCTGGACTTCCTACAATGGGCTGTAGATAGGAAGCTTGCCTTGAGTACTATCAAGGGTCAGATTTCGGCCTTGTCAATATTTTTTCAAAGGCCCTTGGCTTCGCATTCACTAGTCAAAGCCTTTATACAAGGAGTGATGCGTATTAGTCCTCCGGTTAATATTCCCATATGTCCATGGGATCTAAACTTGGTTCTGTCGGTTTTACAGAAACAACCATTTGAACCATTACAGCATATTTCCTTGGTGCTTCTCACCAGGAAATTGATTTTTCTAGTAGCCATTTGTTCGGCTAAAAGAGTGTCGGAATTAGCAGCTATGTCCTGTAAAGAGCCATATCTGGTTATCCATAAGGACAGAGTAGTATTACGTCCTCAGCCAGCCTTTCTTCCTAAGGTGGTATCGAGGTTTCATTTGAACCTAGATGTGGTTCTTCCTTCTTTTTTCCCCAAACCTACTTCGGTAGAGGAAAAGTTATTGCATTCTTTGGATGTAGTAAGAGCAGTTAAAGCTTATCTAAAAGCCACTGCTCAGATTCGCAGAACGGATACTTTGTTTATTCTGCCGGAAGGCCCCAGAAAGGGTCAGGCAGCGTCAAAATCTACTTTAGCCAGGTGGATTCGACAGGTCATAATACAAGCCTATGGCTTGAGAAGGAGACCGCCTCCGTTCAAAGTTAGAGCGCACTCCACGAGAGCAGTTGGAACTTCATGGGCAGTGCATCACCAGGCCTCCCTGGCTCAAATCTGTAAGGCCGCAACATGGTCTTCAGTTCACATGTTTACTAGGTTCTACCAGGTGGACGTTAGAAGTCAGGAGGATGTCGCCTTTGGGCGCAGTGTGTTGCAGGCCGCAAAAGATCCTCATGTCTGATAGCGCTCAGCTTATATATGGTGTATCCCCCCCCCCCTCATTTGGCATTGCTTTAGGACATCCCATTAGTAATGACTATGTCGCTCTGTGTCCCGTGATGTACGAGAAAGAAAATAGGATTTTTATAACAGCTTACCTGTAAAATCCTTTTCTTGGAGTACATCACGGGACACAGAGCTCCCGCCCCTCTTTGGGGACACTTATTGCTTTGCTACAAAACTGAGGTGCTCCCGGATGGGAGGGGCTTATATAGGGGAGGGTACTTCCGGTTTTGGAAGTTGCCAGTTCCAGCACCTGACGGTATCTATATAACCCATTAGTAATGACTATGTCGCTCTGTGTCCCGTGATGTACTCCAAGAAAAGGATTTTACAGGTAAGCTGTTATAAAAAATCTTATTTTTTTTTACATTCCTTGCATGTCCCCCTCAGATCTACAAAAAATGCACTTGTAGTGCAAAGTGGATTTGCCTTTAGTAAATAAACCCCATGGTCACATTGCCCATGCAGGGGAAAGTAACAGTGTATCTGAAAAGCTTCCACCTCCCCCCGATAACACTATACTCACCATGCCTGCGCTCCCTTGCAGCTCCATTGCAGTCAGCAGTGAAACTGACTGTGCTGGTAAACCGCAGGAGCAGTGATGTCATTCCTCTGGTCTTGCAACAGTTCTCAGGCCTAGCGACTGGCTGCTAGGCTTGGCAACTTCATGGGGAGCAGGTCATATGCTTAGTATTCGCGTCAGCTGCAGAGGAGCAAGGAGCTGAGAGGGAGCACCGGTAAGGTGGGGGGGTAAGAGGGTCAGGGGACACTCTTTGCAGAAACACTGTTACTATGCCCTACATAAGCAAGGAGACAGTGAGGGTAATTTACTAAAACTGGTTCACACTAGTGAATCTGGTGCAGCTGTGCATAGTAACCAATCAGCTTCTAGATTGTATCGTCGGAGCTTATTTGCACAATCTGAAAATAGAAGTTGCGCAGCTGCACCAGATTCTGTGTGCTCCAGTTTTAGTAAAATTTCCCTGTGTCTCTTTAAGCCATTCGTGAGTAAACAGCATAAGGGAGAACTCTAGCACATTGTCTATGTTGTTCATCTTAATCAATTATCCCTTGACACGGTTTCAGCAAATTCAGGTCATGTTGCAATACATAAAAGGAGAAGTTTTGGATTTTTTTTTTACTAGAAATAATACTTGCGTAGATCTGTCCCCTGCCTGCTCTAAGGCCCCTTTCACACGGGCTGCCCGATCAGATCCACCTGTCAGTTTTTCAGGCGGACCTGATAAGACCCTCCAGTCTCCCCTATGGAGTGACGGATGTCAGCGGTGACATGTCTAGTGACATCCGCCACTATCTGATCTGATCCGGTCTGCAAAATCCAGATGGATGGTGGTCCTATTTTCCATCCGTCTGGCGAATCGGATATGATCAGATGAAAACAGACATGCGGTCCGTTTTCAACCAATTTCCCCATAGAGGAGAGCGGGACTGTGTTCGTGACCATATGGTCAGTATTCGCCCAGATCCTGCTCCGCTGATCCCTGTCGAGCAGGCAGATGACAGGTCCGTCTCCACTCATTGTACAAAGCGGAGACGGACCTGTCATCTGCCTGCTCGACAGGGATCAGCGGAGTGGGATCTGGTCGAATACTGACCATATGGTCGCGATCTTTCCCCAGCCAAGACCGACTCTGTGATGTTAGCAGACAGGCCCACTTTTTGCTGAAAACGGGTCACAGGAATGCAGAAAAAAACTTCACTCCTGTGATTCATAAGAAGTACAGCCAAAGCTTGTTCTCCTTTAAAAGGTATGTAAACCCCGACAATAAACTTCTATCTGCTCCCTTTAGGTCTGTTAGACTAGTATTGCAAAGGTTTTGTCAGATCTATTCAAAGTAAGAAAAAACACTGGTCGATCATGCAAGAAATCTTGTAATCTGGTAACTTCTTGTGCTCTCAGCCTGTGCTGCACTCTTATGCAATACATTGTTCCAAACTATCTATGAGAACTACAGAACCCCCACCCTCCAAATATTAGAGGTGCACCGAATGGAAATTTTGGTGCCGAAACCGAAAATGCAGGATGCACTTGGCCAAAAACGACAGTTTAAAAAAAATATTATTTTTATATATAATTGTATTATATTCGACTTTTTAATTAATACCAGCAATCTAAATGAATATTAATTTATCGTCAGCCATTATTGGCACCTTTAGCGCAAGAACAGCTCAAGAAAAATGCATCCCTTTAAATTCTATGCATGTCTGCAGACTGGTTCTTGGGCTTCCATTGTGGTGTTAAAAATCATGCTTGCAGCATTTTTGGTCAGTTAAAAAAACACGCACAAAAAACACACCTCCCGGTTCAAACGCATTAAAAACGCAGCAAGAACGCACCCGTGTTACAACGTTTTTCATGCCGTTTTTGAATCACATGACCTATGAAAAACACACCATAAGCACAGTAAAATCGCTGCGAATTTGCGTCAAAATCGCTTATCAGCACCTTTTTCTCTTATCAGCCGAATGTCGATAACGCCCGTTTCAGCAGAAATTTCAGTGCATCTCCCAATATGTTATGGAGATCAGGTAAGGGGGAGGTTACTGTAGTTCTGCCCTTGGGCTATGACCCCAATTCTCCAAAGGTACAGTATGGTTAGTGAGCGCTGTCATCCTAGGGCAGGAATTATGTTACAAGTAAAATCACCAGCTGAAAATAAAGAAAGAAAAGCCTAAAAAAGAAAAAACAAATGCAGCCACTATAACCACAATTCCAAAAAAGTTGGGATGCTGTGTAAAATCAACATAAAAAAAACAGAATGCAATGGTTCGCAAATCTCATAAACCTATGTAATTTATTCACAATAGAAAAACGTTTAAACTGAAAAAATGTACCAGTTTAGAAAAAAAATAAGGTTGTTTTGAAATTGATGGCAGCAACACGTCTCAAAAAAGTGGTTTACCATGGTGTAGCATCCCCTCTTCTTTTAACTACACTCTGGGAATGTCTGGGAACTGAGGAGACCAGTTGCTGGAGTTTTGGGAGAGGAATGTTGTCCCATTCTTGACGGATTCTAACTGCTCAGCAGTCTCGGGTCAACTTTAATCGTATTTTTTGTTTCAAGATGTCCCAAATATGAAAGGTCTGGACTGTAGGCAGGCCAGTTAAGCACCTGGCATCTTCTACTAAGAAGCCATGCTGTGGTCATAAATGCAGTATAACACTGTCCTGCTGAAATATGCAAGGCCTTCCCTGAAAAGACGTTGTCTGGATGGGAGCATATGCTGCCCTGGATACATCTTTCAGCATTGATGGTGCCTTTCCAGATGTTCCATCTTCCCTTTCCATACACAAGAATGCACCCCCATACCATCAGAGATTCAGGCTTTTGAACTGAGCACTGGTTGCCAAAAAGAATGTCAAATTTTGATTGCTCTGAACACAGAACAGTTTTTCACTTTGCAACAGACCATTTTAAAGGAGCTTTAGCCCAGCGAAGATTGCAGCGTTTCGGTATTATGTTCAGATGTGGCTTCTTCTTTGCATGATAAAGCTTTATTTTGGATTTTTGGATGGCACGGCGAACTGTGTTCACAGACAGTGATTTTTGGGAGGATTCCTGAGCCCATGCAGTGATCTCCATCACAGACTAATGCCTGTTTTTAATGCAGTGCCGTCTGTGGGCCTGAAGATGACGGACATCCAATATTGCATTTTGGCCTCGTCTCTAGAGCACAAAAAAATCTCCAGATTCTCTGAATCTTGATATTATGTACTGTAGATGATGATATATTTAAAGTATTTGCAATTTTATGCTAAGGAACATTATTCTGAAATTTGTTCAACAATTTTTGGACTCAACTTTTCACAGTTTGGTGAAGCTCTGCCCATCTTTACTTCTGAGACACTGTGACGCCCTAAAATGCTCTTTTTATACCTAATCATTACTGACCTATTGCCAATTAACCCAATTAGTTGCAAAATGTTCTTCAAGCTCTTCCTTGTACCACTTACTTTGTCAGCCTTTTGTTGCCCTGCCCCAACCTTTTTGAGACATGTTGCTGCCATCAATTTCAAATTTACCAACTTTTTTCAGTTTCTCGGTTTAACTGGTTCCCGTCCGGCCTATGGTAGAATGACACTGGCCTCTTGTCAATCCGGGTGGACATCCCCCCAGTCCATGCCCCACGCAGTGGCGCGATCTGTCACTGGCCGTGTTCACAGAACATGGCTGTTGACTGATCAGTGTACCAGCTAATTGCCGGTACCGCCGTGACAAAAACACAGCAGGTCACATGACAGTTGTACACAATAAATGGCTTTATTTCATGCCAACCAATATGTACAACTGTGTTGCTAGCTGTGATAGGTCAATTTAATCACATAGTACAGACAGGGCCAGTCACATAAAAAAAAAAAAAAAAAAACCCAGTGGTGATTAAATACCACCAAAACAAAGCTCTATTTGTGTGAACAAAATGGGTACAGTGTTGCGTGACCGCACAATTGTCGTTCAAAGTGCAATAGTGCTGAAAGCTGAAAATTGGCCTGAGCAGGAAGGGGGTAAAAGTGCCTGGTATTGAAGTGGTTAAATATTTGATATGTTTTCTATTGTGAATAAAATATGGGTTTATGAGATTTGCAAAACATTGCATTCTGTTTTCAAATTGGGGTTGTACAATGGATATAAAAAGTCTATGCACCCCTGTTAAAATGTCAGGTTTCTGTGATGTAAAAAAGGGAGACAAAGATAAATCAATTCAGAACTTTTCCCACCTTTAATGTGACCTATAAACTGTACAACTCAATGGGGGGGGGGGGGGATAAAAAACTAAAATAATGTAGTTGCATAAGTGTGCACACCCTCTTATAACCGGGGATGTAACTGTGTTCAGAATTAAGCAATCACATTCAAACTGATGTTACAAAGGAGTCAGTACACATCTTCCATCATTTAAAGTGCCTCTGATTAACCCCAAATAATAGGATTTTTATAACAGCTTACCTGTAAAATCCTTTTCTTGGAGTACATCACGGGACACAGAGCGGCATAGTCATTACTATGTGGGTTATATAGATACCTTCAGGTGCTGGCACTGGCAACTTCCAAAACCGGAAGTACCATCCCCTATATAAGCCCCTCCCATCCGGGAGTACCTCAGTTTTGTAGCAAAGCAATAAGTGTCCCCAAAAGAGGGGTGGGAGCTCTGTGTCCCGTGATGTACTCCAAGAAAAGGATTTTACAGGTAAGCTGTTCTAAAAATCCTATTTTCTTTCTCGTACATCACGGGACACAGAGCGGCATAGTCATTACTATGTGGGATGTCCTAAAGCAATGCCCAATGAGGGGGGGGATACACCATACATAAGCTGAGCGCTATCAGACATGAGGATCTTTTGCGGCCTGCAACACACTGCGCCCAAAGGCGACATCCTCCTGACTTCTAACGTCCACCTGGTAGAACCAATAAACGTGTGTACTGAAGACCATGTTGCGGCCTTACAGATTTGAGCCAGGGAGGCCTGGTGATGCACTGCCCATGAAGTTCCAACTGCTCTCGTGGAGTGCGCCCTAACTTTGAACGGAGGCGGTCTCCTTCTCAAGCCATAGGCTTGCATTATGACCTGTCGAATCCACTTGCCTAAAGTAGATTTTGACGCTGCCTGACCCCTTCTGGGGCCTTCCGGCAGAATAAACAAAGTATCCGTTCTGCGAATCTGAGCAGTGGCTTTTAGATAAGCTTTACCTGCTCTTACTACATCCAAAGAATGTAATAATTTTTCCTCTACTGAACTAGGTTTGGGGAAAAAAGAAGGAAGAACCACATCTTGGTTCAAATGAAACCTCGATACCACCTTAGGAAGAAAGGCTGGATGAGGACGTAACACTACTCTGTCCTTATGGA
The DNA here is from genome assembly GCA_029206835.1 of Rana muscosa. Lineage (NCBI taxonomy): Eukaryota > Metazoa > Chordata > Amphibia > Anura > Ranidae > Rana > Rana muscosa. The sequence continues at coordinate 198,637,441 of CM055126.1, read as the reverse complement.
TAACCAGATATGGCTCCCTACAGGACATAGCGGCTAACTCTGACACTCTTTTAGCCGAACAAATGGCTACTAGAAAAATCAATTTCCTGGTGAGAAGAACCAAGGAAATATGCTGTAATGGTTCAAATGGTTGTTTCTGTAGAACCGACAGAACCAGGTTTAAGTCCCATGGACATATGGGAATATTAACCGGAGGGCTAATACGCATCACTCCTTGTATAAAGGCTTTGACTAGTGAATGCGAAGCCAAGGGCCTCTGAAAAAATATTGACAAGGCCGAAATCTGACCCTTGATAGTACTCAAGGCAAGCTTCCTATCTACAGCCCACTGTAGGAAGTCCAGAATCCTACCTATTACGTACTTTCGTGGATGCCATTTCTTGGCCTCACACCAGGCGATGTACGCCTTCCAGATTCTATAGTAGATCTGCCTGGATATCGGCTTCCTGGCATTGATCATGGTAGATACCACAGGATTAGAGAGACCTCTTTTTTAGAATGTGGGCTTCAATAGCCAGGCCGTCAAACCTAGGGCTGGTAAGGAAGGGTGGTATATCGGTCCTTGCGAAAGCAGGTCCGGACGATGTGGGAGGGTCCAAGGACTCCCCACAGACATTTTTACAATCTCCGCGTACCATGCTCTTCGGGGCCACGCTGGAGCCACCAGAATCACTGGTTTCTTTTCTACCCTGATTCTGCAGAGTAATCGAGGTAACAATTGTGGCGGTGGGAATGCATATATCAGCTTGAACTGATCCCAAGGGAACACTAGGGCATCCGAGCCGCAAGCTAGGGGATCCCTTGTCCAAGAGACAAACCTGTCCACCTTTGCGTTGAATCTGGATGCTAGCAGATCTACATCCGGTGTTCCCCACCGCTGACATATTGTCCAAAAAACCTCGGGGTGAAGGGACCATTCCCCTGGGCATAATTGTTGGCGACTTAGAAAGTCCGCCTTCCAATTCTCCACTCCTGGAATGAATACCGCGGATATGGCTGGGACATATCTTTCTGCCCATTTCAGGATGCAATTTACTTCCCTCTGGGCTGCACGACTCCTGGTGCCACCCTGATGATTGATATATGCCACTGCCGTGGCATTGTCTGATTGAATTCTGACAGGGGACCCTTGGAGTTTGGATGTCCATGCTACTAGGGCATACCGGGCTGCTCGTATCTCTAAGAGATTGATGGGCAGGGCCTTTTCCGCATCCGACCATCTGCCCTGGAGAGACCATTGCTCCAGTACTGCTCCCCAGCCTATAAGGCTGGCATCTGTAGTGACCACCTTCCAAGAAATCGGACTGAAGGATTTCCCTTTTTCCAGATTCTGGGGAACCAACCACCAACGGAGGCTCTTGCGAACGGAACGGGACAAGGACATGAACTTTCTTGTTCCAGGCTGACAGTATGGCCCTTTGCAAATTCCTTGAATGGAATTGACCGTAGGGTACTGCTTCGAATGATGCCACCATTTTTCCCAGCAGCCTCATGCACAGGCGTATGGACGGCTGTCTTTTTGTACCCACTAAGTGGATCAAATCTCTCAAAGACAACACCTTTTTTCGAGGCAAGAATATTTTCCTCTGGCCTGAATCTAGCCTTAGCCCCAAGTATTCCAGACTTTTGACTGGTTTTAGGGCTGACTTGTCTCGGTTGATAATCCAACCGTGAGATTCCAGATACATGATTGTCTTGTGAACGACCACTTCTAGTTTTTTCACCGAGTGGTCTATCAGCAACAAGTCGTCTAGATATGCCATTATCGTTACACCTTGCGTTCTTAGATTGGCCAATAATGGGGCCAGAATTTTTGTGAACACTCTTGGTGCTGTGGCCAGACCGAAGGGTAAGGCTCTGAACTGAAAATGGCACCCTTCTACTGCAAAGCGTAGAAATTTTTGGTGGACTGGAAAGATGGGAATGTGCAAATAAGCATCTTTGATGTCGATCGAGGCTAACCATTCCTCCCCTTGTAGGGCAGTGGCCACCGATCGGATCGACTCCATCCGGAAAGTCCTGATATGCAGGAATTTGTTTAGCCCTTTTAGATTTAATATGGGCCTCACGTCCCCGTTTGGCTTCGGGACTGTAAAGAGGTTTGAGTAAAACCCAAACCCCCATTCTTCCAGGGGAACCTCCATAATTACTCCTTGGAGCAATAGTTGTTCTAGTGCCAACAGGAGGGACTCTCTCTTCCGGGGATCCCTCTGCACGTTTGACCTCATAAAATGGGAAGGAGGAGAGTCTTTTAACTCCAATCTGTATCCTAGACTTACTGCGGAGAGCACCCATCTGTCTCTGATCGTGTCCAGCCAGGTCTCTGCGAACAACTGGAGTCTTCCCCCCACCCGATTGAGTGGGGGCAACCCTTCATGCATTTGACTTTGGGGGAGGTTTTGTACCTCTCCTGACCCAGGGTTTTTTATTACCCTGCGATTGTCCCTGATTTTTACCCCCGGGATTTGGCCGAGGAGGCCGTCGGAACTGTTTCACAGCCGATGCCCCAGGGACTGGAGAAGCAGGCCTCTTAAAAGAGGGACCTCTAACTCTGTTTTTAACCGGCAAGAGTGTACTTTTACCGTTGGAAATTTTCTGGATATATTTGTCCAGGTCTTCCCCGAATAAGCGTTCACCATGAAATGGGAAGCTAACCAGCAATTTTTTACAGGGAGCTTCAGCAGACCAGTTTTTGAGCCATAGAAGCCTGCGCATATGTACTACAGACAGCGTAAGGCGGGAGGCCTGATGGATTGAATCCTTTATGGCGTCAACCGCAAAGCATAAGGCTCTAGTCTAGGTAGATCAGCTAGGGCAAGGGCCTGCTGATCTGGCAAGTCCCTTAAGACCTGCTTCAACTGATGCTTCACTGCTTGGCAGACCCCAATAGCTGCCACTGCTGGTTGTGTCACCAAGCCTGCTGTAGAAAAAGCAGATTTTAATAAGGACTCCAATTTTTTATCTATTGGGTCTTTGAACATTTGGACATTATCCACTGGACATGTCAGTGATTTATTCACACAAGAGATGGCTGCGTCCACTGTAGGGACCCTCCATTTTTTGATGAACTTATCCTCCATGGGATAGACCACCGGAAATCTCTTGGGGGGAGTAAATATTTTATCAGGATGTTCCCAATCCTGGTACATGAGCCCTTCCAATAAAGGGTGAAGTGGAAAGGAACAGACAGTCTGGGGAGCTTTTAGCGATCCCAGCGAGGAGACAGTAGTGGTTGATGGTTCCGCAAGGTGCATTTTAAATGCTGATCGGACCATGTTAGTCAAAGACTGAACCCATAATCTTTCAGCTTGAGATGCTGAGAAAGGTTCCTCCACAGTTGATTCCTCTATAACAGAATCAACCTCCTCCTGATCCCCTTCAGGCAGGTCGATCCCTGTATGGGACTGTTGCTCCGCTAACAGGTACTCTGAAGGAGGAGACGGAGATCGGGCGTGCTTTCCCTGTGACAGGAAGGCAGCGATTAATGTTGACAATCTCTCTTCTAATCCTCCCAGAGCTGAGGCAAAAACCTCCTCTGTTACATACACAGGAGCAGGTGAACTGAGGACAGCCACAGTACCAGGTACTCCTGCGGGGTCTCTACGGTCACTAACCTCTGAATTTTCAGGGGAGACTGGTGCAGCAGAAGCATGCCCAAGATCCTCAGAGCCCGATGGAGACCCCTTTCGCTTCCTGGAAGATTTAGTTCCGGAGCTTCTGGACGGCATATTCCTAAGCCCAAAGCTGAGGTATTCCAGCCGTAATACACCACTTTTACTGAGAATAGTCTAGCACAATTGCTGCTATATAACAGTTGGTGTCTACTAAAGTGTCTTTCTAGGGGATGCCTGCATCAACCGCCTCTGTGTGCCTTTTTACTGTTGCTAGCTCTGTCTGTGCACTTAAATAGCCAGCTGTGATTGCCTTTAAACATGCTAGACGCCCGCACATGCGCAGTAGCGCCGCGGCGCACACCGAGCGTCATCCACCCGCTCCGCCCCTTTTTCCAGATCGCCTCTATATAGAGAGGCGCGTGCACGTGCGCGGGCTCGTGCGCCTTTTTTGAAAAAAATAAGGAGCTAGATGGGAGCCAGGGTCCCTGCCGCAGGGCCCGGGGATGGATGAGCGCAGCAACAGGGCAGAGGAGACAGCTTCCCAAAGAGAACTTACCAACTGCCTGGATTGACTTCGGAAGAAAAAAATCCACATTTACAAGAAAAAGAACCATAGCGGCCTCTAGTGTTTAACACAGGTACCGCGGTCTTACACATTTTTTTTTTTCTTGCCTACTATTAAAATTTTTACATTTTCTCAGTAGTAACAGGCATGCACAGAATATTAGCGGGAATACCTTAGGTAACAGGCAGAAAGACAAAATAGGCTTGGGGGTCCCCCAATAGAACCAAGTTCCTGAGGGCCCCCACTTACCTTTTCCTCGCCGCAGGACTCTGTTTGGTCCACAGAAGCCCAAACTTCACCTATCACGGCAGGCATTGTAATTAAACCTTCAGGACCGGGTTCCCAAGGATTCCACTCCCCTGGACCTGTATAGCACCCTGCACAGAAAACATCTTGGTCGTGGGTATGACCAGAGCTCTGGATCCCAGGGTCCAGCCCTCCTAAGAGAGGCATTACAGGCAAAACCTCGCTCTTCTCTTTGCAAGGCCCGGGTACCGACCGTTTAGCTATGAAGCTTTTTTGGTCGGATCCGGAACAGCTTACTGAGGCCCAAAAGAACCTGTATGCAAGCTCAGTGAAAAACACGTTACTTCTTGGCCAACACCTTAGACACTGGCAAAAAAACTGAGGTACTCCCGGATGGGAGGGGCTAATATAGGGGAGGGTACTTCTGGTTTTGGAAGTTTGCAGTGCCAGCACCTGAAGGTATCTATATAACCCACATAGTAATGACTATGCCGCTCTGTGTCCCGTGATGTACGAGAAAGAAAAAGTTAAGCTCTCCTAGTAGGTCTTTCCTGACATTTTCTTAGTCGCATCCTACACCAAAAGCCATGGTCCACAGAGAGCTTCCAAAGCTTCAGAGGGATCTCATTGTTGAAAGGTATCAGTCAGGAGAATGGTACAAAAGAATTTCCAAGGCATTAGATATACCATGGAACACGGTGAAGACAGTCATCATCAAGTAGAGAAAATATGGCACAACAGTGACATTACCAAGAACTGGACGTCCCTCCAAAATGAATGAAAAGACAAGAAGAAAACTGGTCAGGGAGGCTACCAAGAGGCCTACAGCATCATTAAAGGAGCTACAGGAATATCTGGCAAGTACTGGCTGTGTGGTACATGTGACACCAATCTCCCGTATTCTTCATATATCTATGGGGTAGAGTGGCAAGACAGAAGCCTTACGAAGAAAAACCTCCAAGCAAAAACACATCTGAAGTCTCCCAAAAGCATATGGGAAAATGAGTTATGGTCTGAGGAAACCAATGTTGAACATTTTGGCCGTAATTCCAAAAGATATGTTTGGCGCAAAAACAACACTGCACATCACCAAATAAACACCATACCCACCATGAAGCATGGTGGTGGCAGCATCATGCTTTGGGGCTGTTTTTCTTCAGCTGGAACAGGGGCCTTAGTCAAGGAAGAGGGAATTATGAACAGTTCCAAATTCCAGTCAATATTGGCACAAAACCTTCAGGCTTCTGCTAGAAAGCTGAACATCTTCAGCATGACAACAACCCAAAGCATACATCCAAATCAACAAAGGAATGGCTTCAACAGAAGATTAAAGTTTTTTGAATGGCCGAGCCAGAGCCCAGACCTGAATCCGATTGGAAATCTGTGGGGTGATCTGAAGAGGGCTGTGCACAGGAGATGCCCTCGCAATCTGACAGATTTGGAGTGTTTTTGCAAAGAAGAGTGGAGAAATATTGCCAAGTCAAGATGTGCCATGCTGATAAACTCCTACCCAAAAAGACTGAGTGTGTAATAAAATCAAAAGGTGCTTTACCAAAGTATTAGTTGAAGTGTGTGCACACTTATGCAACCATATTATATTATTTTTACTTCCTTCCATCTGAAAGATTTGAGTATGTTGTTCAACTGAGTTGTACAGTTTATAGGTCACATTAAAGGTGGAAAGAGTCCAGACATTATTTATCTTTGTCTAATTTTTTCTATCACAGAAACCTGACTTTTTAACAGGTGTGTGTAGACTTTTTAGATCCACTGTATATCGAAGGGCAGATTAAGCTGCCTTATCTTACCTTTTAGTTCTTGGATTTAGATACCCTTTACTTCTTAAATGGACAGATGCATACAGTGCCTCACCGCTAAGAAAACATTTCAATTGTAGATAAAAAAATAATATCCCAGAACCAAATCGACACAGCGTAAAAAATCCTCACCTGAAAATACAAGGGAACATTAGGTTTAGCCATGAGGTTATTGAAATGCTCCTGGAAATGGGTGGTAAGGATGTCCTGGGACAAGGTTTCATACGGGTCGAAGGCTTGTTCCTAAGGATAAAATACAGGAAGTTGTGTCATTTTCGCATCTGAGTCCTGATGAAGGGGGGTTGTTTGACCCCCCCCTTATGTATTGGCCAACTTTTATCTTCCTATTTCATTTTTATCAACAATAAATTATATGGATTCTTAAAACAAAACTAAACATTCCTACTATTACAGCCAAGGAAGCTGCCATCTTAAAGAGGAGGTCCACCCGAATTTTTTTTTTTTTAAAAGCCAGCAGCTACAAATACTGCAGCTGCTGACTTGTAAAAAATGGACACTTACCTGTCCAGCGCGCCCGCGATGTCGGCAGACGAGGCTGAGCAATCGCTCGGGCCTCAGGTGCTGCCGCCGCCATGCTCGGTGAGGGAATCAGGAAGTGAAGCCTTGCGGCTTCACTGCCCAGTTCCCTACTGCGCATGCGCGAGTACCACAGCGCGCCGTCACTGGTCTCCGCTCTCTCCCGGGAACAGTGTGTTTCCCAGGAGACAGCGGGGGGGACGGGAAGTGGCGTAGACTCCCACAGGAGTCTATGCCCGGAAGTGGGTGCAAATACCTGTCCTGAAAAGAGGAAGTTCCATTTTTGGGTGGAACTCCGCTTTAACTTCTGTTTGATCTGCAACTGCCAAGGTGCTGCACATGTGCTCAGTTATTTTTTTTATAAAAACTTATTATAAACTCCTCTTTCCCCTTCTTCCCACCCTCCCCAAAAAAAAACAAAAGAAAAACCCCCAGACCTCTAACCATGCCCCAATCCCCCCTCCCCGGCTACCAACCGCCGCCTTCCCTCGCTCATCAACTCTAGTCTCTTCTCTATACGTCGTGTAGGGGGCCCATGTCTTACGATACCTAGCATCTTGATCTTTCATTGTCAGGGCGAGAGTGACATGTGCTCAGTTATGACACCCAGCCATTTGATGGCTTAACAGCTCCCTTGATATAAAACTATTGTGGGAATATAGGCATGTGTACCCAACTTATTTTCTGCTATACAATTAACAGTGATTAGATACATTTCCACGTGTCCACTGTCTAGTGTCTGTCTTAAAGAGGCAGTAAACCTTCCTGTATTTTTTGTACTTATAGGTAAGCCTAGAATAAGGCTTATTTATAAGTACTGTAAATATCTCCTACATGTGCGCCATTTAAGAGCCATTTACTGTATACCTCGCCGATGATGTCATAGGCGCATACGCTCTGAAGGAACGGCCACCCTGTACCGTTTCTTCAGAAGCCTGTGCTGTGACCGACGGCTCGCATGCATGGGAGTGATGTCACGTGGCTCCTGCAAGTCACACAGCCAGAGTCCACGGCCACAGAAGGAAGATGGGCGAAGATGGATGTGGCCTCCAGCGGGGACGATACGGGTTTCGTTTACAGGTAGAGTGCCACAATAATGTGATGCATACTAGCACATTATGCCTTTACTTTGCAGGGAAGAAAAAAACAAAAAATGTTACTGCCTCTTTAAAGATAAACTGAATTAAAGAAGCCACTCCTCAAAAAAAAAGGCAGGCAGGGCAAAGGACTAGCCACCAGTATTGCCCACGGTCTGCAACTGAACGTCCTCCAATACAGACTTCCTTAATCCTGAATTCCTAAAGCTGACCATAGCTGGATCAGTCCCTGCTGAACTGGCTGAACTTCATTCCATCTATGAGCATTCCCGTTCGAGAGGAGTCGATCCAACAATCAACTAGGGCTGCAACTAACGATTATTTTCATAATCGATTAGTTGGCCGATTATTGTTTCGATTAATCAGTTAATAACCGTATAAAAAAAAAAAAAAAAAGTAATTTTGCTGCATTTTTACTTTTTTTTTTGCCCAATTTGTTGTTGGGCAGACTAAAAAACACAAATTGCTGCAAAAACACATTATTACATGCTTTTCTGCAGCTTCTCCATTGAAGTATATTGAACCAAAAAAACAAAATGGCACCGTTTTACGTTGAAAAAAAGTTTCCAGATACGCAGCAGCTGAAAAAATCATGGATGTGAACGTGTCCCATAGGAAACCATGACAATGAACTGTAGTGTGTTTCTGCAAAAAGCACCAAAAAACAGAGGAGTGACCCAGGCCTGAGATGTTTAGTAACATAATGGGGTTAAAAAAACTAAAATTAGTACAAAAAGAGCAAATAATCGCTGTAAGGGGTTCATTTTTTACTGTGGGACAGTGAAAGTAATATTTACAGTAGAGATTTGCTCTTTTTGTACTGTAAAGGGCTCATTTCAGTTTTTTTAACCCCATTATGTTACTGGCCGATTAATCGATTATGAAATTGATTACTATTTTCATAAATCGATTAGTTGTCGATTAATCGATTAGTTGTTTCGGCCCTACAATCAACTCCTCTCGAACTGGACTGTTGGTATATTTTCGTTTAATCAGCACTTGCAGCCAATACACTTGCGCAGTGGTGACATCACCAAATCTCACTTTATGTCTCCTGAGACTAGCAGTAAGAGACAGACACACAGTGAGGCAAAAAAGTATTTGATCCCCTGCTGATTTTGTACGTTTGCCCACTGACAAAGAAATGATCAGTCTAATTTTAATGGTCGGTTTATTTGAACCGCGAGAGACAGAATAACACCAAAAATATCCAGAAAAATGCATTTCAAAAAAGTTATAAATGTGATTTGCATTTTAATGAGTGAAATAAGTATTTGACCCCTTCACAAAACATGACTGAGTACTTGGTGGCAAAACCCTTGTTGGCAATCAGAGGTCAGACATTTCTTGTAGTTGGCCACCAGGTTTGCACACATCTCAGGAGGGATTTTGTCCCACTCCTCTCTGCAGATCCTCTCCAAGTCATTAAGGTTTCGAGGCTGACGTTTGGTATCGAAAACCTTCAATTGAAAGGCGTTTTTCTGGATATTTTTTTATTTTATTTTATTTTATTTTGTTAATTTTGATAATTTTTTCGTCAATGGGCAAATGAACAAAATTAGCAGAGAATCAAATACTTTTTCCCCTCACTGTACACTCATAAGCCACTTTATTAGATACACCTTGCTAGTACCGGGTTGGACCCCCCTTTGCCTTCAGAACTGCCTCAATTCTTCATGGCATAGATTCAACAAGGTGTTGAAAACATTCCTCAGAGATTTTGGTCCATAGTGATATGATAGCATCACACAGTTGCTGCAGATTTGTCGGCTGTATATCTCCCATTCCACCACATCCCAAAGGTGCTCTATTGGATTGAGATCTGGTGACTGTGGAGGCCATTGGTGTACAGTGACCTCATTGTCACGTTCAAGAAACCAGTGGTGAGATGATTTGATCTTTGTGACATGGTGCATTATCCTGCTGGAATGAGCCATCAGAAGATGGGGACACTGTAGTCATAAAGGGATGGACATGATCAGCAACAATTTTTCAGGTAGGCCGTGGCGTTTAAACGATGCTCAATTGGTACTAAGGGGTCCAAAGTGTACCAATAAAACATCCCCCCCCACACCATTACATTACCACCAGCCTGAACCGGTGATACAAGGCAGGATGGATCCATGCTTTCATGTTTACACCAAATTCTGACCCCATCTGAATGTTGCAGCTGAAATCGAGACTCATCAGACCAGACAACATTTTTCCAATCTTTTATTGCCCAATTTTGATGATCCTGTGTGAATTGTAGCCTCAGTTTCCTGTTCCTAGCTGACAGGAGTGGCACCCAAAGTGGTCTTCTGCTGCTGTAGCCCATCTGATTCAAGGTTGGATGTGTTGTGTGTTCAGAGATGGTATTCTGCATACCTTGGTTGTAACGAGTGTTTGAGTTACTGTTGCCTTTCTATCATCTCGAAACCAGTCTGCCCATTCTCCTCTGATCTCTGACATCAACAAGTCATTTTCCTTCACACAACTGCCGCTCACTGGATATTTTCTATTTTTCTCTGTAAACCCGAGAGATGGTTGTGTGTGAAAATCCCAGTAGATCAGCAGTTTTTGAAATACTCAGACCAGCCCGTCTGGCACCAACAACCATGCCACAGTCAAAGTCACTTAAATCCCCTTTCTTCCCCATTCTGATGCTCGGTTTGAACTTCAGCAAGTCATCTTCACCACGTCTAGAACCCTGAATGCATTGAGTTGCTGCCATGTGATTGGCTGATTAGCAACTTGTGTTACCAAGCAATTGAACAGGTGTACCTAATAAAGTGGCCAGCGAGTGCACAGTCATAAGGCAGTAGGCAACAAGAGTTTGCCCGGGTATACCAGACACCCTTGCAATTCACTGTTTTTTTTTTGTAGGAATTCCAGACAAAAGATAACATTTTTCAGGGTACTATTTAGGCACAATAAACGTTTCTAAAGGTTCCCTATAACCCAACACATCTTCACTTATGGAATTCATGTCCACTTTAGGACCCATGGTCTGTACCTCAGCCAAGTCTTCAAAACAGCTTCCAACAAGAGGATGTGGGCTGCTCTCATCTGTCATCTCCACAGTATCCTCAATCAAACCCAGAAGCTTCACTGTAAGTTCATGGATGTCCAGGATATTACTGAAGATGATCTCGATTTCCTGTAAGATGGTAAATGGAATGCTTTACACGTTAAAACACATAAACATCATTTAGTTAAATTGTATGGAGAAGATTAGAACCCCAGACAAATTTGAATTGCAATCTGTGTCCCCTCTACGTAGATTCACCCCATTTGTCCCTGTGATCACTATGACAGACAGGAAGTGATGGGAAATCAAATGTTTACAGCTGTCATCAGAAGAGGAAGTTAGAGGAAATCTTCCACAGGAAGGGGCACAGGTGACACCTGTTCTGGTGACAACTGTAGGGAATTCTCCTCACTTTTCAGAGATTTCTTGATTTCTTCTCTTTTTGTTGCATTTGTGGGACACAGCAAAAAATTAACTGACGGTCTAAACCCTTCGCTACTCCATCCAAAACTAGGAGAAAGTTTTAGCTATAAATGCACTTTAATAGGTCACATGAAATACCTCTACGCTCACCTCTGTGTATACAATGGTATCATTTTAAGGTCCAGTACCAAAATAAATGAAAGATGGACAACCTATATTTATAGCAAGCCTGACAATTTTGCATCCTTTGCTGCTACTTAGGAATTGTTTGCCTTGGCCATATCGAAACCATACTGTCATCATTTCCGTATATTAAATTACAGTCACTTAGACGTCATAACAACTTTTTAATATTTTAGATTAACTGGAGAAGAGTTGGAACCTTTGTCAGGCTTCTAATGCCCTCTTTACCCCTGCTGAGGAGGTTCTCCCCCTGTTGCTTGGCCTGGTGACAACCTCAACCAGGCATGGAGTGTGGGGACATTTTGCATTTACTGTAAGTGGAGTTACAGGGAAATCAGTATTCTTGGTAACAAGAAAAGGCTCTTGGTAGGATGATCGCTCAGTTCCTTCCTAGTTCAGTTTTGCTACTCCCTAGATCTGTGTTTCTCAATTCCAGTCCTCAAGGCGCTCCAACAGGTCATGTTTTCTGGTTTTCCATTATTTTGCACAGGTGATTTGATCAGTTTCACTGCCTTAGTAATTACCAAAGGCTGTTTCATCTGAGGGAAATCCTGAAAACATGGCCTGTTGGGGCGCCTTGAGAACTGGAGTTGAGAAACACTGCTCTAGATCACCTTTCTGCTACCTGGACACAAATGATAATGTTTCTTCAATATTGGAAAGGCACACACCTGTCTGATATAGGGAACGGAGTTGCTGAATCAAAAAATATATGCATCATCTGCCTTGCTGAGTAATGTACAAGAGTTGTGTGGTAATCACAGGCCTGGCTGTACAGAATTACAATTTATTTTGGCAGATAAGACATCAGTATATATCTATATCTCTCTCTCTCTCTATCTCTCTCTTGCGCTCAGTTGTGGTGCCTGGGAATGTGTGTGTGTATATCCCTCTCTCTTTCATGCTTGCCCGACTGATGCATGTGATGCCAAAGGTCTTACTGCCCTCACAAGACTTGTGGGCATCCTTACAAGCACTGAAAACAACAAAAGAAAGGGCACACCGACCTAGTGCATTACCAACATGACCATTTTTATTGAATGATAAAAAGTAATCTACTTACAAACTCCTAGCAAACATAGGCATGTAAAATGGTGCCGACAAGACCACCTCAAGATCCACAGTGCTCAGCCAGTGGCGTGGGATGCCCTCGTAGCATGCAAAGGCTAATGCGTTTTGAGGATCAAGCCCTTAGTCAGTGCCAAACCCAATGCTTTGATTCTCGAAACGCGTTAGTCTTTGGATGCTACGAGGGCATCCCACACCACTGGCTGAGCACTGGTTATGGTTATGTTGGTAATGCACTAGGTCAGTGCGCCCTTTCTTTTGTTCTCGTTTTCCGCTATAAATTGGTGTCATGTGCCACTTCTCTTCTATTTTTTGGGGTTGGATTGTTTTTTTTGAGGGGACATCCACCAATATACAAATTTATATTGGTGTCTAACCAATAGTAACAGTGGAATCCTACAACCAAATCAGGCTTTGAATATAGACAGGATACAGGTCTTTAAAAGGTCTATTTAACCCCTTGATGTCTAAGCCTTTTTCTGACACTAGTTGCTTACAAAGTTAAAATCAGTATTTTTTGCTAGAAAATTACTTAGAACCCCCAAACATTTTATGTCTGGTGAAACCATTGTCCGGAAGTGAGAGTAACAGTAGAAACCAAACTAGAGACCTAATCATTTCTAATCATCTCTGTTCAAAAGCTGTGGACAGAGCCATTTGTACGCTAAACAAATTTAAGGGAGAATAAGGACCGGAGGCCTTCAAATCATGCAGTCAGTTTTGTAAGGACCTATTTTTGCATACTGCACTGATGCATTTCCAAGAATTTCCAGCTGTGGTCACTAGGAAAATATCCACTAACATGGAAGGCAGCACGGAAATTAAAAACAAATGACTTACATTGGATGTAAACAACTTTTTGTTTTCGAGAAAAGCTTCCCGAAAGACTTTGATGATGAGGTTCAGCTCTCGCAAATACTGCCTCTCCCCAGCTATTTCATTCCGCACCAACTCGTAGTAGTTCAGCTCTCCTGTGGAGGAAGGCTCCTCATCACATAATGCAACAACGCCAATGTCATCGTCTTGGTCAAACATATCCATCAAGACCTGGCAGACAATATAGAAAAACAGGTTAGTTACAAAAAAAAAAAAAAAAAGGGGACACATTTTCTTAACCACTTCAGAAACAGACCTATTCAGACACTTTTTGCTAGAAAATAACTTGGAACCCCCAAACTATATATATATATATATATATATTATATATATATATTTTTTTATTATTATTTTTATTTAAACTGAGGCCCTAGAGAATAAAATGCCGGTCGTTGCATTCTTTTTTTTTTTTGTGTCACATGGTATTTGTGCAGCAGTTTTTCAAACACTATTTTTTGGAAAAAATACAGTTAAATGAGTGCTAATCAGCTGCCAGGATCACTGCTTTGTGCACTGCTCCAAATCATGTGGTGGAGGGGGGGGGGGGTTATGGTGTGGGGTTGTTTTTCAGGGGTTGGGATTGGCCCCTTTGTTCCAGTGAAGGGAACTCTTAAAGCGGAGTTCCGCTGAATTTAATTTAATTTTTTAAAGTCAGCAGCTACAAATACTGCAGCTGCTGACTTTTAATATATGGACGCTTACCTGTCCAGGGCACCCGCAATTAAGCACCCGAAGCCGAACCATCCCTCAGCTCTCGTGTGCTGCCGCCGCCATCTTCGGTGAGGGAATCAGGAAGTGAAGCCTTGCGGCTTCACTTCCTGGTTCCCTACTGCGCATGCACGAGTCGCGCTACGCGATCTCACTGGTCCCTGCTGTCTTCTGGGAGACAGCAGGGGGGGGGGCGGAGGAGGCGCCGGACGTGGCGTAGATATCTGCAGATATCTATGCCCGGAAGTGGGAGCAAATACCTGCATTAGACAGGTATCTGCTCCCCCCTCCCCCTGAAAGGTGCCAAATGTGACACCAGAAAGGGGAGGATTCCGAAAAGCGGAAGTTCAATTTTTGGGTAGAACTCCGCTTTAAGGCTTCAGCATACCAAGACATTTTGTTCCCAACTTGTGGGTACAGTTTGGGGATGGCGCCTCCTGTTCCAACATGACTGCACACCAGTGCACAAAGCAAGGTCCATAAAGACATGGATGAGCGAGTTTGGGGTGGAGGAACTTGACTGGCCTGCACAGAGTGCTGATCTCACAAATGCACTTCTGGAAGAATGGTCAAACATTCCCATAGACACACTCCTAAACCTTGTGGACAGCCTTCCCAGAAGAGTTGAATCTGTTATACCTGCAAAGGGTGGGCCAACTCAATATTGAACCCTACGGACTAAGACTGGGATGCCATTAAAAGTTTGTGTGTAAAGGCAGGTGTCCCAATACTTTAGACAATATAGTTTATATCTTCCTGTGTGCCACACTTCTGAATGGCCCTGAACAGCCTGCAACATTATAAATCATTTAGTTCATGATCTGCTCAGACTGAATTGCAATGGTTTGTGACAGGTCCTCTATAAAACCTGGCTTCTCTTCCCGTTTGTAGCATGGCGTGGTGTCTGGATTTCTCCTTCCCACTTTCTGTGTACCAATTCATTTCCATAGCTCTATTATCAAACGAAACACAAACTGTGTTTACAAAGTGAGGCACTGAACACCTTATACCTACGCACACACCCAGCCAGCCACCTCACCCAGACTATTGTTGTAGGACATGTACTAAAATCATTGACTCATTGAGCCTGGAGTGGAAAGATGGAGCGTGGTGAACATCTCCCGTCCATTCAGCAGACCAAACCAGCGACCTTTATATGTGGCTGACCACTGACAGCCAATCACAGTAAACACATGATTGGCCAAGCAAACAAAATTAATTATTCATTTTATTTTTACTTTCCATTTACACAATTCCACTTTTTTCCATTTCCTTAGTTACACAGGGTACGGCCCTTCGATAATATTATTTCCCTGATTGCTGGCGATTCCTATGATGTGGTGGATGCTTACTCAGCACGCCATAGATATTCCATCTAATGCATTTCATTATAAAACTACCATGGTTACTATTACTACTACCATTATTTAATTGTTTAGATTCATCTATCATTGTTATTATTACTACTACTAGTATTAAAATTAAAAAAACATTTTTATTACACAATTTTCCATATACTTTATTATGATTATGAAGATTATTATCTTCATTATTACATCACCCACACTCTTGACTACTTACTTTGTAGCCATGAATATGTAACAATGTAGTAATAGTTACTATTGTTATTATCATCATCCTGGACCACCTACTATGCCTCTATTATACACTTTCTACTCATATGGTCCATTATTATCACTATTATCATTATCAGTTTTCAATCTACTAAGGTGTACATGTGTTCACAAATGTCTTTATATAATAATTTGTGTACATACATGTGTTTTTATATATGGATACAGTGTAACCTTGGATTACGAGCATAATCCGTTCCAGGAGAATGCTTGTAATCCAAAGCACTCGCATATCAAAGCGAGGTTCCCCATAGAAGTCAATGGAAACAAAGATAATTTGTTCCGCATTGACTTCTATGGCATGCATTACTGCATGTAGCCAGGGGTGGGGGGGCACCCAAGAGCCTCGGATATACTCGGGGACAGCTCAGCTGATCTTGGAAAGACTCGGGAACAAAGTATTTCCGAGTGATTCCAAAAAGCTTGTAACGGCTCCGAACCGCTCCGAGTGTCACCGGCGCCTCCGCACCTCTGGCCAAATGCAGTACTGCACACCCCATTAGCTTGAATTCTGCTCGTTTTGCGAAACACCCGCAAACCGAATCCGAATTTAAAAAGAAGAATTGCTCGTTATTCAAAAAACGCTTGTTAACTGCGTTAATCTTAAACCAAGGTTCCACTGTATATGTGTACATGGAGCATTTCCCTTCTGCTCCCTTTACGTTTTAGCCCGGTATTTCCTATTTCCTTAAGGGCCAATTGTCAGCAGCCATGAAAAGTTTTTTGTTTGGTGCTCATCATCAGCTGAGGAAGGAGGCGTGGCTAGCCTCCGAAACGCATTCGGATTGGCTGTTTCTTCCTGAGGTTTGACAGGTGTTCACCAGCTCATGACAGCTTGTTCTTCCAGCGTCCTCTCGCTCTCATCTACCAGAGCCGCCGCCATGAGGACCGACTTCACCATCCCGTGCGGGATCACCCCCAGAGCTCATCCGGGCACAGGACTTTTACACCTTGTTATTCTGTGAGTGGAACTTGTCATTGATTTTAAATTCTTCTTAATAAACTGTGCTACACTATTGGTTGCCTGGCGCCTCTCTCCATCTCCCTTACATGATTGGCTAATCCTTCCCACCCCGCAGGCGTACATCTCCTATTAAAGGGACACGGGCTGGGTGGGAAGAGGTTACAGTGTACATCAAGTCTTGTTTCTTTGGGGGGTTTTCCATAGTTCTGAGTGAGTGAGGAAGGAATGAATAGAAAGAACCTCTGTACAGGAAGCAAGGGGGACTTTCCACAGCAACACATACAGAAGTAAAACTGCTTCTTTTTAGAAGAGTAGGGCAAGGCTGAAATCCCCATGAGATTTTTGTTCTGTGTCACTTCTTGTCTGCATGACAAGAAATATGGGTACATTTCTTAAAACACTTTCTTCAAAATAAAGTTCATCCCTGCAATACATTCACATGTATTACTGCATTTTATTGCTTTAACTACTTCACCAGTGAAAGGTTTTCCCCCTTCATGACCAGGAAATGTTATGCTATTCAGCACTGCGCTACTTTAACTGTGCAGTCATGCAACGCTGTACCCAAATTACATTTATATAATGTAATCGGACCTGATATGGTGAGTGGAGATGCACCAGACTCCTGGCTGTGAGCCGTTGCGATCTTTAGTGTTAACCCTTAAAGTGGTTGTAAACCTCAGACATTAAATATAAACAAAGTGTATCCCTGTATAGTGTACTTGTCTCCACCCACAGCACTAAGTGTCATTTCTGTCTGCTGCTTTGATCCTTTGCTATCAGCAGGAGTCACTTCCGACAAGTTTTCCTGACACCAATAAAAAAAAAAGAAAAAGTGACGGGGGAGGGACCTCCAGCTGATTGACAGGCTCTGCTCTGTTTCTGTGTGAAAGGGTGTGTCCCTTCCCTCCAATCCGCTCTCAGAGCTCTCCTCACTGAACTCTGTTGTAGAGTGTTACTTCAGCTCCCCACCCCCTTTATTCTGAACTATCAGACAAGCTCTATAATTTAGCACTTTGGATGTAGAGAAGACTGCAGATAAACAGGTACAACTTATGTAGGAGGCTTTGTTTAACCTCTGTGTATCACCTGGGGCTAGTCACTTCACTGGGTGTATGTAAGGGTTTACAACCACTTTAAGTACAGCAGCAACCAGGGGGGGTTGGGTGACTGGGGGGGGGGGTATGGTGTCAGTTTACCTTTTCTTTTTTTCTGAAAAGGTGAACTAACCCTCCAAGGCAGATATTCCATTGTATGCAAACTAGTGGTGCACAGAATAGGAATTTTGGTGCCGAGAATGCAGGATGCACTTTGGGGAAAAACGAAATTGACAGTTTTTAAAAATAATTTATATTTTTATATATAAATTGTATTATATTTTACTTTTTAATTATCAACAATTTTAATTAATATGAATTCATTGTTGGTCATTATTGGCACATTTAGTGCAAGAAAAGCTCAAGAAAAATGCAGTCTGCAGTCTCGAACCATCTCTTGTATCATGTCTGCAATCTCTTACTTAAACACACTGCTAATAGTATTAGCAAAATTTCCATTCGGTACACCTCTAACAGACATGATACAGGAGATGGTCAGAGACTGCAGACATGATACAAGAGATCAATGCAGCCTCACCAGTTCCCGTCAGATGCAGCCTCACCAGTGCCCGTCAGATGCAGCCTCACCAGTGCCCGTCAGATGCAGCCTCACCAGTGCCCGTCAGATGCAGCCTCACCAGTGCCCGTCAGATGCAGCCTCACCAGTGCCCGTCAGATGCAGCCTCACCAGTGCCCGTCAGATGCAGCCTCACCAGTGCCCGTCAGATGCAGCCTCACCAGTGCCCGTCAGATGCAGCCTCACCAGTGCCCGTCAGATGCAGCCTCACCAGTGCCCGGATCAGAGCAGCTCCCGCTGTATCACGGAGCTGGATTTGAATTTCCGGGGCTGGGCGGCCGCAGTAACAATGTCCCGCCTTCTGTGATACATCACACGAATTCAATGTCCCGGCAGGTGGGACATTTCAGCTCCGTGACACAGGGAGATAGCCGTTCTGTGTGAGAAGGAGGGGGGAGGAGAGGAGGAGGGAGGAGAGGAGGAGGGAGGGGAGGACGGATGACACCCCCGCAATGTGCAGCACTCGGGATGGACCCCGCCCCCTTTTCAGTGACATTATCGGCACCTTTTCTTCTTTCGGCTGCATGTTTGGACGGCCGGAGTTTCGTTGCACCACTAATGCAAACCCAAACTTTGTTTTCTATTGTGTTCGACATAATCCGTGGTGGAATACCACTTGAAAGCGGAACTTTACTAAGAAAGTCCTGCTAGATCCCTTCAGACTGGCCCCTTTTGCAGGTATAGCCATGTAAAACATTAAAAATAAGTGTCAATACTGTTTAAAATCCAGTAATACCCTGTCTCACCCTGCTCTGCACATGCTCAGTTGCTCTCTATTTTTAGGCACTGCCGAGTTTGTAGAGGCCGATCTGCCGACAGCCTTAAAGCGGAATGAAACTCTCCTATTCCTTACAGCCAATGAAGCTGCTTCTGTTTGAATGGCTACTGCCATTGTGCTGCACATGTGATCAGTTATGACACCAGCCATTTGATGGTTGGACAGTTTGGTTGAGGACACAATCAAATGTGACAGTTTGCATTTCCAGCATTCCAGGAATGTAACCGTTTTTTGAAACCAGTAAAGCCCCTTTCAAACTTTGCCGTGACTTTGCCACGACTGCAAAAAATGCCTGTGTAATTTTGAGGTCTATGGACCTTAAGCCGCACGAAAGTCAGACCAAAGTAGTGCAGGGACTACTTTGAAGTCGCTGCGACTTGAAGTTGCACAGATATGAATGGTACTCATTAAAAATCATGGGGTACGACCTGTCATGCGACTTTGCAGCCCCAAGTTGCAGGACAAGTCACACAAGTGTGAAAGGGGCCTAAATTGATGTGTTTAGTTCTGCTTTCTAATTTACTGCTGTTCAGGGGCTCTGGGCTTCAGCAAAATGGCCACCTCCAGCAAGAAGAAACAGGAGCAACGCTGGAGGCAATTTACAGCACACACAAATGTTGGTAGCATAATTATTAATGTACGGAATGTATGTTCGTTGCTAAAGATTTTTTTTTTTATTATCAAGTTATGTATAAAGTTCCGCTTTAGGTACCTAAATTTGATTTGTTTTGATCTGTGAAAAAAAAAACATACCAGCAGAACAAAGTCCTCCCACTCCTCCCCCAATAACAATGTAATGATCCCTTTGATATTAAGTAATGACAGTTATTAGCAAATTATAAGCCAGTAGCTGAATTCTGAAAATGGCTCTGGTGTAGACAACTAATCAAGCTGAAATTGTTCATGGAACTGGTCTATGAGCTCCATCCATTTCTCATTAAGTCAGCAACTGACCGCATACCATCATCTTACCTTATCAGCGCACATGGACACTTTAATGTCCTGCTGAGAAATCTCATAATGACGGATGTTAAAGACATAATTTCCAGCAAGCTTCAGAATATCAGCTGAAATGTATTCCAACACGGCCACAATGTACAGACATACGTTATAATCCACTTTGTATCCAAGCACCTCCTATGAGGAACAAAATGGGAAGGTAAACTGCTAAACCAGCAGTAAAAAAAATATATAAACATTTCTAACACAACAAGGTAATAAAGCAATTGACCATTTTCACAAATTTTCTCTTTACTAAAGACAACAAATGTACATTATGAGGAACAAAGACTCCAATTTTACATTAAAGAAAATCCACCTTCACTGGAAAAAAATGATAAATGATATAACATTAAAACGTTAACCCCCCCCCCAAAAAAAAAAAAAGAAACAGATCCTGTTCTCTTAAAGCATGTTATATAAAGCAGTGCTTGTGCTGTGTAATTTGGCCCCCTGTAACACCTAAAAAAACTGTCTGATCCTGCCTGGCTAGCCCCCCCCCCCGTAAACTGACCACGATAATCAGGACTGCTGAGCCCTGACACCGTGGTCAGTGTACGTGCCTCCGTCATCCGCAGCCCTGCTCTCGTGTCTGTGTTTCTTCTTTCCTCCTCCCCCTTCCCTGCCTGTTTGCTCGTACCAGGGCCCGCCCCCTATATAAGCGCGGCCCCTAGTGCTCAGCTGACTGTCGGCTCTCTCTCTCCCCCTCCTCCTCTCCGGCTGACGTCAGTGGGAGTGCTTGGCCCCACCCACTGGATCTGTGAGCCGGAGAGAGAAGAGAGCTGATGAGTCAGCTGAGCGTCGGGAGCGGAGCTTATATTAGGTACAGATCGGCAGATTTTTTACATTACACAGACAGACACACTTGTTATTATGGTATAGAGGGGATTATAGGATTTAGTAGAAGCGAGTTAACAACCACTGAAAGCTGAATGAAGAGCTGCACCCAGATTCGAACGCTCAGAGTGTTGGAGGACACTGATCAGAGTGTCCTGGAGGCCGTCAGAAAACAAAAGCTCAGCGGAGGAGATCACTATTCTAATGTTGGATCATTAGTACAGCGACTCCGACCCAAGCTGACAATTTTTTTTTTCGTTCAACCCAAAAATACATCGTGTGTACCAGACTTTAGAGCCCATCTTATTTCCTGGCTATAGGAAGTCCAGGATCATCTAGCGCAGTGGTTCTCAACTCCTGTCCTCAGGACCCACTAACAGGCCAGATTTTAAGTATTACCTTGGTGAGATGCAGACTAGAATACTGCAATCCCTGAGCAGCAAATTATATCACCTGTGATGCATTTCAGTTATCTTGCAAACCTGGCCTGTTGGTGGGCCCTGAGGACTGGAGTTGAGAACCACTGATCTAGCGCCTTTCTCCCCAGTCTGAGAGTCCTTAGGCCAGTTTTCGATCATGGAGGCTCAGCATTACATGTGAGCGTTACCTGCAAATACAACCTGCCTAGGAAAGCCCACTCCACCAGACTGACATCCATCAAGAGTCCACGAACTGCTTGCATCAGGGCTGAGGGCTCTTGAGAGGAGTACTGAGGCAAGGTGCTGATGTTTTCAAGGAAGCTGTGTACATCATCCTGCTGATCCCATCCACTAGAAATGATCTCTGCATTGTACAGAGGAGCACGGAGACCCAGTGATGACATCACTGGATCTAAGAAAAAAAGTATATCATGAAAAAAAACAAAAAAGGCAGGGCGGCCTTAGATACAGCGGGCCCGCGATTGCGGTGAAGAGAGGCAGAACGGGGATCTGCCTATGTAAACAAGGCAGATCCTCATTCTGACAGGGGAGGAGAGAGATCAGTTGTTCCTAGTTGATCAGGAACAGCGATCTCTCTACTTCCAGTCAGTCGTCCCCCCTGACAGTTAGAAACACCTCCCTAGGGAACACTTAACCCTTTGATCACCCGCTGGTGTTAACCCCTTCCCTGCCAGTGCCATTTATACAGTGATCAGTGCATTTTCATAGCACTGATCACTGTATTGGTGTCAGTGGTCCACAAAAAGTGTCACTTAGGGTCAGATTTGTCCGCTGCAATGTCGCAGTCCCGCTAAAAATCGCTGATCCCCGCCATTACTAGTAAAAACAATAAAAAAGTCCCTAAATATTTCCCCTATTCTGTAGATGCTATAACTTTTGCGCAAACCAATCAATATACACCTATTGCGATTTTTTTTACCAAAAATATGTAGCAGAATACATATTGGCCTAAATTGATAAATAAATTAGTTTTTTATATATATATTTTTTTTGCATATGTATTGTAGCAGAAAGTAAAAAATATTGTTTTGATTTTTTTCAAAATTGTAAGTCTTTATTGTTTATAGCGCAAAAAATAAAAACCGCAGAGGCGATCAAATACTACCAAAAGAAAACAATTTGTGGGGAAAAAATGGACATCAATTTTGTTTGGGTACAACGTCGCATTACAGTTAATACCTTTTGTATCGCTTGACCCCCCTCTTAGATTGTAAGCTCTAACAACCAGGGCCCTCCGATTCCTCTTGTATTAAAATTGTACTGTCTGCCCTTATGTTGTAAAGCTCTGAATAAACTCTTGGCGCTATATAAATCCTGTATAATAATAATGACGACATTGTGATGTGGGGATATTAAACTTCAACAACTTTAAACATTTTGTCATTTAAAACCCTATTTGAGCACCATTCCTACACCTCCGATCCACTGAAGGCCCTATATCTATCTATCTATCTATCTATCTATCTATCTATCTATCTATCTATCTATCTATCTATCTATCTATATATATATATATATATATATATATATATATATATATATATATATAGCATTTATTTTTTTAAATATATACCCTTTTCAGATGTTTTTGGGCTGGTCACTTGACACACACAGGGTCTTCTTCTGGGTTTTACTTTCTAGCCAATACTATTTTAAGTTTTGTCTAAAGTATAGAAACCCCGTTTTTTTTTTTAGCTGTCTACGTCTTATTAGGGGCATATTTCTTCAGCTCGTGTCCCCGGATGCACACCAGGAAGTGAAGGGTAGTTACTTCAAACTGAAGAGAAATTCCCCCCAGACAGTAATCATTGGAACAGGTGTCCTTATTTAAAAATGTAACATGGTGTAAGCCTCAGAAATGAAATAAGAACAAAGCATATACTTCTATAGTGTGTATGTGTCTCAATCCAGAGCACTAACAGCAATAAAAATTTGACATTGGGTTCTAAACCCTTGCTACTCTATGGCCGACACCTCTTTGTAATTTTGGTCCAGGAAAGGCACTGTGCTGTCAACCCACAACAGGAAATGAGGATCTGAGTGCATCTCTGCCAGAGTCAACCGGTATTTTTCAATACTGTGAGCAGTGCAGTGGCTAAGTGGTCAGCACTTCTACCTGGCAGCACTGGGGTCTCAGTTTGAATCCCAACAATGGCACTACCTGCCTGGAGTTTGCATGTTCTCCTTTTGCCTCTGTGGGTTTCCTCTGTGTACTCCGGTTTCCTCCCACACTTCAAAGACATGCTGGTAAGTTAATTGGTTCTAGTATGTGTAAGTATGAATGTGAGTTAGGGATCTTATATTGTAAGCTCCTTGAGGGCAGGGACTGATGTGAATGTAGAATATATGTAAAGTGCTGCGTAAATTATCAGTGATATATAAATGTCTGTAATAAATAATAGATACTTGTACAAGCTTTAAAGATGAAGTAAAGTTCCACACATTACTTTTATCTATAGGTAAGCCTATAATAAGGCTTACCTATAGGTAGTTTAAACATCTCCCAAACGGGCACCGTTTAGGAGATATTTACATTATATTTACATTACATGCAGCCAGTGAAGTCACTGGCGCATGCGCTGAAGGTGTCATCGTGGCTGCGGACAGTCACAGAGCCGGAATCCGCGAACCGGGAAGCAAGACGGGTGAAGATAGGAGCCCGCTGCAGCAGGAAGATCTCGGCGCGGGAGGGCTTTGTTTTAAGGTACGGTAAGTTTAACATATCGCACATTATGCCTTTACCTTGCAGGGTATATAAAAAAAAAAAAAAGTCTAGCGGTTTACACCTGCTTTAAAATGATAAGATATGGAAAAATGTGCAGAGATATACACACCTAAGGGTAAAACAAATCTAAAAACCTAAGCTCAATCTTGCAACATTGACATGAATTAGTAAAACCGTACATATCATCACAATTACTTTGTGCATCCGCGTGAATTATACCTTGTGTTTTTTTTTCAGGACAAATTGGGCTTTCACTTGGTGGTAAATGTTAATTGAGATTGCCTGATTTTTTTATTATTTTAAAAGAAAAAAAAATAGTAAAAAAAGAAATAAAAAAAAACACGCTTTTTTTATTTTTTTTTTTTATTTAGCTGTATATTTCTTGATATTATCATGCTTAATCACCAAACAACCACCCAAAATGTATATGTGTATGTGTATGTGTATGTTAGTTTGTACCCATAGTACAGCCCAAAAAGAATGGTGCGCATTTTGCATTTTTTTTATCCTGCCTAAAACACACTGACACATAGCAAATTATATATATATATATTTCTTAATACTACCCAAAATATGCTGACCGTGACCTTTGACCCCCAACAACAACCCTGGCAACCTTAATCTTGTTTTTTTTCCTTTATTTTTATTTAATTTTTTTACACACTTGGATTGTTTACAACTCCTCTCCTGCAAGAAGAGGAAGATACCATGCATCTTTCTCTTCCTTCAGAAGGGGAACGAAACCCAGGGGCGGGGTCACAGTGACTGATCATTGATAGCCAATCAGAGGCTATCACAGCAATCAGATGACCAGGAACCGACAGTCCCGGGTCCCGATCATTAGCACGAGACCCCGGTCTCTGTGCTGGGAGCACGCTGTGCGGCGCAATCCCGGCACAAAGGGAGGTACGCAAATATGCGGGCCCACGGCAAAAAGCCCACTTCGTGAACCTACATATATGTGTGCGGTCAGTGCAAAGGGGTTCGTTTGAACTTACATACCCTTTCAACTATAATGGTAAATAGTAAACTTACCTTTAACAATGGATGAATTTTATCAACAGGCAGAAGCAGGGGGTTCCTTCGCTTGCGTTTTTCTATGGCTGACTGAGCATCTGCTATGGCCCATTTATCGATCGGATGGGGAAAAGTCTTTTGGACTCTTTCCTGATAAAAAAAAAAGGAACATAATGTGAAAGATAGAAAAATGTAATTATACACATAATTTTTATAGAGTTACACTCTTATCGCTAGGCAACATCCTTGTTTTAATTATTTGTTTGTCCAAAAAACAGTGTATGGCCAGCTTAACCACTTAAGGAGCACATTTACTAATACAGGGCGGCCCTCCTGCGCAGAATCCTGTATATACACGTGATTCTGCACTTGCGTCTAGGGGGCGCACACACGCGAGCCGCTGGCGACCCGCTTCTGCTGTGATTACTAAGACTTCATGTGATACTAAGACTTCATGTACACTGCTGCTGGTAAACAAATGTTTAGGAGCAGTTGGGCATTTTTTTCAGCTGCTCCTGAACTCTCCTCTATGTTATC
Source organism: Rana muscosa (assembly GCA_029206835.1). NCBI lineage: Eukaryota > Metazoa > Chordata > Amphibia > Anura > Ranidae > Rana > Rana muscosa. Next base: position 198,611,692 of record CM055126.1, on the reverse strand, counting down.
TTATCAGTACATGTACACAGGGTCGTTTATAGTCGTTTCTAGGCAGTTGAGTTTAGAAGCATTTTTTGGAACGCAAAAAAAATGCATTCAGGACGCATGTTCAGAGGCATTTGAAACGCAAAATGTCTGTAACAGGCTTGTAAACGTGGTAACTCGCGTTTAGCCGCGTTTCGTTTACAGACCTTTTTAATTTTTGTCTATTTAAAAAAAAAAAGCTTCCAAACACAAACGTTCCAAACACAAAACGCAGCTAAACGAGGCATGCAAATGCGGCAAAACGGACGTTTTTAAATGTCGTTTACTATCTGTCAAGTTACATCGTTCAGGAGAGGTTGTAAAACGTCCGTGTACATTAAAGGGGTTGTAAAGTCTCATTTTTTCACCTTAATGCATCCTATGCATTAAGGTGAAAAAACTTCTTCTAGTGACCGGTCCCCCAGCCCCCTCATTTTACTCACCTGAGCATTGGAATTTCCTACGGCGGAGGTGCGCTCTTCCTCTGCCCGGGGTTCTCGGCTCTTGATTGGATAGATTTATAGCAGCGCAGCCATTGGCTCCCGCTGCTGTCAATCAAATCCAATGATGCGGGCGCCGGTGCAGAGTCCTACATTCGGTGTCTATGGATGCCGAATGCTGTACTCGGGAGCGCGCCTGCAAAGTAACCCCCCGGAAGAGCGCTTCTCCTCAGGAGAGCCGCCGAGGGACCCCAGAAGTTGAGGATCGGGGCCACTCTGTGCAAAACTAACTGCACAGTGGAGGTAAGTAAGATATGTTTGTTATTTTAAAAAAATAAAAACGTAGCTTTACAATCAATTTAAGTCCGACACTTGACACTTTGTGGGAACCGGTGACACCAATACAGTGATCAGTGCTAAAAATATGCACTGTCACTCTACTGACACTGGGGTAAACATCTAGGGTGATCAAAGGGTTGTGTGCCTAGCCAGTGTTTTTGTACTGCGTTAGGTGCTTTCACTAAGAGAAGTGATAGATTTTATCCCCTGCTTCACAGGGAAAGAAAATCTATCCCTTCCTCCCTGTCAGAACAAAGCTCTACCTTGCTTACACAGGCAAAGTTTGGTTCTGTGTGACGATCAGCGAGTGCCGGCAGACATCCAATCGCCAGCGCCCACTGATCGCCTTCTGCTCTGACAAATCACAGCAGAAGCAGCGGCAGTAAACTAGTACAGTGTGAAACGCGTCAGCCAGTTTGACCAGTGTGCTGTGACCTGTAGTGCGGTTTTGGAATTTTTGGATTTTACAAAATAAAGGCTTTTTTCCGGAGTGCTGCTGTCCAGAAGATTTATTTCTTTGCCTTGCTTATATTTGCATTGCTTGCACCCGTGGTTGCTGGGAAGAGGTAATTACCTGGAGGATGTCCACACCTGAGCGGCTTCCGTTCTTAGTGTGTGTGCCCCCTACCCGGAAGTGCTGAGTCACGTACTAGGTACGTAATCCAGCACAGGAGAGCCGCTTTGCCGCCGTACATCCCCGTGATACGGTCGGTAAGCGGTTAAAGCTTCTTATTAAAGGCTATGTGTAAATACTTCAATGTCTGTAGCCTGGTCACAGGTTTGGTTAAGGATAAGATCTGATCTCTTAATACTAATTTCAGGATGACCAACTCAGACAAAGTCAGAGGTCTTTCGCTGACCACAGTTTGCTGGAACTTGTCCTCTTCCAAGCTGCCATGAACCCTTCTATGCTTTATTTTCATCTCTCTCTCTCCCTGTCTGTGGAGAAGGGCTCTAAGGGACTGAGGCATAGACCGCAATCTATTCCTAGAAATAACTCGCTGAGATAAGATTCGTTTATAATCCATCCATAGACAAGATTGACAACAGCAAGACAAAAATGTCTTCCAAAACTCAAATGCAGTTCTTGGCTACAAATCTGCAAAGTCGTGCCAACTCTACCCACAACTATAGTAAGGCCAGGACCGCACCACATCTTCATTATAGAGAGATGGAGAATAATTGCCTTACGCCACACTCTACACACCCCAGGAAAAAAAAAAAAGAAGAAAAGTCATAAATGCTTCCCTTGTGCACAAAGGCTACCCACAGGCATAAGAAGGTTGGAGAAAAGGGAAACTTGAAAGCTGAACTTTAGTCTTGGAGAAAATAATATGAGTGATAGAGCTGAACGGCAGTCATTTAAAATGAAAATATTTATGTCCACATAAAAATTTACCTTTTATTATTAAAGTAAAACTATAGGCAAAACTTTTCATTTTGGATAGAATAAGACCCCTGTTATAACCCCGTCTGTTTTTTTTTGTTTTTTCCACCATTGGTGTCTCATTGTGGAGATTTCTCATCACTTCCTGTCCCACAGACCAAACAGGAAGTGAGAGGTAATCCCTGCAAATCAAGGGAATTTCCTCAGTCTCCTCTCCAGTGATCAGACTGCTATACTGTAACTGTGTAGCAAGTCACAATGTGGGAGGCTGATCTGCATCAGACAATTGTGAACACAGCCAAGAACTACAGAGGAACCTGGATTTTTAAGATTGTGTCATCTCTAAATTGGCATGTCAGTCCATGTAGATTGTGACCCCTGATTGATGCCTGAACAAAGATGGTACCTGTCCTTCTGGGGACAAAAACAGATGAGGCTATTGTCAGGGGGAGAGGAACTTCAGTCGCTACTCTGGATTTTTTTTTCTTTTTTTTTTAGCTCCAGTTACCTGTCATGCAGCATTTTCTTGGATTCAGGTACTCAACTGCCCAGTGGACCCAGCATTGTCCACCGAGCTTCCTGGGGGGTAGGCAGCTGAAGTCCTACCCCACCACTGGTCAGAATTTGGGGCTCCTGCCACCTATGGTTCCGGAGATACTGGGCTTCTTGTGCCCCGTATCGGAAGCTACATACAGAGTGGCCAATTTAAAAAACAAGCTGGCACACTCTGTTTGCAGCAGACTAAGAAGGATGAGCTCACAGTGCTTCTCCTCCCTTCTTGTCAGAAGCACTGAGCTCAATGGACAGCTTGGAGTCTTGGACCAATGGTAAAGCACCATTGGAACAAGCTGTCCAATAAAAATGCTGCAGTGGAGGCTCTCCTCTCACTGCAGTGTCATAGAAGGGGGCATGTGTCTAAGGCCTCATTCACACAAGGCAGATCCATTTAGCGGAGTCCACCAGCTCAGCAGGAGTTCGCTCGGTTGATCTCTGCTGAGCCGGTGGAAGACAGGTCCGTCTCTGCTCACTGAGCAGGGAGGGACCTGTCAGAGCGCCACTGATTCCTATGGAGAATTCTGAGGAAAACGGACAGCGTGTCCTTTTTCATCAGATCTCATTAGTCCGATCCACCAAGACGAATGGTGAACGTATCGCCATACGTCTGTTTTTAGCGGATCGGATGGCAGACAGACAAATCTCCGCTGACATCCATCTTCCCATAGGAGTCAATGGATGGCCCACTCGGATCCGCCTAAAAAACAGACAAGCAGATCGGAGCGGGCTTGTCGTGTGAAAGGGGCCTAAAAGACAAATCCAGCCCAGCCCTCTTAACTAGAAGGAAAAAACATGGGTTTATGAATATAAGATTTACCCATAATCCCATGTTTTTCTCACACAGTGAAGAGGGAGAATGAGAATCTTCTGCTGCTGAAAAGGTACAAGCTAAATCATATATTTATATGCTATATGATATAAGATCATTTATTATTTATCTATTTACTGTGAAATTACTGGTTGGAAGTTAGAACTTCAAACTTCAGTAATTTGTCCGTTAAGCCACCTGCTTGAGTACAGTTTTTGAAAATATAGTAATATAGTCTGAATACTTAGGACCATGTGATATTTCAGTTTTTCTTTTTTAATAAATATGCAAAAATGACAACAATTCTGTGTTTTTCTGTCAATATGGGGTGCTGTGTGTACATTAATGAGGAAAAAAAATGAACTTAAAATGATTTTTAGCAAATGGCTGCAATACAACAAAGAGTGAAAAATTTAAGGGGGTCGGAATACTTTCCGTACCCACTGTATATTGTTTTAGCAGACACCCTAGGGAATAAAATGGTGATTGTTGCAACTTATGTTACATGTTATTTGCGCAGCAATTTTTCAAAAGTGTTTTTTTTTTTTGCGGGAAAAAAAAACGGTTTCGTGAATACAAATTAAAAACACTAAAGTTAGCCCAATTATTTATAATGTGAAAGATGACGTTACGCCAAGTAAATACTAAAGACATGTCACGCTTTCAAATTGCGCACACTCGTGGAATGGTGCCAAACTTCGGTACTTAAAAATCTCCATAGGCGACGCTTTAAAAATATTTACAGGTTGCATGTTTAGAGTGACAGAGGAGGTCTAGTGCTAGAATTATTGCTCTCGCTCTAATGTTCGCGGCGTATGTAACCTGTGTGTATCTGGCTCTGATACTAGCCAGTGCCTTACCAGCCACTGACCTCATCGCACTTCCCTGGTCTTAACTCAGTGGTTCTCAACTTCTGTCCTCAGGACCCACTAACAGGCCAGGTTTGCAAGATAACTGAAATACATCACAGGTGATATAATTTGCTGCTCAGTGATTGCAGTATTCTAGTCTGCATCTCCCCAAATGTAATACTTAAATCTGGCCTGTTAGTGGGTCCTGAGGACAGGAGTTGAGATCCACTGTCTCAACTGATACTAAACAAGTCTGTCCGACTTCAGAAAAAGTTTCTGCACTACTTTGGTCCGATTTCAATGCCACAAAAGTGTAAAAAGTCACATCAAAGTTGTATCAAAGTTGTATCAAAGTTGGACTCAAAAGTAACACTGAAAGTCGCGCGACTTTGGAGTCGGGCTAGTGTGAACCGAGCCTTAGCCTCGTACACATGATGAGAGTATTGGACGAATAATTGTCAGTTTTTTTAGTCTCATATAGAAAACCAATAGGTTACTAGAGTTACAAAAATTCTCGTGAGACAAAATACAACTTCCCACGGTGATGTAACGTATTGTATTGTTAAGAAAGCCTCTTGCTGTTTGGGAAATTCACTGCCTGCTTGTTTTGTTACTTTCCACATCAGTATTCTTTTGTTTCCGAGCATGTGTGGTCTTGGTCACTTGATTTTTTTATGGACAAAAAAACTGCACTGATTAAACGAAAACTGTTTGTTTTGTTACAAGCACATTTGTTGTGCTTGTCCCTTTGGATAATTTGGGATGAACTGTTGTGATCGGCTCCAACGATCAGATTATCGGACGATCACTCTGAAAGTTCTATTTTGCGTCCAATTTTCTCAGTGTGTATACTGGGCAATAGAACATCTAGCAGTCTTGCAAAGAAGGTTAACTTTAGCTATTTGCAACAGCCATTCATATCATGACTGTAGGGTAAGATAGATACTGGGATAAAATCATCTCACTCTCCCCTACTATGGACATGTGGGGACTATGGACATTCATTGTCTGCAAATCCACAATAACAGATTCCTTCAACCTCTAATAGAATTTAGGTTATTATACACACAGCATCTGTTGCTGATGAGAAGAGCTCCATACCCTGGCATCTTACCTCCACATCCTGAACTGTCCTTGGCTGGGCAATACAAAGCTTATTAAGGAGCTGCAGGATGAGTTCTTCAATGTAGTACAAGGAGTCCTCTTTAGCGGACAGCGTGGGGTGGACTTGTTGCAGGACCTGAAATAGAATTGAAACTCTATTAAATTTATTATGACCAAACTGGGGCCGGTAATAATTTTTTTTTTTTAACATGATTCATTTTGATACTTTTGAATATTGTATAGAAGGAATGCAGCCAAGGAAAGTACCGAAAAATATTGCAGCTGGTACCGGACCTCTGCTGCCAATCAAAATGTTTCTGGACATCTTAAAGCGGATTTTCATCTGAGCACCACAAACCAAAAACATAATTTAAAGCGAAATTTCACCCAAAAGTGGAACTTCCGCTAAATCGGATTCTCCGCCCCCCCCCCCTCCGGTGCCACAATTGGCAACTTTCGGGTGGGGAGGGGGGACAGGACACCTGTCTTCAACAGGTATCCTTTCCCACTACCAGAAGTCCGGGCCACGGCCCGTGACGTCAGTGCGGGGCTCACTCCTCCCTTCCTCGGCCACCGGGCCAGTAGGAGAGAGGAGCGGGCCTCGCGTATGCGCAGTAGGTTTCCCGGCGTGAAGCCGAAAGGCTACACTGCCAAGTACCCTTACCCGCAATGGCGGCTGCAGCACCCGACAGCTGATGGAAACATCAGCTGCGGGTGCCGACATCGCTGGACTCCAGGACAAGTGTCCATTTATTAAAAGCCAGCAGCTGCAGTATGTGTAGCTGCTGGCTTTTATTTATTTATTTATTTGGGGCGGAACACCGCTTTAAATAGTTTTTAATATTCAAAGCAACCTCCCCTATTCATCCATGTCTTCATGCTTTAATTTGTTGAGAAATCACTTTGAAAAACATCTCCCTAGTATTTCTGGCCGTGGCCATCTTGAGTAAGGGCAGATGATCCGTGTAGCATTTACTTCCTGGAATCCATCTGCTCTTAGCCCAAGCATGCATGCAGGAGGGTGTGCTTAGCGGAGAAATACCACCATCTCCTCCTGAAGACTCCTGGGATGAATGACATCATTTGCCAAGAAACCAGGAAGTAACTGAAGAAATTTAAAATATAAAATGTTTAAAACAAGTAAATATGATATACTTTCCATTTACTAATGCTAGCAGCACAAAGATTAAAATGAACCCCTTTACAACCGCCTAACACAGCTTTAATGCCCACGCTGAGCTTAGAGTAGCCTTTTTCAACCAGGGTGCCTTGAGGTTTCTTCAGGGGTGCCTTGGCAAAAAGGCCTAAAAATTGTATACAAGCCAGAGGGTGGATCAAGCCTGCCTTTTAGTTACACAGAGCCACAGGTTTTCATTGTACACCATTATAACCTTCCAGCCGCCAGCATCCTAACAACCAATGGCATCGTCAGTTGATAAGGAGGATGTCTGTCGTCCACAAATCATCCTTGTTTGATTCTCCCTTGCCCCTCTCCGTCAGCGCTGGGGGTCACATTAGCTGAGTGATGAAGAAAAAATGAAAAAGAAGAGAAAACACTGGAATGCTAGTCAGTATCAGTGTGCAAAAGTTTATTTGCTTTAAAAGGATAAAAACGCCTCTAAAGCACCATACACACAAGTAGAATGTCGGGAGACATTTGCCGGTACAAAAAATACTGTAGTGTGTACTGGGGGGGGGGGGGGTCGATTGATCAGGGCCGATATTCACAATTTTTTACTGATACTGGTCAGACCTCCCCCTGTCCCCGCTCGCAGCAGTCTCTGCCAATCTGCTCCTGTTTGTACTATTTTTAGCGGGGGTCCCCAACCCCCGGGCCGTAAAAGCTGCTCTATCAGCGGTGCAGCGGGCAGCAGAGATATCATCATCTCTCACTGCCCGCCTCACATCACAGATATTCTGCCCCTACAGCAGGGCCACAAAGGCTGCTCTTGACAGAGCTGCAGCTGCGGGCGAGCAGTAAGATAGTTACGTCAACTCTCACTGACGCCCGCATGTGGAAGTTTACCCAATTGGATGCAGCTGGGAAGAGGCTGCCAGAAGTAGTGCAAGTAGTGACATGCTGCATCTGGGTGGCAGGTAACAGTGCAAGTGACACGCTGCATCTGGGTGGCAGGTTACAGTGGCAAGTGACATACTGCATTTGGGTTGCAGGTGACACCCCATGTTCAGATTATACCAGATTTGTGTTGAAATTGTGTTGATTTTTCAAAACTTTAAATGTACAGAATATCAGCACCTGTTATCGGCTATCAGTGCTGAAAAACTATATTGGTCTATCCCTAGTGTGTACCCGGCTAAACGTTCGGTCTCCTACGTATGTAGCGGTTGATGCATTATGTAAAACTATTAGACCCCTTTCACACTGGGACCGTGGCCGCGGGAAAGAGACGCTCGTTTTAGAGGTGCTTTAGCGACTCTTTCGGCCGCGAGCAGGGAGCTTTTAACCCCAAATTGGGGTTAAAAACTAAAAAATTTCAGCCACTTTGAAAGCGCTGCCCATTCATTCCAATGGGCGGGGCGTTTTGGGAGTGCTAAATACAGCACTGCTAACCCGCCCCAACAAAGATGCTGTTTGCAGGACATTTCCTAACACCCTGCTAGCGCTCCGCCCGAGTGTGAAAAGTCACACTGGAATGAATGGGAGGCGATTTTCAGGCGCCATTTCCAGAGGAAATAGCAGAGGCTATTTCCAGCGCTAAAGCGGCCGAAAACTGCCCCAGTGTGAAAGGGGTCTTAAAATAGTTTTTTACATTTTTAGAATGGGGTGCCTCGAGACCGTCCATAATTTTAAAAGGGTGCCTTGACTGAAAAAAATTGAGAAACATTGGCTTAGCAGGGGTCTCAAACTGGCGGCCCTCCAGCTGTTGCGAAACTACAAGTCCCATGAGGCATTGCAAAGCTGACATTTACAAGCATGACTCCCACAGGCAGAGGCATGATGGAACCGGAGTGTAGCTCGGCCCTGCCCCCCGCTCTCTACTCATTGGCTGTGATTGACAGCAGCAGGAGCCAATGGCTCCCACTGCTGTGTGAGCCAATGAGGCTAGAGAGACGTTGGAGAGCCGTTGCTCTCATGCACATCACTGGATCGAGATGCGGCTAAAGGAGGTATAAAGGGGGGGCTGGGAGAGCTGCACCCAGAAGGTTTTATACCTTAATGCATAGAATGCATCAAGGTAGAAAACCCGGCCTTTAGAACCACTTTAAGAAGGACAGTGCTAGATGCTGGATGTCCACCAGCCAGGAAACAAGGCATACTAACTTGCTGCAGATTCTAATGCACACTGTGAGAAGCTCTCAGTATGCAGTGAAATCAGAGAAAGTAGAAGTAGTGGCTTTCAGATTTAAAAAGCTCTATCCTTTCATCTTTTTTTTTTATATAAATCATGTTTTGGCTAGGTTTCCACTTTAAATGAAGATGTCTAGTTACATCTTTATCAAATATGAGTCATAAAATAAAACTCTGAGCTCAGGAGTACCATAATAAAAAAATATTAAAAAGGCACATTGTTATTTTTTTTTAACGACTTCCTTTCCCTGAAGCGTACATGTGCGTTGAAGATGTGAAACACGCAATCATGATTACTGCAGCTTTAAAGTGTTTATTATGACAAAACAATGTCAATATACAAGAACAATTCCCTCTTCACGTCACCTTCATATTTTCCACACTCCTACTTGCTGTCAGCTCATCTTGAATTTCTTTTTTTCCCCCCCATTACATGTGCTGTGCTCATGTCGATCGTTCGTCATCGCACTAATTCAACACATATTTCAGTTTATCTTTGAAATGGCAACGTCCTTCGGAAATCTGCACGACCGTCTTATCAGGTTTTCCTGCATTGTTCCGGGAACATCTGCTACTCTGGTTCATCATACATAAAAAAAATAAAAAAAACGCACAGAGCTCGCATCTAAACCCCACATTTTTGATTATGGTCGCCAGCTATCTAAAACGTGCGTAAACCCGTGCCGCCCTGTCACCCGTTCTAGAGGAAGGCCAATGAAAAATTCCAGGTAGCCGAAAGGACTTTGTGGAGGGGAACCTCCAGGCCACGGGCTGCTGCCTGTAGGGAACATAAAACACGTCCTGCCAAGCAAACTCAATTGGCGCAGACCTTGCGTTACAGCCGGCCTTGTTGCCCGAGGCTTTGATAATAAGCATTTAAAAAAAAAAAGGGACAAATCGATGAAGAGGAGGACTTGATTAACAAGCCAAACCAGTATGTGGGTGCACGCTCGCCAGAACAAGGTGTGTCCAATATGTGAGAATGTCGAGACTTACCAACTCTAACCAAGACACATTCTTTAAAGGCAAACTAGAGCATATTCTCAGTGTCTGAGTAATTACAGGACCGTTCACCTGAGAAACGTTTGTCTTGTGACTTGCACATTTTTACGCACATCCTGATCCATATTTTAAAGGAAAAACATGTTAAAGGGAGGATGACTTAAAAGTGGTTGTAAACCTCAGACATGAAATATGAACAAAGCATATCCCTCTATAGGGTGTACTTGTCTCTGTTAGTAGCACAAAGTGTCATTTCTGTCTGCTCCTTCTTTCCTCTGCCATCAGCATGAATCACTTCTGACAAGTTTTCCTGACACCAAGAGAAAAATAGTGACAAGGGAGGGAGCTCAACACTGACAGCCTCAGCTCTGATCCTGTGTGAAGAGGGGTGTGTCTCTTCCCTCCAATCAGCTCCCAGAGCTCTCCTCAGTGAGGTCTGAAGAGTGTAACTTCAGCTTTCCACCCACTTTTTTTCTGAACTCTCAGACAAGCTTTAAAGTGGTAGTGAACCGTTGAAGTAAAAAGGAAAAAACAAAAACAAAAAAAAAAAACCTGCAAGACAAATGGCATAAGGTGCTAGAATGCATCGCATACTAGCACATTACGAAATACTTACCTTAGAACGAAGCTCCCGCAGCCCAAACCGGTCAGTGCTGAGGGGGCCGCCGGGCCGATATTCTACCTCGCCGGCTCCGGCGCTGTGAGTGGCTAGAGACATGATAACGTCACTCCCGCGCATGCGTGCGGGAGTCCTCCGTTCCAGCATGATACGACGGACCTTCGCCAGACCTTCACTGCGCATGCGCTGCTGACATTAGCAAGTGCATGCAGGGTGAATATCTCCTAAGCTGTGAACTTTAATGGCATCCCAGTCTTAGCCCGTGGGGTTCAATATTGAGTTGGCCCACCCTTTGCAGCTATGACAGCTTCAACTCTTCTGGGAAGGCTGTCCACAAGGTTTAGGAGTGTCTATGGGAAGGTTTGACCATTCTTCCAGAAGCGCATTTGTGAAGGTCCAAATCATTTGGTGGAGGGGGGATTATGGTGTGGGGTTGTTTTTCAGGGGTTGGACTTGGCCCCTTAGTTCCAGTGAAGGGAACTCTTAAGGCGTCTGCATACCAAGACATTTTGGACAATTTCATGCTCCCAACTTTGTGGGAACAGTTTGGGGATGTCCCCTTCCTGTTCCAACATGACTGCGCATCAGTGCACAAAACAAGGTCCATAAAGACATGGAGTGAGTTTGGGGTGGAGGAACTTGACTGACCTGCACAGAGTCCCGACCTCAACCCGATAGAACACCTTTGTGATAAATTAGAGCGGAGACTGCGAGCCAGGCCTTCTTGTCCCACATCAGTGCCTAACCTCACAAATGTGCTTCTGGAAGAATGGTCAAACATTCCTATAGACACACAACAATATGGGTCATCAACATAAACCTTCTTGTAAAACAGTAAAGTAGAATACTCTTACCGGAACTGATGGATCTACTTATCAGGCAGATTGTTAGAGCATATGAAATCCCAGTGGCAAGTCACGTCTACTTGTCTGAAGACTCAAGGTGGACCAAACGGATCCCAGATGACAGCTCTTTGGAAGGTGTCCCAACCTCGAAGGAGACTCTGGATCCACCGGATGTCTACGTGGTCCTCAGATGATAAGGAAGCAAATTCCAAATCGAAGAATCCTTTTTGGGATTGGAAGATGGAAAACGAAAGGGGCTCCAAACAACAACTCAATCAACCCAACATGGAAGAAAAAAAAAATGGAGGTGCTCCGATAGTGCAGGTCAAATGTGGGTTTATTGAAAAACCAACAAGTATAAAAGTAAATCGCAGTACATATAAAAGATTAAAAGGGCAATAAGTGGAGTGGTGTACCAAGCCTGACGCGTTTCGTACACAAGTACTTCAACCTGCTCCCACAAATTGCCAAACATTTATAAAACAACAAACCTGACTGAATTCTGACCAATCCGAGAGGTTTCTGGTGCCAACACAGGATTGGAGGAAAACCACCGCCTGATTGGGTCTATTTGGAGGTTACCACCTACACCCTATCAAATCGCCATTGAGAAAGAACTTCCCGGGTCAACAGTGACAGTGGAATGGCTCACCGGAATTGAACTTGGCGGCGGCCAATTAGGGACTCAGGATAACCCGCGAAAAAACGGGAGGAGGGGAGACATGTGGCAATAGAACATCCACATGTCCACCCCTCTCACCGCATTGGCTGGACCTGGACCATATGATTAGAAGGTATATAGACTGTCTCCACTTACGGTCATAACCTTCGTAAATCTCCCATAAGGAAAAAGCATCACCTGGGGTGGCACTGGGCCAAACCGAGGCGCGACGCGCCCAAAACTGGCACATCCGCTCCGAATTGGTGAAACATAGCATGTCACATCCCAGCTGATGGACCGTGGCGCACATAGGAATCACTGGGCATGCGCAGACCAAACCACGCCGGGTGACGCGTGACTTTACGACGCTCTGACATTGCAAACGTCACCCAGTCCCACGGCGAAGGGCGGGGTGCAGGCATGGGATAGTATGTGTGCGATAGATAGGACTCAACCTATAATACACAATATAAGTAACGAAATCAGCGCCATCATGTGGAAGAAAAGAAATCTGCACATTCTTCCCATGAAAAGAACCTCCGATACACTATTGAAATAGGACATGACTAACACTAGCAGGAAGTCCGTGTATAAATAAGACTAGGAAATTAAAAAAAGGGAAAAACAAAAGAATAACAAAAAGACAAACATGAATCAAGGACATGGCCTCTAAAGGGCCAAGAATCCTATTAATGGATGAATAATGAATGAATAAACGAATGTGGAGGGGAATTAGGCCAAATTGGAGCACCTCCATCTTTTTTCTTCCATGTTGGGTTGATTGAGTTGTTGTTTGGAGCCCCTTTCGTTTTCCATCTTCCAATCCCAAAAAGGATTTTTTGATTGGAAGTCGCTTCCTTATCATCGGAGGACCACATAGACATCCGGTGGATCCAGAGTCTCCTTCGAGGTTGGGACACCTTCCAAAGAGCTGTCATCTGGGATCCGTTTGGTCCACCTTGAGTCTTCAGACAAGTAGACGTGACTTGCCACTGGGATTTCATTATGCTCCAACGATCTGACTGATAAGTAGATCCATCAGTTCCGGTACTTTACTCTACTTTACAAGAAGGTTTATGTTGATGACCCATATTGTTGCACGTCTGGTGGACTTATTCACTTATTTTCACCTTTGTTGCACTTTCAGGCCAGTCGCATTTAGTGGGATTGGGTCTCTCCTAATTTTTCAGGGCTGCATTTTTATTCACATTCCTATACAATTCAGTCACATTGCATGTAGCTGCTCTTATTTATTTCATTTTTTCTTTTCACCTTTTTTGGTCCATTTAGATTAGCGCAATATTTTTCTTTTTATTTCCATTCCTATAGACACACTCCTAAATCTTGTGGACAGCCTTCCCAGAAGAGTTGAAGCGGTTAAAGCTGCAAAGGGTGGGCCAACCCAATATTGAACCCTACGGACTAAGACGCAATTAAAGTTCACGTGCGTGTAAAGGCAGGTGTCCCAATACTTTTGACAATATAGTGTATGCAAGTATAAGTACCTAAAATAAACAACTACTTTAGATGTGCATGTCATGTAAGCTCCAATGAGCAAGGAGGGCCCTCCGATTCCTCCTGTATTGATTTGTATTGTACTGTCTGCCCACTTGTTGAAAGTGCTGTGCAAACTGTTGGCGCTATATAAATCCTGTATAATAATAATAATAATAATAATAATACCGGTAATAATAATGTGAACGAAGCCTATAGGGGGGTTCATTTTTGGTTGGGCATTTTCTAAGGATCGTCCACGTCTAAAGAGATACAGATGCTGCCGCTTACAGTACTGAAACGGTTTCAGCTGCTGATAAATAAAAGCAAATCCTCCCTTTCAATAATCCAAATGACATGAAGAAAAAACACAAAAAAAAACAAAACACAACAACGACAAAGACAGTTGTGTCCTTTGGAGACGATTTTTTGTGTCATACACTCAGGTACAGTATATATTATATACACACACAGCATAAAATGCAACATATGTTTGGCATTGAGCAGCAGGCAGTCTGCACTGTGCGTTGTCTTTCCTCCAGCAGCTCTTAGGCGCTTTGTGCGATTCCTAGAGACCAGAATAGCTTGTAATCTGAGCCCCTTTCCATGGCTGGAGCTCATTTTCCCAGCACTCTGGGGCATTAATGGATTCCTTGCTCGTCTCAGTAAAAGTGACAGCTTGCAGAAACCACCATTACTATGAGAACGGCCCAGCACTGTCCAGCCTATCGCTCTTGTGAGAGATAAGCGGCACAAAAAAAAAACACGAAAAAAAAAACACTTATATTTATAGCTTCATACTATTTTTATTAAAAAAAAGGAACAATTGCCTTGCATTGAGGGAGCGATTTTACTATTCTGATAAGATTAAGAGCCCTTTCACACTGAGGCAGTTTTCAGGCGTTTAAGCGCCAGAAATAGCATCTGTAAAGCGCCTGATAACTGCCTCCCATTCATTGCAATGGGTGCTTTCACACCGGGGCACTTGCAGGACGTTAGAAAAAGTCCTGCAAGCAGCATCTTTGGGGCAGTTTTGGGAGTGCTGTGTACAACGCGCCCAAAACATCCCCTGCTCATTGCAATGAATAGGCAGTGATTCCAAAGTGCCTGAAAAGGGCTTCTGAAGCGTCGCAACACGGGAGTTTTTAAACCTTTCTTTGAGGTTAAGGCCTCTTTCACACGGGGCGGATCCGTGCAGATCTGCCCCGTGAAGCTCCGCGGAGATCGCTCCATTGATCCCCGCTGAGCCGGATGACTGGGCGGTCCCCGCACACTGTGCAGGGACCGCCCTGTCAGAGCGCCGCTCTCCCCTATGGGGAATCGGATGACGACGGACCGTAGAGTCCGTTGTCATCCGATCCGCTCCGCAGACGGAAGGAAAAATAGGATTTTCCTCCGTCACACTTTTTCGGAGCGGAGCGGATGTCAGCGGACATGTCACCGCTGACATCCGTGCTTCCATAGGGCTACATGGAGGATCCGTTTCAGGTCCGCCTAAAAAACTAAAAGGCGGACCTGAACGGACCTCCGTGTGAAAGAGCCCTAAAAGCACCCTGCTAGTGGCCAAAAAGTGACGCAAAAGCACCGCTTAAACAGCGGTAAAGTGACGCTAAAATGAGCGTCGCTTTACTGCTAATGGATGGCGCTTTCAGTGTGAAAGCAGCCTTAGGGCCAGTTCATATTCACTTTAACCTTAAATAAGGACATGTGTGTTCCAGTGCATGTACCACGCGCTACTTTTTTTCTGGAACTGGAACTGGAGCGCACTGGTGTGAACTATGCCCATAAAAACCATATAACCTGCTTTCCATGCATTTTTGATGCAGAAAAAAAACGCACTGGACTGCATGTGGTGTGAACTGGCCCTAAGGCTGCTTTCACACTGAAAGCGCCAGCTGTAAGCAATAAATCACAGGTCATTTCAGCGCCACTTTACCGCTGTTTAAGCGACGCTTTACCGCTAATGGTTGGCGCTTTCAGTGTGAAAGCAGCATTAGGGCCAGTTCACACCACATGCAGTCCAGTGCATTTTTTTTCTGCATCAAAAACACATGGAAAGCAGGATATATGGTTTTTAATGGCATAGTTCACACCAGTGTACTCCAGTTCCAGAAAAAAAAAAGTAGAACATGCTACATACACTGGAACACACATGTCCTTATTTAGGGTTAAAGTGGATATAAACCTTCACAATACCCAGTGAAGTGAACAGCCTCAGATACACAGAGATGAAAGAAATCTCCCTACATAAGTTTTACATGTACAGTGGAACCTCGGATTACGAGCATAATCCATTCCAGGAGAAAGCTCATAATCCAAAGTACTCGCATATCAAAGCGAGTTTCCCCATTGAAGTCAATTGAAACAAAAATAATTTGTTCCGCATTGACTTCAATGGCATGCAATACCGCATGGGGCCAGAGGCGGGGGGCGCCAGAGAGCCTCTGAAACGGCCAAAAAGGCCCGAAGACACCTCGGCAAACCTCGGAAAGGCTTGGGAACGTAGTATTACAGAGTCTTTTCAAGCATTTCCGAAAAGCTACGATCAGCACCGGCGCCCCCCCCCCCCCCACCTTAGGCCAAACGCAGTACTGCACACCGCTTTAGCCTGAATCCTGATCGTTTTGCGATACAACACTCGCAAACAGAGTTAGGATTTTTCAAAATACAGTGCTCGTATTGCGAAACGCTCGTTAACCGCGTTACTCGCAATCCGAGGTTCCACTGTATATCTGTCTTCAGCTGTCTATATTCTTTAAAAAGTGCACAGCGTGTTAGAGATTTTCTCTTCCTGTTCAGCACTGGGAGTGGAGTATTGGCATACAGCCAAGAGAGCTGATTGGAGGAAAGGCATCCCCCCTCCCCCTCCACATTGACAAAGGGAGGAAGAAATGTGCAAAGCTCTGCTGTGAAAAGTCAAGCTCTGTGCTAATCCATTTATAGCAACCTCCCTCCACACAAATTTCAGGCTGCTTTTATCTCCCTTCTCAGAGAACTTGTCAGAAGTTATCAGCTGATAACAGAGCTACTGAACAGAAGAAACACTACAGATATATGTATAAATAAAAAACCAATACAAATAATTGTACCCTTCTTGAACCACATTTATGTGATATACAGGCCAGAAAAGAACTATAGTAGCTACCGAAATAAAATTAAAAGTAACTATTTTCATATAAACATACAAAATCAATTATTACTTAAAAGCGGAGTTCCACCCAAAAGTGAAACTTCCGCTTATCTGTCTCCTCTCCCCACTGGTGCAACATTTGGCACCTTTCGGGGGGGGGGGGGGAGAGTAGGTACCCGTTTTTGACAGGTAACCTGTCCCCACTTCCGTCAGAACTCGCTGCGGCAAGGTACGTTAGAAGTCTGGCCCCCTTGTCCCCCCTCCTCTTCCCTCTACTGTCGGGCCAGTAGGAGAGCGCAGTCGCGCATGCACAGTAGGGACCCGGCCCTGAAGCCGCAGGACTTCCGACGTACCTTGCCACGGCGAGGTCCGACGGAAGTGGGGAACAGGGTACCTGTCAAAAACAGGAACCTGCTCCCTCCCCCCGAAAGCTGCCAAATATTCTGACATGTTCTGGCATGCCCTCTTACCTGAAATGGCGGCGGCAGCACTGGACAGCCAATGGAAACATCGGCTGCAGTGCCGACATCGCTGGACTCCGCTTTAAAGTGGAGCTCCACCCTAAAGTGGAACTTCCGCTCATCGGAACCCTCCCCCCCCTCCGGTGTCACAATTGACACCTTTCAGGGGGGAGGGGGGTGCAGATACCTGTCTAAGACAGGTATTTGCACCCAATTCCGGGAGTTCTCTCTGCGGGAAATCTGCGGGAAGTATGTCACTTCCCACAGACTTCCCGTAGTGTTCTGGGAGACACTCGGCTCCCAGAACACAGGAGGACCAGTCAGAATGGCGCAGCACGACTCGCGCATGCGCCGTAGGGAAAGGGGCAGTGAAGCCGCAAGGCTTCACTTCCTGGTTCCCTCACCGAGGATGGAGGTGGGGGCAGCAGAGTGACGAGCGATTGCTTGTCTTCTGCTGCCGACGTCACTGGACTCCAGGACAGGTAAGTGTCCTAATATTAAAAGTCAGCAGCTGCTGTATTTGTAGCTGCTGGCTTTTAAATTATATTTTTTTCGGCGGAGCTCCGCTTTAATTTACAAAATTTGCCTGGAAAGATCCCAAAGCCCAGGTTCACACTGGGGCTGCAGGAGTGAAGCCGTGCGAGTTCAGCTGAACTCGCACGATTTCACTCCTGCCTGTCAGTCCCGATTTCAGCTCGATTACAGAGACATCTGACACAGATGTCAATGTAAATCGCGGCTGAAATCGCAAAAAGTAGTACAGAAACTACTTTTTGAAATCGGTGCAGCGCCGCAGATGCGGCGTCGCACCGATTAGGACGGTGCCATTGCCCGCAATTTTGCGGCAAATTTCGCCGATTAGACATGCGATTTGACAAATCGCACCAGTGTGAACCAGGGCAAAGTCTGAATTCTAGAATATCGGATGGACGGGTAATCTCAATGGAAAGTGTTGTGAAAAGCCAGGCTGATTGTTAGATGTAGCAATAGTATGTAGATAAGAATGTAGCCATGTGTTCAGAGTTACAAAATAAAGTATCAATGAAGTAATAATTATAGCTTGCAACTCTGATCACATGGCTACATTCTTCTCTTTATATCATTACTACATGTTTATTAGGTAAACAAATACTCTGATTTTAGGCAGCGTAGTTTCCAGTTAGGCCCGGTTCACACCTATGCAGGTTGCAGTTTGCATATTCCAGGTGCATTTTGCATTTTTTCAATACATGTTTTTGTTCCATTGAAGTCTATGGAGCCAAAAACACAACCTGCTGCTCCCTGGCCCTTTCCATAAAAGGCACAGATGTGAACTACATCCATAGGAAACCATGTTATATGGACTGCAGTGTGTTTCTGCAAAACTGAAAAACGCACAAAAAAAATGCATAGGTGTGAACCAGGACTTAGATTACCCATGTTTCTGATAGGTCAGCTCCAGATTTCACACCTTTGATCCCTTCAGGTAAGGCCCCTTTCACACTGATGAGGTGCGGTTTGACCGCAACACAGGTATAGCGCAATGTACCCATGGGTTTGGTGCGGGTCAGCTGTGCTTCCTTTTAGGTTCTTTTCTTTTCTTGGACACAAAAGTCACATGACAAGTCACAACCTGTTGATTTCAATGGCACCCGTTCCAATCTATGCGACTTAAAGTTGCAGGGACTTTAAAAAGGTTTTTGCACTACTTTGATGTGACTTTTTTGCGACTTGAGTAGAAGAGATGTTGCACTAGTGCAAACAGAACCTAAAGTTGCATCAAAGTCGCACTCCAAATCGTACAACTTTGGAGTTGCACTAGTGGGAACGGAGCCCAAGGCTTTGTTTACACCTTAGCAATTTTCTGCTTGAAGCTTTAAAAACGCTCAACAAACCAAATCCCATTCATTTCAATAGCTCCCGTTTACATCTGAGCATTCTGTCGCCTGAAGCCAAATGCCTGAAGCTCAAAAAAGTACAGGAGCTTCTTTTGGCAGATTACAAGCGTTTTTGGCCCCATAGACTTCAATAGAAATGCCTGACTTGAGCGTTTTTTCGCTCATCTCTGGCTCAAACAGCAGCTCTTCATCCCTAATTTTCTCTCCTTCTCCTCCCCCTGGTGCTTTCTATTGGCTAAACAAAAGCACATGAAGCTGTAAAACGCTTGTGATACGCTTTTAAAAATGCTTGTAAAAAGCTGCAAAAACACTTTTAAAAAAATGCTCAAAAAACGCCAGTACATCGCTATGCTCAGGTATAAATGGAGCCTTATGGCACGTACACACGATCTGAATATATGACGAAAACTGTCGCCTGAGGAAGAATCGTATGATTTTCGGATCGTGTGTACAATACTTTCGAGAGCCGATCACGACAGTTCATTCGATATTATCCGATCGGACAAGCACAAAAATTTTCCTCGTACGATACCAGATCGTGCGATTTTCATTTAGTCAGTATAGTTGTCGTCCGAAAATACAATACAAATACATTACAACACATGACATCACTTCCGATTTTCCAAAAGTCCTGAATGCTGGAGGTAGGCTGCACCATCCCCGCAATGCGGCCAAGTAATGGTTTATTTTTTGCAAAATATATATATAAAAATATACTGAAATAAAATATAAAATAGATCGTGTGTGTGTGTGTGTGAGAGAGTGTATGAGAGTGTGTGAGAGAGAGAGAGAGAGAGAGAGAGAGAGAGAGAGAGAGAGTGAGTTCTATTTATATTTAATTTCAGTAGTTACTACAGTTCATTCAGAGCCGGTTCACACCAGGGCGGCGCGGCGCGACACGACTTGTGGGGGCGACCTCGGCGGCGCGATCTCAAGACGACTTGAGACGCCCGCCGAGGCGATTTGCATAAGAAGTCAATGCAGGTCGCCTTGGGTCGCCCCCAAAAGTAGTACAGGAACCTTTTTCTAAGTCGGAGCCACCTGAGTCGCTCTTACTTAGAACAGTTCCATTGAAAATCGTGGGACGCGACTTGTCAGGCGACTGAGTCGCCTGACGAGTCGCCCTGGTGTGAACCGGCTCTAACAATTATTATCCTTAATGACACACACACTAGAACTGGGCGATTTTGGCCCCAAAAAAATCAGCGATTTGTTTTAAAAAAAACTCGATTCACAATGAAAATTTTTTTTTTCTGATGGACACCGCGCCGGGCAGGAGTTTGTAGGCGAGGCCGCGGCTTCGGCCTAGTCCGCCGCGATCCTGGGAAAAGGCCGCGGACTAGGCCGAAGCCGCGGCCTCACCTAAAAAAATCCTGCCCGCAGCTCGCCGCGATCCTGGGAAAAGGCCGCGGCTTCGGCCTAGTCCGCGCGGCGCCGGTCCTATGGAAAAAAATAAATAATAATTTGGTCAAAATCTGAATCGATTTGACCTCGCAACTCGATTCAAATAGATTTTTTCCCCAGCCCTAACACACACTAGATATGGATGATATTATAAGAAAGCAGTTTCTGGTAGGCAGGACTTTCAAGGCACCACAATGAACACATTTATAAAAATATATATCTTTACATACAAAGTTCAAATCATTGATAATAAATTGATGTTCATACAATAAATTGATGTTCATACAATAAAGACTTCAAACTTTGTATGAATAATGATATCTTATTTTTATAAATGTGTTCATTGTGATGCCTTAAGTCCCGACTACCATAATCTATTACTTAGGATGTGGCACGTATAATGAGAGCTTTCCTTATCAATTTCTATGAAAGATATTGCATATATTTTTTTTACTGAATAGACCAAAAAGATTTTTTTTAAATGTAAAAGTTTAAAAGTGTTAAAAGTCGTTAATATGAAGCCATTACCTTTCTTTTACTTTTTCCCTTCTGGTCACATTTTTTCTTCTCCCTCACCTCCTTTTTAAATTCTACAAAGTACTTTACAATAAATACACATTTTATATATACTGTATACATATCCTTTTTATAAAAAAGCATTTTTAATCTCATTTAAGATGGAAAATTGACTCTATGCTCGTTTTTTTTTTTTTTATTGCACTGGAGAAGGGGAACAACTCTCAACCCCTGAAACGCATTGGGTGCCTTTTATTTTTCCTTTTTTGTCACTGTTGAAGCCAATAAAAATAACTCGACACTCAAAATGTTTACTTGGTGCTTCTTCTGGCTCAACTACACAACCACAGGCCAAGGGCAAGGAGGTGACCAGGCTGTGTTGCTTTAGGCCTCATTCACATGGGCATACAAAGGCTGGCCATACATTATATACCGTAATCTTCTTATTCAAACCACTTGCTGACTGGGCCTTTTCTGAAACTTTTTGTTTACAAGATTAAATTAGTATTTTTTTCTAGAAAATTACTTAGAACCCCCAAACATTTTATTTATTTATATATATATATAAATAAATATCTATAATATTTTTTTTTTAGCAGAGACCCTAGAGGAAAAAAAAGGCCATCATTGCAATATTTTATATCACATTGTATTTGCACAGCTGTCTTTCAAACGCAATTTGTTTGGAAAAAAAATACACTTTAATGAATAAAAATAAAAAAACAAGACACAATATAGTTACCTCATTTTTTTGTATAATGTGAAAGAGGATGTTACACAGAGTAAATAGACACCCAACACTACGGTATTTCAAAATCTTCATAGGCGACGCTTTCAACATTTTTACAGGTTACATGTTTTGCGTTGCAGAGGAGGCCTTGGCGCTAGAATATTTGCCTTTTGCTCTAACAATTGCGGCGATACCTCACATGTGGTTTGAACATCGTTAACATATGAGGGCGCAACTTATGTATCGCGATGGGATGCTTTAAATATTTTTTTCTACCCATTCATATACCCCCAGAATTCTTTAAACAGACTAATAAGATGATAATTGAATTCATTTGGGCCCATAAAAGGCCCAGAATTCAACGCCGTATAATGACAATGCCTAAACAATATGGGGGTAGCGGTACCAGATATGTAGAAATATTATCAGGCGGCTCATATGGCGGGACTTGTAGACTGGTGTAGGCACGCAAGTTTTAAAATATGGCCAAAGATCGAGCAATCACAGTGTGAGGTCCCATTGCGTCGTACGGTTTGGTGTTTTGGAGACCTGAGTTCAGCTCTCAAAAAGCACCCACCCTTGGGCCCTACCCTGCGTATTTGCTCACGAATATGCTCTACCACTCTATTGTCATCTGTCAACTCCCCCCTGTACCCTATTGTAGGGAATCCTTATTTCCCTCCGGTGTCCTATCATTCTGGGTCCCCCATCAGATAGTGCCCGGGTTGGACTGCACATGCGCAGCCGGAGATCACGGAAATCTACGAACCTGATCAGCTATCCAGGCTCATTCCTTACCATCACTGTGGACATGGAGATGTTAAAAAAAAAAAGCTAGGAGGCCGAGCGAGCGAAGCGAGCCATCCGAGAGAAGCGTGGACGTAAGGCCGACTGGCGACTTACAGCAAATTCCACGTCGCCCTGGACCCGGCCTGTTAACTGCGCATGCTTCAAGAACTGCTGATGGAACAGATGTTCAGTCTCGGAGATTTCCGTGATCTCCACTTGCGCATGCGCAGTCCAACCCGGGCACTATCTGATGGGGGGACCCTTACTGATAGAACACCGGGACTACAGGAGGGACCTTTCAGGAAACTCTCAGACTCAGTGTTTTCAGGCCTCGCATTTTATACAAACAACGACCGGGACATGGCCCTCATTACCCGAACTAACCTCATCCAACGACCGTTTCGGTCTTGATTTCTGGAGTAGAGATCAGTTGCGACATTTCCTTAACACTCTACCACCTCCGGATAGATTTCAACGAACATTGACACCCTTAGAACAAATATGTGAGGGGAAGGGGGCCTTGCTCGCACTTAATCTCGCAAATGTATGCACTACTGGTTGCCCCCCCAAGAGGATTATGTCCCCCCATATATAAGGATGTGGGAAATGACATTGGACTGGACGTTCACCCAGGTACAACATAGGCAGATAGTAAATCTTGCGTTGAAATCTTCAATATAAACAAGAATCCAAGAAACTAATTTTAAAATAATGACAAGATCCCGGACAAATGTTGGAGGTGTCAGGAGGAAAGAGGGACTCTACTCCACATTCCTTGGGCCTGCCCAAAACTGGAGTCCTTTTGGAGGGAGATACGGCAGATAGCACTCCCAGAAGATCCAGCCTTATTTTTGTTACATGTCTCAAACATACCGGGGAAAACATATAGTAAATAAATTTTGCGCCATCTTATCAACGCCGCTAGATCATGTATCGTACGGCAGTGGAGAGATACGAGCCCCCCCACAATTCTTACATGGGTCACACAAATTGAAGAGGTTAATAGGATGGAGGATTTTTTATTATCGGCTCAAAATCGAAAGGAGACATATGTAGAAACTTGGGGCCAATGGAACACATTTAAATTCTCGGAGGAAGGGAGTTCCCTCTTTGCTCCTGGGAGTATTTGAAAAAGAGAGGAGTGGGGGGCCTTAGGGGTGCCCTAACTTCCCTGGATGATGGTAACGTAAACTCACCTTTACCTCGGTACATTTCCTCCTCAACTCCGACTTCCCCTCTCCTATCAGTGTTTTTTTTTTGTTTTTGTTTTTTTCTCTCTCTCTTTTTCGCTTTTTTTTTTTTTTTTTTTTAGAAATTCTTTACTTCATGGGGCTTTTTATTTTCTCCTTCTTCCTCTTCAGATATGTAGAGGTTTTTCTTCTTAGTAAAGTATGTTGTCAGGGCATACAAGAGAAGCAGGTCTAACGGAAGATAGAATGGGGACTATCCCAAATAACTAGTTATTTTTTCTGTGGATGTATTTAAGATAGGAGTAATGCTGTTAATTGGATTTTAAAGGGATTCGTTGGAGCTTATATGATTGATGGATTAACTAAATTGTTTATTTCTCTGTATGTATGACAACTAAAATAAAAAAAATATATATTATATATATAAAAAAATCTTATTTTACTTTATATCACCTTTATTCGGAATCTATTACAAGGAATGTAAACACCAAAAATAAGCATGACAGGTCCTCTTTATTGAGAGATCTGGGGTCAAAAAGATCCAAGGTCCCTCATTTACCTTTAAAAGCAAAATGTTTTTTGTTTGCATTTTGACTTTAAAAAAAATTATTGTTTATGCCCGAGAACCGGAAGGGACATCAGAGGTCAGGGCATAGAGACGAGGTTATGGCAGCTAGCTGCTGCCATAACACTGGTATTTAACATCAAAGTAATGACATATTTTTACTATAGGCCGGTCAGACAGATATACAATCTTCTTATTCAATTTCCTTTAGAGATTTACCTTCAGCTATGTAGTGCTAGGTCCTGCCTGATTGCATACAAATTAAAAAAGTGTTTAGTTTGACCTCATATTATATGGTTTTGGTAAATCTAAAGGAAAAATTGTACAAGAAAATTGTATAAATGTATGGCCAGCCTAATGCCCCTTTCACACATGCTGTACGATTAGGTCTGTCAGTTTTTCAGGCGGACCTGATCGGATGCTCCATTCACCTCTATGGAGCGGCGGATGTCAGCAGACATGTCCACCGACATCCGTCGCTATCCGTTCCGATCCTGTCCACCAAATTCAGATGGATGGTGGTCCTATTTTCTATCCATCTGGCGGATGGGATCGGATGAAAACAGACATGCGGGGCTCCGACAGAGATCAACTGATCAATCCCCGCTGAGTAAAGCAGAGTCCATCAAAACGAACCTGCCCCGTGTGAGAGGGGCCTAAGCCCAGGTACACACTGGGCTCCGTGAATGAAGCCGTGCGAGTTCAGCTGAACTCGCACGATTTCACTCCCGCTTTGTCTGTCCCGATTTCAGCCGTGATTACAGAGACATCTGTACAGAAACTACTTTTTAAAATCGGTGCAGCGCCGCAGATGCGGCTTTGCACCGATTAGGATGGTGCAATTGCCGCGTATTTGACATGCGGTTTGACATGTTAAGGGGGGGCAATACACGGTTTTAAGAACTGGGGTATGTAAACTTCTGATCAGGGTCATTTGGGTAGTTTCTGTTGCCATTATGATAAAAAGAGTTAAAACAGTTGATTGATAATAAATGGCTTCAGTCAAACACTAACCATGAGTGAAAGAAAAGTGTGTGTGTGATCATTCATATTCTCAGAAAAATGGCCAAGAAATCATAAATTTTGCCAGGGTATGTAAACTTATGAGCACAACTGTAAGTGTCATTTCATGAGATAATTTATGAGGGTGTGTTTAGGGGAGGGGCAGAATTGGAGTTGGGTGGGGCAACTGGTGGCGAGTAACCATTAAGGCCTGGCTAGTAGCTCAAGACTTGAAATTTTGAGCCCTGCTTTGAAGACACACAAAAGGAGGAGGAGGAGGAGCCAAGACCGCCGCCAGGGATCTGAGAAGAGGAGGATCGTGGCTGCTCTGTGCAATACCACTGTAAAGAGCAGATAAGTATACCATGTTTGTTATTTTAATAACAAAAAAAAAGAAATCAGACTTTAGTACTTTTTTTTTTTTTTTTTTTTTACTTTTTTGTGGCACGTTTTTGGAGCGGCACCAATGATTTGAATGGGCCAAAAAAGCTCATGTACCAAATCTTGGCACAGAGCCAGGCGCGTTTGCCGTATGTTTTTTTTCCACAATGTTAGCGCGTTTTGACGTCTGACACTCACAGCAAAATAATGGCATCGCAAATGCGTCCCTTGTTTTGCCGCGATTCCAGTATGTTTAGGTGTGAATGGAGCATAAAGCTAGCCATAGACGGAGCGATTTTCTTTCCTGTAACCACGGGTTGCAGGAAAGAAAATCACTCGACTCCCCCATCAACACAGTCAGCATTGATGGGGCAATCCCATCAACACTAACTGTGTTAATGGGGGAATAGTCGCTAGCAATAATCGCATGTACAATCCGTCAGGCTGGTTGTACCATAAGTGAGCGCCACCAAGTCCAGGAAGAATGCCTGCCACCGTCGTATTTGGAAGCTTCCATGGCATCACTGGCATGGCTAGAAGTCTGCAGGGTAAGGTATATACACTTTTTATATAAATTAATTAATAGGGGGACTTTCACACTCCAATATATGACTGAGGACACAAAGAACCACTTTAAAAACCTCTCCCTGAAGAATGATTTCTCCGCTTCGGCTCTCCCGCTCCTGAACAAGCTATCTTTACGTTCGGCATCTGATGACGTGACCCCCAGCAGAGGAAAGAGACCAGTCTGTTCTCCACTGACTTTAAAAAAAAGAAAAAATTGTTTGCGATTCTTGGAAGTGAAGGACACGGCATGAAAAAGAACATTGCAAATTTTACCAGACAGAGGGGGGGGGGGGGCGACTGAACAGAAAACTGACACAAAGTTGAACTCTCCAACAAGATTTAAAGAGTGTTGTAGTTACACACAAACTAGTATTTATGTGTAGCTGGCGGAGTGTGCGTTCTTCCACCGCCATACACGGCGATAAAAAAAAAAAAATGGTGTTTGGTTTTGAGAATGCTGAATGGTAGGGCTCTTTCACAAGAGTGGCCAGGGGGCAGTAAAAACAGGCAGTTTTAGCACATTGCCTTGCAGAGGATTTTCTTCTTTAATTGTCGTTTACTACCACTTTAAGAAGATATTAAGTATACTATGTGATTCTTTACAAAAATTATAATTCCAAATACCTTTTTGAACAGCTCCGTTGTGAAGTCACTTGACCTTAGTGGCCATGATTACTGTGGTCAATACAGATAGGGGGGACACAGTAACAGGATCACCCAGGTATTTTACAACATAGAATGGGACAAATTAAGCCCCTTTTACATGGCCGGTTTGTTACGCCTTCTGAAATCCTGCAGCAAGAATTTGCAAGATTCCTGCTGTGGAAATTACCGGTTTATGCGATTAGCATCGGCCGCTCAGCCCATTTAAACGCCCGCTACTGATCACACGTAGCCGCACACAGAGCGCTTAGCTGCAGTTTCCGGGACAGATGTCCGCGCCTGGACGCAGTTAGCTGCCAATCAGCACGGTCATGTAGAAAACACAAGCCGCGCCCACAAATGTAAACGGTGTTCAAAGATATCGCCACAATCATCAGAGAGCAATAATTCTAGCAAAAGACCTCCTCTGTAACGCTAACCTGGTAACCGTTAATTTTTTTGCGTCTTAGTTTGTCGCCATTCTACGAGTGTGTGCAATTTCAGAGCATGTCATGTTAGGTATCTATTGACTCAGCGTAACATCATCTTTCACATTATCCAAAAAAAATTGAGCTAACTTTACTGCTTTTTTTTTTTATGTCATGAAAGTGTCTTTCCCAAAAAATTGCGTTTGAAATACCGCTGCGCAAATACCGTGTGACATAAAAAATTTGCAACAATCGCCATTTTATTCTCTAGAGCAGGGATATGCAATTAGCGGACCTCCAGCTGTTGCAGAACTACAAGTCCCATGAGGCATAGCAAGACTCTGACAGCCACAAGCATGACACTCAGAGGCATGATGGGACTTGTAGTTTTGCAACAGCTGGAGGTCTGCTAATTGCATATCCCTGCTCTAGAGTCATGTATGTATGTATGTATGTATGTATGTATGTATGTATGTATGTATGTATGTATGTATGTATATTTATTTATTATGTTTGGGGGTTCTAAGTAACTTTCTAGCAAAAAGTACGGATTTTAAAGTGGTTGTACAACCACTTTTCCCTACAGGTAAGCCTATAATAAGGCTTACCTGTAGGTATCGGAAATATCTCCTAAACCTCTACGGTTTAGGAGATATTCGCCATAATCGGTACATGCGCACTAAAGAAAGGGCATCATTTCTATAGTGCTTGTGCCGTGACCGTCAGCTCCCGCGTGCATGCGTGGGAGTGACGTCATGCGACTCCGGCCAATAGCAGAGCAGGAGTCCACAGCGCCGGAAGGAAGAGGGGTTGAAATTGGACACGATTAGACAGCGCTGACACTGCGGGCTTCTTCTGCAGGTAAGTGGCACATAATGGGCTAGTATGCAATGCATACTAGCCCATTATGCTTTTACTTTGCAGGGAACAAAGAGGAAGTACAACCCATCCGGGATTACTTCCTCTAACTTGTAAGCAACAAATGTCAGAAATAGGCATGAAAGGGTTAAGCGTGTATGGCCAGCTTTAGATCACAAGATAAGCAAATCGGCAAGCTCCATATTTCTATCAGTACCCCAAATGTCTACAAGAGGCCCCGTGTGTAAAACGTACCCAGCATGAGCCAAGTCTGAAAGAAGGTTGGAGAGATTGCTGGCGGTCTGAGCCATTGATCAATGGAAAAGGTTTTAAAATAGACCAAAGTCAGAATGTTTGACGGTGAAACAGATCAGATCATTTTTCAAATCTAAAAGAATTTTGCAACCACTGAAACACGAAGATGCCATGGGGGGGGGGGGGGGGGAAGGAATCGACATCCATTAAAATCTCCACATATGTATATAATAGCACCCCATAGCTAACATACATTTTCTTCGGAAGCTATAAAAGATAAAATGTTTTATTCAGCCAGTGTATGTATGAAGAATCAATCCAGTCCCATTCGTTCAGCATAAATAAGGCATTTCAAGGCATAGCCATACCTTACTAAAGCCAACCTTCAGATAGAAAAGGCCACAATCCGAACCCAATACAGGTTCATTGCCCAATCACGGAGGACCTATACACATAATCTGCACTGGACTGTGCTGAGCACCTCTACCCAATGCAGTCCCAATGCAAAGACAAAGGCAATTTTCCTTATTTCCTATGGTGTCACAACATGCTGTACCTTTCAGCTCAGTGAGTTGATATAAACCATTCCATTGCAAAGCGGCTGAGTGAACAGAAATGAAAGTGATACTAAAGGCTGTTTTTTTTTTTTTTTTGGCCAACATAAAAAAAGAGGCAATACCAGCTTAGTGCACCGATACTGAACAGAGCAGACCCTTTCCTTGTCTTCTTGCAGTCCCCCACCAGCGCTGCCTGCTCACCAGCCTCTGGGTGCTTAGAAGGCACCTGTGATGCACGCATTCCCAAGTCGGGCTGTGTGTATCCATAGACGCACACACCGCCGGAGAGTCTGACTGAAAGCAGTGGAAGCCTAAGGCTCCCGCTGCCCTTAATGTCTCCAGTGAAAGCAGGAAGTAAGCGGAGTGGGTGCAGCAGCCACGACAGTGCTGCATAAGT
Source organism: Rana muscosa (assembly GCA_029206835.1). Taxonomy (NCBI): domain Eukaryota; kingdom Metazoa; phylum Chordata; class Amphibia; order Anura; family Ranidae; genus Rana; species Rana muscosa. The sequence goes on along the minus strand of CM055126.1, from coordinate 198,582,513 downwards.
GACAGAAGTCAGGTAAGTGTTTAGGGATGGGGGTGGGTAAGACAAGTAGTAATGGGGATTTTTTTTTACCAAAATGCACAGAATGAATTAAAGTAAAAAAAATAAAAAAAAAGAATTAGAACCTGACTTCAGAGCCACTTTGATGTAACATTTCAATAACGTTTTAATAAAATAAAATAAATAGTGTGATGCGCCAGGATCAGCCCGGTTTCCTCCAATCACACACCAGCGGCTGTGCAATCAACGTGGCTGCAGGTGTGAACGAGTTACCAATGTATTATATGCAGAACAAGCATAACTGCCTGGACCAATTGTTATTTCAGACACCTGAAATACCCTGCACAGCAGAACCCTGACACAGAGACACAGCACTCAGAGCCAATTGGGACTCTGCTTTAAAAATTGACAGGTAAACCCCTTCCCACTCACCCTGGTATCCCTTTAAATTGTTCGGAATGCCGGGGAGTGGAAAAGGATGATCGATCATGTGACCACTGTCATGAAGTCACATGATCGGAAGTTGATCCCGCTGGCTACCGATCTTTAGTCTGGACTGAGAGCCATCTTTGTGCGGAGACCATACAGTAAGCGTACTGTCAGCACATATACACTCCCCGGACACGTTATTAGGTACACCTGTTCAATTGCTTGCCAACACAAATCGCTAATCAGCCAATTACATGGCAGCAACTCAATGCATTTAGACATCTTGACGTATTGAGGATGACTTGCTGAAGTTCAAACCGAGCATCAGAATGGGGAAGAAAGGGGATATAAGTGACTTTGAACGTGGCATGGTTGGAAAAGAGAAAATATCCAGTGAGCGGAAGTTGTGTGGAGGAAAATGCCTTGTTGATGTCAGAGGAAAATGGGTAGACTGGTTTGAGATGATAGAAAGGCAACAGTAACTCAAATAACCACTCGTTACACCCAAGGTAGGCAGAATACCATCTCTGAACACACAACACATCGAACCTTGAAGCAGATGGGCTACAGCAGCAGAAGACGACCACACCGGGTGCCACTCCTGTCAGCCCATATCCCCAAGTCCCGCTACAAATCGAAGGGAGAATGAAGATTTGCAGTCCAAGGACCACGGCTATGGAACGCCCTACCCACGGACATCCGCATGGAAGAAAACCATCGAGCCTTCAGGAAAAAACCTAAGGCCCACCTCTTCGGAAGGATCAGGACGTCCATGGAGGCAAAGCGCCTTGAGGCGATTCAGTTCACATATACAAGTTATTCATTCACTCAGCCAAGAACAGGAAACTGAGGCTACAATTCGCACAGGATCACCAAAATTGGACAATAGAAGATTGGAAAAGCTGCGACATTCAGATGGTCGGGTCAGAAATTGGCGTAAAACAACATAAAAGCATGGATCCATTCTGCCTTGTATCACCAGTTCAGGCTGGTGGTGGTGTAATGGTGTGAGGGATGTTTTATTGGCACACTTGACTTGTCACAAAGCTCCAATCATCTCACCACTGGTTTCTTGAACATGACAATGAGGTCACTGTACTCCAATGGCCTCCACAGTCACCAGATCTCATCCAATAGAGTACCTTTCGATTGTGGTGGAACGGAAGATTTGCATCATGGATGTGCAGCCGACATATCTGCAACTGTGTGTTATCATGTCACTATGGACCAAAATCTCTGAGGAAGGTTTCCCTTGAATCTATGCCACGAAGAACGAAGGCCGTTCTAAAGGCAAAAGGAGGTCCAACCCGGTACTAGCAAGGTGTACCTAATAAAGTGGCCGGTGAGTGTACATCAGCTGCCTAGGGACGCGTACGTGTGATGTGTGGGCATTACAGCTCACCCTTCTGCCCCTGCACATGTGTTAGGTGGTTGTAAAGGTGTTAAAGAGACTCTCGCTACAAAAAAAAAAGTCCACTTCCGCTTTCATGGATCCATGTTAAGCCTATGGGTGGCTGGATGTACACAGATACAAGATCCATCATGTTTAGATCCAAAAAAACGGAAGAGGAAACCTAGATGGACAGACTAATAGCAGGAACACACGGTAAGAAAATTGACCGATTGCTCGACAGCCGACCAATGAAATGGCGGTCAAAATTGTCGCCAACATTAAACAATCGAAGAAAAAAAAAACTTTAAAAGAGCAATGAATTTCATACGTAGTGTTGGCGTCTCACGTACAAGTGGGGTCCGTCTACTAGTTCCGCCCATGCGTGATAATGTTCAAGAGTTGTTTTACAGACGACCTTCACACCAACGGATAGAATATCGTTCGCAAACGATACGACACAATTTTTCAATCAGTCTTTTTCATTTACAATATCTAGATCGCATATTACTTGCTGGGCATCGAGTAGAAAATCGGCCAATCGTTTTCAGAACGGAAATTTCCTGCCATTACACTGAGCTTTCAGTCAGATCCACCTGAAAAATCCTATACAGGTGAATATGGATGAAACAGCCGGGGGGAAAAGGTGATTGGTTTTGCCAATGGAGGTTAGAAAATAAAACTCTCCGAGTAGCTGAGGTGTGTAATATTACAGCTTTCAGTTTCCACAAGAAAAGGCCCATTATGATAGATAAAGAAGCCGACTCATAACATAGGAGGGGCAAAGGCCTGCTACCCACAGCAGCCAATCAGGAGCGGTCTTTCACTCTCCGCACTGGTAAAAGGAAGCATGAAACCCAAAACTGCTTGCCATGGAAAACAACGCTGCACAGTGCTGTGCTATGTAATCTGCCCCCCTCTAAACTGTAAAAAAAACACCTGAATCTGACACTTCCTGTATGGCCTCTCTAAACAGACCACGATAACCAGGGCTATTTCGCCCCGATCACTGTGGTCAAAGTGCGTCCCTCCCTGATAGGCTGCCTGCTCTCTGTCTCCGGCCCCGCCCCCCGCCGCTATTATTGTAATAATAAAATCTTAAATTATTCACTGCCAGCCCCTGTATTATAGTCTGGCATAGCACACTGTGTATGCTGTTTTTAAAAACGAGCGCTGTAAATATTGAATTTCAGCTGTCTTCAGGTCGATCACGTGACTCGTGGCCGCTTTCCAGCTCCGATGGATGGCTTCTGCAGAGGAGACGAGTGGTCACGTGATCTCCACGGCTGACGTCAGAAGGAGATTACGGCCCCTCCCGTAGAAGACATCCATCGGAGCTGGAAAGTGGCCGCGAGTCACGTGACCAGCCTGAAGAAAGCTGAAATTCAATATTTACAGCGCTCGTTTTTAAAAACAACATACACAGTGTGCTATGCCAGCCTATAATAGAGGGGCTGGCATAGACTTACCGTATATAACCGAGTATAAACCGACCCAAATATAAAAAGCAGAGGCACCTAATTTTACCACAAAAAAAACTGGGAAAACTTATTGACTCGAGTATAAGCCTACGGTGTCCATCTGCATGCCTCACTGTGCCCATGCCTCACTGTGCCCCAAATCTCCCTACCGGCCGTAGGTCCCCTGGACAACAAGCTTTGCACACTTGTAGAGGAAGAGTGGGGCTACATATGTGCCAAGTTTGGGGTCCAGGGAACCTACGGCTGGCTGGGATGAGGCGCACAAAGGTGAAGATGGACAGAGTGTGCATGCGCGGTGCTCCGTGAATGGCTGCCTGAGCCAAGAGCTCTGCTCCACCTGAGAACAGCGGCGCCCATATCTCAAGGCACAGAACATTTTTTCACCAAAATTGCTGTGAAGGTACCCAAGAGGCTCGGGAACAACCCCATCAACATTCTATCATTTTTGAGGGGCATATTTAGCGGCAATTAAGCCTGTTAAGGGCTGAAAAAATAGGATTTTTATAACAGCTTACCTGTAAAATCCTTTTCTTGGAGTACATCACGGGACACAGAGCGGCATAGTCATTACTATGTGGGTTATATAGTTTACCTTCAGGTGCTGGCACTGGCAACTTCCAAACCGGAAGTACCCTCCCCTATATAAGCCCCTCCCATCCGGGAGCACCTCAGTTTTGTAGCAAAGCAATAAGTGTCCCCAAAAGAGGGGTGGGAGCTCTGTGTCCCGTGATGTACTCCAAGAAAAGGATTTTACAGGTAAGCTGTTATAAAAATCCTATTTTCTTTCTCGTACATCACGGGACACAGAGCGGCATAGTCATTATTATGTGGGACGTCCCAAAGCAATGCCCAATGAGGGGGGGGATACGCCATACATAAGCTGAGCGCTATCAGACATGAGGATTTTTGCGGCCTGCAACACACTGCGCCCAAAGGCGACATCCTCCTGACTTCTAACGTCCACCTGGTAGAACCTAGTAAACGTGTGTACTGAAGACCATGTTGCGGCCTTACAGATTTGAGCCAGGGAGGCCTGGTGATGCACTGCCCATGAAGTTCCAACTGCTCTCGTGGAGTGCGCCCTAACTTTGAACGGAGGCGGTCTCCTTCTCAAAACAATGGCTTGCATAATGACCTGTCGAATCCACTTGGCTAAAGTAGATTTTGACGCTGCCTGACCCTTTCTGGGGCCTTCCGGCAGAATAAACAAAGTATCCGTTCTGCGAATCTGAGCAGTGGCTTTTAGATAAGCTTTAACTGCTCTTACTACATCCAAAGAATGTAATAACTTTTCCTCTACCGAACTAGGTTTGGGGAAAAAGGAAGGAAGAACCACATCTTGGTTCAAATGAAACCTCTATACCACCTTAGGAAGAAAGGCTGGATGAGGACGTAACACTACTCTGTCCTTATGGATAACCAGATATGGCTCTTTACAGGACATAGCGGCTAATTCCGACACTCTTTTAGCCGAACAAATGGCTACTAGAAAAATCAATTTCCTGGTGAGAAGAACCAAGGAAATGTGCTGTAATGGTTCAAATGGTTGCTTCTGTAGAACCGACAGAACCAGGTTTAAGTCCCATGGACATATGGGAATATTAACCGGAGGGCTAATACGCATTACTCCTTGTATAAAGGCTTTGACTAGTGAATGCGAAGCCAAGGGCCTTTGAAAAAATATTGACAAGGCCGAAATCTGACCCTTGATAGTACTCAAGGCAAGCTTCCTATCTACAGCCCACTGTAGGAAGTCCAGAATCCTACCTATTACGTACTTACGTGGATGCCATTTCTTGGCCTCACACCAGGCGATGTACGCCTTCCAGATTCTATAATAGATCTGCCAGGATACCGGCTTCCTGGCATTGATCATGGTAGATACCACAGGATTAGAGAGACCTCTTTTTTAGAATGTGGGCTTCAATAGCCAGGCCGTCAAACCTAGGGCTGGTAAGGAAGGGTGGTATATCGGTCCTTGTGAAAGCAGGTCCGGACGATGTGGGAGGGTCCAAGGACTCCCCACAGACATTTTTACAATCTCCGCGTACCATGCTCTTCGGGGCCACGCTGGAGCCACCAGAATCACTGGTTTCTTTTCTACCCTGATTCTGCGGAGTAATCGAGGTAACAATTGTGGCGGTGGAAATGCATATATCAGCTTGAACTGATCCCAAGGGAACACTAGGGCATCCGAGCCGCAAGCTAGGGGATCCCTTGTCCGAGAGACAAACCTGTCCACCTTTGCGTTGAATCTGGATGCTAGCAGATCTACATCCGGTGTTCCCCACCGCTGACATATTGTCCGGAAAACCTCGGGGTGAAGGGACCATTCCCCTGGGCATAATTGTTGGCGACTTAGAAAGTCCGCCTTCCAATTCTCCACTCCTGGAATGAATACTGCGGATATGGCTGGGACATATCTTTCTGCCCATTTCAGGATGCAATTCACTTCCCTCTGGGCTGCACGACTCCTGGTGCCACCCTGATGATTGATATATGCCACTGCTGTGGCATTGTCTGATTGAATTTTGACAGGGGCCCCTTGGAGTTTGGATGTCCATGCTACTAGGGCATACCGGGCTGCTCGTATCTCTAAGAGATTGATAGGCAGGGCCTTTTCTGCATCCGACCACCTGCCCTGGAGAGACCATTGCTCCAGTACTGCTCCCCAGCCTATAAGGCTGGCATCTGTAGTGACCACCTTCCAAGAAATCGGACTGAAGGATTTCCCTTTTTCCAGATTCTGGGGAACCAACCACCAACGGAGGCTCTTGCGCACGGAAGGGGACAAGGATATTGGTAAGTCTAGGGCCTGAACTTTTTTGTTCCAGGCTGACAGTATGGCCCTTTGCAAATTCCTTGAATGGAATTGACCGTAGGGTACTGCTTCGAATGATGCCACCATTTTTCCCCAGCAGCCTCATGCACAGGCGTATGGATGGCTGTCTTTTTGTACCCACTAGGTGGATCAAATCTCTCAAAGACGACACCTTTTCTTGAGGCAAGAAAATTTTTCTCTGGTCTGAATCCAGCCTTAGCCCCAAGTATTCCAGACTTTTGACTGGTTTTAGGGCTGACTTGTCTCGGTTGATAATCCAACCGTGATATTCCAGATACTCGATTGTCTCGTGAACAACCACTTCTAGTTTTTCCACTGAGTGGTCTATCAGCAACAAGTCGTCTAGATATGCCATTATCGTTACACCTCGTGTTCTTAGATTGGCCAATAATGGGGCCAGAATTTTTGTGAACACTCGTGGTGCTGTGGCCAGACCGAAGGGTAAGGCTCTGAACTGAAAATGGCGCCCTTCTACTGCAAAGCATAGAAATTTTTGGTGGACTGGAAAGATGGGAATGTGCAAATAAGCATCTTTGATGTCGACCGAGGCTAACCATTCCTCCCCTTGTAGGGCAGTGGCCACCGATCGGATCGACTCCATCCGGAAAGTCCTGATATGCAGGAATTTGTTTAGCCCTTTTAGATTTAATATGGGCCTCACGTCCCCATTTGGCTTCGGGACTGTAAAGAGGTTTGAGTAAAACCCGAACCCCCATTCTTCTAGGGGAACCTCCATAATTACTCCTTGGAGCAATAGTTGTTCTAGTGCCAACAGGAGGGATCCTCTCTTCCGGAGATCCCTTGGCACGTTTGACCTTAAAAAATGGGAAGGAGGGGAGTCTTTTAACTCCAATTTGTATCCCAGACTTACTGCGGAGAGCACCCATCTGTCTCTGATCGTGTCCCGCCAGGTCTCTGCGAACAACTGAAGTCTTCCCCCCACCCGATTGAGTGGGGGCAACCCTTCATGCATTTGATTTTGGGGGAGGTTTTGTACCTCTCCTGACCCAGGGTTTCTTGTTACCCTGCGATTGTCCCTGATTTTTACCCCCGGGATTTGACCGAGGAGGCCGTCGGAACTGTTTCACAGCCGATGTCCTAGGGACTGGAGAAGCAGGCCTCTTAAAAGAGGGACCTCTAACTCTGTTTTTAACCGGCAAGAGTGTACTTTTACCGCTGGAAATTTTCTGGATATATTTGTCCAGGTCTTCCCCGAATAAGCGTTCACCATGAAATGGGAAGCTGACCAGCAAATTTTTTACAGGGAGCTTCAGCAGACCAGTTTTTGAGCCATAGAAGCCTGCGCATATGTACTACAGACAGCGTAAGGCGGGAGGCCTGATGGATTGAATCCTTTATAGCGTCAACCGCAAAGCATAAGGCTCTAGGTAGATCAGCTAGGGCAAGAGCCTGCTGATCTGGCAAGTCCCTTAAGACCTGTTTCAACTGATCCTTCACTGCTTGGCAGACCCCAATAGCTGCCACTGCTGGTTGTGTCACCAAGCCTGCTGTAGAGAAAGCAGATTTTAATAAGGACTCCAATTTTTTATCTATTGGGTCCTTGAACATTTGGACATTATCTACTGGACATGTCAGTGATTTATTCACACAAGAGATGGCTGCGTCCACTGTAGGGACCCTCCATTTTTTGATGAACTTATCCTCCATGGGATAGACCACCGGAAATCTCTTGGGGGGAGTAAATATTTTATCAGGATGTTCCCAATCCTGGTAAATGAGCCCTTCCAGTAAAGGATGGATTGGAAAGGAACAAACAGTCTGGGGAGCTTTTAGCGACCCCAACGAGGAGACATAAGTGGATGATGGCTCCGCAAGGGGCATTTTAAATGCTGATCGGACCATGCTAGTCAAGGACTGAACCCATAATCTTTCAGCATGTGATGCTGAGAATGGCTCTTCCACTGTTGATTCCTCTACAACAGAATCAACCTCATCCTGATCCCCTTCAGGTAGGTCGATCCCTGTCTGAGACTGTTGCTCTGCTAACAGGTACTCTGAGGGAGGAGACGGAGATCGGGCGCGCTTTCCCTCTGACAGGGAAGCCGCGATCAATGTTGTCAATCTCTCTTCCAGTCCTCCCAGAGCTGAGGAAAAAACCTCCTCTGTTATATACACAGGAGCAGGTGAACTCAGGACAGCCACAGTACCAGGTACTCCTGAGGGTGCTCTACGGTCACTAACCTCTGATTTTTCAGGGGAGATTGGTGCAGCCGAAGCATGCCCAAGATCCTCAGAGCCCGATGGAGACCCCCTATGCTTCCTGGGATTCTTAGTCCCGGAGACTTTAGACGGCATATTCCTAAGCCCAAAGCTGAGGTATTCCAGCCGAAATACACCACTTACTGACAATAGTCTAGCACAATTGCTACTATATAAACAGTTGGTGTCTACTAATGTGCCTTTCTATGGGGATGCCTGCATCAACCGCCTGCTGTATGCCTTTCTAAATGTTGCCAGCTCTGTTTCTGCCTTCCATAACCAGCTGACAACACCTAATTGTGCTTTTTATCATGCTGGGACGCCCGCACATGCGCAGAAGCGCTGCGGCGCGCACAGAGCGTCATCCACCAAGCTCCGCCCCTTTTTCCAGCTCACCTCTATAAATAGAGGCGCGTGCACGCGCGCGGGCACGTGCGCCTTCGGCGCTCTTTTGAAAGGAACTAGGGACAGAAGCCAGGGCCCTGTTTGCCACAGGGCCAGGGGATGGACGAGCATTGCAACATGGCAGAGGAAACAGTTTCCCATCCAGAGAACTCACCATCTGCCTGGATTTTGACTTGGAAAGAAAAAATCCACATGACAAGAAAACAACGTTCCACAGCGGCCTCTAGTGGTTTAACACAGGTACCGCGGTTTAACCATTTTTTTTTTTTTTCTTGACCACTCTTAAAATTATTACATTTTTTTGTAGTTACAGGCATGCACAGATATTTAGCGGGAATACCGTTAGGTAACAGGCAGAAAGACATATTAGGCTTGGGGGTCCCCTCAATAGAACCAAGTTCCTGAGGGGCCCCCACTTACCTTTTTCCCGCCGCAGGACTCTGTTTGGTCCACAGAAGCCCAAACTTCACCTATCACGGCAGGCATTGTAATCAAACCTTCAGGGACCGGGTTCCCAAGGATTCCACTCCCCTGGACCTGTATAGCACCCTGCACAGAAAACATCTTGGTCGTGGGTATGACCAGAGCTCTGGATCCCAGGGTCCAGCCCTCCTAAGAGAAGCATTACAGGCAAAACCTTGCTCTTCTCTGCAAGGCCCGGGTACCGACCGTTTAGCTATGAAGCTTTTTTGGTCGGATCCGGAATAGCTTACTGAGGCCCAAAAGAACCTGTACGCAAGCTCAGTGAAAAACACGTTACTTCTTGGCCAACACCTTAGACACTGGCAAAAAACTGAGGTGCTCCCGGATGGGAGGGGCTTATATAGGGGAGGGTACTTCCGGTTTGGAAGTTGCCAGTGCCAGCACCTGAAGGTAAACGATATAACCCACATAGTAATGACTATGCCGCTCTGTGTCCCTTGATGTACGAGAAAGAAATCCAAAATGGCCGCTGCAGCGGGGCTTACAGTCCCCAGTGTAATTTACCTCACAGAGAACAAACCTGTAATTGACTCAGCTGAGCGAAATTTTACCTCAGACAACCAGGCTGGTCTCCCACAGGTACTTCTCTCCTCACAAATCCCCACTGTATCCCATGTACATCAGAAAATATCTGGCTCTAATTATCCTAATAGAGGGAATATCTCTACTGCTCCAAACAGTGCATCTATGTCAGATAATCTCCTCAGAGATCAGTCTTTTCAAATAGAAGACATTTTCCAGAGGTGCTCTGAATTACTGGATAGGGGACTAGCTCAAACAGCCGCAAGAATAGATCTAATTGAACATAAACTTGAATAAACAAACAGTTTCAAATCAACATTCTATGCAATTATCTACAATCCAGGAACAACTTGATTACGCAAATTCCAGAATTGATGACCTCGAAAACAGGTCCCGAAGGTATAACATCAGAATAAGAGGATTACCTGAAAACGGTGCTAGATGTTACTTACTTCTGCAGTTCAGGATCTAATCAAGTTATTATTGCCCAACGTCCCTCAGCAGCATCTTGAACTAGACAGGGCTCACAGAGCCCTTGGACCCCCCCCCCCCCCCCCCAGGAAGGACGGTAAACCTAGAGACATTATTGCAAAACCTCATTACTATTCCATAAAAGGAAGAAGTCATGAAACAAGCTAGATCTACTTCCCAAGTTTTGTGCCAGCGACACCCTGTCCAGCTAGTTGCAGATCTTTCTCCCTCCACAATCCAACGAAGATGATCACTAAAATCACTATTGCTTGTTTTGACGAAGAAAGATATCAAATGCAGATGGAATTTCCCTTTTGCAGTCAAGTTTTCTCTGAAGGGAAGATCTTATTCCTTCACTAACCTCCAAGAAGGCCAACGTATTCTACTCCACCTTAAACTCATCTCTCATGAAGCAGACATGGGACACCTCTATACCCAAGCCCTAATTCTACCAAAAGACCTACCCCAACAAGCCCACAATCTCCTATTTGGAGCAAAGGAAAGATGAAAAAACTCAAGGACAACGGTCCCACCTGACTAATATTTTTTTTTCTGTTCCACATCTCCATTTTTCTAGCTCAGACCCAGAGTCTGATCTCAGGCCTGTCTGGGACCTACCCCATTCCCGACTTCATCCTGTTTTCACTGTTAGCTCTCCAGTTTTTCAGACTTGCATGAATTAACATTATTTTTTCTTTTTCAATTTTGTTTTGAATTTTTTCATAAACAATCTTTTGCCGTGCGCAAGATGTAATTTTCCGATTTAATATGGGTGCCCTGCTCGGGGGTGGTCCACATGTGCCTCCTACTATTCCTTGGTAGCCAACGGGCCTCCGAGGACTAGTGTGTCTGATCCTTTTGGGTCAGACCTCTTTTTGTGATTGGTGTATGGAATCAGGTGGCGTCTTCCCTTTCTGGTTCTTGGTTGTATATGTTAGGAGACTTCTCACACACGTCTCTTCTTTTTCCCCTCTCTTTTCTATGTTATTTTATTTAAATTTTTCCTATTTATCGAATTTTCTGGTATATTTCAGAATTTGTAATCGCTAGACTTCAGATGGATGCCTTATTCTTTTATTTTCTGGTGAATTTGACTCCTTTACAGTTTCCGATTGAATAGCTTCTAATGGTGAGTTGGGACGTTATATGCATATGTACCTTTCTTTCTGAGTTCCCATGGCTAGTTCACAGACGCATCTTAAAATTGCTTCTCATAAATGTCCAAGGTTTGAATTCCCCAAAAAAAAGGAAGAAAAATCCTAGACTACTACAAATCTCTCAAATTAGATGTCATCATGATCCAGGAGACACACTTTCATATACAATATAATCCCAAATATATACATCCTAAATTTCCTCAATTCGACCTCGCTAAGGCGGAGAATAAAACTAAGGGGGTGGCCATCATTTTCTCAAAACAATGTAAATTTGAAAAATCATTTGAGTACATTGATCCTGAAGGGAGAATTATACTATTACAAGACACGATAGAGGGAAACCTCCATTCTCTAATTTCCTATTATGCCCCCAACAGGGGTCAAGCTAAATTTTCAGGACCATGATGAACATCCTAAACCCCATGTTAGCGGGCACAGTGATTTTTGGGGGAGACTCTAATGTAGCATTTGATCAGGCACTTGATAAATCCAAACCCCCGAAGGACCAGTTAACTCGCCCAACCAGAGAAAGCCACAAAATTGCCAAAATTCTCTCTGCCCATAATCTTTTGGATACTAGGAGGGAATTAAACCCATCTAAAAAGGGACTATACACATTATTCTCATCCTCCTAACACATACGATAGAAAAGACCATATTTTTACTCCTTCACCCATGCTTCCTTTTATAATCAATGCTCACATTAAAGATACGGCACTGTCTGACCATTCAATAGTAATGATTTATTTTCGCTTCACGGTATTGGGTATGAAACGGGGTCATTGGAAACTCAAGGAGTCTATTCTATCTAATCCAGTCTCAATTGAAGTTTTAGATAAGGCACCACGGGAATACTTTTCTCTTAATGACACAGGTGACGTCTCAAACAAAGTACTTTGGGCCGCACATAAAACCTTTATTCGGGGTAAAATTATTCAAATTGCCACCCAAGGCAAAAGAGACCGTAGGGCCAACAGAGTGTTTGGAAGAAGAATATAAAGCTCTACGAACTAAGCACAAAAGAAATCCCGCCAAGGTTCCCATAGCTTTATTAAACAGGGCTAGACTGGATCTTAACCTTGCTCTAACCACCCAGGCTGAAAAGGCATTAAGATGGAGCAGTAATAAATTATATACACAAGCAAACAAATTAGGACCATTACTAGCTGCGAAACTATCTCCCAGTATCAGATTCCATACGATGCCTAAAATCAGGATATCATGTCAACCCCCTACAGCCAATCCTGCTAAAATCCTGGATGCATTCCGCAATTTTTATTCTGATTTGTACAATTCTCCTTCTCAATCGGATAAAAACTACATTTCTAGGTTCTTGGATAACCTTCCCATTCCAACCATAATCGACTCGCACAGAAACCTCTTGGAGGCTTCTTTTACGGTGGAAGAAGTCAGGGATGTAATTAAAGATCTCAAAAAGGGATCAGCCCCGGGCCCTGACGGTTTATCTGTCCCATATTATAAAGGTTGATGTCTTAGTCCCTTACTTGACCAAATTCTTTAAAAATGAGAAAACACAAGGAGATCCCTTGGACACACATCTTAACACAGTGTACATTACGGTCATCCCGAAACCAGACAAAAATCCAGAGGAAATCAGTAATTACCGCCCTATCTCCCTTATAAATAACGATATAAAAATACTAAAAAATTATGGCCAATTGATTAGCGTCATTTATTAATTCCTACATTCATAAAGATCAAGTAGGATTCATCCCAGGCAGACAAGGTCCAGATCAAAATAATTAGACGAGCAATCAATTTAGTGTCATTACTACAATCAAATTGGGTTGGAGGTAAAGGGCAGCAGGATCTTCTCCTGTCATTGGATCTACAAAAAGGCCTTTGATACAGTTTCCTGGCCATATTTATTCGCATTTTAAGAAAGATGGGGGTTTTGGAGAGCGTTTTACGGGTCTTCTACATTCCCTTTATTCTAGCCCTAAAGCATTAATTTGTCTACAAGGTCACTACTCCAACCCATTTAATATTACTAGAGGGACTAGGCAAGGATGTCCACTTTCCCCTCTCATTTTTGCTGTGGCCATTGAAACTCTAGCTTTTGCCATCTGTCAAAATTCAAATATTAAAAGGGGTATCATGTGGTTCCAAAATGCATAAATGTGGTCTCTTTGCAGATGACACTTATTTTTGTGACCTCTCCACTAATCTCCCTTCCCAATATCTGCCAAATCCTAAATCATTTTTCAAAAATTTCAGGCCTTAAAAGGTCAATTATGCGGAATCTCGGGCCCTTAATGTTTCACTTACTCCCCAAGAAGTTTCTTTATTAAAACAATCATTCAATTTTGAGTGAAATGACACCTCAATTAAATTCCTGGGTGTTACATTGACGGCCCGAGTTGAAACTTTATATTTACATAATTATCCCCCACTATTCAAGAAGTTAGAAAATGACCTTTCAACTTGGTCCAAACATGAATTGTCATGGTTAGGTAGGATCAATTCGATTAAAATGACATTACTCCCTAGAATCCTATATTATTTCAGGTCTCTTCCTATCCCGGTCTGTAAAGTCCAGTTGAAAAAACTTCAGCGTAAAATAGTCAAATTCACATGGAATACTTCTGGTTACAGAATACCCCAAAACACCCTTTTTCGTCATAGAAAAAAAAAAAGGGAGGCATCGGACTTCCTGATCTCTATAAATATTTCCTATCAGCTAGATTAGCACAGATCTCGACTATCTATTCTAAATCTGAACAACCAGATTGGCTTAACATTGAAAGACAAGCGGCTCCACAATGCTCTCTTGAACACCTATTTTGGTGTCCCCCTAAAAAGAGACCTTCAATTCTAGTCCCGTCTATCTCAATCGCTTGCGCTGTGGGATGAACTTAGAAAGTATCCGACTCTTGTCTCAACCACTTGCAAGTATGTTTGGGAACCCGGACTTTCCCCATGGGCTAGATCTGGAAGCTTTTAAATGGTGGACGAATAAAGGACTATCTTATTGGACAGTTTTTTTTACGGTGGTAAACCTATGTCACTAAACCATTGTAAGAAAACATTAAAACTCCCGGGAATCCAAGGAATGTCGTTTTCATCAAATCTGTAATTTTTTACAAACAATCTGGAAAGAAAAAACCTCTCCCCCCACAATTCACAAATTCCGAGATGTGGTGTGAAAGAGCTGAGGGACAGAAGGGGGGTATTTTGGTTATATATTCGTGCCTCACTCACCCTACAGTGAAAGATTCTTATATGGGAAAATTATCTTCAAATCAGTTGGGGACCTAGACACCTGGCATAGATCATTTACAAAGTAATTTAAGGGGATTCTAAACGTTTCATTGATGGAGGCCAACATTAAGGCAATAACCAGGTGGTATTTAACTCCCTCTAAACTAGCTTCTATTTTCCCCCACAGTGGATCCGAATTGTTTCAGGGGATGCCAACTCCTGGGAACTATGACTCATCTGGTGGGAATGTCCTAGAATTAGATTATTTTGGAACAACATTTTTTCTATGATTTTCAAGGTTACCGGTTGCCAGATCTCGAGGTCCCTACCAATAAGCTATCCTGAATGTGCATATACCTCAAATTTCAAAAAATTCTCAAAAATGTATTCACTTTATTCTTACAGGAGCTAAGCTTACAATTGCCAAAAATTGGAAGAAACCTAAGCCCTCTTTTTCGGAAGCTAAAAAAAAAAAAAAATCTCATGGATAATGACTGAACAAAAGTTGGCTAGCATTTTGAATGATACTGTTTTGAAATTTGAAAAGCTCTGGGAACCTTGGGCCAGATATATAGGTATTTCTCTTACTCAGGGTGCCTCTTAGGTTCTCGTAAACACTGTAAATTAGGTATATATCTTATCTTACACCCCCTTCCCTCCCTCTCTTTTTTGTCCCTTTTTCTCTCCAACTTTTCCCCGCTTTCTGTTAATTTTTTCTCCCCTTCTTTAGGGGAGCCAAGTGATGTTTTGAAGGAGATTTAAATAATTGTTATTCTCATTATTATATGGATATTTTTTAGGGCTAGAAACAAAAACCTTTGATTTTAAATAAGGCCAGTTTATTTTATCCTAGAAAACTAGGGTTTGGTTCAGAGTTTATTTAAGTTTGTCGAGAGGTTTCCGCTCCTGGTGCAGTTTTAACCCAATATAGGGGCACCAGGAGATTATAAAAGTGTCCTTATTTATATTAAATTAGCTTATATAAGGAGTCCTCTCTCTCTCATACATCAAATATTTTAATTGTTTAACTTTTGATACTCACATAACTCATTGTAATGTATGATCTTTGCATTTCTTTTCTCCTTCTCAAATTTGAAGGGGGGGGGGGGGCATTTTCTATCCCCCTCCCTCTGAAAGTCCTTTTTTTTGTTCCTGCTGACATCTACAGGCATACCCCGCTTTAAGTACACTCACTTTACATACACTCAGGGGGTATGTCCTTACTCACGAGTGTATGTAAAGTGCCTCACAAGTACTGTACAAACATTTTGCAGCCGCAGTAGAAGGAGCTGAAGCTCAGAGAGCATAGCCCGCCCTGTTCCAGTGTGCCCCTGACACCCCCACTACAGTCCGAGACCTCAACTACAGGTCCCGACACCCCCACTACAGCTCCTGACCCCCCACTACACCCTAGAAGTGAAAAAAAGGTATTGTTTCACTTTAAGTACATTTTCGTTTTACATACATGCTCTGGTCCCATTGTGTACTTAAAAGTGAGGTATGCCTGTACTAGATTAATGTCTATATAGGTATGTTTTGTGATTTATTGTAATCTTTTTATTTCTGAAAATAATTTGAAAAAAAAAAAAAAAAAAAAAAGGTGAAGATGGACACAGACTCGAGTATAAGCCGAGGGGGGCATTTTCAGCACAAAAAAAAAAAATGTGCTGAAAAACTCGGCTTATACTCAACTATATACGGTATATTATTTCTTTAACAAACACTTTTATGGTTCCATTTCATGCCCAGATTTGTACATGCTCCATCTAGTGGTTTTTAGTGAACCAGACAGTGCAGTCAGCATTCTTGCCACATGACTTTTGAGACAAAACCAATTACTACAGCATAAAACTGACCATTGAAGTTTGTTTTCGCTTTCCTTTCCCTGAACAAAAGCAAAAAAAAAAAAACTAACCAATTCCTCCATCCACGTCAACTGTCAAAATACCCAGGCAGTGGCTGCATTTTTTTGTTTATAGCGCAAAAAATGTAAAACGCAGTGGTGATCAAATACTACTAAAAGAAAGCTCTATTTGTGAGAAAAAATTTTTTTACATTTTTATTTGGGTACAGTGTTAAATGACCACACAATTGTCAGTAAAATTAATGCACCATATCGCTAAAAGTAGCCTGGTGATGAAGGGGGGTAAATCTTCCGGAGATCAAGTGGTTGAGTCACTCTAGGCTGACTCATATAGAACTGAAGTGAGAGGAGAACGGCATACAGACACTGCACTACACAGCATAAGCTAAAATAAACCTCATATTGATTTGAAAAAAATAAAATAAACCTCATGTGTTCATATGATGGCCTTACAGAGACGCACTATATGGCCAACTATATGTAGGTGGACACACGTCAAGTTATGGAGTTCAGGCGTTTCCAGGGAAGGGTACTTTCTATGCTACAGCATACAAAGGCGTTTTAGACAATTGTGTTGTTCTAACCTTGTAGTAACAGTTTAGTGACGGCCCTTTTATGTACCCCTGTGTACAAACCCAGCTCCGTATAGACACGCTGCTTTGACCAGTCTGAGTGGAGGAACTCAAGTGGCCTATACAGAGCCCCAAACCCCAACCATAATGAACTTTTGGATGACTTGGAATGCCAACTACAAGCCGCCAGGTCACCTCATCCAACATGACCACACATACCTGACCTCACATATGTTTTTGTGGCTGAATGGGATCAGTTTCTCCCAGACACACTTAAGATTGACGTGAAGCCTTCCTAGAAAAGTGGAGGCTGTTATAGCCACAAAAGAGGGGAAACTACATTTCTTTCACAAAAGTTCTATCAAAATTTCGACATGCACCGGGTTCATGTAAAAAGTCAAAAAGTTACACAGAATTCAGGAGCAACATACTGTGTATGTTAAACTGTGTAGAGGGTTCTCTACTGTAAGAGCGGTAAGGATGTGGAATTCTCTTCCACAGGCG
The DNA here is from genome assembly GCA_029206835.1 of Rana muscosa. Taxonomy (NCBI): domain Eukaryota; kingdom Metazoa; phylum Chordata; class Amphibia; order Anura; family Ranidae; genus Rana; species Rana muscosa. The sequence goes on along the minus strand of CM055126.1, from coordinate 198,564,954 downwards.
GTGGTTTCAACAGGGAGCACCTAAAATTTTCAAAAACTATTAGATAAGCACCTGAATGACCACAACATACAATGTAATACTGACATAAAATCACACACATAGGTTGGACTTGATGGACCTGTGTCTTTTTTCAACCTCACCTACTATGTAACTATATGACAATTACAAGGGGGAGGGAAGAGGGATAAGTGCCCCACACAGTGATCATATAACAAATGTAAGTAACAGATGGGTAATAAGTATCACAACCTCCTTAGTGCAAAATTATTCAGGGGATGAGAAGTAAGAAATGAGAGAGGGCCTACTAAGGGCAATAAACAGATCTGAGTATGGTTTACTCCGAGTGGTAATAAAGCACAAAGGAAAGCAAGTAGAGACAGGAGAAGGAAAAATAGAAAATTAAGAAGGGCTGGGAATTTAGGGAGAAATGGGGGGGGTTAATAATTAGGGAAAAGAAAAGGAAGGGGGACAGGGTTAGAGAATTCCATTGGTACTGGTCGGGCGGGAACACTGGGGCGGGAGCGGCGGTGGTGGTAAAGCACCGCTATTTTTAGCAGCGCTTTACCGCCAACTTGAAGGCGGTATTAGGCAGCTTGCGGTTTCCCATTGCTTTCAATGGGAAAGAGCGGTGGAGGAGCGGTATACACACCACTCCTTTACCGCTCCAAAGATGCGGCTAGCAGGACTTTTTTTCCCGTCCTACAAGCGCACCGCTCCAGTGTGAAAGCCCTCGGCAGCCGCTGTTTCAGGACGGTTTGCAGGCGCTATTTTTAGCGCAATAGCGCCTGGAAACCGCCCCATTGTGAAAGGGGTCTTATGCACAAATTAAAAAGGGAGAGAAGAGAACTATCAATGTTCATTTGGCTACTGTAGTCCATCCAACGGGTTCATATTTTAAGGAATGGATTGGGTGTCATTAAAGGCCAAGTTCACTTTTGGAACATATTACATGTCTATTTAGCATGGAACTCTTAACATGATCCAGCTCTGTCCCCTCTTCCCCCTAGCAGCAGACAGTTTGTATTTCCGATGGGCTGCGGAGGTGCTGATGAGCGCTCTCGTAGCCCACTGACATATCCTTTGAAGAACATATCTGCAGGACCTACATTGCAACCCTGATCTACTGATCGTGGCTGCAATGCTTTCAAGGCTCCTGCATGAAAAAATAAATGCGCATTTTCCTTCTGAAAAAATATGTGCATTTATTATTTTATCTGTAAAGGTGAATTTAGGTTTTAGGCTGGATTCACACCTATGTAGTTTTAGTGCTTTTTGCAGATTTGCACTGCAGTCCATTTAACATGGTTTCCTATGGAACACGTTCTGTAGTGCAAATCTGCAAAATGCAAAAAGCACTAAAATTGCATAGGTGTGAATCCGGCTTTAAAGTGTTACTAAATCCACAATAGTATATACAGTCTGTATTTTCAGTAAAGCATACTTGTTACACTCACTGTGGAATCTATGGGGTTAATCCTCTGCATTGTGTAAAAAGGCTGTTTGATCCTGTCTTCCACTGTCCCCAATCCATCTGCTGATAGAAGAGAGCCTTGGGGGCAAGCTGCACATGCTCAGTTTGGTGTGTATTGCTAGAGAGTTTAATTTTTTTGGGAGAGTGCATGTGATCAGCCCAGGGCCAATCAGCACTGTCCAGGTAGAGGGTCGGGGGTCCTGCAGACTCATAGGACAAATCACAGGAGAATGAAAACTCCTTCTACAAGCTTTAACCAGTGCTCTGCTAGACATGGATAGACGTCACAAGACTGCTCCATACTGCTGATGAAAAAAAGGGTATTTAGCAGTTTATATTTACTAAAATAATTGCATTTCTGTGTACTGTGGGAGACCAGATATAGTGAAGGCGGGGTCCTGTTTTTTTTTTGAATGCCCATGGCTTTACAAAATCCAACCAGCTCTATTAGGTGCGATTGTCATCCAATGGAAATGTCTCTGCACTCTTGCACTGGTATTGATGAAATGTTTTATTCCCAAAGCACCTGGAACTCCAGTCTGTGAACCAGTTAGGACAAGCAACATAACAGTTAAACTCCTACAGCAGACCATATGAGAAGTTAGAGGAAGAAAGAGTCAATCTGTAATTTAATGGCTTCTAAAAAAAGCATCACAGGCCTTGAAAGCAATAGACAGGCTTGCTACCATAAATGTCCATGACCATTCTTGCAAATAAAATGATGCTCAGGTATGCGCCAAAACACACAAGAAAATCTTGCAGCATGAACTGAAGTGTATCCTGCGCTGGAGCCTGTAGGAAGCTCTGCGTCCAATCACATCAGACTCCAATTCACAATGCAATTTAATCAGATACGAGGCTCAATTCATTTAATTGTAAGGATTGCTGTTTGCCATAAAAACTGGTATTTTCAGCAACAACCTCCAATGAGAGCTTAAAACACCAGTCACCTGGTTGATAAAAAAAGATCACTAAATGCAAATTCGACGCGTTACAGCGTTGTGAATTGAGTAGTGTATATGGTTTACATAACGACCTTCCTTCTACTGCAAGTGAGCAATAAGTGAGCTTCACTAAAGCCTCGTTCACACGGTCGGACTTCAAACTTTTCTGTGGATTTTTGTCTGAACGGAGTTGGCCGGGCACACCCATAGCATACACACGGCAGGACTTTTCTGCAAACTTTCCCAAAACTTTTCCAACATCACGTGGTTTTTCTGCTCTTTACCGCCACCCTTTGGTCAACTTCTGCTAATGTTGGTTGATTTTAACATTGGTTCTGGGCATGCTTATTTGTCCTTCGGACAAAAAAGTCCGATGGATTTCTGTACACACGGTCGGACTTTGCTCCATTGGACTTTTGTTGCCGAAAAGTTTGTCCGTTTGCAGACCGAACATTTGTCCGATGAAAACCAAAAAAAAAGTTTGTCCGATGGAGCGTACACACGGTCGGATTTTTTGTCAAACTTGCTCATTTTGAAGTTTGTTGGCAAAAAGTCCAACCGTGTGTACGAGGCTTTAGACTGCATTCACATTTCAGCGTTTTGAATCGCGGGCAGATTTGCTGCGATCCTACCCACGATTTGAAAGCACCAACGTGTGAATGACAAATTGCGGGGCTCGCATTTGACATGGCATTCATTTGAATGACACCTAAAATTGCGGTGCGGGTCTGTTGTGATACAATCGCGGCAACCCGCATTGCGGGAAGCATTTTACCCAAAAATGTAGTAGTTAGAGCATTGGGATAAACCACTTACCACTGGGGCTTACAATTGTAGCGCTACCCCGAGTTAAGAGAGCCGCTGGATTTGTTCTCGGGCCCTGTGTAGAGCACCACCAACCCCCGGCAATCTGCTCGACCCACCCTGGCACAACTAGTCTAGGGGTTATATTTTTATCATAATCAATTGGTATTGTAAGGGCACCCTCTTTACAGTAAGACAACACACAAATGTTAAAGATTAAATATAACAGTTTTACTTTGGTTGTAAAAAGGCTTAAGCAGAATATAATACACACAACTGGCTTGCAAAGCCCTGCAGCAATCAATATAGCACACAATAATGGCGCTGCGCTGTAATCCACCACGCGTAGCTATTATGGTATACACGCCCTGTGGCGCACTAAACAATACCCTATATCCCCACCCTGGCCAGGCCTGACCTAGAATAAATCTCAGTCCTTCCTATAGGGATTTCTTTGCATGCAAACTTTCGGTGGTGCACTTGATGAATAGTATTTATAATCCACAAACTGGCACTAAGAACACTATGCTGGGGGGACACTTCAACTCTGTCCTGCTACCGGTCCCCCCAGTGGAACAACAAGCAAATGATCGGTGAGCCAAGGCAGTCTATAGGCCTAAAACCGGTAAAGTCTATTTGATTGAGCAAGTGCTCGCTCACCACTCCGGAAGCGATCCCAGTCCGGGACTTCCACCTGCTGTGTCTCCGCACACAGCGTCTGCAACGATCGGGTCCCCGATCCAACTGACATCCTCACTCAACCAGTCTGGTGCCACCCAGGCTCCGCAGCAGGGTGGAAGGCTCTTCGGAAGTTGCGCAAGGCCTAGGCTTCAGGCCTTGCACTGCAGCAGATCCGCACAGGAAGAAGCTGTTGCTTGCAGCGCGGTGTCCAAAGAGGCCGAGCTCCGCCTCGCCTCCTTCTTAAATAACCCCTCCCATGAGTCTCTGCGGTGGCCAACTGCACTCTGGGTGCCGAAGGGGGTTCTGGGTGCCGAACGGGGTTCTGGGTGCCGTAGTCCCGGGGCCTTAAAGGAGACCCCGCTACACAATGATCAGCTTTTGTTTATTCCTGTAAAACCTTTATCCCAAAAGAAAATAAAAACAGTTGCTTGTACTGCTTGTGTAGCTGGGGACCTCTGCTAAAAAATATATATATTATATATACTGTATTTGGGGGTTCTAAGTAATTTTCTAGCAAAGAAAAAAAAAAAGTTGATTTTTACACATAGGAGCGAAGTGGCCCGGATGGGAAGTGGTTAGGGGGCACATTCACACTGATCTGTAGCAAAACATAGTAAAAAAGCATTCGCGTTTTTGTTGCATTTTTCATAGGACAGGTGACTCAAAAACTGCATCAAAAACGCAACCGCGGGTGCTTTTTAGATGCATTTTTGATGTGTTTTTACTGCGTTTTCTATGCATTTCAATAGGGTGGTACGTTTTTGGTGCTTTTTTTTTTACCGCATTAAATCTTTACTAAAATCCTGCATGCTGCATTTTTGCTGAACACAGTGGACTCGAAGCGGATCCATGCGAAGATAGGATTACATGGTCAGATGTTTTTCTTTCGCTTTTTTTTTTTAAACGCAAAAGTGGAAGAAAAAACGGATTAGTGTGAAAGCAGCCTAATCAGTATACTTTGAGTTTGGCCAGGCTGCAATTCTGCTACACACAGCAAGGTAGGCAGTGGGAAAGTTAGGGTTTTGCTGTATATCTATTGATGATGGATTGATCATAATGACCAGAAAGCGACACAAGACCACGTTTGATTACACACAAGAATGAACTAAAATGGGTCCACAATGTAGGCCGACGCTCAAACTTTTTCTTTAATCAAATACTTTTTATTAAAATTATAATTTTTTTTACATATAATCAAAACATAAAACAAATATCCATAAAAAAGAAAAAACTTGTTCCGATACGTAGCAACCCCGCTTAAACTTTGAATGATTTATTATTGATTCTACAGCTGGTTACAGAGAATTGCATAAATGCCCCGACAGTCTCTAGATGGCAAGCAATAGTGGAAATTGTAGTTCTTCTGGAAGCATAAAGTAAATGCATTGGGGGTCGATTTACTAAAACCAGAGTGGATATAAATCAATGATTTAGGCTAGATTCACACTGCTGCGAATTCAAAATGGCGCGACTTCGCCGCAATTCGCGGCCGCGATTTCAGGGAATGCCAGTCTATAGAGCTGAATTCGCATCGCACACGGATCAAACTCGCACAGGACCCTTTTTCCCGCAGCTTAGATTCGCACCGCACTGATGTGAACGGCACTAATGGAAAACAATGTTATTTTAATGACTTGTGAATTTAAACGATCGCAACGGCTCAAATTCACAAAAGAATTCACAGCCGTGTGAACCTAGCCTAAAAAAATTCAATAAAAAGTTTTGTTTTTTTTAAATCGGATATTTTGATTTAAATCGATTTTTGGGATTTTTTGATTTATTTTAATAAAATGCTTTTTGAGTAAAAATCTATCTAAAAGATAGTTTTCTGTTTAAGATAAATTATTAATTTGGCTTATTTGGCATGAAATGGACCTTAGTTATGTAGCATGAGGCTGGATATTCTGCAATTTCTGCAAGCTCAGATACCATGCTCTGTATTGATGCATTCACACAATTTCACAGTAATCATGAGATAAAACAGTTCCGGAATATTCCTTTTTTCCCATTCTTTTGCAAATCTATGTACACTGCAAACTGTATGATTGAATCGGTTCTGATATTGCCGTTTTACTAACTTGATAACTTATTATTCTAAATAAGAAACCTTCATATTGTTTGCAAATATTAAAGATTCCAACTACCAGCAAGAATAAGTCCCTACATTTAAAGAGCACCTGTCCTTTCAGATCCATCATGGCAGAGCCTGTTAGCGGGCATCCACTCACCTGCTGCCACCACATCCCTCCCCTTGTTATGTCACTGCTGCATCACCAGCCGTCCCATTAAAGTGAATGGGACTGTCGGTGAGTCAACAGGCGGCTCAGAGGAGCCCCTGCGGGACAGAGATGACAGTTGCTCTTTAAAAAATCATGATTCAAATCGCAATTTAAATCGACTTGAATTAAAACAAATCCAGAATAGCTTACAAAATAATGCCGCGCTGCCCTCTTGATAAGCTGCTAGCACGAAAATTTGACAAATAGCAATAATGTGGAAACAAAAAGTGTAGCGCTAATCAAAATGAATAATAAAGGAATGTCAATAGACATAAATGGGTTCTTAGACAGGTTTTAACGCGTTGTTCCCTCACCGAGGATGGCGGTGAGGGCAGCAGAGTGACGAGCGATTGCTCATCTTCTGCTGCCGACGTCGCTGGACTCCAGGACAGGTAAGAGTCCTAATATTAAAAGTCAGCAGCTGCAGTATTTGTAGCTGCTGGCTTTTAATATTTATTTTTTCGGCGGAGCCTCCGCTTTAAGGACACCCAGTTGCACAAGTTTGCACTTCTATTAAGTTTTCCTATATACAGATATTCAATGTACAATGGACATCTCATGATGTCCTAGGAAACGAAACGCGTCGGGCGGACTCCATTGTTGCCACATTTCTTTGCAAAGCTCCTTTTATATCAATATAAATGTAAGTGTTCTTACTACATAAAATTTTGACACATAATACAGAGTTATGCTATGTGGCCGTTTCTTTTTTCCACTTTATGATACATACCCGTCCATATCCATTGGGAATCTCCCGGACCACTACTGCATACGAGATTATCTGCTAAGCAGTCACCTTTCTTCTGTGGTTTATTCCTTTCTGCTGACATTTGGTCACTTCCAGCACAGCAACTTGCAGCATATAAGATAGTCCAGGTTCCATCACTCAAAGCCCGTTTGACCCATTGAACATATGTTCTCTCGGGTTCAAACTATCTGGTAAGCTCCTTACCTATCGGTGGTGGTTCTCTTCATTTCTTCACCTTCATCATCTTTGTTTTTAGCTCTCAACAAGTTTTGAACTTTACCAATATTGAAATTTGGTCACTTAAAGAGGAAGTAAACCTTCTAAAAGTTTTTCTGTAAAACAAACCCCTGTAAGAGAAAGGCATAATGAGCTAGTATGCATAGCATACTAGCTCATTATGTGGCACTTACCTGAAATCGAAGCCCCCTTAGTCCTCCTCCGCCGCCATGTCCCCTCGGAGCGTCTTCCCGTTATCGCCGCGCCGGCGCTGTGATTGGCCGGAGCAGGGATGACGTCACAGGCATGCGCGCGGGGCCGGCATGATCCCATTCACAAAACCGGCATGATGCCATTCATGAAGCCGGCCCGCTAGTGCGCCTGCGCCGTTGTCCACGGCGCGCATACACCGTAGACATCAGTGCTGTGTTTTCAGCAAATATCTCCTTAACCGTGTAGGTTAAAGGGGTTGTAAAGGTTTGTTTTTTATTTTCTAAATAGGTTCCTCTAAGCTAGTGCATTGTTGGTTCACTTACCTTTTCCTTCGATTTCCCTTCTAAATTATTATTTTTTCTTTGTCTGAATTTCTCACTTCCTGTTTCTCCTCACTAAACTTCACACCATAATCCGAGTGGTGTGGAGTCAGCCAGAACAGCTTACTGAGGAGGAACAGGAAGTGAGAAATTCAGACAAAGTAAACAAAGAAAAAAAAACATTTAGAAGGGAAATCGAAGGAAAAAAGGTAAGTGAACCAACAATGCACTAGCTTAAAAGGAACCTATTTAGAAAAAATAAAATAAAAAAACCTTTACAACCCCTTTAAGGAGATATTTCTTGCACCTACAGGTAAGCCTTAATCTAGGTGCAACCTTTAGGTGCAAGTTTTTCAAAGTGGGTTTACGACCACTTTAGGGACACACAGTTGCACAAGTTTGCACTTGTATTAAGTTTTCCTATATACAGATATTCAATGTACATTTGTGAGGACATTCATATTTTTACTGTTCATACTCACTATTTCAGCACTTCACCCATTTATGTCTATTGACATTCCTTTATTATTCATTTTGATTAGCGCTACACTTTTTGTTTCCACATTAAAACAAATCCACCCTGACTAAAACCGAAAGTAGAATTCCTGCTGTGACGTTTACAGACTGCATGAGCGCTTTCCAGTTTGGTTCTCCCTCCCATCTCACAGTGAGGTGTGGAGGAAGTAACAGAATGTCAGGTGAACATGGTACTAAGAATACAACATAAGTTATATGGCATGCGATTTAGCCCTGGTTCACATTGGTGCGTTTTGACATGTCAAATCAGCGGCAATTGCCAGCGATGGCACCGTCCTAATCGGTGTGCCGCTGCATTTGTGGCGCTGCACCGATTTCAAAAAGTAGTTTCTGTACTACTTTTTACAGTTTCTATTGACATCTGTGCAGAATGTCTGTTAAATCGCAGCCAAAATCAGGACCGACATGCGGGAGTGAAATTGTGCAAGTTCAGCTGAAAATCGCACGACTTTATTCCCGCAGCTCAGTGTGAACCTGGGCTCAGGAACAGTTCTTATACTTTACTTATTAGGCCCCCCCCACTATCCTACCTTACACAGACAGACTGGAAAGCGAAAGGCACAGCAGGCCTGGACATAGGACGGGAGCTGCAAGCTGGTGGTTGGTTGCTAGGGCCGCCCTGCATCCTAGCAACCAATCGCCTGCTTGTTTACTCGGGCAGCTCCCACCCTCTGTCCAGAACTGTCCTGGCTCCCGCCATTGGCTCTGTGAGAATGACAGCAAAGGTGGTGATGGCTATAGGAAGAAACAGCTTCCTAAATGGTGCGGTCCAGATGGGACAGTGACTCGGTCCGGATCCGAACTGGTGTTCACCATTAAGTGATGGCTGCTCTAGAAGGCCCACAAAAAGCTGGTGCAATTGGCAACTGGCAAGTCTCTATTTTCCATTAAAACTATTATGCACAAATTCTGAGTGATCAATACATCAGATCAGATACAGCAAATTGCTCAGGAACCAAAATTTGCTAATACTTTTCACTGTTGATCTGCAGCTGCAGGGGAGATGAGAGAGCGCTTGACTACAGCAGGAAATTCCTGGGAGCAGCAACATCACCTGTGGGCTTCCATGGCCCATGAGTTGTTGGAGCTCCCTCATCTCCTCTGCAGCTGCTGGGGGGACACAGGGGAGCCAGATCATGTGACCCCGGGCTGGAGTGCCCTGAAAATAGGTTAGTATATAGATGTTTCTTACAAAGGTTACTCAGCATAGGTGTTAGGAGGAGGGAGGGAACATACCTAAAAGGACAAGTCAGGCCTGAGCTTGTTTGGCTGGGCTTCTCCTATGGGTCACAGGAGTTCATTTTGCACTCCTGTGACCCGGTTTCAGCAGAGAGCGGCCTGGAGTCACAGATCAGTCCAGGCACCATGTCATCCCGACTCTCAGAGTCTGGATCCGCCAGGTGCCTGAACTGATAGCCGTCTCAGCAAGCCGCTGAGATGGACGCTCCCCACCCCTCCACAGTTCATCGCTCCAGTGAGCGTGGAGGAGCAGAGAGGATAGCTGCTGATTGACAGTCAGCAGCTCTCTGCTCGGGGAGCCGAGAGAACCGAACCATTGGCAGTGTTCGATGGCTCGGCTCTCAGTGCAGACACAGCGGGGGACAGATGCAGCATCCACCTAGGTAAGTATAAAAATGCAATACCAAACCCAAACTTCTCCTTTAAAGGTGAGCTCCACTTTAAGACTATTTAGGTTTAGCCTGCTTCAAATACTGTAGCTGCTGACTTTTATTAATAGAGCACTTACCTGTCCAGGCATCCAGCATTGTCCTCAGCCGAGCTGCTCTTGCAATCGGCTATCGAGGTGCTGGCGCCGCCATCCTTACTAAGGGAAACCGGTAGTGAAGCTTTGCAGCTTCACAGCCAGAAATGTGCCCTCCCTTCCCACCTCCTTCCCCCACAGCCTTCTGGGACAGGTCACAGGTTTCAGAAGACTGCGGCACGCTGCGCTTTGTGCATGGGCCGCAGTCTTCTGAAACCTGTGACCTGTCCCAGAAGGCTGTGGGGGAAGGAAGTGGGAAGGGAGGGCAAATTTCTAGCAAGAAGTGGGAGCGGGTACCTGTCAAAACCAGGTACCTTTCCCATGCCCAAAAATGTGGCAGCAGAGGCAAGCAAAGTTTTCCCTTTTGGGTGGAGCTCCACTTTAAGACCATTTAAATTTTCCTGCAGAGTTAACCGACTCCAGTGTTGTCCCGCGAGCTGGTAAATCTCTGAGTAAGGTGAGGCCGAGTGTGCCAACGTCACATTACACACACACACACACACACACACACACACTTCGAAACAGAAGCAAATAACAAGCAATTTTAGCAACACATTGCGCCACATTAATGCACATTTAGCGTTCTGTACTTCAAGTGCATTGGCTGCTACTATACATGTGGGTTTGAGTGGTGCCAGTCTTAAAAAAAAAAAAAAAGGCAGGCACAATGTTTTGTGTGATAGCATGTGTAAATTTTTACCAAGCATTACCGCCATGCATAGTGTAAATGGGCCCTTACACACTGCTCTTGGTCATACTAAATACGCCTGTTGCGGTTTCTTCATGGGCCGCTCACTATATTTATGGTTGTGTATATTTTGCTTGTTGAGCACAAATAAATTATGCACTGACTCAGGAATTCTAAACTGCCTGCCGGAGTTCAATACATCATCCACTGATCACAGTCGATAAAAGAGGGAATAAATCCAGGATTCATACCCAGTAATCAATTTCCCCAATCTTATCCCAGGCTGCTACAGCACTAGATGACGTGTGCTCTTGAAATACAATATACATTACCTTGATGCTTCTTTTTCTTTTTTGTCTACCGCTGGCAAATCCGTGTTCTGAAATACAACACCCACTACAAACAAGTCCAAAATTTGTCCCATAGCCTGGATTTGAGGGAAGGGCCAAGAGTGGCACAAAGATGGCCCTTCATGGAATCATCTTAACCACTTGCTTACTGGGCACTTAAACCCCCCTCCTGCCCAGACCAATTTTCAGCTTTCAGCGCTGATGCAATTTGAATGACAATTGCGCAGTCATACAACGATGTACCCAAATAGAGCTTTCTTTTGGTGGTATTTGATCACCTCTGCGGTTTTTATTTTTTGTTAAAAAATAAATAAAGAAAGACTGATTTTTTTTTTTTTTTTTATTATATTTTTTTAATATTTTGTTATAAAATTTTGCAAACAGGTCATTTTTTTCTTCATTATATGTACGCTGATGAGGCTGCACTGATAAAAGATAGAAAAGCTGCGCTATTGTATAAAAGAAAAATAAATATAAATTAACCGAATAATAAAGGCAGCAGCTATGGTGCACTGATGGGCACCGATAAGGCGGCACTGAGAGGTGGCAGTGATGGGCAGCACTGCTAGTTGGCACTGAGGCATCGATTGGCACCACTGGTGGGCATTGATAGGTGGCACTCGTGGGCATTGATAGGTGGCACTGGCAGGCGGTAATGGTTGGCACAGATGAGGCAGATGTGCCTCTTCCTCTTTGGGACCGTTGTCCCTTGCACATAAGCCGGTGATCTGCATTTTTGATCTGCTTCTTTTTTTTTTTTTTGCGTGAGGAGAAAAAAAACTATTACCGAACTTTTGTTTTCATCACGTGATCAGCTGTCATTGGCTGACAGCTGATCACGTGGTAAGGGGCCGGAAACGGCCCCTTACTCGGATTTGTGATCACCCGAGTCTCAGTGACTCGGTGATCACAGCGCAAGGAGTGTGCAAAGGGGCGGACGTCTTGACGGCCTCCAGGAAACTCAGGTCCGCGCGGTAACCGTCATTTGGCTATAGCGCGGACGGCAAGTGGTTAAAGCGGTTCTTGGCTAGGGCAGTTTTCTTCTTGCTTTTTGAGATCATTGTATGTGTTCCCCACAAGGGAGATTCACTCTGTCCATTTGTCCTAGTAATCACTGGGACTGGAAATTAGGGAAAATTCTAAAACTTTTCAGTTGTCACCAGAAGAAGATTAGAAGGGAAATCTTCCAATGGGGACAACTGCTCCAGTGAGGACGGTCTCAGAGAGGATTTATCTCACTTTGAAGACAGTTCCTGTTGTTTCTACAGGGTGAGAAGTGATGGGAAATTTCTCAAAATGGGACAGAGATGGCAAGTAAAAAAATCCTATACATTTTGAATATACTTTTAAGCGTTTGTTACCCCAACACTTCAAGCAGAACTAAAAGGCAATTTTTTTTTTTTTTTTATATTTTGGATAAAGTTATGCTGGCCATACATGCACAGAATTTCCGCCGTTTGCAGATTGAGCGATTATTCGTCGGTTGAAATCGAATTGCCCACTAACTGACAGAATAAAACTTGTTTACATGATCGTAGTTAATGTTGGATAACAATAAAAACTATATATGAATTATACAAGTCAGAATATTCGTATTGTTTCGATTACAACATACACATTAGTTGAAACAGTAAAAGTTCTCGCTTCGGATCCATCGACATTAGCCGGGCCCACGGTCATAATCGTTGGTAAAGTTGGGTCCACTAACGGCACGATTGTCGAACGATCTTTCCGAAAACGACCAGTTTCGTCCGAAAATTCTGTGCATGTATGGCCAGCATAAGGGAGTGTTATAACCCCTGTTAGTTTATTTTTTGCCACCCGTGCCCCATTGGGGGGGGGGTATTTCCCTTCACTTCCTGTCCCATAGCCAAGACAGGAAGTGAGAGGAAATCCCTGCAAATTCTGAGAATCCCTTGGGGGCCCCCCAGCTCATCAGAACTAGTGTCCCCATTGGAGATTATAACTATATTATACTATAACTTTTCTGGAGACAACCCAAATTTTTTTATTTCATTTTACTTTCAATGCGAACGGTAAACAGGACTAATAAAGAAAGTGAATCTCCCTAATAGAAACAAAGACAGCAATAAAAACCTGTCAGATGTCCCGATCCCTCTTCACTCTATCCAAAACTAAAAGAAAAGTTTTATCTTTAGTTATTCTCTCATATTCCTGATATGTGTCTGCTGTACCATGTACTTGTATGAGAACATATTCTGTTCTCTTTGTATTGCTTCCTTTATGTGAAATCCCTGGTGTTCCTGACAGTCCATCTGCTTTCCTGTAAAAAAAAACTGACCACACTAAGCAGGAGAGCTTGGTCAGTTATCTAGCTATGCTGGGAACTCAGTGTACTCTCCTCTAATGATAAAAACTTGTCCTGACACCCCCCTCCCTGCACAGCCATTCACTGGGAAGCTTAGTGTAGTGTAATGGTGTTTCTCCTCCCCCCAGCTCTTATGCAGCTGAGAACAGAGGGAATGTGATCACTTATAAAAAAAAGGGGGAAAGGGTATTTATAATGTTTTTTTTTCTTATATACAGTGGGTACGGAAAGTATTCAGACCCCCTTAAATTTTTCACTCTGTTATATTGCAGCCATTTGCTAAAATCGTTTACCGTATATACTCGAGTATAAGCCGATCCGAATATAAGCCGAGGCACCTAATTTTACCACAAAAAAAAAAAGGGAAAACTTATTGACTCTAGTATAAGCCTAGGGTGTCCATCTGCATGCCTCACTGTGTCCATGTGCATGCCTCACAGGGGTGCCCGACTTTGAAAAATCGGTGCTCCCCGGCCGTAGGTTCCCTAGACAACAAACTTTGCATACTTGTAGAGAAGAAAATGGGCAATATGTGTGCGCCAAGTTTCGGGTCCAGGGGACCTACGACCGGCCGGTACCGGGTCCCCAAATTCACCAGAGAAATGACTGTTTAACATTGCAGTCTATGGAAGGGGGGCCCGGCTTTGAAAAAAATCGGTGCTCCCCGGCCGTAGGTCCCCTAGACAACAAACTTTGCAGACTTGTAGAGGAAGAGTGGGGCTACATGTGTGCCAAATTTACCGGGTCCCCAAAGTCCGGGAGATCAGGCGCAAAAAGGTGACTCGAGTATAAGCCGTATATACAAAAAAAATGTGCTGAAAAACTCGGCTTATATTTGAGTATACATGGCAAGTTAATTTTTTTCCTCATTAATGTACACACAACCCCCAATATTTACAGAAAAACAGAATTGTTGACATTTTTGCAGATTTATTAAAAAAGAAAAAACTGAAATATCACATGGTCCTAAGTATTCAGATCCTTTGCTGTGACACTCATATATTTAACTCAGTTGCTGTCCATTTCTTCTGATCATCCTTGAGATGGTTCTACACCTTCATTTGAGTCCAGCTGTGTTTGATTGGACCGATTGGACTTAATTAGGAAAGCCACACACCTGTCTTAGGGCTGGGCGATTTTCCCCCCCAAAAAAATCTGCGATTTTTTTATAAAAAAACTCGATTTACGATTAGATTTTTTTTAAATTATATTAAAGTGCATCAACAAAGAAAATTGCAAAGGCAAACCCTTTCTCTAACTGCAAAGTCAGTGTGCAACAAAGATTGTTAAACATCCAAATTATTAATACTGTATTTGGATTTAGCTAATAAAACAAAAAATCTTGGTTACTCTTAGTTGAATTGAACTGTGCCCGTGCCTCACTGTGCCCATTCTTCACTGTGCCCGTGCCTCACTGTGCCCAATGCCTCACTGTGCCCGTACCTGATGCATATTTTCATGGGATACGGATTTTACTGCTACACCGGCGGCCATTCCAGTATTCAAAAGCCGCGCCTCCTCCTCGTCTGTGATAGGCGGAACACTCAATTTCCCAGCATTCTGTGTTCCGCCCATCACAGACATCCGCTCATCCTCATAACACAGACGAGGATGAGAGGATGTCCGTGATAGGCTGAACACTGCCTGCTGTGAAATTGAGTGTTCCGCCTATCAGACGACGAGGACTCGGGAGGCGCAGCTTTTGAACACTGCAATGGCCGCCGTCTGTCTGCATGACACGCTGATCAGGTAGGCAGACGGCGGCTTGCGGTTAGTTAGTGCTACATTACATCTACTTGTGGCGGCTGCGGCGAGTAGATGTAATTGGGGTAACGCCACCCAGTGCCATTCCGGATACGCCCCCTGCAGCCCTGCTACGGAAACTTTGAAGGAAAAAAAAAGAATTTTTTTTTTTGAAAAAAAAAAAAAAAAAAAAAAAAAAATCTAAAAAAAAAAATCGATTTTCTTCAAATCTGAATCGATTTGAACTCAAAACTCGATTTAAGATTAAAATCGATTTTTTTCCCCAGCCCTAACCTGTCTATATAAGACCTTACAGCTCACAGTGCATGTCAGAGCAAATGAGAATCACGAGGTCAAAGGAACTGCCTGAAGAGCTCAGAGACAGAATTGTGGCAAGGCACAGATCTGGCCAAGGTTACAAAACAATTTCTGCTGCACTTAAGGTTCCTAAGAGCACAGTGGCCTCCATAATCCTTAAATGAAAGACGTTTGGGATGACCAGAACCCTTCCTAGAGCTGGCCGTCCGGCCAAACTGAGCTATCGGGGGAGAAGAGCCTTGGTGAGAGAGGTAAAGAAGAACCCAAAGATCACTGTGGCTGCGCTCCAGAGATGCAGTTGGGAGATGAGAGAAAGTTGTTGAAAGTCAACCATCACTGCAGCCCTCCACCAGTCGGGGCTTTGTAGCAGAGTGGCCCGACAGAAGCCTCTCCTCAGTGCAAGACACATGAAAGCCTGCATGGAGTTTGCTAAAAAAACACCGGAAAGACTCCAAGATGGTGAGAAATAAGATTCTCTGGTCTGAGACCAAGATAGAACTTTTTGGCCTTAATTCTAAGCGATATGTGTGGAGAAAACCAGGCACTGCTCATCACCTGTCCAATACAGTCCCAACAGTGAAGCATGGTGGTGGCAGCATCGTGCTGTGGGGTGTTTTTCAGCTGCAGGGACAGGACGACTGTTTGCAATTGAGGGAAAGATGAATGCGGCCAAGTACAGGGATATCCTGGATGAAAACCTTCTCGAGTGCTCAGGACCTCAGACTGGCCCGAAGGTTTACCTTCCAACAAGACTATGACCCTAAGCACACAGCTAAAATAACGAAGGAGCGGCTTCACAACAACTCCGTGACTGTTCTTGAATGGCCCAGCCAGAGCCCTGACTTAAACCCAATTGAGCATCTCTGGAGACCTAAAAATGGCCGTCCACCAACGTTTACCATCCAACCTGACAGAACTGGAGAGGATCCCCAAATCCAGGTGTGAAAAACTTGTTGCATCTTTCCCAAAAAGACTCATGTCTGTATTAGATCAAAAGGGTGCAAATACTAAATACTGAGCAAGGGTCTGAATACTTAGGACCATGTGATATTTCAGTTTTTCTTTTTTAATAAATCTGCAAAAATGTCAACAATTCTGTGTTTTTCTGTCAATATGGGGTGCTGTGTGTACAATAATGAGGGAAAAAAATGAACTTAAATGATTTTAGCAAATGGCTGCAATATAACAAAGAGTGAAAAATTTAAGGGGGTCTGAATACTTTACGTACCCACTGTATATTTATACACAAAATGTTTTGCCTTTCGTTTCTATTTTAAACTAAATGGATCATTTACAATCACTTTAAAGCAGGGATTTCAAACTGGTGGCCCTCCAGCTGTTGCAGGACTACAATTCCCATGAGGCATTGCAAGGCTGACAGTTCTAAGCATGGCTCCCATAGGCAGAGGCATGATGGGACTTGTAGTTCTGCAACAGCTGGAGGGCCAGTTTGAGACCCCTGCTTTAAAGTGTTACTAAACCCAGGACCCTGCATTCACTATATCTGGTCTCCCACAGTACACAGATGGAAACGCAATAGTTTTAGTAAATATAAACTGCTTAATACCTTTTCTCATCAGCAGTATATAGCAGTCTTGTGACTTGTATCAGTTCCTGGTAAAGCTTGTAGGAGGAGTGTTCATACTGCACTGAGATATTCTATCAGAATGCAGGATCCCCTGACCCCCTGTCTGGACAGTGCTGATTGGCCCTGTTCTGATCACATGCACCCTCTCAAGGAAAAAAAAAAAACCTCTTTAGCAAATACACACTAAACTAAGCATGCGCAGCCTGACTCCAAAGGCTCTGTGTTATCCGAACATGTTCTGGAGTCAGCGGAAAAAGGGGAGGATGAGAGAAGACAGGATCAAACAGCCTTTTTACACAATGCAAAGGATTAACCCCTTAGGTTCCACCGTGAGTATAACAAGCATACTTTACTGCATATACAGACTGATTTTACCGTTGTGGGTTTAATAATACAAAGTTTATTTAAAGTGTAAGCTCAGCTTTTCACAAAGAAAAGGAAAAAAGGTGAACGAACATCCTACAAGCTCCGGTCCCCATTGCACGTTCCTCTGTGGATGAGCACCTGTCAGTGCCCACGCAGATAGTGTGGCGGTTTGCGAATTTGACATCCCCGCTCTTCTTCATCTTCCTCCTGTAGGGCTTCAGGGACCGATCAGAGCGATTCTGATTGGTCGGCGCTGCCATGTGACCACTTTGACTAATCAGAATTGCTCAAATCTGTCCTGGAAGCCCAGAAAAATTGGAAAGAGGAACAGGGATTTCAAGTCAATGGATCACCACACCAGCTGTGTGGGCACTGACAGCTCATCAACCATGAAGGGAAGTGCAGCGGGGACCGGTGGGTGTAAGGTGTTTTTTTCACTTTTACATTTTTTGTGAAAAGGTTAACCTTAAAGCATTCCTTTCCCTAGGTCTGTAAAAACTGTTCCCCATATGCCTGTTACCTTGATGCTTAACCACTTGAGCCCCGGACCATTTTGGCTGGTTAAAGACCAGGCCCCTTTTTGCGATTCAGCACTGCGTCACTTTAACTGACAATTGCGCGGTCGTGCGACGTGGCTCCCAAACAAAATTTACGTTCTTTTTTTCCCCACAAATAGAGCTTTCTTTTGGTGGTATTTGATCATCTCTGCAGTTTTTATTTTTTGCGCTATAAACAAAAATAGAGTGAGAATTTTGAAAAATATTCAATATTTTTTACTTTTTGCTATAATAAATATCCCCCAAAAAATATATATATATATATATATATATATATATATATATATATATATATAAATAAAAAAAAAATTGGTTTGCGCAAAAGTTATAGCGTTTACAAAATAGGGGATAGTTTTATGGCATTTTTATAAATGTTTTATTTTTTTTACTAGTAATGGCGGTGATCAGTGATTTTTTTCGTGACTGCAACATTATGGCGGACACATCGGACACTTTTGGGACCATTGTCATTTTCACAGCAATCAGTTTTATAAAAATGCACTGGTTACTGTGAAAATGACACTGGCAGTGAAGGGGTTGACCACTAGGTGGCGCTGTAGGGGTTAAGCATTCCCTGCATTGTGTTTCTGAGGGGGGTTGGGCTCTGTGTCACATGACACCGATCACGGCTCCGAGTACACGGAGCCGAGACCCGTGTCATTGTCACTGGGCAGAGCAGGGAGGTGCTTGTTTACACAAACATCTCCCCACTCTATACCTCTGATCGAATCCGCGGGACCCGCGGTCCAACTCATGGGGATGGCGGCAGGGTCGCAAGCGCGCCGGCAGCGGCGTGCACGCGGCCACACGGACAGGCATTTAAAGGGGACGTACAGGTACGTTGATGTGCCTGTCCGTGCCATTCTGCCGATGTATATCTACAGGAGGTGGTCGGCAAGTGGTTAAGTATCCAAGAAAACCCATACTTACAAGTAAGGATGAGCTCCGGCGTGTTCGCACAGCCCACGTGCAGAGCCCGCCAGAAAGTCGGCACTGCGCTGTGCTAATCACAGGCAGTAAGACATTTTCCGATTTCTGCAGCCATGCCGACTTTCTGGCGGGCTCTGCACGTGGGCTGTGCGAACACGCCGGAGCTCATCCTTACTTACAAGCCCAGAAAATCCTATGTTGTACATTCCTACCCCTCAATATTCTGCTGCGCATCCTGTCCCACGCCGCCATCTTTGTTTTCTTCATCATCCAAGGCTGGCACCTCTTTCTGGTCCTTGCAGGCGGCCCCCTGATGACAAGGCGCCAGATCTCAAATATGTGCAAATGGAGATCTGGTTCCATGCCTTTCACATTACATGTCATTGTGTCAAAAGATCCACCCCCCCCATACGTGCAAATGGAGATCTGGTTCCAATCATATTACATTACATGTCATTGTGTCAGAAGACCACCCCGCGCACCCCCCCACCCTCCTGGGGTACACATCACACTTCTCAGAAGGTTGCAGGGCCACGAGGTGCTGAACTCTTGGGAGATCTCTATGTAATGTGAATGACATGGCGCCACATCCCCATCTGTGTATGCGTGAGATCTGGCGCTGTGCACTTCACATGACATGTTGCGATAACGTCAGGAGACCTTGCAAGAGTTTAGCACCTATGGCTCTGCAGCCTTCTGGGATGCATGATGTGAATCACAGAAGGTTGGGGAAGGAGAAGGCTATGTCACTCTTGTCTTGGCGAGGAACAAGGAAATAAGAGGGAAAACAAATACAGTATGTAAGAGAGGGGGATAAGAGACTGACTTACAGTTAGTGAAAAGGTTCCGTCGCTGTGAACTAGCCAGTCCGAAGATCCCCCATGCAGTCCGCTTGTACGACGCGCATGCGCAGGTATCAAATGACATAAATCCAGGGGGATCAAGCATCTCGATATCATGGAGGTACAACCTCCCTAAAGCTGACTACAGAGAGCTGTGTGCATGCAGGGTGTTCCAAACTTCATTTTGCAGATTAGGAAAAAAACTAGATCATTTTTTGCTGATAAAGCCTGGTACAACACTATCATTCAGTGGGCTGAATGAAAAAAAAAAAAAAAAAAAAAAAAAAAGAGGAGCTGCTGTACTAACCATCCGATGTTAGTACAGTGATCTCCCCAATGAGCTATTATGTCCTGAGAGGGGGGCTGCCCCCCCGCCAGAACACACCAGTCAGCACTCGCAGCCACTAGCTAAGAGAGCGCTGATTGGATGGCGATCGGCACACGTATTTTGGACTTGCCCCCCTTCAGCCAGACTGCCGTACACATGGGACAAACCTTGAACGGTTTCTGTTGAACCGTCTGATATTTGACCTGTGTGTACGGGGCTTAAAGTGGTAGTAAAACTCTTTTGTGCCAATTTTACCTACAGGTAAGCTTACAATAAAGCTTACCTGTATGCAAGTGCACCATTTAGGAGATAGCGAGCAGCAGCCGGTGACGTCACCAGCGCATGCGCTCTGAAGGAACGGCATACCTGTGCCAGAGCTCTATGCTGTGCCCGGGGCTCCCACGCACATGCGTGATGTCATCGCAGCTCGACCAGACAGACAGTCAGAGCCCGCAAATCCGGAAGACGACCAGGTAAAGATGGAATTCTTGTCAGCGGTGACAGGGTGCCACTGGAGGGATCTGTTCTAATGGTAAGTCCGACATAATGTACTAGCACGTTATGGCTTAAACCTGCAGGGAGGGGGGGACCCCTTTTTTTTTGTTAACTTTACTACATCTTTAAGAAATCCAGTACTGTAAAATGCTGGATGTCAGGGCAAAAAATAAATAAATTATATATTTTATAATACATACACACAGTATCCCACAAAAGTGAGTACACCCCTCACATTTTTGTAAATATTTTATTCCATCTTTTCATGTGACAACACTAAAGAAATGACACTTTGCTACAATGTAAAGTAGTGAGTGTACAGCTTGTATAACAGTGTAAATTTGCTGTCCCCTCAAAATAACTCAACACACAGCCATAATTGTCTATACCAATGGAAACAAAAGTGATGACACCCCTGAGTGAAAATGTCCAAATTAGGCACAATTAGCCATTTTCCCCTCCCCTTTTTCTTGCGACTCATTAGTGTTACAAGGTCTCAGGTGTGAATGGGGAGCAGGTGTGTTAAATTTGGTGTTATCGCTCTCACTCTCTCATACTGGTCAATGGAAGTTCAACATGGCACCTCATGGCAAAGAACTCTCTGAGGATCTGAAAAAAAGAATTGTTGCTCTACATAATGATGGCCTAGGCCCTAGGCTATAAGAAGATTGCCAAGACCCTGAAACTGAGCTGCAGCACAGTGGCCAAGACCATACAGAGGTTTAACAGGACAGATTCCACTCAGAACAGGCCTCGCCAAAGAAGTTGAGTGCACGTGCTCAGCGTCATATACAGAGGTTGTCTTTGGGAAAATAGACGTATGAGTGCTGCCAGCATTGCTGCAGAGGTTGAAGGGTGGGGGGTCAGCCTGTCAGTTCTCAGACCATACGCCGCACACAGCATCAAATTGGTCTGCATGGCTGTTGTCCCAGAAGGAAGCCTTTTCTAAAGATGATGCACAAGAAAGCCCGCAAACAGTTTGCTGAAGACAAGCAGACTAAGGACATGGATTACTGGAACCATGTCCTGTGGTCTGATAAGACCAATATAAAAACTTATTGGGTTCTGATGGTGTCAAGCGTTTGTGGTGGCAACCAGGTGAGGAGTACAAAGACAAGTGTGTCTTGCCTACAGTCAAGCATGGTGGTGGGAGTGTCATGGTCTGGGGCTGCATGAGTGCTGCCAGCACTGGGGAGTTACAGATCATTGAGGGAACCATGAATGCCAACATGTACTGTGACATACTGAAGCAGAGCATGATTCCCTCCCTTCAGAGACTGGGCCGCAGGGCAGTATTCCAACATGATAACGACCCCAAACACACCTCCAAGATGACCACTGCCTTGCTAAAGAAGCTGAGGCTAAAGGTGATGGACTGGCCAAGCATGTCTCCAGACCTAAACCCTATTGAGCATCTGTGGGGCATCCTAAAACAGAAGGTGGAGGAGCGCAAGGTCTCCAACATCCAGAAGCTCCATGATGTGGTCATGGAGGAGTGGAAGAGGACTCCAGTGGTAACCTGTGACACTCTGGTGAACTCCATGCCCAAGAGGGTTAAGGCAGCGCTGGAAAATAATGGTGGCCACAAAATATTGACACTTTGGGCCCAATTTGGACATTTTTACTTAGGGGTGTACTCACTTTTGTTGCCAGCAGTTTAGACATTAATGGCTGTGTTTTGAGTTATTTTGAGGGGACAGCAAATGTACATTGTTATACAAGCTGTACACTCACTACTTTACATTGTAGCAAAGTGTCATTTCTTCAGTGTTGTCACATGAAAAGATAGAATAAGATGTTTACAAAAATTGTGAGATACTATGTATGTATGTATGTATGTATGTATGTATGTATGTATGTATTCTCATTCCTGCAATCCATGGACATTTCGCCATGTTTTACCCCTTTACAAATTCTAGTACATAAAAATATCTGTTGATCTGTTGGGCAGGGCTGACAACACGGTTTGGGATTTTAGTGCATCAATGGCACTGCGTTGTCAGGTCAAACAGAAATTTGGGAGCTCACAGGATTGAAAACAGGTTCAATGTGTTTTTTTCTGTACTTGCAGCTTTTTTGAACAGATAAAACAAGGTGTAATGTGCATGTATTGCAGAGATGTAAAGAATAGGTTTCTTATATTTTCATTTTATCAATTCATGTCTCCGTGCTTTATTTTGGTGAGAAATTACTTTGAGAAACACCCCCCTAGCATTTCTGGCCATGGCCATCTTGAGTAAAGGCAGATGATTCATGTAGCACTTAATTTCTGGAATCCACCTGCTCTTAGATCAGGCATGCAAGCAGAAGGGGGTGTGCTTAGCTGAGAAAGCCCCGCCTCCCCTACTGAAGACTGCAGGGATGTATGATAGGGCGGCACAGTGATCCAGTGGGTAGCACTCTCGCCTAGCAGTAAAAAGGGTTTCTGGTTTACATGTTCTCCCTGTGCCTGTGTGGGTTTACTCCGGGTACTCCAGTTTCCTCCCACACTCCAAAGACATGCTGGTAGGTTAATTGGCTTCTGTCTAAATTGACCCTAGTATATGAATGTGAGTTAGGGACTTTAGATTGTAAGCTCCTGGAGGGTAGGGACCGATGTGAATGTAAAATGTATATGTAAAGCACTGCGTAAATTGACGGCGCTATATAAGTACCTTTAAATAATAATAATAATAAATAATTTACCTAGGCCTGAAAACCAGGAAGTAACTGAAGAAATGTAAAAACAAAAAGTTTAAAACAAGCAAATATGACATACTTTCCTATCTATTTACTAATACACATAAGGATTAAAAATAGTCAGTCAATGTTGATCGAGAGAGAAGTTCATTATCGAAGGTTCAAGTTCAACTTTAAAAAGCCCAGTTTGCACTGCAAACATAGTGACATGAAAGCATCCTGTATTAAATATTTAATTGCAAAGTAAAAAAATATATATACACAAACAGTGAAAAGAGGAATATAAAACATCACTCTGCAAATTAAAAAAAATAAATCACAAGTTTACATTTAAAGTATATCTGTATGTCAATCAAACAATAAAGGGTAAAAATGATACCCAAACACAGTAATAACCGAATAACCAAACAGAACCATGAATGGCCAACATTAGACGTGAAAAGATTGCGTGTGTTATAGAGATGCTGGGACTTGTAGTTACACAGTAGATATAGGATGACACGTATGCCTGTCAATATTCCACTTGAATAAAGCAGTAGCACCCATGGCACTCACCTTCTTCAAGGCTGGGAAGAAGAGTCCTCGCCACTTAACGTTGTTCTCCTCGCTGAAGAAGTCATAGTTTTGCGGTGACTGCTGCATGGTGCTGGCCTCATGGGACACAGTCAAGGCTCTAGCCCGCTGCAGGGCTGCAGAAGTGCTCAGGCCACCCTGCTACCATAGACCAGAGCTGTAATGCTGCAACAGGGTTCAAACAATGCTTTCTATTCCACAGGATGGGACCGTTGCTCACTCCTTTTCTTCTTCAGATGGGGCCTGCTGATCCTCTGGCAGACTCCAGGCCACTGGGCTCCTTAGGCCACACTCTTTAGCTGGAACCAAGCCTGCAGCTCTGCTCTCCAGCTGATATGGGGAAGATCAACACTGCTGACATCTACCATTGACCCCTCTACAGTACTGCTAAGCTACTAGAACAGGCCAAGGCACCAGCGCTGATATACAGCACAGAAAGGACCTGCACGGCTGAGTATAAACAATGCTGTTTACATGCAGGCAGAAGTGTGGCCCTAGAGATACAGATTCGGGGACACCATCATTGGGGGGGGGGGGGGGGACGACACACACACAAGGCTATTGTCTCTATAACTCAAGGCTGGCTGACTTTCTAGAATACACAGCTAATTGTAACAGACAGGGGGCAACACTACCAACAGGGGTGAGCAGGCAGGGGGGCAACTCCACCAACAGGGGTGAGCAGGCAGGGGGGCAACTCCACCAACAGGGGTGAGCAGGCAGGGGGGCAACTCCACCAACAGGGGTGAGCAGGCAGGGAGGCAACTCCACCAACAGGGGTGAGCAGGCAGGGGGGGGCAACTCCGCTGACTCTCTGGAACAAAGCATACAAACCTACAGGGACGGGCATTCAGAGTTCTATTAATTCCCCAATATAAACAGGGGTAAAGCTCCGCAAAACACCCAACATGGGTACAAATAAGGATACAACTCAACTGACACTCAAATTTGCTGACTCTCTAGCATGCACGCAGAGGTACAGTTTGCAGACTCTCTAGCACGTGCACTGGAGTAGTTTGCTGACTCTCTGGCGTGCACGCACAGGAGTACAGTTTGCCAACTCTTTAGCGTGCACGCAGGAGTAGTTTGCTGACTCCCTAGGGTGCACGCAGGAGTACAGTTTGCTGACTCCCTAGCGTGCACGCAGTTGTACAGTTTGCTGACTCCCTAGCGTGCACGCAGGAATACAGTTTGCTGACTCTTTAGCGTGCACGCAGGAGTAGTTTGCTGACTCTTTAGCGTGCACGCAGGAGTAGTTTGCTGACTCCCTAGCGTGCACGCAGGAGTACAGTTTGCTGACTCTTTAGCGTGCACGCAGGAGTAGTTTGCTGACTCTTTAGCGCGCACGCAGGAGTACAGTTTGCTGACTCTTTAGCGCGCACGCAGGAGTACAGTTTGCTGACTCTTTAGCGCGCACGCAGCAGTAGAACTTACTAGTACACACACGCAAAGCTATAACTTACTATTTGGAGCACACACAGGGGGAACGCTTACTCTCTAGTGCACACACAACCTGGAGACTCTCTCTCTCTCTCTCTCTCTCTCACACACACACACACACGGGTGTACAACTACACTGATTCCAACTCCACTAACACTCTAGTATAAGTAATAGTACAGCCCTGCTGCTTGTCTA
This sequence comes from Rana muscosa, assembly GCA_029206835.1. Taxonomy (NCBI): domain Eukaryota; kingdom Metazoa; phylum Chordata; class Amphibia; order Anura; family Ranidae; genus Rana; species Rana muscosa. The sequence goes on along the minus strand of CM055126.1, from coordinate 198,539,557 downwards.
CCTACACAAGGATGCACCTGCATTGACTAACCAATGCAGGGGTACTGCCTGTACAGAACACATACAAGTGTAGCTCTACTGAATCTGGCAAAAGAAGGGGGTACACCTCTAAAACACACAGCTGCTGAGTTTCCCTTGTCTCCCCAGCACAGACATGGGGTACAATGCAGCACCCATAGGTGGGGGGGGGGTGTCAGTACTGGTCTCTCTGTCTCCCCAGCAGACAGCTCTCCTGTTCCAGCACACACACAGATGGTACAGTGCTTCTCTTAGTACCCCTCCAATGCACACAGGGGGTGCAGAGCTCCTGCGTCTTCTTGGTGTCCCTCCAGCACAGTGCTGTCTTCTTGGCGTCTCTCCAGCACAGTGCTGCTGTCAATGTGTCCCTCCAGCACAGTGCTGTTCTCCTCTATTATAGACCGGGGTATTGTGCTGCTTCCAGTACAGGCAGAGGTCTTCTCAGTGCCTCCCCAGCACAGTGCTGCTCTTAGTGTCCCTCCTGCACACACAGGGATGCAGTGCTGGTCTTAGTGTCTCTCTCTCTCTCTTTGTTCCTCAAGTACAGAGGGGTGCACAGCTCCTGAGTCCTCTTGGTGTCTCTCCAGCACAGTGTTGCTCTGTATGTCCTACCAGCACAGATAGGGGGGACAGTGCTGCTCTCTCCCAGCAAACACAGGGGGGACAGAGCTCCTGGGTCCCTTATATGTCTCTCCAGCACAGTGCTGCTCTCTCTCACTGACCCCCCAGCATAGTGTTGCTGTGTCCCTCCAGCACTGGGGGGTGCATAGTGTTGCTTGCTCTCAGTGTTGCTCCAGCACAGTGTTGCTCGTTCTCAGGGTGCCCCCAGCACAGACAGGGGGTATGGTGTTGCTTTCTCCCTCAGGGTCCCCCCCCCAGCACAGTGTTGCTCGCTCTCTCAATGTCCCTTCAGCACAGCTCTCCCCCCTCTGTGTGTCTCTCCAGGCCGCCGTGCGCACACTCAGGCCGGGCCTTCCTCTCCAGCCCAGGCCGGGGCTTCTCCTCTGCTACTACTGAGCATGTGCCGATTTCAGACAAGACAAACCGAGCGCAGAGCTACTGCCGACTAACACAGCTGAGTTACATTAACCCCTCACACACCGATTGATCGGCTGCTTCCTGAGACACAGCGAGACACCGGGCTCCATCGGAGGACACGGCGAGAGGACATCGGCTTCACATCGGCTGGATGTCACAGGGGGGGCAACCACAGACTGAATGTCACAAGGGGAAGCAGTCTTGATGTCACAGGGGGGGCACAGTCTGGATGTTACAGGGGGGGCACAGTCTGGGTGTCACGGGGGGGGGGGCATATGAGGCATGTCACAGGGGGCACACGATGGTTGCCGCTGGCTGGATATCACAGGGGGCCACAGGCAACACAGGCTGGATGTCACCGGGGGCACACAATGGTTGGCACAGGCTGGATGTCACAAGGTGGCACAGGCTACACTAGCTGCATGTCACAGGATCCCTCTGGATGGGGCCCTCAGACACTGGGATCCCTCTGGATGGGGCCCTCAGACACTGGGATCCCTCTGGATGGGGCCCTCAAACACTGGGATCCCTCTGGATGGGGCCCTCAAACACTGGGCTCCCTCTGGATGGGGCCCTCAAACACTGGGCTCCCTCTGGATGGGGCCCTCAAACACTGGGCTCCCTCTGGATGGGGCCTTCAGACACTGGGATCCCTCTGGATGGGGATCTCAAACACTGGGATCCCTCTGGATGGGGCCTTCAGACACTGGGATCCCTCTGGATGGGGCCTTCAGACACTGGGATCCCTCTGGATGGGGCCCTCAGACACTGGGATCCCTCTGGATGGGGATCTCAAACACTGGGATCCTTCTGCTTGGGTCCTACTGTATGAGGCCCTGAGACACTGGGATCCTTCTGCATGGGGCCCTCAGGCACTGGGGTCTCACTGTATGGGGTATGGAGACACTGGGATCCCTCTGTATGGGGCCCTCGGGCACTGGGATCCTTCTGCATGGGGCCCTCAGACACTGGGGTCTCACTATATGGGGTATGGAGACACTGGGATCCTTCTGCATGGGGCCCTCATGCACTGGGATCCTTCTGCATGGGGCCCTCATGCACTGGGATCCTTCTGCATGGGGCCCTCATGCACTGGGATCCTTCTGCATGGGGCTCTCATGCACTGGGATCCTTCTGCATGGGGCTCTCATGCACTGGGATCCTTCTGCATGGGGCCCTCAGGCACTGGGATCCTTCTGCATGGGGCCCTCAGGCACTGGGATCCTTCTGCATGGGGCCCTCAGGCACTGGGATCCTTCTGCATGGGGCGCTCAGGCACTGGGATCCTTCTGCATGGGGCCCTCAGGCACTGGGATCCTTCTGCATGGGGCCCTCAGGCACTGGGATCCTTCTGCATGGGGCCCACAGGCACTGGGATCCTTCTGCATGGGGCCCTCAGACACTGGGATCCTTCTGCATGGGGCCCTCAGACACTGGGATCCTTCTGCATGGGGCCCTCAGGCACTGGGATCCTTCTGCATGGGGCCCTCAGGCACTGGGATCCTTCTGCATGGGGCCCTCAGGCACTGGGATCCTTCTGCATGGGGCCCTCAGGCACTGGGATCCTTCTGCATGGGGCCCTCAGGCACTGGGATCCTTCTGCATGGGGCCCTCAGGCACTGGGATCCTTCTGCATGGGGCCCTCAGGCACTGGGATCCTTCTGCATGGGGCCCTCAGGCACTGGGATCCTTCTGCATGGGGCCCTCAGGCACTGGGATCATTCTGCATAGGGATCTCAGATACCGGATCCTTCTGCTTGGGTCCCACTGTATGGGGCCCTGAGACACTGGGATCCTTCTGCATGGGGCCCTCAGACACTGGGGTCTCACTGTATTGGGCCCTGAAACACTTGGATCCTTCTGCATGGGGCCCTGAGACACTGGGATCCCGCTGGATGGTACCCTGAGTAGGGTTTCCATCTGTTCGGGATTCACCCGGACAGTCTGGGTTTTGAATCATGTACAAGTAAAAGGATTGAGCCGGCAACTCTGTAGTCCATATAGCGATTTTAATGGTTGGTTACATGAAGTGACAAGAGAGACAGCTGACACGTTTCAGCAACAGCCTTAGTTACATTTATACTCATATAAGCTCCACCCCAAAATCGATTTGCATGGTAAATTGAAGCAATTAACTGGGCAATTAAGAGGTTAATATCAAGATGGCAAAATGCAGGAAAAGGACTGACATGTTTCAAAAGATTTAAAAGCACAGTGGGATTACTATACATGATCACCCTACACACACTGGCAAGAAAAAAAAATCCCCTCAGACACTGGGATCCCTCTGGATGGGGCCCTCAGACACCGGGATCCCTCTGGATGGGGCCCTCAGACACCGGGATCCCTCTGGATGGGGCCCTCAGACACCGGGATCCCTCTGGATGGGGCCCTCAGACACCGGGATCCCTCTGGATGGGGCCCTCAGACACCGGGATCCCTCTGGATGGGGCCCTCAGACACCGGGATCCCTCTGGATGGGGCCCTCAGACACCGGGATCCCTCTGGATGGGGCCCTCAGACACCGGGATCCCTCTGGATGGGGCCCTCAGACACTGGGATCCCTCTGAATGGGGCCCTTGGGCACTGGGATCCTTATGCATGGGGCCCTGAGACCCCTCTGCACGGGGCCCTCAGACACTGGGATCCCTCTGTATGGGGCCCTGAGACACTGAGAACCTTCTGTGTGGGGCCCTGAGACACTGGGATCCCTCTGTTTAAGTTCCTCAGACACTGGAATCTCCCTGGATTGGGTCCTCAGAAACGGATTTCTCTGGATGGGGCCTTCAGACACTGGGCTCCCTCTATATGTGGCCCTCGGGCACTGGGATCCCTCTGGATGGGGCCTTAGTAACTGGTATCCCTCTGGATGGGCCGCTCAAACACGGGGATCCCTCTGGATGGGGCCCTCAGACACTGGGATCCCCCTGGATGGGGCCCTCAGACACTGGGATCCCTCTGGATGGGGCCCTGAAGACACTGGGCTCCCTCTGTGTGGGGCCCTCAGACACTGGGATCCCTCTGTATGGGGCCTTAGTAACTGGTATCCCTCTGGATGGGCCGCTCAAACACTGGGATCCCTCTGGATGGGGCCCTCAGACACTGGGATCCCTCTGGATGGGGCCCTGAAGCCACTGGGCTCCCTCTGTGTGGGGCCCTCAGACACTGGGATCCCTCTGTATGGGGCCTTAGTAACTGGTATCCCTCTGGATGGGCCGCTCAAACACTGGGATCCCTCTGGATGGGGCCCTCAGACACTGGGATCCCTCTGGATGGGGCCCTGAAGCCACTGGGCTCCCTCTGTGTGGGGCCCTGAAGACACTGGGCTCCCTCTGGATGGGGCCCACAGACACTGGGATCCCTCTGGATGGGGCCCTGAAGCCACTGGGCTCCCTCTGTGTGGGGCCCTGAAGACACTGGGCTCCCTCTGTCCTTTTATAAACTAGATGTATACTCTAACTTCACTGTGCACCACAAAGTTCTGATTTATTTTTAAATACAATTCTTGTCTTGGATGAGATAGGAAAGATTTTTTGAAAGGAAGTTTTTTATTTAATTCTTATTTAGAATGTAATTAAATGTAAAATGTTAATTTAATATTTACTATTTTTTTCAACGACAAATCGTTCCAAATGCATGGATAGACCTTTCAGGGCTTGTTCACTAGCCTTACGTCCTATTGCTTCAGGTCACACCACCACGCTGCGTTGGCATGTGCTAAAATAAAAATAGGGCCGTTATAGATAGAATCCTTAAAGAAGTATCACGTTTGTTTTTTACAGTATTCAGTTAACAATGGGACACCATACATGTAGTACTTAGTCCCACCTTCCTAGGTACCATTGGTAGCTGCAGTGTTGAACAGGGCAACCCAATAACCCCCTTTGGCCATGACTGCCTGATGCTGCAGCTAGCAAGGATACGGCTCCCTGCATTCATCTGAGGCAAGCAATGGCTGTTTCTCTCTGTGAGATTTCTGGAACCACTCTGATTCGACCTTAGAGTTCTAGAATATTAAAGGGGTTGTAAGGTTTAAAAAAAATGTTTTTAAAAATAACAAACATACCATACTTAACTCCACTGTGCAGTTCGTTTTGCACAGAGTGGCCCCGATCCTAGTCTTCTGGGGTCCATCGGCGGCTGGCCCAGCTCCTCCCTGCAAGAGCTAACCCCCTTCTGGGAAGCGCTCTCCCAAGGGGGTTAGCTTGCGGGCGCGCTCCCGTGTGATACAGTGGCGGCCGTAGCCGCCAAGTGTATCACTCTGCCCCGCCCCCCGCGTCATTGATTTGATTGACAGCAGCGGGAGCCAATGGCTGCGGTGCTATCAATCTCCAATGAAGAGCCGCCTCAAGCTGGGGAAAAGCATCGTGGAATCGCGCCCACAGAGTTTCGTGGCTCAGGTAAGTAAAACGGGGGGAATGGGGGGTCCGAGATTGCAAGGTGTTTTTTCACCTTAAAGGGGTTGTAAAGGTACATGTTTTTTCACCTTACTGCATTCTATGCATTAAGGTGAAAAAACATCTGAGGATTAGCGGCCCCCCCCGCCTGTTTACTTACCTGACCCCTCCAAAGTCCCGCGCCGTGAACGCGCTGGCTTCTGGGCCGGGCTGCTCGGCTCATTCATTGGTTGATTCAAAGCAGTGCAGCCATTGGCTTGCGCTGCTGTCAATCACATCCAATGACGGCGGGGGGCGGGGCCGAGTGATACAGTGAGCGGTGAGCTCACTCGCATGAAGGTGATGAATTCTTGCGGGGAGGAGCCGAGACAGCCGCCGAGGGACCCCAGAAGACCAGGTTCGGGGCCACTCTGTGTAAAACGAGCAGCACAGTGGAGGTAAGTATAACATGTTTTGTTATTTAAAAAAAATTTTTTTTACCTTTACAACCCCTTTAATACATAGGATGCATTAAGGTGAAAAAACACGAAGCTTTACAACCCCTTTAACAGTCCCCTCTGATGGCCAGGAGGATACCTAGGATTCCTCCCCAGCCCAACAGATTGGCATGCATTGTGAGCACTTTCCACCCATTGGGAGGAAGGATTTTCCAGACTGCAGTGCCGAACTTGTGACCCACCATGCCAGGAAAAGGCTGGTCCTATTTGTCAGGCCTATGGGATGATCTGCGGAGGCTGCACCCTCTTGTCCCACACTGCCAGAATGTTCAGTTGCAACAGTCTAGCCTGAGAAATTGGGCATATGAAACAGCCTCAAAGGAGGATACCATTAGGCTCAATACTCTCATATAAAAACAGAGGGTCAGTTGGCTTCTGGACTCTGAGGCCTCGTACACACGACCGAGAATCTCGTCAAGAAAAAACACGTCGTTTTTCTTGACGAGATTCTTGGACAAGAAACTTGTCCCCGCCGAGCGTACAGACGCTCCATTCAAAGAACCCGCGGTTCTTTGAATGGAGCGAACGCGGTGACGTCATCGACTACAACGAGCGTGCGCTCGTCACATTTGATGCCGTCGCCGCCATCTTGCTACACCCTACCTATGCCTAGGAAGCTACCGCGCATGCGTCAAAGTCATTTCGAGCATGCGCGGGTTTCCACGGCGACAGGTAAGTGTACACACACAGACACTTTTCTCGTCGAGAAACATGCCAACGAGAATCTCAACGAGAAAATAGAGAGCAGGTTCTCTATTTTTCTCGTCGAAATTCTTGACAGTTTTCTTGACGAGAAAAATAAAAGCCGCGTACACACGACCGATTTACTCGGCAAGAAAGCTCTGCCAGCAAGTTTCTTGCTGAGAAACTTGGTCGTGTGTACGAGGCTTGAGAATCATGGCTATATCTTAGATATTCCATGTTATATATCTCTTCTATTTTGTCAAACCACTCTCTCATTTTTGGGCTCTCTACTTCCTTCCATTTCCTCGGAATCAAGCTTTTTGCAGCGTTCATCATATGTACAATCATTGAGTTTCTATATTCTTTTGTCGGAATATCTACCCCATGAAATGGACATGTCCATGGTTCCTCTGGTATATTTATATTAGTAATTTCCTTGATATAACTCAGTATTTCCTTTCAGTACATTCTAATTTTGGGGCACCCCCACCATATATGGGCCATGGTTCCCGTTTGTTTACAGCCCCGCCAACACTGCGTTGTTTGTCCTATTTGATATTTCCCTAGTGTTTCTGGAGTTCTATACCACCGGGTTAGGCACTTATAGTTCATTTCCACCATCCCATTGTTTACTGATGATCCATGTACTAGTTTCAGGATTTTTCCTACTTCTTGGTTCCTTCCTCGTTTCCCCAATTCCCTCTCCCAATTTTTTATAAATGTCGGAATTTCCAGCTCTTCCACTTCTATCAAATGTTAGCTAATATTTATTATACATTTTTTTTTAGGTTTTATTTTTCATTGGAGCTGCTCCCCCCTAAATGACTTAGGTGGATACACTAGTAAGAATATTGACCCAGTGAAAGGTAATATATACGAAATTAAGATATGAGTAGGTGGTGCCATTGCTGGTATATCCAGAGATGTATTATGTGAAATATCAAAAATATTAGGCATCTACCAATCCAGGCTTTTTTAAGGTACCATGGTTTTGGCGTAAATAAAATAAACCGGTTTTAAAAAGTTTTGCACTCCTAGTCTTGATTTGGTTAGGAGCTTTATGAGAATTTGTGTATACAGGCATTTCTTTTTGAAGATGGTCCATAGAGGTTCAGAAGGCCAGCTTGAATAAGGTTTGGTAATGTTTTGTGCCCACAGGAAAACAAAGGGATCGTTGATGCACCGGGAAAATGGGGACATGTAAGTGGACACCAACAGAGGCCAGAAGGTCTTCTGGAACGAAGCAATGACTGACCTAGCTAGTTTGATATGGAATTTTTGTACGCAGACAAAGGTATTGGGAACCTTTAGATTCAGCATGAATCAGATGCCCCTTGTATTTGGGGATGATTAACCGCTTTGAATAAGTATATTTGTTTTGGATTTAGCTTTGAATAAGTGCCCTAAAACATCTTATTTTTTGAGACAAAATCTATCACCCCTTGAAAGAAGCGCTGCACTGGAGCAGTTTGAAAGTCCACCAGTCTTTGCGTGGATCTTGGCAAGTTTGACAACGTGAGGCGGGGTGGAGGCTTAGTCAGAAATTACAGTTTGTATCTCCTGGATAAGCCCAAACACTAACACCTGAAATGTGCTGGCACCAGATGGCCATGAAGACCAACAGAAGTCCCACCCCCACTTTGACAAATGGGGGTGCCAACCAGGGGCAGTACAAGGGGTGGGCGGATGCCCTGGGCGGAGCAATTTATTGTAGGAAGAGGGGCACAGTGCTGGTAAACTTTCTGGGCAACAAGTGACTGTGACTACCGCCAGCCACCCCTACAACACTGCAGAGCTGTGCCTGCTTGCAAAAATGTGCCGAGTGTGTTCCTGCACCCCGGTACAAGCAAAGGACCCGGAATTCCCTTCCCTGTCATCTCCGCCCAACAAGCGCTTCCGAGTCTCGGCGAGGCGTGACGTGACGTCACCGAGAGGCCAGCCGGGAGGAGAGCAAGTGCGTTTAGGAGCATTCTAATTGGTCAGCGCCGTCACATGGGTGGCGCCGACCAATCAGAACCCACGTAGCCCCTCCTGTCACCGCGAGCGAAGAGGAGAGAAAGCCGCAGGGATTTAAAATCCTCAGAAGGGTACAGCGGCGATACGAGCTGTCAGTGCGGGGGATCGATGGACTCCAGGTTAGCAGGACCGGGGGTAGGGGATGAGAAGGGGGCCCAGTGTAAGTTCACTAGGGCCAAAACAACTAATCGATTAATCGATTATGAAATTAATCGATTACTATTTTCATAATCGATTAATCGGCCAGTAACATAATGGGGTTAAAAAAAACTAAAATGAGCCCTTTACAGTACAAAAAGAGCAAATCACTACTGTAAATATTACTTTCACTGTCCCACAGTAAAAAATGAACCCCTTACAGCGATTATTTGCTCTTTTTGTACTAATTTTAGTTTTTTTAACCCCATTATGTTACTAAACATCTCAGGCCTGGGTCACACCTCTGTGTTTTTTTTGGTGCTTTTTGCAGAAACACACTACAGGTCAATTACATGGTTTCCTATGGGACACGTTCACATCCATGATTTTTTCAGCTGCTGCGTATTTGGAAAAGGCAAGTACTTTTTTTAACGCAAAACGGTGCTATTTTGTTTTTTTGGTTCAATATACTTCAATAGAGAAGCTGCAGAAAAGCATGTAATAATGTGTTTTTGCGGCAATTTGTGTTTTTTAGTCTGCCCAACAACAAATTGGGCAATTTTTTTTTTTAAAAATGCAGCAAAATTACCTTTTTTTTTTTTTTTTTTTAAGGTTATCAACCGATTAATCGAAACAATAATCGGGCAACTAATCGATTAGAAAAATAATCATTAGTTGCAGCCCTAAAGTTCACCTTACAGATTTTCTGTAAGGTGAACTTACACTTTAACCATTTGCCCACCCGCCGCAGTACATATACTGCGACGGGGCTGCAGTATTGTATTGTAGTGTTGTATTGGTTTAATTTTTTTCTGGTTTTGAAAAGACTTGCCTCTTTCTTTATACCGGGGGGGGGGGGTGCAGTTTGCATCTTCGCCCTGGGCACCAGATGGCCTTCTCCCGCAACTGGTGCCAACTTACTGTGAGGAAAGCATGCTTAAGGACTTGAGGGGCCAGGACGTACGGCAGAATTGAGTTCCAGGCTTTGGCTTGAAACTGAAGGCATGGGAGAAATGAAAGGAACTCTTTGTAGTCTCAGCAGCAGTAGAGGCTTTCCCAGATGGAGGTGTTGCCTTATTTTTCTGACGCAAAAGGGTACTCTTCCCACCAATGACTTGCTTAATGAAGTTGTACAGGGATGCGCCAAAGCGGCATTCAACATCAACGGGCATACACAAAAGGCATTTCTTTCACTGATGCCCAATAGACCAATATTTGAGGCAAAGGGTTCTTTGCATATGTACCGAAAGAGGCCCACTCTGGATATTTTGTTTCACTTTAGGAGTCGTTGATGAAGGCAGCTCCAAAACTAGGCATGTGCCAACTGTGTCAATATGGACCAAGATGATGTTCGTACGTTTTGGAGTAATGTCTACAGGCTGCGATTCCTTGTGTAACAAGTCCTCAAATAATGATAAGGTACAATCCTCCTCACCCTCGGCTGACTATGCAAAAGCAACTGCAGTCTCAAGTAATTCAGAGAGAAACTCTAATGCGGCGTACACACGATCGTTTTTCATGCCGTTAAAAATGCCATTTTGAAAAATGGCCATTAAAACCGATCGTGTGTATGCTCCAGAGCATTTTTAACGGCGTGAAAAACGGGCATTAAAAATTTCGAACATGCTCTATTTTTTCACGTCGTTTTTCACGTCATTTTTTTTAACAACGTGAAAAACGATAGTGTGTATGCTTTTACGAGGGGAAAAAAATGTGCATGCTCAGAATCAAGTATGAGACGGGAGCGCTCGTTCTGGTAAAACTAGCGTTCGTAATGGAGATAGCACATTCGTCACGCTGTAACGGACTGAAAAGCACGAGGCTGAAAAGCGCGAATCGCCGCTCAACAAAGTTTACTAACATGAAGGGTGGCGCCATTCGAACGGAACTTCCCCTTTATAGTGCCGTCGTACGTGTTGAACGTCACTGCGCTTTGCTCGAGCGTTTTTTTTAATGATCGTGTGGATGAAAGACAGGCTTGAGAGGAAACATGAAAAAAAACGACGAGAAAAACGTTGGTAAAAAAATGGCATGAAAAACGATCGTGTGTACGCCGCATAAGGCTGGGTTCACACCTATGCGAATTGAATTTTGCGTTTCCACGCATTCCATTCGCATAGCAGGAGAATGTGACTGGCTCTCTATGGAGCCAGTTCACATATCTCCGCAGCGAGTCCGGTGCAGTGTGCCGGAAAAACGCATGCCTTTTTTGGTGCGTTTTAGGTTTGATTTCAGCCCAAAATTCGGGCTGAAATCGGACCTGAACCGGTGAACCAGCACGCCCTGGACCCCTGCTGTGCGCCCCATGCGACGACAGTGTGAACCCAGCCTGAAAGAGAGGGCGTGGAAGCACGCTGGCAGCTCCTGCGTTCACAGTCAGCTATCATGGCTGCAGTTTTGCTCATTAACTCAGAGATGGCAGCTGAGAAGACATAGAGAACTGCTGCGTCTCAGGCAGGGGATAGTGATGCAGGCTGTTGGGTCCTAGAGAGAAGACAGTACAAGACCCCCTGGCACTATTAGCAGATGGCAAGCTGGCCAGGCCCCTAGGACATCTGCTCTTGCACTTATGATCTGCCATACTAGTCCAGAGTGAAGGACATCCTAAAAGGGTTCTCACAAATCCACTGCCAGAGCAGGAAGGCATATTTTGGGGGTCAGCAACCAGTAGATCTGGGCCAGGTGACTGGTAGATTGCGGTCTGGGCTTACTGACCCGCCATTCCAGAGCATCAGAGTACAATGCAGAGGGACTACTGGTAAAGTTGGAGCTGTAGTAGGGAGCTAGATCCGCATATGCCCATTACTCGTCTGTAGTGCCGGCTTCTGTCCCATGCAGAGTGATACCAACTGCACTCCATCTCTAATCCCAGCTAGCTTTCTCCAGAGTGGTGCCAGCAGCAGGAAAGAACAGATCTTCTGGTATTGCCCCATACACACGATGAAAGAAAACCGTGGATTTTTTTCTGACAGAATGTTGGCTCAAACTTGTGTTGCATACACACGGTCATACAAATCTTGTCTGAAATTCCGACCGTCAAGAACGCGGTGATGTACAAGACGTACGACGAGCCGAGATCAATGAAGTTTAATAGGCAGTTCGGCTCTTCTGCTTGATTCTGAGCATGCGTGTTTTTTTTTTTTTGCGTGTCGGAATTGCATACAGACAAGCGGAATTTCCGACAAGAACTTTTTCCTTCGGAAAAATAGAGGACCAGCTTTCAATCTTTTGCTGGCGGAAATTCTGACAGAAAATGTTGGATGGAGCATACACACGGTAAGAATATCCGACCAAAAGCTCACATCCAACTTTTTTTGATGGAAAATCCTATCGTGTGTACAGGGCATAAAGGTGTGAAGCAATACACTGGCCAGAATAGTATAGGGCTGCTTTCACACTGATGCGCTGAGGCTTACCCACAGCGCGGGTGCAGTGTAGTGTATCTGTAGCTTTCTTATGGGTTTGCTGTGCTTAGCCATAGATTTCTATTATATCCTGCGGGTTTGGTGCACTTTCTGAATGCAGGAGTTTTGGTGCGCTTTCAGAAAATTCACCACACCTGCAGGATATAATAGAAGTCTATGGCAAAGCGCAGCTAACCCAGAAAAAACTACACTTCCAGTGTGGGTAAACTGCAGCACATCAGTGTGAAAACAGCCTTATAGGGGGCTCAGAACAGTAAGGGTTCATTTACATTTGTAGTTTGGGGGGTGGTAAAGATGTTTTTTTACCACCCCTGCCCCAACCGCACCAGGGAACAGGATCTTTATTTTTTTGGGTTAACAAAAGCTTTAAAGCAGGTAGCGTTGTGTTGCTTTCTCACCACCTGCTTTAACCCCTTGGACACTGCAGGAGCATGCAGTTGCGGGGCGCTTGCAGAGTGGCCCTGTTTACTTTAACGCAGTGGTTCTCAACTCCTGTCCTCAGGACCCACTAACAGGCCAGATTTTAAGTATTACCTTGGTGAGATGCAGACTAGAATACTGCAATCCCTGAGCAGCAAATTATATCACCTGTGATGCATTTCAGTTATCTTGCAAACCTGGCCTGTTGGTGGGCCCTGAGGACTGGAGTTGAGAACCACTGCTTTAATGGGTTGCGTTTGGCAGGTGGTAGCACCCACCAAGAGCAACAATGGGTTTAATTCCTGCTGCGGCATTTGTGCACCTTTGGCTGCTGTCTCAGCAACTAAAGGGGGGTGGGGATTGGGGGCGGTAAAACCACCACCTAACTTTATGTGTGAATGAGCTCTAAGGGTGCCATTGCTGAATGCAACTAAGGGCTCATTTACAAGTGCAGCAGTCCTCTGAAAAGCGATCCGAGTGTTTGACCGGTGGTGAGAAGGTGATATGTTGCCTCCTCACCACCTGATTTCCACCCATGATTGCTGTGCAACGCACACGATTGGGACACAGTAGTATGGCAATTAGAGGTTTAAATCAGGTGTGAGGAGGCGACTCTGTGCCCGGTGATCTTTGACTTCTCCCATGTTGTTCAGGTAGATCTCCACTTCTTTAAGGTTGTCTACCCCTAGATTCATTCCATCAGTGACCAGGTCATTTGTAAGGTAGCATAGAGTCCAGGTTCTGTCCAGAGGATTGTAGAACCAACATAGGTCCAGTGGAGATGGTGGGAAGACAACAAGGTCCACACATGCTCAGAGAAAATGGCCCATGCATGTTTAGTACAGCCACCATGTGAGGGAAACCACTAAACAGCCACAGGAGACGGGCTTCTCAAGGGTCACATTTAAACACTAGCACAGGCGATGTGGCTGATTGTGTTAGTGGAATAATCCCCCCTTGGTGCAACCAAACAGCATGTACCAAAACTCCTGTAAATTATAGGCAAAAATTCTTATTCATCACAGCTGAGATCCAGCAAGGGCCCTGTGGCACCACCCAGGCATATCAGGGGATAGAGGAGTAGGATCCAGGTATGCTGCTCTTGTCAGTCTTCACTCCTCCGACAGGCATACCCCTCCAGGGGTCTTCAGAGATGGTGATCCACTAGATGGGTGCATTGCAACTCTGAACCTGTAAAGCATTCTGCGGCTGACTCAACACGTTAGACACAAGTACCTACAGTATTATTATTATTCAGGATTTATATAGCGCCAACAGTTTACGCAGCGTTTTACAACATGAGGGACAAGAGAGTATAGTAACAATACAAATCAATACAGGAGGAATCAGAGGGCCCTGCTCGTTAGAGCTTACAATCTAGAAGGGAGGGTCAGGTGGAACAAAAGGTAATACCTGTGGGGGATGAGGTGATGGAGAAAATGAAAATACAGTTGTTATGCCGCGTACACACGATCGTTTTTAATATCATTTTCAAAAACGAAGTTTTTCTCGACGTGATTTTTCTCGTTTCCTCTCAAGCCTGTCTTGCATACACACGTTCATTAAAAAAACCGCTCGAGCAAAGCGCAGTGACGTACAACATGTACGACGGCACTATAAAGGGGAAGTTCCGTTCGAATGGCGCCACCCTTCATGTTAGTAAAGTTTGTTGAGCGACGATTCGCGCTTTTCAGCCTCGTGCTTTTCAGTCCGTTACAGCGTGACGAATGTGCTCCATTACGAACGCTAGTTTTACCAGAACGAGCGCTCCCGTCTCATACTTGATTCTGAGCATGCGCTTTTTTTTTCCCCTCGTAAAAGCATACACACTACCGTTTTTCACGTCGTTAAAAAAAACGACGTGAAAAAATAGAGCAGATTCTCATTTTTTTAAGGCCATTTTTCACGTCGTTAAAAATGCCCTGGAGCCTACACACGATCGTTTTTAATGCCCAATTTAAAAAATGGCATTTTTAACGACGTGAAAAACGATCGTGTGTACGCGGCATAAGGTGCGGGTAGGATAGGCTTCTGTGAAGAGAAGCGATTTCAGGGATCATCTAAAAGCTAATAGAGTAGGAGATAACCGGACAGATTGGGGTAAGGAGTTCCATAGGATTGGAGAGGTCCTGGAGGCGAGCACGGGAGGAGGTGACAAGGGAGCTAGAGAGCAAGAGTTCTTGAGAGGAATGGGGAGAACGAATAGGTTGATATTTAGAGACTAGGCTAGTGATGTAGCTGGGCGCTTAGTTGTGGATGGCTTTGTAAGAAGTGGTTAGTATTTTGAATTTAATTTGTTGGGTGAGTGGAAGCCAGTGGAGGGATTGACAGAGAGGAGTAGCAGACACAGAGCAATTGGTAAAGTAGTAGGTGAGTAGCTTCAGCAGAGTTCACTGCCAAAGACACAGCCCATCCCTACTGCTTCTCAGAGGGTCCAGGTACAGCTTCCCTAGTTGAGGATCAGCGATATGAAAAGCTGCAAAATTTGCCCCTTTTCGCTATGCAGTAGCACAAAAATGGAACCTCCGCTTTTCTGAACCCTCCCCCCCTCCGGTGTCACATTTGGCACCTTTCAGAGGGGAGGGGGTGCAGATACCTGTATAATGCAGGCATTTGCACCCACTTCCGGGCATAGACTCCCACGGGAGTTACTCCACTCCCCCCCCCCCCCCAGGAGGAGGGACCATTTTGATTGCGCAACGCGACTCGCATGCGCAGTAGGGAATCGGGAAGTGAAGCCGCAAGGCTTCATTTCCTGATTCCCTTACCGAAGATGGCGGCGGCAGCATCCGAACACCGAAGGCACGGGTCGGCCTCGGGTGCCGACATCGCGGGCGCACTGGACAGGTAAATGTCCATATTTTAAAAAGTCAGCAGCTGCAGTATTTGCTGACTCTTAAAAAAAAAAATTTTTGGGCAGACCTTTACTTTAAGAAACTTGCTGGGTAAAAATAAATCTTGATAAAAAAAAAAACTAAGAAAAGGTTTTTCTTCTCTCAGAGGTGACGCCTATTCTCTTAGGGCACTAGCAAAAAGAATCTGAAGCATTTTGGGAGTGGTAGAGATTATATTGAGCGGTTCTTGTTTTTGTAATGCCAATGTCCAATCTCCTGAAGGCAGTAGCATAACCTAGAATACTCATCCTGTGTCTTGTATGTACAATTAAGTAAAAGATCCTGTGCAGTGCTCCAGCTCACCCTCCCAGCGCTAGCTCTACGTTCATAATACAAGCACTAGTAAAGGACCAATCAGCATTTTGTCACGATACAACCAAAAACGTAAATGTATTTTATTGGGATTTTATGTGATAGACCAACACAAAGTGGCACATAATTGTAAAGGGGTAGGAAAATGATAAATGATTTTCAACATTTTTTACAAATAAATATCTTAAAAGTGTGGTGTGCATTTGTATTCAGCCCCCTTTACTCTGATACCCCTAACTAAAATCGAGTGGAACTAATTGCCTTCAGAAGTCACCTAATTAGTAAATAGAGTCCACCTGTGTGTAATTAAATTTCAGTATAAATACAGCTGTTCTGTGCAGCCCTCATAGGGTTATTAGAGAACCTTGGTGAACAAACAGCATCATGAAGGCCAAGGAACACACCAGACAGGTCAGGGATAAAGTTGTGGAGACGTTTAAAACAGGGTTAGGTTATAAAAAAATATCCCACGCTTTGAACATCTCACTGTTCAATCCATCATCTGAAAATGGAAAGAGTATGGCACAACTGCAAACTTACCAAGACATGGCCGTCCACCTAAAGTGACAGGCCGGGCAAGAAGAGCATTAATCAGAGAAGCAGCCAAGAGGCACATGGTAACTCTGGAGGAGCTGCAGAGATCCAGAGCTCAGGTGGGAGTATCTGTCCACAGGACAACTATTAGTCGTGCTCTCCACAAATCTGCCCTTTATGGAAGAGTGACAAGAAGAAAGCCATTGTTGAAAGAAAGTCATAAGAAGTCCCGTTTGCAGTTTGCGAGAACCCATGTGGGGGACACAGAAAACATGTGGAAGAAGGTGCTCTGTACAGATGAGACCAAAAGTTCAACTTTTTGGCCTAAAAGTAAATGGGAAGATGGATGGAGCCAAATACAGGGCAATCTTAGAAGAAAACATGTTAAGCCGTGTACACACGGGCGGGAATCCCGTCGGGGAAAAAAACGTCGGTTTTCCCTACGGGATTCCCGGCAAGCTTGCCTTGCACGCCGAGTGTACACACACCCATTCAAAAGAACCGCCGTTCTTTTGAATGGCAAGAACGTGGTGATGTCATCGACTATAACAACCCGGCGCTCGTCACATTCGATGCCGTCGCCGCCATCTTGCTACATCCCACACTAACCTTGTATGTACCGCGCATGCGTCAAAGTCTTTTCGAGCATGCGCGGGTTTACCTTGGACAGGTAAGCATACAGACGACCGGTTTTCTCGGCAGGAAACACTCTGCTGAGAATCCCGACGAGAAAATAGAGAGCAGGTTCTCTATTTTTCTCGCCGGGATTCCTGGCAGTTTTCCTGTCAGGAAAGCATACACACGCACGTTTTTCACGGCAAAAAGCTCTCCCAGCAGTTTTCTTGCCGAGAAAACCGGCTGTGTGTACGCGGGTTTCAGTTTTCTCATCTAGAAAACTGCCCAGATTCCCCGACGAGAAAAAAGACGACCTGCGGTCTTTTTTCTCGTCGAGAATCTCGTCGGCCTGTTTCTCAACGAGAAACCCGAGCGTGTGTACACTTACCTGTCGCCGTGGAAACCCGTGCATGCTCGAAATGACTTCGACGCATGCACGGTAGCTTCCTAGGCATAGGGTGTAGCAAGATGGCGGCGACGGCATCGAATGTGACGAGCGCACGCTCGTCGGAGTCGATGACGTCACTGTGTTCGTGCCATTCAAAAGAACGGCGGTTCTTTTGAATCGTACGTGTGTACACTCGGCTGGGACAAGTTTCTTGTCAAGATTCTCGTCAGGAAAAACAAAGTTTTTTTCCTGACGAGAATCTCAGCCGTGTGTACAGGGCTTGAGAGTCTGCAAAAGACTTGGGAGGCGGTTCACCTTCCAGCAGAACAATGACCCTAAACATACAGCCGGAGCTACAATGCAATGGTTTAGCTCAAGGCATATTCAGGTGTTTGAATGGTCCAGACCTAAATCCAAATGAGAATCTGTGGCAAGACTTGAAAATTGCTGCTCACAGACACTCTCTATCCAATCTGACAGTATTTGAGCTATTTTGCAAAGAAGAATGGGAAACATTTCACTCTCTAGATGTGCAAAGCTGGTAGAGACATCCCCAAAAAGACTTGCAGCTGTAATTGCTTTCTACAAAGTCTTGACTCAGGGGGGCTGAATACAAATGCACGCCACACTTTTCACATATTTGTAAAACATTTATAATTTTTATTCCACTTCACAATTATGTGCCACTTTGTGTTGGTCTATCACATAAAATCCCAAAAAAATACATTTCCGTTTTCGGTTGTAACATGACAAAATGTGGAAAATTTCAAGGAGTATGAATACTTTTTAAGTCACTGTATCTGCTGGTGGTGTGTATGTTTACAAGCAGCTGGTGGATAGGTCACACAGCCCCGCCAGTGCGATTGATCTTTTGCTATTGTGAATGAAAAGTCAGAGCTGGTGGAACTGTATGATCTATCTGCTAGTGCTGTGCGTTTTTACTAGCAGCTGCACATAAATCACACAGCCTGGCCAGCTCTGACTGTTCATTGACAATGAAATGGTAAATGATTAGGCTCCATTCATACTTTTTCGAATCCAAAGGTGTGCGATTTCCATTGCGACTTTGGATGGGTGTGACTAGGGATGAGCCAAACACCCCCCAGTTCGGTTCGCACCAGAACTTGCGAACAGGCAATAAATTTGTTCGAACATCTGAACACCGTAAAGCCCTATACACACGATCGGATATCCTATGGATTCTAATCCGATGGATTTTTCCATCGGAAATCCGATGAAACTGTTTTCCATCAGTCTTGCCCACACACCATCAGTCAAAAAACTGACCGCACCAAAACGACGTGACGTACAACACGTACGACGGCACTATAAAGGGGAAGTTCAAATCTAATGGCACCAGCCTTTGGGCTGCTTTTGCTGATTTCCTGTTACCGCGTGTTAGTAAAAGTTTGGTGAGAGCCGATTCGCGCTTTTCAGTCTCCGTGCTTTTCAGTCCGTTACAGCGCGACGAATGTGCTAGTTTTACCAGAACGAGCGCTCCCGTCTCATAATTCAGTCTGAGCATGCGTGGGTTTTTTAACCGATGGACTTGCCCATAGACGATCGGAATTTGCTATTGGTTTTTTATCCATCGGAAAAATTTAAAACATGTTCTATTTTTGGACACCGATGGAAAAAAGACTGATGGGGCCCATACACGATCGGTTTGTCCGATGAAAAAAATCCATCGGACTGTTTTCATCGGAAAAACCTATCGTGTGTACACGGCTTTAAAGTCTATGGGACTCAAACATGAAAAATCTAAAGTGCTAATTATAAAGGCTAATATGCAAGTTATTGTCATAAAAAGTGTTTGGGGACCCGGGTCCTGCCCCAGGGGACATGTATCAATGCAAAAAAAAGTTTTAAAAACGGCAGTTTTTTCGGGAGCAGTGATTTTAAAAATGCTTAAAGTGAAACAATAAAAGTGAAATATTTAAATTTCGGACCTAGGGGGGTGTATAGTATGCCTGTAAAGCAGCGCCTGTTTCCCGTGCTTAGAACTGTCCCTGCACAAAGTGTAATTTCTGAAGGAAAAAAAGCCTGTTTTTCAGACTCGGTGTTTACAAGTTTAAAACAGTTTTTTTTTTGCTAGAAAATTACTTAGAACCAAAACATTATATATTGTTTTTTTTCTAACATCCTAGAGAATAAAATAGCGGTCATTGCAATACTTTTTGTCACATCGTATTTGCGCAGCGGTCTTACAAGCGCAATTTTTTTGGAAAAAATTCACTTTTTTTAATTAAAAAATAAGACAACAGTAAAGTTAGCCCAATTTTTTTTTTAATTGTGAAATATAATGTTACGTCGAGTAAATTGATACCCAACATGTCACACTTCAAAATTGCGCCCTCAAAAATCTCCATAGGTGACGTTTAAAAAATTCTACAGGTTGCATCTTTTGAGTTACAGAGGAGGTCTAGGGCTAGAATTATTGCTCTCGCTCTAACAATTGCGGCGATACCTCACTTGTGTAGTTTGAACACCGTTTTCATATGCGGGTGCTACTCACGTATGCGTTAGCTTCTGCGCGCGAGCTCGTCGGGACGGGGTGCTTTAAAAACATTTTTTTTTGTTTTCTTATTTATTTTACACTGTTTTAAAAAAATAAATAAAATGGGTCACTTTTATTCCTATTACAAGGAATGTAAACATCCCTTGTAATAGAAAAAAGCATGACAGGTCCTCTTAAATATGAGATCTGGGGTCAAAAAGACCTCAGATCTCATATTTACACTAAAATGCAATAAAAAAAAATTAATAAAAAAAATGTCATTTGGAAAAATGACAAAAAAAAATGTCCCTTTAAGACGTATGGGCGGAGCGTACGTTTTGACGTCCGCTCCGCCCTGCTATGGTATGGAGACGGGTGGGGGCCATCGTCCCCTCACTCTTTTCCATAACACAGAGGAAGAAGGACCCGATCGCCTCCGCCGCTACCGATGGCTCCGCGGCTCACCGATAACGGTGATCTCGCGGCAAATCCGCCGCAGAGACCACCATTATCGTAAACAGAACCGCTCACTGAAGAGATGGATATATCGGTTTTGGCAGCAGCTGCTGCCATTACCGAGATATCCATCTTTAAAGTGATGACGTATATATACAGTGTGCGGTCGTTAGTGGTTTTAAAAGCACTCGTGGTTATAATGAATTGTCGGCTCCCGGCAATACAGAGAAAAGTCATTGATAAAAAAAATTAAAAAATTCAATTACCAGGCCCTTCAGGTCTGGTATGGATATTAAGGGGAACCTGCATCAAATAAAATAAAAAATGACGTGGGGTTCCCCCCATATATCCATACCAGACACTTCAGGTCTGGTATGGATTTTAAGGGGAGCTCCACGCCAAATTTAAATTAAAAATGGCGTGGAGTTCCCCCCAAAAATCCATACCAGACCCTTTATCCGAGCATGCAACCTGGCAGGCCGCAGGAAAAGCCCCCCCCCTCCTGAATCATACCAGGCCACATGCCTTCAACATGGGGAGGATGCTTTGGGGGTCTGTGACCCCTCAAAGCACCATGTCCCCACTACTGATCCTATTTGGGCGTCCATGGTCATGTCTGAGTCAAAGATGACTCTGAGACTTTTGACTTTGGTGCTTGGGGTGATGGTTTGTCTAAGGATGGCGGGTGGTGTCTCTGTCGTCCTAGAGTTCGTCTTTCAGTTTGCGTGAAGAAAGAGAAGTTCTGTTTTGGATCCATTGAGTTTGAGGGAACTTTCCGTCATCCAATTGTCTATCAATGTAAGACATTGTAATAAAAACATCTTTGCCATTCTGAAGCTTCCCTCCAACCACTTTGCATATTATTATATATGTAGTAGTCTTCCCCCACCTTCTCCCCTCTCTTTATGGCTGGCTTTACTCATCTAGGGGTATCTGGGAGAAGGGGAAAGATGCACACCACCAGCTCGGCTCTCTGATGTAGTATGCAGAGATATGAGCTAAACCGTTTACCTTCGGGTCTGCGTTTTAGGCCGGAGCCTCAGCTTCTTCTATGGAGGATGATTGCCACTGTCACTGACAGGGACACTTAGCTTCCAGTAACACGAGTTCCACACCAATAAAAAGTACAACTCTGTTTGCTTGCTTTAAACAATAGGGAGGCTGGTTGAACTTTAAAAGAACAGACAAGGTGTGGGAAGGAGTAGGTCCAGGCGCAACACAATGAATAGAGTTTCTCCTGTTCCGTTTAGTGCAAACAGGCTTGGCGCAGTCGCTGACCTGGGTGAACGTTGAGGCCCCTGCCACAGGCCTTAGATGAGGCCTGCCACTGACCTGAATGAAGATGGATCTCTGCCACAGACCATGAGAACATGAAATACCTCCGTTAGGACAAACGACCCCTGTCAGAGGAAGACATCCATCCGGGCGGTCACCAGAGGCCTCCGCCATCACCAGCAAATGCTGCGCTGGCTCTTCGGGGAGGTCACCTCTCCGGTCCCTTACGCCCTGGATTCAGGCACCCAATACCGGGGGCACCTTAGGAATGCTTCGCCCTCGCGGGACCCAGTCGAAGGTACTGGGCCCCATGCCTCCTTGTAAAGTACCTCACCCCAGGCTGAAGGTGGCTGGGAGGGAACTCGACTCCATGCGCCCAGCCCGAGGGCGCCTGGGCACAGACAAACCGCAGCAGCCCCCAGGCTAAAGGTGCCTGGGGAATGGACCTCGTGCGCAAGATGTCCGCCCCCCTTTATATCCTCTCCCAGCAGGCACAGCGGGTTCCCCGCCCCGCCATACTACTGCCGCGAGAGGGCACGGCTCTAGAATGGTGGTTCAACCCCGGGCCCAGGTGACAGCGCCACCTAGGGACCGCAGGGAACATGACATCATTCATACCTCCCACACTCCAAAGTGTCCATAAATCCCAAAAAATCTATGTATCTGGGCCATCTAGTGCCCAGATACACCCCACTAAATTTGACACCTGCTACATATATATACTGTGATTCTGTACTTGCCAAACATGCTGCAGGAATCTCCCTCCACAAAGTCTGGCTGCAGCCATTTTAACTATGGGCAGCAGAAGCTGCTGCCTGTTCACTTCCTGGATTTACACAGACACACATACACACACATATACAGGCATACCCCGCTTTACGGACACTCACTTTACGTACACTCGCGAGTACGGACATACCCGCGAGTGTACGTAAAGTGCTTCACAAGTACACAAGTACCTCACAAGTACAAACATTCCTGCACCATCAGCCGCAGTAGAAGGAACTGAAGCTCTGAGCATGTAGCCTACCCTATTCCGGTGTGCTCTTCCTGTTTCCTGGCCGCCGCCCCAACTCCTGTGACATCACATCCACTCAGTGGTTCTTCCAGCTTCCCTGTCAGCCACAGAAGGCCATCCAGCCTCTCCACAGCATTGTCCTCTGTGCACAGCGCGATGTCCGGGGGATGGATTGGAGCGGGCCCCCCCCTGCATCAGATGAGCCTAATTACATGTGAGTGTTTCCCTGACACCCCCACTACAGCCCCTGACGCCCCATAACAGCCCCTGGCACCCCCACTACAGCCCCTGACTCCCTCACTACAGCCTAGAAGTAAAAAAATTTATTGCTTCACTTTAATTACATTTTTGTTTTACATACATGCTCTGGTCCCATTGTGTACTCAAAAGTGGGGTATTACCGTATACATACAGACCCACTCACACCACTGCTTGCCTGCACATTTCTCCTCTCTGGATGAAAACACATGGATCTCTGCAGTCTCCTGTTATCTCTCATCCAGCCCCCCTCCAGCTCTGCAGCTCTCATTGGCCCTCCTATGACTCACCCCACTCCTTTGCTGGCAAACTCTCACGAGAGGGAGAGCTGTGCATGATGTCATTAGCCTAGGCTTATTACCAGACAAGAAACAGGAAGTGGGCTGTACAAGGTATTTACTGGCAGAAAAAAAAAAAGGTTTTACTATCCAAAGTTAAAACAACAACAAGGGCAGAAGATTTAATAGATGGAAAGATGAAAAAATGACTGAAGGTCCACTTTCAGTTCCTGGATTTTATTGTGGGATCTCTGGAGATAAGTGTGTATGTATCGTTTACAATTTTATACATTTCATTTATATAATCCACCCCGTCCAACACCACTATTCCCTCTCCCTTATCTGCAGGTCTTATTACAAGATCCTTCCTTTTCAAGAGACTTTCAACCCCTTTGTTTAACCTGTTGATCCCTACCAGGGATTTTCACCCTCAAATTCTCCAGGTCCTGCATCACCACATCTTTACCACTTCGCGCCCAGCCTATAGCAGAATGACAGTGATAAAAAGAAATAAATGCGCTACCCAAAAAACACATAAATAATAACAACTCTATAGAGGGAGGTGAATCAGCTGTGCTGGAATGTGACAAATTCAAACAAAGTGGAAGGTAATAGTACAGCGCTACATATAGGCCAGTAAAAACTGGACTGTAACTCAAATGTGACCATAAATGGAAATACACAAAAAGTGAGAAGGGGCAGGCTGAACGCCCTACCCAATATATATAAAATGTCCACAATAATAAACAAAAACAAAAATATTTTTTTAAAGAGTGTCCAAAACAGTGGGTAAATAACAAGGAATGGATGTAAAACTTCTGGCACAATTCTTCATGTGGATGGTGACATTCATGTGTGCTTACCAGAAACGTTGGACCCGAATGTCATACGACAGCGGATCAATTGAGCTTGAGAGTATCTCCAACGGCTGCTCCACAGGAACGTCCCCGGATCTCTGATGGATGTAGGGGTATAACGGCTAGACGATCGGATGTCTTCAATCCTGGGTGGAACTGATGGATGCAGTACTTCTCGGGTCTCCAATACCGCCAAGGCTGGAGATCCCACCAGAAGACTGGCACTCTGGATCCCGGTATTCAACCGGACGATGGGATACGATCAAACTTAAATGGAAAATACCCCGACAAGGGTATTGTAGAAGGACCAACTGGAGAAAACCTAAAAAAACTTTTCCTCACCGATTTCATGCAAACAGAAGAAAAAAATAGGGGGCTCCAATGGTGTAGGTCAAAAAAAATTGTGTTTTTAATCAGAAAAACACCAACATACAAAGATAAAAAGTGATCACAGTTCATATATTAAAAGACAACATGGGAAGCAAAATGCATAGCCCAAAAATGCATTTTGCTTCCCATGTTGTCTTTTAATATATGAACTGTGATCACTTTTTATCTTTGTATGTTGGTGTTTTTCTGATTAAAAACCCAATTTTTTTTGACCTACACCATTGGAGCCCCCTATTTTTTTCTTCTCTTTGCATGAAATCGGTGAGGAAAAGTTTTTTCAGTTTTCTCCAGTTGGTCCTTCTACAATACCCTTGTCGGGGTATTTTCCATTTAAGTTTGATCGTATCCCATCGTCCGGTTGAATACCGGGATCCAGAGTGCCAGTCTTCTGGTGGGATCTCCAGCCTTGGGGGTATTGGAGACCCGAGAAGTACTGCATCCATCAGTTCCACCCAGGATTGAAGACATCCGATCGTCTAGCCCAGTGTTTCTCAACTCCAGTCCTCAAGGCGCCCCAACAGGTCATGTTTTCAGGATTTCCCCCTGATGAAACGGCTGTGGTAATTACTAAGGCAGTGAAACTGAACAAATCACCTGTGCAAAATAATGGAAAACCTGAAAACATGACCTGTTGGGGCGCCTTGAGGACTGGAGTTGAGAAACACTGGTCTAGCCGGTATACCTCTACATCCATCAGAGATCTGGGGACGTTCCTGTGGAGCAGCCATTGGAGATACTCTCAAGCTCGATTGATCCGCTGTCGTATGACATTCGGGTCCAACGTTTCTGGTAAGCACACATGAATGTCACCATCCACGTGAAGAATTGTGCCAGAAGTTTTACATCCATTCCTTGTTATTTACCCACTGTTTTGGACACTCTTTAAAAAAATATTTTTGTTTTTGTTTATTATTGTGGACATTTTATATATATTGGGTAGGGCGTTCAGCCTGCCCCTTCTCACTTTTTTGTGTGTTTCCATTTATGGTCACATTTGAGTTACAGTCCAGTTTTTACTGGCCTATATGTAGCGCTGTACTATTACCTATAGCAGAATGACGGCCGGGCGGTGGTTCAGTTACCCTGACTGGGCATCATATGATGTCCAGCAGGATAACAGCCGCCGCACGCATCACGGCGATCGGTGGTGCAGCGTGTCAGTCTGACACACCGCTACATCGATCTCGGTAAAAGGCCTCTGACGTAGGCTCTTTACCATGTGATCAGCCATGTCCAATCACGGCTGATTACGATGTAAACAGGAAGAGCCGTTGATCGGCTTTTCCTCACTCGCGTCTGACAGACGCGAGTAGAGGAGAGCCGATCGGCTGCTCTCCTGACAGGGGGGGGGGTCTGTCCTGATTGTTTATCAGCGCAGCCCCCCCTCGGATGCCCGCCCAGGACCACCAGGATGCCGCCAGGACCACCAGGGATGGCCACACACACACTAGACCACCAGGGATGGCCACACACACTGGACCACCAGGTATGCCACCCTAGACCACCAGGGATATGCCAATCACTGCCCAGGCAGCTGCCAATCAATGCCCAGGCAACTGCCAATCAGTGCCCATCCACAATGCCTGCCAGTGAAACCAGGGATGCCCATCAGTACCATACATCAGTGCCACATATCAGTGCCTACCAGTGTCACCCATGAGTGCCCATCAGTGCCGCCTATCAATGCCCATCAGTGCTGCAAATCACTGCCGCCTATCAGTGCCCATCGTCGGTGCCACCTCATTGGTGCCACCTCATTAGTGCCCGTCAGTGCTGCCTTATCAGTGCCCATCAGTGAAGAAGAAAACGTACTTATTTACAAAATTTTATAACAGAAACAAAAGAAAGACATATTTTTTCCCAAATTTTGGGTATTTCTTTATTTGTTTAGCAAAAAATTAAAAAACGCAGAGGTGATCAAATACCACCAAAAGAAAGCTCTATTTGTGGGAACAAAATGATAAAAATTCTGTTTGGGTGCAGGGTAGCATGACCGCGCAATTGTCATTCAAAGTGCGACCGTGCTGAAAGCTGAAAATTGGCTTGGGCAGGAAAGGGGTGTAAGTGCCTGGTATTAAAGTGGTTAAAGACAGTAATATGAGGATTAGAAGCTGCAGGGGGATTCAAAAGTGATGCATTTCTCAAACCTGTATGTTGATATTAAAGCGGAACTTCAGTAATTTTTTCATCTTTCCGTCTATTAAATTTTCTGCCCTTGTTGTTTTCCCTTGGCCGCCGCTTCCACCCCCTATTCAGGCGTCCGGCTCCTTTTTGGATGCTGGGCACCTGAATTACAGCGGTGGGGGTGTTTTATTGAAGCACCTAATTAGAGCTATAGGCTCTAATAGGCTTCAAAAAAGATGGACTCGTGGTGCAGAGCGTTAGAAAATGAATATTTGCTTTTCTAACACTGAACCGCCTCTCCGCCAATCAGGAAGCGCGACTCTAATACCCGTCACCTGATTGGATGAAGGCACAGGTGCCCCTATTGGGCGCCTAGCAGAACGAGAAGAGACGCATGAAGGACAGCATGGAGGTACACAGGAGCCATCCCACAGCTCGCCGCCGTCACCCGCTGCTCAGCTTTACTACCCCCCCCCCCATAAACATCACAGGCTTAGCTTTAATTATCCCCCCCATAAACGTCATAGGTTCAGCTTTACTATCCCCCCCATAAACTTCACAGGCTCAGCTTTGCTACCCCCCCCCAAAAAAAAAACATCACATGTTCAGCTTTACTATTCCCCCTCCAAAACCATCACAGGCTCAGCTTTACTATTTCCCCCCCCCCCCATAAACATGACAGGCTCAGCTTTACTATCCCCCCCCCATAAACATCACAGGCCCAGCTTTACAATTCCCCCCACCCCATAAACATCACAGGCTCAGCTTTCACAGGCCCAGCTTTACAATCCCCCCCACCCCATAAACATCACAGGCTCAGCTTTACTATCCCCCCCCCCATAAACGACACAAGCCCAGCTATCACAGGCCCAGCTTCACAATTCCCCTCCACCCCATCCATTAACATCACAGGCTCAGCTTTAATACCCCCCCCCATAAACATCACAGGCCCATCTTTACTATACCCCCCATAAACATCACAGACCCAGCTACCACAGGCCCAGCTTTACTACCCTCCCCCCCATAAACATCACAGGTCCAGCTTTACTATTCCCCCCCCCCCATAAACATCACAGGCCCAGCTTTACTAACTTTACTTTAATTTGTCTCGGAACAGGGCTTGACAGGAGGATGAGGGGGCACTATGTACGTCACATTACTATTCTCTTTGGAGTGCCCAAAGGTGTCCCAGGTCTGTTACAATCCTATAGTGTATACTAAAGCAAAAAAAAAATACTGTGCGCCGCTAAAGTGTTGGGGTTTGGCTTGAAGAAAAAGTGGCAACCCTACACCTGGCCCCTGCAGATATCCAGCTCCAAGTCGATATTGTGTCCGCTGACATCAGTGTTGGGGGTTATTATTGTGTCAAATGATACCAGTGCTGAGAGTTAACCACTTCGCGCCCGGGCTATAAGCAAAAGACGTCCGCAAAGCGGTCGTCAATTGCTGATAGGACGTCTATGGACGTCCTCTTATTTACTTCCGCGATGCGCGCCACCGCGGGCTCGCGTCGGGGAAAAACTGTGCCCGCCGTGTCAGGCGAGTGCCGATGCGCGTGCCTGGCGGCCGCGATGTCCGCCAGGTACGAGCGATCGGCTGTCACAGAGCCAGGGACGTGGATCTCTGTGTGTAAACACAGAGATCCACGTCCTGTCGGGGAGAGGAGACGGATGGTGTGTCCCTTGTACATAGAGACAACCATCAGTCACCTCCCCCAGTCAGTCCCCTCCCCCCCACGGTTAAAGTGAGCCTGTGGTGTGCCTATAGAGAGCAGTTAACTTTGTCAGCAGCTAACAGATTTACTCAGTCGAGTTGTAGAGATCGATCGCTAAACAGAAACCACACAAGAATAGTATGTAATGCTATAGCTGTCCATTTTGTTGTGTTCAGAACAGACAAAAAAAATCTGACCAGCACAATGGCTGTGTGTTGATGTGCACTCTGGTGCACTGCAATGCATACAGTATGTGTTGGAAGTGCACTGGGTCAATGTGCTGAAGTACCATTGACCCAATGAATGGCACTGCAACACGTCAAAAATATGAATGCAATCTATACACTGTGGGGAGGACCTCTGGGGGAATCTAGGATGGAAAAGGACCTGGGGGTCCTAGTAGATGATAGGCTCAGCAATGGCATGCAATGCCAAGCTGCTGCTAACAAAGCAAACATAATATTGGCATGCATTAAAAAGGAGATCAACTCCAGAGAGAAAACGATAATTCTCCCACTCTACAAGACTCTGGTCCGGCCGCACCTGGGGTATGCTGTCCAGTATTGGACACCAGTCCTCAGGAAGGATGTACTGGAAATGTAGCGAGTACAAAGAAGGGCAACAAAGCTAATAAAGGGTCTGGAGGACATTAGTTATGAAGAAAGGTTGCGAGCACTGAACTTATTATCTCTGGAGAAGAGATGATTGAGGGGGCATATGATTTCTCAAGTTTTGATTTGATAGAGCAGTGTGAACTGCTGCCGGAAAGCCTGCGATGCAGCAATCCCGCATCGCAGCAGTGTGAAACTAGCCTTAAGGCAGCTTTTTAGTGGAGTCTTAGGGTCATCGTCGCTTTCTGGAGCTTTATGCTTCATAGAGCGTTTACAACGTTTTGATGGAGTCCCCTGCTGACAGGATTTCTTTAATGCTTTCTGAAAGAGGACGCCATGTTTTTGAGTATCAGTGAGTCTCAGTGGAGTCTCAGTGTCATCATCACTTTCTGAAGGAAGCATAAAGCGAACACGATGTTTTTTGTAGAATTTAAAGTAGAGCTCCCAGTTGAACTCTGGTGGAGTGGCCATGTCTAGGTCGCACTCTGGTGGAGCGGCCACGTCAAGGTCGCACTCTGGTGGAGCGACCACGTCAAGGTCGCACTCTGGTGGAGCGACCACGTCAAGGTCTCACTCTGGTGGAGCGACCACGTCAAGGTCGCACTTTGGTGGAGCGACCACGTCAAGGTCGCACTCTGGTGGAGCGGCCACGTCTAGGTCGCACTCTGGTGGAGCGGCCACGTCTAGGTCGCACTCTGGTGGAGCGGCCACGGCTAGGTCGCACTCTGGTGGAGCGGCCATGTCTAGGTCGCACTCTGGTGGAGCGGCCATGTCTAGGTCGCACTCTGGTGGAGCGGCCATGTCTAGGTCGCACTCTGGTGGAGCGGCCATGTCTAGGTCGCACTCTGGTGGAGTGGCCATGTCTAGGCCCCACGCATACTGTCCTTTATTTTTTATTTTTTTGTTTCTTTTGCTGGTTCTTTTTCTTCTGTCCATGTTTGAGGGTTTTTCTGCAGGGGGGGGGGGGCTGGGGGCTGATGACACTTCTGGTTTTTGAATTTCCTTCTTAAGGCAGCTTTTTAGTGGAATCTTAGGGTCACCGTCTCTTTCTGGAGCTTTATGCTTCATAGAGCGTTTACAACGTTTTGATGGAGTCCCCTGCTGACAGGATTTCTTTAATGCTTTCTGAAAGAGGATGCCATGTTTTTGTTGAGTATCAGTGAGTCTCAGTGGAGTCTCAGTGTCATCATTACTTTCTGAAGGAAGCATAAAGCGAACACGATGTTTTTTGTAGAATTTAAAGTAGAGCTCCCAGTTGAACTCTGGTGGAGCGGCCATGTCTAGGTCGCACTCTGGTGGAGCGGCCATGTCTAGGTCGCACTCTGGTGGAGCGGCCATGTCTAGGTCGCACTCTGGTGGAGCGGCCATGTCTAGGTCGCACTCTGGTGGAGCGGCCAAGTCTAGGTCGCACTGTGGTGGAGCGGCCACGTCTAGGTCGCACTGTGGTGGAGCGGCCACGTCTAGGTCGCACTGTGGTGGAGCGGCCACGTCTAGGTCGCACTGTGGTGGAGCGGCCACGTCTAGGTCGCACTGTGGTGGAGCGGCCACGTCTAGGTCGCACTGTGGTGGAGCGGCCACGTCTAGGTCGCACTGTGGTGGAGCGGCCACATCTAGGTCGCACTGTGGTGGAGCGGCCACGTCTAGGTCGCACTGTGGTGGAGCGGCCACGTCTAGGTCGCACTGTGGTGGAGCGGCCACGTCTAGGTCGCACTGTGGTGGAGCGGCCACGTCTAGGTCGCACTGTGGTGGAGCGGCCACGTCTAGGTCGCACTGTGGTGGAGCGGCCACGTCTAGGTCGCACTCTGGTGGAGCGGCCACGTCTAGGTCGCACTCTGGTGGAGCGGCCACGTCTAGGTCGCACTCTGGTGGAGAGGCCACGTCTAGGTCGCACTCTGGTGGAGAGGCCACGTCTAGGTCGCACTCTGGTGGAGAGGCCACGTCTAGGTCGCACTCTGGTGGAGCGGCCACGTCTAGGTTGCACTCTGGTGGAGCGGCCACGTCTAGGTCGCACTCTGGTGGAGCGGCCATGTCTAGGTCGCACTCTGGTGGAGCGGCCATGTCTAGGCCCCACGCATACTGTCCTTTATTTTTTCTATTTTTGTTTCTTTTGCTGGTCCTTTTTCTTCTGTCCATGTTTGAGGGTTTTTCTGCAGGGGGGGGGGGGCTGATAACACTTCTGGTTTTTGAATTTCCTTCTTAAGGCAGCTTTTTAGTGGAATCTTAGGGTCATCGTCGCTTTCTGGAGCTTTATGCTTCATAGAGCGTTTACAACATTTTGATGGAGTCCCCTGCTGACAGGATTTCTTTAATGCTTTCTGAAAGAGGATGCCATGTTTTTGTTGAGTATCAGTGAGTCTCAGTGGAGTCTCAGTGTCATCATCACTTTTTGAAGGAAACATAAAGCGAACACAATGTTTTTTGTAGAATTTAAAGTAGCGCTCCCAGTTGAACTCTGGTGGAGTGGCCATGTCTAGGTCGCACTCTGGTGGAGCGGCCATGTCAAGGTCGCACTCTGGTGGAGCGGCCATGTCAAGGTCGCACTCTGGTGGAGCGGCCATGTCAAGGTCGCACTCTGGTGGAGCGGCCATGTCAAGGTCGCACTCTGGTGGAGCGGCCATGTCAAGGTCGCACTCTGGTGGAGCGGCCATGTCAAGGTCGCACTCTGGTGGAGCGGCCATGTCTAGGTCGCACTCTGGTGGAGCGGCCATGTCTAGGTCGCACTCTGGTGGAGCGGCCATGTCTAGGTCGCACTCTGGTGGAGCGGCCATGTCTAGGTCGCACTCTGGTGGAGCGGCCATGTCTAGGTCGCACTCTGGTGGAGCGGCCATGTCTAGGTCGCACTCTGGTGGAGCGGCCATGTCTAGGTCGCACTCTGGTGGAGCGGCCATGTCTAGGTCGCACTCTGGTGGAGCGGCCATGTCTAGGTCGCACTGTGGTGGAGCGGCCATGTCTAGGTCGCACTGTGGTGGAGCGGCCATGTCTAGGTCGCACTGTGGTGGAGCGGCCATGTCTAGGCCACACGCATACTGTCCTTTTATTTTTTCTATTTTTGTTTCTCTTTCTCTTTTTTTTCTTCTTTTGTCCGGTTCTGTAATGAGCAAGGATTCTTCTGCATTGGGGGCTGATGACACTTTTGGTCTTTGCATTTCTTTCTTATTTGCTTCCTGACAGTGAATGCCACTTTTTCGTAACGTCTCTGTGTCAATGTCGCTTTCTTGGGGCAGCATAGAGCGATCACTATGTTTTGGTGGAGTCTCTTTGTGGAAGTAGAACTCTGGTGGAGTGGCCATGTCAAGGTCGCACTCTGGTGGAGTGGCCATGTCAAGGTCGCACTCTGGTGGAGTGGCCATGTCAAGGTCGCACTCTGGTGGAGTGGCCATGTCAAGGTCGCACTCTGGTGGAGTGGCCATGTCAAGGTCGCACTCTGGTGGAGTGGCCATGTCAAGGTCGCACTCTGGTGGAGTGGCCATGTCTAGGTCGCACTCTGGTGGAGTGGCCATGTCTAGGTCGCACTCTGGTGGAGAGGCCGTGTCTAGGTCGCACTCTGGTGGAGAGGCCGTGTCTAGGTCGCACTCTGGTGGAGAGGCCGTGTCTAGGTCGCACTCTGGTGGAGAGGCCGTGTCTAGGTCGCACTCTGGTGGAGCGGCCATGTCTAGGTCACACTCTGGTGGAGCGGCCATGTCTAGGCCCCACGCATACTGTCCTTTATTTTTTCTATTTTTGTTTCTTTTGCTGGTTCTTTTTCTTCTGTCCATGTTTGAGGGTTTTTCTGCAGGGGGGGGGGGGGGGGGGGGGGCTGATAACACTTCTGGTTTTTGAATTTCCTTCTTAGGGCAGCTTTTTAGTGGAATCTTAGGGTCATCGTCGCTTTCTGGAGCTTTATGCTTCATAGAGCGTTTACAACATTTTGATGGAGTCCCCTGCTGACAGGATTTCTTTAATGCTTTCTGAAAGAGGATGCCATGTTTTTGTTGAGTATCAGTGAGTCTCAGTGGAGTCTCAGTGTCATCATCACTTTCTGAAGGAAACATAAAGCGAACACAATGTTTTTTGTAGAATTTAAAGTAGTGCTCCCAGTTGAACTCTGGTGGAGTGGCCATGTCTAGGTCGCACTCTGGTGGAGCGGCCATGTCTAGGTCGCACTCTGGTGGAGAGGCCATGTCTAGGTCGCACTCTGGTGGAGAGGCCATGTCTAGGTCGCACTCTGGTGGAGAGGCCATGTCTAGGTCGCACTCTGGTGGAGCGGCCTTGTCTAGGTCGCACTCTGGTGGAGCGGCCTTGTCTAGGTCGCACTCTGGTGGAGCGGCCTTGTCTAGGTCGCACTCGGGTGGAGCGGCCTTGTCTAGGTCGCACTCGGGTGGAGCGGCCTTGTCTAGGTCGCACTGTGGTGGAGCGGCCATGTCCTGGTCGCACTGTGGTGGAGCGGCCATGTCCAGGTCGCACTGTGGTGGAGCGGCCATGTCCAGGTCGCACTGTGGTGGAGCGGCCATGTCCAGGTCGCACTGTGGTGGAGCGGCCATGTCCAGGTCGCACTGTGGTGGAGCGGCCATGTCCAGGTCGCACTGTGGTGGAGCGGCCATGTCCAGGTCGCACTGTGGTGGAGCGGCCATGTCCAGGTCGCACTGTGGTGGAGCGGCCATGTCCAGGTCGCACTGTGGTGGAGCGGCCATGTCAAGGTCGCACTGTGGTGGAGCGGCCATGTCAAGGTCGCACTGTGGTGGAGCGGCCATGTCAAGGTCGCACTGTGGTGGAGCGGCCATGTCAAGGTCGCACTGTGGTGGAGTGGCCATGTCAAGGTCGCACTCTGGTGGAGTGGCCATGTCTAGGTCGCACTTTGGTGGAGTGGCCATGTCTAGGTCGCACTCTGGTGGAGTGGCCATGTCTAGGTCGCACTCTGGTGGAGAGGCCGTGTCTAGGTCGCACTCTGGTGGAGAGGCCGTGTCTAGGTCGCACTCTGGTGGAGAGGCCGTGTCTAGGTCGCACTCTGGTGGAGAGGCCGTGTCTAGGTCGCACTCTGGTGGAGAGGCCGTGTCTAGGTCGCACTCTGGTGGAGAGGCCGTGTCTAGGTCGCACTCTGGTGGAGAGGCCGTGTCTAGGTCGCACTCTGGTGGAGAGGCCGTGTCTAGGTCGCACTCTGGTGGAGCGGCCTTGTCTAGGTCACACTCTGGTGGAGCGGCCTTGTCTAGGTCACACTCTGGTGGAGCGGCCTTGTCTAGGTCGCACTCTGGTGGAGCGGCCTTGTCTAGGTCGCACTCTGGTGGAGAGGCCATGTCTAGGTCGCACTCTGGTGGAGAGGCCATGTCTAGGTCGCACTCTGGTGGAGCGGCCTTGTCTAGGTTGCACTCTGGTGGAGCGGCCTTGTCTAGGTCGCACTCTGGTGGAGCGGGTGGAGCAGCCTTGTCTAGGTCGCACTGTGGTGGAGCGGCCATGTCCTGGTCGCACTGTGGTGGAGCGGCCATGTCCAGGTCGCACTGTGGTGGAGCGGCCATGTCCAGGTCGCACTGTGGTGGAGCGGCCATGTCCAGGTCGCACTGTGGTGGAGCGGCCATGTCCAGGTCGCACTGTGGTGGAGCGGCCATGTCCAGGTCGCACTGTGGTGGAGCGGCCATGTCCAGGTCGCACTGTGGTGGAGCGGCCATGTCCAGGTCGCACTGTGGTGGAGCGGCCATGTCCAGGTCGCACTGTGGTGGAGCGGCCATGTCCAGGTCGCACTGTGGTGGAGCGGCCATGTCCAGGTCGCACTGTGGTGGAGCGGCCATGTCAAGGTCGCACTGTGGTGGAGCGGCCATGTCAAGGTCGCACTGTGGTGGAGCGGCCATGTCTAGGTCGCACTCTGGTGGAGCGGCCATGTCTAGGTCGCACTCTGGTGGAGCGGCCATGTCCAGGTCGCACTCTGGTGGAGCAGCCATGTCCAGGTCGCACTCTGGTGGAGTCTTAATTTGAATGACGCTTTTTGGCGGTGTCTCAATGTGATGTTCGACAGGCCTGCGGTTTAAACCTTGTCTGCAGTAAATACTGCGTACATCTTCAATAAAAAAAAGGGAGGAATTGGATTTAGAACCTTCACCTACATTTCATATATTTTTCTTTGTACAACATCAAATTATATAAAAATGCAGGCTGACTATTGTTGGCCTTCATATAAAAATGCTGGTTGCCTGCCACTCATCCTGACCCACTGGCAGGCAATAATCACATGAAAAATCAGACGGGCTGGTTGTACCCAGCCCGTAAAAAGCCTGTCCATACATGGTGTGAGGGGGTTAGCTCGGCAGCGGGTGTGTGTGACCCCCGAGATGGGCTCCCCACACAAAAACAGGCCCAGCAAACGGAGGTTGTGGTTTTCAAAATCAAAAAGGTGCGGTTTATTTTCTATTTACAGTGACAAAACACAGCAAAGCAAAAGAAACATAAACAAAATAAATCCTGGTCAACTTGACCTCTGACTAAACATACAGGTTTCCTAACTAACAACTGGGATCAGCCTAGTGCTGTCCTAGTCCCTAAGTCCGTGGTTTTAAATGTCCAAGCAAATAGCCACACAGGCTTTGTCTCACCGCACAGGGGTTCACTCTCCCTAGACAGTCCACACAGGTCTGGTTCCAGGCATGAGCTAACATCTAATGAAGCTGGGAGTTCTTATAGAGGCCTAAATGAGCTGACAAGCTTCAGCTGGTCTCCTCATCTCTGTCTGCACGACGCCCCACACTCTCCCTAGAGGTATGAGTCATCCATGAGCCCACTAGCCTTATACAACTCTCCACCTAGTTGTATAAGTCGGCGTAAAGCCTGAATCTGGGCGAAATATATCTACCCCCCTGGATGCAACCAGGTGACTTTACCTTCCTGCTGTCACATACCCCCCCCTCTTGTTTTAACCTCGGGGTTGGAACACCAGCAATCAGGCATTCATGTACTCGAGACAAAGCATCCACATTCCCCATTTGAACGCCAGGGCGATGCTTTACTGTGAAGTTGAATTCCTGGAGGGCCAGGAACCACCTATTCACTCTTCTATTTGTTTCCTTGTTTTGAGCCATCCACTTTAACGGAGCGTGATCCGTAACCATGTCAAAGTGCCTACCTAGCAGGTAGTACCGAAGGGAATCTAGAGCCCACTTCACCGCTAAACACTCCTTTTCAACGGTGGCGTAATTTACCTCATGGGACTTCAACTTCCTGCTGAGGTAAATGACTGGGTGCTCTTCCCCGTTCCAGACCTGGGACAATACTGCTCCTAACCCCACATCTGACGCATCACTTTGTACGACAAAGTCTTTAGAGAAGTCGGGTGAGTACAACACTGGCTGGCTACATAAGGCTTGTTTCAAGAATTGGAATGCTGCCTCAGCCTCGGGGGTCCATTTAATCATGACCGACCCTTTCCCCTTCGTCAGGTTGGTTAGGGGCACAGCCTTAGAAGCAAAGTGGGGAATGAATCGCCGATAATACCCAGCGATTCCCAGAAAGGCTCGTACCTGCTTCTTGCTGTTGGGACGTGGCCAACTCTGGATGGCCTCGACTTTGTTGAGTTGGGGTTTTATTACTCCCCTCCCAATGGTGTACCCAAGATATTTGGCCTCCTCCTGCCCAATGGTACACTTCTTGGGGTTAGCCGTAAACCCCGCTTCCCGAACAGAGTCCAGGACTGCTTGCACTTTTGGCAGATGTGAGGCCCAATCTGTGCTATGGACAATTATGTCATCCAGGTAAGCCGCAGCATACTTCCGATGGGGCCTCAGCATCTGGTCCATTTTCCGCTGGAATGTGGCCGGCGCATTCTGTAACCCGAACGGCATTCTTTTATATTGGAACGCCCCGTCTGGGGTTACAAATGCGGTTTTCTCTTTGGCCGACTTGGCCATGGGGATTTGCCAATACCCTTTTGTGAGGTCAAGAGTCGTCATGTATCGGGCTGTTCCCAGCCGGTCGATCAACTCATCTATACGTGGCATGGGGTAGGTGTCAAATTTTGTAACTTTGTTCAACTGACGAAAATCGTTACAAAATCGCCAGCTCCCATCCGGTTTAGGCACCAACACAATGGGACTAGACCAATCACTTTGGGACTCCTCTATCACCCCTAAGTTCAGCATTTTCTGTACTTCCTCCCGTATTGCCTCCCGTCGGGCCTCTGGGATCCGATAGGGTTTTAACTTCACCCTTTCACCGGGCGGGGTAATGATGTCATGCTCTACCCCAGATGTTTGTCCCGGCAGCTCAGAGAATACCTCCTTGTTGCGAAGCACAAACTCCTTAACCTCCTGTTGTTGGGGTTGTGGCAAGGTGGCTGCTATTCCAACCTCAGGAATCATGCAACCAGTTTGAGCTGGTGACCAAGTGTCTGCGACTAGGGACTCTCTATCCCTCCAGGCTTTCAACAGATTAACGTGATAGATCTGTTCGGGCTTTCGCCTTCCTGGTTGTCTGACCTTGTAATTCACTTCGCTCACTTTTTCCATTATCTCGTAGGGGCCTTGCCATTTGGCAAGGAATTTACTTTCAACCGTAGGGACAAGTACCAGTATCCTATCCCCCGGGGAAAAGGTACGGGTCTTGGCTCCACGGTTGTACACTCTCTGTTGTGCTAACTGCGCTTGGGCCAAATGTTCCTTCACGATGGGCATTACCTGTGCAATTCGGTCTTGCATCAGGGCGACATGCTCAATCACACTCCTGTGGGGAGAACTCTCACTTTCCCAAGTTTCCTTGGCAATATCCAACAGCCCTCTTGGGTGTCTCCCATACAGTAACTCAAAGGGGGAGAATCCCGTAGAGGATTGGGGCACCTCCCTAATAGCAAACATCAGATAAGGAAGTAGACAGTCCCAATCCTTTCCATCTCTATCCACCACTTTCTTCAACATTTGTTTTAGGGTTTTGTTGAACCTTTCAACCAGCCCATCGGTTTGGGGGTGATACACAGATGTACGTAATTGCGTCACTTTGAACAATTTACACAGCTCCTTCATAACCCGGGACATAAAGGGTGTACCTTGGTCCGTAAGCAGTTCTTTACAAATACCCACCCGGCTAAACACAAGAGATAGCTCTTTGGCTATGGTTTTGGCCGAGGTATTTCGGAGAGGGATCGCTTCTGGATAACGGGTGGCATAGTCCATTATAACTAATATGTACTGGTGCCCCCTAGCGGACTTGATTATAGGACCTACCAAATCCATGGCGATCCTCTCAAACGGGACCTCAATGATGGGTAGAGGGACCAGCGGGCTACGGAAATGTGGCATCGGGGCCGACCTCTGACACACAGGGCAGGAGGAACAATAATTTTCTATGTCCTTCATCACCCCCGGCCAATAGAATCTCTGTAATACCCTCTCTCGGGTTTTCTCTGTCCCCAGATGACCTCCAAGAATGTGCCCATGGGCCAACTCCAACACCAACTTCCTGTAAGGTTTGGGCACCACAAGCTGCTCAACGGTTTCTTCTGCCCTTTTTGCCACCCGATACAGTAGGTCCTTCTCTACGCTGAAGTATGGGTAAGTGCAGGTATTATCTGGGTTCACTAACTCGCCATCTATTTTCACTACGTTTTCCCGTGCCTTTATTAGGGCGGGGTCTTTCAACTGTTCTGTGGCAAAGTTTTCCCTGTGAACCTCAAGATCAGAAAACTCCACAGACGGTAGGTTTTCGTCTGAGGAGGTGGGCTCCTCTCCAGTTTCTTGAGTCTCCCCTGCCAATACTGATAAGGGAAATTCCGGAGAGTCCTCACCACTCTCAGGGGAGTTCTGGCTATCACATTCCTGGTACATAGGGGCACCAGTGGGGGGCTCAGGATCATCCCACAGTTCCCAGAACTTCGGAAAATCCCTTCCCACAATGGCGTCATGCGGTAACTGAGATACTAAGCCCACTGGATGAGAGAGGGTACCTTTGGGGGTCTCGAAACACACTGTAGTCACTGGATACTCTCGGGTGTCCCCATGCACACAAATAACAGCTACCTTGCTATTCCCAGAGACCTCTGTTTTAACTAACTCAGCCTTTATCAGGGTCACAAGGCTACCTGAATCCAACAATACCACAACATTTCTACCATTAACACACATTTTGCATAAATGTTTCTCAGTTCCTCGAATGGGAGTGCATGCGACTGTCGCACACAGCGACTGACGTCTGCCCGTCAGAAAGTCACACTGCATGGGTTCCTCCACAACCGGGCAATTGGCTGCAATATGTCCCGCTTGCCGGCAGCGGTAGCAAACGATCCTTCTTGCGGCCTCTTGAGCCGCTGATTTCCCAGGCTGTTCTCGCCAAACTTGGGGTAGAGCTCCCACCCTCTCACTCTCTCCACCCTCACCCCTTGGAATCCTCTTATCCGCCCCTGGGGATGGTCTGGTCTTAGGGTGGAAAGTCCGAGTGTCTCTGGAAGAGGCCGTCAGGTTCTCTGTAGCCAAGTATTTCTCCACACGATCCACAAGACCATCGGCCGTCTCTGGGTCTCCATGGCTTACCCACTTTTGGATGGCAGTAGGAAGAGCTCTCAAAAACCGATCCATTACAACACGTTCCACAATCTTTGGTGCGGACAAAGTCTCTGGCTGTAGCCACTTTCTGCTCAGGTGAATGAGATCATACATTTGAGACCTGGGGGGTTTTCCAAGCTGGAAAGTCCAGTTATGCACACGCTGAGCCCGGACAGCCTGGGTGACACCCAGCCTTGCCAATATTTCAGCTTTTAGCATCACATAGTCTTTTGCTTGGTTAGGCTCTAGGTCATAGTAAGCTTTCTGCGATTCACCAGTTAACAGAGGAGCCACCAGTCCAGCCCACTGCTCCTCAGGCCACTTTTCTCTTTCAGCGGTCCTTTCAAATGTGGTCAAAAATACCTCTGGATCATCCTCTCCAGTCATTTTTGTCAATAAACGACTCACCCCAAAGGACGCGGTATTAGTGGGACGGCTTTCCTCACTGGTCTGCGGACGTTGCTGCATTACTGCTTCCATCTGTTGTTGTAGTCTCTGCTCTTGCTTCTGCAACAGGTCTATGAAGCGGGCCTCAGATTGCTGCTGGGCTTGTTGCTGAGCCTCCAGACTCTGTTGCAAAGTTGCGTTTGTCTGCTGCTGGGCTGCAAGGCTCTGTTGATGAGCTTGCTGCTGGGCTGCGAAGTTCTTTTGCAAACCTGCATTTGTCTGCTGTTGATTGGCATTTGCTAGAGCCAGCTGCTTCAGTATCTCCTCCATGCTGGCTTAAAAAAAAAACTGCCACTGGTTCTCCACCAACTGTGAGGGGGTTAGCTCGGCAGCGGGTGTGTGTGACCCCCGAGATGGGCTCCCCACACAAAAACAGGCCCAGCAAACGGAGGTTGTGGTTTTCAAAATCAAAAAGGTGCGGTTTATTTTCTATTTACAGTGACAAAACACAGCAAAGCAAAAGAAACATAAACAAAATAAATCCTGGTCAACTTGACCTCTGACTAAACATACAGGTTTCCTAACTAACAACTGGGATCAGCCTAGTGCTGTCCTAGTCCCTAAGTCAGTGGTTTTAAATGTCCAAGCAAATAGCCACACAGGCTTTGTCTCACCGCACAGGGGTTCACTCTCCCTAGACAGTCCACACAGGTCTGGTTCCAGGCATGAGCTAACATCTAATGAAGCTGGGAGTTCTTATAGAGGCCTAAATGAGCTGACAAGGTTCAGCTGGTCTCCTCATCTCTGTCTGCACGACGCCCCACACTCTCCCTAGAGGTATGAGTCATCCATGAGCCCACTAGCCTTATACAACTCTCCACCTAGTTGTATAAGTCGACGTAAAGCCTGAATCTGGGCGAAATATATCTACCCCCCTGGATGCAACCAGGTGACTTTACCTTTCTGCTGTCACACTAAACATACAGGTTTCCTAACTAACAACTGGGATCAGCCTAGTGCTGTCCTAGTCCCTAAGTCCGTGGTTTTAAATGTCCAAGCAAATAGCCACACAGGCTTTGTCTCACCGCACAGGGGTTCACTCTCCCTAGACAGTCCACACAGGTCTGGTTCCAGGCATGAGCTAACATCTAATGAAGCTGGGAGTTCTTATAGAGGCCTAAATGAGCTGACAAGCTTCAGCTGGTCTCCTCATCTCTGTCTGCACGACGCCCCACACTCTCCCTAGAGGTATGAGTCATCCATGAGCCCACTAGCCTTATACAACTCTCCACCTAGTTGTATAAGTCGGCGTAAAGCCTGAATCTGGGCGAAATATTTCTACCCCCCTGGATGCAACCAGGTGACTTTACCTTCCTGCTGTCACAATGGTTAGAATCTCGGCTGGTCTCTGCTGAACCGGCCAAGATTCGAACTGTCTATTGCCGGCTTTAGGAGCACAGACACTTTTAATTACAGCACTTAGGTTAAAGGGATAGTGCATATTAAAATGCTCACGGATAATTAATTAGCGCTGTTTTATATGTATTCGTTTTGTCTGTCTGTATGGCTGTGTTTACAAGGGTGATGAGGCCCATATAGCATGAAAGGGCCGTTTTTGCAGCATTTGTAACTTCCAGGTGCTGTATGCAGGCAGTCCATTGAAAATGATTAGAACGCACAGCTGTACAGACGCAGCCACTCCTCCTAATATGACGTGCACTGTCTGCATTCAGGGCCATTCGCCCACACCTAGGGCCACTGTTAGAAATCATGGGGCCCCGTTCAGCTTGCATGACTGGGCCCCCACCACCAGGGCCTGAGCCTGCCCCCCAGATTACATTCAGCCAGCAGAGAAAAAAGGAGGTGGTGTGCTCTGTCAAGAAATCAGGGTGTGACAACATTTTGCCAACAGTGGAAGGGGTTTAAAACCTGTACAGCACTCAGGGATCAAATATGTGTATATAACGTTGTCGTGTTTAAGCACGTGGAGAGGAGGCAATATAACACCTCCTTACCACCTGTCAAATGCCCTCTGAAGAGAAACCTGAATGTGGATTGCTGTTCAGAGGGCACCACATGTTTAACCACTTGCCGCCCGCCCACCGTCAGTTTTTTAGGCAGACCTGAACGGACGCTCCATACAGTTCTGACATCTGATCCGCTCCGCTAAATTCAGATGGATGGAAACCCTATTTTCCATTTGTCTGGCGGATCGGATGAAAATGGACAGGCGGATCCATTCTCATCCTAACCTCCATAAAGGAGAGCAGAGATCCGACAGGTCTCTCTCTCCACAGTGAGCGTAGACGGACCTGTCATCCGCCGGCTCAGCGGGGATCAACGGAGCGAAAGGGGCCTAAGAGTCTGCAAGGAAGCAAATGCTTTGGAAGAACAACTATCAGCGTTCAGCATCTAAAACCAGCCTTCTCTTATATTGTGGCGATTCATTTACAGTGATCGTGATGCTGCATATTACCAGCATTCACTGCCATTCTCGCGCATGCGTAATAACCACAGCAAGCGGCACAGGAAACTTCTAATGTTGCCATCACAACGGCAGCGGAAGTGCCCGCCCCGTTGTGATGGCAACCAAGATGGCGCTGTGATCCGTCTTAAATCATGTCATTTCCTGACGGGAAATAACACGATTTTTTTTTCTCACAATACTGCCCACTGACTCCTGGGAAATTAGGACTCCTATTTCCCAGGAGCACAGGTGAGGGAGGAAGTGATGCGGAGCGCTGCGGCCCCAGAAGTGGCAGATTAGGAGCCACTACATAGCAACAGCACATTTCTGGTGAGTTAAAAAAAGAATTCACTCCAAAAAAATTTTTATAGTACTAAAGGACTGTGAAAATGTAAAAATGCTTTTCAGGGTGGAACGCTTTAAATTGAATGTAAACCCCATTCATGAAATTTGAACTGCAGTGTTTTCTTATCTCTCCATGTCCCGTAGCTTTGTCCTGCTCCGTTCTTCTGTTATCAGCCTGATAACTCCTGAGGGGAGGAGCCTGAAGTGTGTGTCGGGGAGGGAGGGAGCTATAACTTAGCAGCGTGCTGAACTATTCAGAGGCAAGCTCTGCATGTGTGGGGAGGAGCTGTCTGGCAGTCTTTCACAGTGTATAGCAAGTATCCACACCCAGTGCTGAATGAGATAGAGAAAATCCTAACAGGATGTGCACTTTTCTAAACAGTATATAGATCTGTAGACAGCAGATATACATGTAAGGTGATTGAGAATGGAGACTAGTCCCCTATTGCTGGTCACCCATAGATGGATAAATATGGACTATCTCGGTACCGATATAGACAGTGTACACAACCAGATTGTAAAACAATATTAAATGCTTATTAATACAAAAAATATATACATGTAAGACTTATGTAGGGAGATTTGTTTCATCTCTGTGTATCATCTGAGGCTGATCACCTCACTGGGTGTATGGCAGGTTTACATCCACTTTAAATATTGCTTATAAATTTGAATATGATGGGACAATATTGATGGGGTAATATGATGGGGGCAATTTTGATTGGGACAATATGATTGGGGCAATTTTGGTGGGGCAAATTTGAACAGGGCAATATTGATAAGGGCAATTTCGAGGTGGGGACAATTTTG
Source organism: Rana muscosa (assembly GCA_029206835.1). NCBI lineage: Eukaryota > Metazoa > Chordata > Amphibia > Anura > Ranidae > Rana > Rana muscosa. Next base: position 198,496,207 of record CM055126.1, on the reverse strand, counting down.
AAGGGGGCAATATGATGGGCCAATTTTGGAGGGAGGGCAATATGATGGTGGCAATTTTGATTAGGGCAATATGATGGGGCAATTTGATGGGGACATTCTGATGGTGGCAATTTTGATGGGGCCATTTTGATGGTGACAATATGAGGGAAACTTTGATGGGGCAATATTAATGGGGGCAATTTTGATGGAGGGCAATATTAATAGTGGTAATTTGATGGGGGCAATTTTTATGATGGTAAATTTGATGGGGGCAATTTTGATGGAGGACAATATGATGGGGGCAATTTTGATGGGGCAGTTTTAATGGAGGACAATTTTGATGGTGGTAATTTGATGGTGGTAATTGAATAGGGGCAATTTTCATGAGGGCAATTTAGATGGTGGTAATTTGAAGAGGGCAATTTTGATGGGGGCATTTTTCATGAGGGCAATTCTGATGGGGCAAAATTTGGTGTGGGAAATTATGATGGGGCGATTGATGGGGGCAATATTGACGGGGGACAATTTTGATGATGGCAATACGAGGGAAATTTTGATGGGGCAATTTCGAGGGGGTAATATTAATAAGGCCAATTTTGATGGTGGCAATTTGATGGGAAAATATTTATGGGGCAATATTGATGGGGCATTTCTAAAGGTGTCAATATGATGGGGGCAACTTTGATGGGGGAAATATTGATGGGGGCAATATGATGGTGTCAATATGAGGGAAAATTTGATGGGGCAATATTGTGGGGGATTTTGGAGGGGGCAATTTGCTGGGGGCAATATATACTGTGGCAATTCTGATGGCAATACTGATGGGGCAATTTTGATGGAGCAATATAATGGGGGCAATATTGATGGAGGGCAATTTTGATTGTGTCAATATGATGGTATAATTTTGATGAGGGCAATATGATGGGGCAATTTTGATTGGAGCAATATTGATGGTGTCAATATGATGGGGCAATTTTGATGGTGGTAATTTTAATGAGGGCAATTTTGACGGTGGTAATTTGGGGGCACATATGATGAGGTAAATATTGATGGTGTCAATTTGATGGGGGCAATTCTGATGGTGGTAATTTTGATGGGGGCAATTTTGATGGAGTATGAGGGCCATTTTAGATGGGGGCAATATGATGGGTGCCGTGACCTAGATGGGGTAAGTGTGGGACTGGCTGGCAGCCTGGCAGTCAACAGATGAGCAAAGTGGTTATAGAGCGACAGGGTGGGGTGTGTGGGTGGAGTGAGTTTGCCAGGTTTGCTGCCCCCCAAAAAAAACATAAAGACCTCTTTCACACTGGTGTGCTTTTCAGGTGTTTTTGCGTTTAAATATAGCGCCTGAAAAGCGCCTCTCAATGTTCCCCGGTGGGAAAGTCTGAGTGTTTTCACATTGGGGCACTGCGCCTGCAGGACGGAAAAAAAGTCCTGCAAGCAGCATCTTTGGGGCTTCTCCACCGCCTCTGCTCATTGAAATAATTGGGCACCGCTGCCGAAGCACCTGCAAAGCGATTTTCGGGTGCTATTAACCCTTTCCTCGGCCGCTAGAGTTAAAAGTGCCCAGCTAGCATCTGAATAGCGCTGCTATAACAGCGGTAAAGCGCCGATAGAACTAGTGGCGCTTTACCGCTACTGCCCCCACCACCCCAGTGTGAAAGTAGCCTTAGCAACAGCCACCTCTGCACATAACTGCCGCTCAGTGGATATTTTCTCAATTTTACCACAATTATCTCTATACCCCTAGAGAACGTTGTGCGGGAAAATAGCCGTATATAAGCAGTTTATGAAATCCTACCACCATCCCATCTACCACCAAAACCCATCCCCCATTTTTCACCATTAAAGTGGAAGTAAACCCATCGATTTAACAGTTTCAAAAAGCAGTTACATTCCCGGTATGCCGGGAATGCCAACTGTCACATTGGTTGTGCTCTCAACCAAACTGTCAAACCATCCAATGGCTGGTGTCATAAATGATCACATGTGCAGCATCATGGCAGTTGAAGATTAAACAGTGGCCAAGATGGCAGCTTCCTTGCCTGAAAATGATAGGAGGGTTTACTTCCACTTTAATAACTTCAGAAAATCGTCTTCAATAATTCTAGATGCATAAATGAATTTTGTTGCTGCCATTGTCATGGAGATCCTGCCAGAAGCAGGCGTCCCGGTCTTCCTGATTCTCGGTTGCGCATGCTCCGCCCTGCAGGTGGCGCCAGAGGGGCTATTTAAACCTGTCAATCGCAGACAGTCCCTGCTGTCTGCTCTACAGCGTTGAGTACCTGAAAACCTGATCTGAAGACTTACCTGTGTTTGACCCGGCCTGCCTGTGACTTCTCCAGTTTTCTGCCTGCATCCGACCCCTGGCTTGTTGTGACCTCTCCTCTGTCTGATCCCTCTGTACCTTGCTGCCAGCCAGTTAACCGACCTGGCTTGTCTGACCAATCTCACTGTTCCTAGTTCCGGTCCAGTCTGCTAAGCTGATCCAGTTTGCTGTGTTCCTGGTTCCGGTCCAGTCTGCTAAGCTGATCCAGTTTGCTGAGTTCCTGTGTTCCTGGTTCCGGTCCAGTCTGCTAAGCTGATCCAGTTTGCTGAGTTCCTGTGTTCCTGGTTCCGGTCCAGTCTGCTAAGCTGATCCAGTTTGCTGAGTTCCTGTGTTCCTGGTTCCGGTCCAGTCTGCTGAACGATTCCAGTTTGAGTGTTCCTGATTCCAGTTCTACCTGCTGTGTTCCAGTGTGCCTACCAAGTCTGCATAACTACCTTCACCTTGGTTGATCCTGCCAGGCACTCGTACCCCTCCTACCTCCGCGCCTGCTGTTAACTTACCAGGGGCCGCTGGTGGGAGCCGTAAGGGAGGCCTTCCTCTGCAAGTCCAGGCTCATCACCGCTAGGTACGTGACAGCCATGCTCGCTCTGTATATATAAAAACACAGGAAAAAAAAACAAGAAGTTTGTCAGCATTTACAAGGATTATACATCGAGAAATACAAAAAGCTCCTGCAAAGGGTAATACCTTTAACCACTAGCTGCATATGACGGTGGGACGATGCAGCTTTCGTTCTGGGCGGACGTCACATGACGTCTTCGTCTTTCCGAGCCACTAGGGGGGGCGCGCACCTGCCGCGTCACTGGGGACCCGATGTGCGTGCCCAGCGGCCGCGATGTCCGCCTGGCACCCGCGATTTCCCAGTAACTAAGCAGGACCATGGATCTGTGTGTTTAAACACACAGATCAACATCCTGTCAGGGAGAGGAGACCGATGGTGTGTCCCTTGTACATAGGGACACCAATCGGTCACCTCCCCCAGTCAGTCCCCTCCCCCCACAGTTAGAATCACTCCCTAGGAAACACATTTAACCCCTTGATCGCCCCCTAGTGTTAACCCCTTCCCTGCCAGTCATATTTATACAGTAATCTGTGCATTTTTATAGCACGGATCGCTGTATAAATGTGAATGGTCCCAAAAATGTATCAAAAGTGTCCGATGTGTCCGCCAAAATATCGCAGTCACAATAAATCAAAAAATAAAAAACCGCAGATCGCCGCCATTTCTAGTAAAAAAAAAAATGCCATAAATCTATCCCCTATTTTGTAGCCGCTATAACTTTTGCGCAAACCAATCCATATACGTTTATTGTGATTTTTTTATACCAAAAATATGTAGAAGAATAGATATTGGCCTAAACTGAGGAGAAATTTGTTTTAAAAAAAAAAAAATTTGGATATTTATTATAGTAAAAAATATTGTGTTTTTTCAAACTTGTCCCTCTTCTTTTGTTTATAGCGCAATAAGTAAAAACCGCAGAGGTGATCAAATACCACCAAAAGAAAGCTCTATTTGTGGGGGAAAAAACATTATAAAAATTTAATTTGGGTACAGTGTTGCATGACCGCGCAATCGTCAAAGTGTGACAGCGCTGAAAGCTCAAAAATGGCTTGGGCAGGAAGGGGGTGAAAGTGCCCTGTATTGTATTGAGGTGGTTAAAAAAACTTTTATTCTATAGGGATATTGTATTGGGTGCAACTAATCTATGGGACACTCTGATGGGGCAATTAACTTCTTGGCGTCCGCGCTATAGCCGAATGGCGGCTACAACGCGGACCTGAATTGCCGGGAGGACGTCAATAGACGTTCTCCCGTGCTCGAGCGGCCTGCGCGCCCCCTGCAGGGCGTGCGGCTATGAGAGTCGGTCCCGACCCTTACCACGTGATCAGCTGTCAGCCAATGACAGCTGATCATGTGATGTAAACAGAGGCGGTAATCAGCTATTTTTTCTCCTCGCGAGGAAAAAAAAAGCCGCTCACCGGCAGAAGACAGCGGGGCATCAGTCCCGATCAGGGAGAGCTGCAGACAGCTCATCTGTGCAACCTGTCAGTGCCACCTATCCGTGCCCACAGTGCCACCTATCCGTGCCCACAGTGCAAAATCTAAAAGTCACTAATCAGTGCCTCAAAACAGTGCTGCCCATCATTGTCACCTACCAGTGCCCATTGTTGTCACCTACCAGTGCCACCTATCAGTGCCCATCAGTGGGGCACGGTGATGGGGCAATTAATCTATGGGGCACTGTGATGAGGCAATTAATCTATGGGGAACTGTGATGGGGCAATTAATCTATGGGGAACTGTGATGGGGCAATTAATCTAATCTATAGGGCACTGTGATGGGGCAATTAATCTATAGGGCACTGTGATGGGGCAATTAATCTATAGCGGCACTGTGATGGGAGCAATACATGCGATTGCAACGTGGTAGTAAAGCAAGTATGAGATTTAATCATTCAGTGAGAAGGCAACATATCGCCTGTGAAACTCCAGCGTCCTAGCAGCAAAAGGACTCTAGGCAGCAGGGGCTGCATGTGTTATAAATACAACCTTAGGGTCACCATACACATTACAATCTGACTGTACAATCTCTGTATAACCAGCAACTGCTTTAGGGTCTGTATGTCGGCTACTCTTTCCGGGTTCAGAGCACGCACAATGATTACCCCGAGATGGTAACCCCTTCCCAGCCAGTGTGACAGTGTATAGTATCATCACTGATCACTGTATTAGTGTTGCTATTGATGGCAGTGTCAATTAACCACTTCAGCCCCAGAAAAATGTACCCCCTTCCTGACCAGGCCATTTTTTGCGATATGGCATTGTGTCGCTTTCACTCACAACTGCGCGGTCGTGCGACGTGGTACCCAAACAAAATTGATGTCCTTTTTTCCCACATAAATAGAGCTTTCTTTTGGTGGTATTTGATCACCTCTGCGGTTTGACCGACAATTTTGAAAAAAAAACAAAAAACAATTTTTTTACTTTCTGCTATAATACATATACAAAAAAACATTAAAAAAATAAAATAAAAATGTATTTATCAGTTTTGGCCAATATTTGCTCTGCTACATATTTTTGGTAAAGAAAAATCCCAAGAAGCGTATATTGATTGGCTTGTGCAAAAGTTATAGCGTCTACAAACTATGGAAAAGATTTATGAACTTTTTTTTTTTTTTTTATGTATTTACTGGTAATGGCGGCGATGTGCACATTTTTGGACTGTGACATTTCAGCGGACAAATCTGATCCTAAGGCCCCTTTCACACTTGTACGACTTGTCCCGCGATTTTGGACTGCAAAATCACATGACAAGTCATTCTCCATGGTTTTCAATGACTACCATTCATATTGGCACGACTTCAAAGTAGTTCCTGCACTACTTTTTTTCTGAAGTCGGATCCCGTATTAACGGATGCGACTTGTGCATGAAGGGGAACTCCACGCCAATTTAAAAAAAAAAAAATGGCATGGGTTCCCCCTTCATGAGCATACCGGCCCTTCGGTCTGGTATGGATTTCAAGGGGAACCCCCTCCCCACGCTGAAAAAAACGGCATGAGGGTCCCCCAAAAATCCATACCAGACTCTTATCTGAGAACGCAGCCCGGCAGGTCAAAAAAGGGGGTGGGGACGAGCGAGCGCCCCCCCCCCCTGAACCGTACCCGGCCGCATGCCCACAACATGGGGTGGTGTGTGCCATCATGCCCCCTTCTGACGTCACCGCCCGGGGCATGATGGGATGGTGACGTAACAATGGGGCGGGTTCACCGGATGACATTACCCAGTGAACCCGCCCCATGGCTATATAAGTCGTTGCGCACCGCGCACACGGCATTACAGCGGGAGAGAGCGTTGCGTCAACATTGGAAGAAGAGAAGAGGAAAGAACACCAGGCAAGAGCTAGCAAAAGAGTGGGCAAAAGAGCAGAAGAACTCGGCAGAAGACGACCGGACAGCGGGAGGAGAACCGGAGAGCGTGGAGAAGAGGCCGGAGAGACCCCCGAAGTCGGAAGAGACCCCCGGAGCTGCCTAATAAATTAATTACTTTAAAAACCTGTGTAGTGCGTTTTATTTTTGACACTTTTTATTCCAGGGGAATGGGTAGGGGTACGATGTACCCCATACTCATTCACATAGGGTGGGGGGCTGGGATCTGGGGGCCCCTTATTAAAGGGGGCTCTTAGATTCCGATAAGCCCCCTCCCCCAGAGACCCCGACAACCAACGGCCAGGGTTGTAGGGAAGGGGCCCTTGTCCTCATCAACATGGGGGCAATGTGCAAAGCACCCACCCCCCCATGTTGAGGGCATGCGGCCCGGTATGGTTCAGGAGGAGGGGGGCGCTCGCTCGTCCCCATCCCCTTTCCTGACCTGCCAGGTTGCGTGCTTGGATAAGGGTCTGGTATGATTTTAGGGGGAAAAAAACGGCGTGGGGGGTTCCCCTTAAAATCCATACCAGACTGAAGGACCCGATATGCTCATAAAGGGGGAACACATACCGGTTTAAAAAAATAATAATATTTGGCGTGGAGTTCCCCTAATTATTGGGGAATCAAAGTCGCGTCCCTTGTCATTGAAGTCGTACTTCAAGTCGTAGGGCAAAGTCAGATCCACAGTCGTATGACTGTCTTGTCAAAATCACGGCAAAATTACGCGACTTTGGAGTAGCACAAGTGTGAAAGGAGCCTAAGTGACACTTTTTGGGGAAGGGGTTAACACTAGGGGGCAATCAAGGGGTTAACTGGGTTCCCTGGGTGTGTTCTTACTGTGTGGGGGGGATGGGCTCACTGGAACGCCACAAAAATCGCTGTTCCATCCTGATCACTGGGAACAGCAGATCTCCATGCTGTCTCCTGTCAGAACGGGGATCCACCTTATTTACATAGGCAGGTCTTCATTCTGCCTCTGTATACCACGATCGGTGGCCGCCGGCAGACATTGAGTCTGCGGGACCTGTGGGCGCACTACCCCGGCGTGCCCGTCATTACTAGCATAAAAGGAGAAAAATTCCAGTATATATACCATAGATTGTTGTTGACGCTTTACCATTCACACAAACCATTCAATGCACACTTATTGGGATTTTCTTTCCTTGTAGCAGAATTCATTTTGGCCTAAATTTATGAAGAAACTGTATTTGTTTTTTTAAATTGGATATGTTTTGTAGCAGAAAGTAATATATATTTTTTTTTCAAAATTGTTGTTCTTTTTTTTTTGTTTATATAATAAAAATGAAAAACCCAGTGGTGATCAAATACCACTATTTGTGTAAAAAAATAAAAATGATAAAATGCCATTTGGGTACAGCGTTGCATGTCCGCGCAATTACCAGTTAAAATAGCGCAATGCTAAATAGCACAAAATGGCCTGGTCATGTAGGGGGGTAAAATCTTCTGGAGCTCAAGTGTTCAAATCTACCAAAACTGTGTAACACGAGGACCTACCTAAACCATCCAGTCAATCTGTATACAGACAGGCAGGACATTGCATTACATACTTGATAATGAATCTAAAGAGGATTGTACAATTAGATTGTAAGTTGTGTGGGGAGCTTTGGTATGAGATCAGCCTTCATACCAGGTACACCATAGAGCAGGGGTCTCTTAAACTTTCTGAGTAAAGGGCTTTGATGGGGACTGTGGCCAGTGTGCGTATAAAATGTCCTGTGTCAATGGGAGTAAAGAATCCCCCATCATTGGTGTCAGTGGGAAGAATAGTGCCCCATTGTTGGGCTCAGTGGTAGGAAAATTGCCCCATTGTTGAGCTCAGTGGTAGGAATAGTGCCCCATTGTTGAGCTCAGTGGTAGGAATATTGCCTCATTGTTGGGCTCAGTAGTAGGAATTGTGCCCCATTGTTGGCCTCAGTGGTAGGAATAGTGCCCCATTGTTGGGCTCAGTGGTGGGAATAGTGCCCCATTGCTGGGCTCAGTGGTAGGAATTGTGCCCCATTGTTAGGCTCAGTGGTAGGAAGGATGCCCCATTGTTAACCTCTGTGGTGGGAATAGTGCCCCATTGTTGGCCTCGGTGGTAGGAATCGTGCCCTATTGTTGAGCTCAGTGGTAGGAATATTGCCCCATTGTTGGGCTCAGTGGTAGGAATAGTGCCCCATTGTTGGGCCCAGTTGTAGGAATATTGCCCCATTGTTGGGCTCAGTGGTAGGAATAGTGCCCCATTGTTGGGCACAGTGGTAGGAATAGTGCCCCGTTGTTGGGCTCAGTGGTAAGTATAGTGCCCCATTGTTGGGCTCAGTGGTAGATATAGTGCCCCATTGTTAGGCTCAGTGGTAGGAAGGGTGCCCCATTGTTGACCTCAGTGGTGGGAATAGTGCCCCATTGTTGGCCTCGGTGTTGGGAATAGTCCCCCATTGTTGGCCTCGGTGGTAGGAATAGTGCCCCATTGTTGAGCTCAGTGGTAGGAATATTGCCCCATTGTTGAGCTCAGTGGTAGGAATATTGCCTCATTGTTGGGCTCAGTAGTAGGAATTGTGCCCCATTGTTGGCCTCAGTGGTTGGAATAGTGCCCCATTGTTGGGCTCAGTGGTTGGAATAGTGCCCCATTGTTGGGCTCAGTGGTAGGAAGGGTGCCCCACTGTTGGGCTCAGTGGTAGGAAGGGTGCCCCATTGTTGACCTCAGTGGTGGGAATAGTGCCCCATTGTTGGCCTCGGTGGTGGGAATAGTGCCCCATTGTTGGCCTCGGTGGTGGGAATAGTGCCCCATTGTTGGCCTCGGTGGTGGGAATAGTGCCCCATTGCTGGGCTCAGTGGTAGGAATTGTGCCCCATTGTTAGGCTCAGTGGTAGGAAGGATGCCCCATTGTTAACCTCTGTGGTGGGAATAGTGCCCCATTGTTGGCCTCGGTGGTAGGAATCGTGCCCTATTGTTGAGCTCAGTGGTAGGAATAGTGCCCCATTGTTGAGCTCAGTGGTAGGAATATTGCCCCATTGTTGGGCTCAGTGGTAGGAATAGTGCCCCATTGTTGGGCCCAGTTGTAGGAATATTGCCCCATTGTTGGGCTCAGTGGTAGGAATAGTGCCCCATTGTTGGGCACAGTGGTAGGAATAGTGCCCCGTTGTTGGGCTCAGTGGTAAGTATAGTGCCCCATTGTTGGGCTCAGTGGTAGATATAGTGCCCCATTGTTAGGCTCAGTGGTAGGAAGGGTGCCCCATTGTTGACCTCAGTGGTGGGAATAGTGCCCCATTGTTGGCCTCGGTGTTGGGAATAGTCCCCCATTGTTGGGCTCGGTGGTAGGAATAGTGCCCCATTGTTGAGCTCAGTGGTAGGAATAGTGCCCCATTGTTGAGCTCAGTGGTAGGAATATTGCCTCATTGTTGGGCTCAGTAGTAGGAATTGTGCCCCATTGTTGGCCTCAGTGGTTGGAATAGTGCCCCATTGTTGGGCTCAGTGGTTGGAATAGTGCCCCATTGTTGGGCTCAGTGGTAGGAAGGGTGCCCCACTGTTGGGCTCAGTGGTAGGAAGGGTGCCCCATTGTTGACCTCAGTGGTGGGAATAGTGCCCCATTGTTGGCCTCGGTGGTGGGAATAGTGCCCCATTGTTGGCCTCGGTGGTGGGAATAGTGCCCCATTGTTGGCCTCGGTGGTGGGAATAGTGCCCCATTGTTGGCCTCAGTGGTGGGAATAGTGCCCCATTGTTGAGCTCAGTGGTCGGAATATTGCCCCATTGTTGGGCTCAGTGGTCGGAATATTGCCCCATTGTTGGGCTCAGTGGTCGGAATATTGCCCCATTGTCGGGCTCAGTGGTAGGAATAGTGCCCCATTGTTGGTGTAGAAGGCATAGTGCCTTGTATCAATGGGAAGAATAGTGCCTTAAGGGCCTGATAAAGGCAAGCAAAGGGCCACATTTGGGCCTGTGGGGCGCCGAGAGGCCGCATATTTGTGTGCGACAGGCGCCAGGGGGTTAAAAAAAATAAATGCAGTGTTTTTCTTTGCCCAAAAATGCAGTGCTTTTTTTTTTGCCCATGTACATGAGGCCTTAAGATATAATTTAAATGTAGTAACATTTCAGTAAATTTAATCCCATACTGTTCACTGTGCAGGGATGAGCCCCTGGTCGGTTCGCACCAGAACCTGCGAACAGACAAAATGTTCGTGTAAACTTTAGAACCCTATTAAACACAATGGACTTGAACGTTCAAAATCTAAAGTGTTAATTATAAAGGCTAATATGCAAGTTATTGTCCTAAAAAGTGTTTGGGGACCCGGGTCCTGCACCAGAGGACATGTATCAATGCAAAAAGAAGTTTTAAAAAACGGCCGTTTTTTCGGGAGCAGTGATTTTAATAATGCTTAAAGTGAAACTATAAAAGTGAAATATTCCTTTAAATTTCGTACCTGGGGGGTGTGTATGATATGCATGTAAAGTGGCGCATGTTTCCCGTGCTTATGCTGCGTACACACGATCGTGATTCACGGCGGTGAAAACACCGCCGTGAATCACGACGGGAAAAACAAGGGAGCGGCTAGGTTCCCTACACACGTCCGTTTTTCCCGACATTTTTCTCTTTGTCGAGAAATGGGAAAACTGCCGCGGAAAAAAACGATGGGAATCACGACGAGAAAAATTAGAGCATGTTCTAATTTTTCTCGTCGTGATTCATGCCGTTTTTCTCGTCGGGAAAAATGACCAAAAGCCCACACACGGTCGTTTTTCTCGTCAAAGAGAAAAAATTTCATTTTTCCCGACGAGAAAAATGGTCGTGTGTACGCGGCATTAGAACTGTCCCTGCACAAAATGTCATTTTTGAAGGAAAAAAAGTCATTTAAAACTCACTCGCGGCTATTAATGAATTGCCGGCTCCCGGCAATACATACAAAAGTCATTGATAAAAATAAAAAAAAAGCGTGGGGGTCCCCCAGAATTCAATTACCAGGCCCTTCAGGTCTGGTATAGATATTAAGGGGAACCCCGCCGCAAATTTTTTTAAAAAATGCGTGCGGTTCCCCCAAATATCCATACCAGGCCCTTCAGATCTGGCATGGATTTTAAGGGGAACTCCACCCCAAATTTAAAAAAAAATGGCGTGGAGTCCCCCCAAAAATCCATACCAGACCCTTATCCGAGCACGCAACATGGCCGGCCGCAGGAAAAGAGGGGGGGGACGAGAGCGGCCCCCCTCCCTCCTGAACCGTACCAGGCCACATGCCCTCAACATGGGGAGGATGTCCCCATGTTGATGGAGACAAGGGCCTCATCCCCACAACCCTTGCCCGGTGGTTGTGGGGGTCTGCGGGCGGGGGGCTTATCGGAATCTGGAAAATGTCAGGTTGGGTCTGACATACCGAGGGGGCGGACCTGATGGGGAACTTCCCTCACTGTAATACATGTAGAGACCCGCCCCTTCTCATGTTCCGCATCAGGTCCTCAGCCTTACACCGAGTCATTGGCTGAGCGGACCTGATGGGGAACTTTAGAAGGGGCGGGTCTATACATGTAATAGACTGCGGAGGAAGTTCCCCATCAGGTCCGCTCAGGCTCAGCCAATGACGGACAGCGCTGGACATCGGATCGCCGCGGGACACTGGATTTCACTGCTGGAATGTTTTTTTTTTTTTTTTTTAATAAAGAACTTTTCCAAGGTGTTTGTGTGTTTTTTTTTTTTTACATTTTTTGACACTTTCTTCGTGAAATGGTAGGGGTACAATGTACCCCTTACCAATTCACATGGGGGGGCGGGATCTGGGGGTCCCCTTTGTTAAAGGGGTCTTCCAGATTCCGATAAGCCCCCCCGCCCGCAGACCCCCACAACCACCGGGCAAGGGTTGTGGGGATGAGGCCCTTGTCCCCATCAACATGGGGACATCCTCCCCATGTTGAGGGCATGTGGCCTGGTACGGTTCAGGAGGGAGGGGGGCCGCTCTCTCCCCCCCTCTTTTCCTGCGGCCTGCCAGGTTGCGTGCTCGGATAAGGGTCTGGTATGGATTTTTAGGGGGACTCCACGCCATTTTTTTTTAAAATTTGGGGTGGAGTTCCCCTTAAAATCCATGCCAGATCTGAAGGGCCGGGTATGGATATTTGGGGGAACCGCACGCATTTTTTTTTAATTTGCGGCGGGATTCTGTACCAGACCTGAAGGGCCTGGTAATTGAATTCTGGGGGACCCCCACGCTTTTTTTTTATTTTTTTATCAATGACTTTTGTATGTATTGCCGGGAGCCGACAATTCATTAATAGCCACGAGTGAGTTTTAAATGACTTTTTTTCCTTCAAAAATGACACATTGTGCAGGGAAATGCGCCACTTTACATGCATATCATACACACCCCCCAGGTACGAAATTTAAAGGAATATTTCACTTTTATTGTTTCACTTTAAGCATTATTAAAATCACTGCTCCCGAAAAAACGGCCGTTTTAAAAACTTTTTTTTGCATTGATACATGTCCCCTGGGGCAGGACCCGGGTCCCCAAACACTTTTTAGGACAATAACTTGCATATAAGCCTTTATAATTAGCACTTCAGATTTCTCCCATAGACTTTTCGAATTTGCCGCGAACACCCCAATTTGTTCGCTGTTCGGCGAATGGGCGAACAGGCAATGTTCGAGTCGAACATGAGTTCGACTCGAACTCGAAGCTCATCCCTATCGCTGTGTATACATTCCAGCATGAAATACACAGTGGAGTATTCAGTAATAAAAATATTACACAATGATGATCTTGTTTGTTTCTGGTTTGTGCACGCTTCCCATACAGCCATGATATTTTCTTTCTGACCCCAGATCTCTAAATCCTTAAGGTTTCTTGGCTGTCTCTTGGCAACTCGAAGTCTCAGCTCCCTCCATAAAATATCTATAGGATTAAGGTCTGGAGACTGGCTAGGCCACTCCATGACCTTAACTACTTGCTTACTGGGCACTTAAACCCCCCTCCTGCCCAGACCAATTTTCAGCTTTCAGCACTGATGCACTTTCAATTGCGCGGTCATACAACGCTGTACCTAAATGAAATCATTTTTTTCCCACAAATAGAGCTTTCTTTTGGTGGTATTTGATCACCTCTGCGGTTTTTATTTTTTGTTAAAAAAAATTAATAAGACCGATTAAAAAAAATAAATAAAACATTTTTGTTATAAAATTTTGCAAACAGGTAATTTTTCTCCTTCATTAATGTACGCTCATGAGGCTGCACTGATGGCCACCGATAAGGCGACACTGGTGGGCACTGATAGGTGGCACTGATAGGCAGCATTGCTAGGTGGCACTGATTGGCATCACAGGTGGGCATTGATAGGTGGCACTTGTGGGCATTGATAGGTGGCACTGGCAGGTAGCAATGGCAGGTGGCATTTATGGGCACTGATGAGGCTGATGTGCCTCCTTCCTCTTCGGGACCAATGTCCCTTGTGCACAAGCCGGTGATCGGCTTTTTTTTCTCCTCACGCTGTCAGCGTGAGGAGAAAAAAATAAAGATTACCGATCCTTAGTTTACATCACGTGATCAGCTGTCATTGGCTGACAGCTGATCACGTGGTAAGGGGCCGGGACCGGCCCCTTACACGGATCTGTTAACGCCAGAGTCTCAGTGACTCGGTGATCACAGCACGCACCACACACGCCCTGCAGAAGGCGCGCATTGGCCGTGAAAAGGGGAGGACATCTATTGGCCTCCTGGTATTTGGAGTCCGTGCTGTGGCCGTCATTCGGCTATAGCGCAGATGGGAACTGATTAATGTGCTTCTTCTTGAGCCACTTCTTTGTTGCCTTGGCGGCGTGTTCTGGGTCACTGTCATGCTGGAAGACCCATCTTTAGTTTTCTGGCTGAGGGAAGAAGATCTCATCCAAGATTTTACAATACATGGCCCGGTTCATTGGCACCTCAATGCGGCAAAGTCGGTCTGTACCTTTAGCAGAGAAACAGCCCCAAAGCATAATGTTTCCACCTCTGTGCTTGATTATAGGGATGGTGTTCTTAGCATTTTTCTTCCTCCAAACACGGAAAGTCACGTTAATGCCAAAGAGCTCAATTTTGGTTTAATCTGACCACAGCACTTTCTGCAAATCCTTCTTTGAGTCATTTAGATGTTTATTGGCATGACTGTACATGTACCTTCTTGAGGATGGGGACTTGCCGTATTTGGGGCGAGTTACATAACCTAACTAAAATCTAGTGTAACCAATTGCCTTCAGAAGTCACCTAATTAGTAAAGAGTCCACCTGTGTGTAATTTAATCTCATTATAAAATACAGCTGTTCTGTGAAGCCCTCAGAGGTTTGTTAGAGAACCTTAGTGAACAAACCGCACTCTCTAGATGTGCAAAGCTGGTAGAGACATCCCCAAAAAGACTTGCAGCTGTAAATTCTACAAAAGTATTAACACATATTTATTTGTAAAAAAATGTGGAAAACCATTTTCCTTCAACTTCACAATTATGTGCCACTTTCTGTTGGTCTATCACATAAAATCCCAATAAAATACATTTACGTTTGTGGTTGCAACATGACAAAATGTGAAACATTTCAAGGGGTATGAATACTTTTTCAAGGCACTGTATATAAGTTAATATATATTGGGCAGGTACCTGCCTCTTTCAGGTCCCACTACAAAACTGATAAGGTAGCTCTAATGAAGGTGAAAACAAAAGAAAAATAAATAAATCCAGCCACCGATCTAAGGGCTGGTAAACTGCAATATATTAAAGTAGTTGTAAACCCTTTTTGCTACAGGTAAGCCTATAATAAGGCTTACCTGTAGCTACCCAGGATATCTCCTAAACCTGCACGGTTTAGGAGATGTCATCGGGACATGCAAACTGAAGCAAGGGCATGTATGTGCCGTTGCATCAGTGAGTGTGACGTTACCGGCGGCTCCCTCACGCATGCGCGGGAGTAACGTCATCGCGGCTCCAGCCAATCACAGTGCTGGAGCCTGCGATACTCAGAAGAAACTCCGGAAGAGATGTCTGCGGCCGGAGGGGGGGTACGAGGACCGCTGCGGGGGCTTCGATCTAATGTAAGCAATTCATAATGAGCTAGTATGCTATGCATGATAGCTCACTATGCCTTTGTCTTGCAGGGTTTTTATTTTCTTTTTTTACTAGGGTTTACAACCACTTGAAAACATTTGTTCTTGGGTTTGGATACTCTAACATAAACCTGTCAAGACAAAAAAAAATAAAAAATCAATTGGACATGCCACTACCTGCTTCTGAAAATTCTGATTGACTTCGGAGTCATTGACCCAGAACAAGCATACAGATCAAGAAAGCCAGAGTGACGTCATCACGCCAAGTCTGTGTACTTTGAATCAGGGACTTAGGCTTCATGTACACTGCTGCTGGTAAACAGACATTTAGGAGCAGTTGGGCATTTTTTTCAGCTGCCCCTGAACTCTCCTCTATTATCTCATCAGTCCATGTACACAGGGGCGTTTACAGTCATTTCTAGGCAGTTGAGTTTAGAAGCATTTTTTGGAAAGCAAAAAAAAAAATGCGTTCAAGACAGATGTTCAGAGGCATTTCAAACGCCAAACTTGTAAACGCAGTAATTCGCGTTTAGCCGCATTTTGTTTACAGACGTTTTTCATGGAGATATAAAAAAAACACACATGGCTAAACACGGCATGTAAAACAGACGTTTTTAAATGACGGTTACTATCTGTCCAAAAAATAGTTTGGGAGAGGTTTTAACCACTTGCAGACCAGCGCACGACGATATACGTCGGCACAAAGGCTCGGCTGGGCGTACAGGTACGTCCCCTTTAAGACGCAGCATTGTGGGCGCGCGTGCCCGCCACGAGCTCTGTGAGTGTGACTGCGGCTCCCACAGACTCGATGTACGCCGGGAGTCCCGCAATCGTCTAACAGAGAGGAAGAATGAGGAAATGCTGATGTAAACAAGCATTTCCCCATTCTGCCTAGTTACAGGACACTGATCACCGCTCCCTGTGATCGGGAGCGGTGATCAGTGTCGTGTCACACGTAGCCCATCCCCCCCTACAGTTCGAACACATCCCTAGGACACACTTAACCCCTTCAGCGCCCCCTACTGGTTAACCCCTCACCTGCCAGTCACATTTACACAGTAATCAGTGCATTTTTATAGCACTGATCTCTGTATAAATGTTAATGGTCCCAAAATAGCACCAAAAGTGTCCGATGTGTCCGCTGTATAATGTCGCAGTCACGTTAAAAAAAAAAAAAAAAAAAAAAAATCGCTGATAGCCGCCATTATTAGTAAAAATAAATCAATTATTAATAAAAATGCCATAAAACTATCCCCTATTTTGTAGACGCTATAACTTTTGCACAAACCAATCAAACGCTTATTGCCTTTTTTTTTTACCAAAAATATGTAGAATACATCATCAGCCTAAACTGAGGGAAAAAATTGTTTTGTTTTTTTTAATATTTTTTGGGGATATTATAGCAAAACGTTTTTTGTTTATAGCGCAAAAAATAAAAATTTAAAACGCAGAGGTGATCAAATACCACCAAAAGAAATCTGTTTGTGGGAAAAAAAGGACGTCAATTTTGTTTGGGTGCAACGTCGCACGACCGCGCAATTGTCAGTTAAAGCGACGCAGTTCCGAATCGCAAAAAGTGCTCTGGTTTTTGGGCAGCCAAATGGTCCGGGGCTGAAGTGGTTAAAACGTCCCGTGTACATTAAAGCCTTAGAAAGTACTGAAACCACTGAATCAGTATGACAGCTAGGACACTAGTGTTTTTTTTGAGGGAACGCAATCTTAGCATCCACACACAGCCACTCTCGCTCACAACAGGTAAATATAAAGCAGAGTACAGGGCAGGGTTACATTTTATATCAATAATCTTTTTTTTTCACAAGAAATTATATCAATAATCTTTACTTGGTGACTCTCAATTGCGCTGGTTCCCACATCGCTACAGTGTGAACCTAGACTTACTGTTATGAAATCATAAACTGCCAGTTTTAAAATTCTAACAGTATCCACACACATTATATAAACATTCAACTGATCATTTGATGTGACTACTTTGATCAAATCGAATTGCAGACTATAGTCCCTCCAATCTGTTTAGATAGCCCTCAATTGATTCCAGATCCCCCACATGGATTGTCTGCGGCGGAGTTTTGTCAGTCGTTATTAAAACACCTGTGTGGCCCCCTAATGCCTTGTACACACGATTGGATTTCCAATGGAATAAAATCCGATGGACTTGTTTCATCGGAAATTCCGATCGTGTGTGGGCCCCATCGGAGTAAAAAAATAGAACATGTTTTAAATTTTTCCGATGGAAAAAAATCCGATGGGAAATTCTGATCGTCTGTGTGGAATTCCATTGGAGAAAAATCCACGCATGCTCAGAAGCATTGAACTTAATTTTTCTCGGCTCGTCAGAGTGTTTTACATCACCGCGTTTTGGACGGTCGGAATTTAGTCTGACAGTGTGTATGCAAGACTGATGGAAGTCAGCTTCATCGGAATTCCGACGGAAAATTCCATCGGATTTTATCCCATCGGAAATCCGATCGTGTGTATAAGGCATTAGAACCAATTGTAAAAGAGATCAACAGTACAATCAGTTTTTAATTGCTATTATCAGTCGTTTAGTTATGCAAAGTGTTTTTTTTGTCAATTGATATTTTAACCCTTTTGCTGCCACAGATGCAATTAATACATTGGTGGCAGCAGAGGCGGCTCTTTAATTGGGCAAATTAGGCGGTCGCCTAAGGCCTCGCTCTCACAGGGGCCTCGCGGCTGCCTAACTTACCCAATGTATTACCCCAGTTTTGAGAGACAGGGGACCTTAACGCTGCTGTGCTCAGGCAGCGTTAAGAGCCCTGACTCCGGAGCAGGGTCGCCAGCGTCCCTAACAACCAGTGAATATCGGTGACACCACCCCTTGTGACATCAATGACCCAGGATGCCCTCAGTCAATGACGTCACAAGGGGGCGGGTTCACCAGGTGACATCACCCGGTGGCCCTCGCCCCTTAGTTATTAAAGAGCAATTATTTTTCCCACCATGGGCATGAGTGGGGCCCCATGTCAAGTTTTGCCTAAGGCCTCACAAAGCCAAGAGCCGCCTCTGGGTGGCAGCACTGGCATGTAAACAAGCTATAGCGGTCGGAAGTTTGTTTAACTTTTATCTACTAACTGCCAGCCATGTAGTAGAAGTAAAGCTGGTCATACACTGTGCGGCTAACAGATTCCTTCATCCATGCTAAACAGCTTGGATAGAAGAATTCCTCCTGCCGGGCTATTGTATCCACTTACTGCCACATGTTGTTTACAAGTAAAAAAAAAAAAAAATCAGTATGTTTTGCTAGAAAATTACTTAAAACCCCCAAACATATATTCACTTTCATCTCTCTCTCTCATTTTTTATTTTTTTTATGTCACACGGTTTTTGTGCAGCGCCTTTAAAATGTATTTTTTTTTTTTTAAATACACTTAAATTAATACAAAAGGAAACAAAAAAAAAAACAAAACACATAATATATACCCCCTTTTTTTCTGTATAATATGAAAGATGATATTACGCCGAGTAAATAGATACCCAACATGTTATGCTTTAAAATTGCGTACGCGCCAGCCGACCATACCAGTTCGTGATCCGAGATGTGCGCGTTCGCTGCCTCCCTTTTCCCCAATTCTCCCTCTCATTCTTCCCTCCCCCTCCCCCCTATCCCCCCCTCCTTTTTTCCATTGTTCTTTCTTTCTGTTTCTCTATGCATTGCCCCCATAGACCTATACTGTTCCGTTATTCCACAATATCTGAAAACGGGGGCGGGATCCGCTGAACTGTCCATTGTTACAGGAGGAAAAATACTTACTGTCCCAGCTAGGGAAGGGGTTGACTGTAATTAATTGGTCTCTCCAACTTGGAGATGTTAAGGATAGGTATGCTTATCGGTCCAGGTGCTCTTTTTTGTCCTTTGAAACCCTATCTCTGTCTTGTCGTGTAGTTTAACTCAGTGTTTCTCAACTCCAGTCCTCAAGGCGACCCAACAGGTCATGTTTTCAGGATTTCCCTCAGATGAAACAGCTGTTTTTACTAAGGCAGTGAAACTGATCAAATCACCTGTGCAAAATAATGGAAAGCCTGAAAACATGACCCGTTGGGGTGCCTTGAGAAACACTGGTTTAACTCATCTTACACCACTGTATCTTTTTCTTATCTAAAGGATGTTGTATTTTGTGTATCTTTGCCCTTTTAAATAAATAAAATATTTGAAAAAAATTTAAATTCCGTGCGCTCGTGGAATGGCACCATACTACGGTACTTAAAAATTTCCATAGGCAACACATTAAAATAAATTCTTCAGGTTACCAGTTTAATTTCAGAGGAGACCTGCAAGAATTATTGTTCTCACTCAGACGTTCACACCGATACCTCACACGTGTGGTGCGAATTTATTTTAAAGTGTTGCCTATAGAAATTTTTAAAGTACCGTAGTATGGTGCCACACCACGAGCGCACGCAAATTTTAAAGCATGACATGTTAGGTATCTATTTACTCAGCGTAATATCTTTCATATTATACATGGAAAAAAAAATGGGGTATATATTATGTGTTTTGTTTCTTCTTGTATTCATTTAAGTGTAAAAAATAAATAAAAATACATTTGAAAAGGCGCTGTGCAAAAACCGTGTGACAAAAAATTGCAACAACCGCCATTTTATTCTTTAGGGTCTCTGCTAATAAATAAATATACAGTGTGTGTGTGTGTTTATATATATTTTACACATACGACGCATGTATGCATTCACCACTGTGTGCGAGCACGTGGGCGCTTTAACCACTTAACGACCGCTCACTGTATATATACACGTCGGCACAATGGCACCGACAGGCACAATCATGTAGAGTGTACGTGATTGCCTTTGTACAGTTGGGGGGGGTCCAATCGGACCCCCCTTCTGTACAGTGAGCGGTCGGAATTCGTTGGGGAGCGATCCGACATGAGGGGACGGCCGTTCGATTCCGGCCACCCCCCCGCGATCGCTCCCGGCGAATGGAAATGCCCCCTCTGTCTGTGTAAGGTTTACACAGACAGAAGAAGCAGGAGGAAGTGATGTCATCTCCTGTGCGGCGCTCACATATACCGAGCGCCGTACAAGAGAAGACACACAGGTTAGTGCACAAACACTACACTAACTCCAGCACACATAGGCACATAAATCGCCCCCCCCAGATCACCCCCCAGCCCCCAGTCACAGATTGCAGTGACCATTTATTTAGTGATCACTGCAATCAGTGACATTTGAGACTGTAAAAGTGTCACTACATTTAGTTTTAGGTGCAGTGTAGCCCCCTAACCCCCCCTAATAAAGGTTTAACCCCTTGATCACCCCCCAGATAACCCTTTCACCCCCTAGCACCGCCGTCGCTAAGCGATCATTTTTCTGATTGCTGTCTTAGCGTCGGTGATGCAGATCGGTACCCAGTAATTTTTTTTAGGTTCGCCGTAGGTTTTTATAGCGTCAGGTACCCCCATAAATTATCTAATAAAGGTTTAACCCCCTTGATCGCCCCCCAGGTAACCCTTTCACCCCCTATCACCACTGTCGCTAAGCGATAATTTTTCTGATCGCTGTCTTAGCGTCAGTGATGCAGATCGGTAGCCAGTAATTTTTTTTAGGTTCGCCGCAGGTTTTTATAGCGTCAGGTACCCCCATATATTATCTAATAAAGGTTTTAACCCCCTAATTGCCCCTAGTTAACCCTTTCACCAGTGATCATCATATAAGTGTTACGGGTGACGCTGGTTAGTTAGTTTGCTTTTTATAGTGTCAGGGCACCCGCCGTATATATAACCCAATAAAGGTTTAACCCCCTGATCGCCCGGCGGGTGATATCAATTAGGTTTTAGCGTCAGAGAGGGTCTGCTTCACACCCCAGGCAGCGTCAGGTTAGTGCCAGCAACGCTAACACCCACGCGTGAAGCATACACCTCCCTTAGTGGTATAGTATCTGAACAGATCAATATCTGATCAGATCTATACTAGCGTCCCCAGCAGTTTAGGGTTCCCAAAAATGCAGTGTTAGTGGGATCAGCCCAGATACCTGCTAGCACCTGCGTTTTGCCCCTCCGTCCAGCCCAGGCCACCCAAGTGCAGTATCGATCGATCACTGTCACTTACAAAACACAACACACATAACTGCAGCGTTCGCAGAGACAGGCCTGATCCCTGCGACTCCAGTGCTGTAGGAGGTGATTTCACCACCACAGTTAAAAAAAAAAAAAAGCAAATATGCCGAAGCACTGGGGCAGCAGGAGCGGAGGAGCGATTTTGCTCCTAATGCCGCGTACATACGGTCGAAATGCCGACGGAGGCTTGCCCGCGGAAAAGTCCGACCATGTGTACGCGGCATAACTTTTTTGCGGGAGGATGCCCCCATGCTTCGGCATATATAAATGGTGCATGTTTGTCCATCATTAGAAGTGGGTGGATGAAGGGCGGTATTCTAATGGTGGGCATACCCACCGATCAATCTCTTTTTTCGTTCAGCCACCTGGCTGCATGAAAAAAAAAAAAAGATTACAATACATGTCCAACAAGGACCAGCAACGTACTGGTATGTTGCTGGACTTTAACCACTTGACCACTGGGCACTTAAACCCCCTTAATAACCAGACCAATTTTCAGCTTTCGGTGCTCTCACATTTTGAATGACAATTACTCAGTCATACAACACTGTACCCATATGAATTTTTTGTCCTTTTTTTCCACACAAATAGAGCTTTCTTTTGGTGGTATTTAATCACTGTTGGGTTTTTTATTTTTTGCGCTATAAGAGGAAAAAGACTGAAAATTTTGTAAAAAAAATGATTTTTTTTTCGTTTCTGTTATAAAATTTAGCAAATTACTATTTTTTCTTCATAAATTTTGGCCAAAATTTATACTGCTACATATCTTTGGTAAAAATAAGTACAAATTGGTGTATATTATTTGGTCTTTGTGAAAGTTATAGAGTCCACAAGCTATGGTGCCAATATCTGAAAATTGATCACACCTGAAGTACTGACGGCCGATCTAATTTCTTGAGACCCTAACATGCCAGAAAAGTACAAATACCCCCCAAATGACCCCTTTTTGGAAAGAAGACATTCCAAGGTATTCAGAAAGAGGCATTGTGAGTTTTTTGAAGTTGTCATTTTTTCCCACAATTCTTTGCAAAATCAAGATTTTTTTTTTTCTTTTTTTTTCACAAAATTGTCATATTAGCAGGTTATTTCTCACACACAGCATATGCATTCCACAAATTACACCCCAAAACACATTCTGCTATTACTCCCGAGTATGGCGATACCACATGTGTGAGACTTTTACACAGCGTGGCCACATAGAGAGGCCCAACATGCAGGGAGCAACTTCAGGCGTTCTGGAGCACCCAGGCCAAATCTGACATTTCTCTCCTACATGTAAAAATCATCATTTGTTTGCTAGAAAATTACATAGAACCCCAAAACATTATATATGTTTTTTTAGCAAAGACCTTAGAGAATATAATGGTGGTTGTTGCAACTTTTTATCTCGCACGATATTTGCGCAGCAATTTTTTTAACGCGTTTTTTACGGAAAAAAAATGTTTTGTGCTTAAAAAAAAAAAACAGTAAAGTTAGCCCAATGTTTTTGCATAATGTGAAAGATGAAGTTACGCCGAGTAAATAGATACCTAACATGTCACCCTTAAAAATTGCACACACTCGTGGAATGGCGCCAAACTTCGCTACTTAAAAAATCCCCATAGGCGACGCTTTAAATATTTTTACTGGTTACATGTTTTGAGTTACAGAGGAGGTCTAGGGCCAAAATGATTGCTCTCGCTCTAACGTTCGCAGAGATACCTCACATGTGTGGTTTGAAAACCGTTTTCATATGTGGGCGGGACTTACGTATGCGTTCGCTTCTGTATGCGAGCTCACGGGGACAGGGGCGCTTTAAAAAAATATATATTTTTTTATTGTTCATTTTACTTTATTTATTTTAGTTTGACATGTTTTTCCGCCCCAAAATTTTTTTTGATCACTTTTATACCTATTACAAGGAACGTAAACATCCCTTGTAATAGGAATATGGCATGACAGGTCCTCTTTACAGTGAGATATGGGGGGGGGGGGTGTCAATAAGACCCCACATCTCACCTCTAGGCTGGGAAGCCTGAAAAAAATACAAAAAAAAAACACAACAATCCTGGCTTTGATCGTAGCGGTGAGTCGGTAGAAGCACCGGAGGGCGGCGGGGGGACATCCCCTCTCGCCTCCCGTAAGAATGATCAAGCGGTGGAACAGCCACTATGATTGTTGTTATGGTGTAGGGAATCGCCGGCTGAAAAAGCTGATATCTGAATGATGCCTGTAGCTGCTCCCATCATTCAGATATCCCCGCACAAAGTCAAAGACGTCATATGATGGCCGGCGGGCGGGAAGTGGTTAATGCAGAGTATTGCCGGGCATTGCGGACTATGGCAGGGTATTGCGGACTATGGCAGGGTATTGCACAGGGGGTATTGCACAGGGTATTGCAGAGTATTACAGAGTATTGTGCAGGGTATTGCAGAGTATTGTGCAGGGTATTGCAGAGTATTGCGCAGGGTATTGCGCAGGGTATTGCAGAGTATTGCGCAGGGTATTGCAGAGTATTGCAGAGTATTGCGCAGGGTATTGCAGAGTATTGCGCAGGGTATTGCAGAGTATTGCGCAGGGTATTGCAGAGTATTGCACCAGGGTATTGCGCAGGGTATATTGCAGAGTATTGGCAGGTTGTATTGCAGAGTATTGGCAGGGTGTATTGCAGAGTATTGCACAGGGATGGCTGAGCAGGGATGGATGGATGGCTGGATCTGTGACTGCAATTGTCACAGATCCAGCCCACAGAGCTGCGGCTGCCATCCGCTCCCTCCCCCCCCCCTCTCACACTGTACCGATCGGTACAGAGAGGGGAGGGAGGAACCGGCGTCATCAAATGACGCCGGTCTGTTTACAAGTGATTGCTCCGTCATTCGACGGAGCGATCACGTGGTAAACGGCCGCTATCAGCGGCGATTTACCGCGATTCGTGATCCGCCGGGTCCTCTGGACCCGGCGGTCACGGAGTTTCCCGTGTGCGCGCGGGAGCGCGATTCTGGGAGGACGTTATATAACGTCCTCCCAGAGTTAAGCAACCACCTTGTCGACGTTATTTGTCGGCAGGTGGTTGTAAAGTGGTTAAATGGTTATACCAGATTGATGCCTGCGGGTTTAGGTATCATCTTGGTATCATTCTTTTCAGCCAGCGGCCGGCTTTCATGTAAAAGCAATCCTAGTGGCTAATTAGCCTCTGGACTGCTTTTACAAGCAGTGAGAGGGAATGTCCCCCCCCCCCCCCGGATATAAAAAGCGCCATTGGGAAAGCATTTTATCACACCGATCTTGGTGTGGTCAGATGCTTTGAGGGCAGAGGAAAGATCTAGGGTCTAGACCCCAGTTTTTTCAACAAAAAAAAAAGAGTACCTGTCACTACCTATTGCTATCATAGGGGATATTTACATTCCCTGAGATAACAATAAAAATGATAAAAAAAAAAAAATATATGGAAGGAACAATTTAAAAATAAAAAAGCAAAATTAATAATAATAAAAAAAAAAAAAGCACCCCTGCCATGCTCTTGCCCAATGGCGAACGCAAGCGTCGGTCTTGCGTCATATGTAAACCGCAATTGCACCATGCATGTGAGGTATCACCGCGAAGGTCAGATCGAGGGCAGTAATTTTAGCAGTAGACCTCCTCTGTAAATCTAACGGGGTAACCTGTAAAGGCTTTTAAAAATGTATGTAGTTTGTCGCCAATGCGCGTTTGTGCGAAATTTTAAAGCATGTCGTGTTTGGTATCTATGTACTCGGCCTAAGATCATCTTTTTTATTTCATCAAACATTTGGGCAATATAGTGTGTTTTAGTGCATTAAAATTAAAAAAAGTGTATTTTTTCCCCAAAAAATGCGTTTGAAAAATCGCTGCGCAAATACTGTGTAGAAAAAAAAAAATGCAACACCCACCATTTTATTCTGCAGGGCCTTTGCTTTAAAAATATATATAATGTTTGGGGGTTCAACATAATTTTCCTGCAAAAAAAAAAAAATGTTTTCATGTAAACAAAAAGTGTCAAAAAGGGCTTTGTCTTCAAGTGGTTAGAAGAGTGGATGTAAGCTTCCTAATGTTGTGTATAAAATGCCAGAACAGTTCAAACCCCCCCAAATGACCCCATTTTGGAAAGTAGACACCCCAAGCTATATACTGAGAGGCATGTCGAGTCCATGGAATATTTTATATGTTGACACAAGTTGCGGAAAAAATACTTTTTTTTTTTTTTTTTTTTTTGCACAAAGTTGTCACTAAATGATATATTGCTCAAACATGCCATGGGCATATGTGGAATTACACCCCAAAATACATTCTGTTGCTTTTCCTGAGTACAGGGATACCACATGTGTGAGACTTTTTGGGAGCCTAGCCGCGTACAGGACCCCAAAAACCAAGCACCGCCTTCAGGCTTTCTAAGGGTGTAAATTTTTGATTTCACTTCTCACTGCCTATCACAGTTTCGGAGGCCATAGAATGCCCAGATGGCACAAAACCCCCCCAAATGACCCCATTTTGGAAAGTAGACACCCCCAGCTATTTGCTGAGAGGTATTGTGAGTATTTTGCAGATCTCGCTTTTTGTCACAAAGTTTTGAAAATTGAAAAAAAAAAAAAAAAAAAAGAATTTTTTATTTTTTTTATTTTCAAAAACAAATGAGAGCTGTAAAATACTTACCATGCCTCTCAGCAAACAGCTTGGGGTGTCTACTTTCCAAAATGGGGTCATTTGGGGGGGTTTTGTGCTATTTTGGCATTTTATGGCCTTCAAAACTGTGATAGGTAGTGAGGAGTGAAATCAAAAATTTGCGCCCTTAGAAATCCTGAAGGCGGTGCTTGGTTTTGGGGGCCCGTACGTGGCTAGGCTCCTAAAAAGTCCCACACATGTGGTATCCCCGTACTCAGGAGAAGCAGCAAAATGTATTTTGGGGTGCAATTCCACATATAACCATGGCATTTGTGAGCAATATATCATTTAGTGACAACTTTTTGTCATTTTTTTTTTTGTCATTATTCAATCACTTGGGACAAAAAAAAAAAAAAAAATTCAATGGGCTCAACAAGCCTCTCAGCAATTTCCTTGGGGTGTCTACTTTCCAAAATGGGGTCATTTGGGGGGGGTTTGTACTGCCCTGCCATTTTAGCACCTCAAGAAATGAGATAGGCAGTCATAAATTTAAAGCTGTGTAAATTCCAGAAAATGTACCCTAGTTTGTAAACGCTATAACTTTTGCGCAAACCAATAAATATACACTTATTGACATTTTTTTTACTAAAGACATGTGGCTGAATACATTTTGGCCTAAATGTATGACTAAAATTGAGTTTATTCGATTTTTCTTATAACAAAAAGTAGAAAATATCATTTTTTTTTCAAAATTTTCGGTCTTTTTCCGTTTATATCGCAAAAAATAAAAAATCGCAGAGGCAATCAAATACCATTAAAAGAAAGCTCTATTTGTGGGAAGAAAAGGACGCAAATTTCGTTTGGGTACAACATTGCATGTCCGCACAATTTACAGTTAAAGCAGCGCAGTGCAAAATTCTGAATTCACCTCTGGTCCTTTAGCTACCAAATGGTCCGGGGCTCTAGTGGTTAAATTTTTTTTATTACATTTTTTATTTTACCTTTTTCCACTGTCCCTTGCGATAACCGCATGACAGGTCCTCTTTATGGAGACACCAAATCTCTCCTCTACCCTTAAAAGCAAAAGATTAAAAAATAAATAAAATAAATGGCCTTGTTTACGAGGGGGACGACCCCTCCTGTCTCTTCTACAAGTGACCCAGCGGGGGAATTCCCTTTTCGGGTGGCGTTTGAGGGAAAAAATTATACTGGGGTTATGACATCTAGCTGCAACCATAACCCTGATATTTAAACGTCAAAGTAATGATGTATTTTCCCAGTTAGGTGGCCGACAAGTGGGCATTTTGGCACTGGCAGCTGTCAGAATACCCACACAAAAGCTGCATCAGACTTATGGACGCAGGCACTGTTTGGCTGAAATTTTCCGCCCTGAAGGAGGGCTGACAGCTCCACCAATGTAGCAAATTTTAATTGGTTCATCAGGAACCAGCCTAAATTGACAGTGTATAGCCAGGTTTATTCAGGCAGCTCGTCAGCCCCTTGTGATAGCAATAAAGTTGTTAAAAAAAAAAAAAAAAAAGAAACATTTAATAAAATTAAAAAACACCCTAAAAAAAAACAAATTAAAAAAGCCTCCATGTAGTTTTTCACCACTTCACGAATGCGTACATTTTGGAGGCTTGACATATTTTGAATTTTTAATTCAACACAACCCTTTTTTTTATTTTTCCTAACTAAAAATATGAACACATGGGAGTGCTTTTTTTTTTTCAGTGTTGTGGCCCATTCAAAATTAATGAGATGCAGTGCATTGAAACACACACATGTGCATTGTGGCATGTCACATAGCATAGTGTGAAAAGGTCCTTTGTCTCTTTCACAGTCCAAACCGTTCTTCTGCTTCAGAGGTGATCATCTCTGCTATAGCGAGAGAGGAGGTGGCTGCTGGGGACGGGGCGTTCCTCACATGTAGAATTCGGCTTGCAATATCACCAGACCCGCCATCAAACACAAAATCGTCCACTAGGTTCCCGTCTCTGTCCAGGGCCTGCGCTCGGACTCCTGAAGGGCCTCTGTGGGAGAAAGAGCTGGCTTTATAGGTCTGGTATCACACATATGATGAATGTATCTTTTTTTCAAAGCCAAAAAAAGTTCCAGTAATTCTAAAACAATTCCTGTCCCAGGATGACAATGCTGCTCCTCCATAAAGTACAGTGAGTGAGCACTGTCACCCTAGGACACACGTGTGTTACTTGCAGGATCACCAGGTGGAAAAAAAAAAAAAAAAAAAAATCATAGAGAAAACAAATGCAGCCGCCACATTAAAAGACTAGTAATTGTAATATAAAATGTGGTTCTTGGGGTTTGATACACTTTATTTATATGGCATTTTAGTGATCGGGCCCGTCATTGGCTGTCAAAGTGGATAAGGTGATAAAAGGTATTGTGTGTTCACCCACCAGAACGGGGCCAGGAACAGCCCTTCTTTTCCAGCCTATGATAGTTAAGTATAAAAGGCTGCAGCTACTATACGCTAGGGGTGCGAATCTTCACTGTTCACTGGTCTCACAATTTGATTACTGCGCATGGTTAAAAACTTTTCATCCAAAAATTCAAGCAGTCAGAAAATTTTTCTCCAGTGGCGGAGGGGTGGCTGGGAATCGGAGGCGTGGCTGGGAATCGGAGGCGTGGCTGGGGCTGAGAGGCAGAGGGCGTGGCTGAGAGGCAGAGGGGTGAAGATAGTGAAGGGATGGGATCAGTGACACTGGCACTCACCTGCTCGATGTCAGTCGTTTTCCCCTCCTCCACGCTGCTCAGTGTATCTTCCAGTGCCCCCAGTGAAGCCTCTGCTGATGTCGGGTCTCCTCAAGCTCCTCCCCCCTGCACTGTACTGTTTTTAGCTCATCAGCTGACTTTCTATTTCTGTGAAGGGGAGGGGCCTTCATCTACCATGCAGGATCTGTCTCTGAGGGAGAGTACTGCACGTTGCGACAGATGACGTCATCAGACATCGATTTGGCCTAGTCGTAGCATCACGAACATCTGAATCACAATGCATCGATGCTGCGATTATATTCAAAACCCCTACTATCCGCTTAGAGCACTTTCATTTTCTGCCTGGGACAGAGCGCCCTCTTGTGTTAGATTATTGCTGCTACTGACTATAGATTTTACATTCCCTTTGATGTGTACATTCTGTTGCTTAGGTATGGTGAGATTTTTTTTTTTTCTGTGTCTCAGATGCTATAAGCCTGCTTTTCCTTATTCAGACAAACAGGTTACACTTTTGCCATTTTTTTTCATTGATATCCAACAAATAATGCAAACTCTAAAAACCAGACCGTGGCACATTGCTCGCTGTCAGACTCTCTCCAACTCCTTCAAACGCATTTCTCTGCATGAGGGACTAAGTCATAAAGGCCACTAAGGCCCACATTGAAGGAGTAGGAGAGGCTCTGGCAGGGAGCAGAGGTCTGGCTTTGAGAGTTTGCAATAAAGATTCACGAATAAAAAAAAAACAACCGTGAAAGTGTGCCGTTACGGTCTGTATCTGAATAATTTGGGGAGGAATTCCAGTAGGTATGAATCTACGACTGATGTTCTGTAAGCCCAATTGGGGTAGTAATATCTTTAAGTTGCAGCAGCAGCTCTCTCTCCTTTTCCTCTTCTCACAGGACACAGAGGCAGCAGCGGGAGCCATTGGCTCTGCTGCTGCTGCCAATTAAACCTGTGAGGAGGGAGCAGGGGGCAGGGCCAAGCCACATTGTGCATGTCTATGGATGCACCTAGCCTGGCTTCAGAGTGTGCCTCCATAGCAGCCGGCTTGCTATGAGGGGGCACTCGCAGAAGAGGAGCAAACGGCGCCAGCGAAAAAGACCCCGGAGGAGGCAAGTGATCACTCTGTGAAATACCATTGCACAGAGCAGGTAATTATCTCTTACTAAGTTTTAAAGGCTCAACGTTTTTTACCTTCATACATTCTATGCATGAAGATAAAAAACCTTCTGTGTGCACCGCCCACCTAATACTCAGCTGAGCTACCTCTCAAACCAGCGATGTACACGAGAGCCGAGCTTCTCCCGGGTCTCTCATTCCTCATTGGCTCAGACAGCAGCAGGAGCCACTGGCTCTTGCTACTGTCAATCACAGCCAGTTAATCTTATTTACGAATACAGCGGTGCTCAGGAGCGAGCACATGCCAGTGCATCCACAGCAAGCGGCTTGCTATTAGGAGGCACTGGCTGAAGAGGAGGAGCCAGTAGAGCCAGCGGGGGAACTGAGAAGAGGAGGATCGGGGCTGCTCTGTGCAAAACCACTGCACAGAGCAGGTAAGTATGACATGAAAATTAAAGTGGATGTAAACCCGGAAAAATTTTTTGCCGTCACAATGTAGTGTATACGATTTCCTATCATATGTGCCCAGTCTTGCCACAAAGAGTTAATCCAGCTCTGAGCAATCCTCTTTTCTTTTTTCAGTGAGATAAACGGACAAACAGGAGAACTCTGTTCCGCCCCCTTGCTGTGAATGACAGGTTATTTACATATCTCATGCACTAAGCCTGAGACAGGCATTATTTTTTAAATTCCCACCCCCACTCCTTTTCTAAAGTCATGTGGTGACTTTTCTGGATTTTGACTGGATGTTGGTGATCACAGCAGAAGTTCAGTGTAAGGAATACAAGGGGAGTGTAGAGGTGGGCGGGGAGTCTACTGACATCACGACTCCACCCACCGAGCTCCAGACAACAGATTCACCCACAGAATCTGCAGACAGAGGGGAAACATTTGACAGATAAGGATACATGCAGGAGGCATCTATATCCTTATAGATCAGCACTATGGCAGTAGTTTAGAAAGTGACACTTTAACCTTTAATGTCACTTTAAGTGAACAGAATACCTTGGTACCTACAAGGGATGCACTGAAATTGCGGCGGCGGAAAGAAAGAAGGCGCCGATAATTGCGCACACGCAGTAGCGCTGGCCGTGCCGCCAGCTGCTGCCGATTGCGGGGTGTCACCCTGGCAGCTCAAGGTCCTGACCTCCCCTCCCTCCTCCTCTACTTGCAGAACAGCGATCTCCCTGTGTCAGGGAGCTGAATTGTCAAGGCCGCAGTAACAATGTCCCGCCTCCTGTGACAGACGGCACACTGATCCAATGCCAGTACATTAAATCAGTGCAACGTGATCACAGGAGGCGAGACATTGTTACTGAGGCCTGGGCAATTCAAATACAGCTCTGTGACACAGCGGGAGATCGCCGCTCTGATCCGGGCACAGGCAGGCTGCATCTGACAGGCACTGGTGAGAGGCTGAATGTTATGGGCACAGGCAGGCTGCATCTGACAGGCACTGGTAAGAGGCTGAATGTTATGGGCACAGGCGAGAAGCTGCATCTTATGTGCACAGGCGAGAAGCTGCATCTGAGGGGCACAGGCAAGGCTGCATTGATTTGTATATCATGTCTGCAGTCTTTGACCATCTCTTGTATCATTCTGCTAGAGGTGTACCGAATGGAAATTTTGCTAATACTATTAGCAGTGTGT
The DNA here is from genome assembly GCA_029206835.1 of Rana muscosa. Taxonomy (NCBI): domain Eukaryota; kingdom Metazoa; phylum Chordata; class Amphibia; order Anura; family Ranidae; genus Rana; species Rana muscosa. Next base: position 198,464,711 of record CM055126.1, on the reverse strand, counting down.
TTAAGTTTAAGAAAGAGATTGCAGACATGATACAAGAGATGGTTAGAGACTGCAGAGTGCATTTTTCTTGAGCTTTTCTTGCACTAAAAAGGTGCCAATAATGGCCAACAATAAATTCACATTAATTTAAATTGATGATATTAAATTAAAAAGTTGAATATAATACAAATTATATATATATATATATATATATATATATATATATATATATATATATTTTTTTTTTTAAAAAAACTCATTTTCGGTTTCGGCACCAAAATCTACATTCGGTGCACCATTAGTACTTACCTGACAATATCGCTGACAGAGAGCTCTGGGATGAATTTCTGAAGTTCCTTAAGCTGTGCACGTAAAGAGAAAGCCCGATACATCTCTCCCATTCCGTATACCAGATTCTTCAGCACCAACTTATGAAGCCCACTGGATAGGAGAAAAAAAAAAATTAAAACCTGAAAAACATTTCCAGTTTTATAAAGTAATAAAAAAACACAACCAGAAAAAGGTCGAATATTTGAGATTTGACATTAGATCGAACAAATTAGTATTTCTCAATTTTTACTTGATGGCATTTAAACTGTTAATAAATATTTCACAAGCAACAACAAAGTCATGCAATCTCCCTTAACCTCTTCCTGTCCACGATATAACCGAATGACGGCTACAGTGTGGACCTACATTGCCGGGAGGCCGTCAATAAACGTCCTCCCCTTTGCACGCTCCCTGTGCACCCCCTGCAGGACGTACGCGGCGAGCTCTGTGATCCCAGAGTCAATGAGACTCGGATCACAGATCAGAGTAAGGGGCCAATCCTGGCCCCTTACCACGTGATCAGCTGTCAGCCAATGACAGCTGATCACGTGGTGTAAACAGAAGACTGGTAATCGTTTTTTTTTCTCCTCACGCTGACAGCACGAGGAGAAAAAAAAAAAAAAAAAAAACGATCACCGGCTCCTCTGTAAGGGACATCAGTCCCAAAGAGGAAGTGGCACAGCCACCTCATCTGTGCCCACCAGTGCCGCCTGCCAGTGCATATCAGTGCCCACCAGTGTGTAACAGTGCCACCCATCAATGCTCATGAGTTGTGCCAATCACTGCCACCTATTAGCGCCTTTCAGTGCCACCTCTCAGTGCCCACCAATGCCACCTCATCAGCATACATCAATGAAGGAGAAAAATTACCCGTTTGCAAAATTTTATAACAAAATATAAAACGGTTTTGTATTTCCACTCTAGATGAAAGAGCACAGGGGGCACCTTTGGACAAAAGCATCGTCAGTCTAGTGGGAGGGGTATGCTAAATGTACTTTTTTTTTAAAATGAATACAGTTGTGCTCAAAAGTTTGCATACCCTGGCAGAAAATGTGAAATTTTGGCATCAATATTGAAAATATGACTGATCATGCCAAAAAAAACAGTCTTTTATTTAAGGATAGCAATCACATTAAGCCATTTAACACATAGTTTTTTGGATCTTTTATATTGCAATATTTTTATTGAGGTAAATACAAAACAGGAGAGGAGAAAAAAAAATAAAAATAAATAAATAAATAAATAAAAATGAACAAATAGCCAGGTTATGGATCCTTTTTAAATCATAATGATAAAACAGAAATCACCCAAATGGCCCGATAAAAAGTTTACATACCCTGGAATGTTTGGCCTTGGTACAGGACACAGAAGGTGGCACACACACCAGTTAACCACTTAAGGACCGCCGCCTGTATATTTACGTCGACAGAATGGCACGGACAGGCATAAGGGCGTACAGGTATGTCCCCTTTAAGATGCCGCCGAGTGGTGGCGCGCTCGCGACCCTGCCGCCTTCTCCGTGAGTCTGACCGCGGGTCCCGCGGACTCGATCACCGCAGGGATACCCGGGATTGTCTCACGGAGAGATAGAGCGGGGAGATGCTTATGTAAATAAGCATCTCCCCCGCTCTGCCTAGTGACAATGACAGTGATCACCGCTTCCTGTAATTGGAAGCGGTGATCACTGTCTTGTCACACACAGCTCATTCCCCCTACAATTAGAACCACTCATCAGGGCACACTTAATCCCTACAGCGCCATCTAGTGGTTAACCCCTTCACTGCCATTGTCACAGTAATCAGTGCATTTTTATATCACTGATCGCTGTAAAAATGACAATGGTCCCAAAAATGTGTCAAGTGTCCGATGTGTCCGCCATAATATCGCAGTCACGATAAAAATCGCTGATCGCCGCCATTACTAGTAGAAAAAAAAAAAAAAAGGATTAATAAAAATGCCATAAAACTATCCCCTATTTTGTAGACGCTATAACTTTTGCCCAAACCAATCAAACGCTTATTGCGATTTTTTACCAAAAATATGTAGAATACGTACCGGCCTAAACTGAGGAAAATTATATATTATATATATATATATATATATATATATATATATATATATATATATATATATATATATATAAATTTATTTTTTTATATTTTTTGGGGATATTTATTATAGCACAAAGTAAAAAATATTGCATTTTTTTTTCAAAATTGTCGCTCTATTTTTGGTTTATAGAGCAAAAAATAAAAACCTCAGAGGTGATCAAATACCACCAAAAGAAAGCTCTATTATAAAGGACGTCAATTTTGTTTAAGAGCCACGTTGCACGGCCGCGCAATTGTCAGTTAAAGCAACGCAGTGCCGAATCGCAAAAAGTGGCCTGGTCTGACCAGCAAAATGGTCCAGGGGCTAAAGTGGTTAAAATGGCAATTAAAAAAAAAGGTTATTTTCTCACATTTGTGGCTCTTTAAATCGTAATTAGTGTATAAATAGTCAATGAGTTTGTTAGCTCTCACAATGATGAGCAGGCTAGACACTGAGCCATGAGGAGGTAGAAAAGAACAGTCAAAAGACCTGCGTAACAAAGTAATGGAACTTTATAGAGATGGAAAAGGATATAAAAAAACTATCCAAAGCCTTGAATATGCCAGTCAGTACTGTTCAATCATTTAATAAGAAGTGGAAAGTTTGGGGATCTCGAAACCAAACAAGGTCAGGTAGATCAAGAAAGATTTCAGCCACAACTGGCGGAAGAATTGCCCAGGATACAAAGAAAAACCCACAGGTAATCTCAGTAGAAGTGAAGTAAAAATCTGTATTTTTTGCTAGAATAAAATGGCGGTCATTACAATATTTTATCTCAGACCGTATTTGCACAGCGGCCTTTCAAATGCAATTTTGTGTGTGCGTGGAAGCGGGGGGGAGGGGAGAGAAAAAAAAGAAAGAAAAGGGAAGAAGAAAGGGGAAGGGGGGGGAAGCACCTCTTTCCCCCGTCCTCTTCCCCCCCCCCCCTTAGTTTGGTGTGTATTGCCAGAGAGTTTATTTTTTATTTTTTGGGGCGTGCATGTGATCAACACAGGGGCAATCAGCACTGTCCAGAGAGAAAGTCAGGGGTACTGCAGCCTCATAAAACAGTCAGAGGGGAATGAAAACTCCTCCTACAAGCTTTAACCAGACAGTGATAGAAGTCACAAGACTGCTATATACTACTGATGAGAAAAGGTATTTAGCAATTTATAGTAACTAAAATAATTGCATTTCCATGTTCTGCGTACTGTGGGAGACCAGATAAAGTGAATGTAGGGTCCTGGGTTTAGTAATACTTTAAGCACAATTCTGTGTGCAGAGGACAAACTAAAACCCCGTACACATGGGTCGATTATCGGCTGAGAGCAGTCGGTACAGTAGATACCAGCCATGTGCATGCAGTTGAAGACCAAAACTGAAAGGAGACCAAAAAATTGCTTCAGAGGGGATTGCTTTGGTAGGCAAGTGTGCCATAATGTGCCAATATTCTGTGCATACTAGCCCATTATGAATAAAAGCTTCCAGGGAACTTTCTGTGGTTTATTTCCGGTTATGATATTAAAGTTGCTTTTTTTTTTATGCAATATAAAAAAAAGAGGTTATACACACCTGATCTGTGCAGGGATATTGCACAAAGCAGCACCTTACCTCTTTTTCTGGAGTCCCCCCCCCCCCCCCCCGGTGCTGTCATCATCTACTTTCTGCAGGTGTCCCCATAGCAAGCCATTTGCTATAGGGGGACCTGTGCTGGTGGCTTCTCAAGCCGGGTTGTGTGTGTCCATAGGAACACACAATGGCTTGGCCTTGCCCCTGCTCTCTCCTCTCAGGATTTGACTAACAGCAGCAGGAGCCGATGGCTTCCACGATTATCAGAGTCTCCTGTGAGACCAGGAAGAGAGAGCAGAGGAGCTGCAGACATGGACAGTGCAGGATCACGACAGGACTCAGGTAACTGTTAAAAAGGGACAGGGTAGGGGGAACCTTCCAAAAATTGGAAGGTTTTTACCTGAATGCAGAGAATGCATTCAGGTAAAAAAAAAAAAAGTTCAGTTTTGAACAACTTAAAAAAAAAAAAAAAAGCCAACAAGACGGGTCACCTTTCCGGAAGATAATTCACGCAACAAAGCCTGCAACCTCAGGGTTATAGGGCGCTGCTGGGAGATGAAATGCTAAACACAAATCCAGTCTCCTGACACCTAACAGAAGCTTCTGCAGCCAATGTAAACAGTTTTCTCACTTGACAAATAATTTTATATGTACTGTCTAGCATGTTATTTTCCTACTGTCGCTTATTCATTTTTTTTTTTAAATGTAACTTTACCGAAAAAGTGCCCATTTCATTGACTCCGTATAATGGCGCGTACACACGATCGTTTTTCACGCCAGTAAAAATGCAATTTTTTAAATTGGGCATTAAAAACGATTGTGTGTATGCTCCAGAGCATTTTTAACGACGTGAAAAACGGGCATTAAAAATTTCGAACATGCTCTATTTTTTCACGTCGTTTTTTCATGTCGGTTTTTCATGTCGGTTTTTTTTTTAACGTCGTGAAAACCGGTAGTGTGTATGCTTTTATGAGGGGAAAAAAAACGCGCATGCTCAGAATCAAGTATGAGACAGGAGCGCTCGTTCTGGTAAAACTAGCGTTCATAATGGAGATGGCACATTCGTCGTGCTGTAACGGACTGAAAAGCACGAGGCTGAAAAGCGCGAATTGTCGCTCAACAAACTTTACTAACATGAAGGGTGGCGCCATCCGAAGGGAACTTCCCCTTTATAGTGCTGTCATACGTGTTGTACGTAACTGCGCTTTGCTTGAGCGTTTTTTTTTAATGAACGTGTGTATGCAAGACAGGCTTGAGAGGAAACAAGAAAAATCACGTCGAGAAAAACGTTGTTTTTTAAAATGACATTAAAAACGGTCGTGTGTACGCGGCATAAGAAATATGGTGGAGTTTTCAGCCACCTCACAGCTTTACAGAATGTTCAGTTCTTTACCTGTATGTAACAGCTTCAGTGAAATCTCTGGTATTGAAGTCACATAACTTGTAGCCTTCTCTTTTGAAAGCTAACACGGCATTTGGGCCGAGCCAAACGTTTCCATCCATCCGTGGAGTGAAATGGACCCCGAGGAAGGGAAATCGAGGGTTAGGAACCTACAGCCCAATAGGGAGAGACATATAAACACCTTTAATGTATTAAAGAAACATGTGTTCCAAGCGCTAAAGGCTGTAAATCATGTGAGAAGGGATGGAGGAACCCGGGCTGGCCTGTGCAGCTGCCAATACACACTTGGGCAGTGCAACATATATCCAAACACAACAACGACAGGGCCCAGTGCCCTCAGTGGTCCCTTGGGACTACAGGAATGGGTATGACCCGGAGGAATGTATCAGCCAGGCCAATAGTAAAAATCACATCAGTTTCATGTGGATGTCCAGAACTTGTGAAAGAAATCAAGTGTAAAAAGTTAAAAGCCAACAATACCAGGCAAACAACTCCAGGCATAGAGGGGGGTAAGGTCAGCCAGTGCCACAGTGGGGGGCTGCTGAGGAAGGCGCTGATCCAAAGCCCTAGACAGATGAACAGCCAGACGTTTGGTAAGCCAGAGGAGGCGCGCCTGGATTATGTCACAGTGGCCCAACAGGTGTAAACGAGAAGACCAACAGGAAGCCTGGAGGAGCCAGAGTGGAACGCAAGCCTGACTGTTTCCGTGATAGGGCGTTTTGCATGAATGCGCTCGATCAAGCGGATGCGTGTGCAACGCGTTGTCATGACAACAGTCAGGCTTGCGTTCCACTCTGGCTCCTCCAGGCTTCCTGTTGATCTTCTCGTTTACGCCTGTTGGCCCACCGTGCCATCACCCAGGTGTGCCTTGTCTGGCTTCCTGAGCGGCCAAGAGTTCATCTGTCTAGGACTTTGGATCTGCGCCCTCCTCAGCAGCTCCCACTGTGGCACTGGATGACCTTACCCCCTCTATGCCTGGAGATGTTGGCCTGGTATCATTGGCTTTTAACTTTTACACTTGATTCATGTGGATGTCCACAACATGTAAAAGCAAAAACAGATGTGATTTTTACTTTTGGCCTGGCTGATCCATTCCTCTGGGTCATACGCATTCCTGTAGTCCCCCAAGTCTTGATCAAGTCACTTGATCAAGCACATGCGCGCGCAACTCATTGTCACGGCAACAGTCACACTTGTGTTCCCCTCTGGCTCCTCCAGGCCTCCTGTTGGTCTTCTCGTTTACGCCTGTCAGCCCACCGTGCCGTCACCCAGGTGCGCCACATCTGGCTACCTGAGTGACAAAGTGTTCATCTGTCTAGGGTTTTGGATCTGCACCCTCCTCAGCAGCTCCCACGGTGGCACGGGAGGACCTTACCCCCTCTATGCCTGGAGATGTTGGCTTTTAACCTTTACACTTGATTGGTTTATTCATGTGGATGTCCAGAACATGTAAAAACAATGTGATTTTTATTTTTGGCCTGGCTGATCCATTCCTCTGGGTCATACGCATTCCTGTAGTTCCTGTAGTCCCAAGTCTTGATCAAGTCACTTGATCAAGCACATGCACGCGCAACTCGTTGTCACGGCAACAGTCACGCTTTTGTGTTCCACGCTGGCTCCTCCAGGCCTCCTGTTGGTCTTCTCGTTTACGCCTATCGGCCCACCGGGCCTTCACCCAGGTGCGCCACATCTGGCTACTTGAGTGACAAAGTGTTCATCTGTCTAGGGTTTTGGATCGGCACCCTCCTCAGCAGCTCCCAGGGTGGCACTGGGTGACCTTACCCCTTCTATGCCTGGAGATGTTGGCCTGGTATCATTGGCTTTTAAGTTTTACACTTGATTTCTTTTACATATTGTGGACATCCACATGAATAAACCAATGCGATTTTTACTATTGGCCTGGCTGATCCATTCCTCTGGGTCATACCCATTCCTGTAGTCCCAAGTGACCACTAAGGTCACCGAGCGCTATCACCTTTTATGTATTACACACCACGGGCACAGTTTGAATTTAAAGCTAAAAACTTTGGGCATGAAAATGTATACATGTTTGCGTAAAGTGTAATGTGTGTAACTGTACCTTAGTCTAGGGTCCATTTTAACTTTATACATTTGTTCATCAGACCTAAAAACAATGCTGGAAATTTCCCAGCAACAAGGCACTCCTTGTAAAGGAGACTGGTCACCCCAGCAGGGTGCCCATGCACCAGGTGATCGGCCACCTCTCAGTGTACATTTGAAGCTGCAGTAAAATAAGATAGATTCTGCCTCATTTCTGGCAGGATGATGTCCAGCACCATCTAGCCTTACTGTCTTTGGCCTGCCCCTTTCATTCACTGAATTTTGTTATATCATTCAAGGAGGGTCAGTATCACATGTGGGCATGGTCTATGGTGGTCTGCATGCAAATACAGTCTGTCTAGGAAAGTCCACTGACTGACACCAATTCAAAAGAATTTTGGCCAACAGCCAGGCCACAGCTTGCATCAGGGCTGAGGGCTTTTGAGTGGAGTTCTGATGTTTTCAAGAAACCATGTGTGGCTCCCTGCCAGCCATGATCTGTCTGCACTGCATAGAGAAGCACAGAGACAGATACAGTGGAACCTCGGATTGCGAGTAACGTGCGTTTCACAATACGAGGACTGTATTTTTAAAAATCGTAACTTGGTTTGCGAGTGTTGTCTTGCAAAACGAGCACGATTCAGGCCAAAGCGGTGTGCAGTACCGCGTTTGGCCTAAGGGGGGGTGTGGGGCGCCGGAGCCGAGCAGCAGTTCGGAAATGCAAGGAAAGGCCCGGAGGACAGCTTGGCTGACCTCGGGAACGAAGTCTTTCCGAGGTTTGCTGAGGTGTCCACGGGCCTTTTCGGCTCTCCGGCACCCCCCGCCTCTGGCCGCATGTGGTATTGCATGCCATTGAAGTCAATACGGAACAAATTATTTTTGTTTCCATTGACTTCAATGGGGAAACTCGCTTTGATATGTGAGTACTTTGGATTATGAGCATACTTATGGAACGGATTATGCTCGAATTCCGAGGTTCCACTGTATTTTTACATGTACCCAGGCAGTTATGTTTTGAGCAGGGACAAGTTAAAGTTAAAAAAAGTAATGATTCAAAATGGATACTTACTGGGTAAATGTTCCCTTTTACGAGATAGCATTTCTCTGGCTTCAGGACCAAGTAATCGCCACGGAAGGGAACAATGCGTGGTTCTGGGCTGCACCCGCTAATCTGGGATAGGCGGTCTGAAAACAGGCCACCACACGTCAACGCGTATTTACAAGAAACTTCTTCTCCCTGTTGCATTAGGATACATTATATGTAAAATTACTCTTTATGCTCAGTTATGGCAATACAGATTCAAAAGGCATTAAAGGCATTTGCAATTGGTTAAACCTTAAAGTGGAGCTCCAACCAAAAGGGGAAGCTCTGCTTGTTTGCTACCTCCACTGCAACATTTTGCACCTTTTGGGGGGGAGGGGTTACCCGTTACCTGTCAAAATAAGGTACCCACTCCCACTTCCGGGTAAGATCGCTGCAATCGTTGTGTGGCGAGTTACTAGATTTCCGGCCCCTCCCCCATAGCCTTCTGGGAGACACACGGGTCCTAGGAGACAGCGGGAAAGCACAGCGCGACTTGCCCATGTGCAATATGAAACAGGCTGTGAAAGAAGCAAGGCTTCACTTCCTGTTTCCCTTAGTAAAGATGCCGGCGCCTGCACCTGGAGCCGATGGACAGATCGGGTTGGAGTGCCGACATCGAGGGATCCCTGGACAGATAAATATTTGTAGCTGCTGACTATTTTATAGGCTGTCTGAAGCCTCTGGGTAGTAAAAACCACAAACGTAGCCCCTGGACCCGACAGTTGGCGGCTGGAGATCCTTAGTGGATGATATCCTGGACTTGTGGAAGACTCAGAGCTCACAGGGTGTCCACCCCGTTTCCAGAAGGTGCTGAAACAGCTCCAGATGGGAAAGACCCCTTGCAGGATCAGTAAAAGGCACGATGGAACAACTCAAAAAACAGGGCTGTCAGTGCTGCACCAATCCGTTCCCAAGCTCTCTGACAAGCCGAGCCTACTTGCCGTTGGGATTTCATATGCCTGAATGATCTGCTGTCGCTGACAGGTAGATCCACCTGTTCAGGTAAGCGTATTCAGTCTCTTCCTACCCATTTGAGAGAAATTTCCATGTGATGATCTACACGGTTATTTTCATCGGCACTCTTCACTTCATGTTGGACAATTCATATTTATGTTTTTTCATTTTTTCTTTGTTATGTGGACTTATTAGCACATTTATATATATTTTGTCACTGTATAAACCCAGTGGGGTACACTTTACTTAGTGAGATAGCAATATCTCTCCCATAACCCAGCGCTACATTTGATGGTGTGACAGTTTGGATGAGAAAACAAGCAAATGTGACAGTTACATTCCTGGATGTTTTTTTTTAAAAACTTTTTTTTTTTTTTTTTTTAAAAGAAGAAGATGGGTTTAGTTCCATTTCACTTAGGCTACTTTCACAATGAAAGCACCCGGGCATCGGCGGTAAAATGCCGCCATTTTTGGCGGCACTTTACCACCATTTTTTGGCCGATAGGGTGCTTTTAACCCCTGCTAGCGACCGAAAAAGGGTTAAAAACGCCTGCAAAGCGCCGGCGCTGCCCATCGATTTCAATGGGCAGGGGCGCTTTAGGAGTGGTGAGTTCACCGCTCCTAATGCGCTCTGAAGAAGCTGCTGGCAGGACTTTTTCTGACGCCCTGCCAGCGCACCAATGTGAAAGCCCGAGGGCTTTCACACTGGAGTGAATGGAACTGCTTTTTCACGGAGCTTTGCAGGCACTATTTTTAGCGCTATAGCGCCTGCAAAGTGCCTCAGTGTGAAAGGGGTCCAAGATATTTAACTAAGTAAATTACAACAGTTTGAAAAAAGTTAAAAACGGATTACATTACCTTTGTGTTTCTAAGCATGACCGGGTACTCTAAACCTAAAAGAAAAATACAAAGAGAAGTGCTTTCTTAGCTTCTAAAGTTATTTGCTAGGTAATGCAAAGACATTTATCTTGAAAAACTATGCCAAACATACTAAAAAACGTAACCTTTATATAAAAAAACAATTCTTTAACCACTTCAATACAGGGCATTTTCACCCCCTTCCTGCCCAAGCCAATTTTCAGCTTTCAGCGCTGTAACATTTTGAATGACAATTGCGCAGTCATGAAACACTGTAACCAAATTACATTTCTAAAAAAAAATTCCCCCCACAAATAGAGCTTTCTTTTGGTGGTATTTGATCACCTCTGCGGTTTTTATTTTAGGCGATATAAAACAAAAAACGAGAGTCAGAAAAATAAATAAAATGTATTCTACATATTTTTGGTACAAAAAATAAATATCGCGCGCCTACGTTACCCGGAAGTATACGGGCTGTTTTATGTTTAAGAGCCGGCCGGCTTATCTTCGCTCGTTTATCTTCGCTTGTTTTATCCGCATTCATGTAAGTGTGCATTCGTCTTTTTTAATAAACGTGTAAAAAGGTTTTACACTATAGTACATCCTTCTTTTCATTTACCGGGATCGTGTTTCCTGCTGCCGAGAGTTGCTGATCTCCCGGTGAAAGAGACGCTGCTTGCCCCATACCCTTGGCTGGGGAATAGCCACAGGCTTTTTCTGATCCCCTGTGACAAGGGATCCATCTTTTTCGGTAAGAGGCAGTAAATCTATTGGTGGAGGCTGTCCTATCTTACACTTGCTCTGGGTGTAATGCATTGGATCACTACCCGCATGGTGGAGGAGCATCTTTAACATATGTGCATATGAACTTTATTGTTTGGACTATATGTGACAATTTCTGTGGTTTATGGTTTATGTGATTCCGTATCACAGGTTTGCATCACCCATGTTCAATACTTTGTGTCACTTATTTACTGGGTGAGCCTTTGGCTCATATTTACACTGTTACCAGTTGCTGTACTGGGGATATTTTCAATAGCGCAACCTTTTCCCCTTTTTTTTTTTTACAAAAAATAAATAAAATTGCGCAAAAAGTTATAGCGCCTACAAAATAGGTTATTGATTTATGGCATTTTATACTAGTAATGGCGGTGAGCTGCGATTTTTATCGTGACTGACATTGCGGCGGACAGATTGGACACTTTTGGAACCATTGACACTTATACAGCCATCAGTGCTTTAAATATGCATTGATTACTGTATAAATGTCACTGGTAGGGATGGAGTTAACACTAGGGGGCGATCAAGGGGTTAATGGTCTTACCTAGGGAGTGATTCTAATTGTGGGGGGGGGGAGGAGACCGATCGGTATTCCTATATACTAGGAACAGACCTGTTCCCTGACAGGACGTAGATCTGTGTGTTTACACACACAGATCCACATTCCTGCTCTGTCATGAGAGATCGCGGGTGTCCGGCGAACATCGTGGCCACGCACATCGGCTCCTCTGTGATGTGGCGGGCGCGTCCCCTATACCGCCGGGAAGCCGAGGACGTCCTAAAACGCCCGCCCAGGATGGGAGATCCCATCTGCGGACGTCATATTACAATAGGCAGGTATTGAAATGGTTAAAGAGGCCCTGTCATGTCAAGCCAGCGAGAACAGGTAGTATATTCACTTTTCCAGCAGCCCATGATTCCTACCCTCCCCATGTTTCAGCACTGCAACCTCTAGTCTCTGATATTCAACACTTCCAAGAGAGTTGAATGCCCCTGTCCCCTGCTGTGTGCTGGTTCCTTCCTCTCCTCACCTACATCACTACAGGACTCAGGAGTGATTTAGGGGTTGGAGGAAGGAACCACAGCACAAAGCAGGAGGCACAGGTGAAAAATGTAAGCAACTTACCTCCCACTGACCCTGCTGGGCTTTCAGTGACCATTTTTAGATCAGATACCTCGAAGCCCGTCAGAACACTCCCTCCAGCGTCACGGAAATCATCGGTGTATGCCTGGCACACCTGTTTATAATCCACAATACCGGTATGTGGAGAGTCCAGCGCCATCACCCCCTACAAGACAAGTACAAATATAGGTGAAGAGCAGATTACGAGTGAGAATCTCTCTCTCTCTCTCTCTCTCTCAGACTTGTTGCACAGACCGATGCATTTGTAATGGTTTACACCTGAATATGGGCGTGACATTTTTCATAAATGTCTCAGTTAAAACATTTTTTTTTTTTAAAGTTACAAAAAAAAAAAGGATTGAATGGAAGAAAGATTGTTCTGTGGACAGGTGTCTGTTATACACCTAACGAGCGGTCATTGTCATGCACCTTCTTAATAATTGACAGGACTAATCTGTGTACCACATGAGCACATACTGTAGCCAGTCTGTGGGAGCCAGAATTATTGTTGGTTGGTAGGGGATCAAATACTTATTTTACTCACTGAACTGCAACTCCATTTATAGCATTTGTATCTTTTTTTGGGGGGGATTTTTGGTTGATATTCTGTCTCTATCATTTAAAATACACTTATGATAAATATTATAGACCAGGGGTGTCAAACTCAATTTCATTGTGGGCCGTATCAGCATTATGATTGTTGTCAAAAGGGTCGGTTGTATCTGTAAGATTAGATGTCCAGCGCATCCCCTCCCCTTACATTAAAAATGTCACGAGCCACCCCACCATCAGAAGTTGAGTCCCCCACTCTCCCTTACCTTATGCTGCTTATGCTGGGAAGAAGCTGGATGCATTGCTTGAAAGCAGAAATTAGGGGTCTGGAGGAGGACCAGAGGAGGGTTGGAGCTCTTCTGCAGCTGCAGGAGAGGTGGGGAGACCACATGAAATGGCCTGGAGGGCCGGATTCGGCCTGCGGGCCTTGTGTTTGACACCTGTGTTATAGACCCTTCATCTTTTTGTAAATGGGCAAACTTACAAAATCTGCAGGGGATCAAATAATTATTTTTCTCACTTTGGTTAAAAAACAAACAAACTTTATTTTTAAGTTTTACATAATCAGTATTTTCGGTGGTGAAAAAGTGAAGTAGGAAAAAAACTTTCCTAGGTTATCATAACTGATTTTATGTGAATTATTACTACTTTCATTAACGAACAAAAAGCGGGATAAAAATATGAGGCAGGGACGTTTATCCGCAATCTGCTCCCAGCAAGCAAGCGCACCGTGATAAGACGACTGCCAGAGACCTGAGAGTGGGAGCAGCACTGTGCATTACAGGCCGTCATGATAACTTGGTGCCCATGTTCCTCATTCCAGCACCCGGGTGTTGGTTGTTGCTTTCCCTCCCTGTCAGTGTTCACCTGTTAGGTGATTGATCTGCTCAGTCACCCGATATAAGCAAACCGAACACTCTATCCCTTGCTTGTGATAGAGACAGAGACCCGCATTGTTCTGAACAAGCCTTCCGTTTGCCTGCACTACTTTGCGATTAGCTTTCCTTGTGTATGACCCGGATTGGATATCGGACCACCTAGAACTCCGCCTGCCTTATTACCTGGACCGTCTTAGAACCATGCTATCTGCTAAACTGCAAGTAATCAGTTGTTTGCTCTGTTCGCATCTGCTTGGGTGCGCTGACCAGACACTATAGCATTGTGTTTAGGTCCTGGGGGCAACCAAGTACCGGTAGGCCCGCTTGTCGAAAGGGGGCTGCTATAGGTGAAACACACAGTAACCAGCTATAGTGTCTGACCACCTGCATTTAGGTAGACATGACATTTGTAACACAGGCCAGCCAGGCCTCCCGAGTCCCGACTGCACCGCCAGGCACCCAGAGCAGACCGAGTGTACAGTAATAACAGTTTTAGTACATTACAATTCCAGCAGGCCTGAGGCCTCCCCTCAGACCACCATCTGTCCAGACCACACTGTGCATTACAGGCCTCCTCTGACCACTGGCAGTGGCATCCAGGGCACTGTGCATTACAGGCCATCCCTCAGACCAGTGTTTCTCAACTCCAGTCCTCAAGGCGCCACAACAGGTCATGTTTCCAGGATTTCCCTCAGATGAAACAGCTGTGGGAATTACTAAAGCAGTTAAACTGATCAAATAACCTGTGCAAAACAATGGAGAGCCTGAAAACATGACCTGTTGGGGCGCCTTGAGGACTGGAGTTGAGAAACACTGCCTCAGACAACCACCATCCAGCACGCTGCAGCATTACAGGCCTCCTCAGGCCACCGTCCAGACCATTGTGCATCAATACAGGCCTACTCACACTGTCCAGAGAGGCTAAATCTGTATCAGTGAGTTTGTTCAAACTTTAATACCATAAATATTAACATGATATTAGATTTCTTTACTCCAGGAGTATATAATGAATTTGGAAATTCTAGAGAAATGCATTACAATTTAACTAAACGCTAAAATGTACTGGTGATTTTAGACGACTAAAATTGGACTAAAACTAAAATGGCATTTTAGACAAAAGACTATGACTAAAACTAAAATGCGATGTTAGTCCTAACACTAGAACTAAAACTAGATCAAAATTTGCTGCCAAAATTAACACTGCATTTAAGGGCTCTTTTTTGCCTCTTTTACATGGCCTTCATGCCCTTTTACCATCATATTCATGCGTCTTCTTAAAATTTAGAGGCAATGTTACTTTGCTGATTCCAAACAAAGTGACAGTGTCTGTGAAAAGGTCCCACCCTGGACCTACAGTTACTCATCTCCTTTGTCTCTACCGTTTGCAGGCACAAAATACCTGGCATTTCCAAATATGGGGATATGGGGAGCATTTGACCTCCTCCCATGCGACAGTGCTTGGTTTTAGCGGCCAATCAATAGGCTTGCATATTGTCACATAGGGATAGGACATTACTGCCACTCTAGGATCTGTCACGGGGTATTTGGTGCTGGCTGTGATAGAGGAAGAGGCTGCAGGCGATCACTGGAGATGCGAGTATTAGTGGGTCGGTGGGGGTGACATTGCACTGTTATATGGATCACAGTTGCCAGAGCAACTTCCTAGTTTGCCTTGTATTCTGTGCCTGACCACCCACGTACCGACCCTGGGTTCGTCTACTGTTTTTGCTTGCCTATCGCCCTCGTTTCCCAGATATACCCCCTTAATGGTCCTGCCTCTTACTAAGCAAAGAGCTGGTATTGGTAGCTTTGGAGCACTTACCCGGCAGTAGGGTTCTTTTTCCCTGATCTGCTTTGCATTGATGATTTGTAGACCCGGCACGTTGTTCTGAAGGCCTCTTTCATACAAAGCTTGTAGTCTAGGGATTTCCTGGTGTTGTACAGCCACTATCAGCTGAAGAAAAGAGAACATCATAATCTCAACTGGCTTTAAAATATTAAATCAGCCTGTCTCAAAACTTTTCAATGCAGAGGAACCCTTAAAATAACTTTCCAGTCTCAGGGAACCCCTGCTAAAAATTACTATACCTACAACTCATGATACATGAGGGGGTTATTTACGAAAGGCAAATCCACTTTGCACTACAAGTGCAAAGTGCACTTGAAAGTTCAGTCGCTGTAAATCTGAGGGGTAGATCTGAAAAGAGGGGAAGCTCTGCTGATTTTATCATCCAATCATGTACAAGCTAAAATGCCCTTTTATTTTCTTTGCATGTCCCCCTTGGATCTACAGCGACTGCACTTCCAAGTGCAATTTCAGTGCAATTTCACTTTGCACTTGTAGTGCAAAGTGGATTTGCCTTTCGTAAATAGCCCCCATTGTGTGGTAGTCATTGGGAAGAATTACCCTCTTACAGATGGCTAAAAAGATCAATGGTGTCAGTGTGAACGTATCTGAGAAGCAGGAGTTGATCGTTGCTCAATGAACTCCTAGCAACCTCTGGAGGAACCCTGCATTATATTTATATGTATTCTGTTAAAGTTCTACATTCTAGAGCTACATACTTAACATAACCTTTTACTTTTCTCCTGCTGTTCTCTGAGAGCCGCACTTTGATTTTAAATCAATTATTTTCATTTTGAATAGAACGAGTAAACATTTCTGTTTTTTGTGTTCTTGGCCCCATTGGGGAGATTCCTCTCACTACCTCCTCCTGTGACACCCAAACAATATATACGGATAGTAGTTATTTATATGAACATAACAGCGGTTCTTGCCGCATTTCAGCACCTTTAACCCTACAAGCTGGATCCTAATTCCTCCCCTTGATTAGTGTATTATTGTAGTGGACGCTTCCCTATGTAACGGAATTCTGTGACCTTTTAAATTTCCATTGTATAACTGTTGTTCAAGATATCAATAAATTTGAAAAAAAAAAAAGAAAGAAATAACAGCAGTGTCTTGGTTATAACATGTACAGATCATTCTCACCATCTCATCTTCATGCACCTTTGACTGCACCTCTGAGAAATATTACTATACCTTCCCACACTGCTTGTAGGGGATTCCCTTGCTGTCACAGTATTCGTAGAGAAGAGAGGACCCTCTGACACATAGCCTGGCTTTCAGGGACCCTGGTGTGTAATATATTCCGCTGTGTATAACACCACTGTTATGTCCACTTTGGTGAGTCGCTGAGGAAACAAACAATATGCTACATATAAAGTCTGGAGGACAAAAGTAATACACAAATATCACTTAAGGCAGACAATGTTCAGCTGCCTTAAATAAAAATAAAATAAATAAAAAACAGGGCACCATATTCTGCCTCTGGAAATCAGGTAGCAGTACATTTAAAAGGGATGCCACAACTAACAGCCTTATATAACAACAGTTCCACTCCACAACGCTGCCACTCACCTTTTCATAATGACCTCAACGAATGTACTTTAGTCAAATCAATCATGCGTGTACCCATTAAGGGTTATTAATTCACCAAGTTCGTTCTTATTGCATTACTGGCACGGTCTAGCCTGCAGATTTCCGCTTGTGAAATTCTTACCTCCTTGCTGCAGTGGTTCTACTAGATCAGCGTTTTCATTCACATGTGTTGCTGGTTTCTGTGTTCACCTATGGCGACGCCTGCTCTACTGTGGATTTATATCCTTTCCCCTGCTTTTACTTTATGACCCACCTCCCAGTCTGCTTTATATTATATATATATATATATATATATATATATATATATATATATATATATATATATATATATACACACACACACACACACACACACACACACACACACACACACACACACACACACACAGTGCAGCCCAGGTTGCCAGAGCAACTTCCTAGTTTGCCTTGTATTCTGTGCCTGACCACCCACGTACCGACCCCGGGTTCGTCTACTGTTTTTGCTTGCCTATCGCCCTCGTTTCCCAGATATGTTCTGCCTCCTGCCATCAGTACTCTGCACATGTGAGTGGTCTCTGCATTGTCAGCAGTGCATGCATGGTGGCCACGACCTGGTTCCAGTTGCTGCAAGTCCATGCCCACCATCAGGGGCCATGGTGAAAAATCAGGCTGGGGCTTAGATTCTGGGCCCAGGGGGAATCCCGAGTTTGCGATCCACAAGGGCTCACTAAAAACCTGACAATTAGACACTCAAAGTACTTCCAGGGGTTGATTTACTAAACCTAGTGAGTTTAATTCTCTCCTCCTTAGGGAACAGTTGGCATACCGACACCGAAAGGCTCCAAGAACATTTGACCTTATATGGCAAAACTGGTTGGACACCCCCAACCTTGCTCCCCCCCAGCTAATAATGGATTTGTTGTGGTTGTCATCGCCGCCTCCTCCTCCTGAGCTTGGGGCCTCTACTATAATGCTTACGCTGTGTAGATGGTAACTCATGTGGTATACGGGCCTATAGCCAAGCCTGGAGGAAGGAGCCTATTCCTTATAAGGTTCTATTTTATCTCCCCTTTTTGTTTTTGTTTGTTCTAAGTTTTACAGAAAACTAGATTATATACCGTATATACTCGAGTATAAGCCGAGATTTTCAGCCCTTTTTTTGGGGCTGAAAGTCCCCCCCCCCCCTCGGCTTATACGCGAGTCATAGAAATTTTTACATTGTAAATATTACCTGTAAAGAAGTTGCGGCTGCGGCGTCCATCGTTCAAAATTCCGCGGTCTCTTCCTGTTCCTTACTTGATAGGCGAGTCTCAGCAGGCACTCTCCGCCTATCACGAACGTTCTCTCATCCTCAGTTTTCCAGCAGACGTCTGTGATTGGCGGAACACCCAATACAGTGTCTGCTGGGAAAACTAAGGATGAGAGAATGATTGTGATAGGCGGAGAGTGTCTGCTGAGACTCGCCTATCAAGTAAGGAACAGGAAGAGACCGCAGAATTTCGAACGATGGACGCCGCGGAATTCGAACGATGGACGCCGCAACTTCTTTACAGGTAATATTTACAATGTAAAAATTTCTATTTACAGGGAACAGCGAGCTAGGGAACAGTGGGGCATCGGCTTATACTCGAGTCAGTAAGGTTTCCCAGTTTTTTTGGGCAACATTAGGTACCTCGGCTTATACTCGAGTATATACGGTATGCCCAACACTAGGTAACTGCATCATATGTACGTATGTGTGATTTTGTGTACAACTCAACTGTGGGGAATTCTGTTTATCCCCTTATTGTAACTCAGTTACTCATTCGTGTCAATAAAAAAACAAAACCTAGAGTGCAAAAGCTGGTGCACCAATCAGCTTCTAACTCCAGCTTGTTCAATTAAGTTTTGATAAAGAAAAAAAAGAAAAAACACGAAAGCTGATTTTGCAATCTCAAGTTCAAGTAAATCAATCCCAACGTCATCAGGAAGAAAGCCATAAAAAAGGTGGCCAACTATATTATACACACACACAAAATATTATTATTTGATCCCCTGGTGATTTTGTAAGTTTGCCCACTTACAAAGAAATGAAGGGTCTATAAAATTTTATCATAGGTGTATTTTAAAATGATAGAAAAACAGAATATCAACCAAAAACCCCTGGGAAAAAAAAAAAAAAAAACACACATAAAACAAATGTTATAAAAATTGAGTTGCAGTTCGGTGAGTAAAATAAAGTATTTGATCTCCTACCAAACAACAAGAATTCTGGCTCCCACAGACTGGGTACAGTATGTGCTCATGTGGTACACAGATTAGTCCTGTCAATTTAAGAAGGTGCTCCCAACAGCTTGTTATGTGTATAAAAGACACCTGTCCACAGAATCTCTCTTCTATTCCAACCTCACCATCATGGGCAAGACCAAAGAGCTGTCAATAGACATCAGGGACAAGATTGTAGATCTGCACAAGACTGGAATGGGCTACAAGACCATCAGCAAGAAGCTTGGTGAGAAGGAGACAACTGTTAGAGCGATTATTCACACATGGAAGAAATAAAAAAAACAAAACATCAAATCTCCCTCAGTCTGGAGCTCCATGCAAGATTTTGCCTCATGGGGTGAGGATGGTCATGAGAAAAGTGAGGGATCAGCCCAGAACTACACAGGAGGAGCTTTGAATGATCAGTTGGGACCACAGTCACTAAACAAACCATTGGTAACACAATACACCGCCATGGATTGAAAATCCTGCAGCGCCCACAAGGTCCCCCCCCCTCCCTAAGAAGGCACATGTACAGACCAGACTAAAGTTTGCCAATGAACATCTAAATGGATTGGGAGAAAGTGCTGTGGTCAGATGAGAACAAAATGAAGCTCTTTGGCATTAACTCGACTCACCACGTTTGAAGGAAGAAAAATGCTGACTACGACCCTAAGAACACCATCCCTACAGTAAAGCACGGAGGTGGAAACATGATTCTTTGGAGTGGTTTCTCTGCTAAAGATACAGGCCAACTTTGGCGCATTGGAGGGACCGATGGAAGAGGCCATGAATTTTAAAATCTTGGATGAGAACCTGGGCTGTGGTGGGTCTTCCAGCATGACAATGACCCAAAACATACCACCAAGACAACAAAGGAGTGGCTTAAGAAGAAGCACATTAAGAGTGGCCTAGCCAGTGTCCATATAATCCTATATAAAATTTATGGGAGGGAGCTAAAACTTTAAGTTGCCAAGCAACAGCAAAGAAAACTTAAGGATTTAGAGAAGATCTGTAAGCTACACCTGACGCGTTGCGGAAGTCACGTGATCAGTGACGCAACACATCAGGTGGAGCCTTGTGACGTCAGTTCCATGTTTTATGCAAGTACGGTGAGGAGGCGAGTGTGTCACTACTCCCATTGCTTTTTACTGCGCTTTTTACCCTTACTTGATGTAAGCAGTTTCTTTTACTAAATTTACTTTTCATTTGCCAATATTGCACTATGGCTGTTTGTGGTTTCCTTTTGAGCGCCATTTATACATGAAGTGTCATTCCTTGGAGCGAGCCGTTTCCTCTATATATGGAATTACCCAAGATGTTTTGATGCCAAGTTTTGGACGTAGTTCTTCGTCTTAGCCTGGAACCTGGATGCCTTTACAGATCCATCAGCAGGATTCCTCATCTGAATATCTGATGAGCCTTATTTGACTCTTGGGTCATTGTTGGAGGTGAGCGGCCAATTCATAAATTTAACAGTCAATGTTTGGATTGATGTTTTATCTGGTTTTCTTCTTCTATCAAGTTATCCCTATGAGATTTTTACCTTTTTTATATGAACTGACTCCTACCATTGGGCTTTTATTCAATTATTTATTTGTATTTTTGGATACTCATCATATTCATTCTTTGAGTAGATTACTTTATGGCACATTATTGAATAAGCGCACTACTAAGTGGTTTCCAGCTAATTCACGGTCACTATACATGTACTATATAGATTTTGTTTTCTGAGTTTATTTTCACTGGAGGCTGATGGTTTATATTTGCTTAAAAATTATAACATAGTAGCGCGCAAGTTTTTCCCTTATAAAAAAAAATATATAGACCCTTCATTTCTTTGTAGGTGGGCAAATTTACAAAATCTGCAGGGAATTAAATAAATAAATTTCCCCTCACTGTGTGTATGTATCTATTACACACACACACACTCTGTATATTACAAGGGATAAAAACACAAAGCTCGTGCACATATTGGGGTTGATTTACTAAAGATAAATAGACTTCACTCTGCAAGGCAATTTTCCCCAGAGCTTAGGGAATGAGGTGAAGCTCTGCTGACTTCAATCATCCATTTGTGCGCAAACATAATTATGTTTGTTTTGTTTTTTATTTCATTTCCTTGCATGCGATTGTAAATATAGAAAAATAGCACTCACATTGCCAACATCCGTAAATAATGTAGTAAAGAAAAGGGAAAAAAATAAAATAAAAAAAAGGGGATATGGGCCCTACTTGGACTTTCAGCGGCACAGTAAACAATAGAGATGTACAGGTCCTTCTCAAAAAATTAGCATATTGTGATAAAGTTCATTATTTTCTGTAATGTACTGATAAACATTAGACTTTCATATATTTTAGACTCATTACACACAACTGAAGTAGTTCAAGCCTTTTCTTGTTTTAATATTGATGATTTTGGCATACAGCTCATGAAAACCCAAAAATCCTATCTCAAAAAATTAGCATATTTCATCCGACCAATAAAAGAAAAAAGTGTTTTTAATACAAAAAAAGTCAACCTTCAAATAATTATGTTCAGTTATGCACTCAATACTTGGTCGGGAATCCTTTTGCAGAAATGACTGCTTCAATGCGGCGTGGCATGGAGGCAACCAGCCTGTGGCACTGCTGAGGTGTTATGGAGGCCCAGGATGCTTCGATAGCGGCCTTAAGCTCATCCAGAGTGTTGGGTCTTGCGTCTCTCAACTTTCTCTTCCCAATATCCCACAGATTCTCTATGGGGTTCAGGTCAGGAGAGTTGGCAGGCCAATTGAGCACAGTAATACCATGGTCAGTAAACCATTTACCAGTGGTTTTGGCACTGTGAGCAGGTGCCAGGTCGTGCTGAAAAATGAAATCTTCATCTCCATAAAGCTTTTCAGCAGATGGAAGCATGAAGTGCTCCAAAATCTCCTGATAGCTAGCTGCATTGACCCTGCCCTTGATAAAACACAGTGGACCAACACCAGCAGCTGACATGGCACCCCAGACCATTACTGACTGTGGGTACTTGACACTGGACTTCAGGCATTTTGGCATTTCCCTCTCCCCAGTCTTCCTCCAGACTCTGGCACCTTGATTTCCGAATGACATGCAAAATTTGCTTTCATCCGAAAAAAGTACTTTGGACCACTGAGCAACAGTCCAGTGCTGCTTCTCTGTAGCCCAGGTCAGGCGCTTCTGCCGCTGTTTCTGGTTCAAAAGTGGCTTGACCTGGGGAATGCGGCACCTGTAGCCCATTTCCTGCACACGCCTGTTCACGGTGGCTCTGGATGTTTCTACTCCAGACTCAGTCCACTGCTTCCGCAGGTCCTCCAAGGTCTGGAATCGGTCCTTCTCCACAATCTTCTTCAGGGTCCGGTCACCTCTTCTCGTTGTGCAGCGTT
This sequence comes from Rana muscosa, assembly GCA_029206835.1. NCBI lineage: Eukaryota > Metazoa > Chordata > Amphibia > Anura > Ranidae > Rana > Rana muscosa. Next base: position 198,442,017 of record CM055126.1, on the reverse strand, counting down.
TTCTGCCACACTTTTTCCTTCCCACAGACTTCCCACTGAGGTGCCTTGATACAGCACTCTGGGAACAGCCTATTCGTTCAGAAATTTCTTTCTGTGTCTTACCCTCTTGCTTGAGGGTGTCAATGATGGCCTTCTGGACAGCAGTCAGGTCGGCAGTCTTACCCATGATTGCGGTTTTGAGTAATGAACCAGGCTGGGAGTTTTTAAAAGCCTCAGGAATCTTTTGCAGGTGTTTAGAGTTAATTAGTTGATTCAGATGATTAGGTTAATAGCTCGTTTAGAGAACCTTTTCATGATATGCTAATTTTTTGAGATAGGATTTTTGGGTTTTCATGAGCTGTATGCCAAAATCATCAATATTAAAACAAGAAAAGGCTTGAACTACTTCAGTTGTGTGTAATGAATCTAAAACATATGAAAGTCTAATGTTTATCAGTACATTACAGAAAATAATGAACTTTATCACAATATGCTAATTTTTTGAGAAGGACCTGTATACATTTTTTTTAAATAAATGTTTGATACAAAAAGAACCACATAAATGAAATTAAATACAAGGACAATGTAAGAATTTAAAATCATACATATGAGTACATATAAATGATGATAACCAGAATGCATCAACGCGTTTCACCTTGGGGCTTCTTCAGGATGCGAATTCAGGAAAACAGTAGTTGTAGAAGCAGCTCGTTTCTTTCCTCTATTGGCTGTCGATGTTGGCTACACGCTAACCAAGAATCGTAGTTATAAGAGTGAGATCCCTTTCTTGCTTCTACAACTACTGTTTTCCTGAATTTGTGTCCTGAAGAAGATCCAAGGCGAAACGCGTTGATGCATTCCGGTTCTCATATGTATGATTTTTAATTCTTACATTGTCCTTGTATTTAATTTCATTTATGCGGTTCTCTTTTTCTATTAAACATTTTTACATCTCTATTGTTTTCTGTGCCGCTGAATATCCAAGTAGGGCCCATATCCCTATTTCCCCCCCCCCTTTTCTTTACCTGCATGTGATTGGTTATTCTTTACAAAGAAAAAAAAATATTACCACATTCACAAAGCGCTGGACAAAATTCCCTTTGCAAACGGAACAGCCCATTTGTAACTCCATAGCATGCACGCTTGTTCCTATGGGCAGGGAAGAGGGTTAACAACCCCCAGCTCCACTCCATCTCACAGAAAATAAATCCCTGCCGGCCTTACCGATTTCATTCTCCTTCTCCAGGAGGGCGAAGCGCAGGGTTGGGTAACGAAGGATGAGCTGTCGTGCTGATGCCAGACCCACAATTCCACCACCAACGATGACAACATCATAAGTGCTGAAATAAAGCAATTTATTATAAAACAAAATTTCAGCATGTTCTCCTTCTGTGTTCACATCAAGATCTTACAGCATCCTGCTGGCTCCTCTCACCAGACATGATTTTCCGGTATTGCATAGAAAAGAATAGAGAGCCAGTTGCAAACTTCAGAGGGAGAGTAATCATTCCAGAACCATAACTAATGACCTGTAAGAACCTTTGTACCGTTGTCTAAAGACAGTTTGTGGAGTCTGTTCACTGCATTGTTTTTTGGGATTTCATTGCTGCTCACGATTTTAAGGGGTGACATGTTTTGTATCCATTTACTCAATGCAACCCTATCTTTAAGAGAGCTTTCACACTCGCAACGCCCAGGCGTCGGCCGTAAAACGCCACTATTTTTAGAAGAGGTTTACTGTTGTTTTTTCGGCCGCTAGCGGACAAAAAAAAATTGTTAAAAGCGCCGCTGCAGCAGCACTTTGCCGGCGCTGCCCAGTGATTTCAATGGGCAGGGGCGCTTTAGGAACGGCGTGCGTTTCTATTTAGGATAAAAGTGGTCTCTGCGGCGGATTCACCGCAAGATAACTTTTAGCAGTGGCGGGAGAGGGCCTCCCCTCTCGGCGCTCCAGGCGCCTCAGCTGCCTACCGGAGCCGCCGGTAGCGGCGGTGATGATTGCGTCCGCTCTCCCCTCTCTGCCTGGATACCGAGTGAGGGAAAGATGGCCCCCCGCTCGACTCCATAGCATTGGAGGGCGGAAGCGACGTCAAACGTCACACGTCACTTCTGCCCAGTGGTCTTAAAGCGGAGCTCCGCCGGAAAAAAAATATTAAAAGCCAGCAGCTACAGCTACAGAAGCTGCTGGCTTTAAATATTTTGACACTTACCTGTCCTGGAGTCCAGCGACGTCCGCAGCAGAGGACGAGCGATCGCTCGTCGCTCTGCTGCTCCCTCCGCCATCCTCGCTGAGGGAACCAGGAAGTGAAGCCCTGCGGCTTCATGCCCGGTTCCCTACGGTCGCGCTGCGCCGTTCTGATTCGTCCTCCTGTGTTCTGGGAGCCGAGTGTCTCCCAGAACACTACGGGAAGTCTGGGGGGAAGTGACGTCACTCCCGCAGATTCCTGGATGTGGGTGAAAATACCTGTCTTAGACAGGTATCTTCACCCCCCTCCCCCCTGAAAGGTGTCAATTGTGACACCGGAGGGGGGGGAGGAATCCGATTACCAGAAGTGAAAATTTAGGGTGCAGCTCCACTTTAAAGGGGATTTTTTTTATTTTTTTTTATTGCATTTTAGTCTAAATATGAGATCTGAGATTTTTTGACCCCAGATCTCATATTTAAGAGGTCCTGACATGCTTTTTTTATTTTTTTTTATTACAAGGGATGTTTACATTCCTTGTAATAGGAATAAAAGTGATCCAAATTATTATTATTATTATTTAAAAGACATGTAAAAATGAAAAGGTAAAATAAATAAGAAAAAAAAAAAAAAAAAAATTGAAAAATTGAAAGCGTCCCATCCCGCTGAGCTTGCGCGCAAAAGTGAACGCATATGTAAGTCGCAACCGCATATGAAAACGGTATTCAAACCACACATGAGGTATCGCCGCGATCGTTAGAGCGAGAGCAATAATTCTATCTCCAGACCTCCTCTGTAACTCAAAACTGGTAACCTTTAAAAAAAATAAAAAATTTAAACTTCGCCTATGGAGATTTTTAGTGCCAAACTTTGTCGCCTTTCAACGAGCGGGCGCAATTTTGAAGCGTGACATGTTTTGTATCAATTTACTTGGCGTAAAATCATCTTTTACAATAAAATTGGGCTAACTTTACGTTTTTTTTTTTGTTTGTTTTTTTAATTAAGAAATAAGACAAAAGTGTAAAATTGCGCTTGTAAGACCGCTGCGCAAATACGGCGTGACAAGTATTGCAATGACCGCCATTTAATTCTCTAGGCGTCTGAAAGAAAAAAACATATATACACACACACACACACATATACATATATATATATATATATATATATATATATATATATAAAAATGTTTGGGGTTCTAAGTAATTTTCTAGCACAAAAAAAATAAAATTAACTTGTAAACAAGTGTCAAAGAGAGGCTCGGGGCTGAAGTGGTTAATATACAATAGACACATTCAGTGACAGTAACCCGTGTTTGTTATACTGCCCCCAGCGCCCGCCACAGGTACTGCAGTCCAAAGAGTGACCTGCACTCACCGTATAAATCCCCACCAGCAGCTCCGTCCGCCTTACCTGAGAGCCCGCACCGGGTGGCCGCCCAGCCCGGAGCTGCTCCTCCGTAGGAGGGCCCCGCCAGCCCTCGCACAGTACAGTCCGGACATTTCTCCGACCTCCCCCCTGTCACCAGAGTCACACAGCTCCCTAGGTCTACCAGGGCAGCCACCAGCCAATCACAGCACTCCTCTACTCCACAGCCAATTGCACGCAGCCCTGCAAAAATACAGCCCACATGGTCAACCAGAGGAAGTACACACAGCGTTAGACTGAGCGACCAATAAGAAGAAAGGGGTGGAGAATCTTCAACCAATTGTAAGGCACCGGGGGGTAACTTTCTCAGCCAATGGGCGTTTTGTAAGAAAGGTTGAAGGTAGAAGGGCGGGGCGTTGTACAGAATATAGACAGGGGCTGATAGAGGTGAGCGTGTTATTATGGGAGCTGTATGCGCATTTGCTAATAATTTTGGCGTTTGTTATATATAATTATACAATATGATCTCCTTGTTTGTGTCACACTCCCCTGTCTGTCCTCCTCTCACAATCCTTCCATTACTAGCACGTTGTATAACAATGTTGATGATGCTGTGCACTGTGCATGCATCTCTGATGTGTACAGCACCTCCATCTCTCAGTGTATGCCAGGGATTGGCAACCCGGAGGCCCTCTAGCTGTTGCAGAACTACAAGTCCCATCATGCCTCTGGGCAGGTGGGGGATGCACACTGGCAGCATTTGATGGGCACACTGGCGGCAGTTGATGGGCACACTGGCAGCAGTTGATGGGCACACTGGCGGCAATTGATGGGAAAAGTAGCAGCAATTGATGGGCACAGTGTCAGCAATTTATTCGACACAGTAGCTGCGTTTGATGGCACAGTAGTGGCAATTTATGAGCACAGTGGCTGCGTTTGACGGGCACAGTGGCTGCGTTTTGATGGGGGGGGTTTTTTTAGTTGGTTTGCGCCCCCCCAAAAAAAAATTTGAGCACCAGCCGCCACTGCTGTAGGGTCTGCTGATGCTGGCTGCTAGGGGATCTATTGTCACTGGAGGTGGATCTGTATTTGCATAGGGGTCTATTGTAGCTAGGACTCGGAGCAGTGTTAATTGTGTAGACTAAAATATTTTCGTCTACTAAATTAATACTATTTTAGTAGACTAAAATACAACTAAAACAATTCAGATGACTAAAATACGCCTAAAACTAAAATGTCATGTAAGTCAAAAGACTGTAACTGAAATTGGACATCAAAATTAACACCGCACTACCACATAAGAATACGTAGGGGTCCTCTAATAAGCTGCTGAAAGAAAAAAAATTAAGGGCTTTTCTTCCCTTTTTTTTTTTTTTTTTTTTTCTTAAAGCAGAGTTCCACCCAAAAGTGGAACTTCCGCTTTAGGACTCCTGACCCCCTGACATGCCACATTTGGCATGTAATTATTTTGGGAGAGGAAAGCTGGTACCTAGTTTTGACAGGTGGCCCCTCCCTCCCTCCCTGCCATGGCCTGGTCATTAACCACTTCAGCCCCGGAAGAATTGACCCCCTTCCTTACCAGAGCACTTTTTGCGATTCGGCACTGCGTCGCTTTAACTGACAATTGCGCGGTCGTGCAACGTGGCTCCCAAACAAAATTGACATCCCTTTTTTTCCCCCCACAAATAGAGCTTTATTTTGGTGGTATTTGATCACCTCTGCGGTTTTTATTTTTTGCACTATAAATAAAAATAGAGCAACAATTTTGAGAAAAATTCAATATTTTTTGCTATAATAAATATCCCCAAAAAATATATAAAAAAACAAAATTTTTCCACAGTTTAGGCCGATACGTATTCTTCTACATATTTTTGGTAAAAAAATCGCAATAAGCGTATGTTGATTGGTTTGTGCAAAAAAGGGATTTTTATAACAGCTTACCTGTAAAATCCTTTTCTTGGAGTACATCACGGGACACAGAGCGACTTAGTCATTACTAATGGGTTATATAGATACCTTCAGGTGTTGGCACTGGCCAATTCCAAACCGGAAGTACCCTCCCCTATATAAGCCCCTCCCATCCGGGAGCACCTCAGTTTTGTAGCCAAGCAATAAGTGTCCCAAAAAGAGGGGTGGGAGCTCTGTGTCCCGTGATGTACTCCAAGAAAAGGATTTTACAGGTAAGCTGTTATAAAAATCCCTTTTTCTTTTTCGTACATCACGGGACACAGAGCGACTTAGTCATTACTAATGGGACGTCCCAAAGCAATGCCAAATGAGGGGAGGGATACATAAGCTGGGCGCCATCAGGCATGAGGATCTTTTGCGGCCTGCAACACACTGCGCCCAAAGGCGACATCCTCCTGACTTCTAACGTCTACCTGGTAGAATCTAGTAAACGTGTGTACCGAAGACCATGTTGCGGCCTTACAGACTTGAGCCAGGGAGGCCTGGTGATGCACTGCCCATGAAGTTCCAGCTGCTCTTGTGGAGTGCGCCCTAACTTTGAACGGAGGCGGTCTCCTTCTCAAGCCATAGGCTTGTATTATGACCTGTCGAATCCACTTGGCTAAAGTGGATTTTGATGCTGCCTGACCCTTTCTGGGGCCTTCCGGCAGAATAAACAAAGTATCCGTTCTGCGAATCTGAGCAGTGGCTTTTAGATAAGCTTTAACTGCTCTTACTACATCCAAAGAATGTAATAACTTTTCCTCTACCGAAGTAGGTTTGGGGAAAAAAGAAGGAAGAACCACATCTTGGTTCAAATGAAACCTCGATACCACCTTAGGAAGAAAGGCTGGATGAGGACGTAACACTACTCTGTCCTTATGGATAACCAGATATGGCTCTTTACAGGATAAGGCGGCTAATTCCGATACTCTTTTAGCCGAACAAACGGCTACTAAGAAAATCAATTTCCTGGTGAGAAGAACCAAGGAAATGTGTTGCAATGGTTCAAACGGTTGTTTCTGTAGAACTGACAGAACCAGGTTTAAGTCCCAAGGACATATGGGAATACTAACCGGAGGGCTAATACGCATCACTCCTTGTATGAAAGCTTTGACTAGTGAATGCGAAGCCAAGGGCCTTTGAAAAAATATTGACAAGGCCGAAATCTGACCCTTGATAGTACTCAAGGCCAGCTTCCTATCTACAGCCCACTGTAGGAAGTCCAAAATCCTCCCTATCACGTACTTACGTGGATGCCATTTCTTGGCCTCACACCACTTAATGTACGCTTTCCAGATCCTATAATAGATCTGCCTGGATACCGGCTTCCTGGCATTGATCATGGTAGATACCACAGAATTAGAGAGCCCTCTCTTTTTCAGAATGTGGGCTTCAATAGCCAGGCCGTCAAACCTAGGGCTGGTAAGGAAAGGTGGTATATCGGTCCCTGCGACAGCAGGTCCGGACGATGTGGGAGGGTCCAAGGACTCCTCACTGACATTTTTACAATCTCCGCGTACCATGCCCTTCGGGGCCACGCTGGAGCCACCAGAATCACTGGTTTCTTTTCTACCCTGATTCTGCGGAGTAATCGCGGTAACAATTGTGGCGGTGGGAATGCATATATCAGCTTGAACTGATCCCAAGGGAACACTAGGGCATCCGAGCCGCAAGCTAGAGGATCCCTTGTGCGAGACACAAATCTGTCCACCTTTGCGTTGAATCTGGATGCTAGCAGATCTACATCCGGTGTTCCCCACCGCTGGCATATTGCCTGGAAAACCTCGGGGTGAAGAGACCATTCCCCCGGGCATAATTGTTGGCGACTTAAAAAGTCCGCTCTCCAATTTTCCACTCCTGGGATGAAAACCGCGGATATGGCTGGGACATATTTTTCTGCCCACTCCAGGATGCAATTTGCTTCCCTCTGGGCTGCACGACTCCTGGTACCACCCTGGTGATTGATATATGCCACTGCTGTGGCATTGTCTGATTGAATTCTGACAGGGGACCCTTGGAGTTTGGATGTCCATGCTACTAGGGCATACCGGGCTGCTCGTATCTCTAAGAGATTGATGGGCAGGGCCTTTTCTGCTTCTGACCACTTGCCCTGGAGAGACCATTGCTCCAGTACTGCCCCCCAGCCTATGAGACTGGCATCTGTAGTGACTACCTTCCAAGAAACCGGACTGAAGGGTTTCCCTTTTTCCAGATTCTGGGGCACCAACCACCAATGGAGGCTCTTGCGAACGGAAGGGGACAGGGACATTGGTAAGTCCAGAGCCTGAACTTTTTTGTTCCAGGCTGACAGTATGGCCCTTTGCAATTTCCTTGAATGGAATTGACCGTAGGGTACTGCTTCGAATGATGCCACCATTCTTCCCAGCAGCCTCATGCACAGGCGTATGGATGGCTGTCTTTTTGAACCCACTAAGTGGATCAAATCTCTCAAAGACGACCCCTTTTCTTGAGGCAAGAAAATTTTTCTCTGGTCTGAATCCAGCCTTAGCCCCAAGTATTCCAGACTTTTGACTGGTTTTAGGGCTGACTTGTCTCGGTTGATAATCCAACCGTGATATTCCAGAAACTTGATTGTCTCGTGAACAACCACTTCTAGTTTTTCCACTGAGTGGTCTATCAGCAACAAGTCGTCTAGATATGCCATTATCGTTACACCTCGTGTCCATAGATTGGCCAATAATGGGGCCAGAATTTTTGTGAACACTCTTGGTGCTGTGGCCAGACCGAAGGGTAAGGCTCTGAACTGAAAATGGCGCCCTTCTACCGCAAAGCGTAGAAATTTTTGGTGGGCTGGAAAGATGGGAATGTGCAAATAAGCATCTTTGATGTCGATCGAGGCTAACCATTCCTCCCCTTGTAGGGCAGTGGCTACCGATCGGATCGACTCCATCCGGAAAGTCCTGATATGTAGGAATTTGTTTAGCCCTTTTAGATTTAATATGGGCCTCACGTCCCCGTTTGGCTTCGGAACTGTAAAGAGGTTTGAGTAAAACCCGAACCCCCATTCTTCCAGGGGAACCTCTATAATTACTGCTTGGAGCAATAATTGTTCCAGTGCCAACAGGAGGGATCCTCTCTTCTGGGGATCCCCTGGCACGTTTGACCTTATAAAGCGGGAAGGAGGGGAGTTTTTTAACTCCAATTTGTATCCCAGATTTACTGCGGAGAGCACCCATCTGTCTCGGATCGTCTCCCGCCAGGTCTCTGTGAACAACTGAAGTCTTCCCCCCACCCGATTGAGTGGGGGCAACCCTTCATGCATTTGACTTTGGGGGAGGTTTTGTACCTCTCCTGCTCCAGGGCTTCTTGTTACCCTGCAACTGTCCCTGATTTTTACCTCCGGGATTTGACCGAGGAGGCCGTCGGAACTGTTTCACAGCCGATGTCCTAGGGACTGGAGAAGCCGGCCTCTTAAAAGAGGGACCTCTAACTCTATTTTTAACCGGCAAAAGTGTACTTTTACCGCTGGAAATTCTCTGGATATACTTGTCCAGGTCTTCCCCGAATAAGCGCTCACCATGAAATGGGAAGCTGACCAGCAATTTTTTACAGGGAGCTTCAGCAGACCAGTTTTTGAGCCATATAAGCCTGCGCATATGTACTACAGACAGCGTAAGGCGGGAGGCCTGATGGATTGAATCCTTTATGGCGTCCACCGCAAAGCATAAGGCTCTAGGTAGATCAGCTAGGGCAAGAGCCTGCTGATCTGGCAAGTCCCTTAAGACCTGTTTCAACTGATCCTTCACTGCTTGGCAGACCCCAATAGCTGCCACTGCTGGTTGTGTCACCAATCCTGCTGTAGAAAAAAGCAGATTTTAATAAGGACTCCAATTTTTTATCTATTGGGTCCTTGAACATTTGGACATTATCCACCGGACATGTCAGTGATTTATTCACACAAGAGATGGCTGCGTCCACTGTAGGGACCTTCCATTTTCTGATGAACTTATCCTCCATGGGATAGACCACCGGAAATCTCTTGGGGGGAGTAAATATTTTGTCAGGATGCTCCCAATCCTGGTAAATGAGCCCTTCCAGTAAAGGATGGATCGGAAAGGAACAAACAGTCTGGGGAGCTTTTAGCGACCCCAACGAGGAGACAGAAGTGGATGATGGCTCCGCAAGTGGCATTTTAAATGCTGATCGGACCATATTAGTCAGGGACTGAACCCATAACCTTTCAGCATGTGATGCTGAGAACGGCTCTTCCACTGTTGATTCCTCTACAACTGAATCAACCTCATCCTGATCCCCTTCAGGTAGGTCGATCCCCGTATGGGACTGTTGCTCTGTTAACAGGCACTCTGAGGGAGGAGACGGAGATCGGGCGCTTTTCTCCTGTGACAGGGAAGCCGCGATCAATGCTGACAATCTCTCTTCCAGCCCTCCCAGAGCTGAGGAAAAAACCTCCTCTGTTACATACACAGGAGCAGGTGAACTGAGGACAGCCACAGTACCAGGTACTCCTGAGGGTGCTCTACGGTCACTAACCTCTGATTCTTCAGGGGAGACTGGTGCAGCCAAAGCATGCCCAAGATCCTCAGAGCCCGATGGAGACCCCCTATTCCTCCTGGAATTTCTAGTCCCGGAGTTTTTAGACGGCATATTCCTAAGCCACAAAGCTGAGGTATTCCTGCCGAAATACACCAGTTACTGACAATAGTCTAGCATAAATGCTGCTATAAGAAACAGTTGGTGTCTACTAATGTGCCTTTCTAGGGGATGCCTGTATCAACCGCTTGCTGTATGCCCTTTTTTAAATGTTGCCAGCTCTGTCTCTGTACTTCATAGCCAGCTCACCACACAAAATTGTGATTTTTAACATGCTGGGACGCCCGCACATGCGCAGAAGCGCTGCGGCGCGCACAGAGCGTCATCCCCCAGGCTTCGCCCCCTTTTCCGGCTCACCTCTATTATAGAGGCGCGTGCACGTGCACGCGCGCGGCCACGTGCGCCTTTGGCGCTAATTTCGAAAAATGGAAACTAGGGACAAGAGCCAGGGCCCCTCTTTGCCGCAGGCCGGGGGATGGACGAGCATTGCAACATGGCAGAGGAAGCAGTTTCCCATAAGAGAACTCACCATCTGCCTGGACTTGCTCTGCTGAGAAGAAACTAGTCCACATGACAAGAAAACATTCCACAGCGGCCTCTAGTGGACAAACACAGGTACCGCAGTCTAATATATTAAATATATAAAAAAAAATTTTATTTTTTTTTCTTGACCACCATTAAAAATTATTACATTTTTTTAGTAGTTACAGGCATGCACAGAATTTTGCGGGAATACCATTAGGTAACAGACAGAAAGACAAATTAGGCTTGGGGGTCCCCCAATAGAACCAAGTTCCTGGGGGCCCCCACTTACCTGTTCCCCGCCGCAGGACTTTGTTTGGTCCACAAAAGCCCAAACTTCACCTATCACGGCAGGCATTGTAATCAAACCTTCAGGGACCGGGTTCCCAAGGATTCCACTCCCCTGGACCTGTATAGCACCCTGCACAGAAAACATCTTGGTCGTGGGTATGACCAGAGCTCTGGATCCCAGGGTCCAGCTCTCCTAAGAGAAGCATTACAGGCAAAACCTTGCTCTTCTCTGCAAGGCCCGGGTACCGACCGTTTAGCTATGAAGCTTTTTTGGTCGGATCCGGAATAGCTTACTGAGGCCCAAAAGAACCTGTACGCAAGCTCAGTGAAAAAACACATGTTTCTTCTTGGCCAACACCTTAGACACTGGCAAAAAACTGAGGTGCTCCCGGATGGGAGGGGCTTATATAGGGGAGGGTACTTCCGGTTTTGGAAGTTGCCAGTGCCAGCACCTGACGGTATCTATATAACCCATTAGTAATGACTATGTCGCTCTGTGTCCCGTGATGTACGAGAAAGAAAGTAGTGTTACGTCCTCATCCAGCCTTTCTTCCTAAGGTGGTATCGAGGTTTCATTTGAACCAAGATGTGGTTCTTCCTTCTTTTTTCCCCAAACCTACTTCGGTAGAGGAAAAGTTATTTCATTCTTTGGATGTAGTAAGAGCAGTTAAAGCTTATCTAAAAGCCACTGCTCAGATTCGCAGAACGGATACTTTGTTTATTCTGCCGGAAGGCCCCAGAAAGGGTCAGGCAGCGTCAAAATCTACTTTAGCCAAGTGGATTCGACAGGTCATAATACAAGCTTATGGCTTGAGAAAGAGACCGCCTCCGTTCAAAGTTAGGGCGCACTCCACAAGAGCAGTTGGAACTTCATGGGCAGTGCATCACCAGGCCTCCCTGGCTCAAATCTGTAAGGCCGCAACATGGTCTTCAGTACACACGTTTACTAGGTTCTACCAGGTGGACGTTAGAAGTCAGGAGGATGTCGCCTTTGGGCGCAGTGTGTTGCAGGCCGCAAAAGATCCTCATGCCTGATGGCGCCCAGCTTATGTATGGTGTATCCCCCCCCTCATTTGGCATTGCTTTAGGACATCCCATTAGTAATGACTATGTCGCTCTGTGTCCCGTGATGTACGAGAAAGAAAATAGGATTTTTATAACAGCTTACCTGTAAAATCCTTTTCTTGGAGTACATCACGGGACACAGAGCTCCCGCCCCTCTTTGGGGACACTTATTGCTTTGCTACAAAACTGAGGTGCTCCCGGATGGGAGGGGCTTATATAGGGGAGGGTACTTCCGGTTTGGAAGTTGCCAGTGCCAGCACCTGACGGTATCTATATAACCCATTAGTAATGACTATGTCGCTCTGTGTCCCGTGATGTACTCCAAGAAAAGGATTTTACAGGTAAGCTGTTATAAAAATCCTATTGTCCCTATAATCAGCATCTCTCACAGTGAAGTCCAGAGCAGCTCTGGTAACGCAGGTGAATAGCAGCAGGGATCCCAGGTCTCAGGACGAAGTGGCATCCCAATGGTACTGGAGCACAACAAAGGACTCCCCACAATAGCTGGGTCTTCTGGAGAAGCGGTGTGCTCTTAGGCTCTGGCCCGCATTCCAGTTCTGACAGTGGAGGGCCTCTTGCCTGGCTGCAGATCACTTGCCCAGATACCTCGGCCTCATCTGGTATGGATTCTCTGCCATTCTGAGGGAGGGAAGCAGAGAAACGTATCTTCTGCGGGTGTGTCCAGGAACCCAGCGAGCTGTAGGAGTTTCAGAGCCTGCGCTTGCATCGGAGCATTGTGAATAAACGGGAACTCCGCCAAGAGCAATGATCTGTGGTATTGCGTGTTTTAACGTGTTACTGGAATGCTGCAATCTTCCCATTGTGGCCAATTGACTGCAGAGTTTTGTAGCTCAGTACTTACTTTTTGCAGCATTTGAAGGATTTTACAGAAAAGGCAACTTCAGTAACACAATTTATCCAATGCAGCTACAAACCATCATGGTATATTTGTGATTTGTTGTTCCATGGACAAGCATTGTACAGAAGGGGGCTAGAAAATCACCAGAAAAATAGATTTTTAGGTAATATCTGGGTTTCAATGGCATTTGGTGCACACAACGTGGATTTATATCCTTTGTGGTTATTGGGGAATACAATGTCAATTTGTCAGGTCAGGCACTGATGTTGGACGAGAAGGCGTGGCTGGCAGTCTCCGCTCTAATTCATCCCAAAGGTGTTCTGTGGGGTTGAGGTCAGGACTCTGTGCAGGCCAGTCAAGCTCTTCCAACCCAAACTCACTCATCTTTGTGCACTGGTCCAAATCATTTGGTGGAGGGGGGATTATGGTGTGGGGTTGTTTTTCAGGGGTTGGGCTTGGCCCTCTTGGTTCCAGTGAAGGGAACTCTGAAGGCGTCAACATACCAAGACAATTTGGACAATTTCATGCTCCCAACTTTGTGGGAACAAATTGGGGATGGCCCCTTCCTGTTCCAACATGACTGCGCATCAGTGCACAAAGCAAGGTCCGTGAAGACATGGATGAGCGAGTTTGGTGTGGAGGAACTTGACTGTCCTGCACAGAGTCCTGACCTCAACCTGATAGAACACCTTTGGGATGAATTAGAGTGGAGACTGTGAGCCAGGCCTTCTCGTCCAACATCAGTGCCTGATCTCACAAATTCTCTTCTGGAAGAATGGTTAAACATTTCCATAGACACTCCTAAACCTTGTGGACAGCCTTCCCAGAATAGTTGAAGCTGTTTTATACCTGCAAAGGTGGGCCAACTCCATATTGAACCCTACAGACTAATGCTGGCCATACACTATACGACAAATTGGCCAAAATTCGGTAATTTAGACAGTTTCGGTAAAATTCGGTAATTAAGACAGTTTGTTCGTTTTTCGGCCAGTTAATGGGCACAAATCGGTAATTGTGTACGGCCAGCATAAGACTGGGATGCCATTAAAGTTTATGTGCGTGTAAAGGTAGGTGTCCCAAAACTTTTGGTAATAGTGTATCTTTGGCTAGCCTTATGTGCAGTTATTGTAATGGCCACTAGGTGTCAGTGTTTGGCTAATTTATATTTCCTTTATATTGAGACACTGTAACCAGACGGGTGAGTCTTTGTTGGGAATTGTCCTGTATTGTTTGGACACAAAAAATCTGCTTATATTTTACCTTCCCTGGTTCCTCCTAACCCCTCCTCATCAATAATTAAATGTTTAAATTAAACCTTTCTCTTTTCTATTTATATTTTCACTACATTCTTTATTTTAGACACGTTTTTGCATCTCTGTTTCTCTATGCAATGCAGGGAGATCATGGTGAGAGGGTGGTGTACATATCTGCCATGCCGCAGTACTTCTCTCACAAGCTTCCAGTCCTGATGTAAGCAGTGGGCTGGCTATTAGGAAGAGTTATGTGAATATCAATATGTCTTGATGGGTGGATGTCAGTCTGGAGGAATTGGTGTTCTGAAGCAGGCTGCATTTGTGTGCTACCCATGTGATGCTGAGCCTCTGTGACCAAAAGAACTGAAAAACAATGTACAACGGTAACACAGAGAGAAATAAAGTCTAGATCCCCAGTCAGCTTTTTAATGTTGTCTGCGTCCCTATTGGGGGTTTTCCCCTCATTTCCTGTTTGTTGTCACTGGGAAAGTAAGACGAAGTCCCACTAATTGAGCCCTTGATCAGTAAGGGCTGGTTTACATTTGCTTCAAAATGTGGCATTGGGCACGCTTTTTTAAAGCACTCTGAATGCCAATCAAAGCTCCTGTCACTAAATAAAATGGTTACCTTACAGTCCTGTTCACACGTTGTGTTTGCTTTGCTTCAAAAATTATACCCCATGTCACATTGTTGGTGCTTCAAAGCCTCCATAGAGGTCTGACAACGCTCGCTTACAGCACCTGCAGCTTTTGAGAGGCTTTTATTTAGTTAGCTTTGCTTTGGAGGTATTGCAGATATGAGATATCCCAGGATGCACTGGGAAACCAACAAGCGAACCGGTAAGATGTCTTCAGCAGTCATTTCTGGTTCATGTGTATATATATTCTGGGAATGTCTGGTGCAGACGTCACATCTGGTGTGGAGCAGCGAGGACTGGAGCGGAGCAACTAGCAGGTGGCACATGTGGTGTGCAACATGGGAACCCTATAGTGCAGGGGTGCCCAACCTTTTGAAGAGCAAGGGCCACTTAAGCGACTTGGTACCCGGTCGCGGGCCACAATGAGCCGAGCGGGTGGATGGCAGCTCTATAGAGCCCACTCTACTCTCAGCACACCAAACTCGCAGGTAATCGAAGTCTATGGCTCAGTGCAGGTAACCACAGGTGCAATTCTCTGCACCTGCGGATTAGTTTGAAAGCAGCCCAGTAACCACTGCAGAAGAGATATGCCCATATATACACTGTGATTTTAGTAATAAACGTACCTTTTAATAACAGTATTCTGTTCTATTCTATTTCATCCCAGAGCAGGAGGTCGCGGGCCACATGAGAGGGCTCTGCGGGCCATATGTGGCCCCCGGGCCACTGGTTGGGCACCCCTGCTATAGTGGAAGGTGAATGGGACTGGAGAGTGAAGACTGGGTGGCTGAGGATCAGCAGAGCTGGGGAACCGGAGCAGTATGTGAGCAACACAGCGGGAGGTGAGCAGGGACCAGAGAGATTGAGAAGGATCAGAAAAACAGAGGGTCAGAAGAGCTGGCGGTTACTACTGAGTTGGTGATCAGCAGAGCTGAGGGTTACTACTAAGCAGGGATCAGCCGAGCTGGGCAATCGGAGCAGGAGAAACTAGCAGATGTCACATGTGGTACGCAGCATGGGAGCAATATTGCGGGAGGTAAGCAGGGACCAGATAGAGGAGGATCAGAAAAGCAGAGGGTCAGCAGAGCTGGAGCCTGCTACTGAGCAGGGGCATCGGCAGAGCTGGAGCCTGCTACTGAGCAGGGGCATCGGCAGAGCTGGGGCCCACTACTGAGCAGGGGGATCGGCAGAGCTGGGGCCCACTACTGAGCAGGGGGATCGGCAGAGCTGGGGCCCACTACTGAGCAGGGACATCGGCAGAGCTGGGGCCCACTACTGAGCAGGGACATCGGCAGAGCTGGGGCCCACTACTGAGCAGGGGCATCGGCAGAGCTGGGGCCCACTACTGAGCAGGGACATCGGCAGAGCTGGGGCCTACTACTGAGCAGGGACATCGGCAGAGCTGGGGCCCACTACTGAGCAGGGACATCGGCAGAGCTGGGGCCTACTACTGAGCAGGGACATCGGCAGAGCTGGGGCCTACTACTGAGCAGGGACATCGGCAGAGCTGGGGCCTACTACTGAGCAGGGGATCGGCAGAGCTGGGGGTACCCTTCAGTACTAGGGTACTAATAAGCTGGGGATCTTCTGAATGAGGGTACTAATGAACGGGTTCTACTGAACCCTGTTTGGCAAGCTTCACAGAAGCATCAAAAAGCATGTTGAAGCGGTAGGCACTTTAATGTGTGTAAAAGTCAAGGCAAGTGTAAATGAGCCCTAAAAAAAACCTAACAGGGGTCCTAATCCTTCCTCACTCATGCAAAGTTATTGATCGTTGCACAATTCTCTGCGCCTCCTTCCTGCGAGTCCACAGCAGATTGATTACTCACCCCCGAGTGTTTCCATGTCTGACTGGCTCCCAGGAAGTTGGTTAAATGACACTGGCCATTTTACAGCTTAAAGGGGGGCAGCAGTGCTGGACCACAGGACAGAGTTTTCAGGGGACAGCGCTGGAAATAGTGTGAGTATTGCAGTGACAGCTACTTTTTTTTTTTTTTTTATTATAACTAGTGCAATTAATTTTTTAACGTGTATGTCAAGTCAAATTTTTTTTTCTAGTTTTGGACAGGGTGGGGAAGGATAAGAAGTGCTGTTGGGTATTTACTGCTCTCTGCGGCTCTGTTAGAGAGATTTACACTCGCTTCCTGTCATGCTGATAATGTCCTGCAGAGGTTCTAACCTTCCTTTACCAAAAAGAAGCATTTTTATTTTTATGTAGACTTAAGCCAGGAGTGCCAAACGAAAGTCAAAAATGTATTTCATTAGTTCCACCAAAAACGGGCTAAAACTAGACAGCCAACGCATTTCAGGGGCCAAGATACCCCTCCCTCCCCCCCCCCCCCCTCATCAGGGCTTTTTATAATATCCAATGGACTCAGGCCGCGTACACACGACCGTTTTTCTCGGCTGTGTGTACGCGGGTTTCAGTTTTCTCATCAAGAAAACTGCCCAGATTCCCCGACGAGAAAAAAGACGACCTGCTGTCTTTTTTTCTCGTCGAGAATCTCGTCGGCCTGTTTCTCGACGAGAAACCCGAGCGTTTGTACACTTACCTGACGCCGTGGAAACCCTCGCATGCTCGAAATGACTTTGACGCATGCGCGGTAGCTTCCTAGGCATAGGCATAAGGTGTAGCAAGATGGCGGCGACGACATCGAATGTGACGAGCACACGCTCGTCGTAGTCGATGACGTCACCGCATTCGTGCTATTCAAAAGAACGGCGGTTCTTTTGAAACGTACGTGTGTACACTCGGCCGGGACAAGTTTCTTGTCAAGATTCTCGTCAGGAAAGATGACGTTTTTTTTCCTGACGAGAATCTCGGCCGTGTGTACAGGGCTTGAGAATTAAAAACCTACAATATATGTATCGATCAGCCAACAGGGTGAACATTGTTGCTGATGGAGAGTTCCTTTCACTTCCCATCTGGCAAAAGATTGTCAGCAGGACAGTAAGTTTGGGGAAATCTCTCTAATGGAACCCTGGATGGCAGCAAAAACCCAACAAAGGTTCTAACCCTTATCTACTCCATCCAAAACTAAGAAAAATAAATAACTTGGCTGTATATACACCGTTGGGCATAAACAGGACAGAAGGTCTCAAGTCTACTTCATTTTCATATCAATCATTCAAATGGAGATCTGCAATACAATGTATCCTTCTATTTGTAGATGCTACTCAGAGCCCCATCTGCTTGTATTTTAGGTTCATAGGATTGTTAACAGATTATTTGCTACTTTCTCTCTTTTAGATCACAAGCTATGATAATCTTTCACGTTTTGCACCGGTCTTTCCTGGCCAAGCAACGTCTTCCACCACTTTCTGGGCGCAGACAGTTTTGGGGCTGGTTAAATGCAGTTTTTAACAGGTATGTATTATTACTTATCATCCTCCTTCCTGTATGGACATAATAGAGTATGGCCTCTTCCTGTATGGACACATATTGAGTACGGCCTCTTCCTGTATGGACGCACGCGGTGTACGGCCTCTTCCTGTATGGACGCACGCGGTGTACGGCCTCTTCCTGTATGGACGCACGCGGTGTACGGCCTCTTCCTGTATGGACGCACGCGGTGTACGGCCTCTTCCTGTATGGACGCACGCGGTGTACGGCCTCTTCCTGTATGGACAATAGGGGTGCAACGGATCAAAAAACTCAAGGTTCGGATCGTTCCTCGGATCAGAGTCACGGATCGGATAATTTTTCGGATCAGCAAAAAAAAAGACAAAGTCCCCACTGTAATGTCCACATCTCCCCCACTTAGGGTTGCCACCTTTTCTTCAAGCCAAATCCGAACACTTTAGCGGCACAATTTTCTTTCTTGTGGAGTAAACACTAAAGGATTGTAAAAAAACCTAGGACACCTTTGAGAGCCTTAAGGAAAGTAGTGGACGGTGTCAGTGGGGCAGTGGACGGTGTCAGTCGTTTTTTTATTTATACATTTCTTTACAAATTTATTTATTTTTACATTTTTTTAGTTGGGGGGGCTTTGGTGAAATAGCAGGGGTCTAAACAGACCCCTGATAGCTCACATTTGAGACAGAGAAAGGGACTGAGGGCGGATTCTCCAGTTCCTTTCTCTGAAGCGTAATAAACATAGTAAATTGGAAGAAATTTTACTGTGTGTATCCAACTTTACCTGATTCCCTCAATCTCTGTGACGGGTCCCCTGCTGTTTCTGTGAAAGTTGTGACAGGCTGTGGTCAAACTCCAGCATCTTCATTGTACCATACAGGGTTAATGTCCCTGTATGGTATGCAATGATGCTAAGGCTTTGGGTGGAGGAGAGCACTGGCTGGAGCATGGAAACATATAAGTGAAAGTGGTAATTTTCCTCCAGCACTGCAAGGGTGGACTTTTTTGCTTTCCTTGGGCTGTATTCTAGCACCATGTCTCTTGCTGTTTATGCTTAAATGTTTGGCTATGTCAGGAATATACTGGGACTTTTCAGATTCTACATAGAAGTATTCCACATTATCAAAAATAATAATTTTTAATAAAATCCATGTGGAGCCTGAAAAGTTCCTGTCATAGTCAAGATTTTTACTTTCTCTTTCAGTAAGCCTGCACTGCAAGGTGCACAACAGGTTTACAGCACAGAATTATACAGTTTGCAAGGCAGAACACGGGGACTCACAGGAGGAGAAGCAGTCTGGCATCTGTCCTCTTATCTTCATTCTGCTCTGGAGTCCTGATGTCTGCTGGGCAGGAGGAAGCAGTGATCGGGCTGCAGTCAGTGTAGGATTGTCTCGCTTGCTCAGCTCACCTGTAGAGGAGTTCTGTTACATCCCCGATCCAGCCTGAGAGAAGCCTGTGCCCGGGAGAAAGTGTGTTTCTCCTGTATGGAAACGGGTGTGCTGCTGCCATAGGAAAGAAGGCGTCTAGGAATAGATATGGGCGCATCCTCCTCACTACTTTTGGGCAGGCTTTATTACCAACAGAGACTGAGGCACAGCGTGATGTTGCAGTCTCTTGTACACAGATTCTTCGGCTGCCTCCCCCTTGTCCGGACTCGCCCGCGGCTCCCTCCTGCATACAATCAGTGGCAGGCAGTGTGGGCGCACTGTACTGAGTAGCCAAGCTAGGCTGAGTCCCCGGCCGAAATCTGGATTCCCCTGCACTCAGCACTAGGCCGCTGCCGGGTGTACCAAGATGGCCGCCGCTCCGGAGCTAGACCGAAGCCGCGGCCCTTCCTATGGCCGAGGCAGAGGAGCTCAATCCACAGATCGCGTGATGTGCCGATCCGAACATTTTGACCCGTTCGGATCACGGATCAATGACGATCCGTTGCACCACTAATGGACACACACTGCACAACGCTATTTATAGGCAGTGAGACATTTCACGGTCCGCAGCTGCATGGATTGGGAAATGTATCGCTGCCTGTGATTAGCGCTGTGCAGTGTCGGCTTCCTGGCGGGATTGGGCATGTGGGACTTCAAACACGCCCGAGCCCATCTCTAATACGGAGTATGGCAACTTCCTGTATGGACACCAAAATCCTACGCTACTAGCCAGGTCTTAAGAGCTGCACGTCACCAGTTGCCCCACCCAACCCCTACCCTGCTTTCCCCGCCCCTAAACACGCCCTCTTAAATTATCTCATGAAATTACCTTTGCTTTGTTCATATTTCAGGTCTGCGTTTTTTAAGCTGTCAGATATCTCCCAATCATTGTTTGTTTACAATCTGAGGCTTCCAATCATGTGACAGCCAATCACTGACTGGAAAGCCAACCTCCGCCTTCTGGCATGCAGATCCTCTTAACCTTTTCTCTGCCAGCTCCATACGTTGTAGTACTTGCAGTAATGCACATTAAACCCCCTTAAAATGCACTGTATTCTTTTCCATTTATTATGAAGATGTACTAGGGTGACATATACTGTATGAAGCAAAGCATTTGCCCTTTAGTGCAACCCAATGCACAAATATTAATGCTCAGTCTGTAGTGGAGTGTTTTTTTCCATGCGTTGTGGCTTGTTAAATCTGACCTCCGGCCTTCCCTTTATGCCGCGTACACACGACCGTTTTTAATGTCATTGAAAAAAACAGCATTTTTCTTGACGTGATTTTTCGTGTTTCCTCTCAAGCCTGCCTTGCCTACACACTATCGTGGAAAAAAATGTTCGAGTAAAGAGCGGTGACGTCCAACACGTACGACGGCACTATAAAGGGAAAGTTCCATTCGGATGGCGCCACCCTTCATGTTAGTAAAGTTTGTTGAGCGACGATTCGCGCTTTTCAGCCTCGTGCTTTTCAGTCCGTTACAGCGTGACCAATGTGCTATCTCCATTACCAACGCTAGTTTTACCAGAACGAGCGCTCCCGTCTCATACTTGATTCTGAGCATGCGCATTTTTTTTCACGTCGTTAAAGCCCACACACGGCCGTTTTTCATGACGAGAAAAACGATGATGTAAAAAACGACGTGAAAAATTAGAGCATGTTCCAATTTTTCTCGTCGCGATTCTCTGTGTTTTTCTCGTCAGGAAAACAGCTGGAAAGCCCACACACGATCATTTTTAATGACCATTTAAAAAAAAATAAAAAATTCTCGTCATTAAAAACGGTCGTGTGTATGCGGCATTAGTCTTGCACAGTTCTACAGGCTCTTCTCCTGGACTGAAATCGCTTACTCTGGTTTCACTGCACACTGTGAGCTTCTCCTTTTTGTTTCTATGTTTCTTCTCTGCTTCTATAGGCTTGCGTTAAGGACACGCTCAAAGCGACAGTTTGTGGTAACAAGAGGTAACGCACAATAAATGCTGAATTCTGAATGCTGCCCCAATGCACCCGCCGGCAAAAGCAGTGCGATGCGCTGCCAAAAAATTGTGCACACCCATTTAGTGGCAGTGCACATAAAAGAACGTTAGTACTTTGCCTCAAGATGAGCTGTGCTGCCACTTATGTCCATCGACAGCTGCTTTGGAGTGCCATTCAGAATGAATAGCAGCACATCACAACAATTAATTTAATGTGTGTTGGGCGTGGCTTAGCGTATGGAGGAGTAAGAAGCTTCCTCCAGGAGCTCCCGCACACACCGGGTTCATCACGGCCACCAGCGCCTTTCAGACCAGCTAAACAGGTCGGTGATGGGGAGGAAAGGTGGGGGAGAAAGTCGTCATACCCCCGATCCGAGCAAAGAGGGGGATATAGACAGATTTTTTTTTAAAAAGCTGTCGCCGGAGCAGCGCGGCCCCCCCTCATCCAAGATGGCGTCGACCCGCTCCTCGGGGACACATGCGGCCTCTCATGGACAGGCTTCCCAGCACCATGCACCTCACACCAGATCTAGGGTGCGAGCCAGCTCTCCCCCTGACTCAGACAACGGCTCCACACGTTCAGCCTGCCATTCTCCTGCCTCGCACCGCTCCTATGGAGCTTGGGACATGGAGGCCTATATCAAAGCCCTCCCCACTAGACATGATTTTGAGGCCTGTGTACAGAGGCTTGAGCGTTCATACAAGCAGGAAATTGCTGAGCTGCGCAGGGATGTCACTAGCAGATTGGAGGAGGTGGAACACACCGTCGAAGAGACTGTAGCTGCCATACAATCACATGACGCCATCCTGGATGAGCACACCCTGCAAATTCAGCACCTTATGTACCATCAGGACGACCAGGAGAACAGGGCCAGACGCAATAACATCCGCATCCGTGGCCTACCTGAATCTGTGGACACTAAAGATCTAGCCCTGGCTGTCATCGCTATGTTTAATGACCTGCTCCAGAGAGAGAAAGACGCGCCTCTGGAACTTGATCGTGTCCATAGAGCCCTAGGCCCTAAGAATCCTAATCTGGAACACCCCAGAGATGTTATCTGCAGGGTCCACTTCTACGCGATTAAAGACGCCATCATGCAGGCGGCGCGAAAGTGAGAGAACATTTGTTTCAACGAGTCCCAGATTTCCTTACTACCGGACGTCTCCAAGCTGACCCTTGACATGCGCCGGGCATTGAAGCCCCTCACTGGGGCCTTACAAGCTAAACAAATCAAATATCGTTGGGGCTTTCCCTTCCACCTTTTTGCCTCGCATGAAGGGAAATCGGCAGTGTTTCGTACACTTGGCGATCTCCCCAAATTTCTAGGGACCTTTTGAACTGCCTCAAATATCTCTACCTGACTGGCCCCTTCACGCAGCCACCCCCGGATTCCCGGTCGCCTCCGGATGGCAGAAGCGATCCCAGAAACCGAGGCGTTCCAGATCAGAAACCTCCAAGTCAAACGCTGGATGATTTAATGCTATCAACCCTTCGTGTAGCTGGGCTTTAGACCTGCAAAGTCGCCCCTGTTCTCAGGTTACAGTTTTGTTGGGGCGCTCCCCTACTAACTTCTGTCTTACTTCCTGCTCACAAGGGACATTCCGCCATATTGTGTGTTCCTTCAATTTGTTCTCTCTGAACGTTGACCCCCTGTGAATTTCTCCTTCCCCCATAAGTAATGTCTGTCCTCCATTACCACATTGAATCCCCCCCCAGCCCCCCCCCAATACCTAAAGAGATTTATTATGATTTTGTTTGGAAGCCTGGTGTAGGACCCCTGCGGCTGTCGGGTGTTCTCGCAGGTTGTCCGGGTCTTATACTCCCAGACTTAAGTACATGAATGTATAACTAACTGCAGCCGGCGGGGGCCCTGTACCGCTTTACTTATGGATATGTTTACATGTTTATTTTTGCAGCCCGGTGTGTGCGGGCACCTCTGTGCACTGTCTACGACCCCCCTCCTAGGTTTACAGCGTCCTATTAGGACTCCGCTGACATGTTGCTTGCAACGTTACTAGTTTGGCCGTTTAGGCCCTATTTTCTACTTCTCCTCTCTTTCTCTCTTTCCCCTCTGTTTCTGGACCTCTCATTTCCTGTGCTTCTTTGTAGTCAATCCTACACCCCTCCCTTTTCCCTCCCTACCCCTTTCCCAGCGACAGCGAGCTCGGAACTAATTAAGATCTATTCCCACCCCATAGTACTACCCTCATGGCAACGCCCGCCTCCCTAAAAATCTCTTCCCTGAATTGTAGGGGCCTTAACGCCCCGGAGAAGAGGAGACATATCCTCTACCATTTCCACAAATTACGAACCCAAATCCTTCTCCTCCAGGAAACTCATTTCCGTTCCGACACCATCCCACAGGTTTTCCATAAAAGATACCCTACCTGGTTTCACAGCACCAACCCTGCTGCAAAATCTAAAGGAGTATCTATTGCCTTTCATGCCTCTTTCACCCCTGACGTGCTTGACACGCTCATAGACCCCGCAGGGAGATATGTTTTTCTTAAATTGTCGTATTTGAATGTGATTTACACTGTAATTAACGTATACTCTCCTAATCAGGACCAACCGCAATTCATCTCTAAGGTGGTCGCACGTCTGAAAAGATTTAGTATTACTAACATGATCATGGGAGGTGACCTCAACGCGGCTCTGATACCTCGCCTTGATTCCTCGACGGGTAAGTCCTCACTCTCCCCTGCTTCTTTGACCAAAATTAAAACCGCTATATCTGACCTATCTCTGGTGGATGTCTGGAGGGTGTTACACCCTTCCACAAAGGACTATACATATTTCTCCCCAGCACACTCCTCTTACAGCAGACTAGACTACCTATTCATCTCCCAAACCCTATTGGACTGTTCTCCTGACGCCTCGATTGGCCTTACTCTTTGGTCAGACCACGCACCCATTCACTTGAGCTTGGGTAGGGCTCCTTCCCCCAAGACCAGGTCTTCCTGGCGGCTCAACGACAACTTACTCTTAGATACAGTGTGTGCTCAAGACATCATCCGGACCATACAGCACTTTATTGCAGACCACGCACACGACGACACTAACCCTCTTACGAAATGGGAGGCCCTCAAATGTGTCCTTAGGGGCAAGTTTATTCAGCACGGCTCTAGGCTTAAACATGCACACACTAGAGATAACCAGACTGTTAGCTTTAATAGCTTCACTGGAAGAGTCCCACAAACAATCCCCTGTGGCCGGGATTCATCTTGAGCTGGTTAATGCCAGGCGGGACCTTCTGCAAATCTTTTCAGAACGTTCCCTGGTGGCTAGGGATAAGGGGCGATTCACCCATTACTCCCAAGCCAACAAGTGTGGTAGACATTTGGCCCATACCCTACAACCTCAGCAAGCCCGAAAACATATCCCCTTTATTCACTCCCCCTCTGATGGGAAATTGAGTTCTAACTTAGCCATAGCCGATGAATTTCGTAAATATTATTCCTATTTATATAATCTATCCTCCCAAAACCCCTCTCCTAGGTCCCCCCTGTCTGGCTCCGAACAGGACATGTCTTCCTATATTCAAGAAACCTCCCTGCCCCCCATACCATCCTCGGATGTTGAGGAATTGGAGTCCCCACTTTCTGAGGCAGAATTTCTATTAGCCATCAAAGAACTCAAAAATGGTAAAAGCCCAGGACCTGATGGGTTCTCTTCGCGCTTTTACAAGAAGTTTGCTCCTCAGCTTACCCCCTTCCTTGCAAATGCCTTTAACGCCATTAATGATAATCTCTCCCCCTCTTCGTCCTTGCTTCATGCCCAGATTGTGGTGATTCCGAAACCCGGTAAAGACCCCTCCTTATGCGCCAATTTTAGGCCGATTTCCTTACTCTATATAGACTTGAAATTGTTCGCCAAGATCCTGTCGAAGCGTCTATCCCCATTACTACCTGACATCATACATAGGGACCAGGTGGGTTTTGTCCCTGGCCGAGAGGCGCGGGACAACACCACTAAAACTGTTCATCTTATAGCATACGCTCACCGTAATCGGGTGCCGGCCTGCCTCCTCTCCTGTGATGCGGAGAAGGCCTTCGACAGGGTCAGCTGGCCGTTTCTCCGAGCCACCCTCACCCAAATAGGACTAGGACCTAAGACGCTCTCGCGCATTATGGCCCTGTATGCTACGCCCTCCGCCTCTATCTTAGTAAATGGTACTCACTCGCGTACATTCACGATAGCTAATGGTACCAGGCAAGGATGTCCCCTTTCTCCTCTCCTTTTCGCTCTTGTTATAGAACACTTGGCCCAGGCCATCAGAGCAAACCCGAGCATAAGTGGTATTCAGACCCCCTCCTCACATTGCAAACTCTCCCTATATGCTGACGACCTCTTGCTTTATGTGACACAACCCCACATTAGTATCCCATCCATCCTAGCAGAGATCAACCGCTTCGGACGGCACAGTAATTATAAGCTTAACATCTCCAAAACGGAAGCCCTTAACCTATCACTTCCACATCATACCCTTTCCTCCCTCAAGACTAATTTCTCCTTCCAATGGCAAGCGACATCCATTTCGTATTTAGGTACGTCCATCCCAACACGCGCGGCGGATATCTATACTCTGAATTTTGGCCCTCTGCTCACTAAGATCAGACGTCTAACCGAGAACCGGATGGACAGACCGCTGTCTTGGTTAGGTCGCATGAACACCCTAAAAATGGACATACTCCTCAAATTATTGTACTTATTCCAAGCCCTCCCCATTTCCCTCCCGTCCGCATTTTTCCGCACCTTGCGCTCTTTGGCTATACGCTTCGTATGGCAGGGGAAGCACCCCAGATTGAATCATAATCTTTTATGCACCGCCATCTCTAAAGGTGGAATGGGTCTGCCGGATTTTGAGCTTTATCATTCCTCAGCTGTGTTATCACGGATCCTGGAGTGGTTCCCCCGCCCCTTTGTCAAAGCCGCTACCCTGGTGGAACAAGACTTGTCCCCGTTGGATCTTCGGGCCCTCCTATGGGGTTTTGAACATACTCTGGGGTCTTTCGCTGCATTATCTCCCCTCACCAGGGATGCTCTGGTGCTTTGGTACCGCAGGAGAGAGGCCTATGCTTTATCCACTGAACCAAGCCCACTCACCCCATTATTTGACAATCCAGCCCTTCCGGAGGGCAGGTCCATCCACACACTTGACGGCTACGACAGAGCTTCCTGGCCCACGGCGCGACAATTCGTTGACTCCGCGCAGGGTACCTTTAAGCCAAACCATAACTCTACGTCTTCCCACTTGACTTGGCTCACCCGACTACACCTAACTTCCTATTGCAAAGGACTTCACGAATCCGCACAGATCCATAGACCCCTGACCAGTTTTGAACAAATATGTACACTTCCTGACACCCCCCGCCATACCCTTTCCTTGACCTACAAACTGATTCTAGACCACACTCATGACTCCTTACCTAAATTTACAAAAGTTTGGTCGGAGGAGCTTGGGAGAGATATTACAGAGGTAGAATGGAGTAAAGCCTTTCTCTTTACCCACAAATCATCCATCTCTAGCTACTCCCAAGAAAAAAACTATAAGGTGATTGCCAGATGGTATCGAGTCCCGACCACCCTCAGGATCATGTACCCCTCAGCTGCGGACACCTGCTGGAGATGTAACTCGGCAACAGGTACATACGGTCACGTCTGGTGGGAATGTGAGGTAATTCGACCGTTCTGGTCTCAGATTTTTCAAATTTATTCTGAGATTTATGATATGCCTCTTCAGCCTCCTCCTTTTATTGCTCTCCTCTCCATCCTACCGGGTACTATCAAATTCCAAAAACACAATCTTCTTAAATTTTTCCTTAGCGCGGCTCGACGTCTCATCTCTAGGCATTGGAAAACCACCTCCCCTCCTTCGATTGTAGAATGGGTGAATGAGATGAATACTAGTATGCTAATGGAGGAAATGATTGCCAACTCTCTAGACAGACATGCTAAATTCTCCTTTATCTGGAGTGTATGGAGACATTACTCAACTTCGGATAAGTTGAAGGATAGACTCCCAATAGGGCCTACTCCCTGAGGCCTTACCAGTCCCCTACCTTCGGGTTCCCTGCCATGTCTGGATACCCTTCCATTGATCCGCAGCTCACTGTCCCCCTCGCCCCCCCCCCTCTTCTCCTTCCACCCTTCCCTGTGCACTACACCCCCCTTCTGAACTCTAGATCTCCTTTTCTATCTTTATTTCTCCCTATCTCTTTCTGGGGCCTCCCCTAAAGTTACTTGGAGATGCTTTCACATGTATGCGGTCCAGTTTCTGTTCACACTGTCATCGCTTGTTAGACTTCACCAATAGGTGTTGGTATGGTGTCGTTTGTACAGATATTCATGTCATCCCCTAATGACTCCTCCGATCCAGGATTGCAGTGGGATCCCACAGGGGCATCCTGGTCGGACGGAGTGGATGATGTATCTTCAGACGACACTGTTTGATTTGTGTATTACTTCACACCTCTTCTAATGAGCTAGTTGTTATTTGTATATTGCCGTATACATGCTGTAACAGGAGATCACCCCTTACTTATCGGTCCAGGTTGCCTCTTGCTGGGCTCCTGGATTTTTGTATATTTTCTGTACAATTGAAACTTTGATAAACAATAAAAACTAATTGAACCTAATTTAATGTGTGTTGCTGCATCATTGCCATAAGTAGATGGTGTGAACAGGCCTTATGGCCCGCACACACTTCCCGAACATTGTGCAAAAAATACCGCTTTAGAAGCCATCGTACAATAATCTGATTGTTAGTACACAGCTTTCGAGAGCCGATCATAAAATGTAATCCGATTTTATTATCCGATGAGACAGGCACCAAAATGTTCCTGTACGATACCAGATCATACGATTTTCGTTTAACCGCTTGCCGACCGCCCCATAGCACATTTACTGCTACAGGGCAGCCATGCCGTCCAGTATCACGTGTGTATATATACGTGATTCTGCACTTCTGGTTTTGAGCGCAAGTGCATGCCGCTGGCCGATCGCTCCCACTGTGATCGTGGTGAAGTGCCAAACACAGCGGCCCTCTACCATATGATCAGC
Source organism: Rana muscosa (assembly GCA_029206835.1). NCBI lineage: Eukaryota > Metazoa > Chordata > Amphibia > Anura > Ranidae > Rana > Rana muscosa. The sequence continues at coordinate 198,413,520 of CM055126.1, read as the reverse complement.
TGTGCCCAATCGTAGCTGATCACAATGTAAACAGTTTCCGGTTAATGGCTCTCCTTTCCTCACGCGCTGTCACAGCATGAGGAGAGCCAGTAACCAGCAATCCTGAGAAGGGTCATGTACATAGATAATCAGTGCAGCCCATCAGTGGCCATCAGTGCAGCCTATCCGTGCCCATCACTGAAGGAAAAAAAATACTAATTTGCAAAATTTTATGCCTGCTAGCAACTTGTTTAAAGTAGCAATCCTCACTCCCAATAGGATCTGTGTTTACAAACTGGAGCTGAATGCTACTTTAAAAGCTTCAACAAAGCTTGCTGTACCCCTGATGACGTCAGTTATGATGAAACGGTCGTAGTGTCGCCACGTACACACACTGCGCATGCGCGAACCGGAACTATCTTGATACTAGCTAGAACTGTTTTTAATCCTTGCAAGGAGCCTTTTTATTAGTATGAGGACTTGGCCCCATCTTTTGTACTTTTTAATAAAACTTTGGAGGAACTTCTACACTATTGGATCTCTCTTTGTTTTTCGTTTTGATTAACTTACTGGTTATCCACTGGAAACCTGCCCCGCATCCATGGAAGAGTATACACACTGATGTGTATGGATTGCCTCTCGGATGTCTGCTTGTGATCACGTGCTCAATGCTTACAACTGACCGCATGTGGAAGGAACATCCTATGATCCAGTGAGGACACCACTCTGCTAAGCCTTGTCTGACCCCCCTGAACAAGGGTGGTCGCAGGCTTTTTGGTAAGCCTTTATTTTTACCTGAGGTGGCGGGCTGCACAAGATTTGATCGATTTCACATATGTCTCTACAGTGTTGTTCTTCACCGGACACTCACGCTTGAACTTAGTACTTTACTAAGAACGTCATGTTATTCGGACAATTGCACACTTTATTATCCAGCGCTACACTTGTTTGTATATATTGCTGAAAGCTCTGCAAATGCTTGCTTGCTGTTCACACTGCTCTTCTACAATCTGAAGCCTGTGTGAAACAAAAGGAACTTTGGTCTCTTTTTAAAAAAAATTAGGTCGCCATCTACAAGCATTGTCGCTGCTGATTTTTAACAAAAAGGCACTCACCAGCCCAGAAGTCAGCACCGTTTCCGGTTCTTTCGCTGGGCTTCAGATCCCCGTGCCGCCACCTTTTAATGTGGAAACCAGCTGTGACTTCCTGCTATTTCACAGTCGGCTCCCCACTGCACGTGCGCAAGATCGTGCTGTGCTTTTACACTGATCCCGCAGCCTCGTGGGACATGACTCAGGAGGTTGAGCGTGGGCGGCCCAAGCTTCCGTAATTCTCATCTAGGTGAGCATTGCAGAAGTGGGAGCAGGTACCTGTTAGGAAAAGGTACACCCTTCTAGGAAAAAACAAAAGCCTACCAATATGGTCTCAGTAGAGAGGAGGAGGATGAGTGACACTCACTTTAAGTGAAGTTCTGCTTTAGTTATTATTACATATTGAACTCTAGGTTCACCTATGTTTTTTAGGCAAAACAAAATGAAGGATCACGTTTTTATTTTTGTGGATTTTTTTTTTTTTTTACTGAAATTTTGTGGAATTTTTTATTGGAACAAAAGAGGTAAAAGCGGTACAAAAACGAAGCGTAAACAGAAAGTATCAATACACTTTGTAGTGTTTTTATTTTTTATTTTTTTATTTCAAAGCCGTTATGTAAGTCCTTATGAATCTTGAGCCAGAGGGAAGACGGCAGACCTGGATGTGCTCCGCGATAAGGCATGCGCCATTTCATCCACGCCGTCATCGGCACAATACGACAGACACACAGCAGATACAATGGATTATTATTGTGTCGGCAGCTCATGTATAGGTCAGTCTTGTTATCTTTTATCTGGAGTCAGTCAGCTCTGGAAGCACCTGTAAGCTGCCCCTGTTTCCTCAGAGCAATAAGATACTCTGCGCCTGTTATCTGGAGTGCTGAGGTAATCAAATCTGAGTCTTATTCAGACTTTGTCTATAATCACTAAACTTAATCCGGGATACAGAGCAACAGCAGATAAACACAGTTACAGCTGACAGCACACTTGGTAATTAGGAATATAGAAGATTCAAAATCGGATATTGCTGGGTGTGTTCCCCGCAGCCTTAACCCTTCAATTGCTGAAAACACTGATCGTTCTTTCAAGGGATGGTAACAGCAGGCGGTTAGTAGCCATAATGAACTTTTATTTCCTAAACCACTGCCAGTCCTTTGCTTACAAACTGGTGGTCTTCCCCCAACCCCTGAAAATGACCCAAACTGTGCCTACAAACCAGCACCAGGTGCTTTAGGCCTAGTTCACGCCTATGCATTTTTTAGTGCTTTTTCAGTTTTGTAGAAACCCACTACAGTCTGTTCACCATGGTTTCCTATGGAGGTAGTTCACATCTGTGCATTTTATGGAAAGGGCCAGGGACTTTTTTTTTTTTTTTTGGTTTTGGTTCCATAGACTTCAATGGATGAAAAGCATGTATTGCAATATGCAAACTGCAACCTGCATAGGTGTGAATCGGGCCTTGGCATCCAAGGTGAAGAGACCATAGTGCACCTTACCCATGAGCTGTCGTCTACTTTAGCAGCATAGCTGGCCATTTCTCTCTGTATTTTTGTACCATCTGTTGCTGAATCTTCCAAGGTGGCCACCTCTTCCACCTACACTATGTTACTAAAAGTATTGGGACGCCTGCCTTTACACGCACGTGAACTTTAACCACTTACCAACCGCCGCACGACGATGTACGTCCTTCCTTTGAAGAGGGATATCTCTTCAGGCAGCGGTCCTGTAAACGATAATTGTGGTCTCTGTGGTGGATTCGCCGCGAGATCGCCATTATCGGCAGCGGGAGAGGGGCCTCCCGACGCTCTCCCGCGCCCTCCGCCGCTTACCGGAGCCGTCGCTAGCGGTGGAGGCGATCGGGTCCTTCTCTGTCAGTGGCCTGGTGACGAGTGAGGGAAAGATGGCCCCCACCCGTCTCCATATCAAAACGTCACTTCCGCCCATACATCTTAAAGGGGTTGTAAAGGTTTGTTTTTTATTTTCTAAATAGGTTCCTTTAAGCTCGTGCATTGTTGGTTCACTTACCTTTTCCTTAGATTTCCCTTCTAAATATTTTTTTTCTTTGTTTTCTTTGTCTGAATTTCTCACTTCCTGTTCCTCCTCAGTAAGCTGTTCTGGATGACTCCACACCACTCGGATGATGGTGTGAAGTTTAGTGAGGAGAAACAGGAAGTGAGAAATTCAGACAAAGAAAACAAACATTTAGAAGGTAAATCAAAGGAAAAGGTAAGTGAAGCAACAATGCACTAGCTTAAAGGAACCTATTTAGAAAATAAAAAACCAACCTTTACAACCCCTTTTAAAGGGACATTTTTTTGTTGTCATTTAAAAAAAAAAAAAATTTTTATTGCATTTTAGTCTAAATATGAGATCTGAGGTCTTTTTGACCCCAGATCTCATTTTTAAGAGGACCTTAATGCTTTTTTTCTATTACAAGGGATGTTTACATTCCTTGTAATAGGAATAAAAGTGACCCAAATTTTTATTTATTTTTTAAAACGGTGTAAAAATAAATAAAATCAAGTAAAATAAATAAGAAAAAAAATATATATAAAGCGCCATGTCCTGACGAGCTCGCACGCAGAAGTGAACGCATACGTGAGTATCGCCGTAACGGTGTTTAAACCACACATGTGAGGTATCACCGCGATCGTTAGAACGAGAGCAATAATTCTAGCCCTAGACCTCCTCTGTAACTCAAAACATGCAACCTGTAGAATTTTTTTAAAGGTCGCCCATGGAGATTTTTAAGGGTAAAAGTTTGACTCCATGCAGCGAGTGGGCGCAATTTTGAAGCAGGACATGTTGGGTATCAATTTACTCGGCGTAACGTTATCTTTTACAATATAAAAAAAAATTGTGCTAACTTTACTGTTTTATTTTTTAATTAAAAAAAAAGGTGAATTTTTTCCCCAAAAATTTCGCTTGTAAGGCCGCTGCGCAAATACGGTGTGCCAAAAAGTATTGCAATGACCGCCATTTTATTCTCTAGGGTGTTAGAATTTTTTTTTATGTTTGGGGGCTCTCAGTAATTTTCTAGCAAAAAAAAAATGTTTTTAACATGTAAACACAGAGTCTGAAAAACAGGCTCGGTCCTTAAGTGGTTAATGGCATCCCAGTCTTAGGGGGTAATTTTACTAAAGGCAAATCGACTTTGCACTATAAGCGCAGTCACTGTAGATCTGAGGGGAAGCTCTGCTAATTTTTATCATCCAATCATGTGCAAGCAAAAATGCTGTTTTTTATTTTCCTTGCATGTCCCCCTCAGATCTACAGCGACTGCACTTGAAAGTGCACTTGCAGTGCAAAACCCAGGAGCTTTTAAAGGAAAAGAAGTGGAATATTCTGCAATGGCCGAGTCAATATCCTGATCTCAACCCAATTGAGCATGCAATTTACTTGCTGAAAAACTAAAGGCAGAAAGACCCACAAAGAACAACTGAAGACAGCTGCAGTTAGAGCCTGGCAAAGCATCAGAAAGGAGGAAACCCAGTCGTTGGTAATGTCCATGGGTTCCAGACTTCAGACACTCATTGTCAGTAAAGGATGCTCAACAAAATATTAAAAATGAGCATTTCATTTATGATTATATTTGTCCAATTACATTTTGAGCCCCTGAAAATGGGGGGGATTGTGTATAAAATTGGTTTCAGTTCCTAAAATTTGTGCTTCATATTTATGTTTAACCCCTTGAATTAAAGCTGAAAGTCTGCACTTCAAATTCATTTGGGTTGTTTTGTTTTAATTTTATTCTGGTGGCATACAGAGCCAAAAGTATGAAAATTGTGCCTGTGTCCAAATATATATGGACCTAACTGTATTCCCCCTGCATGCAGCCAGTGACCTCACTGGCGCATGCGCTCTGAAGGTCCGGCATACCTTGCCGGAACTTCAGAGCTTTGTGACGAAACGGAGGGCTTCCCCGTCCATGCGAGAGACGTCATTGCGGCTTCGGACATTCACATAGCCGGAGCGCGAACCCGGAAGGAAGACAGGGAACATGTCGACCCCCTCAGTGGTGACATTACAGCGCTGGAGGGCTTTGTTCCAAGGTGAGTATTTCATAATGTGCTAGTATGCAATGCATACTAGCACATTATGCCATTGCCTTCCAACAGAAGTGAGTACACCCTTATGTAAAAAAGGCCAAATTGAGCCCAAAGTGTCAATATTTTGTGTGGCCACCATTATTTTTCAGCACTGCTTTAACCCTCTTGGGCATGGAGTTCACCAGAGCTTCACAGGTGGCCACTGGAGTCCTCTTCCACTTCTCCATGATGACATCACGGAGCTGGTGGATGTTGGAGACCTTGCGCTCCTCCACCTTCCATTTTGAGGATGCCCCACAGATGCTCAATAGGGTTTAGGTCTGGAGACATGCTTGGCCAGTCCATCACCTTCACCCTCAGCTTCTTTAGCAAGGCGGTGGTCGTCTTGGAGGTGTGTTTATGGTTGTTATCATGTTGGAATACTACCCTGAGGCCCAGTCTCCAAAAGGAGGGGATCATGCTCTGCTGCAGTATGTCACAGTACATGTTGGCATTCATGGTTCCCACAATGAACTGTAGCTCCCCAGTGCCGACAGCCCTCATGCAGCCTGTTGTGCTTTTAAGGGACAGTTTGCCCGCACAATATATTAATTTTAAGTTATTTTTAACGAAAGATATTTTTGAATACAAGTCAATCTATATGATACAGTCTATAATATGAAACTTATTCACGGAGACGTGTGATCATACAAAATAGCTACATTTATTGGTTGACAAAAAGTAAATATTTACATGAAATTAAAATACCAATTCTGTTACATGAACGACTTCAAAAACAATACAATTACCCGCAAACTGGGCATCCAGTCCCTTAGACATAATGCTGTCATGATAAATTCTCAATAGGTTCAACAACCTTGTATAATTGACAATGAAACAGAACGTCTGTATTTCACACATCCAACCGTTACTATACTGCAGATAAGTAAGTGGTTAACAATGTGAAATAAATTGGACCACTGTTATGCCACTAAGATTGGAACTATGCAAAAAGAAAAATATATTGAAAAATTTAATCTTTACAAAAACATCTACCAGTTGTTGGTTAATGAGAATAAATCATAGTTGCAGAATATTCAATACTTCAATATTATTGAGAACAACAATGAATTCAAGATAAAATCAAAATGGCATAATTACCCATTCCACAATCGCAATTTCCTACTGGCAAGTGACCAGAGTTAAGATGGCTGCCATGGCTTTCAGGATTTGGGTGTCTAGGAATCTTCATGAGTGTAAGAATATGTCTTCATGCATGGTGCATGGGTGTCAGTCTGTCTGAGCATGTGGATCTCCCAGTGTGCCCCTCAGGGTGGGTCCCTGAGTGTCTCTCCCCGGCCGGTGGGAGTGACTGGCTGTCAGGGAGTCCTTGGTGAGTGATGTCAGTGTGTGGTCAGTCCCCTTGTCTCCCTCCTTTGTCCCTGTCCTAATTTTTCTTCCCTTAAATATTGTCTCTGGACAATAAGATTATAAAAATTATCCTAAATTCTTCCCAAAGGAGGTGGTTCTTCCACTTATTGGTGGCTGCAGTTAGGGGTGTTACTGTCCAAGGATCTCTGGTTTCTATAGGTTGGTAATTTAATAATTAACTGTTCCCTGAATTTTTGGGAACCTCAAGTAATACCCCTTTCAGCCACTAGGGCATCAATTCTTTAAATTGATATATTCTATTCTCAGAATGTGTGTAATTTGTATATTGTGGGAAGAATATATGGATTTTAATCTTCTTGTAATCCGGTATATATAACATACTTCTAATATACTTCTTGATTCATTCACATAACATAATTTGTTTTATATTCCTGTCTAAAAATATATCTATAAGCTGGTTTTTCTAAACAGGGTACAGATTATATGTCAATCAATATAACATTCAATATTTATCTATATCTTTTGAAATGTGGTCATTTCTAAACGTAGACTCCTTTTTGTATTCTATAATCATAATTTGACGTATTTCATAATGCTAATTAACTCTTTATGACACTTCTATATATAATGTCACACTGGTATCTATCTTCATTTTTCTAACACAGTCCCTAGGTCAACAGATACTAAAATCATAATTTCCCTATGGCTTAACATGTCGTTTGGTAATCTAAACATCATTTTTCATTTATTCCCGACCTATATTTATATAGGCAGATATATAGGAAAAGCTATACCTGGTTTGATTTGTTTATGGTTTGTAAGAAGGCATTTCGATTGACCTAACTTCCTCCATTATACAAAATGTATGGCATGTTGTAATATACATTTATATATGTATATTTATATGAACCGTAATGTCATTTTTTAATTCCAGTTTCAGTTGCTTGTTAATAATGGACTGGGTTTTCCTTAAGACAAGATACCAGTTCAGCTATATAAACAAATCCTTCACCTGGATCCTTCTTCATCTTTTGTCCCCATACGGCTAGTATTGTCCTTTCTGTGTACTAAAGTCTTTCTCTTACAAAGGATTTGTTTGCTCTAGTTGGAAGGTTTGTAATTTGGTTAACTATCTGTAGAGTATTTTCAATGGCAGTGTTGACTTCTTAAACCTCTCTAATTTGTCCTGAGGAAAGTTGTCATTGTTTTAACTTTCAAACCAGGTTTGTAAATGTTAGAGATGGCTAGCCCAATTGTTATGGGAAAAACGTGTTCATCAGCTTTTGAGGCCTAAGTGAACTTTCAAGTCTCTGCCCGTAAATATTAAAATTATTATTAATATTATTATTAAGGAAACCCATAACAAGCCCCAGACCATGACACTCCCACCACCATGCTTGACTGTAGGCAAGACACACTTGTCTTTGTTCTCCTCACCTGGTCGCCGCCACACACGCTTGACACCATCTGAACCAAATAAGTTTATCTTGGTCTCATCAGACTACAGGACATGGTTCCAGTAATCCATGTCCTCAGTCTGCTTGTGTTTAGCAAACTGTTTGCGGCCTTTCTTGTGCATCATCTTTAGAAGAGTCTTCCTTCTGGGACAACAGCCATGCAGACCAATTTGATGCAGTGTGTGGCGTATGGTCTGAGCACCGACAGGCTGACCCCCCACCCCTTCAACCTCTGCAGCAATGCTGGCAGCACTCATACGTCTATTTCCCAAAGACAACCTCTGGATATGACGCTGAGCACGTGCACTCAACTCCTTTGGTCGACCATGGTGAGGTCTGTTCTGAGCGGAACCTGTCCTGTTATACTGCTGTATGGTCTTGGCCACTGTGCTGCAGCTCAGTTTTAGGGTCTTGGCAATCTTCTTATAGCCTAGGCCATCTTTATGTAGAGCGACAATTCTTTTTTTTTTTTTTATATCCTGAGAGAGTTCTTTGCCATGAGGTGCCATGTCGAACTTCCAGTGACCAGTGTGAGTATGAGTGAGAGCGATAACACCAAATTTAACACACCTGCTCCCCATTCACACCTGAGACCTTGTAACACTAACGAGTCACATGACACTGGGGAGGGAAAATGGCTAATTGGGCCCAATTTGGACATTTTCACTTAGGGGTGTACTCCCTTTTGTTGCCACTGTTATACAAGCTGTACACTCACTTCTTTACAATGTAGCAAAGTGTAATTTCTTCTGTGTTGTCACATGAAAAGATATATAATAAAAGATTTACAAAAATGTAAGGGGGTGTACTCACTTTTATGAGGTACTGCACACTGAATTGCTAAAAGTATTGGGACACCTGCCTTTTACACACACATTAACTTTAATGACATCCCAGTCTTAAGCCTCGTACACACGGCCGAGCTTCTCGTCAGGAAAAAAACGTAGTTTTTCCTGACGAGAATCTTGACAAGAAACTTGTCCCGGCCGAGTGTACACACGTACGATTCAAAAGAACCGCCGTTCTTTTGAATGGCATGAACGCGGTGACGTCATCGACTACGACGAGCGTGCGCTCGTCACATTCGATGCTGTCGCCGCCATCTTGCTACACCCTATGCCTAGGAAGCTACCGCGCATGCGTCAGTCATTTCGAGCATGCGCGGGTTTCCACGGCGACAGGTAAGTGTACACACGCTTGGGTTTCTCGTCGAGAAACAGGCCGACGAGATTCTCGACGAGAAAAAAGACTGCAGGTCGTCTTTTTTCTTGTCGGGGAATCTGGGCAGTTTTCTTGATGAGAAAACTGAAACCCGCGTACACACAGCCGGTTTTCTCGGCAAGAAAGCTCTCCTGGCAGTTTTCTTGTCGTTTTTGCTGAGAAAACCGGTCGTGTGTACGCGGCCTCAGTCTGTAGGGTTCAGTATTGAGTTGGTCCACTCTTTGCAGCTATAACAGCTTCAACTCTTCTGGGAAGGCTGTCCACAAGGTTTAGGAGTGTGGCCTCGTACACACGGCCGAGATTCTCGTCGAAAAAAACATGTTTTTTCGACGAGATTCTTGGACAAGAAACTTGTCCCGGCCGAGTGTACACACGCTCGATTCAAAGAACCCGCGGTTCTTTGAATGGAGCGTACGCAGTGACAGCATCGACTACGACGAGCATGCGCTCGTCACATTCGATGCCGTCGCCGCCATCTTGGTATACCCTATGTATGCCTAGGAAGCTACCGCGCATGCGTCAAATTCATTTCGAACATGCGCGGGCTTCCGGGAGGACAGGTAAGTGTACACACACTCACTTTTCTCGTCGAGAAACATGCCGACGAGAATCTCGACGAGAAAATTGAGAGCAGGTTCTCTATTTTCTCGTCGAGATACTTGTCGATTTTCTTGACGAGAAACCATACACACGAACGAGTTTCTCGGCAAGACATCTCTGCCAGCAAGTTTCTTGCTGGTTTTTGCCGAGAAACTTGTTCGTGTGTACGAGGCCTGTGTCTGTAGGAATGTTTGACCATTCTTCCAGAAGCACATTTGTGAGGTCAGGCACTGATGTTGGACGAGAAGGCCTGGCTCTGGTTGTATCTCTCCCTGGCTGCATGTGTGCAAAGACACTTCTAGTGATCCTTTTGCTTTCTCCTACATGGACAAAGTACAGGTTGGCATTAGAATCACTTTTTTTTTTTTTTCTCCTAGAGTTGACTATGAACGTATAAAGGACGTGGGACCAGACCGGGCGGCCTCGGAGTGGTTATTACGCTGCGGAGCCAAAGTTCGGTATGAAGGATTTGAGAAATGGCAGAACGATTATAATGGCCTTCCCACTGGACCTCTGGGAAAATACAAGATCCAGGCCATTGACGCAACAGAGTCCTGCATCATGTACAGAGGATTTGACTACTTGGGTGAGAACATATCTTTTATCATAAAGACAGAAGGTTCTCAACTGTTCTCCAAAGAATCTGTAGATCAAAGTGCTGCTGATCTCCTGCAGCCTATTTGCAGCCATTGACCAAGAGTGTGTAATGTATGACAAATTTTTATTTTGCTACAAAATGCCAATACCCCAAAACCAGTTTGAAGAACCTGACAGCCAATCTCCTGCAGTCTGCACAGCTTATGGCTTGATAGCAGACACGGACTCGCTTTTAACGCTGCAAATACCTAACCCAAGATTGCATGTGTCATTGCAGAATTCAATTCTGCAGCTGTTGGTGCTTCTTAAAAGGTGACAGCCATGACTACCACACAGAGGGATAAAGCCTTTAAATTATTATTATTGCTACTACTGTATTCCTTAACATGATTTCCCAGTATTGTAGAGATATACTATATGCCTTCTAAAGCCCTGTACACACGATCGGTTTTACCAATGAAAACAGTCCGATGGACTTTTTTCACCGGACAAACCGATCGTGTATGGGACCCATCGGTCTTTTTTCCATCGGTGTTAAAAAAATAGAACATGTTTTAAATTGATCCGATGGGAAAAAAAAACAATAGCAAATTACTATCGTCTGTGGGGAACTCCATCGGATAAAAAACCCACGCATGCTCAGAATCAAGTCGACGCATGCTCAGGAGCATAGAACTTCATTTTTCTTGGCTCGTCTGAGTGTTTTATGTCTCGGCGTTTGAGACGATTGTTTTTTTGACTGATGGTGTGTAGGCAAGACTGATGGAAGTCAGCTTCATCGGATTTCCGATGGAAAAATCCATCGGTTTAAAATCCATAGGAAATCCAATCGTGTGTACAGGGCTTAAGACAAAAGAAGACAGTTCTCCACTGAGTCTACATTATCATATGGTATTATCTGGGGTGTATGAGTCCCGGTGACCAGCACTGGATTACACACAAGGCAAACTAGGCCGCAGACTGGGTGGATATTCATGGGGCCCAACTGCAACCCAGTAATCTGGGAGATGCACTATATTTCCAAAAGTATTGGGACACCTGCCTTTACACGCACATGAACTTTAATGGCAACCCAGTCTATAACAGCTTCAACTCTTCTGGGAAGGCTGTCCACAAGGTTTAGGAGTGTGTCTTTAGGAATGCTTGGCCATTCTTCCAGAAGCACATTTGTGAGGTCAGACACTGATGTGGACGAGAAGGCCTGGCTCACAGTCTCCGCTCCAATACATCCCAAAGGTGTTCTATCGGGTTGAGGTCAGGACAGTCAAGTTCTCCCCCCCCCCCCCCCCAAACTCGCTCATCCATGTCTTTATGGACCTTGCTTTGTGCACTCATCCAAATCATGGATTATGATTTGGGGTTGTTTTTCAGAGATTGGGCTTGGCCCCTTAGTTCCTGTGAAGGGAACTCTGTTTTAATGGTTTTTATTGAAAGTTGCAAAACATTTTTGACATTTTGACTTAAACTGTTTGCCAAAGCTCAGTATAATTATACAGCGTGACTTTCCCAGAAAAAGTACATTTATTTTCTTCCGACCTGCACATCTGTTATCGTAATATTACAATTGCGAAAAGAACGAAACGCTAACACAACCAATTAACCTTTTTGTAGTCTAAAAGGTAATTATGAATATTTCCCAGTCCCCCCGGGAAAGGGGAAGACCAAGACCACAGACTATTCCAGAAAAAGAATAGAAGTAAGAATAAAGGAATATCAGAGGGAAGTGCACTTCCTAAGATTGATTTGGTTAATCCCAATGAAGGGAACACTTAAGGCATCAGCATTCCAAGACATTTTTGGACAATATCATGCTCCCAACTTTGTGGTAACAGTTTGGGGATGACCCCTTCCTGTTCCAACATGACTGTGCACTGCACAAAGCAAGGTCCATAAAGGCATAAATGAGTGAGTTTGGGGTGAGGGAACTTGACTGGCCTGCACAGAGTCCTGACTTCAACCCAATAGAACACCTTTGGGATGAGTTGGAATGGAGACTGCGAGTTTAGCTATGCTTTAACTTTTCTTCTGAAAAACCTTCAAAACCTGAAACAGCCAGAGGTGGGAAGCAGTTTTTTGGGCTTGTTTTTCAGGGTGGATGTTATCGGTGTGTTGATGTTCATTTGATTTCCTAAAAGTGGGAAATTGACACCGTTCATATATACATCATATACTGTGTGTGTGTTTACCTGTTTGCTAGAGATGCCCTATAATGGGTGTCTGATGGGTTATAATTAAATTATAATATTTGTTTTAAGATGGATTGGAGCACCTGGAGGAGCTGAAACTGCGTCAATGTATATATATTGAGGACACGTGTCTGGAGAGAATAAGCCAGACAGTCAGCCTTCAAGGGAGTCTCAGAAGAATGGAAGTCATCAGCTGTGGCAATGTGACTGATAAAGGTGTCATATCTTTGCACTCCTTAAGGTGGGTCAATGGGAGCCTATTCTGCAGATTTGATTTTTCTAATTTCGTCTTCCAAGACAGCCTCTGAGACATTGGGCTCCCCCCTCCGGGGCAGGAAACACATTCATCCAAAACTTTAAAGGTAGTTGTCCAGGCCCCCTCCTCCTTCTTCAGTTTTGTGTGTTTCCTGCCAGACGGGAAGGGAGCATGTTAGGAACCTTGGGGGAGCTCCGTGTCTCAGGGCTGTCCTGAGTGAACCCCTGGCGTTACCTTCTCCTCCTGCTGGAAGGAGGAGTTTTGGTTTAGGGCAGGGGTCTTCAATCTATGGCCCTCCAGGTGTTCAGGAACTACAATTCCTATCATGCCCAGTCATGTCTGTGAATGTCAGTTTTACAATGCCTCATGGGATTTGTACTTCCGCAACAGCTGGAGGGCCGTAGTTTGAGGATCCCTGGTTTAGGGCACCACTGCCCAAGGCCCAATTTTTCTGCCCCTCTCTAACAGGGGCATGTAATTACAATTCTTGATATAATATTTCACAGCAGGGCCTGTTCCAGCGCCCACCAAGAGTAACTGTGAGGGCTTACAGTGTTCTGGTACCACCAACACCTAAGGCCCAATTTTATGCAGAGTATATAGGGCAGGCCGTATAGTGTGTATATATACTGCTGTTCAGCGTATATAGCCATTTAAAAAAAAAAATTGGGTGCAGGGTTTCCCTTTAATATCTATACCAGACACAAAGGGCCTGGTAATGGACTATGGGGGGAACCCAAACCCATGCCCTTTTTTTTTTTTTCTCAATGATTTTAATCTATATTTGCTAGGACCTGACAATACATTACAGCCGCAAGCAGTTTTAAATGACTTTTTTTTCCTTTTAGAAATGTAATTTTGCTGTGGAACTGTTATAAACACGGGAAAAATGCGCCACTTTACAGGCATACTATAGACAACCCCCAGGCACGATATTTAACTTCAGCCCCAGACCATTTGGCTGCCAAATGACCGGGCCACTTTTTGCGATTCGGCACTGCGTCACTTTAACTGACAATTGCGCGATCATGCGACGTGGCTCCCAAACAAAATTTACGTCCTTTTTTTTCCCCACAAGTAGAGTTTTCTTTTGGTGCTATTTGATCACCTCTGCGGTTTTTATTTTCTCTTACCATCCATGGACTGACACGGTGCCTCTTTACACTTTACACGTGGGTTATGTCCCTGCCTGCAGGAGAAGACCTAGGCAGAATGTGAGATGTTATACATACATTCTAAAAGCCAGAGCTGAACAGCCCCACCCAGGGGGCGGTCCCTCCGGACATAACGCTCCCACTACAGTCAGCAGACTTCAGTTTTTTTCTGCCTAGCAGAAGGAGAAGACGTGGCTCTCTCAGGAGCCAGTCTCCTGACCTATTTTTATTCCTTTTCTGGAATTCTTCTTTTTTATTTTATTTTTGAGAATTTTCTATCAACTGTCGGCTGGGCAACAGGTTGGGTACAAGATATCCTCGTAGTCTTCCCTGTCCGACCATCGAGCGTGCTGATCCTCGCCTTGTGTGCGTGAGACTCAGTTCACGACAGGCCCCATGACTCCAGGGGTGGCCGGGTTTGCTTTCATGCTCCCACGGTCCTCTCAAGACTGAACAGCTCCTGACTGACTGTATCTTTTGCGGTGGACCGGGCCGACAGCTACTCAGTACTGCACTGTGATAGTCCTGTCAGAAACACACCAGTGGGTCCCTCAGGGGACGGGTAAGTAGTCTCTCCTGCCTGCAGGTGAGGACAAAAGGCTGTGTGTTTCTCTGTGGGGGATTTTCCCTGTCTCCCCCTGTATTTCATTGTCACTCTCTGTCACCATTGCTGGCGCTGTGCTGTGTGGGGTGCCTGGGGGTCACACTGTTCTTGGAGGGGCTAATGCTGGTCTGCAGATATGCTTGGGGCCTTTTTTGTGTATTTTGGGGCCTGAGCACCGGGTGGCGCTGTGTGTGTGTGCTGTTTTTTTTTTTTTTTCTTCACTTTTGCTGAGTCATGGCAGCCATCTTGCCGCGGATCGCCTCAGTGAAGTGCGGAGGCCATTTTCTTGTAGCCCGCGCGCTCTTCAGCACTAGTTTTGGCCTCTAGCACTGCTGTAACAGCGCGAATCTCCTCACAATCTCCTCACAGCTCACCAGCGCTGACACAGCGCGGTACAGACAGCGGAACCGAGCGGTCCCTGGTCCGGTTTGGTGAGTCCCCTGGGCGCCCCCTCCTCAGTCAGCACAGCCTGTGGGTGGACTTTTTATCTGAGGAGTCTCAGAGGGGGGCAATATGGAGTCTCTGTCACCAGCTTCCCCTAAATGTCAGTGGACAACAGGCAGTGCTTCAGCACCTGCGGTCCCTAGGGACCAGTTGTGGGCAGTCCTGGAATCATTTCTGACCAGGATGGGAGCTGTGTGCAAGCGCAAGGGAGCAAAAAAGCGCCCTCTCCCCACTTTACTTCATGAGGGCAGTGCGCTGATTCAGATATGGGCCTAGCCACTACCGCTCAGGACCCTAGTTCTGAATGTATTGGATGGTTTTGAACAGGACATCCCTTATGAGGAAAACTCCAGTTCTGAGTCAGTAAATGACAGGGCGCTTGTTAGTGTACTCATGACTGCGGTGAGGGACACTCTCAAGCTAAAATGCTGCGGATGCAGAACCTCAGGCGGATACAGTCTCCTTTGGTTCTTTTAAGGCCAGGCCTTCTAAAGAGGTTTTTCCATATGTACTTTCTTTGACCAGCTCATTTGATAAGGTCTGGGAAAAGCCGCAGAAGAATTTTTTTATGGTCCCGCGGCGTTTGTCTATCAGATACCCCTTAAAGATGCCCTACTTAAAAAGTGGGCTTCTCCCCCAGGGTCGACCCTCCAGTCGCCCAGTTGAACAAGGCCATCACTCTCACGATGGAGGGGACTCCTGCATTTGAGGTCCCCACTGACAGGAGGTCAGAAGTGGTGAGCAGAGCCATGTTTGCCTTGTTGGGATCCGCCCTATGGCCTGTGGCAGCGGCGACCCTTGTGCCTTAAACACTTACAGGTTGGGCAAAAATGTTGCACCTAGCTGTACAGGAGCGTAATCTTCCTCCAGACACAGTTGCTTTGGCCCACCAACTGGTTCAGGGCCTGGTTTATGTGTGCGACGCCACGTTGGACGCAGCCCCTTTAATATCCAGGGCCTCTGTCTCGGCGGTGGTATTGCGTCGTCTTATCTGGTTGAAGTGCTGGTCTGCTGACCTAGCCTTAGGAAGCTCCTGACGGATCTACCATTTAAGGGTGGTCGACCTTTCGGTGCTGCTCTGGATGACATCGTCATGGATGTCATGGGAGGTAAAAGCACTCTTCTTCCTTAGACTAGCAAGGGTGAGGAGGCCCGCCGCAAACAGGGGCCTTCCTTTCCAGCAAAAACGTTTTTTTTTTCGTCAGTCAGTCCACGGGTAGGCCCTCTCAGACTGACGGCAGTGCGGCTGGTGGGCACAAGTGCCCCTGGGTGCGTAAGCTGAACAAGCGGCTCCCAAGCCCGCCTCCGCGTGAAGTCTTGCCTCCACCGGACTCTGGGGTGGGGGGACGACTTCGCAGGTCACGAATCGGTGGTCCTCCCGAATCTCCGACTGGTGGGTGTGCGAGGTGGTCACCTCAGGATACAGGATAGTATTCCGATCCTGGCCCCCAGACAGATTCTTTCCCTCAAATCTTCCTCTCCTTCCTACCTGTCGGGCAGCCCTCTTGGGGGCTGTACAGGATTTGATCAGGTCCAGAGTGATTGTGCCGGTTCCGTCACAGGAGAGTTTTCAGGGATTCTACTTGAATCTGTTTGTCGTCCCAAAAATAGGACGTGGTTCGACCTATCCTGGACCTCAAGGCCCTGAATGCCTTCGAGAAGGTGCAGAAATTCCGCATGGAATCCATTCGCACGGTCATCGCTACATTCCACCAAAGGGATTTTCTTCTGGCGTCCTTGGACTTCAAGGACGCCTACTTGCATGTTCCGATCTGCGCAAGTCACCAGAAGTTTCTGCGCTTTGCGATCAGCGAAGTCCACTATCGATTGTGGCTCTTCCTTTCGGCCTAGCCTCGGCACCAAGGGTGTTCACCAAGGTGCTTGCTCCGGTTCTAGCCTTCTGTTACAGCGAGGTATTGCTGTCGTGGGCTATCTGGACGATCTTCTGCTAAGAGCAGAAAGTGGATCAGACTTAGAGGAAAGGTGACTATCGTCAATTAGACCCTCAGGGACTCGGGTGGTTCCTGAACATTCAGGAGTCAGTCCTGGTCCCGACTCAGTGTCTGGAGTATCTAGTTCTGATTCTGGACTCCTGGTATCCTACCTCTGGAGAAGTTGCTGACACTTCAGTCTGCGGTGCGGGTGCTGACATCCCAAAAATGGTTGTCAATCCGTTTTTTGCATAAGAGTCCCGAGACTCGTGGTGGCCTCCTTCGCGGCCGTTCCGTATGCCCAATCACACACCAGGGCATTGCAGAAGGAGATCTTGTCCACCTGGGACAAACCCCCGTTGTCCTTGGATCTTCAGATCCAGGTGATTCACCTGGTCAGGGCGCCCCTGACATGGTGGTTGAGATCCTCGGCTCTTCGGTCCGGAAAGTCGTTCCCCTCCCATCCAATGGACGGTACTCACGACGGACACCAGCCTGACGGGCTGGGGTGGAGTCTGGGGAGTCCTGTCGGCTCAGGCCTTATGCCCCATACACACGATCGTTTTTCTTGCCATTTTTTTTCTTGCCGTTTTTCACGTCGTTTTTTTTCATGTTTCCTCTCAAGCCTGTCTTGCGTACACACGATCATTTAAAAAAACGATCAAGCAAAGCGCAGTGACGTACAACACGTACGACGGCACTATAAAGGGGAAGTTCCGTTCGAATGGCGCCACCCTTCATGTTAGTAAAGTTTGTTGAGCGACGATTCTCTCTTTTCAGTCTCGTGCTTTTCAGTCCGTGACTGCGTGACGAATGTGCTATCTCCATTACGAACGCTAGTTTTACCAGAACGAGCGCTCCTGTCTCATACTTGATTCTGAGCATGCGCGTTTTTTTTCACGTCGTTAAAGCAAACACACTATCGTTTTTCACGTCGTTAAAAAAAACGACATGAAAAACGACGTGAAAAAAGAGAGCATGTTCGAAATTTTTAATGGCCGTTTTTCACGTCGTTAAAAATGCTCTGGAGCCTACACACGATCATTTTTAATGGCCATTTTTTTTAATGCCATTTTGAACGGCATGAAAAACGATCGTGTGTATGGGGCATTAGACTCCGGACGAGCCCGTTTACCAATCACTGTTCTGGAAATACGGGCCATCGGACTGTGTCTCTCCTCAGGTCAGAAAGAGTACGGGGTCGCTCCATCAGGAGTCAGTCAGACACCGCCACGGCGGTGGCGTATGTAAACCATCAAGGGGGAACTCGGAGCTCAGCTGCGGCTTCCGAGGTAGTCCGTATCCTGAAGTGGGCCGGAAGAAATGTGCCGGCTCTGTAGGCCATTTTACATTCTGGGCATAGACAATGGGCAGGCGGACTATCTGAGTCGCCAATCACCGGACCAAGAAGAGTGGTCCTTGCATATTTCAACTCCTTTACCGACAGTGGGGCACGCCGGATGTGGACCTGATGGCCTCTCGACTCAATCGCAAGGGTCGAGGTTGTGGCCAGATCCAGGGATACTTGGGCGATGCCTCGGATGCGTTGGTGGCCCCATAGGGTCCTTATCGCCTGATATAAACTCCGGCGATCCTAATTGTTCCGGATTGGCCTCAGCATCACTGGTACGCTGATCTGGCACGTCTCGTCGCGGACGTTCCCTGGCGGTTGCCGATGAGGGAGGACCTTCAGTCTCAAGGTCCTATGTTTCATCCGGCTTACAGTCTCTGGCTTTAACGGCAGGGCTGTTTAAAAGCCAGGTGTTGAGGGACCGAGGTCTCTCGGACTCGGTCATTTTGACCATGTTAAGGAAGGCAGATCTATCACCGTGCCTGGAAAGCTTATATCGCCATGTGCGAAGCGCTGGACTGGCATCCTCGGACGTATTCCGTCCCCAGAATCCTGCGTCCTCTGCAGTGTGGAGTGACCCAAAAGCTTGCTTTGAGTACCATAAAGGATCAGATTTCGGCCTTGGCCGTCTTCTTTCAGCGACCTCTAGCGGGTCTTTTTTCTTGGTTAGCACCTTGTGTTGGGGGTTCACCATGTGCTCCCTCCTGTCAAGCCTCCTCTCCCACCGTGGGATCTGAATTTGGTGCTCTCGGTCCTCCAGGAACCTCCTTTTGGGAATATCCGGGATATTCCCCTCTTGTCTTGTCCCAGAAGGTGGCCTTTTTAGTGGCAATCACTTCTGTTTGACGAGTGTCTGAGTTGGCGGCTTTGTCCTGCAAGTCGCCATATTTGGTCATCCATAAGGATAAGGCGGTGTTGCATCCGCGACCTTCCTTTTTTGCCAAAGGTGGTGTCGACCTTTCACCTACATGAGGACATTGCCCTCCCGTCCTTGTGTCCTCACCCATCGCATCCCAGAGAGTTTGCGCTGCACATATTGGAGGTGGTACGAGCCTTACGGGTGTACCTGTCTGCTACTGCTTCTATTCGGAAGTCCGACTCACTGTTTGTGACTGTCTCTGGTCCATAACAGGGCCAAGCGGTTTCGTCTGCCATCATTTTTAGGGGAATCGGACAAACCGTCATTCAAGCCTATGCTCTCAAAGGGCGGGCGCCTCCCTTTCCGGTTACGGCGCATTCCACCAGGGCAATTGGTGCTTCCTGGGTTTCCCGACATCAAGCGTCGGTTGCACAAGTGTACAAGGCGGCGCTGGTCGTCTGTTCATGCCTTTTAAGTTTTTTTATAAGGTTGATGTGGCTGCATCTTCGGATGCTTCCTTCGGCCGCAGGGTGCTGCAGGCCGCTGTTTAAAGTTGCGACTCCTCCGTTGAGGAGCTCTGCCTTTATTGGAGTGAAGTTTTGGTTTTCCCATTTATACTGCTCCCATCCCTCTTGACACTGCTTTGGGACATCCCACGTGTAAAGTGTAAAGAGACACCGTGTCAGTCCATGGATGGTAAGAGAAAATAGGATTTTTTTGTACTCACCGTAAAATCCTTTTCTCTGACATCCATGGACTGACACGGCACCCACCCTTCCTTTTTAAGTTTGTACTGCTTTGTTACGAACTGAAGTCTGCTGACTGTAGTGGGAGGGTTATGTCCGGAGGGACCGCCCCCTGGGTGGGGCTGTTCAGCTCTGGCTTTTAGAATGTATGTATAACATCTCACATTCTGCCTAGGTCTTCTCCTGCAAGCAGGGACATAACCCACGTGTAAAGTGTAAAGAGACACCGTGTCAGTCCATGGATGTCAGAGAAAAGGATTTTACGGTGAGTACAAAAAATCCTATTTTTTGCGCTATAAACAAAAATAGAGCGTCAATTTTGAAAAAAATTCAATATTTTTAACTTTTTGCTATAATAAATATCCCCAAATAATTTTTTCCTCAGTTTAGGCCGATATGTATTTTTCTACATATTTTTGGTAAAAAAAATCGCAATAAGCGTTTATTGATTGGTTTGCGTAAAAGTTATAGCGTCTACAAAATAGGGGGTCGTTTTATGGCATTTTTATTATTTTTTTTTTTTTTTTAACTAGTAATGGTGGCGATCAGCGATTTTTATCGTGACTGCAACATTATGGCGGACATATTGGACACTTTTGATGCTATTTCGGGACCATTCACATTTATTCAGCGATCAGTGCTATAAAAATGCACTGATTACTGTATAAATGTGACTGGCAGTGAAGGGGTTAACCACTAGGGGGCTAGGAAAGGGTTAAGTGTGTCCTAGGGAGTGATTCTAACGGTTAGGGGGCGTAGCTAAGAGTGACACTGTGTTCAGTGTTCCGCCAATCACGGACGTCCTCTTGTCCGAGGATGAAAAGACGTCAGTGATGGCTGAACACAGTGTCTGCTGGGAAACGCCTATCACGGAAGGGACCAGGAGGAGACCGCGGCTTTTAAACAATGAATGGATGCCCGCAGCCTGTCAAGAATTTCAGGTACACTGATCGGGCACAGTGAGGTTGCAATGGGCACAGTGAGGTGTGCAAATGGGCATCAACAACCCTCTTTTCCGTTTACAGTAGCTGCTGCATTCTCACCCTCGGCTTATACTCAAGTCAATACGTTTCCCATTTTTTTGTGGTAAAATTAGGTACCTTGGCTTATACTCGAGTGTATATATATATATATATATATATATATATATATATATTTTTTTATTATTCAAATCTGTAGGCTGAACAGAAAAGATCTAACAGATCCCTCCATTCATGATGGGCAGATCTTCCACTGCAGCTATCCCCCCCCAGCTGTCAAAATGCCCAAATTGTGCTTACATCTGATTGGACACAGGCGCAGTTTGGTTGACGGTTTTCTGCCCAGCTCCTTCGATTTACCAATCGTAGGATGTTGGGCTAGAGGTGGCTGAATTTTATCAGGAATCGGACTATATTTGCTCTGTGTATGGCTGCTAGTCAGGTGTCGCACTTCTAATAAAGCTCCTGTGCTCCGATTTCTAGAATGGCAACACAGTGTAGGAAAGGCGTGTTCTGTGTACGTTTCTCGTACCGCAGACAAATGCACTGCCCTTGCATTTTTCATGTAGGTTGTAATGAATTGTTAATGGCACTCCAAACGCATCTCGCAAACAGTGTGTTTGAGGCCACCAAATTGCTCAGTACCGCAGTACGTTTGGAAAAAGGTGCTATTATTTTTTCCCCACGTTCCCCTGCATTTTGCAGCCCATTCAAATAAATGGACTGGCAAAACAACCACACTGGAACTGACCCTGAATCTGGATTTCTTTACTATACCAATAATGAGTCCTTGATCTATTCCCATTTTGTCCCCACTTCATTTTTAGGAACTTGGAATATTTATTTTTGCGCGATCTCCCTGGAATCAGGAAGAAGGAGATGATCTTGGAGCTTCTGCAGAAATCCCTCCCCTCATTACAGATCGAGTTAGATCTGAAGGATTGACCTCGGCGGCGTACCTGTTCTGTCCATCGGTCACTAAACAGAAGTCTGGAGCAGCGAAGCCCAACTCGCTCTTTAGGGTTGCAGCCATTTCAAAGGAAGTATTTACACTGTGCACCACTTCTGAGTGATTTAGACTTGGGTCAAGAAGGGATTTTTCTTTCCAGGAAATGGACATGTCACATGAAGTTTTCTTGCTCTGATGGGCATGTGCTTTAAAGCTTACTGGTGTGCTTTCTGTAATAAAGACCACTCACTGCTGTTCTCTCCCTGTGCAGGGAGACTGGTCTTAACCCCGCCCCCTGGTAGTTTTTTGCAGGCAGCCTGTAGTGGGTGTGGCCTGCTGGGTCCCTCCCACAGCTTTGCTCTCTGCACAGGCTATGTCCAGCAAATGGGATGATGTCACTGCTACCTTTACTAGGTCATTTTTGGATTTGCAAAGCTTGCAGACAAAGTGGATTTATATATTTTGAAGAATATATTTCAAGTTTTTGTACTTCAAGGTTCAGTTTTAATAACCAAAATAAATGTGTATATCTAAAGGAAAAACTGTCTATAGCAACTATGAAAGACTATTCTTTATTTTTATTTTTTAATGTTGTTAAAGTGCTATCTGCAAAGAAAAAGATTACCTGTCCTGGTGCTGTTCTTTGCTTTGTTTTTGACACACTGCCTTAAAGTGTTTGTTAACAAGAAAAAACCTGCTCCTTAAGGCTGGGTTCACACCTATGCAAATTGAATGCGGGTTTCCCTGCATCCAATTCGCATGGTAGGAGATTGTGACCGGCTCTCTATGGAGCAGGTTCACATATCTCCACTGCATGCCCGGTGCGAATTTGCACAGGGGTCCTGTGCATCTTTTGGTCTGTTTCAGCCCAAAAATTCAGGCTGAAATTGGACTTCAAACGGTGAATGGTGACGCACCAGACCCTGCTGTGAGCCGCATGCGGCAATAGTGTGAACCCATCATTAAAGCATGTAATACATTACAGTGCTTGTGCTGTGTCATTTGGCCCCCTATAGCACCTGGTTGATCCTACCTGGCTATGCCCACCCCCCCTGTAAACTGACCACGGTGTATCATGGCTGCTGAGCCCTGACACTGGTCAGTTTACGTACCGCCATCATCCGCAGCCCTCCTCCATCCTCTCCCCCCTCCCTCCCTGCCTGCTCCTGTGTCAGTGCCTGCCCCCTCCCCTATCTGCTAAGATAACTTTTATTGTCGTCCTAATGACAAGTGCTCCTGTCTGTGTAATTTATAAAAAAAAAAAGCCTTCTTTACCATATTTCAGAGCGTTTCCCGGTGATCACGTGACCGGCTGGCTCTCTCGCCCCCTTTTGTCCTGACTGACGTCAGCGGGGGAATCTCAGCCCCGCCCACTGCATGTCAGACGAGGAGAGAGCCGGCCGGTCACGTGATCGCTGGGAAACGCTCTGAAAAGGAAGGCTTTTTTTTTTCTTTTTTTTTTTTTAGAAATCACACAGACAGGAGCCCATGTCATTAGGACACAGAGAGGATTATAAGAAATAGTCAAAGTGGGTTAACAACCACTTTAACTCTGTTTCCATCTGCCACCCACAACATCACTTACAGGACACAGTAATGAGGGAGAGGTTAGCAGATGGCACCACAGTCTGCAGCAAAGGACCAGGTGTCCATGGCAGCCAAAGATAATTATTCACTCACCTTAGTTGTTCCAATGAGGATAGATCGGTGATGTGGAACAGGCAAGTACTTGGCCCTTTCATTTGTAGGTAGCATTTAAAGCTCCACCCCCCCCCCCCCTCAATACTAATAAAATGTTTTTAATAAAAAATTTCCTTCATGTTAGACCAGCTATTCTTAACCAGGGTCCTTGTCTTGAGCCAGGTGGCCTGGTCTGATGAATCACAATTACTTTTACATCATGTCTAAGGCTGTGTGTGTGTGTGTGTGTGTGTGTCACACTTACCTGGGGAAGAGATGGCACCAGGATGCAGTATGGGAAGAAGGCAAGCTGGCGAAGGCTTCGGGCAATGTTCTGCTAGGAAACTTTGGGTCCTGGCATTCATGTTACTTTGACACGTACCACCTTACTAAATGTTGTTGCTGACCAAGTAACCCCTTCATGACAACAGTATTCCCTGATGGCAGTGGCCTCTTTCAGTCAGATAATTCACCCTGCCACAATATTTTCATTTTTTTTTTTTTAAACCATAAAGCTTTTATTAATGCTTAATAATAACATTTGTACAATCTTACTAGCATTTGTACATAAGTATCATATAAAAGTATAACATTGTATAATTGAGTTCAATAGTAGAGTATTTTAATAATAAAACCATTGAAGTGGCTTCGTAATTAACCGATCATTGCATCGATAGTCTATTTAGAAATACTCTGAATATTTGTAGAAAAAATTGATTATTTAATCTCAAAAAGAAAGGAACAAAAGTAAAACTTTGTGGACCTCAGGGAGAAGCCCATAGAAGAAGGTATAATGATAGAAATGAAAGGGAATAGAAGGAAGGGAAATAAAAATAAGGAGAGATATTGTTCATTCACGTTTCTCTATATTTGAAGGTCTATGTTCGAGTAAAGGTGGTATAGGAATCAGAGTATTTAAAAATGATCCACGGTTGCCACATTTTATTGAATTTTTCTGTATTCTCCTGTGATGTAGCCCTGATCTCCTCCATACCTCTGAGTAGATGTATCTCTTCTATCCATTCTTTAATCGTGGGTACGGCGGTACTTCTCCAGTTTTGCTGCAGTGATTAAGAATCTGGTCAAGGAGTTTTTGTATTTTCTCATGGTGCAATTGGTGATGTTTATAAGACAGCAAGCTGCGTCTAAATGAATTTTCGTTTCTGTAATGTGTTTTATGATCTTGATTACTTGGTTCCAAAAGGGTTTAATCAAGTCACATTCCCACCAGATGTGGTATAAGGTGCCTTCTTCCCGGTTGCAGCGCCAACAATGTCCAGGAACCGTCGAGAACCATTTGTGTAATTTGTATGGTGTGATATACCAATTTGTTAGGATTTTGAATGAAGTTTCTTGTAATCTCACACTGATTGCGCATTTGTGTGCGAACACACAGGCTTGTAGCCATTGATCTCTCGTAAAGGTTCTTTTTAGGGTTGTTTCCCAGAATATTTTGTGTCTGTTGGGCTCCTGTAAATCATAGGACTGCAACCAGGTGTATGTTAAGGAGATGTTCTTTGTGGTCGTGGTAGCCAAGAAACATGGTTTCGAAGGGCGTTAAGGGTCTAGTGAAATGTTTTTGTCTTTTGAGAGTTCATGATGAAATCATGTATTTGTTGATATTCCGTGATGTGTAGGGGTATTTGTCCTACTTCCTTTTGCAAATCTACATGAGACTTGATTTTGTTATTCTTTAAGCAGTGTGCAACTAAGAGTGGTGTGTTTCTGTTGCAAAGAGATTGGATAGAACCATCCATTCCCAATGGGAAGTCAGGGTTAGTTGTCAGTGGGGTTAGTGGCCCCAATGAGGATGTGAGTGTCTGTCTCAAAAACCTGCCACAATATTTTAAGAATGGTTTGAGGAACACAACAATGAGTTTGTGGTATGGCCTCAACTCCCTAGATCTCAATCCAATCAAGCATCTGTGGGATGTGCTGGAAAAACAATTTCCATCCACGGAGGCCCCACCTCGCAACTTAAAGGATCTTCTACTTATGGCTTGGTGCCAAATACCACAACGTACCTTCAGAGGTCTAGTGGAGTCCATGTCTCAATGGGTCAGGGCGGTTTTGGCAGCAAAAGGGGATCTACTCAATATTAGGTGGGCCATCATAAGGTTATGGCTGATCAGTGTACTCACTTACTGGCACAAGCTGGATACTAGGTGACCTCTGTGTAAGATGGAATGTTAACTTGTTTTACAAGCTGTGTGTATGTACTGCGTAAAAAAAACAAAAAAAAAACAACCTTGATAAATAAGACAACTTCAGTAATAATCAGTTTCAGACCACAGAGACCCTTCTTATCATAACCTGTACTGTAAACTGTTTAATTGGGTCCTCTTCCAAACAAACCAGGCTTTCCACACACTCTGCACCGATGATGACCAAAAGTCCTGAAACAGTCCTATGCAGTTTATAATATATTTCTATTGGGTACTAACATTTATAAGTAAAGTTGATCCAGGGAAAATCTGATTGCCTCTCGGGGGATCAGGAAGGAATTTTTTTTCCCCTGCTGTAGCAAATTGGATCATGCTCTTCTGGGGTTTTTCACCTTCCTCTGGATCAACTGTGGGTATAGGCTTGGGTATATGGGATTGTATTTATTTATTCTTTGGTTGAACTAGATGGACTTGTCTTCTTTTTTTTTTTTTTTCCAACCTGACTAACAGCGTAACAATGGCTCTATAATATTAGGCTAAATCTGCACTATATACACATTTGGCTGATAGAACATAAAACAATGAGCTGCATGGCTCTGCTCACTGTCCTGAAATTAGGAATAATCCTCTTATCTTTGGAATATGTGATGGAGAAATGAGACACATACACACCCCCTTGTCCTAGGAAGGCTTTTACTGCACTACCCCAAACCAAACAGAAAAAAACACTAAAAACCTCCCTGAGGTTTCAGAAAGTAAAACTTCAAATTTCTTGTTAACAAAGAAAATAAAAATAAAATACATCTATGAACAGCTTTGGACAATGTTGTGGACCATATGTAAAGAAAAAAAATGCACACACATACTCACATTTTATACATATTTTATTAACATTTGTCCCCAAGTTAAGGAATGTCATCAGTACATAAAATATAAAACAAAAGGTATTTTACCAAATATGCAGGAAGTTCTATTGCAATATGAAAGAATTGTATATTCAGTGATACTGATCAGATTGGGTTTATGGGTAATCTCTACATAAGTTTAATAAGTAACCTGGATGGTCGGAGGCTCTGCATAATATATTGGAGAAAACACTGCATAAGGTAAAACTGACCGATCTACCAACCAGATAATATTTTGTAAATACTGGCTGAAAGAGATTCAGCTCAATTCACCAAGATAAAACACATTATTTGAGACCTATGCGATTGCTGTTGGCATCATTCTTTAGCTGTCTTAACTGAAAATATAATTATGGCAAGTAGCCATTGTTAGATCTTAGTGACCTGAGCCCAATATCACACTCTGCAACTAGCAGACGTCTTACCCAGCCTGGAACCCTCATTAGGAGAAGTGTGCTTCATGCTGCAAAGGATCAGTGTGAGGCGCAAATCGCCCATCATTTTACCCCATTACTTTTCTGCACTACTCTGACAAAATAATGATTCTAATTGTTTACTGTTGGCAGCCTGGACTAATTATTTCTGATACCTTTACACATTACTTTTTTTGAGCCTCTTCAGGGGCAGAAGCACAGTTGCCATTTAGGCGTGTATATATATATATATATATATATATATATACACACACACACACAAAAAAACATATTCGTCCATCAAAACTGCATGTAATTAAGTTCTGTGTGAATGCAGATAAATCAAATGTTCCCAGCCTATATCCTCTACATTTCAAATGTGTGAATGTGGAAAATACCGCATTATGGCCACTGGATGGTGCTCTCATAGGAAATACTGTAACTACTCTCCTCAGCTCCATCTGGTGGCCATAATGTGGTATTTTCTGCATTCACACATTCAAGTTGCAGAGAATATAGCTTGAGAACATTCGATTTTGCCCCATTCACTAAGAACAAATTTACATGCAGTTTTCATTGATGAATAGCTTTGTCGTTATTTTATTTTATATATATATATATATATATATATATATAAATAAAATACACCACCAACTGATCCTGATTTAAAATAAATACACCACCAAGTGTTTACATGACAGTGGCTGAAAATAGAACATCCAATAAAATATTGTGCTAGAAAACTAGGACTTTATTGAGAATGCAGCTTATCCAAAACTACAGACCAGTGACCTCATTAAGAATGCAGCCTATCCATTTGAAAGAAACTTAGGATCTCACTGAAAATGCAGCCTATCCATAACTAGAGACCAGTGACATCACAAAGAATGCAAACTATCTGTTTACTAATAACAACACACACAATTCAGCCTATCAAGTCACTAGTAACAGTGACATAACTAAGAATGTAGTGTATGCATTCCCTAAAGAAGTGTGAGAGAGGAGAAGGGAGGAGCTATGCGACTCTGGACATGACCCCCTACAACCCCCCTCCTTCCCCAACTGACCATCATCACCACGTATGTGCAGGCATTTTTAGCAGCACCGTCCTACTAGAACTCAGGGTGGCAACTGTGTGTGTATATATGTATGTGTATATATGTATATGTATGTGTGTGTGTATATATATATATATATATTATATCCATGGTGCCCAACCTGGTGCTTTGCTATCACTCAATGAGGTTAGTACAGCTGAAGACGCCACCAGCCACATGAAGAGTGGTAGGGGCCATGTGTTGGACACCAAGGCTATAGAAGGCTAGTAAAAAGCACTGGTAATGAAGCCTATCCAGTCAGTAAAGGTTAGTAACATCACTGAGAATAAAGCCTATTCAATAACTAGAGGCTGGGGACATAATTTAGCATGCTTCCTATCCATTTATTAGAGATTGGTGACATCAGTGAGAATGCAACCTATCCATTAACAAGAAACTAGTGTCAAAACTGAGATTGCAACCTATCCATTCACTAGAGACCGGTGACATCACTGAGAATGGAGCCTATCCATTCACTAGAGACCAGTGACATCACTGAGAACACAGCCTATCCATTCTCTAGAGACTGGTGACATCACTGAGCATGCAACCTATCCATTCACTAGAGACCGGTGACATCACTGAGAATGGAGCCTATCCATTCACTAGAGACCAGTGACATCACTGAGAACACAGCCTATCCATTCACTAGAGACCGGTGACATCACTGAGCATGCAGCCTATCCATACACTAGAACCCAGTGACATCACTGAGACTATAGCTTATCCATTCAGAAGAGACAGGTGACATCACTGATTATGTAGTCTATGGCTTACTGAAATTACAGAGTTGCAGTTTAAAAAGCTCAGGCTGGGTAAGTTACCTTTATAGTTGGTGGCTGTAGCAGATCAGAACACACTTCCTCCAAGAAAGCTCCTTGTACAGATAAATAAAACAGTATATGAGATATAGTAGTCAGAAAAGTTGGGGGTCTGGATTCTATACATGGACTAAGCTTAGCTGAACCTGTCTGTTGCACAGGGGAGTGTACGGCATAATTCATTTGTCCATTTCTCGAATACAATTAGATCTTCTCCACTTCAGTGCCCATTATGCCACGGCGTGGTTTATTGTCCTTTAAATCAACCGGATCCTATAAATAACTTTCAGGGGCCGCGCCCGCTGTTTACCATCATACAAGCTGCCTCTGGTTTTCTGCTCACACATTCCTGCCACTTTGTTCCGAGAATAATAAATATTTTACTAGTCTCTCTGTGCCCGACTTTCTCCCAGTTAGATGTTGGGGAATCGGTAGTTGAATTTTCTGGTGTTGTAATATTTCTTACTCTCCAGGGCCGGTAAGATGTTGCTGTTGGTAAGCTGTGGGAGATGCTGCAGCTGTAGAAAGAGAGAAGAAGGTCATTTGTTGGAATCCACAACTCCGAGCTTCAATTGGTAATGATAGAATAACAAGCCCTACCTGCCGATCTCCTAAGAAGGGTAGTTGCCTGGCTTCAATACCAGATCAGAAAAAACTAAAGATGTGATCTGCATCTGTGATAAAACTATTAGACCAGTAGAACAGCCAGGCAACTGGCATTTTTAGAAAGAGGTCAGCAGCACCCCTCATATTCTCTCATTACAGGCCTCTTAAGCATTGCTATGGACCGGTGCAGCACAGTCACTTGATTGGGCTGGCTAACGCAACGAAAAAGGAACCTTTTTTTTTTGTGTTTGGCTGTCACAGTGCTCAAGTGATCAGGACTCCCAATCATAAGTATGAATCACAAGCTTTCTGTGACACTTTAGTTACTGTGCTGAGAGCGTTCAGTGAGCATGCTCTCGGCACAGAAAAACATTCCCTATGTACACATACACTATATTGTCAAAAATATTGGGACACCTGCCTTTACACATAGATGAACTTTAATGGCATCCCAGTCTTAGTCTGTAGGGTTCAATATTAAGTTACCCACCCTTTGCAGCTATAACAGCTTCAACTCTTCTGCAAAGGCTGTCCACAAGGTTTAGGAGTGTCTATGGGAATGTTTGACCATTCTTCCCGAAGCGCATTTGTGAGGTCAGGTACTAATTCATCCCAAAGGTGTTCTTTCTGGTTGAGGTCAGGACTCTGTGCAGGCCAGTCAAGTTCCTCCACCCCAAACTCGCTCATCCATGTCTGTATGGACCTTGCTTTGTGCACTGGTGCGCAGTCATGTTGGAAAAGGAAGGGGCCAACCCCAAATTGTACCCACAAAGTTGGGAGCATAAAATTGTCCAAAATGTCTTGGTATGCTGACGCCTTAAGAGTTCCTTCCACTGGAACTAAGGGGCCAAACCCAACCCCTGAAAAACAACCTCACACCATAATCCCCCTCCACCAGCTGATTTGGACCAGTGCACAAAGCAAGGTCCATAAAGACATGGATGAGCGAGTTTGGGGTGGAGGAACTTGACTGGCCTGCACAGAGTCTTGACCTCAACCCGATAGAACACCTTTGGGATGAATTGGAGTGGAGACTGCGAGCCAGACCTTCTCATCCAACATTAGTGCCTGACATCACAAATGCGCTTCTGGAAGAATGGTCAAACATTCCCATAGACACTCCTAAACCTTGTGGGCAGACTTCCCAGAAGAGTTGAAGCTGTTATAGCTGCAAAGGGTGGGCCAACTCAATATTGAACCCTACGGACTAAGACTGGGATGCCATTAAAGTTCATGTGCATGTAAAGCCAGGTGTCCCAATACTTTTGACAATATAGTGTTTATGCAGCCGCTTTGTATTAAAGTCCACCGGCCCAGAGGCTGCATATACTGTATGTGTAGAGCCAGCAGGAACAGGTTAATGTCCATCTGAAAATTCAGGTTCAAGCGGAAATAAACCCATCGATTTAACAGTTTCAAAAAGCAGTTACATTCCCGGCATGCCGGGAATGCCAACTGTCACATTGGTTGTGCTCTCAACCAAACTGTCAAACCATCCAATGGCTGGTGTCATAACTGATCACATGTGCAGCACCATGGCAGTTAAAGATTAAACAGAGGCCAAGATGGCAGCTTCCTTGCCTGAAAATGATAGGAGGGTTTACTTCCACTTTAAATCAGCTAATAAATACATTGCAGGTGCGACCAAACAAAAGGTGTTTATGTTTATTTTCTTAAAAAAAACAAAAAACTAGAGCCCGAGTAGAAAAGCCTATCCCTTGCCAGCATTCTGCAGAGAAGGACCCTCCTTCACTGTCTGGAAACAGTGGTCTCTAAGCAGAGGTCCAAAATGCCCTTGCTGAGTCAGAGGCAGATCTCTCCAATAAGTTGTTACCATGAACCTTGCTGAAAGCGGAGCTATAAGTCTCGCACTCTCAGGTTTAATTGCCGTCTGTGTCCCCATAAAAGATTTCTCCTCACTGCCTGCTCCGATGGCAGGTGATCAGAGAGGAAAATAAAGTAATATCTTTCCTACAAGGGCAAAGAAAAGAAAACTAGAAGGAGATTCTAACCCTTCCGCACTCTAAAGCTGGACTCCAGGCAGATGCAAAACACAAATAATCGCAGTTCTGTAGACTTTAATACACCATTACATTGATTTATTTTTTGTAGGTGTGCTGCAATGATCACGCCAACAAGGATCACGCTGACATAAAATGAACCTGTCAGTCTGCTGCCTCTCCTTTCATTGTCCAGTCCCAGGCTGGGGGACAGACAAGACCTGTGTTACTTCATCAGAAAAATCAGGTCTCCTGCCTAGGCCTATGCTGTGTGCAAAGCTGTATAAATCTCACGACTGGATGGACAGAAATACATTTCTTTGGCAAGTAAACCAGCCCCATAATATGTATTGCATCTGTATATTTAGCCGTTTGCCTAACATTTAGATTTATCAAGTATCTGTAGTCTGTAGAAGACGATCCTCAGTTTGGCTTAATAAGCACAACATCTACTATAGCTTCTGAAGACCTCCCAACTGCCATTGTGTGTTCTACTGCAACTGCAACTACTAATACAACAATAAAACTGGGTGTCAATGAAACCCTACTGCTAGACACCAGTGTTGGGGCAAACGTTGCTCTACCTACCCCTGGAAAGTATTTCCTGTGCAATCTGGTCTGTCTCCGGCTCACTCTCTCTGGATCCCTTGCGGCCTCCGCTTCCTCTCGGATGCTGTCAAAATATGGGTGTTCCAGCAGCTGTTCACACTTTAGCCTCTCTGCAGGGTCCATGTGCAGGCAGCCCTGTAGGTGTAGAGGGGAATAAACAATATCCAAACTTTTAAATGTTTGTGGGTTAAAAAATGGCACCATACAAAAGTGCCACCATTGGGTTGATCTAGTAATGGAGTGCAAAGAGTAATCATGATGTTTTCAAGATTTGTAGGCAACTGGATTCCATTCTGCCAGATCATTCAAAGTTACTCAACACTACTGTAGCACCCTCTACCATAGGTAGGTGCTAGAGGTGAGGATTCTTTGTGTGGTAGCTCGCTGCCAGGCAGGTAAATTTAGACAGGCCTATGCCGCATGCTAGGCCTGATTGTTTTGATCTGGTGGCAGGGAGTGGTTAGTGTAGCAGTGGGTGTGACCACCTGTGCTTCAGTTCTTGGGCGCCTCCCCTGCTTCCAGGGAGAATGTTCTGGAAGAGGGGCAGGGCTGGGAGCTGGAGTGACAGGGAGCTCATGTGAGGAGCTCTGACCAACCCCCAACTGGAATTGGCCATATAAGCTCAGGTCCAACCCACTGGTGGAGGAGTTGTCGGCTGGGAGAAGTAAAGAATGGAGTACTAGATCACAGCAGGAGGCCCATCCCCATTTGGGGGGGGGTGCGTGCTTCGGTGGAGGAGCCCGGGAGCTGGGAGGGAGCCTCATCCTTACACGGTCACGGAGAGGTGTCCTGGAACAGAGGGGCTGGAGAAGTGATTGGAACGCATGTCCGGTTAAGTTCTTTACCATGGACTCAGGGAAGGAGAAGGTTGGTGAGTGTGATACAGTGGATATCTGGAAGAGGCATGCCAGGGGAGCTGGGTGCAAGGCCAGAGGAGAGACTGTGGGGTTTTGTGTCAAATCGATGCGGCCTGCGGGCACAGGATTTGCAAGTCGGGCTAGCTGGGATCAGTAGTCTACCAACTAATTCAAGCTGCTAGGCCGCAAGGAGGGGGTACTGCAGGCCCCCAGCCTATTAACAAGTCAGCCAGCATCTGGGATTATTCAGAGTGATTCCTTGTGTATAGTGCATACCTCCCAACATTTTGAGATGGGAATGGGGGACACCTACCAGCAAATGTATGTAGGCAAGGGACACGCCCCCTGCCACCCTCCCTTAAAGGAGAATTAAGCCCAAAAAAGGTTAATTAAATCCACAAGGGCTTATTTTTACCACTAGTATTCCTTTATATTGGCTTTTAAAAGGTAAAATGCAGCAATTTAGAATTTAGAAGAAGGGTTTAGCACTGGGAAACACTTTTTGAAAGATAAAAAGTGCATTTTATATACAGCTATATGGATCCAACCAAAATGAGGGGGAAAGAGGGACATTGCTCCGAATCAGGGACAGTCCCTCCAAATCAGGGACAGTTGGGAGCTATGAAAGTAAAGATGATGGGACAGGAGGATTAAAAGTTTACAGTGGAAGTTCTGTGCAGGAGGAGAGGAGTCCTGGGAGTAATAGTCTGCAGGAGTTGATGCAGAGGAGGAGCAAGAGTCTGCATGAGTTATGCAGGGGAAGGGACTGTGAATATTAGGGTCCATCAGTTATTCAAGGCTCAATTTATTTAATCAATTCTGTAACCATGATGGCAACGTGATCTGTTCTATGGGCATCCCATATCCCATTCCCCAACCAAGTTATATCTGCCAATAAACAAACAAACAAAACAAAGCAAATGACTGTTCATTGTCTCTGAGAGTGATATATGGAGGTCTGGCAGCAGGGTGATATGGTGGATGATAGTAACTAGTAGCAACCATCCACTAAACTACCATATGTAGTAACACAGACATAAGACATACCCAACATCCATGAAATCAGAAGATATGGTCTTCACCATGGTGCCTGATCTTTTTGCAGAAGACTAGCAAGGAAGCTGAATGCCCTAAACCAGCCATTCTCAACCAGGTTTCCATGGAAGCCTAGGGTTCTTCCAGAGGTTGCTAGGGGTTCCTTGAACTGTGGATGATTGACCTCTTATCTAATGGTGTCTGGATAGGTACAGATCTAATGCCACTTGCCAGCACCAGGTCACCAATGATTTTTTTAGCTGTCTGGAAAGTAGGACATTCTGACCATCACTGTAAGGTAAGTGGTTTTCCCACTGGCCACCTGGCATGATGGGACGGTGACATCATAAGGGGCGGGCTCACTGGATGACATCGCCCTGTGACCACGCCCTATGCCTATATAAGTCATTGCGCACACGGCATTACAGCGGGAGAGAGCGTCGTGTCAACATCGGAAGAAGACGACAGAGAAGACCGGGCCACCGCTAGCAAAAGAGCGGGCAAAAGAGCAGAAGATAGCGGAGGAGCCCGGTAGAAGACGCCAGAGAGCACGGAGAAGAGGCTGGAGAGAGCGGAGAAATCGGAAGAGACCCCCGAAGTCGGAAGAGACCCCCGGAGCTGCCTAATAAATTACTTTAAAAACCTGTCTAGTGTGTTTTTTTATTGACACTTTTAACGCCCAGGTGAATGGGTAGGGGTACGATGTACAACATACTCATTCACATAGGGTGGGGGGCCGGGATCTGGGGTCCCTCTTATTAAAGGGGCTCCTCGATTCCAATAAGCCCCCCGCCCACAGACCCCAACAACCAACGGCCAGGGTTGTCGGGAAGAGGCCCTTGTCCTCATCAACATGGGGACAAGGTGCTTTGGGGTGGGGGGTTCCCCTTAAAATCCATACCAGACCTGGTATGGTCTTGGAGGGGGAACCCATGCCGGTTTTTTATTTAAAATTTGGCCTAGAGTTCGCCCTCAAGATTCATACCAAACACAGTGCCTGGTATTGGCGGTGATCCAAGTCGGATCCCCGTTCATTGAAGTCGGACGCGTCTCTGACTTCAAGTCGCAGGGCAAAGTCGGATCCAAAGTAGTACGACTGTCGCGTCGTACCAGTGTGAACCCAGCCTGATACACATACACTAATTACAAGCAAACAGAACACAGGTGAGGATGGTTACCTTTATTAGTCATTCAAACCCCTTTGTGTCAACTTGTGTATATGTTATCAGGCCAAAATTACCAGGGTATGTAAACTTTTGTTCATGGTGATTTGGGTAGTTTCTGTTGCCATTATGATTTAAAAAGAGTAAACACAGTTGATTGATAATAAATGGCTTCAGCCAAACACTAACCATAAGTGAAAGAAATGTTTTTGTGTTATCATTTATATTCTCTGAAAAATGGCCAATAAATCATAAATTCTGCCAGGGTATGTAAACTTATGAGCACAACTGTGTATATATACATACATACATACACACACACACACTGTATATTTTAATCTTCATTTAATTGCAGACCAAGCTGTCCAGCAAAGTGACACTAATATTGGGAGTGTTTATAGTGGTTACCTTTTATTCACATGTTTATTCCTGCACCCCTGGCAGTGTTATAGTTGTTCCCAACCCCTGTCACCATCACTTCTCTTGGGCAGCTTAGGCTGCATGTAAATGGTGGGAAAATATAAATAATTGCATACGGTTATCAGAATATTACTTGCAATTACGAACTCCATCCATAACTTGTTTTTAGTTTTGGATAGGGCTAGCTTTTGTGTGTTTTGTTGCGTGTTGTTGTACAACGTTTTCCAAGCACTTTGGAGCTTTGGCGTTTTTGTATTAACCAACAGAGAAAACCATCTGTTACATCATTTGTTGCTATGTATTTCTGCTTTCAGATGCTTCAAAAACGCACCTAGTCTGCCCGAATCGGACTACAAAAGTAGCTCCAAAACTTTTTTGAGCGTCAGGCATTTTGGAGTGGAGATGTGAACCACCAACATAGAGAATAATTGTTTTTTTTTTTCCTTCCTGAGTGTTTTCACACCGAAGCAAAAAATGCTTCGGTGTGAATGGGGCCTGAGAAGCTCACAGTGTGCAGTGAAATCAGAGTAATCAGTGATTTTCAATACAGGAGAGGAGCAAGACTGAAGGGAAGAGGGTGGAGTTCAGCTTTAACACTTCCTCATTTTATCCAAAACGTACAAAAAACTTTTGGGAGTTTTCTCTTGTTAACAAAAAAAATAGACAGAATTACCTTCATGAGTCCCATTGCATTAGCGGAGATATTCGGAAATCTGTATTCCAGGGGCTCCTGAAAATAGAGTAGAGCATTAGCAACGGGAGGGATATGACAAAGCGTGATGGCATTCTATAGGCATGGATTGCTGTGCTGCCTCCAGTTGGGGGGGGGGGGGGTTCTCACCATTTTTTCAGGATCCGGGATGCTGACCCCACTGAAGAACAGATTGGTACTGAACACTTGCTGGTGCCGGGGAATAAGATCACCTGCATGAGACAAACACAAGACAAATACACAATCTTAAAAAAATAAAAAGAAATATGATGGGAGGCACTGCAGGCAGTGCAACTTTGCTCTTTAAATG
This sequence comes from Rana muscosa, assembly GCA_029206835.1. Lineage (NCBI taxonomy): Eukaryota > Metazoa > Chordata > Amphibia > Anura > Ranidae > Rana > Rana muscosa. The sequence continues at coordinate 198,376,902 of CM055126.1, read as the reverse complement.
TGGCACAGCAGCTTTCCCAACTATACATTGTCCTTAGAGTACATTATACGCCCAACAGGTTGTTTAGGATGGGAGTGAGTCCAGACTCCAACTGCCCCAGATGTGCGAGAGATCATGGGGACCTAATCCATCTGCTATGGCGGTGCCCCAAACTTCATTTATTCTGGACAGGGGTTTTGGCCACTGTTAGAGTATATCAGACTGTCATACCCACTGACCCAAAACCGTGCTTACTTGGGATCTTGGACGACATTCCCTTGGAAGACAATCCCAAACAGGCCATATCGAGGGCTCTGTTTCAAGCCCGTAAGCTGATCCTTCGACGTTGGAAGGCGGTTGAGCCCCCAACGTTGAAGGAATGGATTGCCCATATGGGTGACACCATAAGACTGGAGAAATATATCTACCAGCATAGCGGTCGCTCTGGAAAGTTTGATAGGCTGTGGGCACCTTGGTTGGATACCCCCGGCCTGTCCCCAGTAGATCTGGTGATGGATAGGCTGTTGAGATAGGTGGTGGGTGAGTGGTTGAGACGCAACGAGAGCAAGGAATATGAATATGAAGCGCTTAATATATGCATTTCAGATGGTAGGGCGGACTCCTGAAAGAGCAGTCCCTTTAGAAGCATTGCCTGACTTGGCGGAGGATGTTATGCATACTGTCGGAATATACCTCTTGCGCTACTAATAGTACTGTGCGACTGACTTTGTGTCCTACATGTGAGCTGTGAAATTTTTTCTATTTGTTTTGCTGTATTTTTTCTGTCTAGTTTGGTTTCAATAAACATCTTTAATTTAAAAAAAAAAAGAAGTACAAAAAGCAGTGGCAATGCAAAAGTGCACAGATATCATAGCAGCCAATCAGAAATCAGTTATATTGCTTACTGCTGCGCATCTTGAAAAATAAAGCGTGTTAGTAGCATGACATAAATGGTAATGGTCAACTCAGATGTTTTTAAAAGAGCCTATTAGGGCCCATTCACACCACTGTTGCTTGGTAATGTGCGTTGCATTAAGGCAGCCCATTCACCTAGCGCAACCAAAAAGGTGCTTGTACTATTTATGTCAGTGCGTTGTACCGCAGCTTATGTTAATTTGTTGCGCTGCAATGCACGTCCGTCGGCACCGTTCATAATAAGCGCCATTCCATCATGTCATGTGACCAGCGTTGCCTCCCATCAGGCCTCAAATGTAAAAAACAAAATGACGCAATGTATGACAATGTCTGCTCCCTCCTTTAATCTTCTTTTCAGTAATTAACGTTTTGTTGAATTTCTGAAGAACATAATTTAACAGCTGCCCCTGTGTAGTTTAGACTCCCTCCTATTTGTCACCATAAAAGGGCAAGGGCATCTACCTGCAAGATAGACAAGATTGCCCGACAGTACTTTTCCAAGAAGCAGATGGGAAGGGAAGGAGCTACAGAGAAAAAGCAAGAGAATGAATGTGATGCATGATTTCTATCCCCCTACAGTTTTCTCTGCAGCATCTCCAGCCTTCACTTAAGTCTTGCACAGTCGTATAGGCTCCTCTCCTGTACAGAAATTGCTTACTGTGTCGCTGCACACTGTGAGCTTCTAGCATTATGCAGTAGAAGCTGCAGCAAGCCATGAAGAGCCTGCCTCATTTCCTGGCTGGGGGATGTCCAGCATCATCTACCATGTCCTCCCCAGCAGAACTCTCCCTGGCCTTACCTTTTCATTTATTGGATCTCAGTTGTGTCAGTCAAGGCTCAGCATCTCATGTGGGTCCTCCCACCAACCATGAATCTGACTGCATTGCATAGAGAAGCACAGATTCCCACTGATTATGTCATTGGGTTTAAAATAAGGTATGTAATGGGAATGAAAAGGCTTTATTTAAAAAAAGGGGGGGGCAGGAGAGTGAACTTAGAAAAGCAAATGTAAGCAGGTTAAACTTTCTTGATTTTGCTTTAAATGGGCTGGGGGTTGTACATGATGAGGTAGAGCATTAAAGAGGAATGACGGTTTGCTCAAATAATTTGTAATAAAAACATCTTTGGCATTCTGAAGCTTCCCTCCAACCACTTTGCATATTATTTTATTTATACTGTGATTCTGTACTTGCCCAATATGCTGCAGAAATCTCCCTCCACTAAGTCTAGCTGCAGCCATTTTAACTGTGGGCAGCTGAAGCTTCTGCCTGTTCACTTCCTGGATTTACACAGACACACAGCGGCACACCTCCAGCTCTGCAGCTCTCATTGGCCTCTTATGACTCATCCCCCCTCCCTTCCTGGCAAACTCTCAGGAGAGTGAGAGAGAGAGATCTGTGCATGATGTCATAAGCCTAGGCTAATGACCAGACAAGAAACAGGAAGTGGGCTATATAAGGTATTTACTGGCAGAAAGGGCAGAAGATTTAATAGATGGAAAGTTGAAAAATGACTGAAGGTCCGCTTTAAGCAAAACTGTGCTTTTCTATATCAGGCAAAGCAATGGCTTTCCTTTAATTCCCCTCTCTAGCACCACATACCCAACTTTGCTTTGCTCCCCCATCACTCTGTTCAGCACCAGGAGTCAACCCCATACTTCTGGGTATGAAGGAGCATGTGACAGTGCTGGGCCATTCATCGCTGTCACATGAGCAGTACACTGCCCTGTGCAAGCTACAACTGCAGTTTGTAAACTTATACAGGACTTTTCTTTTTCTTCTGTCAGCTGAACAGAGCAGCTGGGAAATGAAAGGAAGCCAAGTATATGCAAGTGGCGAAGAACAGATTTATTTCAGACCTCCTACTGCAGTAGCATGTTAAATCTTACATGTACTAAAGAAAAAACAAAAACTTCTTATCCACCCTTGTCTTCATTTCTGTTATAATGCTGCAGGTTATTTTTTAATACAACTACATCCATGTCACTCACCCAGAGCTCTCCTGATGAGGTATAACTGATCCACGTCAGATTTGCCCGGCCACAGAGGGATTCCAGATATGAGCTCAGCGAACACGCAGCCGATAGCCCAGACATCCACAGGAGGGCCGTACTGGGTGTCACCCACAAGCAGCTCCGGCGCTCGGTACCACCTTGTAGCCACATAATCTGTGTAGTAGTCACTGGGTCCAGCTAATCAGTCGCAGAGAACATTAAATGAAAATATAAATATTGCAGGGAACATTTAAAATGAAAAAATTCTGAAAAAAAAAAAACGATTTGCAAAGCTCAATAGCTCAAGCCTAATATCCCACCAATAACTCGATTAGGGAAATGAAAAAAGGATCCATTTGTGGCGTGCACCACATCTACTTAGTAGATAGATCTATTTCAGGTCTCTCTACTCCACTCACACCAATTACTCTTTCAGGGAAAAATATAAACTGTCAGTTACAGTAGGGATGCACCGAGTACTGAGTATTTTTATGAGTGCTCCTGAAAAAGCTCCTGATTCCCGCACTGCTCCTGTGTGAACACAGGATGAAGTCACTATGACGGGCCTGGGTTCACACAGGAGCGGTGGGGAAACGCATGTAATTTAGACAGGAATCGCACCACATTTCTTTTTAAATCGCATGAGATTGTTTGCAGTGCGATTCGAGCCCATTCATTTTTAAGGACTCAAATCGTACTGCAAAAGTATCATTACTCGGTATCAGCAAGTACTTTACCGAAAGTATCCGTACTCCCTGATAAAAAAAACAGTATTGGTGCATCCCTAGTTTTCAGCATAGAAAACTATTACAGATCCCTGCCAGAGCAGACCTGGCATATAGGATGTGAACTGTCTGATAGCTCACAAGCTTCTCTGCCCATGCAGTGATTGCACTGCATAAGCAAAGCCTGCAGGGTTAACAACCCTCTCTTTTCCACCCAGATCTGAGTGAAGAGACTAGGGGGAGAAGGGGGGCAACAGAAATCAGAGCAAGTAGCTCCAGGATCTAGTTGAACTGCTCTATGCTGTGTCTGTCACAGATTCAGTATAGAATACAAAAGCAGATCACTTCTAATTAAAGGGTCATGCACCCCTTTGATAGGAGCAGTATCTGCTCTGTTTTCTCAGGTTAGAAAAGTGGCATAGGCATAAAGCTTGCACCACTCTTTGTTAATTCCCCATGATGAGTCAGAGGAATGACTCCCCCCTTCCCTTACCCCTTCTTTCCTTTCCAGACAAATATCTAGGCGGTTTACAGTGAGGTCTAAAAGTTGATGGAGAGTGTGATGAGGCTGAAGCATTATGGGTGGAACTGCATACAGATGTGCGTAGTTCAAAGTTAATCATTGGAGTTTGATATAGACCACCCAATGTTAATGAGGAGGTGGGGACTCAGCTCCTTGCACAGATGGAAAGGGCTGCAAGGGCTGGGACGGTGATAATAATGGGGGATTTTAACTACCCAGAAATTGACTGGAGTAATGGCACTGCTGTGACAGTTAAAGGGCAAAAATTTATAAGCCTATTGCAGGACAATTTTATGGTCCAGTTTATTGAGGCCCCAACTAGGAATGATGCTCTGTTGGACCTGGTAATCTCAAACCATGCAGAGCGTATTACTAATGTTCAGATAAAGGAACACCTGGGTAGCAGTGACCATAACATGATTTCATTTGATGTTAGCTGTAAGCAAGAAATACATGCAGGAAGGATAAAAACACTTAATTTCAATAAAGCAAATTTTCCAAGGATGAGGGCTGCTCTCCAGGACTTAGACTGGGAGAGAATATTGGCATCAATGGGCACAGAACAGAAATGGGAATTCTTCAAAAAGACTGTTTGTGAACTCACTGCAAAGTATATTCCCATGGGCAATAAGTTTAAAAGGCTAAAAATAAAACCTATGTGGCTCACAGTTAAAGTTAAAAAAGCTATAAACAATAAGAAAAGCGCTTTTAAAAAATATAAAAATGAAGGAATACTAGTGTCATTTAAATGTTACAAAGAATATAACAGGATATGTAAAAAGGAAATCAAGGATGCAAAAATTCAAAACGAACGACAGATTGCAAAAGATAGTAGGACAAACCCCAAAAAATTCTTCAAATATATTAATAGTAAAAAGGTCAAGTCTGAGCATGTAGGCCCTTTACAAAATAATCTAGAGTGGGTGACTGGGGACAAAGAGAAGGCTAATTTATTAAATACTTTCTTCAGCTCTGTGTATACAAAGGAGCATGGGGGAGTTCATGTCCATAATGGGGGTGGTAGTGACACAGCCCCAAATCCACAATGGCTCAAAAGTGATATGGTCCAGAAATATTTAGACAGAATAAAGGTGGATAAAGCACCTGGACCAGATGGCATACACCCACGGATCCTAAAAGAATTGAGCTCTGTAATTTCAAAGCCATTGTATCTAATTTTTAGGGACTCATTAATGACGGGAATAGTGCCACAGGATTGGCGCAGGGCCAATGTGGTGCCAATATTTAAAAAGGGAACAAAGTCTTTACCAAGTAACTATAGACCTGTTAGTTTAACTTCTATAGTTGGGAAGATACTGGAGAGATTAATAAAAGACCACATAGATGAGTTCTTGCTGGAAAAAAACTATTTAAGCAACAGACAGCATGGATTCATGAAAGACAGAAGTTGTCAGACAAACCTGATTTCTTTTTATGAAGAGGTAAGTAAAACCTTGGACAGAGGGGTGGCAGTGGACGTGGTATACTTGGATTTTGCAAAAGCGTTTGATACAGTTCCCCACACACGGCTCGTGTGTAAGGTAAAGTCTACAGGATTGGAAATATCAGTTTGTAAATGGATAGAAAACTGGCTAAAAGACAGAATTCAGAGAGTAGTAGTTAATGATTCTTACTCTGAATGGTCCAAGGTTCTCAGTGGTGTACCCCAAGGTTCAGTGCTGGGACCCTTACTTTTTAATATCTTTATAAATGATATTGGGTCTGAGATCAAAAGTAACATTTCTGTCTTTGCAGATGACACCAAGCTATGCAGTGGAATAACGTCCTTACAAGATGTCTCCAATTTACAAGCCGACCTCAATGCTCTGTCTAATTGGGCGACTATGTGGCAGATGAGGTTTAATGTTGATAAATGTAAAGTTAAGCACTCGGGGGCTAAGAATTTGAATGCATCATACATACTAGGGGGAATACAACTGGGGGGATCCGTAGTGGAGAAGGATCTGGGGGTTTTGGTAGATCATAAGCTCAATAATGGCATGCAATGCCAAGCTGTGGTTTCCAAAGCGAGCAAAGTCCTTTCTTGTATTAAGAGAGGTGTGGACTCCAGAGAGAGAGATATCATTTTGGCCCCCTGTACAAATCATTAGTAAGGCCTCATCTGGAATACGCAGTTCAGTTTTGGGCACCAGTTCTCAAAAAGCATATCGGGGAACTGGAGAAAGTGCAGAGAAGGGCAACCAAACTGATAAGAGGCATGGAGGAGCTCAGCTATGAAGAAAGATTAGAGGAACTGAATTTATTCACTCTTGAGAAGAGGAGAATAAGGGGGGATATGATTAACATGTACAAATATATAAGGGGTCCATATAGTGAACTTGGTGATGAGTTATTCACTTTACGGTCAACACAAAGGACAAGGGGGCACTCTTTACGTCTAGAAGAAAAAAAGATTTCATCTCCAAATGCGGAAAGGTTTCTTCACAGTAAGAGCTGTGAAAATGTGCAACAGACTCCCTGCAGAGGTGGTTCTGGCCAGCTCAGTAGATTGCTTTAAGAAAGGCCTGGATACTTTCCTAAATGTACATAATATAACTGAGTACTAACAGTTCTAGGTAAAGTTGATCCAGGGTAAATCCGATTGCCTCTCGGGGGATCAGGAAGGAATTTTTTCCCCTGCTGTAGCAAATTGGATCATGCTCTGCTGGGGTTTTTTGCCTTCCTCTGGATCAACTGTGGGTATAGAATTGGGTATATGGGATTGCACAATATTTTTTTATTTTATTTTAGTTATTTTTTTATGGTTGAACTGGATGGACTTTGTCTTTTTTCAACCTGACTAACTATGTAACTATGTAAATGGCTTTTGCTGTAATCTCTCTGTTAAAGCACTTAATGAGTCCTGTGTCATGGGAGAACCTTTTATTAAATAGTCATTTTTAAAACAATGATTTTATATAAAATAGTAAATAAAGCAGAAATAAAATAAAAAAAATCATTGCAAAAACTTTTAAATGCTGAAACAATTTTAACATAAAATGAACCCATTAGTTTTCCTATAAACATGAGTTGAAAAGGGCAGCTCACTGAATTCTTTTCAACAATTTTCCTTTTATGTCTAAGAAAACCATTTTACCAGAAGAGGGCAAAGGTCCATATTACTAGAGAAGCTACAGACATATAACAGTGCTCAGGAATGCTCCAAAAATATCTGTAAAATTAATAATTGCTAGAATAAAGCCTTTTCTTCCAAACTTGATTATTAAAGTTTTGGAACGGGCAGCTAAGCCAATCGTAAATGGCCTACTCCTCCCTGATGCCTGGCAACTCTGTTTGCAGCTCGCCAAGTCCTGGCCTGGGTGCGCCACCTGTTGGGCTCAAGAGAAAGCTCACAACGGGGTTGATTTACTAAAACTGGAGAGTGCAAAATCTGGTGCAGCTGGCCAATCAGCTTCTAACTTCAATTTCTTCAATGCAGTTTTGACAATAAAAAACTGGAAGCTGATTGGTTTCTTTGCAGAGCTGCACCACATTTTGCACTCTCCAGTTTTAGTAAAATCAAGCGTTTCCAAGCTGCCGAGACCTTTGCAAATCGTCTACAACAGCTTTAAAGTGGTTGTAAACCCACTTTTTCAACTTTCACCTACAGGTAAGCCTAGATTAAGGCTTACCTGTAGGTGCAAGAAATATCTCCTAAACCTACACGGTTTAGGAGATATTTACTAAAAAGACAGGCGCCGCTGTCTACAGCGCATGCGCGCCGTAGACAACGGCGAATTCATGGGGTTAATCCCATTCACAAAATCGGCTACTTCCCAGCAATCGCTGGGCGTAGCCGAATGAAAACGCTCTCGCGCGCATGCGCAGAGTGACGTCTCCGCCGCGCCGGCCAATCACAGCGCCGGAGCGGCGCTGTGTTTGGCTGGTGCGGCGATACCCGGAAGTAACATTCCGGCTATCGCCGCAGTGATGTCTGCGGCTGGACAGAGGGACGTGGACTGCCTCGGGGGCCCCGATCTAAGGTAAGTGGTACATAATGAGCTATTATGCTAGTCATAATAGCTCATTATGCCTTTCTCTTACAGGTTGGCCAAAAAGAAAAAAAAAAAAAGTGGGTTTACAACCACTTTAACTGGACAGCTGTAACCCTGCCCTGGAAGAGCCTGCTCTCCAACTGATCCTTGGTGCAGAACTGTAGTTATGCTATAAATGTACTCACTTAATATCCTGGCAAATCCAAAATCACACAACTTAATGACAAAGTGCTTGGTGATGAGAATATTCTCTGGCTTGACATCACGATGAATACACTGCAGAGATGAAAACAGAATTATCTTAAAGCATAATAAGTAAAGAAGAAACAGATTTTGGTTGCATCGCTCTTAAATGGAAGAAAAGCCTAGCCCAGCTGTTGTCGGTGCTCCTTCCTCTCCCCTGAAGCAGCCGTTCAGACACATGGGAGCCGGAGCTGCTGGATCACATAACCAGACTGGAGTGCAAATAAGGCTCCATTCACACTTGTACGACTCCAAAGTTGCTCCAACTTTGATGCAACTTTAGAGCAACTTTGAATGGGTGCAACTTGAATAGGACTTTGGCCTTGACCAGTGATAATGGACAACTGTTGCATTGTATAACATTCAGGTACGACTTTCATGTAACTTTTGAAAGTTAACATTGATGTCTATGGCCCTCCAGTTGCATGAAAGTCAGACCAAAGTAGTGCATGAACTACTTTGAAGTTGCTGCAACTTTAAGTCGTGCATATATGAGTGGTTATCATTGGAAAACAACTTGTCATGCGACTTTGATGTCCAAAGTTGCATGACAAGTCACACAAGTGTGAACGAAGCCTTAAAATAGGTAAGCACACATTTTCTTTTTTTTATATACAGGTTAGGTAGGATAGGTAAAAAGGGAGTACATTTTTAAGAAGAGATAGTGTTAGGCTTTTCTTTCACTTTAAACAAGCAGTTTAACCCCTTGTTTCCCAAGGTACATTTATACATGTCACAAAATTCAAGGGGTTAAAGCAAGCTCAAGGCAGCTGCAGCCATTAGCTTGGTATCGAGTTTTAGAGCCAGTGAAGGGCCTTCAGGAAAGAGTGATCTGGGCAGCTCTATCACTTTTATGGGGCTCCGAAAGTTAGCTCCCGATCATCACCACCCTCTTTCCCCCTTGGATACCACCGTTTTTTGAGATTCCACAGGCATGTGCAATGTTAACACTTGACATATTTGGTATTCATTTACTCAACACAACCCCATCTTTTATATTTTATCAAAAAATCTTATCGCACATCACAGGACACAGAGCCTCATAGTAATTACTAGGTGGGTTATATCTCAATTAGACAGGAAGTTTCCTCCCTATATAACCCCTCCCATACAGGGAGTACCTCAGTTTTTTCACCAGTGTCTAAGGTGTTGGTCACGGTTAAGGATGTGCTAAGAAGTAAACTCTGCTGAGGGATCCCTGCGGGGGTCAAAGAGCTACACAACCGGATACATCCGAAGGGCCAAAATATGCCAGAGATGGATGGTACCCGGGCCTCGTGGAAGAGTGAGGTTTTGCCTGTAATGTCTCTCTTGTAGGACTGGGCTCTGGGATCCAGCACTTTGGGCACGTATTAAAAAAATGTGCAAAGGTTTTCTGGCAGAGTCTTGTACAGGTCCAGGGAAGAGGTCTCCTTTAAATAGAAACCCAAAACCCTGAAGGTTGGCACAACACTACCCGCCGTGATGCGTGAAGGCTGGATCTGTCTGTGCTCAGCAGTATCCTGCGGCGGGGATAAGGTAAGTGAAGACAATCCTAAGAGAAATCTTAAGGATTATCTTCTGTGAGTAGTTGCATGTTTTACCTGTTTTCCACCACTAGTAAAGAGACATACCTGGTGTTTTACTTACATGCTCTCCAGGACGAAAGCTCAGTGCAGCCGGTCTGTTGATCTGCTGACCTCCTCCGCTTCAGGCTCTGCCACAAAAGTTGAAAGGGCGGGTCCCGCGTAGTCTTTGGTCCCTCCAGGCGAGATCCCCCCCCCCTCTCCCCCGTCCGCCGCCATCTCCTACATGCGCGCGCGAGGGAGCGCGCTTTTCACACAGCTGGAGCGGTGGGGAGAGAGGGGGGCGTGGTTGCCGTGCACGTGCGGCGTGCATGGCAGTCTACAGCTCAGGCGCAGGGTGGGTCAGTTTAAAAGAACCCAGACGCCGAGAGCTCTGTAAGCGTTGGGACACACAGCAGCTTGGGGCACGTAAGCATCTTGTGGATTGTAGTCAGGCATACCTCTCAGACACCTACTCAGCATCAGGCTGTGCAGATTAGCAGGCATTTGTTTGTTGCTGGACTAAGCTCAGCAGTTGATGCACCTGTGTGAAGTTCCTCTACTTTTTAGCTTAGGGCTAGGTCTCTCCGTAGAAGGGGTTCAGGGGCAGGAAAAAAGGGGCACTAAAGTGTCGCCATCTGGATCTGGTGGTCCTAATCATGCCTGCATGATACCATCCTCTCCTGAGAGACCTGAGGCAGCCTCACAGGATGAGCCATTGGCCCTATCAGGCTTTGCAGCCCTGCATTGGTCTTCGAGGATGCTTTTTGCATTTGCAGTGCTTGGTTTACAGGAGAAGTTAGCTGCTTTGATCGCAGCATCCTCACAAGAGACCAGAAAGCGGGGTAGGTCCCCTTCCTCTGCTTTATATCCTCAATCAGAGGATCAACAGTCTGATAATGGAAAATCACCATCAGGGGGCAGGGAACAGGTGCAATCTGACGAGGCGGAGGTATCAGAAGCCTCACAAGCTTTGAAGTTGCAGCTGCAATCTTTTACAGAGATTCATGCTGCGTATAACTTACCCTCAGCCTAGACGGCCGAAGCCTCAGTCTCAATCTTTGGGTTTTTTTAAATTCCCATAGGCTTCTTGTACCTTCCCAGTCCGTCCATTACTGCAACAGTTTATTTATGCTGATTGGGCACCTGCATAAGCTGTTTTTTTTCTTCTCCTAATGCCGCGTACACACGAACGGATTTTCCGTCTGCAAAAACTTGGATGTTTTTTCCGGACGGTATTCCGCTCAAGCTTGGCTTGCATACAGACGATCACACAAGTTCTCAGGACTTTCGTGCGTTAAGAACGCAGGGACGTGCCACACTACGACGAGGTGAGAAAAAGAAGTTCAATGCTTCCGAGCATGCGTCCAATTGTTTCCGAGCATACGTGTTTTTTTTCGGTCGGAATTGCATACAGACGAACGGATTTTCCGAACAAATGTTTTTCCATCGGAAAAATAGAGAACCTGCTCTCTATCTAAGTCCGTCGGAAATTTTGACAGAAAAAGTCAGATGGGGCATACACACGGTCGGAATATCCGACGAAAAGCTCCCATCTGACTTTTTCTGTCGGAAAATCCGTTTGTGTGTACGCGGCATAAGGGTTTCCTACTTTATCCAAAGAGTATAGGTTTCTAGAAAACCTCCACAGGATCCTCATGCAGGTGCTTGCTTACAAGCTAGCCAAAACGCACAACTGCTGGGATTAGTGGTGCAACGGATCGGTGGTGATCCGTGATCCGAACGGGTAACCCTGTTCGGAACGGATCGCCACGCGATCCGCGGAGCGCTCCGGAGCCTCGGCCGTAGGAAAGGCCGCGGCTTCGGCCTAGCTTCGGAGCGGCGGCCATCTTGGTACACCCGGCGGCGGCCGCTGTAGTGACGTTTCGCCGCCATCTTGCTCCACCCCACACTCCTGCACAGTAATGATAGAGAAGGGGCCAAGCAGACATCTTGTTACACCCAACGGAGTATATGGATTTCAACACAAAACGGAGCTTATCAGCTTTAATACATTATTTGGAAATTCATCGGACTGTTTACATTTTAAATGTTAAAGTGGTTGTAAACCCACTTTTTCAACTTGCACCTACAGGTAAGCCTAGATTAAGGCTTACCTGTAGGTGCAAGAAATATCTCCTAAACCTACAAGGTTTTGGAGATATTTAGTTAAATGACAGGCGCCGCTGTCTAGGGCGCATGCGTGCCGTAGACAACGGCGCATTCATGGGGTTAATCCCATTCACAAAATCGGCTACTTCCCAGCAATCGCTGGGCGTAGCCGAATGTGACAGCTCCCGCGCGCATGCGCAGAGTGACGTCTCCGTCGCTCCGGCCAATCACAGCGCCAGAGCGGCGCTGTGATTGGCTGGTGCGGCGATACCCGGAAGTAACATTCCGGCTATCGCCGCAGCGATGGCTGCGGGTCAAGACAGGGACACGGACGGCTTTGAGGGCCCCCGGTCTAAGGTAAGTGGTACATAATGAGCTAGTATGCTAGTCATACTAGCTCATTATGCCTTACTCTTGCAGGTGGGGTAAAAAAAAAAAAAAAAACGATTAGTGGGTTTACAACCACTTTAAAAGCAGCAGCAAACCTTACATGATTGCTAATGTGAAGGAACACCTCTGATTTTCACATTTAACATTTAGTTAAATGTGAAAATCAGAGGTGTTCTGTCACATTAGCAACCATGTAAGGTCAGCAGGTTTGCTGCTGCTTTTAAAATTTAACATGTAAAGAGTCCGTTGGATTTACAAATACTGTATTTAAGCTTATAAGCTCAGTTTTGTGTTGAAAATAACTGTGAAGTGTGTGGAGCCCCTGGCGGCGACCATTAGGGGGAACCCGGACGTTAGGGGCATTTCGGTGAGGGGGAAGGAATTCAAAATTTCCTTATTTGCGGATGATATCATCCTCACCTTGACTCACCCCAACACGTCCCAACCTAACCTCCACGCCGAACTAGATACATACGGGCTGCTTTCGGGGTATAAAACGAACGCGTCAAAGTCCTCGGCCCTCCCAGTCAACATCCCGGTAGAGACGGTCCGCCACTTGCGGCTGAATTTTCCCTATACGTGGAAAGAGTCCTCCCTTAAATATCTGGGGGTCCATTTGACCCCATCCTTTGGATCCCTGTACCAGGCCAACTTTCCCCCTTTGTATCGAACAATTCGTGGGCTCCTGCAAGGGTGGAAAGTCCATCACATCTCCCTTTTGGGAAGAATAACGTCCATTAAGATGGTTATCCTCCCTAAGCTCCTCTATCTATTCCAAACGCTGCCCATTCCTATCCCATACGCTCAGCTACGCAAACTCCAGAGCGACATCCTCCGGTTTGTATGGCAATATAAAAAGCACAGGGTTCCTCGCTCGGTCATGATGGCATCACGTAGGGAGGGGGGGCTGGCGTTTCCTAATTTGGTCCGCTATTACCAAGCAGCACAGCTGCGGGCGGTGGTCTCTTGGTTTCCCCAGAGGTCCTACAATAAATGGACGGAGGTGGAAAAAATTTGGTTAGCTCCAACACACCCTAATAGCCTCCTCTGGGATGCGGACGTGAAGGTGGACCCCGATCGCCTATTGGGCTCTATGTCTTTGCTTCGAGGGCTCTGGCGCAAGCTGTCCAGTGAAAGGGACCTCGCGTCAGAGCACTCACTAATGACCTCCTTCATATGTAACCCTAAGATACCGGACAGCTTATCCCACCAGATGTCCTGGCCCTGGGCTTCGCGAAACCTATTCCACTTCGGACACTTGGTCGACCCTAGTTTGCGCAGGCTGCTAACGTTCTCGGAGCTCCAAACTAAACACGACCTACCACGACAGGCGTTCTATAGCTACCTGCAGATCAGGCATTTTGCCCAGACCATAGCCCCGCAACTTCAATTCTCACCCCCCTCTCCATTTGAACGTATTGTCCTGGAGGGACGTCACAGGAGGGGACTGATCACGGACATGTACCAAATTTTGAACGAGTATAACATCCCGGCTAACGGGAAACATGCTTACATGCTGCGATGGGAGAGGGAGCTGGGGGAGGTGCTATCTGAGGAGGCATGGCAGGCAGTCTGGAGGCAAGCCGCTAAAAGCTCCCTGTGCACCCTATATAAGGAAAATTCGTACAAGATTCTTTTTTTTTGGTACCACACCCCGGATATACTGCATAAAATATACCCCTCTACCTCTGATCGCTGCTGGCGATGCCTGCGGGATAGAGGCTCCCTCTTCCACGTGTACTGGTCATGTCCCCTCCTGGTCCCGTTCTGGCAATCTACGCAACAGTTACTGACCCGCCTCCTGGAGGTACCAATTCCCCTGACACCCAAACTGTTTCTGCTGGGCCTCGAGCAGCCTAAAGTTGCCAAGCCCTACAGAAAACTACTTAGGCACATCTTGACGGCGGCCAGATGCCTGGTAGCCCTCAACTGGAAGAAGCCCGCACCCCCGTCCCAAGAGGCCCTTTACTCTAGGATCAAGGACGTGGAGCTCATGGAGAGGATGACGGCCAGAATCTGTGACAGGCTGGAGGAACATGATGCGGTGTGGGGGGAGTGGCGTCGGCGGGAGGATACGCCGGGAGCGGGCGCGGGAGCAGATGCGGTAACCTAAACCTTTCTTCCCTTGCCTTTTCTTTTACCTTTCCCCCTTCCATCCTTTTCTCTTCCCCCTTTCTCTGTCTACTTTCCTCCTTCCTGATCTTTCTTTTTTTTTTTTTTTTATTATATACTCGCTAATGTTGTAGTATACTAACGCAGTCATGTTGATGTGCCTAGTTTATGGCATCCCTGTATCTTTTCTGTCTGTGTGACTTGTGAACTGCTTTATATAAATAAAAAAATGTTAATTGGAAAAAAAAAGAAAATAACTGTGAAATCGAAAATTCCGGTGGGTGTAACATTTTTTTTTTTTTGCCGATCCGAAAAGGATCCGACCGTGGCTCTGATGCGAAGATCGATCCGATCCGTGAGTTTTTTGATCCGTTGCACCCCTAGCTGGGATTCACAGTTGCTGGTGCACATTGTTGCTAACGCGCAAACAGTTAAATCGCATGATTGCGGAAACACACGTTGGCGGAGGATAACTTCCGCTTTACCAGTCCACATGTTTGCATAAAATACATACGTTTGGAATGTACAAAATGAATGTGGGTAAAAACACGTAACAGAACATGTTATTGTTGATCACATAAAGATACATGTTTTCTGTTTGTATGGATTTACATGTTTTTTACATAGTCGCATGAGGATGCTTGGTCACATTAAAGTGCTTGTTTTCACAGAAATGGCTAAAATCGCATAAAGATGCTTGATTGCATAAAGATGCTGGATCACACAAGGGTGCTTGATCACACAAGAGTTCTTGGTCACACAAGGGTACTTGTCTGCACAGTAGTGCTTATAATGCATAAATATGTTTGATAGCTTAAAAAATGCTGAATCACATAAAGTTGAATGATCGCCTAGATTTGTATGGTTGCATAACGAGGCATGTTAATTTAAGTTTTCCTTAAATATACAGGATTCCTTATGTTCTCATAGGAATACGTGTCTGCATGAATAGATGTTGTGTAATGTTGCATAACACGTTCATAAAATGCATGCTTGCTTGCAAGATGCCTGTTCCATAGCACACGTGCTATGTGTATGCGTGTATACAGCACACACTTTTCATGTTTTGCCTAAAACATATTTGTATGAATTCATGCTTCCATGAACGCACGCTTCCATAGAGGCATATGGCGTTAATACTTGCCTCATACACATATGGGGAGCCATTTGCATACAGTATGTGTTTATTTGCATGGGACTACAGAGGTTGTCTGCGCTTCGCAGGGGAACAGCACCACTTCCAGTTGGTGGTCTTGCCCTTCGGGTTAGCCACTGCGCCCGGGTTTTACAAAGTGCTAGGCCCACCTCTAGCAGGTCTAAAGGCCCAGGGTATAGCGGTAATGGCATACCGAGGCAATCTGCTGCTGATAGATCAGTCAGTAGCATGGCTGGACCTAGGTGTGACCAGTATGGTCAAGTATCTAGAACTCCTGGGTTAGGATCCCAGTCTAAAGGTACTTTCTTCTGCTCGGTAAGGAGCTTGGAGTGTTTGGGACTCAGTCCAAAAAGGGTCAAGGCAAGGAAGAGTTCCTTACATTTACCTTTTGCTAAGGTGCTAGGGAAGATGGTTTCATTCAAAGCGGTTCCCTATGCTCAGTTTCCTTCAAGGCTGCTATAAACATTATTCTGTCTGCCTGGAACAAGTAGATCCTAACCCAGGCATTATCCAAAGGGTCTGGTCCCAGGGATACGCCGGAATCTCAGTTGGTGGTTCTTAACCAAAAGATTGGCAGAAAGGAAGATCCTTTATGCCGATTACCTGGGAGGTGGTGGCTATGAAGGCTGGCCTATAGGGATGGAGACCAGTCCTGAAAGAGACCACTGCCCAGGGGAAGTGGTCAAGCTCCGAGAGAGCCTTGACCGTCAACATTCTAGAGCTTCCGGTGGCACGTCTGGCTTAATGGCCTGGGCGTTTAGTTTGGAGGATTGTTCTGTCAGGGTACAATCTGACAATGCCACACCAGTGGTTTACTTCATTTACCAAGGAGGCACTAGAAGTCACGCAGCCAGAGGGAAGTGAGCCATGTTCTGGTTTGGGCAGAGGAGCTTATACCTTGCCTATTGACAATCTTCATTTCGTGAAATGGAGAATTGGCAGGCGGCTCTCTGGAGCCGTCAACAATTGTTCCCAGGAGAATGGCCTCTGCACCCTGACTTTTTTCAGGCCAGATGCCAGAAAAAGGGTACCCCCAACATAAGATTTATGGGCGTCCAGGTTCAACAAGAAGTTGGACAGCTCTGTGTCAAGGACAAGGGATCCACTCGCATACGGGACAGATGCGTTAGTAACCCTGTGGGATCAGTTTTTTACTGATTTATGGTTCCCCCAGTTCAGCTGCTTCCGCAGCTTCTACGCAGGTTCAAAGTGCAAGGGAAGCCAGTAATACTAGTAGCCCAGCATGGCCCAGAAGATCCTGGTATGCAGAGATCGTAAGGTTGGCAGTAGGGAAACCGTGGACTCTTCCATTTTGTCCAGACTTGCTTTCGCAAGTGCTGGTATTCCATCCAGCCTTACAATCGCTAAATTTAATGGTCTGTCTATTGAAGCCCACATTTTAAAGAATCGGGGGCTTTCAGGTTCAGTGGTAACTACCCTGATTAATGCAAGAAAGCCGGCCTCTAGGACCATTTATTATAGGGTCTGGAGGGTATGTTTCCTGGTGTGAAACCAAAAGATGGCATCCTCGGAAGTACGTCATAGGTAGAATTCTTGCCTTCCTACAGTTGGGAGTAGAAATTAAGCTAGCCTTGAATACCATCAAGGGTCAGATCTCGGCCTTTGTCAGTGTCTTTCAAAGGCCGCTTGCTTTGCATTCTTTGATCCGGGCCTTTTTTACAAGGGACAGCGCGTATAAATCCACCAGTTAGGTCGCACTTATGCCCGTGGGGTTGAGTCTAGTTTTGTCGGCTTACAAGGACAGCACCTTGGGCAGATGCACCATATTCCTTTGATCCTCCTAACAGGGGAATTGGTGTTCTTGGTTGCGGTAACCTCCGAAAAAGTTCCTAAGAGGATTTAGCTGTCATTTGAATCAAGACGTTTATTACCTTCCTTTTTAGCAGAACCTTGTTCTGCGGAAAGAAAGTTATTATTTTCTCTCAATATAGTGAGAGCGGTTAAAGGTCTATCTGAAAGTTTCAGATACGAGAAACTGACATTTGTTGTGCTGCCAGAGGACCCTAGAAATGGGCAGGCAGCGTTCAAATCGGCTATTAAAATGGTTGCACTCTCTCGTTTGTAGGGAGAGTAGTCAAAGCCTATCTGAAGCGACTGCTCAGATACAGAAAACTGATGTTTGTGGCGCTACCAGGAGGTCTCAGGAAAGGGCAGATAGCATCTAAATCAACTGTTTTAATGTTGATTCGTCAAGTTATTATTCAGGCTTGTGGTTTGAAGAAAAGGTTTTCTCCTTTTCTTTTCATTTAGAGTGCACTTTACCAGGGCAGTAAGCGCTTCATGGGTGGTGCGTTACCAATCCTTTAGGACTCAGATTTACAAGTCCGCTACTTGGTCGTCTATACATACTTTCACTAATTTCTATCAGGTGAATGTAAGACGGCAAGAGGATTCCGCTTTTGGCGCAGTGTACTGCAGGCAGCAGTATAGGTCCTCACATCTGATGGCGGTCTGCGTTTATTTGTGTTTCCCTCCCCTCAGTAGGCATTGCTTTGGGACATCCCACTTAGTAATTACTGTGAGGCTCTGTGTCCCGTGATGTACGATAAAGAAAATAGGATTTTTATAACAGCTTACCTGTAAAATCCTTTTCTTGGAGTACATCACGGGACACAGAGCTCCCACCCCTCTTGTGGGACACTTATTGCTTTGCTACAAACACTGAAGTACTCCCTGTATGGGAGGGGTTATATAGGGCGGAAACTTCCTGTCTAATTGATTACACCAGTGTCCAGCACCTGAAGGTGAGATATAACCCACTTAGTAATTACTATGAGGCTCTGTGTCCCGTGATGTACTCCAAGAAAAGGATTTTACAGGTAAGTTGTTATAAAAATCCTATTTGCACTAAAATTTATTTTAGTGCATTTTTTCCAGAAACGATGCTTTTGAAAAGTAGCTGTGCAACATATAAATTGCAACTGCTGTTTTATTTTCCAGGGTCTCTGCTTTCAGAAAAATAGGATTTTTTACTCACCGTAAAATCCTTTTCTCTGAGTCCATGGACCGACACAGCTTCTCTATTGACAAAGTGGGTATTATCCGTTAATTAGGAGTGACTAGGCAGAAAAACTTGTAAAAAGTGTTGCATCACACCTTCTACAGTACCGCCCAGGGGGCGGACCCTCTGGGTATAACCTCTCAGTCTGCATCTCGCAGATCAGTTCGTCAAAAAGCAGTACAAACTTAAAAGGAGGGGTGGGTGCTGTGTCGGTCCATGGACTCAGAGAAAAGGATTTTACGGTGAGTAAAAAATCCTATTTACTCTTTCGTCCATGAACCGACACAGCTTCTCTATTGACAAAGTGGGACAAAGCAGTGTCAGAGAAAAAACGAGGGGTGGTAACAGCATAAAATAAACTTCACCCCAAACACAAAACAGCACTCCTCCAACGGAGGAGTTGCAACTCTAAACAGCCGCTTGCAAAACCTTGCGGCCGAAAGAGGCATCCGAAGATGCACCTACATCAACTTTGTAGAATTTTGTGAAAGTGTGAGCGGACGACCAAGTCGCCGCTTTACATAGTTGGGAAACAGACGCTTGATGTCGGAAAGCCCAAGATGCACCTATTGCCCTGGTCGAATGCGCCGTGACAGGAAAGGGGGGCGCCTGACCCTTTAAGGCGTAAGCCTGGATTACCATCTGTCGGATCCACCTAGAGATGGTGGCCGATGAGACTGCTTGGCCCTTCTTGGGACCAGCCACCAAAACAAACAGTGAGTCTGGCTTCCGGAACAGGGAAGTAGCAGATAGGTATACTCTCAAAGCTCGGACAACGTCCAAGGAATGCAACGCCGACTCCTTAGGATTCGACGGATGAGGACACAAGGATGGAAGTACAATGTCTTTGTTGAGATGAAAAGCCAAAACGACTTTCGGAAGAAAGGAAGGCTGCGGCCGCAGCACCACCTTATCCTTGTGGAAAATCAAATAGGGAGCCTTGCAGGACAAGGCTGTCAGCTCAGAGACTCGTCTAACTGACGTAACAGCCACCAAAAAGACCACTTTCTGAGAAAGTGTCAACAGGGGAATATCTCAAATCTTCCTTAACGGTGCCTTCTGAAGCACCGAGAGGACCAGGTTCAAGTCCCACGGAGGTAACGGGGGACGGACCGGAGGGGCCACATGTCGAACCCCCTGCACAAATGTATTCACGAGAGAGTGAGTCGCCAGGGGTCGCTGAAAAAAGACAGCCAGGGCAGATATCTGTCCCTTAATCGTACTTAGGGCAAGCCTTTGGGTCTACCCCATGCTGTAAAAACAGCAGGATTCTGGAAACCAAATAGGTACGCGGATGCCAATTCATTTCCTCACACATGGAGATGTAGGCCCTCCAAGTGCGGTGATAAACCTTCCTAGAGGACGGTTTTCGAGCACTTCTCATAGTAGAGATTACTGAGTCTGACAGGCCCCGGTCTCTCAGTACCTGGTTCTCAACAGCCATGCCGTTAAAGCCAATGACTGTAAAGCAGGATGGAATATGGGACCTTGCGATAGCAGGTCCTTCCGTAGTGGTAGGCGCCAGGGGACGTCTGCTACCAGACGTACTAGATCGGCGTACCAAGGACGCTGAGGCCAATCTGGAGCGATTAGGATCATTGGAATTCCCTCTGCCTCCACTCTGCGGAGCAGAAGAGGAAGAAGCCTTAAGGGAGGGAAGGCATAGATTAGCCGATACTGACCCCACGATGCTACCAACGCGTCCGTTGCGTCTGCCCATGGGTCTCTTGACCGGGCCACAAATCTCAATACCTTCCGATTGAGTCGGGAAGCCAGAAGATCTACGTCTGGTGTGCCCCATCTTTGGCAGAGGAGTTGGAACACCTCCGGGTGTAAGGACCATTCTCCCTGGTCCAGCATCTGGCGGCTCAGGTAGTCCGCCTGCCAGTTTTCCACACCTGGAATGTACACGGCCGATAGTGCCAATATGCTCTTCTCTGCCCACTTCAGGATGCGAGCAACCTCCGATGCTGCAGCTGAGCTTCTTGTTCCTCCTTGATGATTGACATATGCCACCGCTGTGGCGTTGTCTGACTGGATCCTGACTGGACGCCCTTGCAGTCTCTGAGACCATTTGAAGAGGCACAGCTTGATCGCCCGGATCTCCAGGACATTGATCGGCAGGAGGGCTTCCTCTGGGGTCCAGCGACCTTGCGCCGACTGGACACCCCAGACTCCCCCCCAACCTGTAAGGCTGGCGTCCGTCCTGATCACTATCCAGTAAACCGGAAGAAATTACTTCCCGGCCCTTAGAGCCGGTGCTGTCAGCCACCATACCAGGGATCTCCTGACTAGGTGGCTCACTCGGATTTGATAATCCAGACATGAAGGGCATCTGTTCCATCTGGACAGAACTTCCTTCTGTAACACTCGAGTGTGGTATTGAGCATATGGGACCGCCTCGAAGGAGGCTACCATGAGGCCCAACACTCGCATGCAAAAACGGAGTGACGACCAATTCCTGGAAGTCAGCTGCCGTACTGCAGCCCGGAGGATCTGCAACTTCTCCACAGGGAGGAATACCTTTGCCTCTGAGGAATCCAGAATCAACCCCAGGTACACTAGGCATTGAGTGGGCACCAATACTGATTTTTGCGTGTTTAGTATCCAACCACAGTCTCGAAGAGTCTGACAGGTAATGGACACGCTTACCTCTAATTCTGAGCTTGAAGGGGCCTTCAGCAGAAGGTCGTCCAAGTAACCTGTGATAGCGATACCCCGCTGTCTTAGAAGTGCCAGAATCAGAGCGAGCACCTTGGTGAACGTCCTGGGTGCTGAGGCAAGGCCAAACGGGAGGGCCACAAACTGGTAGTGGTTCTTCCCGATAGCAAATCGCAGAAACCTCTGGTGTCTGGAGTATATGGGGACATGCAGGTATGCGTCCTTGATGTCCAAGGAGGCTAGAAAGTCCCCCGGATGGAGAGCCGTGACTACAGATCGAACCGACTCCATCCGAAATCTTTGTACTTTCACAAAGCAATTGAGGGCTCTGAGGCCTCGTACACACGGCCGAGATTCTCGTTGAAAAAAACATGTCGTTTTTTTCGACGAGATTCTTGGACAAGAAACTTGTCCCGGCCGAGTGTACACACGCTCGTTTCAAAGAACCCGCGGTTCTTTGAATGGAGCGTACGCGGTGACGTCATCGACTACGACGAGCATGCGCTCGTCACATTCGATGCCGTCGCCGCCATCTTGGTATACCCTACGTATGCCTAGGAAGCTACCGCGCATGCGTCAAATTCATTTCGAACATGCGCGGGCTTCCCGGCGGACAGGTAAGTGTACACACACTCACTTTTCTCGTCGAGAAACAGGCTGACGAGAATCTCGACGAGAAAATAGAGAGCAGGTTCTCTATTTTCTCGTCGAGGTTACTTGTCGGTTTTCTCGACGAGAAACCCGATAGCCGCGTACACACGACCGATTTACTCGGCAAGACATCTCTGCCAGCAAGTTTCTTGCTGGTTCTTGCCGAGAAAATCGGTCATGTGTACGAGGCCTTAGATCCAAGATTGGCCGAACCCCCTCCTTCTTCGGCACAATGAACAGATTTGAGTAAAAACCCTGGACCCGTTCCTTTTTCTGGAACTGGAATAACTATCCCGCGTTCCAGTAGACCCTGGACCGCCCCATACAGGGCCTCCCGACGGGTCGGTAGTAGCTGGAGATTGGAGGTGATGAATCTGTCCGGTGGACAAGAGAGAAATTCTATCTTGTAGCCTGAGGAGATTACTTCGCAAACCCACCTGTCGGAGACTAGAGCAGTCCACTGAGTCGCGAATTTGCGAAGATGTCCCCCCACCCGAGAGCTGGGTGGGGGCGGACCTTCATGTGGACGCAGATTTGTCCGCAGGCTTGTTGGGTCTGCGGGACCAAGGACGCTTTTGTCCTTGGGCAGGCGCTTTAACGGCCTGGGGTCTTTTCCCTGTCGCCTTAAGGGGGCGAAAAAACCGCTTGCGTGCAGTAAAGGATGTCCCTTGCCCTTGGCGTGGCCCCTTACCCTTGCTAGTTTGGGGAAGCAAAGTGCTTTTACCTCCTGTGGCATCCTTGATGATGTCATCCAGAGAAGCCCCAAAAAGTCTGTCGCCCTTAAAAGGCAGATCCAACAGGGCTTTCTTGGAAGTCTGGTCCGCAGACCAGCCCTTTAGCCAGATCAGGCGGCGTATTGCTACTGCATAAACCGAAGCTCTTGACAGCAGGGGAATAGTATCCATGTCTGACTCGCAGACAAACTTAAGGCCCTGGACCAACTGGTCGGCCAAAGTTATCTCATTAGGAGGAGCATCTTGCTCCTTTAACCCCTGGAGTAGCAATTTTGCCCATTCAGTAAGTGTCTGAGACACTAGGGCCCCCGCCAATGCCGGGCGTACTGCCGAACCTACCACTGAGTATAGGTAGCGAGCGAGTGCTTCAGCCTTCTTATCCACAGGGTCCTTGAAAACAGGAGCCCCTTCTACTGGAATAGTGGTGGCTCTATTAAGTCTGGACACCGAAGGATCCACTATAGGGGGAGAGGTCCATATCTTCAGAAAACTCTCCTCAAAGGGGTACCGTACTGCAAACCTCTTTGGGGCTGTAAAGACCCTCAGTGGGTTCTCCCATTCCTTGTATAAGAGTTTGTCAAAATAAGACACACAAGTGAACACCTTAGCAGTGCGGGCAGGTTTACCAAACCCAAAAGGGGACTGGAGTATCTGCTACTTCTGCAGTATTTTCCAACTTTAGCGTACCCCGCACTGCAGTAATAAGGTCAGATACCATAGCCGTCTCGCGTACTGACCTGGACTTGGAGTCCTCCTCACTGTCCGATCGGTCACGGTCTGCAGTCTCTGATGCATCAGAATCTGGGCCATGAGCCGTAGCTGGACCTGGTTCTGCATCAGAAATATCCCCAGAAGATTGCAGGGGACGGGGGCGTTTATTACCCCCTGTATTCCCGTGTGCTGCTTCCACCCTGGCAGCAAATGCCTCTAGGATTGCCGACATAGCGTCCATAGATACCTCAGCGACACCAGCTGCTAAATCTGGTGTTTCAGGGGAGAAGACATCTGGCTCAGATGCCATGCTGACCACACGCTGACACCCACAGGGCTCCAGGCAAGATATCAATAGGCCACCCTCCTGTGCTGCAGAGAGGCTGGGTCACCCAGAGGACTCACCACCCTGGACCGGTACTGCTATGCTGCCGTGTGCTGCGCCTGTGATGCTGTCCCTCTGCTGCTGTGTCAGTCTGCTTCTTTTATCAGTACTTCCTGTGTGAATTTTCGCGCCAGTGTAATGCACCCTAGAGGCCGGAGGCTCTCGCAAAATGGCTGCCAAAAACGTCTGTATGGAAGATAATGTGGGCTCCAAGAAAATGGCCGCGGAGCCGAAGATAGAGGTCAAGCAGCCGTAGCCCACAAAAAGATGGCCGCGGAATGGCAATCTATACATACAGGGTGGACAAACATGGCCGCCGATCACCTGATAGGGGCCAGTGGGTGTGGCCGAACCACAGGAAGATGGCCGCCGGGCAGTCACAAGAGGCCAAACTTGGCATGGACCACCTCAAAATGGCCGCCGACAGCATGGAGGAGGAAGGACACACACAAACACACAGGCACGCAGAAATGACATTTCTTTTAAATGTTAGTTACAGCCAGCCCCGCTCCAGTGGGACCCCCTAGGTGACCCCCAGCACCCAGTAACCTTTAGCTAGAAGCCCAGGGAGGAGGGAAAGGCAGGGAGAGAGGGAAGAAAGGGGCCACAACCACTTACTTGATCTCTCCAGGAATGTCCAGCTAAATCACCCAGCCGAGGCAGGGGAGTTTTACTTACCTATCCTGCATGTATTATGCTGGAAGACATTCCAAATAGATCATCGTCCGCGCACGGAAGGTGACTGTTGGCCAGGCATGCTGTGATTGGACCCAAAAAGGGACGATCATATGTATGCCCTGGAGCATGACGCTCACCGGCCAGGCTGCTGCGACTCGGCCGTAAGGTCAGCCAAAGCTGAGCGGTCCGATGAAGGCCTTGGAGCGTAAGCTCACCGGCCAGGCTGCTGCGACTCGGCCGTAAGGTCAGCCGAAGCTGAGCGGTCCGATGCAGGCCCTGGAGCGTAGGCTCACCGGCCACCCGTGGAGCGACGGGCATGTCGTGGAAAACCCAGCGCGTAGCTAGGGTCGGCACACGCTCGATGGCCGAAACTGGGGAGACTACAAGGATCGAGGATCCAGCCTGTCACCCAGTCGGCAGTTGATCGAAGATCGCAGGAAACGACAAATGAAAAAAAATATATATATATATATATATTTTTTTTCCCCCGGACCAATGGGCCCGAAGGGAGCCATGTAATACTCCTTGCTAGACAGAAAAAAACTGATCTGCGAGATGCAGACTGAGAGGTTATACCCAGAGGGTCCGCCCCCTGGGCGGTACTGTAGAAGGTGTGATGCAACACTTTTTACAAGTTTTTCTGCCTAGTCACTCCTAATTAACGGATAATACCCACTTTGTCAATAGAGATGCTGTGTCGGTCCATGGACGAAAGAGTAATATATAATTTTTGGGGGTTTAGGGTAATTTCTAGCAAATTATGCAAATTTTAAATGTGTGAATATTTTTAATAATTGCCGGTTAGACAAGTAGCTAAAAAAGGGTGTCAGTAATCTAAGTGTCTATGGCAAAAGGCAATTTGGTAAAGCAAAAGCACAGGCATAATTTTCCTTACGGTCTGTTATTTCCTCATTTATACAAGCAGAAACTTTGTTTTTTAATTTATTAAAGGCTTTATTGCTTCTTTTACTGTAAGCACATTATTTTGATTCATATGGTATTGTCTATGCAAGGCTCCATGCACACTAGACGCTAAAAAACGCAACAAAAAAATGCTTATTTTGTGTTTTTTTTGCCAGCGTTTTGCAGTGTTTAGGAGCATTTTTAAAAGCGGTAGCGTTTTTAAGGAGCGGCCTTAAAAACCAGTAAATAGCCGACCGTTGTGTCCTTAATAACAGTTGACTCATCTGCTATCAACGGGGTTCCCCGCTGACAGCTGTATGTAAACAAAACAATTGCCGGCAATAAAAATTGAGAAAAAAAATAAAAACAGCGTGGGAATCCCCTCCCCAATTTGTACCAGATTCTTTCGGGTCCGGTACAGATTTTAAGAGGAACTCCAAAATATAAAAATAAAATAAAAAATGTGTGCGATCCCCCCTCCCTAAATCCATACCAGACCCTTATCCAAGCATGCAGGCCAGGAAAATGGGGGGGGGGGAGACGAGCAAGTGCCCCCCTCCAAAACCATACCAGGCCACATGCCCTCAACATGGAAGGGGAGGGGGAAGGTGCTTTGTCCACGTTGTCCCCATCTTGATAAGGACAAGGGCCTCTTCCCCACAACCTTGGCCCGGTGGTTGTGGGGGTCCCATGTGAATGAGTATGGGGTATATGGTACCCCTACTCATTCAGCGTAAAAAAAAGTAAGTCATTTTATCAAAAAAACAATGTCCCTCAGTGTAGATCCATCGGCAATCACGATGAACGCTGGCCACCGATCAGAAAGAAAAAAAAAACTCAAAGTAGCTGCTAGGAGCTTAAAAATAAATTAGTGTGCATGGAGCCTGGAACTAAATTCAGAAATTTTATCTGTTTGGCCGTTAAAGAAACCCTGGCCATTTTTGAAATGTACAGAATCTGCTCCCAACTACAAATTATTATTTATATAAACTTTCTGGTTCATAATCGGTAAACAAAAGTCGTTTGTTTAAAAAATACATGATAGCAATTATACATAATAGTGATTTTGCTGTCCTTTTATACAATGCTGAGATTTTGCTGGACGTGGAGTCACTAAGAAAATGAAACATGCTAATTGCTTTTCAGTAACAAAACTTGTAATTTGGGAATATGGGTACAGCTGGGCAACAGAAAAAAAACACAACGGTGATAAAAGCCGCTTTGTTGTGACTGCATGTGGATCAGAACAAACAGAAGCATAGATAGGACACAGACACTCTTTATAGGTATATAAACTGTTTTATGTGTTCTAGTTTGCATGAGAAATGGAAAGCAGATGGTGTGGAGTCTATAGTGTTATAAAGATCAGTTCTATACAGCCTAGCAACTAGAAGAAGAGTGCATTAA
The DNA here is from genome assembly GCA_029206835.1 of Rana muscosa. NCBI lineage: Eukaryota > Metazoa > Chordata > Amphibia > Anura > Ranidae > Rana > Rana muscosa. Next base: position 198,350,063 of record CM055126.1, on the reverse strand, counting down.
AGTCACAGACCCTCGTGCACCATGCATTTTCACAAGTAATAGGGAAAGTGATTTCAGCACAATTTACTTTTCCTCACATTTTGGTAAAGCACAAATTCTCAATCTCACCCATGAAGCTGTCTAGGCAAAATTTGCATTCAATCTTTTTTTTTTTCCTTTATTTGAACCAGTGGGTTCCAAACTGTGGCCTCAGGGCGAGAAGCCCTTTGCTTGCCTTTATCCAGCCCTTTGGGCACTATTTCATCCACTGACACCAACAATGGGGCATAATTCCTGTTGCTGACACCAATGGTGGGGCACTATTCCTCCCACTGATACCATCAAAAGGGAACAATTCCTTCCATTGACAACAACGAGGGGGCACAATTCCTTCCATTGACAACAACGAGGGGGCACAATTCCTTTCATTGACATCATTGATGGGGTGTCACAATTCCTTCCATTGACACCAAAGATGGGGCACAATTATTTTCATTGAAACCAATGATGGGGCACAATTATTTTCATTGAAACCAATGATGGGGCACAATTCCTTCCATGGACAGCATCGATGGGTCACAATTCCTTATATGGACACCATCGATGGGTCACAATTCCTTATATGGACACCATCGATGGGTCACAATTCCTTATATGGACACCATCGATGGGGCACAATTCCTTATATGGACACCATCGATGGGGCACAATTCCTTCCATTGACACCATCGATGGGGCACAATTCCTTCCATTGACACCATCGATGGGGCACAATTCCTTCCATTGACACAATCGATGGGGCACAATTCCTTTTATGGACACCATCGATGGGGCACAATTTCTTCCATTGATACCAACGATGGGCCACTATTCATCTCACTGACATCAGTGAAAGAGCACAATTCTTCCCACTGACACCAACGATGGGGCAGAATTCTGTCTATTGACACCAACGATGGGGCTCTATTTCTCCACTCACTCCATAGATAGGGAATTGTGTACTCCCACGTGATGCCAGGGCATTTTCTAATCCCACTGTCCACAGTCCGGCCCCCTTAAAGTCTGTAGGACAGCAAAGAAGCCCTGTGTTTAGAAAGTTTGAAGACCCCTGATTTAAACGGTGTGTTTTTTTAATGGTGCATTTTGGGTAGCTTATTTCACTAAGTATTTTTTTTTTCTTGTTAAAATATTTTCTTTTTATTGAAAATGCTGTAGCGTATACACATCAGTATCATGAAATGTCAAAACAGGGCCAATCAAAACTCTGCACAGGGGGATATAAGCTATTTTCCAAATAACAAAGAAATACATTTAGTGGGTTTTTTTGTATTTCTTTTCCTTTCATTTATTTGGGCATAATTTGTACACAAATAATCAACAAAGTGTAGATAAAGGAAGCAAATACAGGGTTGTTTTTTCAGGAAAATAAAAGTCACTCCCATTCAGATTGACATAACCAAACAGCTTTTTTTGCAGAGCAGAAACAAGAAGAAATCTGCAACAAAGTTTGTAAAAAAAATCCTTGCACTGTACATTCATCACCTAGAGGGGTTTGTTTTTTTGTTTTTTTATTAAAAAAAGTGGAGTTACTATTTAAAACATTTGTTACCCCAACACATATTCTTGATATGTGTCTGCTGTACCAAGTACTTGTATGAGAAAGCATCCTGTTCTCTTTGTATTGCTTGTGAAATCCCTGGTGTTCCTTCCAGTCCCCTTGCATTCCTATTAAAAACTGACCACACTATGCAGGAGAGCAAATCGTGGTCAGTTCTCTAGCTATGCTAAGTGTACTCTCCTCCAATGATAAGACTTATCCTGACATGCCCACGCTGCACAGCCATTCACTGGCAAGCTCAGTGTACTGCTGCTTCTCCTCCCCCAGCTTGTATGCAGCTGAGAACAGAGGGAATGTGATCACCTTTAAAAAAGGGAAAAAAAAGTATTTATAATGTTTTTTGATATCTATACAAAAAATGTTTTTCATTTCTATTTTAAACAGAATGGGTTGTTTTACAAGGTGATTGTTTACAATACCTTTTAATTTTGCCTTCCCTTATTGACTACAATGCATTTTGCCAATATGGTGAAATTTAGGCCAAAACTATTTATTTTTACAGAAGTTTCAAGGAAATAAAAACTCAAATATTCGCTCATCCCTGTTTAAAACAAATGACCAGTGGCAGCTTATATATTTCCTTTGTTAAGATTTTTTTTTTTGTTATCTTGTATCAACCAAAGAGTTAATTAGTGACTGACAAACTAAAGAACAATTAGCTAAAACCTAAACCCTTGCACATGCAATGATCACAACAGGAGAGCAGGTGTCACAAGAGAGATTAGTGCAAGATGAGACAGGGGAGGACAGTGTAATCCAGCTAGAAATGCTAATTGCTTCTAAATTTGGCCTTTAATGGCTCCAGCAAGAAGAGAGAAGCAAACACAGTTTGACAGTTAGGGAGCCTTCGGGTGTGTCATCTGAAGGATGTGTATGGATGACACAGTGAAGCTGGCCATACACTAGTACAATTTTGTACAACCACTTGCCTACTGGGCACTTATACCCTCTTCCTGCCCAGACAAATTTTCATCTTTCAACGCTGTCACACTTTGAATGACAATTGTGCGGTCATGCAACACTGTACCCAAACTGAATTTTTATCATTTTTTTCACACAAATACATTATTTTGGTGCTATTTAATCATCACAGGGTTTATTATTTTTGCTAAATAAACAAATAAAGACTGAAAATTTTGAAAAAAAAATTATGTTTTCGTAGTTTGTTATAAAATTTTGCAAACAGGTAATTTTTCTCATTCACTGATGTGCACTAATGAGGCTGCACCGATGGGCACTGATAGGCAGCACTGTTAGGAGGCACTGATGGGCACAGCTAGGCGGTTCTGATGGGCACTGATGGACACTGATGAGGAGGCACTGATGAGGCTGCACTGACAGGTGGCACCGATGGGCACTGACAGGTGGCACTGATAGGACTGCACTGATAATCAGGACACTGATAATTAGTGCCCTAATTATCAGTGTACATGTCCCTTTAAGAGAAGCCAGTTATTGGCTCTCCTCTCCTCATGCTGTCAGCATAAGGAAAGGAGCGTTGATAACTGGCTTCGGTTTGCATCCATGATCAGCTGTGATTGGACGCAGCTGATCACGTTGTAAAGAGCTGCTGATTGGCTCTTTACCTCAATCTGTGATCAGCAGTGACCTCGGGACACTGCGATCACAGAGCGCGCTGCCCACGCTGTAGCCATCATTCGGCTATAGCATAGTCAGCAAGTGGTTAAAAAAAAATTCACACGGGCCGCTTTACTGTGCCCTGTGCAGGTCCGTGTTTTTTTTTTTTTTAATCAAAGAGCTTTTATTGAGCATAAGAAAAAATAATACATACAGCAGCCGATTTTGGTAAACATCGGACATAATAACAGCATTGCTCTATAGGGGTATACAGACCGCATCCCCCTGAATGATAACAGTAAAACAAAACAGACAGTGGTACCATGTATAATCGGTTGTATCAAAGAATAAAAAGTATATAAGTTGCATCTCGACAAACACTCCACCCCCCATTAATTACTGTCTGTTGGGGTGACAGAAAAACTAAGTGCACGTTGTGGGAGCCCTGAGCCATCTGTACCAGACCTTATCGTATTTGGAGGGGCACCCTCTATGAGAGTAAATGAGTTTCATATATGGTAACACCTTGTTGACCTCAGCCACCCAATGTGAGAATGCAGGAGGGTTGGGCCTCATCCAGACTCTGGCTATAACCTTCCGTGCCAGAAAGAGCGTTTCGTGTAGGAAAATTTTGCTAAATTTATTGATGTCCGGGTCTGGGAAGATACCCAGTAGGCAAGGTTTTGGCTGAAGTGTTATGGGAGAACCCATGGTGTCGTGTAAGAATCTCAATATCCGCTTCCAGAAGGCCTGGACCTTGGGACAGCGCCACAGTAAATGAAAAAAAGTGCCCGTAGCTTGACCACACATTGCGCAAGTGGGGGAAAAATCACTCTTGTACCTGGAGACTCTGAGCGGAGTGAGATAAGCCCTGTGTGTAATATAAATTTGTGTGAGGCGATCCGACGCAGGTCCGTGTTTTAAATAAACATGGGTTGCGTGCATCTCCATGCCAGCATCCCATTCATTTCTATTGGGACACCCAGCTGCACAGACACAGCCGCTGTGTCCTAATATGACATGCGTGTGAGTGTGGATTCGGGTCCCTGACCAGCACCCGCACGTCCTATTAGGACACAGAGGCTGTGTCTCTGCAGCCATGTGTCCCAATAGAATTAAATGGGGCGCCGGCACAGGGATGCATGCAGCACCTATGCATCTCTATGGTGGGAAAACACAGACCTGAACAAGGCCTGCAGTAAAGCGCCCCATGTGAATGGACCCTTCTAAATCTAGTACATAAATCGGATTAACCATACTCCCAAATATCGCTTTACTTACATTGTGTTTGTGGCAGAAGTTGACGGCTTGTAACGTTTGCCAGATTATGCTTTTTACAAGATGTTCTGGTACACTAAAGAAAACAGAAAGAAAATAAAACAAATCAGATCAGCCAAATTTCCCTTTTACAGAATGTGCACAGCCAGCAAGTCAATGTTATGTTCCAGTATGTTTTATCACCGTCACGTGTTATTTTTATTTTTTTTTTCAAGATGTGCAAAAAGAGATCACACAAACACTTGCAAGTAAAATCAAACTACTGTATATATAACATTTAATTAAGTAATGATAGATTGAGATCACAAAGTAACAATATTGAAAAATGTAACAAGAAATGTAGCTATACAGTAGCACCTTGGATTACGAGCATAATTTGTTCCAAAAGCATGTTTGTAATCCAAAGCACTCGTATATCAAAGCGAGTTTCCTCATAGGAATGGAAACTCAGATAATGCATTCCAGTGTCACTACTGGTGTATGCAGTACCGCATATGGCCAGAGGTACGGGGGCGCCGGAGACACTCGGAAACACTCGGGAAAGGAGTGTCTTCGAGCATCACCGGCGCCACCTGCACCTCTGGCCACATGTGGTACTGCACACCCCAGAGGCTTGAATACTGCTCATGTTGCGAGACAATGCTCGCAAATCGAGTCAGGATTAAAAAAAAATAAAGAAATAGCTTGTATTGCGAAAAGCTCGTAACCGCATTACTCGCAATCCAAGGTATTACTGTAGATGCCTTTTGCCAAGGAATTCCACCCGTTTTATGGCTTGGCAGATGATCAAACCAGATGCATGCACATAGCAGCCCTGGTGAGAGACTAACCTATTCCAAGTTTTGGCTGCGGTATATTCAGGAGTAATTGGTCGCATTGACCATCTGTAACCCCTGGAAAGTAGCATGAGCTTTTTAAGGTAGATTGCACACATTCCTTTAGTTAGTCAGTTTGTAAAAATTACATTTCTGTAGCATTAGGTCAGTCAAGGTAAAACCATTCCTATACCGGGCTTGGGATGCATTCCTATATATTTATTACTGAGCCAAAATACGGAAAATTTAACTTTTCCATCACAGTAATACAGCAGATTTTCTCTAGAAGGAAAATTTGTGGGAACGAGAGGATTTGTGCTGTGGGGGAGATTGGGGGGGGCAGAGCTAGGAGGGGAGATTTGTGCTGGGAGGTGTTTTTTTTTTAAGGGGGTGGGGGGTTGTGCTAGAAGGGGTGATTTGGGAGGGGAGCATTTGTGGAGGGAAAACTTTGTGTTAGGAAGGACGGCCTGTTTGCTTTGATCTGTGTGGGCTGGGAGTGGCTCTGAGTAGGCTGGTGACTCAGTGGCGTCACTAGGGTTGGTGTCACTTGGTGCGGCAAAACATGGTGTCACCCCCCCTCCTGTCTATCCTGCCCAGCGCCCTCCAGGCAGCGCACAGTCACGAGGCGCACCCCCAAATGACCCCTGTAAATTAAAGTATAGGGTGGTATTGGGCTGGCTGGAGCGATATAGGGCAGGTTGGGGTAATATAGGGCAGGTTGCAGTGGTATAGTGCAGTCTGGGGTGGCATAGGGCAGGTTGGGGTTGTATAGGGAAGGCTGGGGTGGTATAGAGCAGGTTGGGGTGGTATATGGCAGGCTGGGTGGCATTGGGCAGGTTGGGGTTATATAGGGCAGGGTGTGATGGCATAGAGCAGGTTGCAGTGGCATAGGGCAGGTTGGGGTGGTATAGAGCAGGTTGGGGTGGTATAGAGCAGGTTGGGGTGGTATATGGCAGGCTGGGTGGCATTGGGCAGGTTGGGGTTATATAGGGCAGGGTGTGATGGCATAGAGCAGGTTGTGGTGGCATAGGGCAGGTTGGGGTGGTATAGGGAAAGCTGGGGTGGCATAGGGCAGGGTGCGGTGGTATAGAGAAGGCTGGGGTGGCATAGGGCAGGGTGCGGTGGCATAGGGCAGGGTGGGGTGGTATAGAGCAGTTTGCGTGGCATACAGCAGGTTGCAGTGGCATAGGGCAGGCTGGGGTGACATAGGGCAGGTTGCGGTGGTATAGGGAAGGTTGGGGTGGCATAGGGCAGGGTGCGGTGGTATAGGGCAGGCTGGGGTGGCATAGGGCAGGCTGGGGTGGTATAGGGTAGGCTGGGGTGGCATAGGGCAGGTTGCAGTGGCATAGGGCAGGTTTCGGTGTCATAAGGCAGGTTGCGGTGGCATAAGGCAGGCTGGGGTGGTATGGTGCCAGGTTAGGACTCCATCATGGGGTGCAAGGTGGTCTGCTGCTGCTAGACAAAGCTATAGATTATATATAGATATTATGTAATATAGCTGGTCCATCCGCCCCTCCCCCCACCAGTCCAGCTAACTCAACTACTGTGCCTATTATATGTAATATAATATATCTGTGTCCAGCATCACCCCCCCCCCCCCATTATCATCATCAGACCAGCTCAGGGTGGGGGTGTCTCAGTCAGCTAATATAAATTATATAGTCAGTGTTGTCTGTCTGATAATGGGCGGGGGGGGGGGTGATGCTGGATATAGATATATTATATTACATATAATAGGCACAGTAGTTGAGTTAGCTGGACTGGTGGGGGGAGGGGCGGATGGACCAGCTATATTACATAATATCTATATATAATCTATAGCTGTGTCGCAGCAGGCCACCTTGCACCCCCCCCCCCCCCTTCATTATCATACAATACAGGTCAGGGCGCCAGACAGACTGAGTCCTCCTCCCACACTAGCTAGTAGCTCTGCCTCTTACAATGGCAACCGCCCCCCCGCTCCCCACACACACACACACCTACCTCATCTTGTGCTTGGGAGTCGGGCCGGCAGTGGAGACCCCCCCCCACCTGTTCTGGAGTCTTGACTGGAGAGGAGGAGGGCTGGGCAGCGACCCTCACAGCGTGCAGCCGGAGAAAGTTGTGTGTGACGTCACATCATCACAGTGCAGTGTGATGATGTGACAGGCTGACGCTCTGTAGGGTAGGGAGGGAGGAGGAAGAAGAATAAGGAACCGGAGGACACACACACACCAGGCGCAGCGGCGCTGGAAGTGTTGTTCCAGCCCAGCGGGGTGAAGTTGCTGAATTAAAGTGTCAGCTGTAAAAAAAAAAAAAAAAAAGAAAAAAAGAAAAAAAAAAAATTTTTCTCACCGTCGGAAGGGTGTCACCCCTCTAGCGGGTGTCACCCGGGTGCGGACCGCACCCCCCGCACCCCCCTAGCAACGCCTCTGTGGTGACTCACAGATAGCATCACTTCTCGGTTACCTCCCTCTGGCTTTTAGAGGGTTCTAGAAGAGAGTAGGGGAAGAGGGGTGGAGCTGTCTGACATGTCTCAGGGAGCCCTGAACAATCACCAACTAGGATTGTCAGGGGGCCGGCGTTCTTGATATACCAAGGGTCAGCCCAGCTGGGAAGGAATTGTCGGGTGGAAGAACTGAGGATGGAGTGATAGGTTGTCTGGGCCTTTGAGGGCGCTCCCCATTCTGGGGGGGTGACCTTGGGCCTGGTACTCGGGTGCAGGACAGATTCCATCAAGAACGCATGAAGGATCTGAACAGGAGGCACAGAGAGGAGTAAGAGAGGACAGCAGGAGCTAGTACTGCTGGGCAAGTCCTCAGGAGGGAACCAGCGGGGTGTGCAGCCAGGAGGGCTGGTGAGTGACATGTGCTATCAGGAGGACTGGAGAGGCATGCCAGAGAGGACTGAGAGGAAACAGTCAGAGCAGGGTGTGGAGCCAGTAAGGATTGCAATGTCACAGGTAGTGGAGTCAGGCAGCTGCAGCCAGGAGCTAATCCGGCTGCTAGCGGGGCGCTTTTACCCCCCCTCGCTAGCGGCCGAGAAAGGGTTAAAACTAGTGCAAAGCACCTCTGCAGAGGCGCTTTGCCGGCGGTATAGCCGTGGTGCCCATTGATTTCAATGGACAGGAGCGGTATACACACCGGTCCTTCACCGCTCCAAAGATGCTGCTAGCAGGACTTTTTTTACCGTCCTGCTAGCGCACCGCTCCAGTGTGAAAGCCCTCGGGGCTTTCACATTGGAGACACAGCAGCGGCTGTTTCAGGGCGCTTTGCAGGCGCTATTTTTAGCGTTATAGCGCCTGCAAAGCGCCCCAGTGTGAAAGCTCTCTAAGGGGACCCACGGTCCCTGCCTGCAAATGGCAATTTCTAGGGCCTGACTGAGTCAGTGTTGGGCCTAACCATGTGCTAGTGAAGTGTTGTGCGAGAGAGAAGTAAAGTGTATATAGTGTCCCAACTTTTTGAAAATACAATCAACCAATTGTTGGTTCTACTGGGTATCCCATATACTTCTATCCCTATCCAAGTTCAACCTCAATAAAATAACAAAACAAACATATGGACTGTTCATTGTCTAGAAGGTGATTGTGAAGTGAATGCCGGGCTGGGCAGGGTGACAGGTGGACCACAACTTTCAGCAGCCCCTACGGGGTACAGCTACATGAGGAGTAGAGGATTTGGGGGGCAGGGGGGCATAGATTTATGCAGGGTTAGGGATTGTATTGGGGGTGGGAATTTCTACTGGTAAGAGGGAGAATTTATGCTTGGGAGAATTTGGCTTTCAAAAGGGAATTTAGATTAGTGCTCACATTTTTATAAAGATATAAAAATACATTATACAGTAAATACAATTTTTTCCTTTTTTCTAAGTGATCCCATTCCCTCTGTTCTCCGCTGCATAAGAGCTGGGGAGGATAAGCAGCAGTACACTGAGCTTCCCAGTAAATAGCTGTGCAGCGGGTGCGTGTCAGGACAGGTCTGATGGGTTTACACTGCCGTACGGAGCGGATCACAGCAGGAGTCCAATGCGTCACTGTTCACCGTTTCAGGTCCGATTTCGGTCCGAATTTTTGCCTGAACTCGAACCTGAAACAGACCAGAAGATGCACAGGACTCCTGTGCAATTCTTACCGCAGCCGTCCAGGAGCTGTGTGAACTGGCTCCATTGAGAGCCGGTCACAGTCTCCTGACATGAGAATTGGATGCAGGGAAACCCACATTCAATTTACAATAGTGTGAACCCAGCCTAAAGGGGAGTACACTAAGTTCCCAGCACAGCTAGAGAACTGACCACGATGTGCTCTCCTGCTTGGTGTGGTCAGGTTTTAATAGGAAAGCAGAGTGACTGGCAGGAGCACCAGGGATTTCACACAAAGGAAGTACCGTATTTATCGGCGTATAACACGCACTTTTTTCCCCTTAAAATCAGGGGAAAATCGTGGGTGCGTGTTATACGCCGATACTCCGTCGAATTCCCCTGCTGAAAACGAGCGAGAGGAGCGAGCGGAGCCGAAGCCGAAGTACAATCGGCTTTACTCGGCTCCTCTCGCAGTCCCGCCCATCTCTGACTGCGCCGCTGACATAGAGAAAGCCGAGTGTACTTCGGCTAGTCTCGGCTCCTCTCGCAGTCCTGCCTGTGACTGTGAGCAGAGCTGAGTCTAGCCGAAGTACACTCGGCTTTCTCCGTCAGCGGCGCAGTCAGTGGAGATGGGCGGGACTGCGAGAGGAGCCGAGTCTAGCCGAAGTACACTCGGCCCCGCTCGCTCCTCTCCACAGAAATCGGCGCCAAATTTAAAAAAACGCCGGGACTGACACGATCGCAAAGGCACTGGGCAAGGCTGCAGATGGACAGATGGACACTGGGCAAGGCTGCAGATGGACAGATGGACACTGGGCAAGGCTGCAGATGGACAGATGGACACTGGGCAAGGCTGCAGATGGACACTGGGCAAGGCTGCAGATGGACAGATGGACACTGGGCAAGGCTGCAGATGGACACTGGGCAAGGCTGCAGATGGACAGATGGACACTGGGCAAGGCTGCAGATGGACAGATGGACACTGGGCAAGGCTGCAGATGGACAGATGGACACTGGGCAAGGCTGCAGATGGACAGATGGACACTGGGCACGGCTGCAGATGGACAGATGGACACTGGGCACGGCTGCAGATGGACAGATGGACACTGGGCAAGGCTGCAGATGGACAGATGGACACTGGGCAAGGCTGCAGATGGACACTGGGCAAGGCTGCAGATGGACAGATGGACACTGGGCAAGGCTGCAGATGGACAGATGGACACTGGGCAAGGCTGCAGATGGACAGATGGACACTGGGCAAGGCTGCAGATGGACACTGGGCAAGGCTGCATGCTGCATTTAAATGTAAGTTTTTTTTCCTTGAATTTCCCTCCTAAAAGTTTTTTTCCTTAAAATTCCCTCCTAAACTTGGGGTGCGTGTTATACGCCGATAAAGACAGTAATACAAAGAGAACAGGAGACTTTCTCATACAAGTACATAGTACAGCACAAGTTAAGGTAAAAAAACACTTTAAAGTGGTTGTAAACCGCTGAAGAATAAAATATAAAACCTGTAAGACAACAACATAATGTGCTAGTATGCATCGCATACTAGCACATTATGAAATACCTTAGAACAAAGCCCTTGCAGTGGCACCCGCTCACCGCTGAAATGGCTGACATCTTCCCCCTGGTGTTTGTTCCGGGTTCACACGTTCCGGCGCTGTGAGTGGCCAGAGCCACATGCGCGCGGGAGCCACTGTTTCCAGCACAGGACTCTGAAGGGCTGGCACTGTAAGCGGAACCTTCAGAGTGCTGCACCGATGATGTCATCGGCTGCATGCACTCTGAATATCTCCTAAACAGTGCAAGTTTAGAAGATATAGACAGTACCTATGAGTAAGCCTTATTTTAGGCTTACCTGAAGGGACAAGTGGTGTAACAGAGTTTACAACCACTTTACTTCTATGCTGCAGCATGAATGTGATGCTGCAGTTGTCCCCCGCTGGCTCTAAGCCCGAAAACTAAGCAATCACAAGACCACTGATCGCTCAGTTCTTGGTCTTATCAGAGTGGAGAGCGGTGACCATTAGCTGGTTCTGGCTCTCAGCTGCGTGCTGAAAGGCGGAGCCAGCTGTCAATCAGGCAGCTGGGTGGATCTCAACAATATTGACGGGATCCTTCCAAAGCCTGGAGCGACTCCACCATGTCAGTTGATAGTGGGCAATAGCTTGCTATCAACTGATTCTGGGTCACAGGAGAGAAAAAGTAAGGGCACTCCTGTGACCTGCAAGGGAAATATGGCAAAAAAGCATTGACCATACATCTCTTTTAATGATGTATTATTGATTACAGAGCTGTAATAATTTGTCATTTATATCTGTTTAGTATTCAGCTTTAAAGGTACGTACAGGCCCCTGAAGAGCCATAGCCCTTGAGCTCTTGTTTAGGTATTTGCTCACCAGAATAGGTATACTCCATGAAGCTAAATGAAACAGAATTGTGTGCAACATTATATTTTCTCTGCTAAAATGTTACGATATTTAGAAAGAACCTATTAATTTCTTGTGAAACAAAAAAAAAAAAGAAAGACCCTATTAAATTTCGTAGTGAAAAAAAAAAAAAAAAAAAAAAACGAGAAAGCCGCTGACCATTACATGGAGGACTGCCAGTAAGGTGATGAACAAATCTACAAAGATCTCCGGTATTAACCGTTTCCTGACCTCCCATGTCCTTAATGGATTGCGCTGCCACAGAAACAGACAAAGGGCCAAGCGGTAATGAATTCCTTCCCCCATATAGAGTAATAAAAAGGCAGGCACACAGGATGGGCAGTAAAGCAGCTGTCAATTCAAACCGGCCTCATAAAGACCCAAATACTATGGCTCTTATCACCATAGCAAACCCGTACTGGCCCAGCTCCAAATTAACCTCTTCCATGCTGGGGGTTATTAGACATTCACGTTTATTTTGTATTTTTAGTGTCTGACACTAAATAGATGATAATATAATAAAAGCCCACCACTGAAACAAGCTGAGTAGGGCAGTAGGGCTACAAAGAAAAAAAACATTGAGCTCATCAACTTTCATTAGTGACAGATACAGAAGCCATATCTTATGCAAGAGCAATAAAGCAGTATAACCGTTCAAGTGTATCTACGGTAAACCCAAGAGAACAAACATTTAATACACTGCAGCTTACCAGTCCTTAGAAGTGGTGACTGCATTCGTTTTTTTTAGGCTAAAGGCCTGTGTACACACAATCGGATTTTCTGACAACAAATGTGTGATGGCGGGGTTTTGTCGGAAAATCCGACCGTTTGTACGCGCCAGCGGACAATTGTTGTCAGAATTTCCGACAACACATGTTTTTTAGCATGCTTTAAAACTGTCCGACAACAAATGTGTCTTGTCGGATTATCCGATCGTGTGTACACAAGTCCGTCGGAATAAAATCCAAAGTACAAACACGCATGCTCCGAACCAATGCTAACCATAGCACAACATTAGCAGAAGTTGGCCAAAGGGTGGCGCTAAAGAGCTGAAAAAACACGTAGCTTCATGTATGTTGGCTGAAAAAGTTCTGCCGTCTGTATGCATTCCAAGTTCACGGCCAACGCCCTTCGCACAAAATTCCACGGATTTGTCCGATGGAAATCCGATTGTGTGTACGAGGCTTTATGCGGCGTACACACGATCGGAAATTCCAACAAATGTTCGATATGTCGGAAATTCCAACTGTGTGTAGGCTCCATCGGAGCTGGTCGGTAAGTAGGCTTGGTTTTTCCCTGGGCATTCCCCAGGCCATGTTGTTATCTGCTTTAGCCTTCCAATGCTACTTACCGTGATAGCCAGCTATAGATGGGGGCGGTGGACATGTTTTTGTTTTCACCTATGGTGCTTGTATTGGTCCAGCAGTGCACCAACACCTTTGCTGCCATTGTGCTACGCTGGGTGTTTGGTGTGCTCCTGTACCTTTAAGGAGGGGTGGCTCCCCTTCAGTCCACCTGCCCTCATCTAACCATCAGAATGCATGTGCCTCCATTGTGGGGACACTCAATGTTAGTGTAGGACCACAGACTCCAGGGGGCCTTGGCGTGGCTCTGTGGCTCACGCATGCGTTTGCAAATGCGTGCGGACAAACCCCTGTTTTTAACGCATACTGTTAGACAGGTTAATTGGTTGTCAGCGAGCTGGTCGGTAAGTATGCTTGGTTTTTCCCTGGGCATTCCCCAGGCCATGTTGTTATCCATCGGACATTTGCTGTCGGAATTTCAGACAACAAAAATTTGAGAGCTGCTTCTCAAATTTCCGACAAGAAAAGTTCTTGTCGGAAATTGCGATCGTCTGTGTGCAATTCCGACGCACAAAAAACCACGCATGCTCAGAATCAAGCAGAAGAGCCACACTCCGTATTGAACTTCATTGATCTCGGCTCGTCGTACGTCTTGTACGTCACCGCGTTCTTGACGTTCAGAATTTCCGACAAGATTTGTGTGACCGTGTGTATGCAAGACAAGTTTGAGCCAACATTCCGTTGGAAAAAAATCCACGGTTTTGTTGTCAGAATTTCCGATCGCGTGTACGCGGCATTAGGCAGGCCATACATGGGTGGAATTTCTAAAGAATTTTCTTACGAAAATCTTATCTAAAAATTTTTGTTCGTATTTCGCACCATTAGTGGGCTGCATCAACAGCCGATTTTCGTGCGGCCATTGAATTTTAATAATCGGACATGTTGGACATTTTTCGAAAAACAACGATTTTCTAATCAATGATGGGAGAATCGTAATCGAAAAAGAAATGCGCATGTGCAAGAAAAGAAAATTCCCGGAAAGAAAAGCAGATTCCCACGAAAATTATTTTCTGTAGCAACATGAGGTGAAAATTGAAGGCTTGGTTGGTCGAATTTCGAAATCAATGGTGGCACCGCCACCAACGGATCACAAAACGCACACATTTTCTGATTTTCAAAAGAAACTGCTTTTGAAATTTGACCATGATGTATGTCCTGCCTAAGAACAAGTACAGAAAATTGATCTGCCCAGAAATGCAGAGTCCTTTTCACTTCCAGCGAGATGAACTGCAAGCACAATCTTATCTTCTATCTATAAAATACTAATCTCGCCACTCCCCATGTAAAGGAGATGAAGAGAGGAAGATATGTTTGAAACCCAGCCTGGGTGGCAACCATGGCTACCTTTAGAGATGAGTGAGTGTAGCCACCCAAGGACAAGAAGTGTTTTTCGTTTCTTTTTTTATTGGAGGATCATCAGGTGAAAATAAAAGGGAGAAAAGCCTGAAATAAGACTAATGCAATCACATTCATTAGGCTACTTTCACACTGAAGCGCTGGCGGTATACCGCCGCTATTTTTAGCGGCACTATACCGTCGTTTTCGCCACGATTTGCGGGCGCTAGCGGGGTGATTTTAACCCCCGCTAGCGGCCGAAAAAGGATTAAACCCTGCCGCAAAAACGCTGTTTTGTGGCGTTTTGTGGGCGGTTTGGAGGCGCTACCCCATTGATTTCAATGGGCAGGGGCGCTATAGCAGCAGTATTTTTACCGCGCCTCAAAGATGCGGCTGGCAGGAGTTTTTTACCATCCTGCAAGCGCACCGCTCCAGTGTGAAAGCCCTCGGGCTTTCACACTGGATACAAAGGAGCGGCTCTTTCAGGGCGCATTGCAGGTGCTATTTTTAGCGCAATAGCGCCTGCAAAGCGCCTCAGTGTGAAAGCAGCCTTATACTTTCCATCTCCCCCAAATTACAAACAATAATATCGTGCACCCCATAAATAATAAGGAACCTGGTTTGAATCCCAACCAGGACACTACCTGCATTGAGTGTGCATGCGTGGGTTTCCTCAGAGTACTCCAGTTTCTTCCCACACTCCAAAAACATGCTGGTAGGTTAAAGTGGATGTAAACCCGCCATACACCCAGTGAAGTGAACAGCCTCAGATAATACACAGAGTGTCCAAATCTCCCTACATAAGTTTTACATGTATATCTGCTGTCTTCGCATTTATATACTGTTTAGAAAGTTCAGATCATGTTAGGAGACTTTCTCTTTAACACAGAGTGTGATGTCTGGGCATACAGCCAAGATAGCTAACATTGCTGATTGGAGGAAAAGCACACACCCCCTCTCATCATAGGCAGAGACTCTCAGAGGTGTTTTGTAACAGGGCCAGCTCCCTGTTAATCTATTTTAGCAACCTCCCCCGACAGAAATTTCAGGCTGCCTTTATCTAACGTGTCAGAGAATTTGTCAGGATAACTTGTTATTAGGTTGATAACAGGAATGGTTCAGGAGAGAGCTATGGGGATTTAGCTCTTTGAAGAGAGATAACAAAATACTGCAGATATATGTGCCCAGCTCAAATTTCATGAATCGGGTTTACATCCACTTTCATTGGATAAACTGGCCTTAGCATGTGAGTATATGCATGTCGCTGCCAGACTCATCCACCTTACCAACCGTTCAGTGTCCGCCACTCCTCTCTGCCAATCCCTCCACTGGCTTCCCATTGCCCAACGAATACAATTCAAAACACTAACAATAACATACAAAGCCATTCACAATTCTGCCCTGAGCTACATCACAAATCTTGTCTCCAAATATCATCCAAACTGTCCTCTTCACTCCTCCCAAGACCTTCTACTCTCTAGATCCCTTGTCTCCTTCTCCATTGCTTGTCTCCAGGACTTCTCTAGAGCCTCTCCTATCCTCTGGAACGCACAACCCCAATCTGTCCGGTTATCTCCTACTCTGTCCACTTTTAGGCAATCCCTGAAAACTCATCTCTTCAGGGAGGCCTATCCTGCCTCCAGCTAACAACCGAATCTTCTACTTCCCTCATCAGTTCATCCCTCACAGTCCCTACCTTTTGTTTCACCAGCCCCTCCCTCTTAGATTGGAAGATCGCAGGAGCAGAGCTCCTCTAACCCTCTTGTTTTGAATTGTACTGTTGGTGTAGTCAGTGTCCCCCTGCATTGTAAAGCACTACGCAAACTGTTGGCACTATATAAATCCTGTATAATAATAATAATAGAATGCATGACCTTAGACTGTTTAGCTCCTTGAGGGCAGGGACAGGTGAAGGTACAATATGTAAAGCACTGCGTACATTTTCAGCGCTAGATTAGTAAATCCCTTAAATGAATAAATAAATAGTAAACAGATTTTCCTGTCTTGACCTTAGGGTCAGTAGCCTTGCCTAGTCTAAACTCACATCAACTGTCCTAGTCACAGAAAATCCCACGCAACAACCGTGACGTCTGTGACAACGCTCCATAATGCGGATCTCGTTGGCAGTGACACACTATTTACATACACGAGAAGCTGGAGTGTTGCAATTGTTTTAATATGGTCAGATCAGAACAGTAAAATTGCGCAGAGTTCTCCTTTCCCTGTATTACCTCTGTTTGTTTTGGCGACCGTTTCTTCATATTAAAGATTAGTGCGGCTTGCTTAACAAAGTTACAAGCACTTATCCTGCACTTAGCTGGTAACGGTGTCTGCTTATGACAAGGAATTTCGGGCCTTGGCCTTTAATTAAGCAGCACAACAGAATGAATGTCACTCAGTCATATAATCTCACCAATAATAGCGTTGGATGGAGATAATCTCTTTAAGTTGCAGAATGGTCGCGTGTTGTGCGTGACATGTAATTAGGGAACAGGGGCTATATTGTTTTTCAGATAGGTTGGGCTCTGAGATATGGAAGTAGAAACTACCAAAGACAGAGATAAGCTTTATAAATATGGGAACAAATAAAACCTTTACCAGTTTTTAGGCCTCGTAGAATGGTGGTTGCCATCCACCGGGCCAAGGCCTACTGCCGGGCCGTGGCCTCCTTCCTACTATCTCTTCAGTCAGTTGCAGATCCTCTAACTTCCGACAGTGCCTGTCAGCTTCTAAAATGTCTCCCAACCTTCCACAGTGGGTTGCAGTTCCCCCAACCTCCCACAGTCCCACCCAGCTCCCTGCAGTGCCCCCCCCCCCCACAGCTTATTGAAGCGCCTCCAGCCTCCCCATAGTGTTTCCAACCTACAACAGCTGTCCCCCAACCCCTGCAAAGTCCCCAGCAACCTGGAGAGACCAAAATGGAAACCAGTGCAAAATATTCCGCGCTGCCTAAACAAAAGCAGCTAACACAGCCAGTGGACAAATGGTGAAAACATACAATAAAAAACGTGTAGCGCTAAATGAATAAAACTGCACCTGAATATAATGAAATACAATGTGCAACCGTGCTACATGATCAAATGAACACAAAAACATATGGAAGTCCAAATGAATGAAAATAATAATAAAAATTAATTCCAATGTGAATGGTCAATGGTGGTATTCCTGAAGTGATACAAGTGCAATAAAAATATAAATAGTCACCACCAATGAAAGATATGTCAATGATAAATAAAAAAAGTTCAAAATAGATGACAGTGAAGGTGCTCCCAAATGACTGCAATGCAGCAAATGCAAACTGTGAAGTAACCGCCACCAACCAATAGAAAGAAAGGCTTACCAGAAATAGTGGACCCAAAAGAACGTACGTTCAAAGGGTCGACTAGGCATAGGTAAACCACTGTGATGAATGAATCCTCAGTTGCAGTTCGGACAGAGCATCTCACACAACAATCCAATTAGGAAACACAGGGGGGGGGGGCTTCTGATCCAGATGGTAGTGCTTATGAGTAAGGACCCAGTTAGAGCCAGCCGGTAAAGCAGTATGAAGTACAAAAATTTGAGAAAAGAGAAGGGCACATAGCGTGATACTGTATCAAAAAAAAGTATTTAATGTAGGTAAAAACACTTACAATAGAAGAATAAAACAGCGCTTGTAGATAATCAATGGCAACAGTGGAGTCTCCCGACGCGTTTCGCAAGAGATTGCATCGTCTGGGGTGAGCCCCCACTGCTGCCCTCCATATATTTATAGACATTATGATTCCTTGATTAAGAAGCCATTCCCTGGGCATCCACAGATCAACCAATCACTTCCTGTTAGATGAGGGTGGAGTCCCTGTTTGCACTCCAAGCCTCAACTTAGATCTCACTAAGGGATGGTGGAGTAGGCACTAAGATGCCCAGGTGTATGTTAATCAATGTCTGCGCACAAATAAAAGGCCCATGACGTCACTAATACTATGGCTCCTTATAGGTGCTTGGGAGTTAGTTCCGGGTTAATAAAATATCATCCCGGTCCGCATGTCAAGCCTGCATATGATCCCTGCAAACCTACCAGCCCGTACTATCATTTCCGGACTCCCGCTGATAAAATGGAGTCCCGGCTTGTGTATCAAGCCTCATTTTGATGTCAGCATGCGCTTCAAGCCTCATACTGACATCAATGGGACCTAGTAAGTTACGTGACGAGTGGGATTGTGCCTGACGCGATGTGCACGCCGAGAGCGAAGCGGCGTGAATGAGATAAATCTCCAACACGCCAATCCTCCTCAGCTGAACACGTGACCACCGACCTAATATGTACGCAATCGTGACCACCAGACCTCTCCAGAAACCTCATCTCCCACTAGGCCACCAAGTCTGCTGCAGAGTCCCCTAACCCCCTCCAGAACCGCCATCTTCCCCCAGCCCCATTCAAAGCATTCCAATATATATTTTACATCCCCATACTTTTAATGTGGAAGTATTACATTTTGCAGTTGGGGCATGGAAAGTTTTGGAAGAATTTACTGGGCCTTGGTCTCAATAGGGTTGATACCCACTTTCCTAGAAGACCTCTGCCTGACCGACTGGGGCTTTACCACTGATGGGCATGACTGGGGCTTTACATAAGATTTATACTGAAGCAAAATTTCACTCCGTCATAATCGTACACACGACCATTTTTCTCGTCGGGAAAATTAATTTTTTTTCTCTTTGCCGAGAAAAACGACCGTGTGTGGGCTTTTGGTCATTTTTCCCAACGAGAAAAACGGCATTAATCACGACGAGAAAAATTAGAACATGCTCTAATTTTTCTCGTTGTGATTCACGGCATTTTCTTTTTCGTACATCACGGGACACAGAGCGACTTAGTCATTACTAATGGGTTATATAGATTACCTTCAGGTGTTGGCACTGGCCAATTCCAAACCGGAAGTACCCTCCCCTATATAAGCCCCTCCCATCCGGGAGCACCTCAGTTTTTTGCCAGTGTCTAAGGTGTTGGCCAAAGAGTAACATTTGTTTCACTGGGCTTGCGTACAGGTTCTTTTGGGCCTTAGTAAGCTGTTCCGGATCCCACCAAAAAAGCTTCATAGCTAAACGGTCGGTACCCGGGCCTTGCAGCAGAAGAGCAAGGTTTTGCCTGTAATGCCTCTCTTAGGAGGGCTGGACCCTGGGATCCAGAGCTCTGGTCATACCCACGACCAAGATGTTGTCTGTGCAGGGTGCTATACAGGTCCAGGGGAGTGGAATCCTTGGGAACCCGGTCCCTGAAGGTTTAATTACAATGCCTGCCGTGATAGGTGAAGTTTGGACTTCTGTGGACCAAACAAAGTCCTGCGGCGGGGATCAGGTAAGTGGGGGCCCCCAGGAACTTGGTTCTATTGGGGGACCCCCAAGCCTAATTTGTCTTTCTGTCTGTTACCTAACGGTATTCCCGCTAATATCTGTGTATGCCTGTAACTACTGAAAATGTAAAATTTTAATAGTAGTCAAGAAAAAAAAAAAAAAAAAAGGGACCGCGGTACCTGTGTTAAACCACTAGAGGCCGCTGTAGTCCATTTTTCTTGTCATGTGGATCTTTGGTTTTCTCAAGTCAAAAGATCCAGGCAGTTGGTAAGTTTCTCTGTGGGAATCCACTTCCTCTGCCCTGTTGCTGCGCTCATCCACCGCACAGGCCCTCCGGCAAAAAGGGCCCTGGCTCCTAGTCCCTGTTTGATTTCGAAAAGGGCGCCAATGGCGCACGGGCGCGTGCGCGTGCACGCGCCTCCTATGAAAAAAAAAGGGGCGGGGCGGGTGGATGACGCTCGATGCGCGCCGCGGCGCTTCTGCGCATGTGCAGGCGTCCCAGCATGGATAAAAGACACAGTACAAGTGTCAGCTGGATGCAAACAGAGCTAGCAACAAACAGTGGCACACAGAGGCGGTTGATGCAGGCATCCCCATAGAAAGGCACTTTAGTGGACACCAGCTGGTATATAGCAGCAACTGTGTTAGACTATTACCAGCAAAAATTGGTGCATGACGACGGGAATACCTCAGCTTTGTGCCTAAAGGATATGTCGTCCAGACGCTCCGGAAATAGGTCTTCCAGGAAGCCAAAGGGGTCTCCATCGGGCTCTGAGGATATTGGGCATGCTTGTACTGCACCAATCTCCCCTGAGAATTCAGAGGTCAGTAGCCGTAGAAACCCCGCAGGAGTGCCTGGTGCTGCGGCTGTCCCCAGTCCACCTGCTCCTGTATATATAACAGAGGAGGTTTTATCCTCAACTCTGGGAGGATTGGAAGAGAGATTAACAGCATTGATCGCTGCTTCCCTGTCACAGGAAAAGCGCGTCCGATCTCCGTCTCCTCCTTCAGAGTGCCTGTTAGTGGAGGAACAGCCCCACACAGAGATCGACCTACCTGAAGGGGATCAGGATGAGGTTGATTCAGTTATGGAGGAATCAACAGTGGAAGAACCTTTCTCAGCATCTCAGGCTGAAAGATTATGGGTTCAGTCTCTGACTAACATGGTCCGATCAGCATTTAAAATGCCTCTGGCGGAACCACCATCCACTACGGTTTCCTCGCTGGGGTCGCTAAAAGCTCCCCAGGCTGTCTGTTCCTTCCCAATCCACCCTTTATTAGAAGGGCTTATTTACCAGGATTGGGAGCATCCTGATAAAATATTTGCTCCCCCCAAGAGATTTCCGGTGATCTATCCCATGGAGGATAAGTTCATAAAAAAATGGAGGGTCCCTACAGTGGACGCAGCCATCTCTTCTGTTAACAAATCACTGACATGTCCAGTAGATAATGTTCCAATGTTCAAAGACCCAATAGATAAAAAATTGGAGTCTTTACTAAAATCTGCTTTCTCTACAGCAAGCATGGTGACACAACCTGCGGTAGCAGCGATTGGAGTCTGCCAAGCAGTGAAAGATCAGTTGAAACAAGTCTTAAGGGACTTACCAGATCAGCAGGCTCTTGCCCTAGCTGACCTGCTTAGAGCCTTGTGTTTTGCGGTGGACGCCATAAAGGATACAATCCAACAGGCCTCCCGCTTTACGCTGTCTATAGTACATATGCGTAGGCTTCTGTGGCTCAAAAACTGGTCTGCTGAAGCTCCCTGTAAAAAACTGCTGGTTAGCTTCCCATTTCATGGAGAACGCTTATTTGGAGAAGATCTGGACAAATATATCCAGAAAATTTCTGCCGGTAAAAGTTCACTCTTACCGGTTAAGAACAAGGGTAGAAGTCCTTCTTTTAAGAGGCCTACTTCTCCAGTCCCGGGCACATCGGCTGTGAAGCAGTTCCGACGGCCTCCGCGGTCAAATTCAGGGGGCAGAAATCAGGGACAATCACAGGGTAACAAGAAACCCTGGATCAAGAGAGGTACAAAACCTCTCCCCAAGGCATGAAGCGTTGCCCCCACTCAATCGGGTGGGGGGAAGACTTCAGTTGTTCACAGAGACCTGGCGGGACACCATCAGAGACAGATGGGTGCTCTCCGCAGTAAGTCTGGGATACAAGCTGGAGTTAAAAGGCACTCCTCCTGCCCAATTTATGAGGTCAAACGTGCCAAGAGATCCCCAGAAGAGAGGATCCCTCCTTCTGGCACTAGAACAACTATTGCTCCAAGGTGTAATCATGAAGGTTCCCCTAGAAGAAAGCGGATTCGGGTTTTACTCGAACCTTTTCACAGTCCCCAAACCAAATGGGGACGTGAGGCCCATATTAAATCTAAAAGGGCTAAACAAGTTCCTAAATATCAGGACTTTTCGGATGGAGTCTATCCGATCGGTGGCCACCGCCCTACAAGGGCAGGAATGGTTAGCCTCGATCGACATAAAGGATGCTTATCTGCATATTCCCATCTTTCCGGCCCACCAGAAATTTCTACGCTTTGCAGTAGAAGGGCGCCATTTTCAGTTCAGAGCCTTACCTTTCGGTCTGGCCACAGCACCACGAGTGTTCACAAAAATTCTGGCCCCATTATTGGCCAATCTAAGAACACAGGGTGTAACGATAATGGCATATCTAGACGACCTGCTACTAATAGACCACTCAGTGGAAAAGCTGGAAGTAGCTATTCACAAGACAATCAAGTATCTGGAATATCACGGTTGGATTATAAACCGGGACAAGTCAGCTCTAAGACCAGTCAAAAGTCTGGAATACTTAGGGCTAAGGCTGGATTCAAATCAGAGAAAGATTTTCTTACCTCCAGAGAAGGTGTCGTCTTTAAAAGATTTGACCCACTTCGTGGGTACAAAAAGAAAACCATCCATACGCCTCTGCATGAGGCTGCTGGGAAAAATGGTGGCTTCATTCGAAGCGGTACCCTACGGTCAATTCCATTCAAGGAATTTGCAAAGGGCCATACTGTCAGCCTGGAACAAAAAAGTTCAGGCTTTAGACTTACCAATGTCCCTGTCCCCTTCCGTTCGCAAGAGCCTCCATTGGTGGTTGGTGCCCCAGAATCTGGAAAAAGGGAAACCCTTCAGTCCGGTTTCTTGGAAGGTAGTCACTACAGATGCCAGCCTCATAGGCTGGGGGGCAGTACTGGAGCAATGGTCTCTCCAGGGCAAGTGGTCAGAAGCAGAAAAGGCCCTGCCCATCAATCTCTTAGAGATACGAGCAGCCCGGTATGCCCTAGTAGCATGGACATCCAAACTTCAAGGGTCCCCTGTCAGAATTCAATCAGACAATGCCACAGCAGTGGCATATATCAATCACCAGGGTGGCACCAGGAGTCGTGCAGCCCAGAGGGAAGCAAATTGCATCCTGGAGTGGGCAGAAAAATATGTCCCAGCCATATCCGCGGTTTTCATCCCAGGAGTGGAAAATTGGAGAGCGGACTTTTTAAGTCGCCAACAATTATGCCCGGGGGAATGGTCTCTTCACCCCGAGGTTTTCTAGGCAATATGCCAGCGGTGGGGAACACCGGATGTAGATCTGCTAGCATCCAGATTCAACGCAAAGGTGGACAGATTTGTGTCTCGCACAAGGGATCCTCTAGCTTGCGGCTCGGATGCCCTAGTGTTCCCTTGGGATCAGTTCAAGCTGATATATGCATTCCCACCGCCACAATTGTTACCGCGATTACTCCGCAGAATCAGGGTAGAAAAGAAACCAGTGATTCTGGTGGCTCCAGCGTGGCCCCGAAGGGCATGGTACGCGGAGATTGTAAAAATGTCAGTGAGGAGTCCTTGGACCCTCCCACATCGTCCGGACCTGCTGTCGCAAGGACCGATATACCACCCTTCCTTACCAGCCCTAGGTTTGACGGCCTGGCTATTGAAGCCCACATTCTGAAAAAGAGAGGGCTCTCTAATTCTGTGGTATCTACCATGATCAATGCCAGGAAGCCGGTATCCAGGCAGATCTATTATAGGATCTGGAAAGCGTACATTACGTGGTGTGAGGCCAAGAGATGGCATCCACGTAAGTACGTGATAGGGAGGATTTTGGACTTCCTACAGTGGGCTGTAGATAGGAAGCTGGCCTTGAGTACTATCAAGGGTCAGATTTCGGCCTTGTCAATATTTTTTCAAAAGCCCTTGACTTCGCATTCACTAGTCAAAGCTTTCATACAAGGAGTGATGCGTATTAGCCCTCCGGTTAGTATTCCCATATGTCCTTGGGACTTAAACCTGGTTCTGTCAGTTCTACAGAAACAACCGTTTGAACCATTGCAACATATTTCCTTGGTTCTTCTCACCAGGAAATTGATTTTCTTAGTAGCCGTTTGTTCGGCTAAAAGAGTATCGGAATTAGCCGCCTTGTCCTGTAAGGAGCCATATCTGGTTGTCCATAAGGACAGAGTAGTATTACGTCCTCATCCAGCCTTTCTTCCTAAGGTGGTATCGAGGTTTCATTTGAACCAAGATGTGGTTCTTCCTTCTTTTTTCCCCAAACCTAGCTCGGTAGAGGAAAAGTTATTACATTCCTTGGATTTAGTAAGAGCAGTTAAAGCTTATCTAAAAGCCACTGCTCAGATTTGCAGAACGGATACTTTGTTTATTCTGCCGGAAGGCCCTAAAAAGGGTCAGGCAGCATCAAAATCCACTTTAGCCAAGTGGATTCGACAGGTCATAATACAAGCCTATGGCTTGAGAAAGAGACCGCCTCCGTTCAAAGTTAGGGCGCACTCCACAAGAGCAGTTGGAACTTCATGGGCAGTGCATCACCAGGCCTCCCTGGCTCAAGTATGTAAGGCCGCAACATGGTCTTCGGTACACACGTTTACTAGATTCTACCAGGTAGACGTTAGAAGTCAGGAGGATGTCGCCTTTGGGCGCAGTGTGTTGCAGGCCGCAAAAGATCCTCATGCCTGATGGCGCCCAGCTTATGTATCCCTCCCCTCATTTGGCATTGCTTTGGGACGTCCCATTAGTAATGACTAAGTCGCTCTGTGTCCCGTGATGTACGAAAAAGAAAAAGGGATTTTTATAACAGCTTACCTGTAAAATCCTTTTCTTGGAGTACATCACGGGACACAGAGCTCCCACCCCTCTTTTTGGGACACTTATTGCTTGGCTACAAAACTGAGGTGCTCCCGGATGGGAGGGGCTTATATAGGGGAGGGTACTTCCGGTTTGGAATTGGCCAGTGCCAACACCTGAAGGTAATCTATATAACCCATTAGTAATGACTAAGTCGCTCTGTGTCCCGTGATGTACTCCAAGAAAAGGATTTTACAGGTAAGCTGTTATAAAAATCCCTTTTTTTTCCGCGGCAGTTTTCCCATAGGGAAACGCTACTGGGGAGCCTACCCACGGTCGTTTTTCTCGACCAAGACCGTCGAGAAAATCGATCGTGTGTACGCTGCATAAGAGTTAAATAACGGCAAATAAAATGCATTAAAATAACACATGTGGTAAATCAGTTGTGAAAAGTTCAATTCACTAAGAAGTTATCGTTAACGAATGCAGCATTTTTTCGATTGTTCGGTAACTACCGTATTAACTCATGCAGTAATTTATCACGCGTACCGGTGGTTAAGGGTTGTTTAAGGTATTTTCCTTATAACATTTTACGTTATAACATGTTTGTTATTTTTCTTTTGCAAAAAACAAATGTTTTAATCTAACATTTTTACATTACTCTGTAAAACATAGCTGCTCCTTTACTAAATCCATCATGCCATTCATAAAAATGTGTTTTTTATATAAATGTATGGCCTACTAGAGCTGTTGAACGTGCCCTTAACTAGATTGGTCTATGTTTTTGGCCCAGTTCTGTGCTGCTGCCTATGTTTATTTTTTTGGAAACTAAAAAATACTTGACTATATTTTTTTTTTAAACATTTGTATTTATTTTTCATGTTCTTATCCAAGTTTAGCTTGTTGTGATGTTGTGAATAACCAAAAGAATTAGGCCTCATGCCCACGGGCGTTTTTTCAGCCGCGTTTTTTACAGCTTAAAAACGCCTGTCCATGTTAGTCTATAGCTTCATGCCCACCTAGGCGTTTTTGAGCTGTAAAGAGCATAGGCGTTTGTAAGCTGTAAAAAAAAAAAAACAGGACCAGTGCGTTCCTCAGCGTCAGAATTAGGCAGGAAAAAACGCGAGCGTCAAAAAACGCGCAAAAACGCGCAAAAAACGCGCACTAACGCGCGGTCGCGTTTTTAGCTCCGACGTTTTTTTTTTTTTTTTCTTCAAAAAAAAATAAAAAATAAAAAAAAATATTTACAATAACATGGACAGGCGTTTTTAAGCTGCAAAAAACGCAGCTGTAAAAACGCCAGTGGGCATGAGGCCTAACAGTGGCCACTTCAAGAGGTCACTTCTAGCTGGAGTAATTGTCATGGTTGACATACCCCATTGCTGCGCTTTTGGTAAACGTTTATTTAAAAAAAAAAAAATTTTTTAAAAGTGGTTGATGTTTCAGCCGATACTGATGTTTGCATTTAATTTGCACTGCACGTCATGCCTTTTTGATTTTTATAAAAAATAAAATAAAAAATAAATACTTGTGTACTTGGGATGTATAATGCCACATGTTTGCGTCTCCACTGCTGGTGGAATAGTGTCAACTTTCTGTGGGTGGAATTAGACCCCTCTCTGGGGGTAGTATTGCACCCCTTTTTGTGGGTCTTTTGTGGGTTGAATTAGGCACTCGGTGGGTGGAATGCCCTTTTCTGAGGGTTTGAATAGGTCCTTCTTTATGGTACCGCACTGGTGGTGTTAAATATCGTACCTTTTTTAAGTTCCTGTTTCGTTTGTGAATTGGATTTAACAGATTACCGCACAAATTTTTGCGATATTTACCGTCAAATGTTTTTTTTCGTTGTTTACCGCAAAATCTTTTTTTTTATGAATTGGACTTTATTTACTGCATGCAATAATTTATGCAAATGAGTAACATGATACCCTTACCACATGCGGTAAATCTTAGTGAATTGTTGTTTATTAGATAGGTTAGGTTCTAAGACTACCACCATAGATAAGCTTTATAGGGGATTAATACAACCTTTACCAGCTTTTATGACTTCTAGAAGACCTGGGTCAAAGAGGCTGGGGCTTTATGACTGAGACTTTATACTGGGGAAATATTTCATTGTACCATGTGCTTTAATTCTTATCAATCAGGTAAACTTGTACATTTAGATTTAACCCCTTTTCACATCTGTGTATTGCGACAACATGCACACAATTGTGCGCGTTCATGCGGTGCATTAAAACCTGTCCTTATATTACAGATGCACTGTGGTGCAATTACATTTTAATGGGCCCCCCCTTGCACACCTTCATAGCATATTTATGTTTAGAGCATTACATCTATGCATCTCTGTTGCCTTATTGCATAGTTGTGCACCAAGGGAATGAAAAGAGCCATGGGAGTACTGTACATTCCTCAATACAATATATTAGGAAAAAAAAATATTTTTGATACATCCGTTTAATGTTAATGATCTCATCACTGAGGTTGTTTTAAAATAGAATTACATGAGAGCAAGGTTATGCCATGCTAATCCTCAGTGGCGGTGCATCCATAAGGGGAGCATGGGCGCCGCCCCCTCTCTCCTGGCACCGCTCTATCACCATAGATAGATTCATGCATTGCATGAATCTATCTATGGTCGCCTCTGACACCCCCTATTCAGGTGTCCGGCCCCTTTTCGAGCGACGGGCACCTGAATAACAGCGGCAGGGGTGTTTTTTGGAAGCACCTGATTAGAGCCATAGGCTCTAATAGGCGCCCAAAAAGGTGAACCACAGGCGCCATGCTGGGCGTTCACTGTTCACTCAGCTGTGTGTTAGTAAAGCGAAGGAATTCGCTTTGCTAACACTGAACCGCCTCTCAGCCAATCAGGTGCTCGGGTCTGTTACCTGTCACCTGATTGGCTGAAACGTCAGGCGCTGTGATTGGACACATGAGAGAGGATGGACGAAGACATGGAGGACGTGCAGGACACCGCCGCTGACCCACTGCGAGACAGATAAGTGCCGGGCAGCATTTAATGGGGCACAGTAGCGGCAATTGTTCAGCACACTGGTAGAATTTGATGGGGCACAGGAGCGGCAATTGATGGGCACACTGGCAGCATTTGATGGGGCACAGTAGTGGCAATTGATGGGGCACACTGGCAGCATTGGATGGGGCACAGTAGCGGCAATTGATGGGCACATTAGCATTTGATGGGGCACACTGGTGGCAATTGATGGGCACACTGACAGCAATTGATGGGTACAGTAGCTGCATATGATGGGCACAGTGGCGGCGTTTGATGGGCACAGTGGCTGCGCTTGATGGGCACAGTGGCTGCGCTTGATGGGCACAGTAGCTGCGCTTGATTGCACAGTGGCTGCAATTGATTTTTTTTTTTTTCAGTTTGTTTGCGCCCCCCCCCCCCAAAAAAAATTTTTTGAGCACCAGCAGCCACTGCTAATCCTCATATCTCACTGCAATCTATTAGAAAGGAACTGATTGAAACAATTAACCCCTGCAGTCTCTGATAACATGAAACTTTCACAATCCTTCATGTAGATAGACACCTCCCTTACTTTTAAAAGAAGGTTCTCATTAGGGTACCCCATGGGATCCCTCTATAACCAATATTACATGAAAACCATGGGCACCTATGCCACACCAGCATTGGCCAGGTTTTGGCTCTTCTACTCATAAGAGGGAATGAGCCCGATGTTCGAGTCGAACGTAAGTTCAACTCGAGCATCGGGTGTTCGCCTGTTCGCCGAATAGCGAACATTATGCGGTGTTCGCGGCAAATTTGAAAGCCGCGGAACACCGTTTAAAAGTCTATGGGAGATTAACATTAAAAACCAAAAGTGCTAATTTTAAAGGCTTATATGCATGGTATTGTCATAAAAAGGGGACATGTATCAATGCAAAAAAAAGTTTTAAAAACGGCTGTTTTTTCGGGAGCAGTGATTTTAATAATGCTTAAAGTGAAACAATAAAAATGAAATATTCCTTTAAATATCGTGCCTGGGGGGTGTCTATAGTATGCCTGTAAAGTGACAAATTTTTCCCGTGTTTAGAACAGTCCAGCAGCAAAATTAAATTTCTAAAGGAAAAAAAGTAATTTAAAACTGATCGCGGCTGTAATGAATTGTCGGGTCTTGGCAATACAGATAAAATTCATTGAAAAAAACGGCATGGGTTCCCCCCCCGAACCAAAATTTTAAAAAAACAATTGCGTGGGGTCCCCCCAAAATCCATACCAGGCCCTTCAGGTCTGGTATGGATATTAAGGGGAACCCTGCGCTAAATTTAAAAAAAAATGGCGTAGGGGTCCCCCCCAAAATCCATACCAGAGCCTTATCCGAGCATGCAACCTGGCAGGCCGCAGGAAGAGAGGGGGGGACGAAAGAGTGCCCCCCCTCCTGAACCATACCAGGCCATATGCCCTCAACATGGGGGATGGGTGCTTTGGGGCAGGGGGGCTCTGCGCCCCCTACCCCAAACCACCTTGTCCACATGTTGATGGGAACAAGGGCCTCATCCCCACAACCCTTGCCCGGTGGTTGTGGGGGTCTGCGGGCGGGGGGCTTATCGGAATCTGGATGCCCTCTTTGACAAGGGGACCCCCAGATCCCACCCCCCCTATTTGAATTGGTAACGGGTACATTGTACACCTACCATTTCACAAAAAAAAGTGTAAAAAATTGTAAAAAAAAGACAGGAGACACTTCGGGACAAGTCCTTTATAAAAAAATAAAAATGTCCAGTGATGTAAATCCATCTCGCGCCGCCCGACCGAGAAAAAAAAACGCAAACATAAAATGTCAACCTGAAACAGGAAACAGAATGCGACTTTAAATCTGTTTTTCTAATCCTCATTATTTGTGATCAGCGAGGATTAAGTGGCACTCCCGCACCCCTTATCTTGTTCATTCATTCTGCCGATACTGTATGTCAACACGACGAACGGGCTTCTGTTTACACTAGGCCTCAATTAATCAGATTCAGGCAAGTTCTTCATCCAATACACAAGCTGCTCCAATGATTTATCAGATATTACCATGGCACCAAGTCGCTGTGCGGGATGAAGGCCAGTGCATTAAAATGAAATATAGCTTGCACAATGCTAAAAGTAAACAGCGATCGCTGACATCCAGGGCTTACAAAAAATAAACTTCTATGGAAGCAAGGGAGGGGAAGAGGTAGGGACATCTATCATTGTAGTGCAACACCCAACCACTCCCTGCTACACAGGAAGGACTTGACATAAGAAAAGATCACATGATACATTACTAGCTTAGATACAGGCATACCTAATTAGACTGTAAACTACTGCAAGTTACAAGCGTTTTCTTTAAAGACAAATTTTAGGCAAACAGCTAAATACAGCAGTGCCTCCCGTAACACTCATTTACTAACAGTCATATCAGCCTGGATGTCACACCACTTCCTCAATCTCAATCTATCCAAAATTGAGCTCATGATTTTTCCTCCCCCACATGCCTCTTCCCCCATTTTCTCTGTCAAGATCAATAGCACTACTATCAGCCCGTCCCTGCATGTTCTAGGTGTAGTCCTGGACTCTGAACTATCCTTTCAGCCCCACGTCCAAACGCTTTCCAAATCTTGCCATCTCAACCTCCGCCACATCTCCAAAATATGCCCCTTCCTAACCAATGACACCACAAAGCTTCTAGTTCGTTCCCTGGTCATATCTCGTCTCGACTACTGCAACTCCCTCCTCACAGGATTACCTTTACATAGACAATCCCCCTTTCAGTCCATCATGAATACTTCTGCCAGACTCATCCACCTCCAACCGCTCAGTGTCTGCTACCCCTCTCTGTCAATTCATCTACTGGTTTCCACTCACCCAACAAATTAAATTCAAAATTCTAATAACTTACAAAGCCACCCACAACTTGGCCCCCAGCTAGATCACTAACCTAGTCTCAAAATACCAACCTACCGTATATACTCGAGTATAGGCCGAGTTTTTCAGCACATTTTTTTTTGTGCTGAAAATGCCCCCATCGGCTTATACTCGAGTCACCTTTTTGCGCCTGATCCCCCGGACTTTGGGTCCCCTGGACCCCAAACTTGGCACACATGTAGCCCCACTCTTCCTCTACAAGTGGGCAAAGTTTATCCGGAGGACCTACAGCCGGGAAGCACAGATTTTTCAAAGCCAGGCACCCCTTCCATAGACTTCCATGTTAAACATCAGTCTAGTCATGGACACAGTGAGGCATGGACACAGTGAGGCACAGTGAGGCATGCAGATGGACACCCTAGGCTTATACTCAAGTCAATACGTTTTCCCAGTTTTTTGTGGTAAAATTAGGTGCCTCCGCTTATATTCGGGTCGGCTTATACTCGAGTATATACGGTACTCGTTCCCTTCATTCCTCCCAAGACCTCCTGCTCTCTAGTTCCCATGCTCACCTCCAGTACTTTTACTGAGCCTCTCCTATCCTATGGAACTCCATACCCCATTCTGTCCGACTATCTCCTGCTCTGCTCGCTTTTAGATGATCCCTGAAAACACTTCTCTTCAGAGAAGCCTATCCGGCCCCCACCTAACAACTGTACATTTACTTTCCCCATCAGATCCCTCCCCACAGCTACTACCTTTTGTATCACTTAACCCTCCCTTTTAGATTGTAAGCTCTAACAAGCAGGGCCCTCTGATTCCTCCTGTATTGAATTGTATTGTAACTGTACTGTCTGCCCTCATGTTGTAAAGCGCTGTGCAAACTGTTGGCGCTATATAAATCCTGTATTATAATAATAGTAATAATATGTAAACTACTTTTGAGTTGTCAACAGTCCAGTAATAGAGAGGACGTCTTCCAATAGGGACACTTGTTCCATGAAAAAGAGAGTAAGAGAGGAAGTGGGTGGGGGGGGGGGGCAGAGGGAAAGACATTTCCTCTCTGTTCCTGTTATTTCGGGACACAAATCGAGGGAAACCCAAAATTTAGAGTCATCATCTGTACAGTAACAGAGGAGAAGTCTTCCAATAGGTGCAGTTGTTCCAAGAGAGAGAATGAGGAGGAGAGAGGAAGGAAAAAGAAAAAATAAAAGAAAAAGAAAGGAGAAGGAAGAGGGAGAAAGGGTGACAGTGGGAGAAGTTGATGTATTCTCACTTCCTGTTGTGTTTACAGAATTTAAAATAAAAACAAATATCTCCAGTGGTGAAATCCCCAATCATTCCCTACTACAGTCAGGTCCATAAATATTGGGACATCAACACAATTCTAATCTTTTTGGCTCTATACACCACCAGAATGGATTTGAAATGAAACGAACAAGATGTGCTTTAACTGCAGACTTTTCAGCTTTAATTTGAGGGTATTTACATCCAAACCAGGAGAACGGTGTAGGAATTACAACAGTTTGTATATGTGCCTCCCACTTTTTAAGGGACCAAAAGTAATGGGACAATTGGCTGCTCAGCTGTTCCATGGCCAGGTGTGTGTGTTATTCCCTCTCTATCCCATTTACAAGGAGCAGATAAAAGGTCCAGAGTTCATTTCAAGTGTGCTATTTGCATTTGGAATCTGTTGCTGTCAACTCTCAATATGAGATCCAAAGAGCTGTCACCATCAGTGAAGCAAGCCATCATTAGGCTGAAAAAACAAAACAAACCCATCAGAGAGATAGCAAAAACATTAGTTGTGGCCAAATCAACTGTTTGGAACATCCTTAAAAAGAAAGAACGCTCTGGTGAGCTCAGCAACACCAAAAGACCCGGAAGACCGCGGAAAACAACTGTGGTGGATGACCGAAGAATTCTTTCCCTGGTGAAGAAAACACCCTTCACAACAGTTGGCCAGATGAAGAACACTCTCCAGGAGGTAGGTGTATGTGTGTCAAAGTCAACAATCAAGAGAAGACTTCACCAGAGTGAATACAGAGGGTTCACCACAAGATGGAAACCATTGGTGAGCCTCAAAAACAGGAAGGCCAGATTAGAGTTTGCCAAACATCTAAAAAAGCCTTTACAGTTCTGGAACAACATCCTATGGACAGATAAGACCAAGATCAACTTGTACCAGAGTGATAGGAAGAGAAGATTATGGAGAAGGAAAGGAACTGCTCATGATCCAAAGCATACCACCTCATCAGTGAAGCATGGTGGTGGTAGTGTCATGGCGTGGGCATGTATGGCTGCCAATGGAACTGGTTCTCTTGTAGTTATTGATGATGTGACTGCTGACAAAAGCACCAGGATGAATTCTGAAGTGTTTCGGGCAATATTATTATCTGCTCATATTTAGCCAAATGCTTCAGGACTCATTGGACGGCGCTTCACAGTGCAGATGGACAATGACCCGAAGCATACTGCGAAAGCAACCAAAGAGTTTTTTAAGGGAAAGAAGTGGAATGTTATGCAATGGCCAAGTCAATCACCTGACCTGAATCTGATTGAGCATGCATTTCACTGGCTGAAGACAAAACTGAAGGGAAAATGCCCCAAGAACAAGCAGGAACTGAAGACAGTTGCAGTAGAGGCCTGGCAGAGCATCACCAGGGATGAAACCCAGCGTCTGGTGATGTCATCGCGTTCCAGACTTCAGGCTGTAATTGACTGCAAAGGATTTGCAACCAAGTATTAAAAAGTGAAAGTTTGATTGATGATTGTTAATCTGTCCCATTACTTTTGGTCCCTTAAAAAGTGGGAGGCACATATACAAACTGTTGTAATTCCTACACCGTTCACCTGATTTGGATGTAAATCCCCTCAAATTAAAGCTGAAAGTCTGCAGTTAAAGCACATCTTGTTCGTTTCATTTTAAATCTATTGTGGTGGTGTATAGAGCCAAAAAGATTAGAATTGTGTCGATGTCCCAATATTTATGGACCTGACTGTATATCAAAAATGGTAATAAAAAATGTTTTAAAAATTAAAGAGTTTAAAGTTTTAGAATGTAAAGTGTATGTATAGCCCAAACAATTTTGTTTGGGAAAGAGTAAACACACGATCAAAAAATCAGAAGAAAAAAATTTCCTACGATCTGCCGATTTTTCTGATCATTAGTATGGTGCTTTCAACAGCCGATTCCAAATTTTGGATGACAGAAACTGGATGTGCATGCTCTAAATATTTTGTCGTACGTGAACGCAACGTCTGATTTTCGTTCAATAAGTACAGTTTTCGTCCGAAAAAAAAAATCGGAAGAGCAAGACTGCCCATGCTCAGAAACGAAAGAACACATACAAAACAATTCAACACATTACATCACTTGATGTCGTACGAGAATTTTTGTATGTTGAGTAACCTCTTCACTTCCGATACGAGACTAGCAGCAGCAGTACCCGGCTTTAGACAGGGTTCAAACCCCTGGAAAATTTCATTCACTTCCTGTTCCAGAGGTGCATCAGGAAGTTAAAAGAAATCCCAAAGGGGTGGAATTCAGCTCATACTGTATGCGGTTGTTCCCACTGGACGTCCCGCTCAGCCACAGGACCCAGGAGGTAGTGGAGATCACTGCAGTAGCAGTGTCTATGTAGCGCCCCAGTAGGCTACTAGTGTTAAGTTACATGTGTTTTCTTTAAAGCCAAATTTTAGGCAAACAGCTAAATACATATGTGAGCTACTTTGAATATGAAATTGTGTTTAGTTGGTGTTGTGATTCAGGCATCACAGGTTGGAGACCCCACTTTTCTCTACAGCAGTTAAAGTAGAGCTATGGGCAAAACTTTTTTTTTTTTTCATTTCAGATAGAGTAAGGGGGGATTATAACCCTTGTAATGTTTATTTTTTCCATCTTTGTCCCAATAGGAAGATTTAGCTTCACTTCCTGTCTAATAGCTAAAACAGGAAGTGGGGAGAAATCCCTGAAATTTAAGGGAATCTCTTGGGGACCCCAAGATTTTCCCTCTATTACTTTTCTGGGGACAACCCAATTTGGGATTTTCTTTTTTACTTTCACTTTCAATTAAATCTTCCTAACGGGGACACAGACAGCAATAAAAGCAGACAGGAGTTCAAATCCCTCTCTACTCTATTCAAAACTAAAAAAAAGTTTGTCTTTAGTTATACTTTAAGCAATATAGCCTGGTCATCAGCCAGCCTCCAACCTATGATTGGATAATGAAGGAGAGGCAGCTTGCTGATTGGATCACAGCTCTCATCTCACCTCAATCTATATGGGCTGACGGCACTAAATAAATCAATAGAGCTCAGAGTGCATTGGAGGGCTGAACCTCACACTCTCCCAATGTGAGCCTTGCTGTGCAGGCGATGACATGAAGCTGATATCACAGAGATCCTGGCATTTATGCTAGTGTGTATTTAGTTTAATGAATACATAGCAGAATTATAAGTTTTTTTTTTGTTTTTAATACCTCTCTGAAGTTCAACCTATTAATACCTCTCTGAAGTTCAACCTAACCACTTGATCCCTGGAAGTTTTTTTGCAATACGACACAGCGTTACTTTAACTGACAATTGTGCGGTCGTGCAACGATTTACCTAAACAAACTTTATGTCCTTTTTTTCCCACAAATAGAGCTTTCTTTTGGTGGTGTTTGATCACCTCTGCGATTTTTATTTTTTTGCACTATAAACCCAAAAATACCGTAAATTTTGAAAAAAAATCCAAAAAAAACCCCAATATTTTTTACTTTCTGCTATAAAACATATTCAATAAAAAAAAAATTCAGCAATTTAGGCCAATATGTATTCTGCTACATATTTTTGGTAAAAAAAAAAAAATCCCAATAAGCGTATATACATAGATTGGTTTGTACAAAAGTTATAGCGTCTACAAATTATGGGATATTTTGTCTTTATTATGGCGGCGATGAGCGCCTTATAGCGGGGAACTGCGATATATTGCGGCAGACAATCGGCACACTAACTGACACTTTTGATACTTTTTGGGAACCAGTGGCACTAATATAGTTAAAAAATATGCACTGTCACTGTACTAATGACACGGGTAGAGAAGGGGTTAACATCAGGGTCGATTAAAGGGTTAAATGTGTGCCTGAACTATGTTTTACTCCTGTGGGGGAGGTGCTTGTACCAGGAGAAAGCATGGATCGATGACCCTGCTTAGCAGAGACACAGGATCAATGTCTTCTGTAGTGACAGAGCAACTATCTGCCTTGTTTACATAGGCAGACCACCGTTCTGCCTGTGTATGAAAGCATCGGCGGGTGCTGGCGGACATGGAGTCCACCGTAACTGCCAATCAGCTCCCACTGTGTCCAACCACAGCGGGAGCAGGCCATCGATGGTGCGCACGTGTGCCTCAGACCCGGAAGTGCAGGAATAAGTACTAGGTACGTGATCCTGCACAGGAGAGCCGCTTTGCCACCGTGTATATACAGTGTACAGTCGGCAAGCGGTTAAAGGAATATGAAATGTTGGGGTTACATATTCTTTAAGATTCATCACACTCTAAAGTTCTCTCTCAATGAAAAATCGGACCACCTAACTATGTTAGATGGGGCCCATAGCAAAACCATTAACAAGGCACCTGCCTTTAATCACATGGACTATTCCTCTACAAATCCAGAGCACCAATTCTTCCCAAACATATTATACATTAATTTATTCCAAATGTATTTGGAAAACGATTTGCTTCCTGCATAAATCACTGTGTAGACAAAAAGCTCTGGACACCCTTTGCTTCTGGACCCCAAAGCAGTCACATGGTCTTATATATGGCGATAGTTACACCTTTGCACCCAACCCAACTTGGGTACCAAAGTGCCACATCTGTTCTAGATCCAGCCATTCACAACTAAAGCAAGGGTAAAATACAGAGGGGCACCAGTGGTGAAGGTATCATAGTAACTAGCAATTAATAAGAGGAACAGAGGCAAGTCATTTCACAGTGCTCCAGCGATATGTCTCCCCCAGTCACTCACCCTCGTGGATGTCGGTCCAGTTCATGAAGGACAGTGTGGTCACAATATTCAAAGACCAAATGTAATTTCCTCTTTCTCCTGAAGACTTCTAGCAGGTTAACAAGGTTTGGATGTTTTAATTGCTGTAAAATAAAATTAATTTTCACTAATTTACCAATGAAAGAACACAATGAGGCAAGAGATGGTGAAAGACGTTTTAAAATATTTTTATCTAAAATGACCACATAGCATATTTCTGTAATAATTTAATATAAAGTTCTACTCCAGGTGTTAGTAAACATATATAAAAACACTAAAAGAAAAACACAGAGGGATTCCAGACTAAATGCATCATGTTAGTATAAAAATGTATAAAAAGACAAGACAGAGGGCAACTCACATCTTAAAAGATCCAACTGTCATATGTCCGTTGGATCTTTAAAGATTTAAAGGAACACTAAAGGTTCCCGTTTTTTTTTTTTTTTAAATAACAAACATACCATACTTACCTCCACTGTGCACCTCATTTTGCACAGAGTGGCCCCGATCCTAGGCTTCTGGGGTCCCTCGGCAGCTGTTTCAGCTCCTCCCCGCAAGGACTCCACACCATAATGCGAGCGAGCTTGCATGGTGTGGAGTTACTGCGGGCGCGCTCCCGTGATACAGCGGCGGCCATAGCCGCCGACTGTATCACTCGGCCCCGCCCCCCGGCGCGCCGCGTCATTGGATGTGATTGACAGCAGCGCCAGCCAATGGCTGCGCTGCTTTCAATCCATCCAGTGTAGCCAATCAACGGCCGGGCTCAGGAACTCGGAGGATGACGGGAGCGAGCGCGGGACTTTCGAGGGGCCAGGTAAGTAAAACGGGGGCTCGGGGGGGGGGGGGGCGCTATTGTCGAATGTTTTTTCACCTTAATGCATAGCATGCATTAAGGTGAAAAAACATGTACCTTTACAACCCCTTTAAGTTGCGCTTTGTCTTGATTTTAATACATTTTATACTAACTGCATAGTGTGGCGCCCCTCTGTGCTTTCTTTTTGTATGTCTACAGAGTTGCTTGCTTCACTCTAAAGGGTGCTGCCGCTGGTGCTACTCTTTATCATCTTCACTATATATATTTTCTGGTACAATATTTTATTGGAATCTATAAAAAAAAAAAAAAAAAAAAAAGATACAGATGCAACATTCCCACACACTTTTTACTTTGCCACACAGGGGATATCAAGACAAAACAACGTGTGGGCCCCATGGAAAGTGCTTTTTCCCCTTTTTTTTAAA
Source organism: Rana muscosa (assembly GCA_029206835.1). NCBI lineage: Eukaryota > Metazoa > Chordata > Amphibia > Anura > Ranidae > Rana > Rana muscosa. The sequence continues at coordinate 198,312,068 of CM055126.1, read as the reverse complement.
TGAATAAACTGTTGATCAACAGGGACCCTCCAGCCAAGGCTGGGGGTCAACACAGGGTGCCTAAACCTTAATGCACAGGGGCTGGAGTATGGAACAAAACACATGAATATATGGAAACAAAGCTTAAACTGGTCAATTAATGAGATAAAAAAATGAAGGGTTGGGGGGGGGGGGGAGAGAGAGCTGAAAAGAAAGAGACAGGAGGAGAAGGCTCCCCCAGGCTGGGAGATGGGTGGGGTTAATTAAACAGGCCCAGGCTGGTCAGGTGTAGAGTAGCGAGAGCGCAAGTCTACCATGGGGCCCACATCTTGAGAAATTTGGTGTGAGAATCATGGAGGACACTACTGATTTTTTCATTAATCATGAGAGTCATTATGATGCTCTCCACCTCCACAAACGAGACAGACATTTTTTCTCCAGGCCCTGGCTATTGCACGTTTAGTGGCAATAAATAGGATAGGTGGCCAGCTTCTGTTGGTAGGAGAAGAGGCCCACTTCACTATATATTTTCAACAGTTTATGGACATTTGTACATTTTTTTGGACTTTTGATCTATGGACTTTCCAGAGTTATGATTTTGTAATTATTATTTATTTTATTGTTTATAAGCGCCACGTTTTTTCTTTCTTTATAAAAATACACTGCCCTGCACCAAGTATGATAATAAATAGTAGCTCTCTTCGCAATACCCACCCTATCTCTGGTCCTGTCCCCTGCAGACTAAAACCTCTGAGGTCCTTTTGCAAGTTGAGTGATGCCTGGTTTCATTAAACCCACTTCCTATGAGTCCAAAGCATCAAGGACCTACACCTAGGGACATGTCATTGGTCATCACTAGACTTCTAGGTGATGGCTCCAGAAAACATTGCCACGTCATTACATAGCATTGTTCTCTGCAGTATACAGGACTCGCCTACTACCCGAGTACCTTTGGCATTACGTAAATAGTACGAAAATCCCAAGACGGAAGTTAAAAAAAATTAACGGATTCAAAAAAAATAATAATAATAATCACAACAATGGGGTGGAGGGGTGCTCCAAGTGCGATGGGGACTAGAAATGGGTTGGGGATAACTGACATTTGGCTTCAAAAGTTAACCCCATCCTAAATGATATTTACAGCTTGGGTAGGCTGATGGGTTGAAGAAACTTCCACATTCTGCCATCTGTCTGGGGCTCCAGTGATTACATTGCCCAACTGCAGTTTGTTGTGAGTGAAAGCGAAAATTGTAATTTCCCCCGAAACAAAAAAACAATGGAAATGCACAGTAGATCACTATTAAAAACATACACCTGTGTCCAGACCAGTGTTTCTCAACCAAGGCACCCATTAAAAATTATGGGCAGGGTTTGAGGCACCGTTTAAAAATTATGGAAAATCTCAAGGCACCCTTTAAAAATGGAGAGTTTTGAGGCACCCCATTCTAAAATGTAAAAACTATTCTAATAACGAGATCCACATGCCCGAGTCAGACACCCAACATTAGAGGCGATTTATTCTTCAAAAGCAAATACACTTTTGCAAGCTGGTACTGACTAGTATCCCATTGTTTCTCTTCTCCCTCAGTTTTTCTGCAGCACTCAGCAAATGTTACCCCAACGCTGATGGAGAGGGGCAGGGGAGGGTCAAACAAGGATGCTGTGTAGACTGACATCCTTCCTTTTCAACTGATGATGCCATTGGTCGTTAGGACTCTGGCAGCTAGAAGGTTGTAATGGTGCATAATGAAAAATTGTATATTGTATACAATTTTTAGGCATTTTGCCAAGGCACCCCTGAAGAAACCTCATGGCACCACAGGGTGCCTGGTCACCCTGGTTGAAAAAGGCTGGTCCAGACTATGGACATTAACCACTAAAGGACCGGAAGTATTTGCCCCCTTAATGACCAGGCCTTTTTTTTCCGATACGGCACTGAGTCGCTTTAACTGACAATTGCGTGGAACTGCGACGCTGTACCCAAACAAAATTGATGTCCCTTTTTTCCCACAAAAAATCACCTCTGTGGTTTTTTTTTTGCGCTATAAACAAAAAAGAGTGACAATTTTGAAAAAAAACAAAACTATATTTTTTACTTTTTGCTATAATAAACATCCCAAAAAAATGTAAAAAACCAATTTCTTCCTCAGTTTAAGCCAATATATATTCTATATGTGATTAAAAAAAAAAATCGACATAAGCGGATATTGATTGTTTTGTGCAAAAGTTATAGCGTCTACAAACTATGGGATAGGTTTTTGGCATTTGATTATTATTTTTTTTTACTAGTAATGGCGGTGATCTGCGATTTTTAGCGGGACTGCGACATTGCGGCAGACAGATCGCTGGTTGGCTCCCCCGCCGCTCGTGAATGGGCGCGCGCACGCCCACAATTCGCCGTGTATGTGCCCGACGTACAATGACGGCGATTTACGCAGGGGAGCCAACCTGCGGTAGTACAACTGCGGCAGGCGGTCTGTAACTAGTTAAGCCATTTACACATTATTAACAAGCAGTAATGAGTTTTAAAACAAGCCATCACTGACCTCTCTAGCTGCTTGTACTGTGAAGTCATTTATCCTCAAAGGTCACAACAAATTCTCTATTTGAGCTCCTTCAAGCATTTTTGGAGCGATTTGCACAAGTTCAAATCGCGGTTTCAGGCTTGAAAGTTTTTTTTTTTTGCAGCACTCCCCACGTAGGAGCTGCAGATGAACAGGGATCCCCCCCCCCCCCCCACTCCTGCACAGCCAAGCATACCGAATCTTCACAGGCACACAAAGTCAGAAAACAGTCCGTAGCTTTGTTTTTTTATGTTGTTTATTAGGGAGTTAACGGGATGCCCACTTGACTTGACGATAACAATAACTTCAGGGACAACTTCCTATATACAGACTCCTCTTCAACTTTCCTCCTGCACATACGTCTCCTGATTGACTCCTGATGGAACTGACAGACTCCTTGTCAGATCAGTAACAGCCCTTTAAAGGCAGGAACTCACAGTCCCTTGGAAAAGCACATGTGGAGTGAAACAGTGTTTAACCTTTCCTTCTATTTCGTCTGTGGTCACTAATCCCAGCACCACTTCTTCAGGCAATGCTAGCCCACCTGGCTGCAGCTGCCTCTTCAACCAGCCCTTCTGGCTGTCTCTCTACACCAGTCTGTTCGACTGACTCCTCACCAGCCCACCCGGCTAACTCTCTGGAAATCTCTCAGGGGAAAGGTAGATGACTTAAGCCCACCACTGTCTTCAAGGGAGACGGGTTACGTGTGGCAGTCTGCCCCCTTTGTTAGTCCCCACCAGTGTTGAATTACTCACTCTGTCCTCACTTTGCTCCTGTGCCTCCAGAAAAGCTTCATCCCTTGTGTCTTTGGCAGGAACCTTCCAGCACCCGAGCTCTGGCCCAAAGCAAGACACCCCCCCAGGCTAGGGGGTACCCCTCAGGGCAACGCCAGCCTCCTCAACACTGCACCCCCATCTTCCTGCTGGCATGGCTTATGTCTATTTATGAGGTTATCTCAGTCCCCTGCCAGCCCACTGTAAGGTACCTGTGATAGGTAGTGTCCGAAGTGGAACTTGTGTGCTGAGGATTCAGGCGAAAACTTAGTCAGGCAGAATAGGTTGGCAACAGATCAGGCAAAATGGTACACGATCGAAATCCAGAGAGTGGTCAGGCAGGCAAAGGTCATACACGAGCTGGCAGTGAAGTACAAAATCAGCAGGCTGGAGAGTAGTCAGGAATTCAGGCAGAAGTTCAACACGAAAATCAGGATCAAAAAGCAGTCACAACACCCAGGGAGCTATTCCACACAAACGGGCGCTGAGAGATAGCATCACTTCCTTTTTAAGGGCTGCTTTGATTGAAAATTGTCCACAGCTGGCAGCAGGTGGGGCTGGTGAGTCCAAGGTAATGTTTAACACTGAGAGGACATTTCCAAAAGTCCAGATCTGCTCAGTAGCGCAACAGGTAAGGCTGCAGCTTTGGGACTAGGAAGATCCCGGTTCAAATACACCCAGGTACATGACACCCACTACTGGGGATTGGCTGAGGCCTCATAAATATGCACGGCAGCTCCTCCTAACCCCCCGCCCTCTAATTATAGACGGTTCTCCAACCTTCCAGATATCAGGGGGAGGTACCAGAGAACTGCCATGATGAGTCATCCAGCCCAAAACTCCAATAGCCCTGACCCAATTATAGACTCACAAATTTACAGCATGAGTCAGGATATGGCTTACCTACTCTACTTCTAGCACACTATAGAGGGTGCTACATTATAGCCAATGGAAAGTCAATTAACAAGAGAAGGAAAGGCATGAAAAAAAAAAAAAAAAACACCCACAGGTTACAAGTATTTTCAAGTGTTTTTTTTTTCTTTGCAGGCACTCCTATTAAAGCCTTTAGGCAGCACAAACGCATGACTCTACTCCAAAGAAGCTCATGTACTTTATTGAGTTCAGGTGTCACAACACAACATTCTATGGGCACCATAGGTGACACGATATGACATTATATGGGCACCATGGGTAACACGACACAGCATCCTATGGGCACCATAGGATACAATGGGAATCCTCATGTTGAGGGTAAGGCCCCATGCACACTGGGCATTTAGTCCTGGGTGCATGGGACTCTGGCATTTAGCTGTGGATGGAGGGCACAGGTGTCTCAGTTTTGGGTATTTGACCCTGACCGCATACTGCCCTAAACCCTTGTACCACTAGGTGCCCCATCCAGCTGCAGCAGCTGTAAGCCATTCACAGATCATGGACAGGCTGTTGGCAGCCAGGTTGGATGGGACACCTGTGCCCTCCATCCGAAGCTTTTTTAAATTTGACAGCCATGCAGCTATGTGTGATCGGCCCTGAATGCAGTCAGTTTGGAGCTGCCCACCCGCATCAGCAAAGCTGTCAAATTTCAACAAGCGGCTTTGTCCATGCAGCCACTGCTTCCCAATAGACACGAGTGGTTGGCACTTCCGCCTAGCAGCACTAGGGTCATCAGTTTGAATCCCAACCATGGCACTACCTGCCTGGAGTTTGCATGTTCTCCCTGTGCCAGTGTGGGTTTCCTTCAGGTACTCCAGTTTCCTCCCACACTCCAAAGACATGCTGGTAGGTAAACTGGCTCCTCTCTCAGATGGCTAGAAAGTATGAATGTGAGTTAGGGACTTTAGATTGTAAGCTCCTTGAGGGCAGGGACTGATGTGAATGTACAATATATATGTAAAGTGCTGCATAAATTGATGGCGCTATACAAGTGCCTGTAATAATAAAAATAATAAAGGGCTGCCTGCACACAGAACCTGGTGGCTAAAGTCGCAAAAACAAAGGTGCTCATTTATGGGCTACAGGGAGTCAACGCATTTCTGAATGAGGCCTAATAGTGAAAAAAAATTTAAAATTTCTGTCCCTTTGTGACCCAAAAATACAAAATTTGGGTGCCGCTCAGGTAGAGAGGTAAAGTCTAACTAGACCGCTATGAATGCAGGCAGGGATATAAAGCTCGTCCTAGCAATGTCAAAGGAAAATATCCAGAAGCTGCACATCATGAAGCACATCATGACGCAGACTTCTGTGCATGAAGTGAGATGAATAGCAGCCTCAGTCCAGACTCCAGCCAATGCGTTTCGCTTCGCCCCTTGGAGCTTAAGCACAATCTCACTTCATGCACATGGGTCTGGCTTCATGATGTGCCGCTTATGGATCTTTTCCTTTGTTGTGAACTTTGAACTCTGAACTGTAAACTCTGTGAGCACCCGCTAAGGTCTACAGTCATTGGATTGTCATCCAACATTTTATGAATGTCATCTACTATCTGTAGGTACCTTTACCCTTAAGACCGCCTAGAGGTTGAAATGGTTGCCCAGGCGGGCCGTTCAATACGTTTATAGCGCTTACCACCCTCTCCTCCTGGTCTTTCGGCTCCTCGCAGGAGGAAAGGGCACACCCAGCTCTATATGCCCGTACCCTCCTGTGTGAGGAGGTTGAGCGGTGTTGTGATGGGTCTCCACAGCCAGATTCTCCAGAGAATGGTTCTTATCTCTATAGCTAATAAAGACAAGTCTCTATTTCCCCCAATGACTTCAATGTCCACACCAGCTGTAACTCCAACGTAGAGTTTATTTCCTTTAAACGACAGTCTGATAGAAAAGGTTGGAGAGAGAACAGGACAGCATAAGGTGTGGGAGAGGTCCAGGCACAAACGTAATACACTTCACTGCTCGGCTTCTCAAGCAGACTTAGCCCATTTGGATAGTCTCCCTAGATAGGGACTAGCAGCCAATATGGTACTCGAACTGTTCACCCAATCACTATTCAACTAGCACACGGGTCTCTGCCACAGACCTAGTGAACTTGGTTTCTTTAAAGCTTGGCCTCTTTGTAAGGAGAAGACATCCCTCCAGAGAGTTACCAGGCCCCTTCCTTCACTGTGACTTCTCACCAGTCCCTCGGAACGGTCCTCCCCCGGCCTCCTTGTCTAAGATACGGGTCCCCTCGCAAGGCGGCACCCTGAGATTCCTCGATCCTTGGTGGGTCCCAGCCGAAGATGCTGGGCCCAAGGCCTTTAGTTGCAGCCCCAGGACTAAAGGTGCCTGGGACTGATTCACCAACCTCCTCCCCTGGGCCAAAGGTGCCCAGGGCGGACAGGAACACACACATCTCCTGGGAGTAGAACTCCCGACAACCAACGAACCCCTGAACAGGCAGCGTCCGCCCCTTTTATATCCTCTGCCAGCATACACAGCAGGCCGACCACTCCCACTGTATGGTTGCCGAGAGGGGACACACAAGGCACAGCACTGTATCAGCAGTTCAACCCTGGCCCACTATGGCAGCGCCTCCTGCAGGCCACAGGGAACAGTACACCGATACTCTTCCTGCAGACAAAAATGGTTGATAATGTCCTAACAATTTAGGTGTTTGAGCATAACTACCGCTCAAACACTACCCCTAAATTGAGGACCCCGCTACACGTTGTTTATGTTTTCCGTAGTATGTTCTAGTGTTCTACAGAAAGGAAGGACCTTCACTATCACATGGTATGACATGTCACCTTTTCCATGTCAAAGGGACAATGTTAAGCATCACCTAATCCCACTAAGATCAAAACACAAACACAAGAAGTAAAGGGTCCGCCTTTGCTGCTGCTCACAGGACACACAAACATGGTTCCTCTCCATCTCCTCCAGGTATTGTTGGTTACAGCCCAGCAGCGTTCCCCAAATATTTGCTTTCCAGCAGTCCTGTACAGGGAGGATCAGAGCAGCTTAGCTACACAAACAGGTTGGCAGATAGCGTTTTGCATTCCGGAGGATCAATAAACACAGGTTGTTACTATTTACTGTGCGCAGGGAAAACACGGCACCAACAGGTCTCCACATGTTCAGCTAAAACTGATAAAAGTCATTGGCCATTGCTGGTCGCCTCTTTTTTTTTTTTTTTTTTTTTTTTTGGAGAGGCAACTTTACAAGCCAGTAAAACTGCAACTTACAGGAAATGCAAATCCTGACAACAGAGATTTAATTTTCTCCATTTAACTACTTAAGGACCGGGCCTATTTTTCAAACTTGGTGTTTTCAAGTTAAAATAATATTTTTTTTTTTTGCTAGAAAATTACTTTAAACCCCTAAACATTACATTTTTTTTTTCAGACACCTTAGACAATAAAATGGCGGTTGTTGCAATATTTTGTAACACTTTTTTGGAAAAAAAAACACTTTTTTTTAATTATAAAATAAGACAACAGTAAAGTTAGCTCAGCTTTTTTTTATATATTGTGAAAGATAATGTTTTGCTGAGTAAATTGATACCCAACATGTCATGCTTCAAACTTGTGTCTGCTCGTGGAATGGCGACAAACTTTGATCCTTAAAAATCTCCATAGGCGACGTTTAAAAATTTCTACAGGTTACCAATTTTGAGTTACAGAGGAGGTCTTTTACTAGAATTATTGCTCTCGTTCTATCGATCGTGGGGATACCTCACACGTGTGGTTTAAACACCGTTTTCATATCCGGGCGCGACTTACGTATGCGTTCGCTTCTGTGCGCAAGCTCGGCGGGATGGGAAGCTTTAATTTTTTTTTCTTATTTATTCTACTTTTAATTTTTACACTGTCCATTTATAAAAAAAAAAAATTGGGTCACTTTTATTCCTATTACAAGGCATGTAAACATCCCTTGTAATAGAAAAAAAGCATGACAGGACCTCTTAAATGTGAGATCTGGGGTCAAAAAGACTTAAATGCAATAAAAAAAAATTCCCTTTTAAGACCATTGGGTGGAAGTGATGTTTGACGTCGCTTCCGTCATCCATTGGTATGGAGCCGAGTGGAGGCCATCTTTCCCTCAATCAGCATCTAGCCTCAGAGGGGAAAGGCTAGCGGCGGGGGCACCTTTCCCGCCGCCGATAAATGTGATCTTGCGGCGAATCCGCTGCAGAGACCACTTTTATCTGGAAGTGGCCCGCCTTCAGTTTAAAGCGATACTGGGGTTATGGCAGCTATCTTCTGCTATAACAGCGGTATTCCACGTTAAACAGTCGCCGTATAATGGCGGCGGGCGGTCCGCAAGTGGTTACAGGTTCAGTGTACCCCAAACGCACATTACAGTTCTTGGTGCATGAAATTACTTTTTGTGTTTTGGGACTGCAAGTTAGGGAAAATCTAAAATTTGTCACCATTACAGTAATAGAGGGGAAGTCTTCCAATTGAGATAGTTGATCGAGGAAAGGCAAGAGAAGGGAGAGAGAGATTGATGTTTCCTCTCACTTCCTGGGGCAGAAAATTAAGGAAAATATAAAATTTTGAGTTGTCAACATTACAGTAAATAGAGATGAAGTATTCCGTTAGGGACACTTGTTCTAAGAAAAAAAGGAGGGGGGGACTAGAGTGGGGGAGAGAGATGCAGAGGGAAAGAAATTTCCTCTCTGTTCCTGTAATTTGGGACACCAAGTGAGGGAAAACACCAAATTGTAAGTCATTACCGGTCCGGTGCAGTTATAGAGGGGAAGTCTTCCAATTGGGACACTTGTTCTGAGGAAGAGCTGAGGAGGGAAGGTGGAGGTAAGAGGGAAGGGGAGAAATTTTCTTTCACTTCCTGTTATGTTGAGACAGTGGGGTTGATTTACTAAAACTGGAGAGTGCAAAGTCTGGTGCAGCTGTGCATGGTAGCCAATCAGCTTCCAGGTTCTTTTTCAAAGCTTAATTAAAGCAAGCTGAAGTATTAGTAAATCTCCCCCATTGTTTTCACCAGTAGTGTAACAAAGGGGAAGTCTTCCAATAGGGGCATTTGTTCTAAGAGAGAGAGGGAGCAGGGGAAAGAGGAAGGGAGGGGGGAAGGAGAGAGAAAAATTAAAGGAAAACAAAAAGAAAAAAAAAGGAGAAGGAAGAGCGAGAAAGGGTGACAGAGGGATAGGTTGATTTACGGTCACTTCCTGTTGTATTTACATAATATAAAAGAAAAATAAATATCTCCAATAGATATTGAGAGATACTCAATCATTCCCTACTCTATCAAAAAAATGGTAATTAAACAAGTTTTAGAATTTAAAGACTTTAAAGTGGTTGTAAACCCTCCCCCGGAAGTTACACCTACAGGTAAGCCTAGATTAAGGCTTACCTGTAGGTGTTTGCAATATCTCCTAAACCTACGCGGTTTAGGAGATATTTGCCAAAAAATAATGCGCCGTAGACAACGGCAAAACGCACAGTGAGCATCCCATTGATAAAACCGGCAATGCCGTTTTTTACTGCTCCCGCGCGGTGACGTCATCGCCACTCTGGCCGTAAGTAACCTTCCCGGGTATCTGTGAAGAGATGTTTGCGGCCTGAGGAGGTGATAAGGATGGCTTCGGGGGCTTCGATCTAAGGTAAGTAATGCATAATGAGCTAGTATGCTAGTCTGTTTTGTTTTTTGTTTTCGGGTTTACAACCACTTTAAAGTGTATGTATAGCCCAGACCCTTATTTGGCTAGAGTAAGACGGGGTTCAAACCCTTGGAAAATGCCATTCACTTCCTGTTCCAGAGGTGCAACAGTAAGTTAGAATAAATCTCCCAAATTGAGGGGAAATCAGCTCATACTGTATGTATGCGGTTGTCCCCACTGGAAGTTTTCCCACTCAGCCACAGAACCCAGGAGGTAGTGGAGATCACTGCAGTAGCAGTGCCTATGTAGCCCCCCAGTAGGCTACTAATGTTAAGAAAATTACGTTTTTGGACTTCTTGTAGCCAGGGAGAGAAACAATCATTTAGTAGTGTCTGTTCTATGTTCTGCTGTTGCAGGCTCAGCTACTTTCCCCTGCATCCCACTGAGCTCTAGTATATAGCGGGCACAAGAGCTTAGACCCTGGCCTGCATATTAATGCCTCTTCAGCCAATCTCTGGTCAGTAGAGTTAGTGGCCAGAATGGGGCTGAGAGGGGTATAAAAAGACTGGAACCTAGAGCAACTTCCTCTTGTTCCTGGGAGAGTAAGACCCAGTCTGAGGGCTGAGGGATCCCTGGGAGATCAGCTGCAGCACAAAAGAATCTTTTTTGGGGGTCCCAGCTCCTGCTTGGGGTCAGGGACCTCTGGCCTAGCCTGCTGAGCACATACAGAAAGTTCATCTGAGGATCCAGGACAAAGGCAATTAAAGGGGAATTCCACCCAAAAATTGAACTTCCGCTTTAAGTACTGGTGACCCCCTGACATGCCACATTTGGCATATAATTTTTTTTTTGGTGGGGGAGCGGGTACCTAATTTTTTATAGGGTACCCAGCTCCCACTTCCTTTCCTGGCGCTGCGGCGCCGGAAGGAAGTTCACCTCTCTCTCCCCTCCCTCCCTGCAATCTTCTGGGACAAGTCACAGGTCCCAGAAGATTGCCCGGCCATTCAAAATTAATTTCTTCTTGCCACGCTTTCATAAAAGCCAGATTTGTGGAGTGGAGACTAATAGTTGTCCTGTGGACAGATTCTCCCACCTGAGCTGTGGACCTCTGCAGCTCCTCCAGAGTTACCATGGGCCTCTTGGCTGCTTCTCTGATTAATGCTCTCCTTGCCCGGCCTGTCAGTTTAGGTAGACGGCCATGTCTTGGTAGGTTTGCGGTTGTGCCATACTCTTTCCATTTTTCAAAGATGGATTGAACAGTGCTCCGTGAGATGTTCAAGCTTTGGATATTTTTTTATAACTTAACCCCGATTTAAATTTCTCCACAACATTATCCCTGACCAGTCTGGTGTGTTCCTTGGCTTTCATGCTGTTTGTTCAATAAGGTTCTCCAACAAACCTCTGAGGGCTTCACAGAACAGCTGTATTTATACTGAGATTAAATTACACACAGGTGGACTTTATTTACTAATTAGGTGACTTCTAAAGGCAATTGGTTCCACTAGATTTTAGTTAGGGGTATTTAGTGTAGAGGGGGCTGAATACAAATGCACAGGACACGTTTCACATATTTATTTGCAAAAAAAAAATTTGAAAACCATTTATAAATTTTCCTTCAACTTCAAAGTTATGTGCCACTTTGTGTTGGTCTATCACATAAAATCCCAATAAAATACATTTAAGTTTTTGGTTGTAACAAACAAAATGTGGAAAATTTCAAGGGGTATGAATACTTTTTCAAGGCGCTTTACATCCAGTTTTCTGACTCAGGTGACTGTGAAATAGTGTGTGCCTGGCTGCTATGTGCCTATCAGGGAATGGAACCTGGGACCAAACAGCCAGACCAGGACTTCACAGGTATGGTATATACAGTGGGTATAGAAAAGAATAACCCCCTTTAAATTCACATTTTGTTGCTTTGCAGCCCGAAATGAAGACAGACAAGTTTTTGTTTTATCCAGCTGTATTTACTAGTGCAACTTATAACATCCAAGTTAAAGATATAACACCAACATATCAGAAAAAATTTAATAAAAATAAAAAACAGAATCACTGAGTTGGAATAGGGATCACCCCCTTGTGTCAGTATTGTGTTTAACCACCTTTTGCTTTAATTACAGCCTAACTTTGCACATCTAGACTTTGCAATATTTGCCCACTGTTCTTTGCAGAACTGCTTAAGTTCAGGTAAATTTGATGGTAAACGTATGTGGACTGCAGCCTTCAAGTCATTCCACAGATTTTCAATGGGGTTTAAGTCTGGGCTCTGACTAGGCCATGTAAGGACATTCACCTTTTTCTCCTTCGCCCACCGTGTTTTTGTTGTGTGCTTTGGGTCATCCTCATGTTGGAAGGAAATCTTCTTCCCATTGACAACTGGCAGAGGGCAGCGAATTTTCCTCAAGAATTTGAGGGTATTTTTCCCCATCCATTTTTCCTTCTATCCTGACAAGTGCTCCAGTCCCTGCTACAGAGAACCCCCTCCCACCCCATAAAAGGATATTACCACCTCCATGATTTACTGTAGGAATGGTGTATTTTGGATGGTGAGCTGTATTGGATTTCCACCACACATATCGTTTGGTGGCGAGGCCAAACCATAAAATTTTAGTCTCAGCTCACAATAACACCTTTTTTCCATGTGGCCTCAGAATCTTCAAGGTGCATTTTGGCAACGCTCAGTAATGACTGCATGTGGTCTTTCTTTAGGAGTGGCTTTTTTTTTTTTTGCAACCCTCCCATACAAGTCACATTTGTGGAGAATTTGTGATATATTGTTGTCACATGTACACATTGATCACTCTTTGTCATAAATTCCTGCAACTGCTTCAGGAGTTGCTGTAGGCCTCTTGGTAGCCTCTCTGACCAGTTTCCTCCTGGCTCTTTCATCCAGTTTGGAGCGACCTCCTGATCCAGGGAGGGTCTGTGTTGTACCAAAAACCTTCCACTTCTTAATAATAGGTTTCACTGTGCTTCTAGGCATTGATAAAGGCTTTGAATTTTTTTTTGGATCCATCTCCTGACATCACCTGTCCACAACTTTATCTCAGAGATTCTTTGACAGTGCCTTGCCACCCATGGTTGATTCTTTGCTTCAGTCGCACTACCAGGGATCGAAATTCTCCAGGAAAGCTCCTTTCATGCTGAGCTAATCAAAATGACCACAGATGATCACAGTTGAAAGTCAAAATTGCTTTGTGTGCCACTGAGACGGTGATTAGCTACACCTGATTGAGTTTAAGAGGGGGATAATCCTTTTTCCAACTCAGTGATCCCGTTTTTGCTTTTCTCTGACATGTTGGTGTTATATCTTTCACTTGGATTTTTTAAGTTGCACAGCTGGATAAAACAAAAACCGTGCCTGTCTTCGTTTCAGGCTGCAAAGCAACAAAAAATTCAGATTTTAAAGGGGGGTGATTTTTTTTTCTATACCCATTGTATATACTGTAGTTACACTAATCCAAGCTAGACTAATGTAACCATGTACAAACTGAGATACCTACATTTCAGCTTTAGCACAAGCTAACAAAAAATAAATAAATAATATATATTGGTTGCCACACAGGCTTCTTTCTGACACTTTCAAGGGGCCCTGTGTATGCATTGGCTGCCCAGTTTCCTCCCCATCAACACTCTGGTTAATCCTCATGTCATCACTACCTTCACAATTAAAGCCAGAGGATTCCTTATAGACAAATCTGATGTCAGCCAATTACACAGGAAGCCAAAACTGACACTCGTTTACAGGCCGATAATCTCCCCTAACAAAGCCCATGAAAAGAAGAGCTCAACCTGAATCCCCGGTGTGTTAATTAATGTTCCTGATACCTTCATTTACAGCTGAGCAGCCAAATGCCTCCTAATCGGATTGTGGAGGACTCTTGAGGAATAGATCACATGCGTCTATGAACTGCTTTAATTATCCCAGAACTACACCCTGGCCACACTTTCCTCCTAACGAAATTCTTAATCATCAGATACTTAAATGTTATCCATACCGCAGGGAAGCAGGCGGTATCAGTGGGCACGTGTTGTCCTTCCCTGCTGCTCTCCCATGTCAGTTTTCCTTACTCTATTTCTGTGCCCATAAAGGCAGAAAGGGTAGCTGTGCCACACTGTACATTATTCTCAGATACATGGCACCGCTGGGGCGGTCCAAGTGGTAAAACACTACTCAGTCTTTGATGGTCCTAAAATGAAGTAGAACTCCAGGCAGACACAAATTAATGCAACTCTATTCATTAATACATCACTAAATCTATTTTGTTAACCACTTGCTGACCACCCTATAGCAGTTTTACTGCTATAGGGCAACCGCACTGTGCAGAATCACGTGTATATATGTGATCCTGCATTTCCGGGTATCAGGCGTGAGTGCACGTTGCCGGAGGACAGCTCCTGAGACCTGATGTCCACTGGTACCCTCTGATCATTCAGGACACAGGCATTGATCCCAGTGGCAGCCGTCCATAAGGGGCGCCAACCCCCCAAAGTTCCCAAAGTTAGTTTGCCAAAGAAAGAAAGCTACTTTAACATGTTAAAAACTGTTAGTCATAACATCATTTATTAAAAAATAAATTGTTTATGTGTGTGCACTGTGCAGGGCGCCGGACTAATGGGTGTCTATTAGGACCGTAAATGTTTAAAAAGCATGTGATTTGAGGCTGAGGCTCTAATTGGCTTGTCTCAGGTTGTCCTCGGGGCGCAAAGCACTGCGCCCTAAACCCTCCCACTTTTGATTTTAGCGAATCAATATTCGTCATTGCGTCACTTTCGGTTTCCGGCTTCTCATCCCGTGGAACGCAAGGCATAATCTGGTGAGTGCAGACCTGGAGGGGTTTATTTGTGCCCCCCCCAAAAGATTTTTAGCACCAGCCGCCACTGATTAATTCTGAGTTCAAGGACACAGATCTATGCCTTCCCCTAATACAAGCGCATCCCCCACTACAGTAAATCACTAGTAGCTGGACACAAATTTAACCATTTGATCACCCATGATGTTAACCCCTTCCCAACCAGTGTCATTAGTACAGTGACAGTGCATACTATTGGCACTGATCACTGAATTTTTGTCACTGGTCCCCAAAAAGTGTCAGTTAGGTGCCTGATTTGTCTGCCAAAATGTCGCAGTCCCGCTAAAAATAGCTGATCGCCGCCATTACTAGTATAAAAAAAATCCATAAAAATATCCCATAGTTTGTAGATGCTATAACTTTTGCGCAAACCAATCAATTTACACTTATTGGGATTTTTTGGACAAAAATATGTAGCAGAATACATAATTGGCCTAAATTGATTGATAGTTTTCTACCTTTTTTTGTATTTGTTTTATACAGAAAGTAAAAAAATATTGTTTTTTTTTTTTTTAATTGTCGGTCGTTTATTGTTTATAGCGCAAAAAAATTATAGCACAGAGGTGATCAAATACCACCAAAAGAAAGCTCTATTTGCAGGAAAAAAGGACATAAAATGTATGTCCTTTTATTCCAACACATAGAGCGTTCTTTTGGTGGTATTTGATCACCTCTGCGTTATATATTTTTTGCACTATAAACAATAAACAAACAATTTTGAACAAAATAACAATATTTGTTACTTTCTGCTATAAAAAAATATACAAAAAAAAAAAGGTAAAAATATAAATTTCTTCATAATTTAGGCCAATATGTATTCTGCTCTAAAATCGCTGATCGCCGCTATTAATAGTAAAAACATTAAAAATAAATAAAAAGCCCCTAAATCTATCCCATAGTTTGTAGACACTATAACTTTTTCTCAAACCAATCAATATACTCTTTTTGGGATTTTTTTTTACCAAAAATATGTAGCAGAATACATATTGGCCTAAATTGATGAAGAATTTTTTTATATTGAGAAAGTTTTATAGCAGAAAGTAAAAAATATAGTTTTTTTTTTTTTTTCAAAATAGTTGGTCATTTTTTGTTTATAGCGAAGGTGATCAAATACCACCAAAAGAAAGCTCCATTTGTGGGAAAAAAAGGACATCAATTTTGTTTGGGTACAGCGTCGCACGACCGCGCAATTGTCAGTCAAAGCGACGCAGTGCCGTATCGCAAAAATGGCCTGGTCATGAAGGGGTAAATCCTTCCGGAGCTGAAGTGGTTAAATAGAGACGTGCCAACCTGGAATTTTTCAAAGGAAGCGGTATATTTAAATCAGCCAAGGATAGGTGGAACTAGGCACCACATCCCAAATTTTTTGAAAATGATCATATATAGTAAAAGTAACAAATTTTATTTAATACATTTAATAAAAAAAAAGATATAACAATCTCAAATTTAAATTGCATGTTTGTGGGAGTATAACTACTGTACGTAAACATCGTTCTCGACATGTTTCGCTAGATTATATAGCTTCTTCAGAAGATTAGTAGTTATCAGTACAGCATCTTCACTGCAGTGTATAAAAGAAGATACATCTTATACAACTTATTAGGATGGAGGGCCAGTTCACGCCACATGCAGTCCAGTGCGTTTTTTTTCTGTATCAAAAACGCATGGAAAAAAGGTTATATGGTTTTCAATGGCATAGTTTACACCAGTGCTTGCAGTTCCAGTGCGTTCCAGTAAAAAAGTAGAATATGCTATGTTTTTGCTGCACTGGAACGCTGTAAAATGCATCAAAAATGCACCGGAACGCATGTCCTTATTTAAGGTTAAGAAAGAAGAGGGGGGGGGGGGAAACACGGACTGCATCAAAAACGCACCAAAAATGCACTGGCACGCATCAAAAAAGCGCATGCAGAAAAGCATCTGGACTTTAAAAAAAAAGAAATCTATCTGCCATTACCACTGTGTGGATAAACCATTACGTGGTCAGTCTGTAGTGGGCCCATCATTCTTATCATTAGAAATAGCATCATGTGTAATGGCTGCAGCAGCCTTCCTCCCCCCCTGTCATCCTATATCTCTCTGCAGCTCCAGGGATCTCCCTGCTTAAGTACGGTTGGGAAATGCGAGCAGTGAAGCCGCACAAGCACTAGAACCCTTGTCATGTTTTGGGTTGGCGGTGTCTCCTTGATCAATGAAATATTCACTCTTAACCTTTAGGTCTCCAGATTAAATTTCTGCAGAGACGCTGTGCGTTGTTTTGTACTTGTGCACAAGCATGAAGGACTTCCCTGAATGATAGGAAAGTTTGAGGAGATAGACGCTTGCTTACAGCAACGAGCAAGTGCGTCAGCATGGAAAATGCTAAATATTGCAATGACATGCGATGCAAATCCCTTCGGGGATCCCTGACCTAGGAAAGACCGCGTAATAATAAACCAATGCAAAAGGCTGCTTTCACGCTGCTCTGTCACATATGCATTTTTGCCGCATTTCTGGTGCGTTTTCCGGGTGCCTATTACCCAGCATGCATCTGTGAAACCTGGACATGCAACTCAAAAAAACAGACCAAAAATGCAATGGGGGGTGCGTTTTTGATGTGCTTTCTCTTAATTTCAGTGGGGAAGTGTGTTTTTGCTGTGGTTTTTTAACATGCACCAAAAATGCAGTAAGCAGGACTCTTAAAAATGCAACTGACCGGTGTGAAGAATTCCATAGGATTTTAGGCCGGATTCACACTTATGCATTTTTTGTGCTTTTTGCATTTTGCAGATTTGCACTACAGAATGTGTTCCATAGGAAACCAAGTTAAATGGCTGTAGCGCAAATCTGCAAAATGCAAAAAGCACAAAAAATGCCATAGGTGTGAATCAGGCCAAAGGCTCGGTTCACACCTATGTGTTTTTTAAGTGCTTTTTACAGAAACGCAGTGCAGTAAATTTAAAGAGGAAGTAAACCCTGATGGGTTTTACTTCCTCTTTTGCTCGCTGCAAAGCCTGCAAATGAAAAGCATAATGAGCTAGTATGCATCGCATACTAGCCCATTATGTGCCACTTACCTGCAAAAGAATCCAGCGATGTCCACTGTGTAGGCAGCGTCCATCTTCTGGCCCCTCTTCCTTCCGGCCTGCGGACTCCGGCTCTGTGATTCGCCGGAGCCGCGTGACGTCACTCCTGCGCATGCGCATGGGAGCCGCCATTAACGGCACAGGCTAGGGAAGAAACGGCACTTTGTTTTGTTTCTTCCCAGCGCATGCGCCGTTAACATTTTTGGCGGACTACAAGTGAAATATCTCCTAAGCGGCGCACGTTTAGGAGATATTTCCACTACCTATAGGTAAGCCTTATTCTAGCCTTACCTATAGGTAGAAGTAGAAAAAAAGGGTTTACAACCACTTTAACATGGTTTCCTATGGGACACGTTCACATCTATGGTTTTTTTCAGACAGTGGATATATTTATGGCATTTTTATTATGAATTTTTCATTTTTTTTTACTAGGAATGGTGGCAATCAGCGATTTTTAGCTGGACAACAACATTGTGGCAGACCAATCTGACCCTTTTTTGGGACCAGTGACATTTAGGCCTCATACACACGGACGTTTTAACAGCGGCTTTTTTGAGCTTTTTTGCTGCCTAAGAATGCCACTCCATGTTATTCAACAATCAGCGATAAAAATAGCCACTGATTACTGTATAAATGACACTGGCAGGAAAGGGGTTAACACTAGGGGGTGATCAAGGGGTTAAGTGTTCCCTAGGTAGGTGCTTTTTTACTGTGGGGGGAGGGGACTGACAGGGAGTAGAGAGAGATCACTGTTCTTAATCACTAGGAACAGCAGATCTCTCGCTCCTCTGTCAGAACAGGGATCTATTTGTTTACATTGACAGATCCCAATTCTGGCTCTCTGTGGAGCGATCGCGGGTGGCCGGTGTTCTGTCGAGAAGTGCCCGGCTATCGAATAGTGCCCGGGTGGAACTGCGCATGCGCCGCATGGAGACGCAGAACAGCTGAGTTGACGATCAGCAGTTGTCGCGCGTTGCCGAGGCACGTTCATGTAGGTGAGGGGCAGATAGTTACATGGAGGGGCGGATTTTTAAATGATGGGCAGTGCTGGGGGCGGAATTTTTATCGATGGCCAAACAAAGCTGCAAAAGAAATCTTTATCTAATATAGAAAAAGCCGCCCTTCAATTGACTAAACTAAACTAAACTAAACATGCCCCGCAAGTGTCCAGAAAGAATAGCAGATAAAGATTTATTTTGCAGATTTGTTTGGCCATCGATAAAAATTCCGCCCCCACCACTGCCTATCATTTAAGAATCCGCCCCCTTCATGTAAATATCCGCCCCTCACCTACATGAACGTGCCTCGGCAACGCAAGACAACAGCTGATGGTAAACTCAGCTGTTATGTGGCTCCGTACTACGCATGCGCGGTGCATGCGCAGTTTACCCAGGCATTTTTCGATAGGGGGCAGTTCTCGACAGGACACCGGCGGACATTGCGACTGCCCCCCACCACGCGCATCGCCTCCAACGGCATGCGCGCGCCTGTTAAAGCCCTTTAAGCGGCCGACGTACAGCTACGGTGATTTGCGCAGCTGTGCCAACCTGCCGCAATATAATGACGGCGGCTGGTCGGCAATCCGTTAACAACGCGATTATTTCTCAGCCGATAATTGGGAGCAAGAATGCAGAACTAGAGAACTAACTTCAAAGTGATGTTGCTTAATGCATGCTTGTTCAGTGACTCAATGTAATGAAACCAGGTATAGCCAGCCAACTAGCATTTTAGGAAGGAGGTTGAGCAATAGTGATGTTCATATTTCACTCAGCATAAATGTCCTTTAAAAAAAAAGCCTGTGACTGGGCAGTGAATGGAGAAGCAGCACAGTGATGAGCTCATCTTTTGTTCAGTCTGCTCTCTCCTCCTATCAGCATGCTTCTTACAAGCACATGAAATGTGCCCCTTCTTCTCACACTCCAGCCCTATTGTACAGGGACTGCAAGAGGCTGATACCATATCACATCCAGGTACTTACACTGCTTGCATTTAAAAAAGAGTTGAAAAAATGTGTCTTCTCTCTGTCCAGAGTTAAAATTTGAAGAGTAAGGCCTGGTTCACATAGGGGCGACTCCTCAGGCGTCTCGGTCGCCTGAAGAGTTGCGTCCCGGTCTGTGCTATGAAACCGTTCTAATAGGAGCGACCTAAGTCGCTCCGACTTAGAAAAAGGTTCCTGTACTACTTTTGGGGACGACGCAGGGCGACTTGCATTGACTTCTATACAGAAGTTATTATGCAAATCGCCTCGGCGGGCATCTCAAATCATCTTGAGATCGCGCCGCCAAGGTCGCCCCCGAAGTCGTGCCGCCCCTGTGTGAACCGGGCCTAAGAGCCCATTCACACAGGGGCGTCTTTGGATCCGACTCCAAATCGCCCCAGGTCGCCCCTAGTCGCGTTGGCTGAAGAAATCAATGTAAGTTAATGGAGCCGTCCTTATGCACACTACTGCAGTCGCTCCGACTTCAAAAAAGGTCCCTGTACTACTTCAATCCGACTCCTAGGCGACCTGTAACCATTCATTTCAATGGGAGTCGCCTCTCCCTGTCTTAATAGGAGCGACTCTCCAGGAAGAAAACATACATTTCTCCTGCAAACCTCTCCCTCCCCCCTCCCTCCCACAGAGCTGATTCTTGTTTGATTGGCCACTGGAATGTCTCCTGTCCTGCAGGCAACTTGGAGTTGCCTTGTAAGTAGCTCCAGGTCACGCTGCGATTCATTCTCAAGTAGTGTCCGAGTTGCCTCATAAAATGGCGCTGGAAGTCGTGTTGCCCCTGTGTGAATGGGCTCTAACTCCCCTTTGTTGAGAAAACAATATTTAAACAAACAAACTTTGTTGCAGGTTCCTACCTTTTGTTAGAAGCGGTTTGTTTCTCTGTAAATCTGTACAAGAGTGATTTTATAATTTTCAATCAGCTGCTGCACCTGCAGGGCGCTAACAATGAAAGTCTCAGGGTCTGCATCTCTTTAGGAACATGTTGGGAGGCAACATGAGTTAATATAATTTCTGATATTCTCACTCCCTGGAGGACAGGCATATGGCCCCCAAGTTGGAATGTAACCATGTCTAGAGGATGTGATAAGTATCTTTGATGCTTTGTTGTTGTTATATGTTCTGTATATTCTGCTGTTTAATGTGTGATGTTAGAATATTCCTATTTTCTTGAGAAATAAATGTAAGATATTGTTTTACTAGCAGCAGTGTGTGTCTTTTCATAACTTTACATTATTCTGTTTATCAGAGTCTTAGTCTTAATAAACTAGCTAATTATAGGCTTAGACAAGTTAATACATATATGCAAAAGTAATATACCGTATATACTCGAGTATAAGCCGAGTTTTTCAGCAAAATTTTTTGTGCTGAAAATGCCCCCCTCGGCTTATACTCGAGTCACTTTTTGTGCCTGATCTTCTGAAATTTGGGGACCCGGTACTAGCCGGCCATAGGTCCCGTTGACCCCAATCTTGGCACACATGTAGAGCCACTCTTCTTCTACAAGCGTGCAAAGTTTGTTGTCTGGGGGACCTACGGCCAGGGAGCACCAACTTTTCAAATCCGGGCACCCCTTCCATAGACTCCCATGTTAAACAGTAATTTTTTTGGCGAGTTGGGTGACCTGGTACCGGCCGGTCGTAGGTTCTCTGGACCCGAAACTTGGCACACATGTAGCCCCAGTTCTCCTCCAGAAGTATGCAAAGTTTGTTGTCTGGAGGACCTATGGCCGGGGAGCGCCAATTTTTCAAAGCCGGGCACCCCTTCCATAGACTCCCATGTTAAACGTCAGTCTAGTCATGGACACAGTGGGACATGGGCACAGTGAGGCATGCAGATGGACACCCTAGGCTTAGGCCCCTTTCACACTGGAGCTGGAAGGTGCGCTGTGGGTATAGCGGCGCTATACCTTAGTTTTTACCGCGGTATGCGGCCGCTAGCGGGGTGAATTTAACCCCCGCTAGCGGCCGAAAAAGGGTTAATACCGCCCGCAATGCGCCTCTGCAGAGGCGCATTGCGGGCGGTATTATCGCGGTTTCCCATTGCTTTCAATGGGCAGCAGCTGTAAAGGAGCGGTGAACACACCGCTCCTTCACCGCTGTAAAGATGCGGCTAGCAGGACTTTTGGAGCGGTCCTGCTAGCGCACCGCTTCAGTGTGAAAGCCTTTGGGCTTTCACACTGAAGACTGCAGAGCACGATTTTTTCAGGCGGTATAGCAGCGCTATTATTAGCGCTAAACTGCCTGAAAAACGTGTCAGTGTGAAAGGGGCCTTATACTCGAGTCAATAAGTTTTCCCAGTTTTTTGTGGTAAAATTAGGTGCCTCGGCTTATATTCGGGTCGGCTTATACTCTCGTGTATACGGTAGTTTATATTAGATTGTATAGTATTGCATAATTACTTCAGAACATCTCACCAAAAATTACATTTTTGTTGCAGGGGATGCCCAAAATCTGACTTGTATCTTAGTGCAGACTTCTGGGAAAATCAGTGAGCCAATCACACAAGCATATAAATATATATATATATATATATATATATATATATATATATATGTTATGTAGATAAATCAGAATAGTCACCGTGGTGTATCTGATCCTAGCGCTCAAGGATGGTCTAATGTTAGTCTGCTCAATTAGCTGCCGTTATAAGTAGAGTAGTAAGTATAATAAAAATATGAAATATGTTACAACAAGTATAACATTAACAGCGCTTATGTGAAATATAAAATATTGCACCTAGGTTATAAAATATATACCGCAGAATATCAGCAACAAATAAGTATCAGCATAACCATGTGAAAAATAACAGCACGATCCTACAGGATTAACGGATTCCTCATAAACTGCAAAGTCCACCCACTGTTAAATGTCACTAGTATTACAGTGACAGAACTTCCCAGTGAGTTCAAACACCAGTTACAAATGAGGGAACTGAAATGTAGATCCAATAGCCGTTAAGTCTTTCATATGAGAGATACTCTCTGATAATTCAATCACTGTAGTTCTTCAATTCAAACAGATCATGTTGCAATTTGTACTTCCATCATTGTCTAAGCAATTCCACTCCCTTAAGGTAATGTGCTTACCAGACTCCAGATGGTTAACCGCCTGTCAGCTCCTCTTTAGATCTCCAGTCAGCTTCCTTCAAGAAATCTCCAGGTTCTCAGGCAATAAGCATAAGTGCGTGCAGCAATGCGAGCATGTAAGACAAATTGAGCTTCACATAGCATAAAATCCTTTAATAAAAAATCCAAAAAGTCCCCCCGCATACAAACATGCTTACAAAGAAATAAATAACATAAAGCATATCACCGGGGATGATCCGTCTGCTCAGTGAGGTTAGTGAACGCTCACACAATTCAAAAGAGCTCCTGAGTCCCGGGAAGACGGACGTTCCCCTGACGTGATTGGTCGCGTGGTCACGCACTGACGCGTTTCGTGATTGGATCTACATTTCAGTTCCCTCATTTGTAACTGGTGTTTGAACTCACTGGGAAGTTCTGTCACTGTAATACTAGTGACATTTAACAGTGGGTGGACTTTGCAGTTTATGAGGAATCCGTTAATCCTGTAGGATCGTGCTGTTATTTTTCACATGGTTATGCTGATACTTATTTGTTGCTGATATTCTGCGGTATATATTTTATAACCTAGGTGCAATATTTTATATTTCACATAAGCGCTGTTAATGTTATACTTGTTGTAACATATTTCATATATATATATATATATATATATATAAATAATTTAGTGTACTGATTGCAGTGAAATCAGAAATCTAAAATATAACCAGCTATAGAAATATTTGCACCCAGGCACCACATATCAGAAGAACTCTCGGGTACCTTAAGCATGCGGATCTCGCGCAGAGCAATCTTCTTGATCACCGGGTCATCTTCGGATTCTAGGAACTTCTTCACTGCCACAATCTGCCCCGTGTCTCTGTTTCTGCATTTAAAGACAATTCCATAGGAACCTTCACCGATTTTACCAATTTTCTCATACTTCTCCATGAAGGCAGAACCAGAAAACTTGATTTGGATCCTTTCTGAATAGGTCCCCTGTAGGTCCTCGTTACGGATGTCTCTTGAGTGTCTCTGGGCGGTACCTGGAAACAGAACAAAGCAGCCCGTTGGGTTACAATGCATTGAATAGCAGAGCACAGATAGAGGAGCCTTGATATAACAAGATAATTTATGTCACAAGAACGCTTTTCACTGAAGAGGCCTGCAAGCTATTGTCCCACTCAAGAAAAGTTAGGGAGGGGGAAACAATCCCGAAAAGTCATTGAACTTTAGAAGAACTATTAACCTTTAACTGAAAAGTGAGTGCAACTGTTCCAGTGAAAGAGGCTTCAACTAAAATAAATAATGAGTGACATTTGTGTTCTATATTTTTTTTTTATTTTGACTCATTGTGGTTTTTTGTGTGTTAATGCATTTTGAATTACGACAACCCATTCTTTTTTATTGGGCTGCCAACGCACAGCAACTCACATTCATGCCAGGGGCGGATCCAGAATCTTTTCTCGGGAGGGGCACTGCCAAAAAATATGTTTTTTTTGTGGGAAATTTATCAGGGAAATGGCTGGTGTCGGCGCTTCAATCATCCCGGCACCATGGTTGTTATGGTGTCAGGATGATTGAAGCGCATTATTTCTATTATTACATTGTAATATAAAATGAAATAGTTCAATGCAGAATCAGTGAGAGCCCCGAGTGTGTCACTTGCCACCGTCACCTGCAATTAGTGGGAGCCCTGAGCGTGTCACTTGTCACACGTTGCGGATTGTCACTTGCCGCATCACCTGCCACACCTTGCGGATTGTCACTTGCCACTCACCTGCCACACCTTGCTGATTGTCACTTGCCTGCCACCAGATGCAGATTGTCATTTGCCACGTCGCCTGCCACACCTTGCGGATTGTCACTAACTTGCCTGCTAAGGTGTAGTTTTGGTTGTCTCTTGCTGTGTCCCAGACTCCCAGAGTCAGGCAGCAGAGAGATAATGTAATCTCTCTGCTGCCTGCACAGTGAGGGCGGAAGTCACTGCAGGAATGCAGGGCAGGTACGGGCAGTGAGAGATGAGCCTGCTCTCTCACTCTCACCTGCGCTGCCAACACACTGAGCAGCACGGTCTGCCCACAAACCGCGCCGCCCGCCCACAAACCACGCCGCAAGCGGAGCCGCCCGCTTTCTTAGCCGTCTGTGGAGCCGCACGCTATTGCACCTGCCCGCAGAGCAGCCCGACGTGACTCACTGACGTCACTCGTTGCTAGACGCCAAGCAGCCCAGGCGTTAGCAACGAGTGCAGGGAAGAGGCTCCACCCACCTCCTCCTCAGCTCCTGCTATCGTGTCAGTGCGCCGCGTAACTACATTAGACGAGTCTCTCTCTCGACGCCGCTGATCGGCTGATGTGAGAAACAGAGAGAGATTTAAAGAGGCAGCGGCAGCCGCAGAACAAGTACTGTATATACTCGAGTATAAGCCGACCCGAATATAAGTCGACCCGAATATAAGCCGAGGCACCTAATTTTACCCCAGAAAACTGGGAAAACTTATTGACTCGAGTATAAGCCTAGGGTGTCCATCTTCAGGCCTCACTGTGCCTCACTGTGCCCATGACTAGACTGATGTTTAACATGGGAGTCTATGGAAGTCCAGGGGACCTACGACCGGCCGGTACCGGGTCCGCAAAGTCACCGGAGAAATGACCGTTTAACATTGGAGTCTATGGAAGAAGTGCCCGGCTTTGAAAAATCGGTTCTCCCCGGCCGTAGTTCTCCCAGACACCAAACTTTGCACACTTGTAGAAGAGAAATTGGGCTACATGTGGTCTAAGAGACCAATGGCCGGCCAGTAACGGGTCCCCAAAAATCCGGGAGATCAGGCGCAAAAACAAACAAACAGAGCAAGTGAGTGTGACAGATGGTCTCGGGGGGGGGGGGGCAATTGCCCTGTTGCCCCCCCCTGGATCCGCCCCTGATTCTTGCACCATGTTTTTCATAATGCAGAGCACCACAAAGCTCATATGGATAACATCTGAAAGTTGCTCTAAAACCCGTGTGTGATGGTGCGTTGGGCAAATATGTTAGGATGTAATTTAACCATCTTAAGAAAAAGAAGGGGGTGGGGATGGTTGAAATCTTAAAAAAATTAAATAAATTAAGGGTATGTAAATTAAAATTTAAAGAGGAACTGCAGTCTGCTCACATAATTTGTAATAAAAACATCTTTGCCATTCTGAAGCTTCCCTCCAACCACTTTGTATATTATTTTATATAGAGAAGAAAGGTGCAAAATAAATGGCCCAAAATTGCACTTCTCGGCGCCTAGGTGCTAAATTACTGTTCCTGAAAAAACGCCCTCCTCCAACTGAGAGGGTAATAAGGAATATAAGGAATAGTAAAACAGCCCAGAAAGAATAAAATTATCAAAGTTAGTAAAACTATGATAAAATCAGTAAAATACAAATAAAGCAGCTGTTAAATTTATACAAATGAGTATCTCATGTATATAAAAAAATAATAAATTAAAAATATCATATCAAAAAAACTTAAGCCTCATATAGTTCATATGATAAACAGCGCTAGTAATGGATAAGTGTCCAAAAACACAAAACACTTGAGTGATGACGTTGCAACAGTCAAACTAAGAGTGAAGTATCTTCTATGGATAAAGTCTGTAGTGCACCCTACACCAATCCCAAATCTTCACCACGAGTGAGGCACGCTCCCCCTCTGGGGTACAAACTCACCACAAGGATGAAAAAGGTCAGCCTTTTAGTCTGTAGGTAGTCTCACTCCAACTTCCGTCATCACCACCAGAGTAGTATGGGTTAAATCCAGGAAGACTGCAGGCAGCACCCCCTCCTCCCTCTTGAGAAAGTGAATAGTGTGTACCCCAGAGGGGGAGCGTGCCTCACTCGTGGTGAAGATTTGGGATTGGTGTAGGGTGCACTACAGACTTTATCCATAGAAGATACTTCACTCTTAGTTTGACTGTTGCAACGTCATCACTCACGTGTTTTGTGTTTTTGGACACTTATCCATTACTAGCGCTGTTTATCATATGAACTATATGAGGCTTAAGTTTTTTTGATATGATATTTTTAATATATTATTTTATATATACTGTAATTCTGTACTTGCCAAATATGCTACAGAAATCTCCCTCCACTAAGTCTGTGGGCAGCTGAAGCTGTTGCCTGTTCACTTCCTGGATTTACACAGACACCCAGAGGAACACCTCCGGCTCTGCAGCTCTCATTGGCCCTCTTATGACTCATCCCCCCTCCTTTCCTAGCAAAATCTCATGAGAGAAAGAGCTGCGCATGATGTCATAAGCCTAGGCTTACTACCAGACAAGAAACAGGAAGTGGGCTGTATAAGGTATTTACTGGCAGAAAAAAAAAATGTTTTAGTATCCAAAGTTAAAACAACAAGGGCAGAGGATATAATAGATGGAAAGTTGAAAAAATGACTGCAGGTCTGCTTTAAGTGTGTGTGTAAATTAAGGTTCAGGAGAGCAGTATTTTCATTATGAAGCCATGATTGAGAACACAGGGACATCTGATCATCACTGTGTACCATGGTTATGTGCTGCTTGCTTTTTCCTGGCTTGAAGTTGTGTGCAAAGTTTTTTATTTTTTTTATTTTAGATAAATCACCACAAAAGTTACACATGGGGAATGACCTCAAGCTAGCAGGAGGAAAGTTCAAAACTAACCTTAGTAGGTAATATTTTACTGCAAGAATAGTTGCCATTGGTGTGTGCAGCCTATTTTGTTAGGGTGTGCACCCCAGAGCAAAAACACAAATGCATACAGGTCCTTCTCAAAAAATTAGCATATTGTGATAAAGTTCATTATTTTCTGTAATGTACTGATAAACATTAGACTTTCATATATTTTAGATTCATTACACACAACTGAAGTAGTTCAAGCCTTTTCTTGTTTTAATATTGATGATTTTGGCATACAGCTCATGAAAACCCAAAAATCCTATCTCAAAAAATTAGCATATCATGAAAAGGTTCTCTAAACGAGCTATTAACCTAATCATCTGAATCAACTAATTAACTCTAAACACCTGCAAAAGATTCCTGAGGCTTTTAAAAACTCCCAGCCTGGTTCATTACTCAAAACCGCAATCATGGGTAAGACTGCCGACCTGACTGCTGTCCAGAAGGCCATCATTGACACCCTCAAGCAAGAGGGTAAGACACAGAAAGAAATTTCTGAACGAATAGGCTGTTCCCAGAGTGCTGTATCAAGGCACCTCAGTGGGAAGTCTGTGGGAAGGAAAAAGTGTGGCAGAAAACGCTGCACAACGAGAAGAGGTGACCGGACCCTGAAGAAGATTGTGGAGAAGGACCGATTCCAGACCTTGGAGGACCTGCGGAAGCAGTGGACTGAGTCTGGAGTAGAAACATCCAGAGCCACCGTGAACAGGCGTGTGCAGGAAATGGGCTACAGGTGCCGCATTCCCCAGGTCAAGCCACTTTTGAACCAGAAACAGCGGCAGAAGCGCCTGACCTGGGCTACAGAGAAGCAGCACTGGACTGTTGCTCAGTGGTCCAAAGTACTTTTTTCGGATGAAAGCAAATTTTGCATGTCATTCGGAAATCAATGTGCCAGAGTCTGGAGGAAGACTGGGGAGAGGGAAATGCCAAAATGCCTGAAGTCCAGTGTCAAGTACCCACAGTCAGTGATGGTCTGGGGTGCCATGTCAGCTGCTGGTGTTGGTCCACTGTGTTTTATCAAGGGCAGGGTCAATGCAGCTAGCTATCAGGAGATTTTGGAGCACTTCATGCTTCCATCTGCTGAAAATCTTTATGGAGATGAAGATTTAATTTTTCAGCACGACCTGGCACCTGCTCACAGTGCCAAAACCACTGGTAAATGGTTTACTGACCATGGTATTACTGTGCTCAATTGGCCTGCCAACTCTCCTGACCTGAACCCCATAGAGAATCTGTGGGATATTGGGAAGAGAAAGTTGAGAGACGCAAGACCCAACACTCTGGATGAGCTTAAGGCCGCTATCGAAGCATCCTGGGCCTCCATAACACCTCAGCAGTGCCACAGGCTGGTTGCCTCCATGCCACGCCGCACTGAAGCAGTCATTTCTGCAAAAGGATTCCCGACCAAGTATTGAGTGCATAACTGAACATAATTATTTGAAGGTTGACTTTTTTTGTATTAAAAACACTTTTCTTTTATTGGTCGGATGAAATATGCTAATTTTTTGAGATAGGATTTTGGGGTTTTCATGAGCTGTATGCCAAAATCATCAATATTAAAACAAGAAAAGGCTTGAACTACTTCAGTTGTGTGTAATGAGTCTAAAATATATGAAAGTCTAATGTTTATCAGTACATTACAGAAAATAATGAACTTTATCACAATATGCTAATTTTTTGAGAAGGACCTGTATATATCAGAAAAACAGTGGACGGTGTCAGTAGAGCAGAGATTGTGTCAGTAGGGCAGTGGATAGTGTCAGTAGTTTTTTTATTTTAATAATTTTTTACAATTTTCTTTATTATTTGTTTACAATTTTTTTAGGAGCCCTGTTGGGGGGCTTTAGTGAAATATATATAAACAGACCCCTGATGTCTCACTTTTGAGACAGAGAAAGGGATTGAGGACACGTATTTCCCAGTCCCTTTCTCTTCAGCCTCAGCTGCACTGGACAGTGAACTAATGGAAGGTGCTCTGTGCTGAGAGGCTTCCTGTTCATTCACAAACTGAAGCACAGTAAACATAGTTTACTATGCTTCAACTAAGAATAAACACAGGAAAAGGAAAGGGCCAGGAAATAAAATATAAACTGGCCCCTTCCCCTGTTCTCTATCCTGAAACATCCCACACAGCAGCTGTTAGGAAAGGAGGGAAGCTGGCAGCACTGCAGGGGGGAACAGGGGTGCCAGGAAGCAGGGGGAATCGGCCCCGCACGGGGTGATTAGGGTGTGTCCAGGCACACCCTGTGCGCACACCTATGGTTGATGCTTAGAACAAACTTCCAGGAGAGGTAAATGAGTAAGTAAACTTAAACATGCTTGGGACAAACATAAATCTAGACCAGGGGTGTCCAAACTTTTGGTCTTTCCTGGGCCACATTAGAAGAGGAGGAATTGTCTTGGGCCACACATAGAATACATTAATGATAAGGATAGGGGGTGACCAGAAAAAGTTGGACAGATCACAAGTTAACAATCACTGATCGGGACACCTTTGCTAGGTTTTCTAGGAACGGTGCGGAGGGACAGCTTTACCCCGGATGCCTGCATAATTAGATGTGCCTGTTTTAAAGGGGTTGTAAAGGCAGAAGGTTTTTTTATCTTAATCCATTCAATGCATTAAGACAGTGGTTCTCAACCTGGGGGTCGGGACCCCCCCAGGGGTCAAATGATGATTTGCCAGGGGTCACCGAATCCTGGGCTGTTCCTGAAGCCCGCACCGCTCTCCCAGTCATTTTGCGGCTGCCCAGCAAGGCTGTCCCTGGAGCCTGCAGCCGCCCATTCAGTTCACGGCATGGCTGGGGGGGGGGGGGCAGAGACTAGAGGTCAGCTGACTGGTGAGGAATGTGAAGTGGGAGGGGCTGGAGGAGACCCTATACTGATTTCGGCATAGTTGTCACTGCTACGAGACACCACAAAGTCGGAGACACAGTGAGTAACACTACCTGTGATTTATAGTTGCCATTAAAAGTCCCCACTACAGTTCTTAGATCAGCACATGACCTTGATCAAGAGCACCTAATTTGGCTGATCAGAATTCCCCCAGCACTGCCACTGATCCCAACTCCCCGCCACCAAGGAGAAAGAACAAGAAAGATGGCTAGAGAGAGGGATGGGGAAAAAAAAATAGGATAAAGAGAGGTAAAAGGGAAAGAAAGGAGAACAAAGAGGGGTACATCCTAAAATGTACCATAAGGGGGTTCAATACTGTACGGGTGGAAGAGACTCAGGGAGCGCTAAATGTCCGTGCGTTAGGGGCGCAAATTACTTGTCTTGCCTTGGGTGCTGACAACCCACGCTACGAAAATAATTTTACTGTTAGGGGTCCCCACAACTTGGGAAATTTTATCAAGGGGTCAAGGCACTAGAAAGGTTGAGAGTCACTGCATTAAGATAAAAAACCTTCTGTGTGTAGCACCCTCCCCAGCACCTCCTAATACTTACCTGAGCTCCATCTCTCTCCAGCGATGTCCACGAGTGTCTAAGCCGTCCGGGACACTCCTCCAGATTGGCTGAGACACAGCAGCGGCGCCACTGTCTCCTGCGGCTGTCAATCAAAGTCAGTCAACCAATCAGGGGAGAGAGGAGGCAGGGCCAGGCCAGGGCTCCATGTCTGAATGGATACACGGAGCTCTGACTCAGCTCGGGTGCCCCTCATAGAGAGCTGCTGGCTGAGGGGGCACTCGACAGGAGGGAGGGGCCAGGAGCAGCAAAAAGGGACCCGCGAAGAGGAGGATCTGGGCTGCTCTGTGCAAAACTACTGCACAGAGCAGGTAAGTATAACAGGTTTTTTTTTTTTTCGTTTTTTTAAATCAGACTTTATAATCACTTTAACCACTTGCCGACCAGCCGCCGCAGTTTTTCTGCGGGAACATGGCTCGGCTATGTTACGTCGCTTCGCCCTGTGGCCCGCTGCTCGCCCCGGAGCCGATGCAAGTGCCCGGCGGGTAAGAAGACGGCCGGGCACCCACAATCGCTCGTGATAGAGCGAGAACCGGGAGCGGTGTGTGTAAACACACAGCTTCCGGTTCTTTCAGGGGAGAAATGACTGATCATATGTTCATACATTGGATGAACAGCGATCTGTCATTTCCCCTCGTCATTTCCATACCCCCTTCAGTTAGAACACAGAGAGGGAACACAATTAACCCCTTGATCGCCCCCTAGTGTTAACCCCTTCACTGTCGGTGACATTTTTGCAGTAATCAGTGCCTTTTTATAGCACTGCTCGCTGTAAAATTAATTGTCAATGGTCCCAAAAACGTGTCAAAAGTGTCCGATCTGTCCGCCATAATGTCGCAGTCCCGATAAAAATCGCAGATCGCCGCCATTACTAGTAAAAATGCCATAATTTTATTTTGTAGACGCTATAACTTTTGCGCAAACCAATCAATATACGCTTATTGCGATTTTTTTTACCAAAAATATGTAGAATACATATCGGCCAAAACTGAGGAAAAAATGTTTTTTCTTTTTTTTTTTTTAAATTGGGATATTTATTATAGCAAATAGTAAAAGATATTATTGTTTTTTCAAAATTGTTGCTGTTCTTTTGTTTATAGCGCAAAAAATAAAAATCAAATGATCAAATACCACCAAAAGAAAGCTCTATTTGTGGGAAAAAAGGATGCAAATTTTGTTTTTGTACAGCATCGCATGACCGCGCAATTGTCAGTTAAAGCGACGCAGTGTCAAATTGTAAAAAGTGCTCTGGTCAGGAAGGGGGTAAAATCTTCCTGGGGCTGGAGCGGTTAGTTATCAACCATGGGATTTGCTAAATGTTGTACCTTCATTAAATGTAACCATATTGCCACACCAGAGGCGCCTCTCTTCTTCTACTAATTTATTTTAAAAAATTGCTCGTCTTGTAAAACAGACCAAGTTACTAGCAATCCAAAGTTTTACTGTATTTTGAAGAATGCCGCTGATTTCTGAAGATTAAAAGAAAAAAGACCCTTTACAGGTACACAAGATTTTAGAGATTTGAAGCCCTGTACACACGATCGGATTTCCTATGGTTTTTAAACCGATGGATTTTTCCATCGGAAAACCGATGAAGCTGACTGCCATCAGTCTTGCCTGCACACCATCAGTCAAAAAACCGACCGTTCCAAACGCCGTGACGTAAAACACTCCGATGAGCCGAGAAAAATTAAGTTCAATGCTTCTGAGCATGCGTCGACTTGATTCTGAGCATGCGTGGGTTTTTTATCCGATGGAGTTCCCCACAGACGATAGTAATTTGCTATCGGTTTTTTAACCATCGGATAAATTTAAAACATGTTCTATTTTTAAACACAGATGGAAAAAAGACCGATGGGGCCCATACACGATCGGTTTGTCCGATGAAAAAAGTCCATCGGACTGTTTTCATCGGTAAAACTAATCGTGTGTACACGGATTTAGTGATTGGGTTGGTGTTTACTTTAAGAGCGCCTTGTTTGTATGCTGTAAATGGGCCTCAGAGGTCGTCTTTGGATTTCATGGTTACTTTCACTGGGGCAGACCTTCAACATATACAGTAGGATCTCTTTCTTTTGGCACATTGTCAAAGTGTGAAGTTGAGGTGTAATTTAATGCTGCAGAACAAACACGGGCCTTCAGACTGAAGCAAACGACAGACCACCTGACTCCAGCAGAGCCATTAGCTGCTCTGTCGCTGGTGAACTGATACATCACGACTTTGTACCTTGAGCTTCCAGTTTCCCCTGTCACTTTCTTTTTTTTATTTCATTTTCTTTTGTATTTTAATCTCGTTTGGAAACACAGTGAGGCCGTCAGTCACGGTAAATGAAATATGAACACAAAGTATTTCTGCGGTTTTGCAGGTGAAACAAAACACCAGAAGTACGAGGTCAGTGTACACACTAAAACATGTAATTTAATGATCTGACATTGAATCAGGTCAACATGACACTTCTGACTTCTATATAAGCGGAAGAGGAAAATAATTTTATAATTAGGCCTCATGCACACTGGGTGAATATAAAAATGCCAGTAGAAAGCTACTGGCATTTATATATTCATCCAGTGTGCATGAGGCCTAATTATAAAATTCTGTAGAATGCTGCAGTAAAACCGCGAGTTTGCTGTACAATGCTGCTGTAAAACCGCAAGTTTTTTTAGCATTCACTAGCGTTTTTAAGCGTTTGCGTTTTTTTAGCTTTTTTTTTTTTGCAAAACTAGACTCCCACAAAAGCTTATGGCTCAAAAACGTTCGTAGTGCGTAGTGCGTTATGCCGCGTACACACGACCGTTTTTAATGACGAGAAAAATGACATTTTTTAAAATGGTCATTAAAAATGATCGTGTGTGGGCTTCAGAGCATTTTTCACAACATGAAAAATGGCCATGAAAAAATTGGAACATGCTCTAATTTTTCTCGTCGTTTTTCACGTCATCGTTTTTCTCGTCATGAAAAACAGCCGTGTGTAGGCTTTAACGACGTGAAAAAAATGCGCATGCTCAGAATCAAGTATGAGACGGAAGCGCTCGTTCTGGTAAAACTAGCGTTCATAATGGAGATGGCACATTCGTCACGCTGTAACGAACTGAAGAGCACGAGGCTGAAAAGCGCGAATCGTCTCTCAACAAACTTTACTAACACGAGGATCAGCAAAAGCAGCCCAAAGGGTGGCGCCATCCGAATGGAACTTCCCCTTTATAGTGCCGTCGTACGTGTTGTACGTCACCGCGCTTTACTCGAGCATTTTTTTCCACGATAGTGTGTAGGCAAGGCAGGCTTGAGAAGAATCACGTCGAGAAAAATAGGATTTTTTACTCACCGTAAAATCCTTTTCTCTGAGTCCATGGACCGACACAGCTTCTCTATTGACAAAGTGGGTATTATCCGTTAATTAGGAGTGACTAGGCAGAAAAACTTGTAAAAAGTGTTGCATCACACCTTCTACAGTACCGCCCAGGGGGCGGACCCTCTGGGTATACCCTCTCAGTCTGCATCTTCGCAGATGAGTTCGTCAAAAAGCAGTACAAACTTAAAAGGAGGGGTGGGTGCTGTGTCGGTCCATGGACTCAGAGAAAAGGATTTTACGGTGAGTAAAAAATCCTATTTACTCTTTCGTCCATGGACCGACACAGCTTCTCTATTGACAAAGTGGGACGTCCCAAAGCAGTGTCAGAGAAAAAACGAGGGGTGGTAACAGCATAAAAATAAACTTCACCCCAAACACAAAACAGCACTCCTCCAACGGAGGAGTTGCAACTCTAAACAGCCGCTTGCAAAACCTTGCGGCCAAAAGAGGCATCCGAAGATGCACCTACATCAACCTTGTAGAATTTTGTGAAAGTGTGAGCGGACGACCAAGTCGCCGCTTTACATAGTTGGGAAACAGACGCTTGATGTCGGAAAGCCCAAGAGGCACCTATTGCCCTGGTCGAATGCGCCGTGACAGGAAAGGGGGGCGCCTGACCCTTTAAGGCGTAAGCCTGGATTACTATCTGTCGGATCCACCTAGAGATGGTGGCCGATGAGACTGCTTGGCCCTTCTTGGGACCAGCCACCGAAACAAACAGTGAGTCTGACTTCCGGAACAGGGAAGTAGCAGATAGGTATACTCTCAAAGCTCGGACAACGTCCAAGGAATGCAACGCCGACTCCTTAGGATTCGACGGATGAGGACACAAGGATGGAAGTACAATGTCTTCGTTGAGATGAAAAGCCGAAACGACTTTCGGAAGAAAGGAAGGCTGCGGCCGCAGCACCACCTTATCCTTGTGGAAAATCAAATAGGGAGCCTTGCAGGACAAGGCTGCCAGCTCAGAGACTCGTCTAACTGACGTAACAGCCACCAAAAAGACCACTTTCTGAGAAAGTGTCAACAGGGGAATATCTCTAATATTCTCAAACGGTGCCTTCTGAAGCACCGAGAGGACCAGGTTCAAGTCCCACGGAGGTAACGGGGGACGGACCGGAGGGGCCACATGTCGGACCCCCTGCACAAATGTACTCACGAGAGAGTGAGTCGCCAGGGGTCGCTGAAAAAAGACAGCCAGGGCAGATATCTGTCCCTTAAATCGTACTTAGGGCAAGCCCTTGGTCCACCCCATGCTGTAAAAACAGCAGGATTCTGGAAACCAAATAGGTACGCGGATGCCATTTCATTTCCTCACACATGGAGATGTAGGGCCTCCAAGTGCGGTGATAGACCTTCCTAGAGGACGGTTTTCGAGCACTTCTCATAGTAGAGATTACTGAGTCTGACAGGCCCCGGTCTCTCAGTACCTGGTTCTCAACAGCCATGCCGTTAAAGCCAATGACTGTAAAGCAGGATGGAATATGGGACCTTGCGATAGCAGGTCCTTCCGTAGTGGTAGGCGCCAGGGGACGTCTGCTACCAGACGTACTAGATCGGCGTACCAAGGACGCTGAGGCCAATCTGGAGCGATTAGGATCATTGGAATTCCCTCTGCCTCCACTCTGCGGAGCAGAAGAGGAAGAAGCCTTAAGGGAGGGATGGCATAGATTAGCCGATACTGACCCCACGATGCTACCAACGCGTCCGTTGCGTCTGTCCATGGGTCTCTTGACCGGGCCACAAATCTCAATACCTTCCGATTGAGTCGGGAAGCCAGAAGATCTACGTCTGGTGTGCCCCATCTTTGGCAGAGGAGTTGGAACACCTCCGGGAGTAAGGACCCTTCTCCCTGGTCCAGCATCTGGCAGCTCAGGTAGTCCGCCTGCCAGTTTTCCACACCCGGAATGTACACGGCCGACAGTGCCGGTACGCTCCTCTCTGCCCACTTCAGGATGCGAGCGATCTCCGATGTTGCAGCTGAGCTTCTTGTTCCTCCTTGATGATTGACATATGCCACTGCTGTGGCGTTGTCTGACTGGATCCTGACTGGACGCCCTTGCAGCCTCTGAGACCATTTGAAGAGGCACAGCCTGATCGCCCGGATTACCAGGACATTGATCGGCAGGAGGGCTTCCTCTGGGGTCCAGCGACCTTGCGCCGACTGAACACCCCAGACTCCCCCTCAACCTGTAAGACTGGCGTCCGTCATGATCACTATCCAGTAAACCGGAAGAAATGACTTCCCGGCCATTAGAGCCGGTGCTGTCAGCCACCATACCAGGGATCTCCTGACTATGTGGCTCACTCGGATTTGATAATCCAGAGATGATGGACATCTGTTCCATCTGGACAGAACTTCCTTCTGTAACACTCGAGTGTGGTATTGAGCATATGGAACCGCCTCGAAGGAGGCTACCCTGAGGCCCAACACTCGCATGCAAAAAAACGGAGTGACGACCAATTCCTGGAAGTCAGCTGCCGTACTGCAGCCCGGAGGGTCTGCAACTTCTCCACAGGGAGGAATACCTTTGCCTCTGAAGAATCCAGAAACAACCCCAGGTACCCTAGGCGTTGAGTGGGCACCAATACTGACTTTTGCGTGTTTAGTATCCAACCACAGTCTCGAAGAGTCTGACAGGTAATGGACACGCTTACCTCTAATTCTGAGCTTGAAGGGGCCTTCAGCAGAAGGTCGTATAAGTAGCCTGTGATAGCGATACCCCGCTGACTTAGAAGTGCCAGAATCGGAGCGAGCACCTTGGTGAACGTCCTGGGTGCTGAGGCAAGGCCCAACGGGAGGGCCACAAACTGGTAGTGGTCCTTCCCGATAGCAAATCGCAGAAACCTCTGGTGTCTGGAGTATATGGGGACATGCAGGTATGCGTCCTTGATGTCCAAGGAGGCCAGAAAGTCCCCCGGATGGAGAGCCGTGACTACAGATCGAACCGACTCCATCCGAAAACTTTGTACCTTCACAAAGCAATTGAGGGCTCTGAGATCCAAGCTTGGACGAACCCCCTCCTTCTTCGGCACAATGAACAGATTTGAGTAAAAACCCCGTTCCAGTTATGGAACTGGAATAACTACCCCGCGTTCCAGTAGACCCTGGACCGCCCCATACAGGGCCTCCCGACAGGTCGGTAGTAGCTGGAGATTGGAGGTGTTGAATCTGTCCGGTGGACAAGAGAGAAACTCTATCTTGTAGCCTGAGGAGATTACTTCGCAAACCCACCTATCGGAGATTAGTGCTGTCCACTGAGTCGCGAATTTGCGAAGACGTCTCCCCACCCGAGAGCTGGGTGGGGGTGGACCTTCATGCGGACGCAAATTTGTCTGCAGGCTTATTGGGTATGCAGGACCAGGGACGCTTTTGTCCTTGGGCAGGCGCTTTATCGGCCTGGGGTCTTTTCCCTGTCGCCCTAGGGGGACGAAAAAAACACTTGTGTGCAGTAAAGGAGGGCCCTTGCCCTTGGCGTGGCCCCTTACCCTTGCTAATTTGGGGAAGCAAAGTGCTTTTACTTCCTGTGGCATCCTTGATGATGTCATCCAGAGAAGCCCCAAAAAGTCTGTCGCCCTTAAAAGGCAGATCCAACAGGGCTTTCTTGGAAGTCTGGTCCGCAGACCAGCCTTTTAGCCAGATCAGGCGGCGTATTGCTACTGCATAAACCAAAGTTTTAGACAGCAGGGGAATAGTATTCATGTCTGACTCGCAGACAAACCTAAGGCCCTGGACCAACAGGTCGGCCAATGTTATCTCATCAGGAGGAGCATCTCGCTCCTTAACCCATGGAGTAGCAATCTTGCCCATTCAGTAAGTGTGTGAGACACTAGGGCCCCCGCCAATGCCGGGCGTACTGCCGAGCCTACCACTGAGTATAGGTAGCAAGCGAGTGCTTCAGCCTTCTTATCCACAGGGTCCTTGAAAACAGGAGCCCCTTCTACAGGAATTGTGGTGGCTCTATTAAGTCTGGACACCGGAGGGTCCACTATAGGGGGGAGAGGTCCATATCTTCAGAAAACTCTCCTCAAAAGGGGTACCGTACTGCAAACCTCTTTGGGGCTGTAAAGACCCTCAGTGGGTTCTCCCATTCCTTGTATAAGAGTTTATCAAAAGACACACAAGGGAACACCTTAGCAGTGCGGGCAGGTCTATGAAACCCAAGTGGACCGGAGTCTCTGCTGCTTCTGCAGTATTTTCCAATTTTAGCATATCCCGCACTGCAGTAATAAGGTCAGATACCAAAGCCGTCTCGCGTACTGACCTGGACTTTGAGTCATTCTCACTGTCCGGTCACGGTCTGCAGTCTCTGATGCGTCAGAATCTGGGCCCCGAGCCGTAGCTGGACCTGGTTCTGCACCAGAATTATCCCCAGAAGCTTGCAGGGGATGGGGCGTTTACTACCCCCTGTATTCCCGTGTGCTGCTTCCACCCTGGCAGCAAACGCCTCTAGGATTGCAGTCATAGCGTTCATAGACACCTCAGGGGCACCAGCTGCTAAATCTGGTGTTTCAGGGGAGAAGACATCTGGCTCAGATGCCATGCTGACCACACGCTGACACTCACAGGGCTCCAGGCAAGAGATCAATAGGCCACCCTCCTGTGCTGCAGAGAGGCCGGGTCACCCAGAGGACTCACCACCCTGGATAGGTACTGCTATGCTGCGCCTGTGATGCTGTCCCGCTGCTGCTGTGTCAGTCTGCTTCTTTTATCAGCACTTCCTGTGTGAATTTTCGCGCCAGTGTAATGCACCCTAGAGGCCGGAGGCTCTCGAAAAATGGTTGCCAAAAACGTCTGTATGGAAGATAATGTGGGCTCTAAGAAAATGGCCGCCGACAGAAGATAGAGGTCAAGCAGCCATAGCCCACAAAAAGATGGCCGCCGAACGGCAATATCTGCATACAGGGTGGACAAACATGGCCGCCGATCAGCTGATAGGGGCCAGTGGGTGTGGCCGAACCACAGGAAGATGGCCGCCGGGCAGTCACAAGAGGCCAAACTTGGCATGGACCACCTCAAAATGGCCGCCGACAGCATGGAGGAGGAAGGACACAAACACAGGTAAGAAAAAATGACATTTCTTTTAAATGTTAGTTACAGCCAGCCCCGCTCCAGTGGGACCCCCTAGGTGACCCCCAGCACCCTTTAGCTAGAAGCCCAGGGAGGAGGGAAAGGCAGGGAGAGAGGGAAGAAAGGGGCCACAACCACTTACTTGATCTCTCCAGGAATGTCCAGCTAAATCACCCAGCCGAGGCAGGGGAGTTTTACTTACCTATCCTGCATGTATTCTGCTGGAAGACATTCCAAACAGATCATCGTCCGCGCACGGAAGGTGACTGTTGGCCAGGCATGCTGTGATTGGACCCAGAAGAGACGATCATATGTATGCCCTGGAGCATGACGCTCACCGGACAGGCTGCTGCGACTCGGCCGTAAGATCAGCCGAAGCTGAGCGGTCCGATGCAAGCCTTGGAGCGTAAGCTCACCGGCCAGGCTGCTGCGACTCGGCCGTAAGGTCAGCCGAAGCTGAGCGGTCCGATGCAGGCCCTGGAGCGTAAGCTCACCGGCCACCCGTGGAGCGACAGGCATGTCGTGGAAAACCCAGCGCGTAGCTAGGGTCGGCACACGCTCGATGGCCGAAACTGGGGAGACTACAAGGATCAAGGATCCAGCCTGTCACCCAGTCGGCAGTTGATCGAAGATCGCAGGAAACAACAAATGTAGCAAAAAAAATAAAATTATATATGTATATCTTTTTTCCCCGGACCAATGGGCCCGAAGGGAGCCATGTCCTACTCCTTGCTAGACAGAAAAAAACTCATCTGCGAAGATGCAGACTGAGAGGGTATACCCAGAGGGTCCGCCCCCTGGGCGGTACTGTAGAAGGTGTGATGCAACACTTTTTACAAGTTTTTCTGCCTAGTCACTCCTAATTAACGGATAATACCCACTTTGTCAATAGAGAAGCTGTGTCGGTCCATGGACGAAAGAGTAAACACAGTTTTTTTCAATGACATTAAAAACGGTCGTGTGTACGCGGCATTAGAGCGTTTTTACAGCTGAAAAACTCCTCTTCAAACCCACTAGTTCTGGAGGGTTTTTCCTGCCAGAAAACGCCCCCCGCCAAAAACTGCTGATAACAGCCTATGTGTGCATGGACACATAGAATAACATTTACTGGCTGTAGAAAAAAAACATCTGAAGCCTAAAACAGCAGCTGTAAAAACATCCAGTGTGCATGAGGCCTAAAAGTGATTGTAAAGTCAGAAGGTTTTTTATCTTAATGCATTCTATGCCCCTCGGCCCTCCTAATACTTACCTGAGCTCCATCTCTGTCCACGAGTGTCTCGGCCGTCTGGGACTCTCCCACCTGATTGGCTGAGACACAGCAGCACCGTCATTGACTCCCGCTGCTGGCAATCAAAGTCAGTTAGCCAATCAGGAGAGAGAGGGGACATTGCTGAACAGCAGCTCCGTGTCTGAATGGAGCTGCAGCTCAGCTTGGGTGACCCCATAACAAGCTGCTTGCTGTGGGGGGCACTCAACAGGAGGGAGGGGCCAGGAGCACAGAAGAGGGACCCGAGAAGAGGAGGATCTGGGCTGCTCTGTGCAAATCCACTGCAACAGAGCATGTACAGTGCCTTGAAAAAGTATTCATACCCTA
Organism: Rana muscosa; assembly: GCA_029206835.1. NCBI lineage: Eukaryota > Metazoa > Chordata > Amphibia > Anura > Ranidae > Rana > Rana muscosa. Next base: position 198,271,088 of record CM055126.1, on the reverse strand, counting down.
TGAAATCTTTCACATTTTGTCATGTTACATCCAAAAACGTAAATGTATTTTATTGGGATTTTATGTGATAGACCAACACAAAGTGGCACATAATTGTGAAGTGGAAGAAAAATGATAAATGGTTTTCAAATTTTTTTTTCACAAATAAATATCTGAAAAAGTGTGGCGTGCATTTAAAAAACATGTAACCTATTAAAAAATTTAAAGCGTTGCCTATGGAGATTTTTAAGTACCAAAAGTTTGGCGCCATTCCACGAGCGTGTGCAATTTTGAAGCCTGACATGTTAGGTGTCTATTTACTCAGCGTAACATCATCTTTATGAAACATTATGCAAAAAAATTGGCCTAACTTTACTGTTTTTTTTTTTTTTTTAATACATGAAACGTTTTGTTTTGTTTTAAAAACGCATTTGAAACATTTCTGCGCAAATACCGTGCAAGATAAAAAGTTGCAACAACTGCCATTTTATTCTCTAGGTTCTCTGCTAAAAAACATATATGTTTGGGGGTTCTGTGTAATTTTCTAGCAAAAATATTATGATTTGTACATGTAGGAGAGAAATGTCAGAATTGGCCTCGTCGGCAAGTGTTTAAACCGGTTTAGGTAAGTTTAGCAGAGTTTGGTGTTTGGGAGTTTATTTCATTGGCCAGAACTTAAATTTATTCTGGGCATTGAAATGAATAAATGCTGAAGTGCTAAACGCGCCTAGAGCAAAATGAAGAAATAAATACGACTAATAAAATAATAACATAAAAAAAAAAAAAATAGCATAGAATAAAAAGCAGTAATGGACATGACTAGAGGCACATCAAACATATATATGTCGTTATTAAGGTGGGGCACATGTCCAACAGTTAACATACATATAAAATAACATCATGCCATCAAGAAATCCAATCAATGATATCAACTGCGTTACCCTTCAGCGAGAAGAAACACAAACGGAGTTTGAAAGTAAAAAAAGGAAGAAAAGAAAGAAGACAAAAAAGAGCGCTTTATGCCACATACACACGATCAGAAATTCCGACAAGAAAACCGTGAATTTTTTTCCGACGGAATGTTGGCTCAAACTTGTGTATTGCATACACACGGTCACACACAATTCCAACCGTCAAGAACGCGGTGACGTACAAGACGTACAGCGAGCCGAGATCAATGAAGTTCAATAGGCAGTTCGGCTCTTCTGCTTGATTCTGAGCATGCGTGTTTTTTGTGCGTCCGAATTGCATACAGAAGATCGGAATTTCCGACAAGAACCTTTCTTGTCGGAAAAGTTGAGAACCAGCTCTCAAATTTTTGTTGTCAGAAATTCCGACAGAAAAAGTCAGATGGAGCATACACACGGTCGGAATTTCCGACCAAAAGCTCACATCGAACTTTTCTTGTCGGAAATGCCGATCGTGTGTACCCGACATTAGGCTTAAACTGGCTGAACCTTGAATAAGGTAAGAGGGTGGCTAGACTTGGATGTATTGACCCCATGGACCCCAAATCTACTTAAATTGTTGTTTAGTGTCATTCCTTGTACTAGAAATCTTTTAATGGGTCATAATCCATGAAATCTTTTCTTTGGCCTAGAGAAACTGAAGGTTTATTCCACACTCCAGAAATAAAATAAATAATAAAATAAATAATAATATTAACCTTTGCGAACTACAGGGTATATCTTGAATGTGTTCATTTAGTAAAGCTATGTGAAGTTGGCGCTGAATTTGGAGCCCTATTGGGGCAGGGCAAAAATCCAGTTCTAGAACACCCTAAGTCTAGGGCAGGGGTCTCCAAACTTTCTAAGCAAGGGGCCAGTGTACTCTCCTTCAGACTTTAGGGGGGCCAGACTGTGACCAGAGGGAATAGAAATTATCCAGGCATCAGTGGGAGTAATCAGTGCCTCGAGCTTGGTGGCCAAGGGGAGTAAAAAATGTACATGGCGTCTGTAGTCATTAGGTGGAGAATAGCGCCCCATCATTGGTATTAGTGAGGAGAATAGCGCCCCATCATTGGTATTAGTGAGGAGAATAGCGCCCCATCATTGGTATTAGTGAGGAGAATAGTGTTCCATCATTGGTATCAGTGGAAAGAATAGTGTTCTATTATTTACAGTATATCAGTGGGAGGAATAGTGCCCCACTACTGGTGTCAGTAGAAGGAATGGTGCCTCATCCTTGGTGTCAGTGGGAGGAATAGTGCCCCACTACTGGTGTCAGTAGAAGGAATGGTGCCTCATCCTTGGTGTCAGTGGGAGGAATAGTGGCTCATATCAGTGAAAGGAATACCACTCCAAGGGTTGTAAAAGCAAGCAAAGGGCCACATCCAGCCTGCGGGACACAGTTTGAAGACCACTGGTCTAGGGCATTCCCTCTATAGATGGTACCCTTAATGGCACAACCTCGAAAGCAAAACAGAGAATTGCTTGGGTACAGTTTTGCAAGGGGGGAAGGAACTAACACCACCTGGTTAGCATTTTAGTTTCAATGTTTTTATTACATTTTTCAACATAAAAAAAAAGGGGTATAAATAACATTATATAAAAAAAATGCATTAGAAATAGTAAAATAAATTCCATGTTCAGAATAATATTCATAAATATAAAGTGTATTAAATATATATTATGAGAAAGTAAAACATAGAATGTATTGAAAAATAAAATATACAGAACTAAATAAAATAAATAAGGTAATCTAAATATCTCATGTGATAATGTAGTATATATTAAAAGAAATAAAAGGGAATAAGGTCAAATAAGGGGAAGAGTGGATAATTGTACAAAGAATAAAATATGAATTATATTAAGATTACTATTAGTGTAAACATCCCCAAGTCAAGTTAAGGAATAAAAGAGGTTAGGGTACAATATTCTGAAGAATTAGTAAATTGTATCCAGTTAGCCCAAGTTTTATTGAATTTAAATGGTGTGTCATTGGCCTGTTGAGCATTTTAAGGTTAGCACTAATTACAGAGACATTTAGTATTTTACTCCATTAGGAGGATTGATGCATTTATGCCATTGTTCAGCCTTTCTCAATCTTTTCAACACAGAGGAACCCTTGAAATAGTTCTCTGGTCTCGGGGAACCCCTGTTAAAAAAGAAATCTACAACTCATGATACATTAGTGCGAGGGTCAATGGGAAGAATGGTCCTTACACATGTGGTCAATGGGACGAATTACCTCCTTACAGATAGCTAAAAAGATCAATGGTGTCAGTGAGAACTTATCTGAGAGGCAGAAATTGCCCAATGCTGAAGGAACCCCTAGCAATCTCTGGAGGAACCCTGGTTGAGAATCACTGATCTTGGATAACAATTCTGCCATGTAAGACAGTTTACAAAGGGTATCGAGTAAAAGCCCATAGACTGTGAAAATCCCCCCTCTCTGACCCAATGGCCTGAGCAAGTCCAATTTTTAGGACATTTTGGCATCAAGTCCTAGCAACATATGCAGCCAGAACATGACACAGACCATGCCATCATCTGAGCGTCTCCTCCCTTAAATGCGTTCACCATAATTAGCACAAAGGAAGTCTACCATCTAGTGAAGGCACTAATAAATGTGTGCTAGTAAAGAGTAAGGGTAATTCTACTCACCGGCAATAAACCCTGACCCATAAGCGGTGGACTTGGCCATTGTGCCAGGACACTTGTTCGACAAATACACAGAGACTGCGCCTGCCAAGTAACCAGCTATCAGTCGAGCCTTGCCGACAATCTCTCAGCAGCTCCTGTCAACACCATGACATTATTCCAGCACAGTCACAGCAGGACAGCAGAGAGGAGACTTGGCTGCTTTGCACAGGGGCCGGCCTTTTTCTTGGCTCACCAGTCTGGCAAGGTGAGGAGATCCTGAAAACAAGATTAGTCTAATAGGAGTATCTGCCATGGGACTGCTAAAGTGAACCTATCATTACCAAGCCCAAGCATCAAGAGATATCAGGCATTTCACTAAATTGCTACTACTGTCTAGGAAACGTTTGCTGTAGGCTGCAGTTTAGGAGGATCAGCGCATTTTCAGACAAAGTACACTTATCCTTTTTGAACCCCCCAACCTCACCTGACGGAAACAAAACCCACCCACCCACCCAGACACATACTTGCCTTTATCTTCTGGTGTTCGTTTACATCTTCAGTGCATAGCCGCACAGTAGATCCCCATAGACTTCAACGGCACGGTGTCCTAAATGTGATTCTATGAATGCTGGATACTTTAAATAAATAATTTGCAAAAAACAAAAATAGAGTAGGTCATAAATTAGCTGCACTTTTACATTCGGTGTATTCAATATACACAATGTAAGAGTGGCACATTTTAGAACTATTGGAATTTGGTGCACAAGTCGATGCCAGAACCAAAAGTGTCACGAATGCTTTAGGAATTTGGTGCAATACATTACCACGAGGGATTAAAGTGGTTGTAAACCTGGTTACACCACTCTTACCTACAGGTAAGCCCCCGGTTACAACACTCTTACCTACAGGTAAGCCCCCGGTTACAACACTCTTACCTACAGGTAAGCCCCCGGTTACACCACTCTTACCTACAGGTAAGCCCCCGGTTACACCACTCTTACCTACAGGTAAGCCCCCGGTTACACCACTCTTACCTACAGGTAAGCCTATAATAAGGCTTACCTGTAGGTACCGTGAATATCTCTAAACCTGCATTGTTTAGGAGATATTCACTGTATCCACGCGTGCCGACATCATCGGCACATGCACTCTAAAGAAATGGCCCGCTCGTGCCGTTTCTTCAGTAGCCGTGACCGGCGACTCCCGCGCACATGCGCGGGAGTGACATCATCACGGCTCCGGCCAATCACAGCGCCGGAGCCCGTGAACCCGGAAAGAACTCTGGGAGACATGTCGCCGGTCACAGCGGTGTGCGAGGATCACTGCAACGGCTTCAATCTAAGGTAAGTATTTCATAATGAGCTAGTATGTGATGCATACTAGCTCATTATGCCCTTGTCTTGCAGTTTTTTTTTTATTTTTTCTCTTTTATGTGTTTACAACCACTTTAACGCCAGAAAAGTGGTGAAGCAGTTTTGAATTCCTCCCCATGGTGTTGACGCACGTGTAAAAGGGCACTAAAAGTAATGCCTGGTACAGACTACTAAAAAAAAAAAAACTGACAGCTCCGGTCAGATACACTGTACTAATGATCCAATGTTATTACAGCAATCTCCCCTGCTGAGCTTCTGTGTTCTGACAGGGGGATGCCCCCCCCCCCCCCAGGGTTGCCACCTTTTCTTCAAGTCAAACCCGAACACTTTATCATCGCACAGCAATTTTTTTTACACATATATTTTGCTAATAAATAATCATATGAAGTTAATAACAAGAGTTCCCCTTGTCCAACGGTACAAGACAAGGCTGCCCCCTCTCCCCGCTTATCTTTGTCCTTACTCTTGAACCACTGCTAAGACGTATCAGAGCCAACCCGGACATCAAGGGTGTCCCCATAAATCAACATGTGCACAAATTGGCTGCTTTTGCGGATGACATCCTCCTCTTTCTGACAGAACCTCTCACTACTATACCGAACTTATTGAAAGACTTCCAGATCTTTAACTCTCTGACCAACTTACAAATCAACTTCGGAAAATCCACTGCCCTCAATGTCTCTCTACCCTCCGACATCTGCTCACAGTGTAAGGTCAACTTCCCATTTAAATGGGACAACCACTCAATTACGTACCTAGGCATTCAGCTTCCCTCTTCCCTAAAAGACCTATACTCCGCTAACTTCCTCCCTCTGCTACAGTCCATACGGAAAGATCTACAGCGATGGTCCGTTGGTCTTTTTTCATGGTTTGGAAGGGCGGCTATCGTCAAAATGAATGTCCTACCTAGAACCCTTTACCTGCTACAAACAATCCCGATTAAGATCCCTCCAGCCTTTTTTGCTGCATACAAGAGAGCATGTACGGAATTTGTGTGGGGCAGGCTCAGACCACGAATTAGTTTTGCCAAACTCACCATACCTAAACTTAGAGGGGGCATGGGGCTCCCAGATATCCACAAGTACCACCAGGCCTGCCACCTAGCTAGAATAGTCGACTGGAACATACACGCGATGACCAAAGCATGGGTCCAACTGGAACACTCCTTCTCACCAGTCCCGCTTTCTCAGACCCCTTGGATTGGGCCAAAAAACACCCCGACTCCCTGTAAGGAACATCCGCTCATTCAACCCACACTAACATGTTTCCGAGAAGCGTGCAAAAAGTATCGAATATCGTCGACTCTGGGCCCAATGACCCCTCTAAGACTTAACCCAGACTTTGAACCGGGACTGCCATCCTCCTTTCTTTCAGATTGCTGGCCACATAGTCACATCCGAGCTGAACACTTCTTCGAAAATAACCACATGCTCTCTTACACAAACCTGGCCTCTAAAATGATCACGGGCTCCTTCCCCTTTTGGACCTACGTCCAACTTAGGAATTTTTTTGAAAAACCCAGCCCGAAACCGGATTGGGCTCGGAAACACACACCCTTTGAATCACTCTGTCTCAATGTTACACCACTAACTCACCTGATCTCCAGCACTTATGCACTTTTTTATTCTGACCAACGTCCGAAACTGAACTGGGCGAGCCACAAATGGGAATGTGAACTCGCCATTACCCTCTCGGACCAAGAGTGGGAAAACACCTATGCCTGCATACACAAAGGGTCTGTTAATGTTCATACACAGGAAAACGCGTTCAAAGTCTACTCGAGATGGTATAAGACCCCCCTCAGACTACACCATATGTACCCTTCCCAATCCCCGCTATGCTGGAGGTGCGGGAAGGACATAGGCTCCCTGTTACACATATGGTGGACATGCCCTAAAATCAAACCATTCTGGACAGAAGTCCACCGTCTTATCAATTCCATCACCACGCACTGTCTAGAATTTACCCCAGCGCAATTCTTACTTCACCACTCCAACATACCGCCAAGAACATACATGAAGTCCCTGGCTATGCATATGGTCAACACTGCAAAATTGTGCATACCAGCGAAATGGCGTTCACCGGAACCACCTTCAATAGCGGAATGGTTCCAACGCATACACAAGATAGCAGAAATGGAGGACTTAATACATCAGGCCAATGATACACCCTCTAAATATACGCGTTCTTGGGCATGCTGGCTGCACTTTATCACTACAGACGAATATAGAGGATGTGTCGCATGGGGGCCCTCCGGGAGCCGTGGTGGGAGGAAGAGTCCTACTTTGACTCCCCTTTTCCAACTTCTCTCGCCTTCCTTACTGTCCTGTTCTCAACCCCGCTCTGATCCCACACTCCGACCTCCCCTTCCCTGCCAATCCATTCTCAAATATACGCACTCCTGTTGATGCTGTACCACTCTCACTATCTGAATTGCCCTTTCTAGATACTATCTGATAATGTTCAACCCTCCTGGTACCCGATCCCCACTAGGTTTATATGACTGTATATACCCTTTTTAAAATCTCCCTTCCCTACCCCTACAACTCTGCATGCCCGCCCCTTAGATTCCCGACTCACCATACACCACCATGTAGCCACATGACCATACTTTTTACATGGTGATTAACCTTCATTTGATTTCTCAGCTACCTTCTCAGAGTTATATTTAGACATCTGTTAATGCTTACTGTTACCAGTTACATTTAAATATTAAGTAGTAGCAGTACATACTCAGGCGTTGTCGCATTTGATCACCATATTCGCCTTAATTGGCGGCTGCGCCCGCTATATTGTTTGGCGGCTGTGTCCGCAATTAAATGCTCTATTGTATACCTTGACTTCAAACTCAATAAAATCTGTTTAAAGAATAACAAGAGTTCCCCTTTTACATCTGAACTTGTAGAGTTCCCTTTCACCGTAAGGGGGTCTCTGCAGACTCTGATGTAAGGGAGAACTCTGGGGACTCTGACATAAGGGATGTTCTGGGAACCCTGATCTAAGGGGGGACACTGAGAACTCTGATGTACGGAGAGGACTCTGATGTAAGAGGGAACACTGTGGCCTCTGGTGTAAAGGGGAACTCTGATGTATGGAGTGCTCTGAGAACCCTGATTTACTTTAGTGTACTCACTCAGAGGCAGGAGAGAGAAGGGGGGAGACTTCAATCACAGACAGGGATGGACGGGGAGCTCACTCACCCCTTGGCAGTCAGTACCTCTCATCCAGATGTATCCGAGGCTTCTGGACTTCAAATTTACGGCCCCAACTTTCCTTTTCTAAAGGCACAGCCCTGGGGATTGGAGCACTGGCTCTCTCCTCTGCCATCTGTGTGTGTGTTTGGAGGGGGGGGGGGAGATTGTTAGTGCTGGCTTTGGGCAACATGAAAGAGAGTGTAACAGACACTCTCAGCTTAGACAACTGCAGCCAGCGACCCTGCTGGGAAGCCATAGTCCGGTCTGAATAATGTGTCAGGGTTTCAGGCCGTGTGAAACCCGGACACATAAATCCAAACCCAAACTATTCGGGTGAATCCCGGACAGGTGGAAACTCTATCCCCCCCCGGGGAACGCCCGGACCAGAACACTCCGATCAGCACTCTCAGCCATTGGCTGAGAGCGCTTATCGGGAACCAGTCGGCTGCTGGTTTTCCAGCATGCACGTCTGACAGAAGCCGTCCAAACAGACCGGCTGGCATACACACGGGACCGGCTGGCATACACATGGGCCAAATTTTATTGACTCTGATGTCGGCCGGCATTTGGCCCGTGTGTACGGAGCTTAATACTCTACATGCATTTCTATATTTGTATGGTTAATTTTTTTTGTTTAAACACACCTCAGGTATATTGACAGGTAGGTGTTGCAGGGGCCTACTTGAATATACATTTAATAGGTCACTCAGGTAGGTCCTCACACTTCATAAAGGTTCAGGCTGGTACACACGGCTGATTATTGGTCGGTTCAACAAAAACTGGCCAACACTCGGCCAGTGTGTACAGCAGCTTGTCCGACAGAAGCCAATGGCTGCAAGCGCTGAACAGTGAGTTCCGGCAGGAAAGCATTCCGCCTGTCAGAACACAATAGCACAGCAGGAGAGATTGCTGTACTAACATAAAAGCTGGCCATACATTACACAGTTTTCTTATTCAATTACCTTAAGATTTTAACTATGTAGTGCAAGAGCCTGCCTGATTGCATACAAATGGCAAGTGTTTAGGTTTGACCTCATATTACGTGGCTCTGGTAAATCTACAGAAAATTGTATAATGTATGGCCAGCCTCATCCATGGCAATCTCTCAGCCCACTGGGTTGAATTAAAAAACAAAACAAAAAAATTAAAAAACTTACCATGTGTACCTTTATGTGGCTTTAGACTAAAAATGTGTAAATTAAAAGGTATTTCATTTTTTTAATTATTTTTTTTGAGTAAAAAGTGCAATTACCTTATGAAGTTTTTGACAAGTTCACACCGGGGAAATTCACCCTATTTGTCTTTGTCCCTGTGGTCATTGACATTGTTACAAAAGTAATAAGATATTCAAAAGGGAATTTTCTACTAAGGAGAGATTTCCACTTACTTCCTGTTGTGTCTCTGGGGCAGAAACTGAAGGGAAATATCCTCAAGGGGCACATACAGCAAAAAGAAAAAAAAAGAAAATAAATGAATGACAGAAATTTTAACCTTTCCCTGGTCTCTGTAAAGCCAAAACTCGATTTTTTTTTTTTAATTTGGGATAAAGACTGTACAGAGACTGAATCAGATTACGGAGTGTGCAACCAGCTTTAACCACTTCAGCTCCGGAAGATTTCCCCCCCTTCATGACCAGGCAATTTTTTGTTTCCCTTTCTCCCCACAAATAGAGCTTTCTTTGTGTGGTATTTGATCACCTCTGCGTTTTGTTTTTTTTGCGCTATAAACAAAAAAAGACAGACAATTTAAAAAAAAATAATGTTTTTTTCCTTTTTGACATAGACATTGGGCCTAAAATTCCTCTTAGACCCCTTTTACACGGAGGCTTTTTTCAGGCGTTTTTGGGCTAAATATCACCTGTAAAGAGCCTGAAAATTGCCTCCCCTGCAGCCCCAGTATGAGAACCCGAGCGCTTTCACACTGGGGCGGTGCGCTTGCAGGACGTTAAGGGCACTTTCACACTGCGGTGCTGGGGCGTTGGAGGTAAAGTGCCGCAATATTTTTAGTGGCGCTTTACCGTCGTTTTAGCTGCGCTTTTCGGCTGCTAGCGGGACACTTCTAACCGAAAAAGCGACCGAAAAAGGGATAAAAGTGCCAGCAAAGCGCCGCTGCCCATTGATTTCAATGGGCAGGGGCACTTAGGTGTATACACCGCTCCTAAAGCGCCTCAAAGATGCTGCTTGCAGGACTTTAAGCGTCCTGCCAGCGCACCGCTCCAGTGTCAAAGCTTGCACACTGGAGTGACAGGGGAGGCGCTTTACAGGCTCTATTGCAGGCGCTATAGTGCCTGTAAAGCGCCTCAGTGTGAAAGTAGCCTAAAATAAATCCTGCAAGCAGCGTCTTTGGGGCGGTGGAGGAGCGGTGTATACGCCGCTCCTACACCGCCCCTGCCCATTGAAATCAATGGACAGCGCTGCCAATGCGCCTGAAAAGTGCTTTGGCAGTGGCGCTTTTTTCCCCCAAACGCCCCCGCTAGCGGAAAGGTTAAAAGCTGAAACTAGCGGCGCTTTACCGCTAACAGGGAGCGGCCCCAGTGTGAAAGGGCTCTTAATTTGTACATTCACAATTTTCAACTTTTTGAATGTTTTGAATCGCAGGTGTTGTGTGTGAATCTACATCTTAACCGGACCCAGGCTGCCAGAATGTGGTATGGAGAGGGGACCCCGTGTCACGCTGTGAATTAGAAATATACACCTGATTGTTGCAGAAGCAGGCATGCTAATTACACACGTGTGGGCTGGGTTCATATGCATTCCAGGGATAGAGCTCAGGGCTCCCACTTGGAGACATCTCCACCCAGAAAGTCTGGCCGAGGAGTCAGGAGGACTCTACCCTAAAGACACGACGTCTGTGTATGAGTGTCAGGAGGACTCTGCCCTAAAGACACAACGTCTGTGTATGAGTGTCAGGAGGACTCTGCCCTAAAGACACAACGTCTGTGTATGAGTGTCAGGAGGACTCTGCCCTAAAGACACAACGTCTGTGTATGAGTTTTAGGAGGACACCCATGTTCCCTAGGAGAGGGAAGCTGCAGCTGGCAGCGTGAGTATACACTCTGAGGAGCAACACAAAGGCCTAGGCAGGAGGTCTGAAGCAGCGGTGCTGCAAGTGAGTAAGCCAGGAGGCTGAATGTTGAACTATACAGTAATGGTTGAACCCCCCTGTGAGGGAAATTGCTGTTATTTTCTTTGAACTTTGTTTCCTTTAAGTAAAAGTGGGCTGCCATGCCCTTATAATGCAGTCTGGACTGACCTGTGTTCCTAAAATCGCACGCACCACTTGAGTTGAATCACCCCGATATCTTACAGTGGTCAACACCCAAAATATCTTCTGTGTTCCACAGGTTGGAAAAGCATTGCGATGCAGAAAACGTTGGCGCTATTTGGAGGAGAAACAAAAACTGATCTGGCCATACACATTAACCACTAGCCGTTCAGCTGCCGTCATTATAGAGCAGCAGGTCGGCATGTTCCCGCAAATCGCTGTAGCTGTACGTCGGCCCTTTAAGCGGCTATAGCAGGCGGCACACGAGGGGTGACCCGATATGCGTGGCCGGCAGGGCACGATGTCCGCTGGCCACCCGCCATCATGGGCACAAGAGCCAGAATGGGGATTTGTGTGTTTACATAATGGGGATTTGTGTGTTTTCACACACAAATCCCCCATTCTGACAGGAGATTCTGACAGGAGAGGAGAGACAGATCGTCTGTTCCTACTAATTAGCAACAGCGATATGTCTTCTCCTCTAGTCAGTCCCAACCCCCCACAGTTAGAAACACACATGAGGGAACACATTTAACCCCTTGATCGCCCCCTAGTGCTAACCCCTTCCCTACCAGTGACATTTACACAGTAATCAGTTCATTTTTATAGCACTGATCGCTGTATAAATGTCAATGGTCCCAAAAATGTGTCAAAAGTGTCCGATCTGTCCGCCATATGTCGCAGTCCTGCTTGAAAACGCAGCTCGCCGCCATTACTGGTAAAAAAAAATAATAATAATAAAAATGCCATAAATCTATTCAATATTTTGTAGACGCTATTGGCCTAAATTGAGGAAGAAATAGCTTTTTTGAAAATTATAGCAAAAAGTATAAAATATTGTTTTTTTTTTCTTCAAAATTGTCGCTCTTTTTTTGTTTATAGCACAAAAAAATTTAAAAAACGCAAATATCACCAAAAGAAAGCTCCATTTGCAGGGGAAAAAAAAGGAGGTAAATTTTGTTTGGGTACAACGTCGCATGACCTCGCAATTGTCAGTTAAAGCGACGCAGTGCCATATCTCAAAAAATAGCCTGGTCATTAAGGCCCCTTTCACACTAGCGGACCGTATGTCCGCTTTTTCATCCATCCGTTTACGGATGAAAAAGGGACATACATTGGTTCCTATGAGATCGCGGGTGACACATCCGCTGACACCCGATCTCCTCCGTGTCCGCAATCCCCCGATTCTGCTGGTAGGTCAATTAGCTCCTGTCTAAATTGGCCCTGGTATATGTATGTGAGTTAGGGAACTTAGATTGTAACTTAACCCCTTCGCGCCAACGCAACACACATATATGCGGCCTCACTTCACCGGGCTTTTTATACATGGTGCCACATATTTATTTTTCTCCCTTTGTGCTGGGAGCGCACCGCACAGCGCACTCCCAGCACAGAGACCAGAGGTTCACTGAGAGCCTGGGACCCTGATCTCCCGATTCCGAGTCACCTGATCGCTGTGGTAGCCTCTGATTGGCTACCACAGTGATCAGTCACTGTGAAGCCCACCTGTGTTTTATTTCCTTTCTGTGAATGGAGAAGGATACAATGTATTCCATTCCATGCAGAAAGGAAAAAAAAAAGTTGATAAAAAAAAAAAAAAAGTTAAATAACTAAATATTAATTAAATAAAAAAATTAAGACAAATACCTAGATCAAGGTTTGATCTAGGTCAGTGCCAGGGTCAAGCAGGTTGGATTTGATTTAAATCACTAGTAAAAAGGCCTGATTTAAAGCGGCCGTGGCAGGTCCAGGCGCCGCCATCCTCACTAAGGGAAACAGGCCTTGCGGCTTCACTGCCCGTTTCCTACTGCGCATGCGTGAGTTGCGCGGTGCTTTGTGAATGGGCGGCTGACTTCTGGGAGACACACAGTTCCCAGAAGTCAGCGCTCCCCGTTCCCCAGAAGACAACGCGAGGAGGACGAGACCGAGGAGCACCGCAGACAAGGAAGGGGCAGATTAGGAAGATCTGCCTAGTAACAGCCATTTCTGGAAAGTATAAAAAAAAAAAAAAACCTTTTTTTTTTTCAATTTTTTTTTAGCCTTTTTGGTTATTTATTAATTTTTTAGGGTGGACCTCCGCTTTAATTCAAAATCATAATTTTTAAACGGCAACTGTCACCTCTGTCCCGCAGCGACTCCTCCTTTGACCCGCTGTTGACTCACCGACAGTCCCATTCACTTTAATGGGACGGCTGGTGATGCGGCAGGGACACAACAAGGTGAGGGACGTGGTGGCAGCAGGTGAGTGGATGCCCGCTAACAGGCGCTGCCATGATGGATCTGAAATGACAGATGCCCTTTAAATGAAAGGACTGGTAGTTAGAATCTGTAATAGAATCTTTATTATTTGCAAACTAAATTAAAGTTTCCTATTTAGAATAATAAGCTGTCAGGTTAGTAAAACAGCGATATCAGAACCGATTCAATCATACAGTTTGTAGTGTACATAGATTTTAAAAACAATGGGATAAAGGGAATATTCCTGAACTTTGTTTTATCTCATGGTTACTGTGAAATTGTGTGAATGCATCAATGCAGTGCATGTTATCTCAGCTTGCAGAGCTTGGATTTATTGAATGAGTTTACCAAAAATTTAAATATTGCAGAATATACAGCCCCATGCTACATAACTAAGCTCCATTTCATGCTGAATAAACAAAATTATTAATGTTTCTTAAAGAGAAAACTATCTTTTAGATACATTTTTACTCCAAAACCATTTTATTAAAAAAAAATTATGAAAATAAAAAAAAAATCTGATTTAAATAAAAAAAAATATTTTTTTTTTTTAAATCATTGATTTTTATCCACCCTGGGGTCAAGTAAGGGTCAAGGGTCAAAGTCAGTATATTTTTAGACAGGACTTTTTTTTTTTATGAAATAGCATCAGTGTCAGTTAGTGTTGGTGTGTTTCAGGTAGGACAAAAAAAAAAAGAAGCAAAATGCGCACTATTGCTTTTGAGCTTTACTACGGGTACAAACGACCAATAACATACACATATGTGGCATCGCTGCAATCGTCAGGAGCAGGAAAATTTTTTTTGGGTTGTTCTTTGGTGGTAGGTTTAGGGTTATGGTAGTAACCAGAAATATACAGCTACATTTAAAAGAATGTCTTTTAAATGTCCGCTCTTCTCAAGACCTCCTACTGTCAAGCTCTCACGTCTCCTCCTCCAATGCTCGTCTCCAGGATTTCTCCAGAGCCTCTCCCATCCTCTGGAACTCAGTACCTCAACCTGTCCGGCTATCCCCTACTCTTGCTACCTTCAGGCAATCCCTGAAAACTCACCTCTTCAGGGAAGCCTATCACGTCTCCAACTAATCTTTTACCACTTCCATCAGCTCATTCCCCACAGTTACAACCTTTTGTACCACCTGCCCCACCCTATTAGATTGTAAGCTCTTCTGAGCAGGGCCCTCTTAATCCTCTTGTATTTTATTGTATTGTAAATGTATTGTCTCCCTTTTTTATTGTAAAGCGCTGCCTAAACTGTTGGCGCTTTATAAATCCTGTATAATAATAATAATTAAAAAAATAGTTTTTTTACTATTTTGGGCCAGTTTTTCTTTGATAATAAAAAATAAATAAAAATCAGGAGATATTCATAACTATTTACTACCAAGTTAAAGCCCAACTTGTCCTGAAATAAATGCGGTATAATCCATCTGGATGCACAAAGTAGTTGTGATGATATGTACAGTTTTACTAACGCATGTCAAAGTTGCAAAATGGAGCTTCGGCATTTCGATTTGTTTTCCCCTTATGTGTGAGGAGGTTAGGCTCCACGAGGGCTGCGACTGATGTGAATGTACAATATATATGTGTAAAGCGCCATGCAAATTGACAGCACTATATAAGTACCAATAATAAATATGCATTAGGTATATAAAAAGGCAAACCTGTATGTAAAAAAATTAGTACATAGTGAAAGTGGAATTCATTTCAATACACACAAAAAGCTGGACTTGGCAGACATCTAAACTCAGTATGATACATATCTGGAAAAAAAATACCAAGACCAAGAAAACCACTTATCACATTCCACAACAAATGACCGTTCATTTTTACGAATTTCCAACAAGGATGACGCAACAGATATTAAAGAGGAAGTAAACCCTCCGTAAAAACACGAAAAAACGTGAGACCTCAGATCGAAGCCACCGCAGCGGTCCACGCCTCCCCCTCTGGCCGCCGACATGTTGTCCCGCAGTGACATCCGTGTATCACGACTCCGGTGCTGTGATTGGTCGGAGCCGCGATGACGTCACTCCCGCGCATGCGCGCGACAATGGCACAGTACAACTGAAGCAACGGCACATAGTGCCATTGCTTCAGTTGGCTTAAGTGCGCATTTACCGCATGACGTCGGCACATGCAAATATAGGGATATCTCCTAAACCGTGCAGGTTTAGGAGATATCCTTGTTAATTACAGGTAAGCCTTAATATAGGCTTACCTGTAACATTAAGTTGTAAATGAGGGTTTACAACCACTTTGCCGAGCGTACGCATATGCGTGCTCGGCTTTTGGGGGTTATACCGGGATGATGCCCGCAGCTGCAGGCATCATCCTGGTACTGTTGTTTAGAGCGGGCGATTGGCTGTCCAGGCATAACAACTGATGCGGCTAAAAGCTGCTCGGTTGTTATACCGAAGGAGCGGGAGGGGACATCCCCCCCCTCCCGCCACTCTGACCAGGCCTCCCGTCCCACCGGGAGAACCAATCCACGATCTATCACTTCCGGCACCTAGAGAGAGACTGGCACGAAGCCGTAAATGGCTTTGTGCCAGTCTCCTGAATGTAAACACGGAAGCGACGTCACAACGTCACTTCCGGTTTACTCGGCTGACAATGGCGCCGGATTTTAAAAAATATACAGTATTCAGAATCGCCGTTTTCGGCGATCTGAATACTTTGAAGTGTAAAGGAGGGATTTGGGGTCTTTTAGACCCCCGATCCCTCCATAAAGAGTACCTGTCACCACCTATTACCGTCACAAGGGATGTTTACATTCCTCGTGACAGCAATAAAAGTGATCACATTTTTATTTTTTTTAAAACACAATTTAAAAATGTAAAAATAAATAAGAAAAATATTTTTTTTAAAGCGCCCCTGTCCCCGCTGCTTGCGCAGGGAAGAAAACGCATACGGAAGTCGCGCCCGCATATGCAAACGGTGTTCAAATCACACATGTGAGGTATTGACGCGATCGTAAGAGCTAGAGCAATAATTCTAGCCCTAGACCTCCTCTGTAACTCTAAGCTGGTAACCGTAAAAAAAAAATATTTAATGCGTCGCCTATGGAGATTTTTAGGTTCCGTAGTTTGTCGCCATTCCACGAGTGCGTGCAATTATAAAGCATGACATGTTTAGTATCTATTTACTCGGCGTAAAATCATCTTTCACATTATACAAAAAAATTGGGCTAACTTTACTTTTGAATTTTTTTAAAATTCATTAAAAAAAAATTACCAAAAAGTTGCGTTTAAAACATCGCTGCACAATAACCGTGTGACATAAAATATTGCAACAATCGCCATTTTATTTTCTAGATTCTCTGCTAAAAATATATATATAATGTTTGGGGGTTCCAAGTAATTTTCTAGCAAAAAATACGGATTTTAACTTGTAAACACCAAATGTCA
This sequence comes from Rana muscosa, assembly GCA_029206835.1. Lineage (NCBI taxonomy): Eukaryota > Metazoa > Chordata > Amphibia > Anura > Ranidae > Rana > Rana muscosa. Next base: position 198,254,048 of record CM055126.1, on the reverse strand, counting down.
GAAATAGGCTTAGTCATGAAAGGGTTAAACAAAATCAGGAAGCCTAAAGATTTTTCAACCACTTCCACGGAAACACAGAGGCCATTGTACAAAGTTTTATTTATCTGCTCAGCTGTCAACAATTGCAAAACAGTGCACAGTGTTTGAGCAATTAATGTTATGCTACTAGGTTAAGGATATGCCCAACAAGTTGCATTATAAAAAATAAACATTAAATAAAAATAAAAAAGATTAGTAATACAAAACACTTTCAGCTGTGCAGAACTAGAGATGCTCACTCGGTCACATACATTCCCACAGTTCAGTATTTTCCTGTTCTAGAACACGGCCGCAGTCAAGTTCACATTCTGAACTACACCTGCACAGCCAGCTATGAGGTTATTAAAGCCCCTTTCACACTGGGGCGTTTTTCATGCGGTTTAGCGCTAATATTAGCGCTATTATACCGCATGAAAAATTCCTGCCCTGTAGCCTTCAATGTGAAAGCCCGAAGGCTTTCACACTGAAGCGGTGCGCTAGCAGGACCGCTCCAAAAGTCCTGCTAGCCGCTTCTTTACAGCGGTAAAGGAGCGGTGTGTGTTCACCGCTCCTTTACCGCGGGTGCCCATTGAAATCAATGGGACACCGCGGTAATACCGCCCGCAAACCGCGGCAATAGCCGCGGTTTGCGGGCGGTATTAACCCTTTTTCGGCCGCTAGCGGGGGTTAAATTCACCCCCCTAGCGACCACATACCGCGGTAAGAACGACGGTATAGCAGCGCTGCAAATCGCGCTGCTATACCGCCACCGCTCCTGCCCGCCCCAGTGTGAAAGGGGCCTTACAGTGCCTTGAAAAGGTATTCATACCCCTTGACATTTTCCACATTTTGTCATGTTACAACCAAATGCGTAAATGTATTTTATTGGGATTTTATGTGATAGATCAACACAAAGTGGCACATAATTGTGAAGTGGAAGGAAAATGATAAATGGTTTTCAAAACGTTTTACAAAAAAATATCTGAAAAAGTGTGGTGTGCATTTGTATTCAGCCCCCTTTACTCGGATACCCATAACTACAATCTAGTGGAACCAATTGCTTTCAGAAGTCACCTAATTAGTAAATAGAGTTCACCTGTGTGTAATTTAATCTCTGTATAAATACATCTGTTTGTAGAATCGCCTTTATCTGCAATTACAGCTGCAAGTCTTTTTGGGGATGTCTCTACCAGCTTTGCACATCTAGAGAGGGAACTTTTTTCCCATTCTTCTTTGCAAAATATCTCAAGCTCTGTCAGATTGGATGGAGAGTGTCTGTGAACAGCAATTTTCAAGTCTTGCCACAGATTCTCAGTTGGATTTAGGTCTGGACTTTCTCTGGGCCATTCTAACACATGAATATGCTTTGATGTAAACCATTCCATTGTAGCTCTGGCTGTATGTTTCTGGTCGTTGTCCTGCTGGAAGGTGAACCTCCCCCCAGTCTCAAGTCTTTTGCAGACTCCAAAACGTTTTCTTCTAAGATTGCCCTGTATTTGGCTCCATCCATCTTCCCATCAACTCTGACCAGCTTCCCTGTCCCTGCTGAAGAAAAGCATCCCCACAACATGATGCTGCCACCACCACTATGTTTCACGGTGGGGATGGTGTGTTCAGGGTGATGTGCAGTGTTAGTTCTCTGCCAAACACATAGCGTTTTGCTTTTAGACCAAAAAGTTCAATTTTGGTCTCATCTGACCAGAGCACCTTCTTCCACATGTTTTCTGTGTCCCCCACATGGCTTCTCGCAAACTGCAAATGGGACTTCTTATGGCTTTCTTACAACAATGGCTTTCTTCTTGTCACTCTTCCATAAAGACCAGATTTGTGGAGAGCACGACTAATAGTTGTCCTGTGGACAGATTCTCCCACCTGATCTCTGTATCTCTGCAGCTCCTTTAGAGTTACCATGGGCCTCTTGGCTGCTTCTCTGATTTAAAATGTTAGTAAACCGCTGAAAAAAACAAAAAACAACCTGCAAGACAATAGCATAATGTGCTAGTATGCATCGCATACTAGCACATTATGAAATACTCACCTTAGAATAAAGCCCCCTCAGCACGCCCAGTCATTGCTGAGGAAGCCAACATGTTCCCTCTGCATTTCTTCAAGGTTTGCTGGCTCCAGTGCTGTGAGAGGCCGAAGCCGCAATGATGTCACTCCCGCGCATGCGTGTGGGAGTATTCCATTCCGGCAAGGAGCTATGAAGTTTCAGCACGATCTGCCGGACCTTCAGAGCTCATGAGCCGCTGACGTCAGCAGCTGAATACTGGGTGAATATCTCCTAAACCATGCAGGTTTAGGAGATATCCATTTTACCTACAGGTAAGCCTTATTATAGGACCAAGTGGGGTTTACTACCACTTTAATGCTCTCCTTGCCTGTCTTGGTAGGTTTGCAGTTGTGCCATACTCTTTCCATTTTCAGATGATGGATTGAACAGTGTTCCACGAGATGCTCAAAGCTTGGGATATTTTTTTTATAACCCAACCCTTTAACCACTTAAGCCCCGGACCATTTCGGACCATTAGGACCAGGCCTGTTTTTGGGATTCGGCACTGCGCTGCTTTAACTGTAAATTGTGCGGACATGCAATGTTGTACCCAAATGAAATTTGCGTCCTTTTCTTCCCACAAATAGAGCTTTCTTTTAATGGTATTTGATTGCCTCTGCGATTTTTATTTTTTGCGATATAAACAGAAAAAGACCGAAAATTTTGAAAAAAAATGATATTTTCTACTTTTTGTTATAAGAAAAATCGAATAAACTCAATTTTAGTCATACATTTAGGCCAAAATGTATTCAGCCACATGTCTTTAGTAAAAAAAATGTCAATAAGCGTCAATTTATTGGTTTACGCAAAAGTTATAGCGTTTACAAACTAGGGTACATTTTCTGAAATTTACACAGCTTTAAATTTATGACTGCCTATCTCATTTCTTGAGGTGCTAAAATGGCAGGGCAGTACAAAACCCCCCCAAATGACCCCATTTTGGAAAGTAGACACCCCAAGGAAATTGCTGAGAGGCATGTTGAGCCCATTGAATATTTGTTTTTTTTGTCCCAAGTGATTGAATAATGACAAAAAAAAAAAATTACAAAAAGTTGTCACTAAATGATATATTGCTCACACATGCCATGGTTATATGTGGAATTGCACCCCAAAATACATTCTGCTGCTTCTCCTGAGTACGGGGATACCACATGTGTGGGACTTTTTAGGAGCCTAGCCACGTACGGGACCCCGGAAACCAAGCACCGCCTTCAGGATTTCTAAGGGCGCAAATTTTTGATTTCACTCCTCACTACCTATCACAGTTTCGAAGGCCATAAAATGCCAAAATAGCACAAAACCCCCCCAAATGACCCCATTTTGGAAAGTAGACACCCCAAGCTATTTACTGAGAGGCATGTTCAGTCCATGGAATATTTTATATTTTGCCACAAGTTGCGGGAATATGACAAACTTTTTATTTTTTGCACAAAGTTGTCACTAAATGATATATTGCTCACACATGCCATGGGCATATGTGAAATTACACCCCAAAATACATTCTGCTGCTTCTCCTGAGTACGGGGATACCACATGTGTGGGACTTTTTGGGAGCCTAGCCGCGTACGGGACCCCAAAAACCAAGCACCGCCTTCAAGGTTTCTAAGGGCATACATTTTTGATTTCACTCCTCACTACCTATCACAGTTTTGAAGGCCATAAAATGCCAAGATGGCACAAAACCCCCCCAAATGACCCCATTTTGGAAAGTAGACACCCCAAGCTATTTGCTGAGAGGCATGTTGACCCCATTGAATATTTTTTTTTTTGTCCCAAATGATTGAATAATGACAAAAAGAAAAAAAAAATTTACAAAAAGTTGTCACTAAATGATATATTGCTCACACATGCCATGGTTATATGTGGAATTGCACCCCAAAATACATTCTGCTGCTTTTCCTGAGTACGGGGATACCACATGTGTGGGACTTTTTGGGAGCCTAGCCGCGTACAGGGCCCCAAAAACCAAGCACTGCGAACGCTGCAGTTATGTGTGTTGCGTTTGGTAAGTGACAGTGATCGATCGATACTGCACTTGGGTGGGCTGGGCTGGGCTGGGCTGGGCGGAGGGGCTAAATGCAGGCGCTAGCAGGTATCTGGGCTGATCCCGCTAACACTGCGTTTTTGGGAACCCTAAACCGCTGGGGATGCTAGTATAGATCTGATCAGATCTGATCAGATACTATACCACTAAGGGGGGTGTATGCTTTGCGCGTGGGTGTTAGCGTTACTGTCACTAACCTAACACTGCCTGGGGCGACGCAGACCCTCTCTGGCGCTAAAACCTAATTGATCTCACCCGCCGGGCGATCAGGGGGGTTAAACCTTTATTGGGTTATATACGGCGGGTGCCCTGATGCTATAAAAAGCAAACTAATCAACCAGCGTCACCCGTAACCTTTATATGGTGATCACTGGTGAAAGGGTTAACTAGGGGCAATCAGGGGGTTAAAACCTTTATTAGGTTAAATATGGGGGTACCTGACACTATATAAAAACCTGACGGGTAACCTAAATAACTAAATAACTTACTGGCTAACCAGTGACACCAGTGACACTTATACGGCGATCACTGGTGAAAGGGTTAACTCTAGGGGCAATCAGGGGGTTAAAATAATATATGGGGGTACCTGACACTAATAAAAACCTGCGGCGAACCTAAAAAAAAATAACTGCCTATCTAAAACACCAGCGACACGAATACAGCGATCGGAAAAACAATCGCTTAGTGACGCTGAAGTTAGGGGGTGAAAGGGTTACCTGGGGGGTGATCAAGGGATTAAACCTTTATTAGGGGGGGTTAGGGGGCTACCCTGGACCTAAAGGGGCCTAATCCTAACTGCCCTGCAACTTTTTACAATCACAGATGACACTAAATGCAGTGATCAGTAAAATAAATGATCACTGCAATCAGTGACACTGTGATTGGGGGCTTTGGGGTGACCTGGGGGGTGATCTGGGGGTGACTGGGGGGTGATTTGTGTGCCTATGTGTACCTACGTGTCAGTGGACTGTTGGTGCACTAACCTGCTTCTTCTCTGCTCGGCGCCGGGAACGAAAAGACCGCGGCGAGGGAGATGACATCACTTCCTCCAGCATGTGTTTACATCACATGGCGGAGGAAGCATTTTCATTGGCCGGGAGCGATCGCGAGGGGGGGGGGGGCGGAATCGAGCGCCCCCCCCTCATGCCTGATCGCTCCCGAACACTTAACGGCCGCTCACTGCAGTGAAGGGGGGTCCGGATGGACCCCCCAACTGCACAAAGGCGATCACGTAGATCTACGTGATTCTGCCTGTCGGTGCCATTCTGCCGACGTAAATCGGCGGTGGGCGGTCGTTAAGTGGTTAAACTTCTCCACAACTTTATCCCTGACCTGTCTGGTGTGTTCCTTGGCCTTCATGATGCTGTTTGTTCACTAAGGTTCTCTAACAAACCTCTGAGGGCTTCACAGAACAGCTGTATTTATACTGAGATTAAATTACACACAGGTGGATGCTATTTACTAATTAGGTGACCTCTGAAGGCAATTGGTACCCACTAGATTTTAGTTAGGGGTATCAGAGTAAAGGGGACTGAATACAAATGCACACCACACTTTTCAGAATTTTGAAAACCATTTATCATTTTCCTTCTACTTCCCAATTATGTGCCACTTTGTGTTGTTCTATGACATAAAATCTCAAAAAAATACATTTACGTTTTTGACTGTAACATGACAAAATGTTGAAAATGTCAAGGGGTATAAATACTTTTTCAAGGCACTGTATGTAGTAAGTCAGGAGGCACACTTCATGGGAATTAGTACCAAAAGAACTATTTATAGGTGTTATTTACCCAAGTCAACACTTCACCTTTCTAAAGAAAAGCTCCCTGCCGAAATGTCAACCTGAATAAATTAGATCTATGAATGGTTCTTTTGCTATTGAGTCTTGTGGAATGCACCTACTGACTGTGCAAACGTTATCTATAGGCTGCACCTGGGATATCACTATTGTCTAGTGTGTGTGTGTATATATATATATATATATATATATATATATATATATACACACACACACACACACACACACAACAATAATAAACATATATATTATGATAAAATTATTTTAAACTAAAATAAAAAATAAAAATACACACAGACACTATGTGTGTGTGTGTATATATATATATATATATATATATATATATATATTGTGACAGCAGGAAGGTAAAGTCACCTGGTTGCATCCAGGGGGGTAGGTATATTTCTCCCAGATTCAGGCTTTATGCCGACTTATACGACTAGGGAGAGAGTTGATGAAGCCCAGCTGAGGCTAGTGGGCTCATGGATGATTCATACCTCTAGGGAGAGTGCTGGGCGTCGTGCAGGCAGGGAGTTGATGAGACCAGCTGAAGCTTGTCAGCTCGTTTAAGGCCTCTATAAAAACTCCCAGCTTCATTAGGTGTTTGCTCATGCCTGGAACCAGACCTGTGTGGACTGTCTAGGGAGAGTGAACCCCTGTGCGGTGAGACAAAGCCTGTGTGGCTATTTGTTTGGACATTTACTAAACTAGGGACTTAGGGACTAGGACAGCACCAGGCTGATCCCAGTTGTTAGTTAGGGAAACCTGCATGTTTAGTCAGAGGTCAAGCTGACCAGGATTTATTTTGTTTATGTTTCTTTTTGCTTTGCTGTGTTTTTGTCACTGTAAATAGAGAAATAAACCGCACCTTTTGATCTTGAAAACCACAACCTCCGTCTGCTGGGCCTGTTTTGTGTGGGGAGCCCATCCAGGGGGTCACACACACCCGCTACCGAGCTAACCCCCTCACAGTTGGTGGAGAATGCGGGCAGTTTTTTTTTAAGCCAGCATGGAGGAGATACTGAAACAGCTGGCTCTAGCAAATGCCAATCAACAGCAGACAAATGCAGGTTTGCAAAAGAGCCTTGCAGCTCAACAACAGAGCTTCGCAGCCCAGCAACAAGCCCAGCAGCAATCTGAGGCCCGCTTCATAGACCTGTTTCAGAAGCAAGAGCAGAGACTACAACAACAGATGGAAGCAGTAATGCAGCAACGTCCGCAGACCAGTGAGGAAAGCCGTCCCACTAATACCGTGTCCTTTGGGGTGAGTCGTTTATTGACAAAAATGACTGGAGAGGATGATCCAGAGGTATTTTTGACCACATTTGAAAGGACTGCTGAAAGAGAAAAGTGGCCTGAGGAGCAGTGGGCTGGACTGGTGGCTCCTCTGTTAACTGGTGAATCGCAGAAAGCTTACTATGACCTAGAGCCTGACCAAGCAAAAGACTATGTGATGCTAAAAGCTGAAATATTGGCAAGGCTGGGTGTCACCCTGGCTGTCCGGGCTCAGCGTGTGCATAACTGGACTTTCCAGCTTGGAAAACCCCCCAGGTCTCAAATGTATGATCTCATTCGCCTGAGCAGGAAGTGGCTACAGCCAGAGACTTTGTCCGCACCGGAGATTGTGGAACGTGTTGTGATGGATCGTTTCTTGAGAGCTCTTCCTACCGCCATTCAAAAGTGGGTAAGCCATGGAGACCCAGAAACGGCCGGTAAACTTGTGGATCGTGTAGAGAGATACTTGGCTGCAGAGAACCTGACGGCCTCTTCCAGAGACTCTCGGACTTTCCACCCTAAGACCAGACCATCCCCAGGGGCGGATAAGATGATTCCAAGGGGTGAGGGTGGAGAGAGTGAGAGGGTGGGAGCTCTGCCCAGGGTTTGGCGAGAACAGCCTGGGAAGTCGGGGGCTCAAGAGGCAGCCAAAAGGATTGTTTGCTACCGCTGCCGGCAAGCGGGACATATTGCAGCAAATTGCCCGGTTGTGGAGGAACCCATGCAATGTGACTTTCTGACGGACAGACGTCAGTCGCTGTGTGCGACAGTCGCATGCACTGCCATTCGGGGAACTGAGAAACATTTATGCAAAATGTGTATTAATGGTAGAAATGTTGTGGTATTACTGGATTCAGGTAGCCTTGTGACCCTGATAAAGGCTGAATTAGTTAAAACAGAGGTCTCTGGGAATAGCAAGGTAGCTGTTATTTGTGTGCATGGGGACACCCGAGAGTATCCAGTGACTACAGTGTGTTTCAAGACCCCCAAAGGTACCCTCTCTCATCCAGTGGGGTTAGTATCTCAACTACCGCATGATGCCATTGTGGGAAGGGATTTTCCGAAGTTCTGGGAACTGTGGGATGATCCTGAGCCCCCCACTGGTGCCCCTATGTACCAGGAAGGTGATAGCCAGAACTCCTCTGAGAGTGGTGAGGACTCTCCAGAATTTCCCTTGTCAGTATTGGCAGGCGAGACTCAAGAAACTGGAGAGGAGCCCACCTCCTCAGACGAAAACCTACCGTCTGTGGAGTTTTCTGATCTTGAGGTTCACAGGGAAAATTTTGCCACAGAACAGTTAAAAGACCCCGCCCTAATAAAGGCACGGGAAAACGTAGTGGAAATAGATGGCGAGTTAGTGAACCCAGATAATACCTGCACTTACCCATACTTCAGCGTAGAGAAGGACCTACTGTATCGGGTGGCAAAAAGGGCAGAAGAAACCGTTGAGCAGCTTGTGGTGCCCAAACCTTACAGGAAGTTGGTGTTGGAGTTGGCCCATGGGCACATTCTTGGAGGTCATCTGGGGACAGAGAAAACCCGAGAGAGGGTATTACAGAGATTCTATTGGCCTGGGGTGATGAAGGACATAGAAAATTATTGTTCCTCCTGCCCTGTGTGTCAGAGGTCGGCCCCGATGCCACATTTCCGTAGCCCGCTGGTCCCTCTACCCATCATTGAGGTCCCGTTTGAGAGGATCGCAATGGATTTGGTAGGTCCTATAATCAAGTCCGCTAGGGGGCACCAGTACATATTAGTTATAATGGACTATGCCACCCGTTATCCAGAAGCGATCCCTCTCCGAAATACCTCGGCCAAAACCATAGCCAAAGAGCTATCTCTTGTTTTTAGCCGGGTGGGTATTTGTAAAGAACTGCTTACGGACCAAGGTACACCCTTTATGTCCCGGGTTATGAAAGAGCTGTGTAAATTGTTCAAAGTGACGCAATTGCGTACGTCTGTGTATCACCCCCAAACCGATGGGCTGGTTGAAAGATTCAACAAAACCCTAAAACAAATGTTGAAGAAAGTGGTGGATAGAGATGGAAAGGATTGGGACTGTCTACTTCCTTATTTGATGTTTGCTATTAGGGAGGTGCCCCAATCCTCTACGGGATTCTCCCCCTTTGAGTTACTGTATGGGAGACACCCAAGAGGGCTGTTGGATATTGCCAAGGAAACTTGGGAAAGTGAGAGTTCTCACCACAGGAGTGTGATTGAGCATGTCGCCCTGATGCAAGATCGAATTGCACAGGTAATGCCCATCGTGAAGGAACATTTGGCCCAAGCGCAGTTGGCACAGCAGAGAGTGTACAACCGTGGAGCCAAGACCCGTACCTTTTCCCCGGGGGATAGGATATTGGTACTTGTCCCTACGGTTGAAAGTAAATTCCTTGCCAAATGGCAAGGCCCCTACGAGATAATGGAAAAAGTGAGCGAAGTGAATTACAAGGTCAGACAACCAGGAAGGCGAAAGCCCGAACAGATCTATCACGTTAATCTGTTGAAAGCCTGGAGGGATAGAGAGTCCCTAGTCGCAGAAACTTGGTCACCAGCTCAAACTGGTTGCGTGATTCCGGAGGTTGGAATAGCAGCCACCTTGTCACAACCCCAACAACAGGAGGTTAAGGAGTTTGTGCTTCGCAACAAGGAGGTGTTCTCTGAGCTGCCGGGACAAACATCTGGGGTAGAGCATGATATTATTACCCCGCCCGGTGAAAGGGTGAAGTTAAAACCCTATCGGATCCCAGAGGCCCGACGGGAGGCAATACGGGAGGAAGTACAGAAAATGCTGAACTTAGGGGTGATAGAGGAGTCCCAAAGTGATTGGTCTAGTCCCATTGTGTTGGTGCCTAAACCGGATGGGAGCTGGCGATTTTGTAACGATTTTCGTCAGTTGAACAAAGTTACAAAATTTGACACCTACCCCATGCCACGTATAGATGAGTTGATCGACCGGCTGGGAACAGCCCGATACATGACGACTCTTGACCTCACAAAAGGGTATTGGCAAATTCCCCTGGCCAAGTCGGCCAAAGAGAAAACCGCATTTGTAACCCCAGACGGGGCGTTCCAATATAAGAGAATGCCGTTCGGGTTACAGAATGCGCCGGCCACATTCCAGCGGAAAATGGACCAGATACTGAGGCCCCATCGGAAGTATGCTGCGGCTTACCTGGATGACGTAATTGTCCATAGCACAGATTGGGCCTCACATCTGCCAAAAGTGCAAGCAGTCCTAGACTCTATCCGGGAAGCGGGGTTTACGGCTAACCCCAAGAAGTGTACCATTGGGCAGGAGGAGGCCAAATATCTTGGGTACACCATTGGCAGGGGAGTAATAAAACCCCAACTCAACAAAGTCGAGGCCATCCAGAGTTGGCCACGTCCCAACAGCAAGAAGCAGGTACGAGCCTTTCTGGGAATCGCGGGTTATTATCGGCGCTTCATTCCCCACTTTGCTTCTAAGGCTGTGCCCCTAACCAACCTGACGAAAGGGAAAGGGTCGGTCATGATTAAATGGACCCCCGAGGCTGAGGCAGCATTCCAATTCTTGAAACAAGCCTTATGTAGCCAGCCAGTGTTGTACTCACCCGACTTCTCTAAAGACTTTGTCGTACAAAGTGATGCGTCAGATGTGGGGTTAGGAGCAGTATTGTCCCAGGTCTGGAACGGGGAAGAGCACCCAGTCATTTACCTCAGCAGGAAGTTGAAGTCCCATGAGGTAAATTACGCCACGGTTGAAAAGGAGTGTTTAGCGGTGAAGTGGGCTCTAGATTCCCTTCGGTACTATCTGCTAGGTAGGCACTTTGACATGGTTACGGATCACGCTCCGTTAAAGTGGATGGCTCAAAACAAGGAGACAAATAGAAGAGTAAATAGGTGGTTCCTGGCCCTACAGGAATTCAACTTCACAGTAAAGCATCGCCCTGGCGTTCAAATGGGGAATGTGGATGCTTTGTCTCGAGTACATGAATGCCTGATTGCTGGTGTTCCAACCCCAAGGTTAAAACAAGAGGGGGGGGTATGTGACAGCAGGAAGGTAAAGTCACCTGGTTGCATCCAGGGGGGTAGGTATATTTCTCCCAGATTCAGGCTTTATGCCGACTTATACAACTAGGGAGAGAGTTGATGAAGCCCAGCTGAGGCTAGTGGGCTCATGGATGATTCATACCTCTAGGGAGAGTGCTGGGCGTCGTGCAGGCAGGGAGTTGATGAGACCAGCTGAAGCTTGTCAGCTCGTTTAAGGCCTCTATAAAAACTCCCAGCTTCATTAGGTGTTTGCTCATGCCTGGAACCAGACCTGTGTGGACTGTCTAGGGAGAGTGAACCCCTGTGCGGTGAGACAAAGCCTGTGTGGCTATTTGTTTGGACATTTACTAAACCAGGGACTTAGGGACTAGGACAGCACCAGGCTGATCCCAGTTGTTAGTTAGGGAAACCTGCATGTTTAGTCAGAGGTCAAGCTGACCAGGATTTATTTTGTTTATGTTTCTTTTTGCTTTGCTGTGTTTTTGTCACTGTAAATAGAGAAATAAACCGCACCTTTTGATCTTGAAAACCACAACCTCCGTCTGCTGGGCCTGTTTTGTGTGGGGAGCCCATCCAGGGGGTCACACACACCCGCTACCGAGCTAACCCCCTCACAATATATATATGAATATATTTACACAGCAAATTTAAACTGTTATACAAGCTGTACACTCACTACTTTACATTGTAGCAAAGTGTCATTTCTTCAGTGTTGTCACATGAAAAGATAGAATTTGTGAGATACTGTACAATTTTATTTTTAATCCAGTTTACGTAAACATAATGGGACTACACCTACACAGTTAGCTCTCCCTATGTGTGTGTAAACAGGTGCATCTCATAAAATTAGAATATCATCAATAAGTTAATTTATTTCAGTAATTCAATTCAAAAAGTGAAACTCATATTTTATATAGATGCGTTACACACAAAGTGATATATTTCAATATAGAAAATTGGAACATTAGAGGGAAGCATGAAGTGCTGTAGAATCTCCTGGTAGACGGCTGCACTGACTTTGGACTTGATAAAACACAGGGGACCAACACCAGCAGATGACATGGCTCCCCAAATCATCACGGACTATGGAAAGTTTTGCATTTCATTTGGAAATCAAGGTACCAGAGTCTGGAGGAAGGATGGAGAGGCACAGAATCCAAATTGCATGAGGTCCAGTGTGAAGTTTCCACAGTCCGTGATGATTTGGGGAGTCATGTCATCTGCTGGTGTTGGTCCTCTGTGTTTTATCAAGTCCAAAGTCAGTGCAGCGGTCTACCAGAATATTCTAGAGCACTTCATGCTTCCCTCTGCTGACCAGCTTTATGGAGATTCTGATTTCATTTTCCAGCAGGACTTGGTTGCTGCCCACACTGCCAAAAGTACCAATACCTGGTTTAATGATCATGGTATCACTGTGCTTGAATGACCAGCAAAGTCACCTGACCTAAACCCCATAGAGAATCTGTGGGATATTGTCAAGAGGAAGATGAGAGACACCAGACCCAACAATGCAGAGAAGCTGAGGTGTTATGGAAGCTATCAAAGCAACCTGAGCTTCCATAACACCTCAGCAGTGCCCCAGACTGATCGCCTCCATGCCATGCCGCATTGATTCAGTAATTCATGCAAAAGGAGCCCGACCAAGTATTGAGTATTATGTCCTTGGACATAAGCTGGATACACACTATACAAATTTTCTGTAGATTTTTTTCCTACTGATTTACCAAAACAATATGAGGTCAAACCTTAAGAATTGAAATTTGTATGCAAATCAGGCAGGCCCTTGCCCTACATGGTTTTGGTAAATCTAAAGGAAATCAGACATCAAAAGTTGTATAGTGTGTATGGGGTCTTACTTTTCAGTAAGTCAACATTTCTTTATTAAAAATCCTTTTTTTTTTTTTTTTATTGGTCTTATGTAATATTCTAGTTTTCTGAGATACAGAATTTTGGGTTGTCACTAGCTGTCAGCCATAATCCTCAAAATAAAAAAATAAAGAAATGCTTGAAATACAGTATACAGGTGAAACTCGAAAAATTTGAATATTGTGCAGAAGTTCATTTATTTCACTAATGCATCTTAAAAGGTGAAACTAATATATGAGATAGACTCATTTTACATGAAAAGCAAGAGAGTTCAAGCCGTGATTTGTCATAATTGTGATGATTATGGCTTACAGCTCATGAAAACCCCAAATCCACAATCTCAGAAAATTTGAATATTGTGAAAAGGTGCAATATTCTAGGCTTAAATCAGCTAATTAAGCCATAACACCTGCAAAGGGTTCCTGAGCCTTTAAATGGTCTCTCAGTCTGGTTCAGTAGGAATCACAGTCATGGGAAAGACTGCTGACATGACAGTTGTGCAGAAAACCATCATTGACACCCTCCATAAGGAGGGAAAGCCTTGAAAGGTAATTGCAAAAGAAGTTGGATGTTCCCAAAGTTCTGTATCAAAGCACATTAATAGAAAGTTATGGGGAAGGGAAAAGTGTGGAAGAAAAAGGTGCACAAGCAGCAGGGATGACCGCAGCCTGGAGAGGATTGTCAGGAAAAGGCCATTCAGGGGACTTTCACAAGGAGTGGACTGAGGCTGGAGTCAGAGCA